>WOAB01000098.1:0-2400000 GCA_027886185.1 Rheum nobile | reverse complement strand
ACTTTCCATGGACTGGCTGGCGAGGACCCAATCAAACACATGGGTAAATTCCACACAGTCTGCATGAGCATGAAACCGGCGAATGTTACTGAGGAGCAAATCAAGATGAGAGCTTTTGGGTTTACCCTGAAAGACACTGCTGATGACTGGTATTATCATCTTCCTACTGGGAGCATTGACACGTGGACCAAGCTACACAAGGCTTTTCTTGAGAAGTATTTCCCTGCAAAGAGGGCAAACAGTTTGAAGAAAGCTATTAGCAACATTGAGCAGGAAGCTGACGAGAGCCTGTATGATTATTATGAGCGGTTCAAGAGACTTTGCTCAAGCTGTCCGTTCCACGGGTATTCCAATCAGGATCTGGTACTTCATCTCTATAATGGGCTGCTGGACAACGAAAGGAGGATTGTCGACGCTGCATGTGGTGGCAATATTCTCAACACCACATCGGCAGTGGCCATGGAAAAGATTCAGGAGATGGCAGAGGGCACGAGAAATTTTGGTAGATCTTCTACCAAGAGAGGAGTCAATGTTGCTGACTCTAGTCGCTCTTCATATGCCAGTGATATTTCTGAGTTGAAGGACATGGTGAGGAGACTTACGCTGCAAGGAACTCCTCAACAACTGAAAGCATGTGGGGTCTGTGCCGATCAATTTCACCCCACTGACGCATGTCCTCAACTATAAGATGATTCGCCTGCTGAGGTAAACGTTGTAGGAGGTTATAGAAACCCAAGACCTCAGCATGATCCCTACTCCAATACTTATAATCCGGGGTGGAGAGATCACCCTAATTTCAGATGGAGGGATCAACCGAATCAACAACAACAACCCCAGTATCAACAACAACAACAGCAGCCAAGACCTCAATTTCTACAAAGGATGCAAAATCCTCAACCTGAGGCGTCTCCTTAAACTGAAGATATGCTCCAAACCTTGACGAAACATTTCACTACTCATGTTCAGGCCACAACGTCAAGCATAAATAATTTGGAGACACAGGTGAGCCAAATGGCTGAGGCGATTACGGGAATTAATGCCAAGATTTCGGGAAATCTACCCTCTCAAACGGTAGTTAACCCACGAGCAAATGTTAGTGCTATAGCCCTTAGAAGTGGAAGGCAATTACCCGTCGATCCTAGTGCTGAAGAGGACGACGCAAAAAAAGAGGGTGTTCTGGAGGATGGCCGCACCCAGCGGCATGGTGACCGCACCCGCGGTGAACACAACGAAGGAAAACAGAAAGTTTCTGTAAATCGGCCGCACCCGGCGCTGGCACCTGTCGCACCCGCAGCAAGCGGTGATTTTTTTCGAAATATTTCTGGGGATTCACCGCACCCGGTGGTGACTTCTGGGCGCACCCGCGGCGAGTCTTCTGGGACTGCTAATGAGCCTTACGTCGATGATTACGTTCGTCCATACTTTCCTCTTCTTGGTTCCGAGAAGCCACCCGCCCCTTTTCCAGAGGCGCTCAAGGAGAGAAGGGTAGTTGATGACAAGGACCTCTTTGAGACGTTTAGCAAGTGTGAGGTTAACATCCCTTTGCTCAAGCTTGTTAAGAGTATTCCCAAGTACGCTCGGTTCTTGAAGGAGCTTTGTACGATCAAGAGGAACCAGAAGAAGAAGCAAAAGAAGCAGGTCCAGGTGAGTGAGCAAGTATCCACTGTATTTCAAAGGCGTATGCCCAAGAAGTGCAGTGATCCAGGTATGTTCTCTATCCCCTGCGTCATTGGTGAGACAAAAATTGATAAAGCTATGCTAGATCTTGGTGCATCTATTAATGTCTTACCATTGTCATTTATGAGTCTCTTGGCCTGCCACCATTACAGGACACTAGGCTAGTTATTCAATTAGTTGATGGAACCAATGTCTACCCGAAAGGGGTTGTTGAGGATGTCCTTGTTATGGTAGATAAGCTGATTTTTCCCACTGATTTTTATGTTCTTGATATGGGTGGTGGTACAGGTGCATATATGTTGTTAGGTAGACCTTTCATGAAAACTGCTAACACCACAATTGATGTCAGAAGTGGGAAATTAACTATGGAATTTGATGGGGACGAAGTTGAATACAACATATATGATATGAAACCCATCATTAACACCTCTTTGAACTTTGTTGATGTAATGAGTCCTAACCCTTTGCATGAATTGCAACCTATAATAGAGGATCCCATAGTTGACTTGCCTGTCAGTATTCCTTTATCTTCTAATCTGCAGGAAGTCACGGCTTTATTGGATGAGAAGGGTGAGTCTCCTGCTTCTCTTTTGGGCAGTGGCCCCACCTTACTAACTCCACAGGGCAAGAAGTTGTTCCCTTTTATTGTGCAGGCCCCTGAAGTTGAGGTGAAACACCCCCCTGATCGATCTAAGTATGGGGGAGAGGCGACTAAGAAGTTCAAGGTGGAGGAGCCACTGAAGAAGAAGAATGGTCTAAGGTTCAAACCTTTCCATGATTGGTTCAGGAAGAAGGTGCTGAATGAGAGGGTTCCTAAGGAACCTGATGCTATAGATTGAGGTTGTTCGAGTAGTATGTCGAGCCAATGACATTAACTAAGGCGCTGCTCGGGAGGCAACCCGAGGTATTGTTTTCTTTCTCTTTCTTTTGTCTTTTCAATCTTCATAGTTTAGGTAGGTAGTTGTTTTTGTTGTTCGTGTGTTTTCGCCTGCGAACTAACTTGCAGGTTCGAAGAATAAGACGTACAGGGTTTCTGGAGGCTCACTGCACCCAGCGGTGGGCATTGTCGCACCAGCGGCGAGACCCCTGTTCGAAAAAATATATATATATATATATATAATAAAGGGCCCCGAAAAAACCTTAAACGGGGAGTAAAAAAAATGGTTTTACCCAGCTGTCCGGAGTTCCCCATGGAGAAGGTGCGCATCATGTTGTCAAGGAGGAAACATTCGCCGCACATTTTTATTTGGCAACGATGATGGCCCTACAGTCGACAGTTGGAGAGGAGGTACACCAGGGCCCACACCACGATGACATCTGGGCCCATTTTTTGTGTTCGCTGAAGGCCGTGCAGCCCCGAATTCTTTGATTACCACTATTCACCAAAGTGGCTTCGTATGGTTGCACGGTAGATGAAGATCATGGAGTAATAAAGACGCACGCTCAACACCCGAGACCTGTGCGTATATTGAAGACCGCCAGCAACAAAGGAAGTGTCCAAGCCAGCTCGGCGACGTTGTGAGTTATTTTTTGCTTTTCCCTGTGCTCTATTCTTTTGTCTTTCATTACACTGAGGACAATGCAATGTTTAAGCATGGGGGAGAGTTCTATACTTGCTACGTCGTTGAGGAGAAAAATGAATAAAAAAGAGAAAAAGCCAAAAAAAATTGAAAAAAGGCTAAAATGAAAATCCTGGGATAGGTCGAAAACCCGAAAGGGCGGCCTCGGTAAAAAGCAGGTGGCTTGGACCAGCATTAGGCTGGGGTAATATGAGGTCAAGAGTGACGTGAGCTTATGTGAGCACATCTATAAAAAAAATATGAGTGGCTTGGTGAAAACCCGAAAGGGCGCCTTGGCAAAATGAGCAAAAAAAAAGAAGAGTGATTTTAAGATTTCTCATTATTCTTGGCGAGGCGTCATAAGAAGAGGAGTCAAAGAAGGATTGTCGGGTAGGTCACTCTGGGAGACATAAGGAGTCATAGATGGAGGCTAGGATTAGAGGTTACTCACACTATTGGATGTACGGGTTATGCTTGGGGGAAGTACTCTGCTTGCCCCTTAAGCTTGTTGAGTTATGGATGTGTTGTAGATGAGATTGGCGCCAAGAGCTTTGGCATGGGGTAGGTGACTCTTAGTTGGAGGATATGCTTCATGAGACCTTGTGTGCTACATTGGAGAAGTGGACTTTATTTTAGTTTACTCGAGGACGAGCAAAGGTCTAAGCATGGGGGAGTTTGATAAGCACTACTTTGTAGGGCTTAAGTAAGAGTCTTTAGAGGTTTTATTGGTGCCATTCGGGTAGATCTAGGCACATTCATGTGCAAGGCGTTTGGAGGCAAAGTTTAGTGTTTATGGAGGTGTTTGAGTGATTTTGGATATCTAGGAGACACCAATGAAATACGCCAAAGGAGTGAAGAGACGAGTTGAGGAGCGGTGCGAGAGATTGCAAGGAAGAGCCATAGACGAGGAGACGTTTTGGAGCCTCACCACACCTGCGGCGAGGTCGTCAGAGAATTGGACTGAAGACACTGGAGTTCCACCGCACCCAGCGGTGGAGCCACCGCACCCGCGGTGGCGACGCGCTGAAAGTCTTTTACGAGTTTTCTTATTTCCGTTTCATTTTATTTTGAGACTTAGTTTCCAAGTTTGTTATTTTTCTTTTCTTTATTTCTGAATTATTTCCTTATTATTTAAGTGAGGGTTAAGACTCTTTTGAAATGAGGATTCTCTAACCCTAGTTGCCACCTTTCTACGTTTTTCTCTCACAAACCCTAATGGAGAACTAAACCTCCATTGTTGCACTTGACAGTTTGAAGCTAGCAATTGATTGGTTGTGAGTTTTCTACTCTTGTTCGTTTTCCTATCTAGTTGGATTGATTCTCTTGTGCTTGATTGATTATTGGTTTATGTTGATTTATCTAGAGTGGCTACCTAGGTTTATTGATATCTTCCTAATTGCTAGGACTTGTGATTTCGGGTTCGGGTTGCATATCTAGTAGCAAGCACGATTGTTGCATATAGGGGATCCGAGCGCTTCATCGTGAGAGAGAGTTAATTGCATGCTTATAGTAATGGGTTGTTTCTATTGCATGTATCTTGTTGAATCCTTGTTTGATTGCTATTGCTTTATTGAGTCTTGAAGGTTTTCGGATTTGATTTGGTGATAAGTACTATTAGGGCTGGTAGAACTAATAGTTACCTATGATCGGGATAAGAACAACTATAGGAATATTAAGAACTTGAGATTGATAGAATTCCGTAATCGACCTTTCTATTGTTGTGTGGATCTTTGTTGAGTGTGGGCTTTTCCCCATAATATTTACAACCTTTACTTGCGAATTCGTTTTCTTGCTTTGTTTACTTTGGTTACGAAAAACATTACAACCCCCCCCCCCTAGTTCCTAGTTGGTGACGTGAATTACAAGAATAGATAACCTGACTCTCTGTGGGATCGACCCTGACTTGCTTGCTATACTTTGTAGTAGGTACTTTAGGATTTCTTTGATAGGCATACGACTTTAGCCCTGTCAAGAAGTATGAAGGTTGACTGTCGTTATCGGCTTTTATTCGAGAAACGACGAGTCTAAACCTAGCGCAACTACTTCAAACCTTTTGCTTTGTACCCTTGCTAGTCTATTCAGTAGACTAACCCACGAACATTGTTCTCTGCATGTGGGCTAGTGTCATCCGTTCGATTCGGCACATCAGATGAGTTGAGGATCCATGAAGGTTAGATCGACTATGAACGTGAACGGTATTTGAAAATGTTTTAATCAGGCTACGATCTTTGGGCATTGACTACTAAGGTCGATACGCTTGTAAATTATTCCAAGTCTTCCGCTGTATTGTAATGACTCTGTATTTTGTCGCATTTGGAATCGTGTTGTAATCCGTGACTATGATTTAAATGAAAGTTATGGTGATTTTGTATCACAATTATTCTTTATGATTTGTGTTTCAAGGGTAAAGCCTGGGGTGGCTTCGGTGTGAAAACCGAGGTCACTGGCGGTAATGCCTTTCCAATTGGGTTAAAGATTTGGGGGTGTTACAGATTTGGTATCAGAGCTAAAGTTTGTTTTTAAAACAGGTTGGGTATTTTGAAAGGTTTTATCCTTCTAAAACTATTTCCCGTTTTGAACTGGAAAATATCTTCCAAACGAATTTGAAATAAATACCGTTCATAGTCGTGCCTTCTTTAGTCTGATATGAGAGGTATGGGAGTTACCTCTATATCTAGAAAGACTGACCTATTCTTGTTGTTGTAAGACATAGGTGTTTGTCTATTCTTTTAAAAGGACTCGAAAGGTGCTGAGATGATTCTATCATCTCTAGTAATGTTAGAATTTCCTTGTTTCTCAGAGATATTTCGAGGTTGGAGGACCTAGTAGTCCCCTCGAAGGTATCAAGTATGTACTTCCTGAGTTGGTAGTACTTAATATCCCAGTGTTGTAATCTCCGAGTAATTTGGTGTGAACGCTCGGGAGATTAGTGTAGATGAATCTTGTGCTCTATGTTCATAATTCATCTATAGAATTACCAAGTTGATCTATTTTAAGCAATTTTATTACATTGATATATGGGATAATTAAGGAATCACTCTTAGGAATTTTGATGTCTAAAGTATGATGTCATAGTCATTGACATTCATTGTTGAGAAAACGAATACGAAGGATTAATGCTCGATGCAGTCGGGATTTGCCTCCGTATGAGAATTCGTGGGTTGAACCTAAGGTAGAGTTCGTTGAGCCATTAAGGTAGGCCAACGAAATATTGTAATAACGACGTTTAAATGGAAGCGAATTCCGAGGGAACTCTAAGGAAAATCCCGAGGAAGATCCTAAGGAAGATCCTCAAGGAGAGGAAAATCCTAGGGGAGATCCCGAGGAAGATCCTCAGAAGAAGGAAGATCCGGAGGAAGATCCTCTAGAGGAGGAAGATCATGCGGAAGATCCTTAGAAGGAGGAAGATCCAGAGGAAAACCCTGAGGAAGATCCTCGAGAGGGGGAAGATCCGAGGGAAGATCCGGAGGGAACTTCCGATGAGAACCCGGAGGAAGACCTCGTAAGGCAAGGCTAGAAGAGTCTGATGCCTAAAGTGTTCATTTATGCGTATCTTTTAGGAAATACGTATATTGGGAGAAGTTATGGAAATATTTATTTCTTCTTGAGACATCATATTCCTAGTGTTTGGAGGTATAGGTTATGTGAAGTTAATGTTCTAAGAGATTAAGAGTTATATCTCACTTGTGTACTTGAGATTTTTTGTGTTCCACTAGAAGTATATAAAGGTGGACTAGTGCAAAGTCCGGAATGTCTAGTTATGGAATCATGCTGTAGGCATTAGTGTGGATAAAGTGTTGTGAAAGAATAAGTTGATTAAGGGAATAGTTCTATAAGAACTCGTCTCCCCTATTGCGATCTTGAGTAAGACTGTGAAATCCGGAGTTATGATGATCGGGTTCATAAGTAAGTATGACCCATGTAGGACCAATGGTTAAAGCTTTTGGAAAAGCCAAGTGTGTGAAATCATAGGTATCCTTTGGGGAGATCTATTTGAGATTCATTTGAGGTAAAATAAGGAAATGATGCGATTAAGTCCTGGATGGATAGTAGATTGCGTGATGAATATAAGGATTTTAAGTTAGAAATAAGTCATTTAAGACAGTACGAGTCATTGGACTCGATAAGTGGAATTTCCAGAGGATGAAGAGTTATGACTCTTGGCAATTGTCTAAGATTGACATCTTGTGAGTATGTCATCTATAAGGCTTATGGTATCATTCTCTTTGAGAAAATAGGAGTAATATCTTATGTGATACGTTTCGAGGAACGTAGGAATAAGATATTATGGTTGTTCTTGAATCTTAAAGGAGTTAAGTTAGAAATTGTTTAAAGAGATGTGTTAAATTATTCTTGTAAGGATTTTAAGTTAGAGATGGCGTAAGGCCAGTCTTACTTTGAGATAAATAATGGAATTGTGTAAAGTACCATTAAGGGAATTAAGGAAGTTATGATTCGAGGTTACTAAGATTTAATAGCTGAGTTGTAAGAAGTTAATGTATAAACCTTGGGTTTGTCTATAAGGAGATTGGAGGAGAAATGTGTGTTCTCCTATTAAAGGTGTAGTAATATCGTAATGATGGTTGTGGAAGACCATTATTCTAAGGTAGACATAATCTTGTGGAGGTAGTAAGAGTTATTACCTGATATGTTATATGAAGATAAGGTTGTATAATGATGTTATGATTAAGGATATTAAGTTCAGGTAGTAAGATTGGTAGAGAGACCATTTCCTCGTTAGTAATGCAAGTTTCGGGGTCGAAACTTTTCTTAAGAGGGTAGTAATGTAATATCCTTCAATTTTTAGTAATGATATTTGGGTAATTTTCCCAACCTTCGTTCAATTAATTATTTCGCTTTCAGTGGAGTTCGGATTTTTCGTAGCCTCCATGATGTCTGAAATAATTCCTTGAGTGGTGTAAAATACATTCAATGTATTTTCGGAACTTAGAATATTTGTTTGGATACAAACATATAATTTCTGGGGTTTAAAAACCCATACCAAATCCAATTCCCTTAAACTTTGCCACGAATTTCCCTCCTCCTGTTAAGCTGCCACGATACTCCCCAGGTGTATGAATTGCCAGGAGCACTTGTCGAAGGGGGCTGTTGGACACGCCTTCTCTGGGATGACGAGGACGACCCTCCTCGGGACTATATAAGAAACCCGATATGTGGAGGCTTGAAGACACAATTCCCTCCCGATCTCCCGACCTCCCTCTCGCCTCTCTTTCCCTGTGTCGCCACTCCTTTCCGGCATCGTGAAGCCCCGGCGAGCTCATGTGCGCGTTGTGGCTGCTGCCCTCCGCTGCTGCGCGCCGTCGCTGAAGCTGCGTGGCTGAGCTGTGGCGTCGCGCTGCCTTCTCCGGCGTCGAGACGCCCTTTCCGGCGAAGACGGAGTGACGAGCCCGAGCCGAGCTGCCATTGTCGAAGCTTTATTGCTGCGTACTGTGTGTACGTGAGGTTGAAGAAGCAAGTGGGGCCCATCCCACTTAATTAGGTTTTGTTGGGCCGATTCAAAAGCCCATTAATCCAATTCACTTTCAGTCCAGTTTTGACCCGAAATTATACGAGCGGTATAATTTCGATTCTCTTTCATCCGTATTTTTCTTTAGGAAAATTTAATAAATATTTTTATGATTTATAATCATAAAAATTTATTAAATTTAATTCCTTAAGTTCATCCACGCAAATTAATTGATAATTAATTAATTTGTTAGTTAGAACGTGATCTGCTGAATCGCGTGTGGACTCGTAATCAGTTGGAGTTATCTGAAGCTTAGGCCATATCCTCGGAAAGGATATAATCAGTAGTTGTCTCGTCTAGATTCATCGCCGAATCTATTCCAGGCAAGTGGCGGTTCGCTCTTGCTTATCATTCCATATTTCCATTAATTATCAATTGCTTAATTGTTAATTAATTTGGATTGATTATTGTTCATGTCTGGAAAAGGTTTTATAAACTGTTTTGGAAAATCATATAATAGGTTGTATATTTGCTAGAACAACGCTATTATTTATGATCGCCTTGCGGGCATTTATGTGGATTTATCCTGGACTATTATTGTCCTTATACTGTTAGTTAGCACTGAATGTTAGGAACGCTATATACCTTGTGGGGGTTTAGTTGTTTCTTTATAACTCGTACTTGGTGGATTCTTCCCCAGTACTTTCTCTCTGGTCATGACCATACCCTTATTCAGGGTGGGCGCACCTCGCTAGTGCCAAATCTTTCAAGGTTCATCCTTTTATATCTCTTGTGGGGAGATCTGATATCTCTTGTGTGGAGATCCGATATCTCTTGCATGGAGATTTAAAAGCTTATAACGTAATGCTCGTCGTTTTTGGAAGTAAATAAGATAAATGCCCGAGTGCACATAATTAATATACCTTTGGCGAGTAGTGCAACTAGGTGATAGTGCAACTAGGAAACTCGTCCTGACTTGAATGTAGTATGTCCTCTTTCCAATCTGGATTCGCATTATGCGGTGAGGTTGGTCGTGGACCAAAGCATCTCAGTCAGCTTTTAAATCATTGTTGATTGATTGTTTAAAATTCCAGACATTGTCATGCTTCAGTTAAGACTCGATCTTTTGGAGACTTTCTCATTGGATTTTCCTATAAGACTCATTTCCGTTGAAGTCTTCTCTTGTGCATACCTCTTGTTGTCTTTCAGTAGAAGTGTGAAGGTTGACTGTCGTTATCAGCTTTTATTCGAGAAACGACGAGTCTAAACCTAGCGCAACTACTTCGAACCTTTTGCTTTGTACCCTTGCTAGTCTATTCAGTAGACTAACCCACGAACATTGTTCTCTGCATGTGGGCTGGTATCATCCGTTCGATTCGGCACATCAGATGAGTTGAGGATCCATGAAGGTTAGATCGACTATGAACGTGAACGGTATTTGAAACTGTTTTAATCAGGCTACGATCTTTGGGCGTTGACTACTAAGGTCAATACGCTTGTAAATTATTCCAAGTCTTCCGCTGTATTGTAATGACTCTGTATTTTGTCGCATTTGGAATCGTGTTGTAATTCCGCGACTATGATTTAAATGAAAGTTATGGTGATTTTGTATCACAATTATTCTTTTTGATTTGTGTTTCAAGGGTAAAGCCTGGGGTGGCTTCGGTGTGAAAACCGAGGTCACTGGCAGTAATGCCTTTCCAATTGGGTTAAAGATTTGGGGGTGTTACAGTTTGTGTCTTCCACGCCATGTTTTTACTCATGGTTAGTTTTATGTTGTATCATCAAGAGTTACCAGAAATAAAGGTTTGGAGGTTTTAATACGTGACAAAAAAAATCTAATACTACAATCAATGTAGTATACAAGGAAGTTTTTCATAATTTGTAGCAATTTTGAACATCTTACGAGATTTTATGTTTAGGGTTTCATTTTCATGTATTAGATTAACATTTTGATTATGCTTTATCGTTTTAGTAGTATTAATGTTAGGGATGTGGTTATCCCCACTTCAAAATTAATTAGCCAATTCTTACTATATATAAAGTTTATGGATAGTTTTGCCTCTCTTTCGATAATATTTTGTCAATCTCTTTAATATTTTTTATTCAATTAGTTCTTTTTATATTATCATTCATCTACTTCTATAACAGTTCTATATCGATTAAATATATAATTTTGATATACTATTTTTTTAAATGTCAGAAAAAATAAACAAATCTCGTGCAATGCACGGGTACTACACTAGTATGTATATTATAAAGTCAATGTCTCTATATTATTTTACACAATTTCCATTTAACTGCCTAATTGCCATATAACTTCCATTTAACTGTCATTTAACTGCCATGTAACTTCCATTTAACTGCCATTTAACTGGAACTTAACTACCACATCTTTGTTGATCGAGTATGAAATGGCACTTAAATGGTACGTATCCTATCATGCCATTTAGGTAAGCTTGTCATGTATGCTTTTTGTTCAAGTTGTCATAGATTGTACGTAATCTACACAAATGTCATCCAAAAAACAAAAAGAACCTAATGTTTTCGAACAACATGTTCGACCTCAATAAAATTATCCAAACATCCAAATTAAACCTCGGGGTTCCTTATGTTTGACCTCCACACCCCGTCAAACACGCTGTGAGCCATATCCATCCTAAAGCCGTCGATAAATTTGTCTTCCACAACGTCAATATTTTTCCAACCAGCACTGATCATCCTGACAGAGACGCTCCAAATCATGTCACCATGGTACAAATAAAATTGTCAAAGTAGTAAATGAAAATTTTCAGAGGAGCATATTTCATACCTCTTTATCTTTGCCTTAAGCCTCTACCTTCTCCTCCTCCTCAACCTCATCCTCCTTGTCATCCTCCTCCTCCTCCTCCTCATCCTCCTCATCCTCCTCCCCCACATCCTCATCATGTTTGCTCTCAGCCTCTACCTCTTTGTGACCACCCTGGCAAAGTTCATCACCATCATCATCATCATCATCATCATCATCATCATCATCATCATCATCATCATCATTGTCATTGTCATTTGTCCCCTCACTCTCAACCTCCTCTTCATGTACACCCTCATCCTCTACCTCTTCATTCTCTGTTTCCTGGTCATCCTTATAAACTTCCTCCTCGTCCTCATCAGACTCATCATAGTATTCAAAATCAGAATCATACCAAACTATCCCAACTACCCCAAACATTACACAAAATGTGCTAATTAAGATATCCTTCACTAGTCAAACCACTTCATATCGAAAGTACTAACGACTATCCTTTTTCTATTGTGATCCACAAGCTTGTCATCCACGTTCATGATGTTTTGACGACGTCCGGAACTTAGCATTTCTATGTACTTGATCGTGAAGACGCCGCAATCGCCCCTGCACAAGTAAAAAATGTAGTTAGTTTCTTTCCAATGTTCACATTTAGGGGATTTCCCCCCTATCATCATAAATTGCTACCAAGGGCTCATAGTGTGCTATCATAATAGGCAGAATAAATGTCAACTCTTAAAGGAACTGATGGACGTCTGTCGTCAATTTGTACAAATTGAAGTCGGAATCGTATACAGTGACAGACCATTTACTCAATTCTATCTCTAGAGCTACCCAATGTTTCTCCTTGAAATTGAAGGGGAGGTATATACGATCCACGTCCTTCCAATCCTTCCCATAAAGTGCAGGCAGTTCCTCATGCAGGTATCTGACATGGCTTTTTGTCGTATGTACCTATCAAAGAAACCTTAAAAACCCAACTAATGTAGTATAGCAAGTAAGGGTCGAACCCATAGAGAATCAAGTTATCTATCCTGTTATTGTCAGCTATATCTAGCCAAAAAGAAATGCACCAACCAATTTTGCTAGATTTCCAAAATAATTTGAACACCACTTATTGTCACCAAGAGAAGTCAATTCTAGCAAAAACTACACAATCGGAATCATACCAAACTATCCCAACTACCCCAAACATTACATAAAATGTGCTAATTAAGATATCCGTCACTAGTCAAACCACTTCATATCAAAAGTACTAACGACTATCCTTTTTTCTATTGTGATCCACAAGCTTGTCACCCACATTCACGATGTTTTGACAACGTCCGGAACTTAGCATTTCTATGTACTTGATCGTGAAGACGCCGCAATCGCCCCTGCACAAGTAAAAAATGTAGTTAGTTTCCTGATATTATAGCCACTTTTAAACCAAATATTGAACAATTGATGTAAATAACTTACCCTCTCTTGTTTCTCTCTAATGTTCACATTTAGGGGATTTCCCCCCTATCATCATAAATTGCTGCCAAGGGCTCATAGTGTGCTATCATAACACGCAGATTAAATGTCAACTCTTAAAGGAATTGATGGATGTCTGTCGTCAATTTGTACAAATTGAAGTCGGGATCGTATACAATGACAGACCATTTACTCAATTCTATCTCTTGAGCTACCAAATGTTTCTCCTTGAAATTGAAGGGGATGTATATACGATTCAGGTCCTTCCAATCCTTCCCATAAAGTGCAGGCAGTTCCCCACGCAGGTATCTGACATGGCTTTTTGTCGTATGTACCTATCAAAGAAACCTTAAAACCCAACTAATGTAGTCTGGTAAGTAAGGGTCGAACCCACAGAGAATCAAGTTATATATCTTGTTTGCAAAAATCGTTTATCAACAGTAACAAAGGGGGGTTTTGGATTTTTGTTCTAAACTACGAAATTAACTAACAGAAGTAACAAAGATGTAAATAGATATTGACGAAAGAACTCATCCAGACAGATATCCACACTTCAATTTGATTGATTGATCATCGATTATCTCTAGTTCTTTAACCCAGTGAATGTTCCAATTCCTTTTCTTAAGTTATTAACAGGACAACCAGACCCTGATAATACTAATTATCAAACAATCAGAAAACTATCAAGATTCAATTCAATAGCAGAAGTAAGTTCCAGGAATTTCAGCAGATACATGTATTACATAAAACAACCAGTTTTACTTAGCATGCAAATTAATTCTCTTCTACAATAAACTATCACAACTAGTTCTAGAATATCGCCGTTGCTACTTTTAATCAGATATTTCAACCAGAAACAATTCAACCCTAGCACAAGAATAATACCAATGACCACTAGTTGATCAGACTAGTAAAATCAGTAAAACTCAAAGAGATTAAGCACAAGAGAATCAATAACATTCAAAGGAAAAGAACAAGAGTTATAATCTTACAACAAAATCAAACGAATGCTTCAATTATCTGACTAAGCAAAGGAACATAGTTCTTCATAATCTTGCAAAAACTCAAAAAACTCTCTAAGAGAAACTGAACTGCCGTTCTGAAAATATGATGAATGAATAATAATACCTAATGAAAGTTTAGTCTTTTTAACCTAAAATAAAATATTCTAAGAATAATAATAATCAAAAAATAATAAAAGGAAATAAAAGAACAACGAAATCGGCGTGTGAAATCTTCCGCGTCGGTTTTCACTTGCAAAGCCGCGACCGCGGTATTCCTAGCCGCGCCTGTGGCATACACTTCATGGAACCTAATAGCATAGTAACAACTCCTAGTTACGCACTACAAAGTAGAGCGTATCAAATTCCCACATGCTTAGACCTTGCTCGTCCTCGAGTAAGCTAATGGAAACCTACTCCTCCAATGTAATACCGGTCTCAAGAAGCACAACAAAATTCTCTACTAAGAACTGTACCAACTCATGAATCTCCAGCCAATACCAACACCCAGGAATTGCAATCCACTACCACCAACACAGAAACGCAGCACACTAGCCTTAAGGGAAACAGAGTATTTCCCCCAAGCTTAACTCGAACTTCAGGTGTGAATGATAATTTCTAATCCTAGATCCAGTCTATCTCCTTATAACTCCAGAGTGACCTATAAGAAACCTCCTTATAGCTCCACCACTTATGTCGCCACGCCAAAATGAATGAATTCTAATAATCAGTCCTCTTTTGTTTTTCATTTTGCCTAGACGCCCTTTCGGGTTTTCACCTAGCCACTCATTTCATTTTTTCTTAGATGGGCTCACCAATCCTCACATCACTCTTTATCCTCTTATTACCCCAGCCTAATGTCGGTCCGGGCTCTTAAATTTCGCCTAAGCCGCCCTTTCGGGTTTTCAGCTTAGCCAGGCTTTTCTGATATTTTTTTTGTTTTTTATAATTTACAAACAACAGCAAGTATAAATCCCTCCCCCAAGTTTAAATATTGCATTGTTCTCAATGTAATGAAAGACGAAAATGAAAATATGGGGAAGACAGAAAAATACTCACTATGTCGCTGAGGTGGTCGTCCTCTCGGGTCTCTGGTGTGCTGGTGTATGGCAATGCTATCCAACTCATCGTTTGTTGGTCCCCTATACTGCTCCCACTCGGAATGAGCAAACTCGTCCCAGTGCTGGCCGTAAGCACTCGACACCATATGTTGATCCCGGAGCTGCCGAACATCCTCATCTAACTCAGCTATCCATGCACCAAGCTAAGCCTGGTTGCTCCTGATGTCAGCGACATCGGCAGCCAAATGATCCAAGCGAGTGGCACACCAATGCTGCTCATCCAGAATATGCCGCTGGTCTGCAGCCATCTCTCTAATCGTCAAGTCCATCTCAGTCTGGCGGTAAGCCATCTCCTCATGTCGAATAGAAAAGCCATCTCCTCCTGTCCCCAACAACGGCGCCAAATTTGACAGGGCTTTTGTGCTTGTCGTGTCCCATATCCATCACAAAGAAATTAGCAGGAAAAATCAAATTGTCAACCTTCACAAGGACGTCCTCTACTACTCCTTTCGGATAAACATTAGACAAATCAGCTAATTGAATCACTGTCCCAGTTTCATGCAATGGTCCAAGCCCCAAATATTCATATAAATAGTAAGGAAACACACTAATAGATGCACCCAAATCTAACATGGCTCTTTTAAACTTGGTGTTCAAGGAATGCTAAACATGCCAGGGTCGTCACACTTCTTAGGCATTCGCCTTTGAAGCACAGCAGACACATGCTCACTTACATTAACCTTTTTCTTGCTTTTCACTTTTTGATTCCTATTAATTGTACACAATTCTTTAAGAAATTTTGCATAGCGAGGAACACTTTTAATCATATTAAGCAAGGGAATGTTTACCTCACACTTACTAAGGGTTTCGAAAATCTCTTTGTCATTCTCCAGCCTCCTTGTGTCTTTCAGCGCTTCAGGAAATGGCAGAACTGGCTTCTGGGAACCGAGCGGAGGAAAATTTGGCCTCACATATGAATTTGCAGCTTCTGAGGCAAGTCCGCGATCGCGGTTTTCTGGCCGCGCCCGCGGCTTTGCCTGAATGTCGCCTTCTGCTGCAGTGTTCATTGGTCGCGCCCGCGGCTCCTTTTCCGCGCCCACGGCTTCTTCAATGTCATCAGTTCCGTCCCTTTCAGCTAAGGGAATTATGTTGTCCGCTCTATCATCTAGTTGCTTCCCACTCCTCTACATAATTGCACTCACATTCTGTCTCGGGTTCAACTCCGTTTGCGACGGTAGCTTACTCGCCTCCTTAGCCTCCAATCTGCTTACTGCTAGGGAGATCTGCCCAACCTGATTCTCCAAATTTTGAATGCTAGACTTGGTCTCATGTTGAAATTGCACTAGATTGCTCTGCATGGTGGTCATGTTCTGTGCAAGAGCCTTGATCATATCCTCTGTATACATAGATGAACTCGAATTCTGCCCCCGAGGTCTAGGATCATATGGTGGTCTAAATTGTTGTTGTTGTTGACCTCCAGGCTGCTGAAATTGTTGCTTATGTTGCTACTGCTGGAATTGCTGGTTTTGTGGGTTCCCATATCTCAAATTGGAGTGATCTCTCCACCCAGGATTGTAGGTGTTGGAGTATGGGTCGTATCTTGGTCTAGGATGTCCGAAACCTCCCACAACATTCACTTCAGCTGCATGCTCTTGCAGTGTCGGACACGCATTAATAGGATGCTGCGTGTCATAACAGATGCCACAGGACTTAACTTGATGCGGGTTTCCTTTCACCATAAAACACTTCATCATCTCCTTCAACTCGTTCACGTCAGATTGCAGTGAAGATGATGGATGAGAGTCGGTGGATTTAACTGCGTGAGAGCTTGCTCTCTTGCTGAACTGCCTTGAGCCTTCAGATAGCTCAGAAAACATTTCAAATGCTGCAGCTGGTGTTTTATTCAGAATGTTACCTCCATAGTTTGCGTTCACCATTCTGCGCTCATCATCAAGAAGTCCTCCATACAGATATAGAATGAGATCTTGATCAGAATAACCATGGTATGGACAGCTTGATATTAGCCATTTGAATCTCTCATAGTACTCATACAAAGTCTCAGTAGCATGTTGTTCAATGTTGTTGATGTTCTTCTTCATGCTATTGAGCTTTGTTGCAGCAAAGTACTTCTCTAGAAAGGCTTTCTTCATCTTTGCCCATGTATCAATGCTTCCTGGAGCTAGATAGTAGAACCAATCATTGGCCGAATCCTTTAAAGAGAAAGGAAAGGCCCTCAGCTTGATTTGTCCTCTGTCACGCCCCTCGGTTTCATGTTGGTGCAGACAGCATGAAACTTAGATAAGTGCTTGTTAGGGTCTTCTCCATTCATCCCATGGAAGTGGGGTAGCAAATGAATCAATCCAGACTTCAACTCAAAATTGACACGATCAGCCAACTCAAGAAATTTCACAGCCAGCAGTTGCTGCTCCAGATTCGGTGTAGTTAATTGTCTCAAAGTCTGTTGTTCAGCCATCTCGAGTTGCTCACAAACTTCTCTATGGTTCCTGGAAAGTGTTCGCTCAGTTTCTGGATCAAGATCTAAAAATGAAGAATTAGTAGCACGGGTGTGAACCATAAGACATGTTCACACAGCAGTTGGTAAACAATCACACACAAACACGAAAAGAATAAAACTTAGATTCTCCGGCAACGGCGCCAAATTTGACAAGGCTTTTTGTCGTATGTACCTATCAAAGAAACCTTAAAAACCCAACTAATGTAGTCTGGCAAGTAAGGGTCGAACCATAGAGAATCAAGTTATCTATCTTGTTTGCAGAAATCGTTTATCAACAGTAACAAAAGGGGGGTTTTGGATTTTTGTTCTAAACTACGAAATTAACTAACAGAAGTAACAAAGATGTAAACAAATATTGACGAAAGAACTCAGCCAGACAAGATATCCACACTTTAGTTTGATTGATTGATCATCGATTATCTCTAGTTCTTTAACCCAGTGAATGTTCCAATTCCTTTTCATAAGTTATTAACAGGACAACCAGACCTTGATAATACTAACTATAAAACAATCAGGAAACTATCAAGATTCAATTCAATAGCAGCAGTAAATTCCAGGAATTTCAGCACATACATGCAACATAAAACAACTAGTTTTACTTAGCATGCAAATCAATTCTCTTCTATAATAAACTATCACAACTAGTTCTTGAATATCGCAGTTGCTACTCTAAATCAGATATTTCAACCAAAAACAATCCAACCCTAGCACAAGAATAATACCAATGACCACTAGTTGATCTGACTAGTAAAATCAGTAAAACTCAAAGAGATTAAGCACAAGAGAATCAATAACATTCAAAAGAAAAGAACAAGAGTTATAATCTTACAACAAAATCAAACGAAGGCTTCAATTGTCTAACTAAGCAAAGGAACTTAGTTCTTCATAATCTTGCAAAAACTCAAAAAACTCTCTAAGAGAAACTGAACTGTCGTTCTGAAAATATGATGCATGAATAATAATACCTAATGAAAGTTTAGTCTTTTTAACCTAAAATGAAATCTTCTAAGAATAATAATAATCGGAAAATAATAAAATAAAATAAAAGGAATTAAAAGAACAACGAAATCGGCATGTGAAATATTTCGCGTCGGTCTTCACTTGCAAAGCCGCGACCACGGTATTCCTAGCCGCGCCCGCGGCATACACTTCATGGCATTCCAGCGAATTCTTCTTGGCCGCGCCCGCTGCACCCAAACCGTGCCCGTGGCTTTGCCTTCCTTGGCTTCTGACGCTCCAAAACTCACTTAAATCATCATTTTCTCCACTTCTTCTCTACTGCTCCATCATCCTAAATTCTCTCCTAAACCAACTCAGATGGCACCTAATAGCATAGTAACAACTCCTAGTTACGCACTACAAAGTAGAGCGTATCAGTATCTCATCTTAGATGGATCAGCACCATAATTTTCCTTATCTGACAACCATCTCTTCAGTTCCTTGTCCAAGTTCCGCTGAAAATAGCTGTCCAATATTGCCACTTGATAGGATCGACGATCTCTTCAGCCTCAGTGCAAGGAAACGCCAAGGAAGACAACCGCCAAGAGGATGCCAAGTTCCAAGGGAAGAAGAACTTCTTTCGGTGAATTTTGTGGGCTGGTTTTGTGAAGGGAAGTTGGAGTGGAAGGGAGTTCAGTTTGGCTGAGATGGTGAGGGTGATAGGTGATCTTTTTCAGTGGATATAACGCACCACTAGGAAGAAGAAAGATGATCAATGCCTAAGGGATGTAACTCACCCAAAGAAGAAGATCGCTAGGTAGTTCGATAAAACTCACGAACTGATTTTGTTGCTGGAATTTTCCAAGGGAAAACAGAGCTCTTTGAGAGGTTTTTTGTTTGAATAAAATCGATTTTACAAGGCAAAGACCACAACCTTATATAGGCCTCTAAGGAGCACTCGGCCAACCTTTCACATGGCCAACAAAGACTTAACTCCAAGACTCTCCCCCTCCCCAAGTAAAACCCTTATTAAAAGTAGTCTGTAACTCACAAAATACTTAATAACAATATGAAAATAATAAAGAGAAGCCGACTGGAAAATCTTCTAGAAGAACTTGTGCAAGAAGTCGGCGGTTAGGCTCCTTAGGTGGCTCGGAGTGCCACAAGCAATGTTATCGAGCCCACAAGGTCTTGGCTCGGCGCTCCAAGGCTTAGAAGACCCCTCTCTAGCTTGGCTTGAAGCTCCTTAGCTCGCGCTCGCGTAATGGCTCCAGGTGGTGACTCGTCGTCGGGCTCCAAGGGTGAAACCCTAGCTTGACCGCGTGTGGAGGGAGGTAAATGGCGATGGCGCGGCTCCTTGAGACTTTCACCGGCCAACATTGAGTGAGGGTATTTTTTAGCGCTTGAGAAGTGTGGTAGGCTCTGGTTGGTCGAGCCATCGTGAAGACTGGCCGCTGGTGATGTGGAGGGTCGGCCATAGGCAAGGCGCTGCGGCCATTGTTTAGTTGGTCAAGGCTTCAGTGACGCGCTCGGCTTGGTTAAACTCCTCATGGTCTAGGGCCTCTACAAAAACCCCCAGTGTCCGAGCAAAATGGTAGGAGTAGTGTGGTGGCCTTCGGTGACTCTTCGGGTGCCGAGGATGGCATAGGTGTGGCGGCTGCTGCGGCGCTTGGAGAGTCTAGACCTCCTTGATGGGACATAGTCACATCACTACTGGTTTGTCACACACACGACATCCAAGATAATACATACATTCGTCCAATTGCTACACACACAAATATATAATAGATGTCATACCAGAAATTGAAGACTTGTTGCACCGAATATTTATATAAAAAATGAAAGAGGCTTACCGGAGATCTCAGCTACCCCATTGGTCGCAACAATATCTCAAAAAATCCTTCTATAGTTGTTCTCCAGTTGGAGACTCATATTCCTCACTACATCATAAGATAGTTTAATTAACAACATCACAAACAAGCGTTCATATTATCAAGACAGGAGGGACAACTTCCTAACCTTTCCTTCGAGTCTAACCAAGCGCACAATTTAGTCGTGTCTGAAAGACCTTTGGACGTTGAAACCTTGCATCATTTGAGATTGTCGACTTGTTTGGACAGTCCTCTCTTCCTTTGAGGATGGTCCCTCTTTTTAGCAGTTGTATTTTTTTTAGCAGGTTTTTCTTGTTGAGACTCCAATTGTTTCTTTGCTAGTGTCTCCTTCCGCCTCAGTTTCTTTTGTCGCTACATCTAGCGTCTGCATTAACATTTTTTCATAAATAAGATGTTGCAAGAGTTATTAAAGTATGTCGACGTTTAATTATTGATGAATACCTCAACTTCTTTTGTCGTCCCTTTTGTAGTTTCCCCCTCATTCTGAATTGCACCAACTTCATCATCCTTCTGTTTTTTTGAACGAGTCTTCCTTGTGAATACTTTTCGTTCTTTGTTATATTTTTCTTTAATTTCACAAGCCTTTTCTTCTCCTTCCACCTTTGCTTATTTTCTGTCACTACAATTGGTTTATTGATGCATACTTCAAGCGGAATCATATCCAACTCCTTAGTCATCATTTCTCCATATTTCCCCTCATCTTGGACTGGACCATCGTCATCATCCTTCTGCTTTTCTACACTACCTTCAGCTGGTAGCTTGGCATTGTCGCATGCACCATCATCATCATCATCATTTTCCTTTTCAACACTATCTTCAACTGGTAGATTGGCATTGTTGCCTGCACCACCACCACCATCACCCTTCTACTTTTCTACACTACCTTCAGTTGGTAGCTTGGCATTGTCGCCTACACCATCATGATCATCATCCTTTTCATTTTCAACACTATCTTCAGCTGGTAGATTGGCATTGTCGGCTGCACCACCATCATCATCATCCTTCTATTTTTCTACACTACCTTCAGTTGGTAGCTTGGCATTGTCGTCTGCACCATCATCATCATCATCCTTTTGCTTTTGAAAAACAACCATAGATCCTACATTGGCATTGTCGACTTGAATGTCACCATCATCATCGTCATCTGGTACCCCTTCATTCAGATTTGAAGCAGACCCTATCCCCCATCCATCCATTTCGACATCCTCATCACGACCATCTACAACATTCTGCTTCAGTAAAGAAAACATTAGCTTTAACTTATAAGAATTATAACTACGTGCATCAATCTAAACATATTAAGTTGTAAATATGACATTCCTAATCTACAGTTTGACAAAAATTTAAAGCTTTAACTTGTAAGAAATAAAACTAACCTACATGCATTCATCCAACTTAACAACAGTGACATTCTATTTTGTTACTATGACATTTTTGTTATAGTGTTTGGCAAACAAAGGCTTTAACATACAAGAAATAAAACTAACCTACATGCATCCATCCAACTTAAAAACACTGACATTCTATTTTGTTACTATGACATTCATATTATAGTGTTTGCCAAAAAAAAGATTTAACTTACAAGAAATATAACTAAGTGTATCAATATCAAGTTAAAAAACAATGACATTTTAACTTTTTAATATGACATTCCTAATCTACATTCCGACAAAAATATAGCTTATGCTTGCAGGAAATAAAAATCTAAGTTAAAAAATAGAATAACAAGTGTTGACAGTTATCTTACCTCCCCTTCCTCATATTCAATGTCCTCTTCTTCATCATCTGTTACATCTGAGTTGTTGTGGATATCTTTGTTGTCATCCTTCATTATGCCCAAGCCTTTTTTGATAGCACTAAATCCTGCTTCCACTTGGTTTTCCAAATTACTCATACGCTCAATCATCTCTTTCATAGCGCACATCACTTGTCTTGCATCCAGGCTCGAGGTCTTCGCAGTCGGGGCAAGGGCCGAAACACTCTTTCCTTTTCTTCTACCATGTATAGACCTCTTCTTACTTAGCTCAAATTTCTCAACTGCCTTGTCAAAGTAATTGTCCTTCACTTCTCCAATAAATGTGCATCTTTTTAAGACCTCCACCTTAGCTTCTTCCTCTATTAACACCATATTTTGAGTAAAACGGGATGTGACCTTCCCCAACAAAGACTCTAAAGCCATCGCATCAGGTTGTGCATCGGATGACCATCGTAGACCGCGTGGATAGGCCTCCTTATCCACCAAATGTGCAAACGCTGAAGCAATTGGTTTTACAGCTTCACATAGCCATACCTGAAGCACAATTTTTCTTGTCAGTATGATTCTTATTTGTTGTAAGAAACCATCAATATATTGTGATTACAATACCAACTTCAAAAGTATATACATTACATAAAAAAACGTTACCAGAAAGGCCATTGGCAACCCATTGAGTTTGTAACCCAACCTTGCACTTGAGTCTTTGCTTATTTGTACCGTCTCCAATCTATTCTTAACCGTTAAATTCAAACCTTGGTGAGTTTCAATGTAGCAAACCCTGCCCCACGAGAATTTCTTGAATCGGTCGATATCAGTCAATAATTTCACATGAGTCATGTTTATGCGAACCTTTTTCTCAACCCCAAGAATGACGCCCTCTAATATAATCAATAATGCCATCTTATATTTCAAAGGGTTGTCATCCCGTGTACGCATAAATAGGATTTCCAGTTGAGCGAAGGTCAGATTTTGTACATCAAATACCTCTTTCACGATATTCTTATCCGACTTCAGATCATTATCCGTAATTGTACCACAAATTAACCCCATGACAAGTGAGAACTCCTTCATTGAAAAATGCAGTAGTTGTCCTTGCAGGTCATACCACGTCTCTGATGTGGCCCTGCCTCCCATGACGGCCCAAGACGAGGAAGAAGCCATGAGCCTACGCTCAGAGGGCCCAGTGACAAGGTCTAGGTCCAAGGCCATCGCCGCCGCCGTCGCGTCACTTATCGCACGCGCCGTCGCCAGCCAAGGAAACCCAGACGACAATCCAAGCCTCGTCGTCCTCGCCACCATCGGAAGTGAAACAACGCGTTCTTTTGAAGACTTTGACACTTCGTCGTCTCTCGCGATGATTTATTCAAATCCTTCACCGCGTTAGAAGCTTCACGCGTTCTTTTACAGACACTATCTAAATTTGGTATTTCCATCGTATTTTGGATAGTTTCCTTATTCATAGCGTTTTAGACAGTTTCCTTATTTATAGCATTTTAGATAGTTTCCTTTCAGTCATTATATCTTTTAGGGTTTGTGCATTTTGCATGCTTGTATGGGCTAGCCCACGAGGTTCGACTCGGCCCATCTGATGTCTCACCTCGCCTATTTAAACATAACTTTGTTATTGTTTTTATTTACGTCCAAGTTTAAGTTCATGGTTTTAAGTCGAGTGTTAATTCCTCCTTCCCTTGATCGGACGTCACCCATATCCCTCTCATCCCCATTCCCTCCGCCGCCGATGCTACAGCAAATGCTTGATCTTCTCAAGCAAGTCTATCTTCGCATCTCCTTCATCCGCAGTCGACGCTACAACACCCCAAAGACGTGTCTCTTCAAGTCTTATATCCTTCACCAAATCGCTTCCGCCACCGCTATCCACCTTCCCATCAACTCACTTCCATCGCGATCTTCCGTTCGCGATCATCACCATCACCGCGTTCCACAGCAGAATCACATCACCGAGTGACTTCTCAACCAAGACTAGATCCAAAGTCATCACCTTTGACAATTCAACTTGTCACAGGAGGCAAGGATGCATCAACTGGTATCAGAGCCCAGTAGTCTTGTAAGTCACGAACTAAAGTTTCACTCTTGTTCACAAAAAATTTTCTTGCCCCCATCTTTTGCTTCGTATAAACTCGCGTGAAAAGACAGAGAAAAACCATAAAAATCAATTCTTTGCTCACCTTCGGTTTCTACAAGGTAATACCTTGCATGCTAGAATATTTTGTTTCCTTATTTCATGCGTGGATAAAATTTCCTTGTTTGCTAGATATTACTTTTTAGGTTGTTAACCAATTTCCTCATAAGATATCATCAAATCTTATCTTCTCTCTCCTATCTCTAACATCACACTTGTGATATTCTTGTTACTTAGACCTTTTTATTTTGTTTCCTTTTGCAAGTCCGAAAAGATCAAAAGATAAGATCTCGGATATTAAAAAAAAGATATCGAAAAGATATATAAAAAAAAAGAGTTTCCAAAGTTAGGGAAAGCCAAAATAAGGCAACCCTAACCCACATCGGTCTAAGCTCATCTTCTATATCTCTCCACCGTCTAGGTCAAGCTTCCTAGAAGGTACTTTCTTGCTAATTCGGTTACTTTGTTTACGTTTGTTTTAGGGTTTCAATTTGTTCTTGTTTGTTTGATTGCAACTTGCTTGATACACCATATCTTGTTCCAGCCAAGCCGCCCTCACGGCAAGCCAAACAAGCCCTACCTACGTGACCTTTGTGACTTGACTAGTGATTTGCTTCGTTGTTGTTCTTTATTGTCTTTTAGTTCGTTTTTACTCCCATGTCTAGTCGTCTTGTTATAGGCACCATGCAGATTGGACACAGTGGAGACGACCGCGAAGATAACACCGCCAACCCACAACCTCCATAGTTGATTGCAATGTGCCCAGAGCCACCCCTGGTGGCCACGACACCGGCTCCGACCGCGACGCCGACGACTCTCGAGGTGAGTACTCTGAACCTTACAACTTTGATGATAGGTATGCCTCTCGGAGAACCCAACGCCATGTGCTAGAGTCCACACCACACGATGGCCGAGGTCGTCAAGCTGCCCAAGCCGACACGATGCCAAGAAGACCAAGCCGCCGAGACACTGGGCATACGCGACGCGATGATCAATTGAGGACACCCCCTACCCAATAATGCATCCATGATGTACGTGATCATCTTCGACACCAGAGTGTTCGAACACTGCGTTACGGATCTGATGGCTATGCGTCGATCATACCACATGTCCAAGATGACTTCGACGAGTATGATGACGAAGAGATCAAGGACTCGGGTATGGTCAACCCAAATTTTTTTCACCCCCCTCTTGGAGATCCACTTGAATTGCAGGATCACCCATCGGATTGGATCCCTTCACCGCGTCTCCGACCCCAAGGAGAACGCGTTCGAAACATTGGCGTCGAGCGCCACGATGTTTTGCAGAGAGACCATCGACGCGACAACTACGATGCCCAGCCGCGAAGACGTCAGCGCGATGACGCCTATGCGCCCAGGGATGAGTTTGTCCGTGAAGATCGCGAACAACACGATAGACACCAGGTTGGACGCGATATACCACATGGATTGCGTGCCTTTGAGAACCCTCTCTACGACGCTGCACCAAACAACGCGTTCAACCAAGCAACTGACCAGCCTCAATACCCGCGACATCAAGTCAAGGTAAAAATCGAGCATTTTCATGGTGAATACAACCCCTCTGTTTTTCTTGAATGGGTGCAGGCTATGGAGTACACCCTTCGCTATAATCGAGTGTCACCTGAGGATCATGTCGATGCCGCGACGCTTAACTTCCGAGGAGCTGCCCGAGTGTGGTGGCATCGATTTGAAGATGACTATGTTCGTCGCCACAGGACACGAGTCACAGAATGGCATCAACTCGTCTATGTGATGACCAAGAAATATGTGCGTCCAGACTACAGGAATCAAATGAGATTGGAGATTGCCATGGCTCGCCAAGGGTCGATGACTCCACTCGAGTTCTTTTCCAAGCTTGAGGACATGTATTACAAGGCCAACATCTCTGTTGCACCATCGACTTTAAGGACAAAATTCTTGAGTGGCTTGAACACCAACATACGTGATCAACTAGAGATCTTGCCAATCAAGGATTTGAACATACTCACCCACACGGCGATGCAAATTCATGCCCAATTGGCCAACAAAGGTATTCTTCTAACCTTAGTGGATTACCTTATACTAATGTTTGCCCTAGTGCCTCTACCACAGCCGCGTCTAGCCAAGCCTCCAAGGCGAAGCCCGCGACGCCGACCACCGCGCCACGCCAGAACGGGCCAAGACAGGCTCCAGTGAGCAACGATCGCGCCCGTGATATTGAATGTTACAAATGTGGTGGAAGAGGCCACTACAAGAAGGATTGCCCCAATGCTCGCAAGGTGTTGTTCTCCACAGCCGCCGACGGCTACGAGTCTTGTGAAGACGAGGAGGCCACACTTGACGCGATCACTGAAGGCAACGAAGAAGTGGACGAAGACGCGTATGACTGCGAACCCGCTTCTCTACACGCGGGAACACCATTGAGCTTGGTGACGCGTCGTCTCCTCACCGTCAAGGAAGCCAGCTTACGCGATCAACGAGAGAACTTGTTCCATACAAGGGCTCTAGTCCAAACAGCTTCCTTGAGTGTAATCATTGATGGAGGATCTTGTGCAAATATTGTGAATGAGAAGGTCGTCAACCACTTCAAACTACCTACGACGCCTCATCCACAACCTTATGCCCTCCAATGGATTTCTTCAAGTCTAGGTAACACAGTATCTCGCCAATGTTTAATTTGTTTTTCCATAGGGCAATACTGTGATTATATTCTTTTTGATGTCATTGCAATGTACGCCACCCATATTTTGCTTGGGCGCCCATGGCAATTCGACAGGCGCGTGCTCCATGATGGCTATTTGAACACTTATGTGTTCAATTACCACGGGAAGCGCGTCACTTTGCATCCAATGTCTGCCCATGAGATCTTGTAGGACCAGGTAGAACGCGGTCGCCAGAAAGCCATCGAGGTCGCGTCAACTAGGTCAAACGAGTGTCCAGAGGCAATACCGTTGCACACCTTCTCAAAATCTGGCAACACTTTGTCTTCTCTAGGCACTGGCAAGAAGAAACACAACGCCACAGCTGGGACACCAAGTGCCCCACAGAATTCGAGCAGTGCCTTCCCCTCCACACAGTTGGCCGCTCCGTTGCCACCAACGCGTCCTTTGCAAGGCACTTGTGAGCAACGCATTCTTTTAGCCAGGCCCAGTGATCTCACTGCGTGTGTGACTGGGAAGACTCCATGCTTTCTCCTTGTGCCCACACCATGCATCCCAGACTCGTCAACGAACGCGCCCTTGCCACTAGTGATCGCGAAGTTGCTTGCCGCGTTCACCGACGTCTTCCCAGAGGAGTTGCCACAAGGATTACCTCCCCTGAGAGGCATTGAGCACCAAATTGACCTTGTGACAGGTGCTTCTTTGCCCAACCGCGCTGCGTATAGAGGTGGTCCAGAAGAGACCAAAGAGTTACAGCGCCAGGTCCAAGAATTCACTAGTGGAAAAAACACTTTTTGAGGCTCCCTTTTAGAGGCGTACATATTTCAAAACGCCTCAACAACGACCTACACAATCAGTTTTTTAGGTTTTTGAGGCGGATAATTATTGTATACGCCTCAAAAAAGTCTATTGAGGCGGGCAAATAATTACACGCCTCAAAAAGTTTCCGAAAAAATATTCCCGCTAAAGTATTAGAGGCGGGCCAAATGTAGGCCCGCCTCTAATGGTACATAATTGAGGCGGGCGAAAAAGCCCGCCTCTATTAACTTTTGTTGAGGCGGGCATATTATAGCCCGCCTCAACAAATGTATGCAATAGAGGCGGGCATAAAGAGGCCCGCCTCTATTGCCTCATTACATTCAGCTTATAGAGGCGGGCATATTAGGCCTGCCTCTATAAGTCTACCCTAATTAAATTAAAAACATTCAGCTCCGCGTGCCTTCGTTTATATCTTCGTATCGTCGTCTTCGCCGAGCTCCGACTTCCTCTCCTTTCGCCGAGCACTCGGTTTCACCAGAGTTCTGACTTCCTCACCCGATTCCGCTGGCCGGTAAGCACATCTAACACCCTATTTTACTTTAATTTCATCAAACACATTTACAATTTTATTTAGGTTCATACCGAATTGGAGAAGTAATTGGAGAAGTAAAATCATAAGTACTGAAGCTTGTACGGATTTGGAGAAGTAAAATACGAGCAAATCCTAATGTACTAATTTCGAATTTGTGTATTTTGTGTTTAAAGCTTGTACGAATTTGTGTATTTTTGTGTGTAAAGCTCGTGCATTGAAGGTGTTTGATGAAATGCCCCTATGAATATGCGTTTCTCTAATAGGCGGGCCTAATAGTGATTTCGAATTTGTGTATTTTGTGTTTAAAGCTTGTACGAATTTGTGTATTTTTTGTGTTTAAAGCTCGTGCATTGAAGGCAATGAGGATGTAATATACTAGAGGATCACATTTTTACAGTTTATTTGATTGGGGAAATTACATTTTGCAGGTTGATAGAGGCATTGTCTTGAAGGATCGATATTGGGTCAAGGTAATACTTCTACCCTAATTCCTTAGGCCCTTGGCGGGATAGAATTCATAATTTAGGCCCTTGGCGGGATAGTTGAGTTTGTATTTTTTCTTGTTTAGTTGCGTATTATTATCTATTTAGGCCCTTGGCGGGATAGAATTCATAATTTAGGCCCTTGGCGGGATAGTTATTAGAAATGATATTAAATCTTCCTTGTTTTGCATTTATTACTTGAAATGAGTCATCCTTGGATGTACGGTGATCATACTACGACACAATACTTGAGTGGGGTTGAGGAGCTCATTAGATGTGCTTTAGCACACCAACGGAGTACGAAAGCCGAAAAAATCTATTGTCCATGCCGTGATTGTAAGAATATAAGGCGGTTAGATGATATTGATGAGATTGAGGATCATTTATTTCGTCGTGGTTTTAAACAAGATTACCATGTTTGGTTTTGGCATGGTGGGAAAATACCTGATCGTCCAAGTTCTAGTGTCAATGAGTTTGATGTTCGGGTAGACACTGATGATAGTGATGATGATATTGCTGAGAATAATGAGATGGATGATGATGATGACCAAGAAGATGATGAAATAAATGGGATGATGGATGGGGTGAGAGATCACTTGAACGAACGACCTCAGATGTTCGAACAAGTATCAAAGGCTGCAGAGACTCCCTTGTATCCCGGTTTTTTTTGGAATATTAACAATATCAGTTTCGTGACTGTATTATGTTGATTTTCTAGGGCATTTCAAGTGTTTAAGTATCAAGGTGGGAAGTGCGATAAATCAATAGGAAAACATAAGACGTTGAGAGTCTGCAATATAGAGGTACATATAGCATTTTAAACGCTTTAGGTTTGTTTATTTATAATCAAAGGCCTTGTATCTAAGACAGCCCCCTTATGTTGTGTAATTAGTGCGCTCAACAAAGCAGCGGAACCGAGTGTGGCTATTATGTCATGAAGCTCATGTTAGAGATAGTCACGGGACTCAAGGACTCTGATGAGCGACTAGATAAGGTATGTAACTTAGCTAACTATATATTGATAGTATTTGTGTTTTGTGTCAATAATTTCTGTGTTTTTTATGAAGCTATATCCTAAGAGGAAGACAGCGTATACTTATGAAGAAATGGATGTTGTTCGTGAGCAATGGGCACAGTATTTTACATCGAAGTATTTATTATCGGATTGAACTTGTTTGTACTTGTCATGTAAACTGTTGTTGAGAACCTGACTGTACTCTGGTGAAATCTGTTGTGTTGTTGTATATTATTCTGTGAATAAAATCAGGAATCTATTCTGCAAATTTAATGTGTGTATGGTGCATCATAAATCTGTTGCGTTGTTGTACTCGAATTGTTGAAATAACTTTTAGAGTCGGGTCTATGGAGACCCGCCTCTAAAATCCACTTGTTGAGGCGGGCCTCTATAGGCCCGCCTCAACAAGTGCCTCACTATGGCGCCAAAGTGAGGCACTTGTTGAGGCGGGCATATAGAGGCCCGCCTCAACAAGTGGACTTTTAGAGGCGGGCCTACATAGGCCCGCCTCTAAAAGTGCCTCACTTTGGCGCCATAGTGAGGCACTTGTTGAGGCGGGCCTATAGAGGCCCGTCTCAATAAGTGGTTTTTAGAGGCGTATATTGCCCGCCTCAAAAAGGGTCCCCACTTGTTGCAGCCCCCTCATTTGAAGCGAACGGTGTTCGCCTCAATAAGTGTCCAAATGCCCGCCTCTATTAGGGTTTTTTCCACTAGTGATTGTTGGATCGCGGGTACGTAAGGGAATCACTTTCCCCTTGTGTTGTGCTTGTGATCCTTGTGCCCAAGAACGATGGCACATGGAGAATGTGTGTTGATTGTCGTGCGATAAACCAGATCACAGTCAAGTATAGGCACCCTATTCCACGCCTTGATGATATGCTTGATGAACTTCATGGCGCGACACTCTTCTCCAAGATTGATTTGAGGAGTGGTTATCACCAAATCAGAATGAAAGAAGGTGATGAGTGGAAGACCGCGTTCAAAACAAAGTATGGGCTCTACGAGTGGCTTGTCATGCCCTTTGGGCTCACGAACGCGCCCAGCACCTTCATGCGCATGATGAACCACGTGTTGAGATATTTCCTTGGCAAGTTTGTTGTCGTTTATTTCGATGACATCCTTGTGTATTCACAGAGCCTAGAAGACCATGTCGATCACCTTTGCCAAGTGCTCGAGTGCCTTCGACACGAGAGCATGTTTGCCAATCTGGCAAAGTGCTCCTTTTTGATAGCTTTCGGCCCTGTGGATCTTCGGCTGGTGCAAGGTAAGGTCTCTAAGATGATTCGAATGATGGTTGATGATTGATGAGCACGCCAATGGCGATGATAGAGTAATCGGCCTAAGCAATCAGCGTTGCTTCGGAATCCACCTAGATGACTTGACCGACTTGTAGAACTCAAGGAGTCCACCTAGAGTTCAACAAGGTTTGATAATTCCCTCACGAGCCCACTCGCGAAAGAACTATCGGGTTGAGAATGAATGCATCGGAATCCACCTAAACACTCACGCTCACGATTGAAACAAAGTCGAATCCTCAAAATTGAATCAATCCAATTCCAGTCCAGGAATTAAGAACACAATGTGTTTTCTCTCAAATTAATCAAAAAGCTAACAAATGAAAGACCAAAACCACATATAAATAGTCTCAAAATGTTCCAAAAACGGAAAGCAACTAAAATGTCTTCAACTCCTCTAATGGGCCGGCCCATCCAGCTTCTTCCTTGCCAAGTCCATCAAGCTTCTTCCCACGAGCCCTCCCATGTCCATGCCACGGCCCACGCCTCCTTCCTTGCTCACGGCCCACGCCTCCTGCCTTGCCACCTTGGTCGTGCCTCCATGTAAAGCTTCGTCCTCACCGAGCCGGCGTCGAGCCATCTTGGGGTCCTTCTTGGGCTTGCTTGTATCATCCTCCCCTTCTTGGAAAGGATTCGACCCCGAATCCGCACGTAGATCACCCATAAACACCATATAGCTAAAGCTCTCAAACACCCCGACCATCCTAAACCCAGCCATGCCGAGGTGTCTCTCACTCTCACGTGTAGCATGCACAAAAATAAATTTGAGGGGACTCCCCTTCTTAGCTCTCACCCAATCCCTACTAGGGTTACATGCATAGACAATTTTAGAATACCGCCCCAAGGTCTCACAAAACAACAAGAGATAAGCCCTATAGTTCTCAAAATGTAAGAATAATGTAGTACTAGAACCTGAGGGCACAAAAGAAATGTACTTAGCTCTCTTAGGGGGGTTGATCATCTCATGGGGAAGCTTCCACCACCGGTTATGTCGTGGTTGACCCTGGAGGACTAATGTAAGCGCCTTCGCCCTTGCTTGTCCTAGCTCACTCTTGCTCATGGCCTCAAAACAGTACCACACCCCGCCATGGATGACATGGTGCAAGTTGCGTCGGCCATCATGAACAACATAATGGTCATACTTCCATGGTCGACCAAGGATAAGCGCAAACTCCTTGATTGGAAGCACGTAGCACTACACCACATCTGTAAAATCCTGCATGCAGAAGGTCACATCAACACCTCTGGACACCGACACTCTATGCTCATCGTTGATGCATCCCATGGTCACCTCATGACCTAACGGATAAGTAGGGAGCTTCAGCCTCTGCATAGCAAACTCAGCCACGATATTCCTCTCACTCCCGCTATCCACTAATGCGATGAAAGGGATATCACTTCCCTCCAGGTAGCACTCATGATAGAAGATAAGCTCTCGCTGCATAGGATCAACTGGCGGCCTAACAACTTGCGTGGGAATCTCCTCCATGATCCAATCAACCAGTGTATCCATAGGTGCCAAGTCGGTCAGCTCCTCACTATCCCTAATTCCCTCAGCAGGTGGCTCAACGTAGGTGGGCTCGACTTTAATCGCTAAGAAGCTCTCTCCGTGCGTATCATAGGCGCCACACTTGGTGTCTTCCACCTCTTCCACAACGTCCATCTCATCTTCAGACTCGTACTCTTCGCAAGCATTCAGCAGTACTTGCTTCTTGGTGGGGCAATCTCGAGCAATATGACCGCGGCCTAGACAACGGAAACACCGAACATCCCTCGTGCGTGGCATATCTTCCTTAGCCGCACTAGGTTGAACCCGGGCTGGGGTCTTGGCAACCTCCTCCTTGACTACTGCCGGCTTGGCTTGACAAGCTGGCGTCGGATTTTCCCACGTGCGTGCCCCACTTGATTGCCTCCTCTTGGGCAAGCCTTCATAAACTTGCTGAGCGTAATGAAGTACGCTCTCTATAGACGGATCGGCCCCAAAATGTTGTGCCCTCACAAGACTGCATATATCCTCATTAAGACCATTAGCGAATTTAGAAACCACATACCGCTCAGGGAAGTTGACGCCCGACCGGGCCATGAGCTGCTTCAGGTTGTTGTAGTACTCAGAGGGTGTGCTGTTGCCATGCCTCAGACGTTCCAGCTGACCTTGTACAAGGTCCAAATAACTGGCGGGCACAAACCGCCTTCTCATTGCAGCCTTGAGATCGCGCCACGTGCGGATGGGTTCAAGCCCGTCGATGTCTCTCTCCAACTTGTCTGCCCTCCACCAGGACGCCTCGGCCGTGGGACGTCCCTCTGCCTCCCAAGTCGTTGAGCCGACCGGTGATGGTAGTTCCGGCAAGCCCCTGCATCCGCTCCTCCTCCGGTCGCTTCTCCAATCGCCTCTCCATGGCTTCCCGGAACTCAGTCTGCAGCTCGGCATTGTTTTGACACAGGAGTTCCCGAATGGCCTCTATGATGGCGGGAGACACTGGTGAAGAGGGCTCCTCTCGCCCTGAATCTGAGCCCACCATGGTTGCAAACACACGAGCTACCTTCGACTAGGAACAAGCCAAAAACACGCAGTACTTGATCAACTAAAACCGTAATCACAAAGGTAAGAATATACCTTGGGGGTTCGTTGTTTTATAGGGTTTTCGGCCCTCCTTGTTCCTTGGCTCCCAAGAAGTTTTGCTTTCCAAACCTGAAATTAGGAAAGATATCTTCCAAAAATATATGATTGAGTTGCCTTAAATTATAAAAGGAAATAAAATAAAGGAAGATAGAGATACTCCCTTGTTTCCTTGTGTAAAAGATAACCGCACCCTCCCAAAGGAAACACAATCTTCGGCCTTCCTTGTGTGTGGTGATGGGCCGAGATTTGAAGAATATTGACACTCCTTGCTTGCACAAGATCTCGGCCAAGATAAGGCAAGAAATCCCCAAAATTTTCCTTGGGATATCTTTGACCAAGCAAGGCAACACTTACCAAATGTGTTAGATTTGTTTCCAAAAAAAATTCTCTCCCCCTTAGGAAATGGAATCCCACACGGCTAGGGCTAATTTGGGCTTGTACGACTTTAATTTTTTGGAAGGGTAAGATTATGGGAAAAACTTGTAAGGAAAAATGGGATTTTGGCAATCAAATTGATTTCCCTCCAAAAAATTCAAATTTTTTGTAAGAAAACCCGAAAATGTCCCAACCCTTGGAGAGAAGACGCCGGGCGGGGTCTTCTCAAGCCCTTCGGGCCGGGACCACTTGACGTACGCCCTGGGACTTCTCAAGGCTTTGCCCGGGTCCGCTACAACCTTTTTAAAACAAAAATTTAGCAAAGCTCTTTGCTCGCCTTTTCCTTCTTGTCTTTCTTCTTCTTTTTTTTTTTTTTAACTACGACGCAGAAGCGTAAAACAAAGGGAGCAAAATGTCTCTCTCAAAAGTGAGAGATCTCCTGATTTTAAAACAAATATTTTGACTTTCCTTTTGAGAAACGAAATCTGATTTGATCAAAATACAATATTCCTACACAAGATCTCCCCACGATCTTAGGAGATATGCTAGGGAAAATGAAGATAAGGGTGTAGGGCTTACCTCGGCAGCCGCCGCCCATGGCCAGGCCGCCGCCTCTCCCTCTCGGCCTTCCCTCTCCTCACTGGCGCTCAACTCTCTGGGGTGGGCTTGGTTAGACTCTCGCCTCGCTCGGCTATGGGACAAGGCTTAAGCAACGCCCGTGAGAACTTTAAGAAATCAACATCTAACAAAATGGAGCGTTTTACCTTGCTTGGCTCTGATACCAGATGATAGCTTTCGGCCCCGTGGATCTTCGGCTGGTGTAAGGTAAGGTCTCCAAGATGATTCGGATGATGGTTGATGATTGATGAGCACGCCAATGGTGATGATAGAGTAACCGGGATAAGCAATTAGCGTCGCTTCGGAATCCACCTAGACGACCAGACCGACTTGTAGAACTCAAGGAGTCCACCTAGAGTTCAACAAGGTTTGATAATTCCCTCACAAGAGTCCACTCGCAAAAGAATTATCGAGTTGAGAATGAATGCGTCGAAATCCACCTAAACACTCACGCTCACGATTGAAACAAAGTCGAATCCTCAAACTTGAATCAATCCAATTCCAGTCCAGGAATTAAGAACACAATGTGTTTTCTCTCAAATTAATCAAAAAGCTAACAAATGAAAGACCAAAACCACATATAAATAGTCTCAAAATGTTCCAAAAACGGAAAGCAACTAAAATGTCTTCAACTCCTCTAATGGGTCAGCCCATCCAGCTTCTTCCTTGCCAAGTCCATCAAGCTTCTTCCCACGTGCCCTCCCATGTCCATGCCACGGCCCACGCCTCCTTCCTTGCTCATGGCCCATGCCTCCTGCCTTGCCACCTTGGTCGTGCCTCCATGTAAATCTTCGTCCTCACCGAGCCGGCGTCGAGCCATCTTGGGGTCCTTCTTGGGCTTGCTTGTATCACTTTTGTTCCGAGTCCACCAACTTTCTAGGCTACATTGTGAGTAGTGATGGTTTGTGCATTGACAACAAGAAGATCGCGGCCATCAAAGACTGGCCCACGCCTACGACACCGACACAACTGCGAAGCTTTCTAGGCCTCGTAGGCTTTTATAGGCGTTTTGTACGCGACTTCTCCTCCATTGCCGCGCCACTACACGAGCTCACCAAGAAAGGAAGCACAGTTTTGTGGCTTGAGCCCCATGAACGCGCTTTCTCAGCCTTGAAGAAAGCGTTGTGCCAAGCACCTTTGGTCCACCTTCCAGATTTCACCAAACACTTCGAAGTGGAGTGTGATGCCTCTGACATAGGCATTGGTGGTGTACTACACCAAGAGAAGAGGCCAATTGCCTACTTCAGTGAGAAGCTCACAAGGGCCACGCTAAATTACCCCACCTACGACAAAGAGCTTTATGCCTTAGTACGCGTGTTGAAGATTTGGCAACATTACCTTTGGTCGCGTGAGTTTCCTATCCACAGCGACCATGCCGCGTTGAGCTACTTGAAGAGCCAAACTCACCTCAATCGACGTCATGCTCGCTGGGTGGAGTTTCTGGAGACTTTTTTTTATGTCGTGGTCCACAAAAAGGGAAAGGACAACATTGTCTCCGACGCGCTCTCTCGCATGTATGTCCTCTTGACTCAAGTGCAAACTAAAATTCTGGGTTTTGCTTTGATTAAGGAATTATATGCTAGTGACCCTTTCTTTGCCCCTATTCTTGAGCATTGCTAGAGATCGCGTGAGTTTGAGACCTTTTTTTCCTTTCTGAGGGTTATTTATACAAGGCTAGTCATCTTTGCATTCCTAGATCCTCCATTAGGCTCCTATTGATTGAGGAAGCACACGCAAGTCGTGGACATTTTGGGATTAGGAAAACGTTAGACGCGCTTAGAGAACATTTCTTTTGGCCTAAGATGACCCAGCAAGTGTCTGGGTTTTGTAGAAGTTGTGTGACTTGCCAGAGAGCCAAAGCTAAGTCTAGTCCTCACGGCCTCTACACGCCTTTGCCCATTGCGAGTGCCCCCTGGGAAGATTTGTCTATGGATTTCATCACGGGTTTGCCCCTCTCTAGACGAGGTAAAGACTCCATTTTTGTGGTCGTAGATAGATTTTCTACGATGACACATTTTATAGCTTGTAAGACAACCCATAGTGCTAGTGAGATTGCTGATCTATTCTTTGAGCATGTGGTGCGTCTTCATGGAGTCCCACGTACCATAGTGAGTGATAGGGATTCTAAGTTTGTTGGTCATTTTTGGAGAACTCTTTAGGGTAAGCTAGGAACCAAACTCCTATTTTCCACTAGCTACCACCCCCAAACCGATGGCCAAACGGAGGTCACAAATAGAACTCTAGGAGCCCTCCTTCGCACGATGCTCAAAGCCAACCCTAAGCGTTGGGAGGACTTACTATCACTTGTCGAGTTTTGTTACAATAGATGCAGGCACACGACGACCAAGTTGACACCTTTTGAAGTGGTGTATGGCATGAACCCTTTGACACTACTAGATTTGTCGCCGCGACCTCTGCGAGACCCAGTGCATGTCTCTGCCTCCAATCGCGCTGAGTAAGTCCAAGAGCTCCATCGACGCACCAAGGAGCAGTTGGAGAGGAGGGCCGCGCAGTATGCCTCGCAGAAGAATTCAGGCCGCCGCCGTGTCGTCTTTGCCCCCGAAGACCTTGTCTGGGTGCATCTACGAAAAGAGAGGTTCCCCTCGTGGCGAAAACACAAACTGGCACCACGTAGAGATGGCCCTTTCCGCGTGATAAAGGCCATAGGGGACAATGCCTATCAACTCGAGCTCCCACCAGATTTTGGGGTCCACGCATCCTTCAACGTCGCGGACTTGACTCCATATGTTGAGCCAAAGTTTGATGATGGTGAAGCGGGGACGCTTCACAGCCAAGTGGGGGTGGGTGATGTGACCCTGCCTCCCATGACGGCCCAAGACGAGGAAGAAGCCATGAGCCTACGCTCAGAGGACCCAGTGACAAGGTCTAGGTCCAAGGCCATCGTCGTCGCCGTCGCGTCACTTATCGCATGCGTCGTCGCCAGCCAAGGAAACCCAGACGACAATCCAAGACTCATCGTCCTCGCCACCATCGGAAGTGAAACAACGCGTTCTTTTGAAGACTTTGACACTTCGTCGTCTCTCGCGATGATTTCTTCAAAGCCTTCACCGCGTTAGAAGCTTCACGCGTTCTTTTACAGACACTATCTATATTTGGTATTTCCAGCGTATTTTGGATAGTTTCCTTTTTTATAGCATTTTAGATAGTTACCTTATTTATAGCATTTTAGATAGTTTCCTTTCAGTCATTATATCTTTTAGGGTTTGTGCCTTTTGCATGCTTGCATAGGCTAGCCCACGAGGTTCGACTCGGCCCATCCGATGTCTCACCTCGCCTATTTAAACACAACTTTGTTATTGTATTTATTTACGTTCAAGTTTAAGTTCAAGGTTTTAAGTCGAGTGTTAATTCCTCCTTTCCTTGATCAGACGTCACCCATATCCCTCTCATCCCCATTCCCTCCGCCGCCGACGCTACGGAAAATGCTTGATCTTCTCAAGAAAGTCTATATTCGCATCTCCTTCATCCACAGTCGACGCTACCACACCCCACAGACTTGTCCCTTCAAGTCTTATATCCTTCACCAAATCGCTTCCTCCACCGCTATCCACCTTTCCATCAACTCGCTTCCATCGCCACCATCATCGCGATCTTCCGTTCGCGATCATCACCATCACCGCGTTCCATAGCAGAATCACATCACTGAGTGACTTCTCAACCAAGACTAGATCCAAAGTCATCACCTTTGACAATTCGACTTGTCACAGGAGGCAAGGACGCATCAGTCTCCCACAACTTGATGGAATAAAACGTAATGCACAAGTTGGCATGAAAAGGTTTGTCGATGAACCATCTTCACAGTAGGTCCAAATGGACCATTTATTATCCTCTGCCAGCCCACATGGGAAAGACATTTCTCAATATTTTTCAGCATTTTACATCGACAGTTTTGGTTGACTCTGCCTTGAAATTGTTTTCCTTCAAATCTCAAAAAATGACCCTAAATAATACAAATTATATGAGGTCAATAAATACAAAAGGGACATATACTTAAAAACTACATAACAAGATGTGAAAATGGAATGTTGACATCCTCTCATTTTTTTAGACGCAACCATCTGTTTTTTAGTTAAAAAATGAAATAATAGAAAAACATGAAACACTAGGAATCTTATGTTTTCGGGTGAAATTAAACACAATATATGGTGCAAAATGAAAGAAGAAAGGTTGGCTATTGCTTACTAGTCAAAATGAGCTAAACCAAATTCAGTTAATTTCAAGTGAAAAGAGACAAAATTTGGGGGATAGAATTCATGACAAGTATATTAATCGATAAAAATCAACCCAATGAACAACAGTGAAGCAACCCTAAAACCCAATGAACAACAGTGAAGCAAACTAAAACGGTGTTGAATGGCTACAACCCTAAAACGAAGGACATACCTCAAAGGCTCGAACGAGATAGACAAAAGAGGAAGAGGAAGAGGAAGCACGAGCCAACGACGTTGAATGGCGTCGTCGGTGGACCTGCAAATTGGCGCCATCGGAGGAGGAAGAATCGGAAGCGCGACTCGCGCTAACGGCGTTGGCGACAATGAAGCTTTGAAAACTGAAAATGGAGACGATGGACCTGTAATCTGGGTTGATTATGGGTTCTTCAGGAGAAACCTTTTGTTTACAGAAGTAAATGGAGACGATGAAGTTTTAAAAATTGAAAATGGAGACGATGCACCTGCAATCTGGGTTGATTTAGGGTTCTTCAGGAGAAACCTTTCGTTTACAAGGGGAAATGGAGATGATAAAAACTGAAAATGAAAAAATATCATTTCAGTTTTCAGTTTCTAGCAAGTTTCATTTGCAATTTCAAATTTTGATAATTAAATTTTGGGAAATTCCTGTTGGTGCCCCTGTGTTTAGGGTTATTCCTCTTGGTGTCCCACGATTAAGTTTTTTCCTATTGGTGCCCCTAAAGCTTGGGTTTGTTTGCTTCGTAACCAAACTTTTTCATGTTTGTACCATTCTAGTTCAAATTGATTAAATCCAAGTCTACCATTGTGTTCCTCGCCCTCAAATTAGTAAGATTTGACTCCTAAAATACCCAAATCCATGTCCGAACCATGTCGATTTGAATTCCGAAACAACAACCCGTTTTGACCTTAAGAATTCAAATCGGAATGGTTCGAGTATGAATTTGAGTGTTTTAAGAGTCGAATCATACTAAGTTGAGGTCAATAAACATAGTGATGAGCTTATATTTGATCAGTTTGAACCGAAATGATACGGATATGGAAAATTTTGGTTACAAAGCGAACAAACCAAAACCTTAGGGGTACCAACATGAAAAAACTTAATCGTGGGACACCAACAGGAATAACCCTAAACTCAGGGACACCAACGGGAATTTCCCTTTTTTTTTTATTGCCATGTCATATTTTTTTTCCAAAAGAAAAAGAAAACTCTAATTTTAATTTATCTTTTTTTGGGGGTATTTTGGCGGAAAAAAAAAATTGGATGGGGTATATTTTCAAAATACAAAAGGGGTATGTTAGAATTGCAAATGGCTTATACAAAAGGGATATGGGTGTTGTATCTCATTAATCTTTGAAGCTCATGATTTAATTTTGACAAATGGGTGTGAATTGGAGCCGAAAACCTCCATGGAAGAAGAGCTTGAGAGCTGCATTTTTGGCTGGGTTGGCTGGAGGTAAGGGAAGACAACTTCCTCCTAATTACACATGCTCCCCCCTTAAATTTGGCTTAATTACGCATTTTTGCCCAACTTGTTTAGTTATGGAAGAAATGCCCTTAATTTATTGTTCAAAATTTTCAAAAATTACCCAAACTTATTTATAACTTATCCTAAGTTTATTTATACATTTTAACCCAAATTTAAGTTAAAGGAAGAATTAAATTAGGTATCTTTAAGCTTAAGTTACATTATCTTATAAACTTAACCATATTTAAATCAACATTCTATTATTCTTACTTTAAGTATGTATGCTTAACAAGATAATTTTATTTAACTTAATATTAACATAAGTTAACATAATTTAAATAATTTTTGACTTAAAAAGGTAACCTACATAGGTTAACTATTATTTTATCCTCTCATTGATAAACATAATAATTCTTATAACCTTTATTATTATATTTAAAAATTCTCAAAGCTACATTCATGGTTATACTTAATTATTTATTTCTACCATACTATTATAACCCATTTGATCATTTGTACCCAAAATTATCATAACCCAACCTTTGAAGTTAAGTTAATGAAAATTTAAATTACTCCTCTAAAAGAAATAAAATAAATTTCATAACTTTTATTATTATCAAAATAAAATATATAAAAATTACACTAATACCCTTATGATAAAATGAGGGTTATTACAGGCTCCTTCAATGTAGTTTCATGCAAATTCTCCGTGTTATTGAACAACTCAGTGATTTGGTATACCTGGTCTTTCCTCAATTCACGCCTTTCAAATTTGTCATTCATCACCCTCCATCTCAACTCTAGAATAGACAATGGTATTAGTGTCCTCAATTGGCCTTTCCCTGTAAACCCTATCTTGTTCCAATTTCTTCCAGAAGCAATGTATCTCACTCGACATGATCAACGTCTTATTAATTATGGCATTTCCATTTTTTGAAAACACACGGTAGACCGAAGCAGTATCTTATCCAGTGATCATCACAACCCTCTGAAATATCATCATTGTCTATCTGATTATACAGATCCAACAACATTTTCAAGAACCTCTCCGACACTTTGTAGAATAGCCTTGAAAACAACATTCTTATTTCTGGCGCCATGACATCAAACAGTATTGGTCTTTTGACCCTCAATCGCATGGTGGGTCGTCACTACCATTCTATTAAAACCACCAACACTGAATCCACAATTTTCTTCAAAACGTGATGCATACCCTCAACCCTATCAAAACACATGAAAAGCATCATGTTAGTCCGAAACTAAGGCCTAGAACCTAGAAACCACTAAACAATGTACAAGGAATACTTGTTTGAAGTCCTCGTGAAAAAGTGATGATGATGATGATGATCCGTCCATGCACTGACTATGTTTCCTTGTGAGGATTAGTCCATGTATTCTCAATGTATCGAACGAGGACACTCTTCCACGATGTCCTCAATTTCACGAGCCTCTCTTCGTAGCTTTCCTCCGTGGTTGAACACCAAAGTGCCCAGTATTGGTCGCAAAACCTTTTGACTTGTGTTTTATCCTTCAAGATGAGGTCGCATGTGCTTCGATGTTGTGTTTAATATGCACCCAACACAAAAGGTGTTTAACCTGACCTTTAAAAACTATCCGAATTGAATTAATTAGGGCCTTCTCTCGATCAATTATTATGTCTGACGGCATTACTCCCGCCTCTTCAAACAAATACAAAAGTTTTTGCATTATGACCGTGTAATGCACAACTTTTTCTTGTCTTGTAAATGCATAGGCAATGTTGAAACTCTTTTGCATGCAAGTAAAGCCGACAATGTCCACCAAAGGCATGTTATACCTATGGATGAATGTAAGAAAGCAAAAGAATATAAGCAATTAAAATGCATGATATATATCACTACTATTAAATTGTATTAAAAATTAAGACACAAAGCCATTACATACCTATTTGTCTAGCGTCGATAACTACCACGTATGGAAACATCTTTAATAGGTGCAGCGAGTCTGGGTGAGCAAAAAATAGGATATCGGTCTCACATGTAGACAACTTTATAAGAGGATGTACTTCGTACCTATTTTGTTGCAAGAAGTTTAGAGTCCATTAGGTAATCGTCATTTCCCCACGATCCTCGTAATGCAACTTCTGCAAAAAGTTGAAAACTTGTTTCATGGATGTTACATTTCCGGGGAAGAAGCTCATCAACTTCGCAAAATAGTCCTCGGCGTCATGAACCTATCGGCCAACCTCTTGGCAAGGCATTGCTCTTCTGGGGTCATTCGGCCCATGTATGCATGCTCAAGAAAGATAATCAGAAGCTTATGGTTGTGGTGTCCGTCTATCACATTCGTGATCCATTTTTTAGTCTATTCCCCTGGCTTTTTTAGCCGGACACCATACAACTCAAATTTGCATCCAGACTTCTTTGAGCTAGTTTCACGAACTACCTCAACATCCTTCTCCAATCTTCTTCACTAACTTTCTTCCTCCCCGATCTATATTTACCAAAGTTCTCGCATGTCAAACTAATACTTCTGACATTTGAGGAACGAATGACTAAAACCAGCATCAAATTTTTGCCCCTCTTCTTAACCTACTCAACCAATTTCTCTCTGCTATCCCACTTTAGATTATTACAAAATTCATCTCCATAATCGTTCCCCTATACATGTTTACATAATCAATAATGTTACAATATATATGGATTGTGATTTGTGAAATTAATTAATTTCTTTCTACAACTACAATATCCATTTCAATTTTTGACTAACCATAACTAAATTAAGTAATTGATACTATAAACAAAAATACAATTGTAATACTGTAACATAACAAAACGTGAAGTTTTATTAATCCATAACGAAACTAAAGAACTACAAATTCATAACAAATATAGGCCTCTATGTATACCGCTAAATCTTAATCCTCTTCTCCACTTCTACTAAATACTAATATTTCAATATATATCTTATAGTATAATTTATATGATATTGCATACAAAACACTAGTACAACTATATGAACTTTATCCTTTCATACCTAAACTATACAAACTTTAATTCATCTATACCTAAGCTATATGAACTTTAATTCATCTTTAATATAAGCTCCCTATGTATATACATAATGCAAATATTGCTTTTACAAACATTTATGCATTACTAATCTCGAGATTGCCGTCGTTGAAATCTTCATCATTGTAATCTTCATCATCTTCTCCACTTCTTCAATATATGTTTCACTATATTCTATTTTTGTAAGAATGATTGTTTCGGATATGAAAGTGGGATGAATGAGTTGGTATTTATAGGGGAAAATTCCATCGTTGGAAAAATAGTCGTGTTGTGCGCAACCATACTGCGTATGCCAAATCCAAGCGTACACATTCTTGTATTTCAAACGGCTATTTCCCAATGGTTAAACGGCCGAATCTGTACACAGCCATATCACGTACGCCAAATCTGAGCAAATAGGATGTTGTACTTCAAATTGCTATTTTCCAATGGCTATTTTCTAACGGCAGATTTTGTACACGGTATGGTTACATATATCAAATCTGTGCGTACAATATTGTATAATATACGTTACGGATTTTACAGAAATGTGAAGTATTTTCCTTATAGACAAGAAAAAAGCATACAGTTTTTTCATGCGTACAGAATGCAGTGCGAACATACAATTTTTGTCTTGCATATAGCATCAGCCATATTTCAATTCTCAAAAATTCCATCACAAACTTCCTTGCAGGTAAAAACTAGGTGTGCAATTTCTTTAAGAATTCCAGTAATATTCAACTCAAAATTATAAGCAATATGATCACGTAGTCCAACTTGATAATTCCCATAAGGACTACTTGATGAGAATCAACCCTCCAAAGGTGAGGCTTTGCTTCTCTAGAGGCTAGATCTAGACCAAGGGGAGTCTTCTTCTCCTTCCTAAGATTGGAAACCCTCCAATGGTGCTTGAAAGGGGTATTGGGCCGCCGGAAACCAAGAGGGACCGAGGGACTGTCGTGGGGCGCCGGAGGTGACTGAGAGGAGACTAGGCGCCGGCAAAGGTCCAAGGAAACCCTCCCTTGGGATTCCTTGGCTGAGAAGAACACGGACTGATTTGAACTTGGGAGATTTGAGTGTTGAATCGTGCGAGATTGGGAGATTGAGAAGAGAGGAGTGTTTGAGAGAGTTTGGGTTGATAGAAATTAATTGGAGACCTTAGGGGAGGATTTCTCTACCCAAGGTATTTTCCAATTCTCTATTCTTCAACCAAATGACAAGGAAGCCAAGGAGTGGCTCATATAGTTCTAGGGTTTTGGTGGACTAGGAGCCCATATGCAAATGGGTCCACACGCCCACTAATAAAAGGAAATGCATAAATAACTATGAGTGCTAAACACCCAACAATAGAAATATAAATGCGTGATTAACTAACAAAAGGGGAAAGGGGATAAAAGCCATAATGGCTTGGATATAGACGTGCGCATAAATGCCTTGGTATCGAAGCATGGTCGATGCTGGAGTGTCGTGGAATCGATGCGCCGGCGTCTTGGTGGTCAAGGCCTGAATCCTTGTTGATGGGTGGTTGACACTCATCACTCTCCCCTTCTTGAGGGAGAATTGTCCTCAATTCGATTGTCGGGGACCAGGGGCACATAAGGGCCGAAGTCCGCCACAAGGAATGCGGTGCGGGCCTCGGGAAGCATCGGCATAAAAGCATCATCGACAAGCCGCTTGAGCACGTGGGAGACGTCACGGCCGCATGGGTGAGGCTTGCAGCGGCGCCTACATGGAATCTGTGCGAACGGTGGAGGCATGTGCGCCGAGGGCCTGAAACAAGCAAACTCAACAAGGAATGGAAAAGTTAGCCAACGGTGCGGGGGAACCCTAAGGATGGCTCTAAGCAAGTCATCGGGGGGGAGAGGGCACCTAGAGTCAAAGATATAGCACATCCCAAAATTCAGCCACCAAAATCTCCAAAAACGAGTCACTAAAGAGGGTGCCCAAACCACCACAATAGCATTAGGGATTCCATGGAATGGTGCCTCAAAGCCAAATGGAAAGGGAGCTAACCCGGTTGTAGGTGGAGGTAGTAGACAAGAAATTCCATGAGCTCTCCTAGGGGTTGTCTCACCTAAAACATACATGGAATCCCTCCCCTTCTTACGCATGTGCAATCCCATTAGAAAAACCATAGCTAGGTCTTACCAAGGGGTGGATGGATGGACAAAGGGTGTGTAAGGGTCGGGGGGTGTAACCGAGACAAAGGGGGAGCAAGTGTCGGTGCCAAGGTATAATACTCAAAGGTGGCTAAGGGTGTTGCCATTCCAAACTCTATATGGCACATGATGGCATCCTTAAGTAACAAATGCCTAAACGGGGTTCGAAGGACACTAGGATCACGCTCTCGGATAGGGGAAATATCAGCCCAAAAATGTCTCGCAAGGGTACCCAAAGTGGCGCACGCCGGGGATAGAGGACTAAGGAGTGTTGTGGGTGCATGCAAAGGCAAAGGAATGGAAATCATGAAAGTGTAAGCATGACTAGGAAAGGAAAATCCATACCTCGGAGACAAGATGTTGACAATCTTGTCTCGGTCCTTCGTGCACCACTCGTCATTGGGGTAAGGGTCCATAAGCGTCATGCCACGTGCATGCCTCCCCAAGAGGGAAAACGCCGGATGATGGCCGAGCGGTGAGAGCTCCTTGAGGGGCGGCCGATCGCCTTGGTAGCGTGGCATTGTCGCGGCCCCCGGCGGTAGTGATGGCGGAAGCTAGGCGCACGCCTCCTTTGGTGGGCCAGCCATAGGGCACCGACCTCCATGGGGGTGGGTTTGTGGAGGCCCACCAAATGGCGACAAGGAACCGCTCACGGTGATGGGCGGTGGCCAGCCAAGTCGCGGTTGCTCCAAGGGCGCGGCCATCTTAGCGGGCGAGGGCACCGAGGCCCGGGCTTGTGCGGGCGCCGATGCCGATGGGGGCGCATGCACCGTGGCCTGTGGGAGCGAATGCACCTGAGGCGGTGTAGACGCCGACGACGGCGCAGTTCTCGGTGTCGGCTGGAACGCGAGCACGGGGGATACTGCGGCCACCTCCATGGTGCTCCCGGCCTCATCGATGGCCTCGGCAATGATCTCGTCACGGCGGCCCACGGGGAGGGTGAAAGCCAAAGGGGGCTGAGCAAGGCGCGTGGCAGCGGCGGGCGCGGCCGTGGCTGCGGCTGGAGTGGGGAGCGGCTGCGGTGCGGCGCGATTGGTCGTGGGAGGGCCCAATAAGGGGCTAACGGCAATGGTGTCCAAGCTTAGCGTGATGGCGGCCACACGCGCAGTGAATGTCTCCTTGTCGCGGCGGAGCACAGCCATTTCCGCACGCAATGCCTCGATTGCGGCCGCCTTATGGCGGGCGGCAGCCTCCATAGCGCGGTTCTCCTCGGCAAGCCGCGCGGCCACCGACTCGGTGTAATATGTGGGCGGTATCCACCCTGTATCATGGCCTTCGGCGCAGCGAGTGGCGCGGCCACGGGGATATGGTAGCCAATCCGGGTCACGGCGGTCTAGCGGGCGCCGGGGCTGGTCCCGGGCGCGATCACAACCCCGGTGGCCCAGATCTGCCCAAGCCGCATCCTCGTCATGGTGGCGGCTGAACTCATAGCCGACCGCGGGCCTATGGATGAAGTGGCGGTAAGGATACCCAAAGCGGCGGCCGTCGACATCCATGGAGTCCTCCATTTGTGGACGCACCTACAAGAGGCCACAAAACAAACCAAGTAACCAATTCACAAGCAACAAGTACATGAACCGAAGAAGGAAGAAAATGAAATGATGCCTAAGACACAAGCACACACAAGTCAAAGGCTCAAGCAAGGGGAGACAAGGGAGAGCATTGCATGTAACTTGAGAATTGGGAGTGGGACCACGACACCTTCAAACCAAGTTAAGTTGTAGTCCTTAGGCTAAGTAGATAAAAGGGGCAAAGTGCAACTTAAGATGGCAAGCCCAATGGGGGGGGCAATTCGGCCACCCTATGGACCCGAAAAGGGGGGAAGTAGTTATGACAAAGGATAGAAGAATATGGAGGGGAGGGCTTAGTGGCCCAAGTTGCCAAGTGAGGGTGGGAGAGCCCACCAAGGGTTGTGGCCCAAACCGAAAGAAAGAAAGACAAAAAAAAACTTGACCTTCCCTTTGCTTTGTTTTCTTCTTTTCTTCTTCTTTTTCTTTTTTTTTGTATTCTATTTTTTTTTGTATTTGGGTCTCTTGCCTTTTGTTTTGACCTCTTGAGAAAATGTATGGATTTTTTTTCCGAATGCAAAGGGAGACAAAGGCCGAAAAGAGTTTGTATGAATTCAAGGAAGATGGAGTAGGCCCACAACACTTGTTTTGTAAGGAGTGGCAACAAGGGAATTCAGATTTTTGTTGTAGTTGGACGTGCCAAGTCACCCATGTAGTGGGGGTGACAAGGCTTGGAGGAAAGAGAGAGGAAGGTTCCTTTGCCACATGTATTTCAACCCCCTAATATGGAATCCACTGAGGGATTTTTTTGGGTTTTTGGGGCTGTTTTTGGGAGGGGAACAAGAAGCAACTAAGCTAAGCACGAAAATAGCATGGAAAATGAAAAAAGGCATGGAAACCAGAGAAAAATCGAGCATGCAATTTCAACACAAGACAAGAAGAAACAAGAAAAAAAATTCTAGCTAGCAAGGAAGACAAAGAGCAAAACACATGGAACCATGGAAGCAACAAATGAGAACATGCTAGCTATGGAATTGAACCAACAAAAACGATTTTTTTGAAAGGGAGAAGAGGACTTAGCTTGGGCTTTTGGCTCTTGATACCAATTGATGAGAATCAACCCTCCAAAGGTGAGGCTTTGCTTCTCTGGAGGCTAGATCTATACCAAGGGAAGTCTTCTTCTCCTTCCTAAGCTTGGAAACCCTCCAATGGTGCTTGAAAGGGGTGTTGGGCCGTCGGAAACCAAGAGGGACCGAGGGACTGTCGTGGGGCGCCGGAGGTGACCGAGAGGAGACTAGGTGCCGACAAAGGTCCAAGGAAACCCTCCCTTGGGGATTCCTTGGCTGAGAAGAACACGGACTGATTTGAACTTGGGAGATTTGAGTGTTGAATCGTGAGAGATTGGGAGATTGAGAGAGAGGAGTGTTTGAGAAAGTTTGGGTTGATAGAAATTAATTGAAGACCTTAGGGGAGGATTTCTCTACCCAAGGTATTTTCCAACTCTCTATTCTTCAACCAAATGACAAGGAAGCCAAGGAGTGGCTTATATAGTTCTAGGGTTTTGGTGGACTAGGAGCCCATATGCAAATGGGTCTACACGCCCACTAATAAAAGGAAATGCATAAATAACTATGAGTGCTAAACGCCCAACAATAGAAATATAAATGCGTGATTAACTAACAAAAGGGTAAAAGGGATAAAAGCCATAATGGCTTGGATATAGACGTGCGCATAAATACCTTGGTATCGAAGCATGGTCAATGCTTGAGTGTCGTGGAATTGATGCGCCGGAGTCTTGGTGGTCAAGGCCTTGACTCCTTATTGATGGGTGGTTGACACTCATCACTACTAGGATAATTTACAAATCCTTCTCATAAGATAATCACTGCGATGATTATACCGCATTCGTTTAAGACTATGGCCGGATCCATGTGGGACCAACCCTCATTGGAATTTTTCAAAAACACATAAAAGTATTAAATAATATTTTTTAAATTTTTCTAATTTTTTGAAATATTTTTTATATTCTTTTTCTTACAATTCTTTTTTCAAAAATATTTAAAACTATATATGTATTTTAAATTTAAAAAAAACTTTATTTAAGATTTGTTATGTATAATTCTGAACAAAATACTAAATAAACAACTTCACCCCAATTCGCCCACAAGTTCTTCAATAAAAGATGCACTATCTCCTATATATCTATCCTTGTTTGTGATAGAATTTTCAAAATTTAGGGTTTATGGGTTTGCAAATTTTATAATCAATTTCAACACATAGAAAATATCAAGTAATGATAAAAAAAATTTAAAAAGTGTAATTTTTTCAACAATTTTGAACAAAATTTTATTTGAGGTTCGAATATAGAGTTTATTGCTTGAAATTGGGATTGCTTATGTACGGTATAAGCTCTTCAGGATTTTAACCTCTACTAAATAAAAATTTTGCGTCGAACCTTGTCTAAGACACCTCATTAATTTAGTGGAGTACATATGGCATTTGAATTTAGTGCTTTTAGCTTTGAGTTTGTATCTAATGAGTAATGACCAATATAGATATGAAGTTATAATCCAGACTTTGCATTTGGAGTTGTTTAGCAATTACCAAAACATAAGGGATAAAAGCGTTATTGCATCCACTAGAGATACATTCAAGTGTTGTTAATCATCCCAGCTTTGAATCAATGTTTCTTCCACAATTCTTGGATCATAAAATCGCCAAAATCATGGGTTCGGATCAAGATTTGAATAACCATTTATAATATAATTGCATATTGCCGCCCCTCTTTGACCAAAAAAATATAATTAAATATTGATAGGAATTGGTTTAGTTCTTCAAACATTTTTATCAAGACACAATCCTTTCTCAAATAAATATTAAGACAAAAATCTCTATAGACATAATTCAAAATTATCATAAAATGGCAAATACTAGCTCGTAAATAACCATGATTAGTGATGGAAACGGGACGGGGAATACCCACCACGTCCTCGTTTACCGACATATTCCTCGTCCATGTCGGGTCTCCATTCTCCATTGCGGATTCCCGCCCTCGTTTACCATCATATAAAATGTTGGAGAGGAGTGTCTCTTCATGATGAACCACAACGGATGCCATCTTCAACATCAAAGGAATGATTGAAACAACACCACGAATATGAGAATAACGATCAAATCAATGGCTTGGATAATAGATTGAATCGCGTTTAATACGCTTTCCGAATATCGTATTTCAACCCTCATACCTCTCTTCCAAGGAGATCCAAAAGCCTAAAGGGTTACACGAAATCGACATGGGGATAAGACAACCAATCCTATCTTGTTCTAGGCTCCTTGAATCAAGATCGAACAATTGGAGATGTTTGTGTTTATGTATTTTCGACTTAGATTCCTTAGAATCGATTGATCAAATTCGTAGACCCTTGCCAACACCCATGAGACCCTATATATAGAGTATGAGATGTTCCATACATCTTGGAGAAAAGAAATAAACCCTTGAAGACAGTTAAGACCGTTCAAAATTGCACAACCGCACAAGAGCTCTTTATAACCCGGATGTTCTCCGCCCGGGCTATATCTGAAGCAGTTATTTACAACACAGGTTTTATAACCCGGTTGTAACACACCCGGGTTATAAACCTCAGCTTTCTTCAGCGCGCGAATTTAACACGGACAAGACATGTCCGGGTTATATACCCTGCTTTACCATGTTATGTTATATTGATTAACACGTACATAACTTTTCCAACCCGATTAATTCTTCGGATCACATGCTCCAAACTCTACACTCCAAAATATAAATCCGGAATCAAAGTTCGTTTACATGGGTGTGCACTCCACACACTCCTAACCCACGTTCTAACGACTCGATATCCAGTTGGCAATGTGAGAGTCCCGATAATACTAAAACGAACGTCGATTTACTAAAATCATCAACATTCCTCCCCCATTTTAGTATAATCTTTGACTAACACCTTTTAAAACAAGTCTTCATACCAGACTCATGCATAAATGAAAATGTCCTAAGGATTGAATTTCCACCTTAGTGTATTACACATTCCAAATACTCAAGAATCAGGGTGTCCTATGGATTGAACCCTTCAACCCATTTGAATACTTGAAGATAACACACACACAAATCTTCACACTACTCCAAGTGTTATACTTGACACTATTACAGCCATGTGTCCTTATCCATTCATGAGTGCATACAAAGCCCAAGCTTATTGAAGTGGCATCACTTCACACTCAGATAGGTAGATTCTTTCTAATCATGCACCTGCAAATGCATTTTTCCAAAAGATCTATTAAGAAGATAAACTTCATCCTAAACCTTCTTTGCAGGACCGAGCACAAACTTGGGATGATATATAAACATGTGCTCCAATCTCTAAGTGTGGACTTTCCACATTGAATTCAGCCTCTAACGTTGTATTAGAGGGGAATTGGGTATCCCACCATTAAAGATTTCAAATGGGCTTTAATCCATCCCTATAACTGACTTGTGAACCAAGTCCCTAGCTAACCCTTTTTAACAAGCGGGTCAACCAAACATTAGAAGTACGTACAAACTTCAACAACTCAACTTTTGAGTAGATCAAATCCTCCAACACCAAAAAGGTGTTCCCCCCATTGTTCACTTAGCTAAGTAATAGCCAAAGTTATTGTGCACCAACAATGAAACAGGATGATCTTGTGTTAGACATAACCGAGATCTCATATTGCGAGTCCTTAGTCATTCCACCTCTTTACCGGTTTTGACTAATATTAGGAATTCCGATTCCATTGTCAAACTTTAAGATGCAATCAATGAGCATTCAAAAGTCTCCCTAATTTCGAGAGAAACTGACAATGCCAAAGGCCATAAACCATGGTCTTTCTTCAGGTTAATCAACCTGACTTATTAGCTACCACTAACATACATATTCATTAAACCATGAATATCCAAGCTAAGATATCATTACACCCTTGATAGATATAAAGTTTAAGCTTGTAACCTTGAGTGTGCTCATGGGAGATCGAATTTCATATAGCGCTATGCCTTTCCTCCCGTTTGATCCTACTACCAAGGATCTCATGCACCTCCTCCATGTCCTTCATGGAAGCCTCCATGACAAGTATGTCTTAATTAATAAATATATGTTTTATCCAACACCAACATGTCAGAAGACAATGTATAAGATGATGCCATAACCGGAATCATCAAGCTTTTTTCATAAACATACTTTACCTTTTGTTTCAACTTAAACCCACTAGACAATTTCATAGACATGGGAATTATGTTAACTCGTGCAACACTTGATTAATTTGCACTTTCCTCTTTCTTAATTTCCGACAAAAGAGCCTCACAGTTGACTCATCAATCCTTTCTCCTCTAAGGAGACCCGAGCAACCGAACCATGGATATCAAACTTGATTGATCCAATATTTTCTCTTAGTCCCCAATATCTTAAGGAACTTTGCTCTAGTCAGTAAACTTAGCAACCTTCATCTTCTTTCTTGAAGATACCTTAATAGCCTAAAGGCTAACAATCTCGGTGGGAGATCCACTTACATGACTCATGTCATTCATTTAATCCTTTTAACCATATTCATATGGAAACCGGAATCACATGACATTACTTTCCTTCTCCTTTCCCTCCTTACGGAGCTTAGTGACTATCTCACATGGATGGCTAACCCAATACAATTCAACTTGATCCAATTTCACATTAGAACCAAGCCCCTTTGGTTTAGGCATTTTATCAAGGTGTCATCAATCATTGCATCTCATGAGATGAAAACCTTACCTTTACCATCCAAAATGGTTCTTTTGGGTTACGGTAAATTAATGATCACCATACGTCTAAAACAATTTAGACTAGGTCACCCTTTATACCAAAGTTCGCATGGGTCAAGTACATTCCATCATTATAGAAAATACTCATAAATAACAAGCCAAAATATGGCTTCACCCATTATCGTCACTTTTCTCTTAGAGTAAGAAATCATGGAAAATCCATTTAAGAACATGCGTGCTATTGGAACACATCATTACTCATATAGACACAACCTGACATATACATGTCATGTGCCTAATTCTTTTCCGAGAAATACGTCATATTTTATAATCCTAGGGATTGGAAATAATTCCAAATCCTAGTTGATGTGATTTTGTCCCATCTTCAAGACATGGACAAGCTCAACAAGGAGGAAGGCATGGAGGACCAGCCAAGGAGCAAGTAAGAGAAGGACAAGCCCGTATGCATCACCCGAGCAAAGGCCAAGGAGCTCCAACGATCACTTGATCAAGGCCTACTTTCTAATGGGCTTTTGGCAAGCAAGGAGGACGGCCCATCCACTCTCCTAATCACCAAATAAGAGGCCTCAAACCAGCACAAAACCTAAGGAGGCCGGCCCTACAAAGAGCATTTAAGGCTCTAGTTACTAGCATTCCATATTTGCACTTTTATTCCTATTTTGGCACTTTAAATTCAGCCATTGAAACACTTTAATTTGCACCATTTTGTAACCTCAATAGGAGGCATTTATTTGCTTAAATGTTAGGTGTTTTCGAGCCTTAATAGGAGGCTTGAAGGCTGCCTTGGAAGGCAAGGAAGGCCGACTCACTAGCCTACTTGTAGCCTTCCCTTTGTATTGTTTTAGCAACTTGAATTTGATTAAGAAAAGCTCTCTTTGAGAATCATTTGAGTTCACCTCTTTTCCTGCATTGTGAGTCATATCAATCCAGAGAAAAGCCTTCGAGTTTGCCTTGGTGAGTCACATCCAAGCACAAGCTCTAGTTCATCCAACGTTGGTGAGTTATATCCAACTTTGAGTGTTCATATCTCCACCTTCCACTGCCGCCGCTTCCACCCCTCAAACTACACTTCATAAGGCACCCAACCACCACCAAGCACCACCTCCATCGCTTCCACACCTCCCTCAAACCGAAGCCCTAATTCACCTTCCATCGCTAGGGTTTCCACCAAAACCACCACTCTTCCATCCTCCATAAGTCAAGGCTCGCATCGGCGCCACCAGGCCCCTTTTGCACCACCATTCCTAACATCCTCCACCACCATTGGAGACCAAGGCCGCCGCAAGCCGCCTCCAACGCCTTGAAAAGGATCGACTTGGATGAGCTTCGGTGCAAGAGCTTGGCCGGTCGTCAACCTTCGGCAATCCGGGGAGGCGTCTTTGGGAGCGGGCTGTAGGGCGGCGTTGGAGGGGGCTTGCGGCGGACTTGGTCTCCAATGGTGGTGGAGGATGTTAGGAATGGTGGTGCAAAAGGGGCCTGGTGGCGCTAATGCGAGCTTTGACTTATGGAGGATGGAAGAGTGGTGGTTTTGGTGGAAACCCTAGCGATGGAAGGTGAATTAGGGCTTCGGTTTGAGGGAGGCGTGGAAGCGATGGAGGTGGCGCTTGGTGGTGGTTGGGTGCCTTATGAAGTGTAGTTTGAGGGGTGGAAGCGGCGGCGGTGGAAGGTGGAGATATGAACACTCAAAGTTGGATATAACTCACCAACGTTGGATGAACTAGAGCTTGTGCTTGGATGTGACTCACCAAGGCAAACTCGAAGGCTTTTCTCTCGATTGATATGACTCACAATGCAGGAAAAGAGGTGAACTCAAATGATTCTCAAAGAGAGCTTTTCTTAATCAAATTCAAGTTGCTAAAACAATACAAAGGGAAGGCTACAAGTAGGCTAGTGAGTCGGCCTTCCTTGCCTTCCAAGGCAGCCTTCAAGCCTCCTATTAAGGCTCGAAAACGCCTAACATTTAAGCAAATAAATGCCTCCTATTGAGGTTACAAAATGGTGCAAATTAAATTGTTTCAATGGCTGAATTTAAAGTGCCAAAATAGGAATAAAAGTGCAAATATGGAATGCTAGTAACTAGAGCCTTAAATGCTCTTTGTAGGGCCGGCCTCCTTAGGTTTTGTGCTGGTTTGAGGCCTCTTATTTGGTGATTAGGAGAGTGGATGGGCCGTCCTTCTTTCTTGCCAAAAGCCCATTAGAAAGTAGGCCTTGATCAAGTAATCGTTGGAGCTCTTTGGCCTTTGCTCGGGTGATGCATACGGGCTTGTCCTTCTCTTCCTTGCTCCTTGGCTGGTCCTCCATGCCTTCCTCCTTGTTGAGCTTGTCCATGTCTTGAAGATGGGACAGAATCACATCATCCTCCCCTCCTTCAAAAGGATTCGTCCTCGAATCTGAGTGCACTTCAAGAAATAGGTTTAGAGCACACAAAACTGCACAAAGAAAAACAAGGAAGTGAGGGACCAAGAAGTTCTTAGAGAATGAAGGACATGTGTGTGTACACATCTTTAGATCTAGTGAATGCCCATGGAGGAATTTCCATGTACAAGTGTTGCCCAATTTCAGCCTAAAGATATGCTTAAGTATAGAACACGAAATGCATATGACATACTTGACAACAAATGCAAAGCATAGTACAAAATTTTTCTCATGCAACAAGAATTGTGAATGAGAACAATGATGCACACATAAATGCCTAGTTATACTTGAAGTAGCTGGATGGCACAAAGGCAAGGATTTGTACACATGATTATCAAGAACTAAAGGCATCTAACAAGTCATGATTTGGCCAAGAGAACTATAGTGCATACACGAGTATCTAGTTCGACTTCTACATGCAAGAACGAATGTCAGCACATGCAATCCTCTACCCTTTTCTATATGCTCATTTTCAATCAAGGATAAAGGAATTGACAAAGTAGGAACAAGTGTTACTCCCCTGAGATTAGGCTTCATTGGGATGTCTTTCTCTTCATGGTCAAAAGTTGGCATCTCGGAATGCCCAACATCCATGGCATTGACCTCTTCTTGGAGTAAAAATGGAAAGCACGAAGGGACCATATGTGTTGCATCCATCCATGGAGAAGCCAAAGAATTTATGGAGCTACGCATTACGGTCCGACAATACTTGTTTCTTGTGGAAGAAGGAGATGGTTGCACCACTTCCTCGTCCCTTTGTTGTAGCCTCAACTCCTCTTCATAGATAATAGGGGGTTGCAATTCTGCCTTAAGCTCTACTTCACATTTTGTTGGCTCAAGTTTCTTTTCTTTGGCATCCTTCCTTAAATCCCGATTGTCAATAGGCGAGGTATCCATTGTAGATTCCCTGAAGATCAAAGCTGACTTGGCTCCTGGAAGTGAAGGAAACGACAAGTCTCCTCCAATGTGAGAGGAGTGGAAGCCTTCAACCACCCTTGTAACACTACTTAGGCGATTCTCGAATGCCCCAACTCTAGCTCCCAAGCGTTTAAGGTCAGCTTGGAACTCTTGTTGAGCTGTCATTATTTCCCCATCAAGGCGGCTCTCTATCCCTCTTAGGGCATCCATCACAGATTGTAAGGTGGGGGCTCATTGATGGTTAAGGCGGACTTGCCCCCACCGGATTCCTTAGGGTGATCTCCCATGATAACCTAGCAAAAGCACTAAAAGCACAACCACAAAAGAATCAAAGCAAATGGTCCCTTGAGTACACACAAGGGCCCACACAATCTAAATTTATCAAGCACAAAGTGTTCACAAGAAATAGCAAGCTCAAGTGAGGTTACGAGCTAGGTTTGTGGGTAGGGTAAAAATTGGTGTATATTTTCACTACTAAGTTGGAACCACAAGCAAAGGCGAGGAAGGTACCGACCACTATCACACCCAAGCAACCACAAACAATTCAACACCTCACGTAAAACAAAGAAAGAAAACAAAACAAAAATTTTCTCTTCAAGGGCTCACTTTTTCTATCACACCCAAGCAACCATAAAAAATTTGCTCTTCAAGGGCTCACTTTTTCTATGGTCTCTCCTATTTAGACCGGGTTTTTCTTGAGCACTTTTCTTTCTTTCTTTTTTTCTTTTTTTCTTTTTTTTTTGATTGAGCAAAGCTACAAGTTTTGAAGCTTATTACAATACTGAATTAACAATCAAAGTCTCACAAAATTTCGAGAACAATCACACCAACAATCTTCTTTTTTGCACAATTTCGGTGTTGTCTTAGCCACAAGAAATGTAAAAGTGAAATTCCCTTAACCTAAGTCCAAAGCTTGATTTATGCAGCAACTTAGTAAGCAAGAATATACACCAAAGTCAAGGTAAAATTCGTGGCTAAGGATTGGCTGCAAAGAGGAGATATTGAATGCTAGCAATTATGGTAATAAAGCCAAATAAGGAAAGTAATGAACTAGCAAATGATGGCTGATTTGAGTTATGTTTTTTTTGTGTTTTGTAACTGGATTTTGAGCATGTCAACGGTCTCCTTCAACCTCATAAAGTTCAGAAGTCGAAGCAAGCAAAAGATCGAGACAACAATGGAGAAATGCACAAAACAAGGCCAAATTCGGAAGTTAAAGTCTAGACAACCTAAGCTTGCACTTCTAATGAACAAATTGCACTAAAGAAAGACAGATTTGATGGCCAAACCTTTCATGGCTCTGATACCACTTGACAAGGATCGACTTGGATGAGCTTCGGTGCAAGAGCTTGGCCGGTCGTCAACCTTCGGCAATCCGGGGAGGCGTCTTTGGGAGCGGGCTGTAGGGCGGCGTTGGAGGCATCTTGCGGCAGACTTGGTCTCCAATGGTGGTGGAGGATGTTAGGAATGGTGGTGAAAAAGGGGCCTGGTGGCGCTGATGCGAGCTTTGACTTATGGAGGATGGAAGAGTGGTGGTTTTGGTGGAAACCCTAGCGATGGAAGGTGAATTAGGGCTTTGGTTTGAGGGAGGCGTGGAAGCGATGGAGGTGGCGCTTGGTGGTGGTTGGGTGCCTTATGAAGTGTAGTTTGAGGGGTGGAAGCGGCGGCGGTGGAAGGTGGAGATATGAACACTCAAAGTTGGATATAACTCACCAACGTTGGATGAACTAGAGCTTGTGCTTGGATGTGACTCACCAAGGCAAACTCGAAGGCTTTTCTCTGGATTGATATGACTCACAATGCAGGAAAAGAGGTGAACTCAAATGATTCTCAAAGAGAGCTTTTCTTAATCAAATTCAAGTTGCTAAAACAATACAAAGGGAAGGCTACAAGTAGGCTAGTGAGTCGGCCTTCCTTGCCTTCCAAGGCAGCCTTCAAGCCTCCTATTAAGGCTCAAAAACGCCTAACATTTAAGCAAATAAATGCCTCCTATTGAGGTTACAAAATAGTGCAAATTAAAGTGTTTCAATGGCTGAATTTAAAGTGCCAAAATAGGAATAAAAGTGCAAATATGGAATGCTAGTAACTAGAGCCTTAAATGCTCTTTGTAGGGCCGGCCTCCTTAGGTTTTGTGCTGGTTTGAGGCCTCTTATTTGGTGATTAGGAGAGTGGATGGGACGTCCTCCTTTCTTGCCAAAAGCCCATTAGAAAGTAGGCCTTGATCAAGTGATCGTTGGAGCTCCTTGGCCTTTGCTCGGGTGATGCATACGGGCTTGTCCTTCTCTTCCTTGCTCCTTGGCTAGTCCTCCATGTCTTCCTCCTTGTTGAGCTTGTCCATGTCTTGAAGATGGGACAGAATCACATCACTAGTACTTCCCACCTTGAGAAGTGCACAAGTCATAATCAAGATTTTCCTTGTGGAGTAACACATGGTCAATGATCAGCGCTACTTTGTAGGGTTTAACTAGGAGTTGCTATCGGAGTTTAGGTACCATTTGGAGGTGTTTAGAGAGTTATTGTGGAGTATGTGGTTGAGGAGAAGAAGTGTGAATTTAGTGGTTTGGAGAAGCTAAACGAAGACATATTGAAGATGGAGAGGAGACCACGGAAGAAGACCACGAGCCACGACGAAGAATAGACCCAACTGGGTCTACAGAAACATAGACCCGCACGAGTCTAATTTTCCGCGACCGCAGAATTTATTCCGCGCCCGCGGAAAATCCCCCAGCGAAGCACAAGTCGGGAGCAACAAGCTATTTTCCGCGACCGCGGATTTCTTTCCGCGATTGTGGAATGGCACGGTAGAGGCCCCGAGTGGTTTTCGTCCAAAGTTTTCTATTTTATTTTATTTCTTATTTATTTTATTTCTTTATTTCGTTTAGGTTATTTTGTTTCCTTTTAGATTATGTTTGTGATCTTTGGTTTTAGGTTTTAGATTATTTAAACCTAGTTCCAATAGCCTCCATTCATCATCTAGATCATCACGTTTTAGCATTCAGAAGTTTTCCCTTTGAAGTATTGTTTTCCCTTTGAAGTATGAAGAACTAAGCACTTTTGCTTAGTCCGACAATTGAAGTCTTCGTTTGAATAATGGTTGTGAGATTCTAATTCTATTTCTTTTCCTTTGAATGTATTGATTCTCTTGTTCTTCATCCCATTGATTATTATTGATTTCACTTGTTGGACGCAACTAGTTGTTATTAGTAATTGTCTATTGCTAGGGTTTGGTAATTACTGTTTGAGTTACCTAATTCATGTGTAGCAACTGCAATACTCTAAGAACTGTTTGGGACTAGTTTATTGTAGGGAGAATTAATTGCAATGCAATAGTATGACTGTTTGCTACTCTTGCATGTATCTATCTAAATTCCTATGCTCATTGCTGCTATTGAATTGACGCGTAAGGTTTTCATAGTTGTTTAATAGTTAGTATTCTCAGGGTCTGTTTGTCCTGTTTATAACTTATGAAAAGGAATAGGAACATTCATAGGAAGGAATTAGAGAGAATCTAGGATCAACCAATCTCATGAATGGTGGATATTTGTCTGGCTAAGTACTTTTCCCAAATTGATTACATCTTTGCTTTGTTTTACTTTACTTTGTTATTTACTTTGCAAACAAATCAACCAAACCCCCCTTGTTACCTTTGACATACAATTGTGCACTTAGAAAGATTACTTCCTCCCTGTGGGATTCGACCCTTGCTTGCCTTTGTTACTTGTTTAGGTTTGTTTATGATTATTTTGTTTAGGCGCCTAGACAACACTTATCAGTCATATATAAACCATAACTTGTCTAGCAATAATCATATTATATGCAAATAATATAATATTACACATACAAAATTTCATATATATAATAAAATGCATAACATATATACAATAAATAAATAACCGACCACTCTATACAAAGTATAGTAGGGTCTATTGACTAATCTGTTTGGAAACTGTAGAGTCAAGTCTAGCCAATCAGTATAACTATACTGCAGGGCATGAACCAGTAGACTTTAAAGTAATCTCGTTAATAACCGACCAATCTATACAAAGTATAGTAGGGTCGAAATGACTAGTCTGCAAGGACGGACCTAGCATGGGCCCAGTGGGGGCTGTGGCCCCCACTGGACCCATGCTAAAAAAAAAATTATTTTAATTCATTTTTTAAATATTTTTTTGTGTTTTTCAATTAAAAATTTATAATGCATACTTTAAAAAATGTAATTTTACCCAAATTGACACATAGATTCTTCAATAATAAAAAATTGAACTATCTCCTCTATGTATATGCTCATTTGTGTTATAAATTTCTAAATTTAGGTCTTATGGATTTAAAAAATTGAAATCAATTTTTTATACAAATTTGTTGAAATTATGAAGAGAAAGTAGTAAATAATGATGAAATTTGTTTAAATTGTGTAATTGTTGGATCAATTTTGAGAAAAAATTCATTTGGAATTCGAATATAGAGTTTGTTGTTTAAAATTAGGATTGTAGTGTAGGGTAAACAGTAGACATAATGTAAATAATAGTTTTTTATCTATCGGCTCAAATATCTCATTTATAAGAAAAATAGAAAATTAATAGAACTTTTTATTTTCATTATCTAAATTTAGCGTGATACAGATTTTTCTCGTTCGATGATATCGGATAAACAATATAATTTCACTTAAAAGTACCGTTTACTCTTCATAATTTTAGCCCCCATTGAGCTAAAATCCTACGTCCGTCCCTACTAGTCTGTATAAAATACAATAGAGTCAAACATCGCCAATCAGTATAAGAATACTGTAGGGCATAACATGACCAGTAGACTAAAAGTAATCTGGTCAACCTAGTAGACTTATCATCAAGTAATCTGTACTAAGACAGTAGACCTGAATCAAGTAATCTAGAAACACGAGTAGTCTATACAATAGTATAGTAGACTCATAAAATTACACAAGACCTCATCAATATATGAGATACTTGTCCTAAGTCTCTTGAGACTTAATCAAACGGTTGCACCGTCCTCCACCTTCCATTTAAACCAACGAAAAGTCCATAATCATATAGACATTATGATCATGCTATGTACATACACACATATATATATACATGAGAAAACAAAAATTATAAACATTCCTCATTCTCCCATTTAACCATTTAGGTTGAAATATTATCCATCCAAATCTTTAAAAAGACTAATGAACTTTTCCTCCATCCAAATCACAATGAACCTTAGGAAATAACAACTTGACCGATAATGCTCAATAGCACTAGTCACATGACATGTTAATTACATGGTCATGCTCATTCTTTCTTTGATCCGATCGATCAATCGTGTATAATAAATGATAGCATCTTGGATCAGTGCCACCAAAATCAATAACCACATACCAACGCGAATTTAAAATCAAATGACATTCGCATCTATTGTACGTGCATATATATGTTCGCCATACACAAATATACATGTGTTACACATGATCAAAACAACTGGACCATGCATATATACCCATGATCGAACACATACGGTCAATATATATCTTCACCATGATCACGCATACATATCATATATATATATAAAGAAGATTAATCACTTCCTTCTCACCCATTACATGAGTAATAACGACTCATAACATCGAAACTTTTACACAGCCATCATAAACCGAACATAATTATGATTTCCATGTCCAAATGACATCATCATCATCGATACACGGCGATGACCAAACCAACACACGGCAGATCATCGATCTCTTATACGTGTTTGATGGATAACCAAATCAATCATGATTGCCGGACAAATGGAATATAATCCATGATCGAATGTACAAATATATGATATATATATAAGTATCCAGAGGTTGTCAAACCTCTTGCAGCCCATGATCATCATCATGTTCATTATGCGTACATGATATAAAATAACATGCATAAAATTTAGCAAGTGACCATCAAATTAAACATGGAACTGCCACCATACAGATATATACAATATTAATGTACATCTGCATCCAACGGTACGTATCATAACCGCTCAAACACAAAGCCAATTGTCTTCAAACAGTGTTCTTTGAAACCGTTCGTCATCGGCAATGGCGGATCTAGAACGAATTATAAGGGGGCTCAAAGACTTATAACATACTTTCTCCTAACATCATCTCTAATACGAAGATCATATTCGTTGATTGGTTTTCGTAATATCGGATCACTAACAATAACCTCTTCACATATAGTCTTCATTCTAGCTCTTTTGAGACTAGATCCACCCACATTGTTATCAATATTTTGGGATTCACTCGGTTCACCCAAATTCATATCAACTTGAGGCTCACTTGGTTCACCCAAATTCATATCAACTTGAGGCTCACTTGGTTCACCCACATTTATATCAACTCGAGACATATTCTATCCACCCACATTCATATCAACTTGAGGTTCATTCAATCCACCCACATTCATATCAACATTATTTATAGTTGAATTTGCCGTTCTCTTAGTCCGAGTCCATTTTCCTAAACATAAACAATTCAATTTAAACTACATCAATTAAAATATTCAAGTATTTAACCAATGTTCAACATTTCAAACAATTTAATCAATCCCCAAAATATTAACTATAAGTCTATAAACAAATATTTCAACTAGTATTCAATATATAATTATAGATTCAATATAAATATGTAATCTTTAAGCAAATATATAGATATGATTCATAGAAGATTTTCAATTTTCCTTAAACCCTAAACAACTAAAACTCACATTTTTTGGACGAAATGAGAGACGGTGGGCGCGCCGGACTGGTCGGCGGTGGGCATCAGGCGGCGGGAGAGGCGTAGGACGTCGGAATTCCACCGAAAATTGGGAGTTGAAGACTTGGAGAGGAAAGGTCGGTGCGGTGCGGCCGGTGCTTAGTCTGTAGCTTCTTAGGAACATCAACGGAAAAGAAGGGAAGAATAACCCATTAAAACTCGTTTTTTTTTTAAAAAAAGTTATAGGTGTTTTAATTTTTTTATCAAAACAACGTCGTTTTAACACTTAAAAAAATGAAAAATAAAAACAGTTCGTCACTTCGTCTTCTCCGCTCTGCCAGATCTGAGATCTGCAACTTAGGCCCTTCGCCCTCACTCCCCTCAGCGACTTCTTCGCATGTGCAGCAGCCAGCAGGGGCTCCCTCTCACTATCTTCCTCTTCTCCTTCAATGGCGCCGGGGGGGGGGGGGGGGGGGGGGGGGGGGCTCATCGCTCCGGCTAAGCTTCTCGCCAGCGGTGAGCGGGGGCGGCCGCCCCCTAGCCCCCCCCCCCCCCCCCATAGATCCGCCTCTGGTCATCGGGCACGTACGCCGGCCACCATACTTAATGATGATACGAACGTTAGCACTAATTTCAATTTAACAAAATCGAACACAATCCCTTTCGATCCAATTCTGCCAAAGAAATCATCAATATTTAGAAATACGATATTCGATTGTTGGAGAGGAGTGTCTCTTCGTGATGAACCACAACGGACGCCGTCTTCAACATCAAAGAAATGATTGAAACAACACCACGAATATGAGAATAACGATCAAATCAATGGCTTGGATAATAGATTGAATCGCGTTTAATACGCTTTCCGAATATCGTATTTTGACCCTCATACCTCTCCTCCAAGGAGATCCAAAAGCCTAAAGGGTTACACGACATCGACATGGGGATAAGACAACCAATCCGATCTTGTTCTAGGCTCCTTGAATCAAGATCGAACACTTGGAGATGTTTGTGTTTATGTATTTTCGACTTAGATTCCTTAGAATCGATTGATCAAATTCGTAGACCCTTGCCAACACCCATGAGACCCTATATATAGAGTATGAGATGTTCCATACATCTTGGAGAAAAGAAATAAACCCTTGAAGACGGTTAAAACCGTTCAAAATTGCACAACCGCACAAGAGCTCTTTATAACCCGGATGTTCTCCGCCCGGGCTATATCTGAAGCAGTTATTTACAACACAGGTTTTATAACCCGGTTGTAACACACCCGGGTTATAAACCTCAGCTTTCTTCAGCGCGCGAATTTAACACGGACAAGAGATGTCCGGGTTATATACCCTGCTTTACCATGTTATGTTATATTGAATAACATGTACATAACTTTTCCAACCCGATTAATTCTTCGGATCACATGCTCCAAACTCTACACTCCAAAATATAAATCCGGAATCAAAGTTCGTTTACATGGGTGTGCACTCCACACACTCCTAACCCACGTTCTAACGACTCGATATCCAGTTGGCAATGTGAGAGTCCCGATAATACTAAAACGAACGTCGATTTACTTCATCAACATAAAAACCTCATTTTATATCAACCAACCCACTATTAGGGGTTTAAAGGGTTGGAGTTTTAAGGTATAGTATCTAAAAGGTTTGGGATTAGCATATTAAAGGTCTCGGATTTATGATGTAAAGTTTAGTGGTTTGGGGTTATATATATGTATTTTTTGGCGGGGGTGGGATGGATTTACCGCTGCGTTGTTCTTCATCCCCGTGCAAAGATGGGCATGTATTTTTCGCGTACCTTCATGTAAAAATCCCCTTTCTCGCAGCATGAAATCTCCTCCACTGTACGTAGGGGGAACACTCAACAAAGGGGAAATTCTTTTATCACGCATTGATCATACATTTAGTCCTTGTTTGGCCAAGTATTGTCAAAGACTTTATTTGAAAAAAGTACTTATTTTTCTCTTTAACGCTTTTTAATACCACACAAATTTAAAAAACTATTTTTTTAACAAAAAATACAATAAAAGTAAAAAGATATTTATAAAAACACTTACCAAACAAACCCTTAATTGATATTTAACAATTAGAATATAGTAAAAAATGACGGCAAAAAAAGAAGGGAAAAGTTGAAAAATAAATACAATTGAGTAATGGGGTTTATGAAGTGTTAGGCAAAAGAAATTTAATTAATATATACTAATTGAAAAAAGAAAAACAATTAAGAAGGGAAAAGTCAAAAAAAAAATAGGCAATGGGATTTATGCGATGAGAGGGAAAAGAAAATTAAAATGAGGCCAGGGATTGAGAGAACTTGAACAGTGGGATTCATAGAAGATATCTCTTTAGGATTTGTTAGGTAAGTGTATTTTTATTTATGTAGTGTCTTTTTAAAAAAAAATAGGGTTTGAAATTTAAAATTTGAGTGTTATAGATATTTGTGCAAGTAAAAAATAAATATTTTTTAAAAATAAACTCTTTGTAAACTCACTAGCAAACATTATTGAAGAACTTTAAACTCTTGTGCGTTTGCTAAAAATGTTTGAGGAATGAGGTATGAAGTTTTTTGAGCTCCAACCCAATTCCTCAACCCCCAATATATATGGTTTTCATACCTCTCGTATTTGATGAAATGAGTATCATTCTAGAATTTAGATCGAAACCTCATTCGCCATTTGATTCTCAATAGCTTAACCAAAACCCCATTCCTCATTCCAAAACATTACCCTCATTTTTATCATACACAAGCTCGGTTGACTGCCCGCCCCCCTCAAGCCTCCTCGGTTCACTGTTCGCTTTAGTTTTGGTTCTCTAATCAATGATAGAAACCCTGAACGAGGCTATTCAAAAAAAAAATGTAGTTTAACTGTTTAAGCACCTATCAACGAAACATTACCCGCCCGAGCATAGCTTCACTTTTCATTTGTATAGTAGTTCTATTCTCCAAGGTAACCATTTGTTTTCAAGCGAAATTAACTATTTCGCATGAAAGACAAATACAAGTACTATCATCAATTGGTTTATGGATTTGGAGTCCAAAACATGTTACACCACAAGCACAATTGACGTTCCTAGTGACACAAACTTGCCTGAACGTTAGGAAGACTCTGTTAGTTACGCATGCAACGGTAAAGAGTGTAGACGATTTTCGAAGGTTCAAGTTCCCTGCGCATACACAATCACGACATGTGCTCGTCTCTGCGGGGCCTACATCTCCCCAGATTACTTCTAAACTCCCCTGCTTCTGTTTGTTTCATCCCATCATTCTGCCTGGAATTGTCTATCGTTGAATGTTGTTCCGCCACTTCCTGCAACTGGTTAGCAACATAGACTTCACTCAATTCTATTCCTCTAATTTAGCATATACAACAAATCAAGCACAGCAACCCATGAAACCCCAGCTAGATGCAACAGTGATCAACTAACATCAGCATAATTTAGGCAATTGATTGAATGAGGGAAGGGACATTACTTTCTCAAGACTTCCGAACATGGTTATCCTTCTCACGAGCAGCATCAGAATCAGCCTGCGTAGTGCTCTCCTCAACTGGGACTGAAGTGTTTTCTTCTTCTCCAGAAGCTATAAAAGTACCATTTCCATTCATACCTAGTGGATCGCTAGAGGAGCTATTAGTGCTATTAGCCTTGATATCGTTTGTGTATGTGTTTCCTTCATCAATCCTTTCAACTGGATGCCCATTGCCAGCCTTATCAGGTTCGGGTTTCTTCACCTCTTCATCTACCGTGGTGACAACATTTGCAGCTACCTCTTCAGCCTTCCTAATCTCTTCCTCCCTTTGGCATCTTCTCCTTGTTTCTTCTTCCTTCAACTGCTTAAACCTTTCTCCTGGACGGAGCCCTGTAGAAGGTGAAGCTTCCTCTATTTGGGTTGATTTCATTTCCACCACGCTTTTTTCAGTCTCTGGCATCTCGTCCTTGAAGGTTTCCGCACTAACTTTTCCTAGAGGATTCATTGCACCTCCCAGCTTCTGAAGCCATACTTGCTGAGCTGTGCTCAATATATTATTTGTGAGCCTGCAAGGAGTATAGATAAACTTAAGGTACTTGTAATATTGGTGTTAGACAAAAGTTAGCTCAAATGTGATAAGACTTGCTCACCAATAGAGGCTTAGACCAGAAGGCACTGAAAGGGCAAAATACCCGATGAGTAAAGGCAGGAATTTCGTGATTGTTTGAGAAGTCTTCATGTTAGGATCATTAGGCTGAAAAGGTAGCAGCAGACCTGAGTATACAGATAATACCTCACCATCCCTTCACAGTTTGTTTCCGACTTCTAGAAACTTCAGATCAGGCAAGGCGAAAGTGAAAATATATTCATTTTTTTTATCCAAATAATCAGTCTGAACTCTGAAATATAATCATTCTGTATCACATTCATAATAAGCTCATGAAAATGGACATCACAAGGGGTCTAGGCTATAATATTTCTTCAGAGTTGGCTAACCTGGGATGATTGCATAATTTGGACAGATACATACTGTGAAACAACCAACAATGCTGGCAAGACAAGGTATGCTAATGTGGCAGACCAATCAAGAGGTGGATGACCATCCTGCGAAACACATCCCCAAATACAATACTTAGAATTACTCAAAAACATTTACCACCAGTGGACCAGAACCAATTGAAAATCAAAAAAAGGGGGGGGGAAATTGTTAGGCTAGGGGCCTAGGGCGTGGATCATATGATTTTTTTTAAAAAAAAAAAACATCATATTTTCTTCAATAAGACAGGAGAAGATAACATCAAAACAACAGGGTTTTGTCAAAAGAGAAAGTAATTTTTTTGCTGATCTATGCATAAAAGTAGGCATATCCTTACCACAAAGGGGAAAAGCCAAGATATTCCACTGCCATTTTGTCGAGCAGCTATAGTTGTTGGACCAGCAAGAGAAGGAATCCAAAAGAATCCTTCAGTAAGAAGTCCCTTTATATCAGAAGACAATATTCACCAGTGATTAGTTGCAGTACAGCAATGCCGGTGATAGAACTATAGAACTAAATATGATCTAATAGAAAGAAATGATATCGCACCTCATTTGCCACATTTGAAAGGGCTCTATATAGTCCAATCCATATTGGTATAGTGGCAATGGTTGGCAAGCACCCTATACAAATTTAAAACAAATTGAGCACATTGAACACAATGGTAGGCACAACTAGAAGAGATAAATACAATAAAAAAAAGCAGATAGTAGATTTGGGGGGGGGGGGGGGGGGGGGTTGAGAATTAGACTATATAGGACAAATTAACAGAAGTGACTGAAAGTGAAGAAGACTTGTGAATGATTAACTGAGCTAAATGGATATACCTGCTAACGGGTTTATGAGAGCAAGTTTATATATTCGAGCTATTTCAAGTTGAATCCTTTCCTGCAATAGCAAAGCATCCCTGTAACTTGGCCATAAGTTTATTTTAGATAAAAATGTCTTGAAACCTATAGAAATGGAAATGAAGGCATTAGAGTGATACCTGATCTCCAGCATATCGCTCCTGAATAGCCTTTATTTGGGGTTGCAAAGAACGCATAGCCATAGCAGATTCTACCTGCCAAACGAATATATTAAGTCAAAGTAACTGCTGAAAGAGATAATTAGTACTTTTACTCCAATAATGACGCTTGAAGTTCTCAAGCCAAAAAGATCTAGAAGAACAGCCACAAAGCTTAAGTCTCGAAGCCACAGCTACATAAGCATCCAAACAGATGCAAGCTCAATGGTTAGAAATTAGAGAAGGCCACATCTCCGGTAAAAGGAGAAATTGACTTACTTCAAATACCTCTATGAATCCCTCCAATTAATATTATGTAATTGCCTATCCTATTTACATCAACCACTACTTTTAACTTTTAAGCAACCTCGTATGTGAATAACATGTAATTACCCATCTGTGTCATCAATTTGATCTCATGATTCATGTCATAACGGATGTGAATAGAAATATATGATTAAAGATCAACAAACATATTTCCATGATTCACCAGAAGTGTGATGGCATAGAATTTTATTATGCACTGAACGGAAAAACATACAAATTTCAATGTATATAGTGGTGGCTACGGGTTTCCCACGAGAATATATAATGTTCTTTAGAACCTTTAACATCGATATTATGTAATTCGAGTGAAATCGAATTCAATCTATCAAAAAATTTTTTGAACAGAATTCAATTTATCAAATTGATCCTTAAGAAGCATACCTTCATGCACATGAAGGATCGGCAAATGTTTCAAAAACATCTTGCAGCTTGTTGGTAAGCAATTTGGTCATATAGAGACTCTCCAACTTAAAAAACAAACTAGAATATCCTAATGGCTGACTTTAATGATAGCTTAGTAGAGCATGATAGGTCAGCGCAGGGACGGACCTAGCATGGGCCCAGTGGGGGCTGTGGCCCCCACTGGACCCAAAAAAAAAAAATTTTATTTTAATTCATTTTTTAAATATTTTTTTTTGTGTTTTTCAATTAAAAATTTATAATGCATACTTTAAAAAATGTAATTTTACCCAAATTGACACATAGATTCTTCAATAAAAAAAAATGAACTATCTCCTCTATGTATATGCTCATTTGTGTTATAAATTTCTAAATTTAGGTCTTATGGATTTAAAAAATTGAAATCAATTTTTTATACAAATTTGTTGAAATTATGAAGAGAAAGTAGTAAATAATGATGAAATTTGTTTAAATTGTGTAATTGTTGGATCAATTTTGAGAAAAAATTCATTTGGAATTCGAATATAGAGTTTTTTGTTTAAAATTAGGATTGTAGTGTAGGGTAAACAGTAGACATAATGTAAATAATAGTTTTATATCTATCGGCTCAAATATCTCATTTATAAGAAAAATAGAAAATTAATAGAACTTTTTATTTTCATTATCTAAATTTAGCGTGATACAGATTTTTCTTGTTCGATGATATCGGATAAACAATATAATTTCACTTAAAAGTACCGTTTACTCTTCAGAATTTTAGCCCCCACTGAGCTAAAATCCTGCGTCCGTCCGTGGGTCTGCGCACCTTCTCCTCTAAAACTGCCACCTCACCTTTATTGGTTGCATTCGATTCTACCATTGGAAGTGGCAATTAGCAGAGAATGATAGGTGAGTGCACCACACCTTCTCCTCGAAAAGGCCGCATATTGAGATAGGTTCATTTATCGAAGCCTAAGGACCCAAAGAAAATGGCCTAGACATAATTTTGATATGGATAAAGGTGACAACTCTCAGGTAAAACTTAATGTTCTCTGAAACCCTAACTCAAGCATGAAGCTAATGAGCCCAAGTAGGCAACAGATTTAAGGCATTTGAACAATTCATTCAATAAGGTATCCTGATTTGAGCCAAAAGTATATTAACAGTATACTAGGTGAAAACCATTTTTAAACCAGATAGTTGCAGAAAATTAAAACTACTTCTCTAGTATATCAATAAGACAGCTCTTACTTGTACACATCCAAAAGGAGAATCTAAAAGAAGTTTATAACCTAGAACAGACTCTTCCCACAAATACTTGCTAACTCAGCTAGATTCTGGGACCAACTCTTTGCTGATTATACATCCACTTCATTATTTCCACGTTGTCAAACATTCAAGAGTCTTAAAATGCAACAATACAAAGAGATTGGTTGAAGGCAAACCTGCTTTTTGGTCAGAGGAAATGTAGCAGCCTTGACAATCAAAGTTAATAGTATGATTGCAAAACCATAAGCATATGGCACGTGCATCTGAGACAAGCCATCGTTCAAAACCTATCCCCCAAAGTGAAGAGACACAAATCAATCACATACCTTACAGACTTTAAAACCTAATCACAAAAGAGCACAAGTAAAATCACAAAAACAAAATTATTATACCTTGAGGACAATCTCCATGTAATAAGTAATCCCAGAAAGCCAATCATCGCTTTGCTTGGTGGTACTAGTAGCAGCATCGGAATTCGAAACGGCAGCATCGGCAATGGAGTAAAAGAAGCCTTCAGCTCGGTCAAGCAGCTCCCTGATGAACCCGTCTGAGCTATCTGGGTCGGGCAACTGTCCCGGACCCAGCAATCCGAACTTGGCAACGGTGAGGGTACCGGGTAGAAGGATTCGGCAATTGTATAGTGCTGAGAAATGGGTGCGATGGAAAAAGGGGATTTGCAATTGGGAAGTTCGGAATTGAAATCTTTGAGCTCGGGAAAACGAGAGGTGACCGAGCGAGAGACAAGTTGACATCTTTCACTTTTTGAGTTTGTTTGGGAAAGGAGATCGAAAAGATGAAACCCTCGGTGGAGACGGGGTTGGAGGAGGAGGAAGTGACGCAGTCTATGGTCTGGTTCTGCCACTTATGCTTTGGAGAGTTTCTTTCGTTATCTACCCTAAATAATTAAGGCGGAATTGCAAAAACTATCCAGTTTTTGATAGTTATTTGTAAAAATATCGAAATTTTAAAAGAATTGTAAAAGTATTAAAGAGCTGTAAATCTTTTTAAAACAAAAATGATAAAATAAAAAGTGAATAAAACTTATTCTAAAAACAAAAGAGTGGTTAATAAAGGGTTATAACAACCTTATGTTTAAAAGATTTGCAGTTTTGCCTAATCCAGTATATGTTCAATCGGTAGTAAAAAAACTCAACCTACAGTTCATCATTTTCTTTTTTCTTTTCTTCCTCAAATCTTTTCGACTCTGAAGAACAACAGGTCCGCTAACCTCCATTTTCCCTTTCTTCCCCGAATCTGTTTCCTAAAGCCCTAAATCAATCGATTTTATTTTTAAACCTAAATCCCCAAATCGAGAATGGTGAAGGCAAGAAGCTTGAAGTCGGCAAAAGCCAGAGAAGAGAAGGTGAAGGCGTCTACTGTTACGAAGAGAAAGAGGGTTGAAGACCCAAAAGAACAACCGACGTAGGTGAAGTCGGCTACTGTGGCGACTGGTAGAATGAAGAGAGCCTACAACTCTTCAGAGGAAGAAGAATCACCCAGTCCAATCGTTCCAGTACAGAAGAAGAAACCGAGGTCGGAGGCTGAAGAACCCACAGGCAAGAGATCGAGGAAGGAGCCATCGAAGTCGGTTGGCGGGGTTAATTCTCTTGAATAAGTCTTTACTTACTTGAAAAAAGTATAATTTTGTCTGAAATTTGTGATGCATGCTAGGTTTAGGTCTGAATAAACTGCATGCTGGTAATGAAAAATAGAGCATGAATTACTCTATAAAAAACAGAGCATGGAGAGTGTTGTTGTGTGATATAACCTGAAAAATTTTGCACCTCAAATTATGTATGAAAAAAAGTGAGAGATAAAAGCTTCATAAAGTTTGATAAATTGTTGTTGTAAAGTGTTGTTGTGTGATATAACATGAAAAACTTTGCAGCTCAAATTATATTTGAAAAAAGAAGTGGGAGATAAAAGCTTCATAAAGTTTGATAAAGTGTTGTTGTGTGATATAACCTGAAAATTTTCCTATTTCGCCTGACAAACACACAAGTAGTCTGAAAAACATATATATTCAGATGTTTGATTAGAAAGTTATAGTAGCCTGAATGACCTGATAAATCCAAATTAAGGTGATTCATGTTGATACAAAATTGTAGGGGTTATGGTCTAGGGTAAAGATTGTGACAGTGTAGAAATCATAATAGACTGAGTGACCTGAAGAACTTATATTTGGCCTGACAAAGTCTTAATTGTCCTGAAACATATATCTTACATGACAAAGTAAGATGTCATGAAGTAAGATGATGCCTTTTTTTCTTTATGTGAATATGAATGTCATGTATTTGTGATGTCATTCTGTACAGATAAAGTACAAGTGGCATTGTAAGGAGTTGTTTTTTGGTCGGATCAATCAGAATTCAAGGCTTCAATATCTGACTTGTATTGAGAACACATTAAGCCGTGCAGACTGGCAAATAGTTCTACAAGGGCCCTTTGGCCCAATTATAAAAATAATGAAGAACTTGAAGCTGTCTGCACAGTTGATTCACCATGTTTTGTTTAGGCAACTGAAGACAAAAAAGAAGTGGGAGACATGGTATGATCTTGGTGGAAAACCATGTAGGTTTTCAATGGAGGAGTTTAGACTTATAACATGACTGAATTGTGACATGTCGGATGAGGACACATTGGAGGATAAAAAAACAGTGTTTGATTTTTTTGGAGTGAGGAGTATTACAATCTCTAACCTTTTAACCAAGTTTATCTCGTATCGGGAGGACAATGTATTCAAGCTGAAGATGGCTTTGTTGTTAATTCTTGAGGGTGTTGTATTGGGGGTGATAAGAAGAGGAATGTCAGACCCTTGCATGTGAAATTGATCCAAGACTTGGATCGTTTCAATAATTTTCCATGGGATAAGAGCGCTTATAATGACCTCCATCAAAGTTTGGCTACTGCTTTGGACACAAGACTGGACTCAGTTAAAGCTGCACTTGCAGTTTTTGACAAAGCCAGAGCAGGATACACTATAAGGGATTTCCCAATGGTGTTTCAGGTAATGTGTTAGTACTTGAATATGTAAAATTTTAGGTAGTATTTTTTGTCATAATTATGGTTTAATTTCAACTATATTTGTTTCAGATATGGTTGTATGAGGCAGTGCCCCATATTGGCAGAACGTTTGCCCAAAAGCTTAATAAACATGTGCAGCCCCGAGGTGTGAGGTGGCTGAAAATGAGTAGGCCAAGCTTAGATTCGATTACAGATGCCCTAGAGGGGACATTTGCTGCTAAACAGATCCTTGCTGAGGAGGACGGAGAGGACTTGGGAGAAAGTTGTTACTTTCCGGAGGAGGAATGACACAAATCCTTGGATCAGATTGTTAAGCAGCTAAAGCCAAAAAGAAAAAGGGCTGGTAAAAAGGATAAGAGAGTTGGTAAGGGAGGAAAAGCTGTAAACATTGAGGGTTTGGACCAAAGGCAATTGATGTGTTGTTTGAATGAATTGCTTGAAACGATGCATACTCTGAATGAAAAGCATGATTTGTTAAGGGAGAAAGTCCTTGAGTTAAAAAAGTTCATAAGAGGCAAAACTCGTAGAACAGTGGCCTCTTCATCCAGTGATGAAGACATTAGAGAACACCAGGAGCCAGAGTCTAGGGAGGTTAAAAGTGATGATGAACCCAACATTACACAACACCAGAAGAGCATGAGGAAGGTGAAGTCAACAGATCAAAGTGATGAGTCAGAGCATGAAGATGAAGAAGAGGAAAAGTCAGAGTCTGAAGATGACAAAGGAAATGAGTCCGAAGGGAATGAGTCCAAACAGGAAGAGTCTGATGAGATATGCCCAACTTTTTCAGTTTATATATGCACAGTTCAATCCATATATGCATATTTCATAACATTTTTTGCTTATTTCAGACCATATATCATCGTTTTAGGAGACAATGGATGGAGAGCAAGATGATGGTACAATTGTGTTAACTGGTGGACAATGGGAGATGAAGAAGGTTGGATCACCCCCATATGCTAATGTTGCAGATAATGTAGGTTGTCAGAAAAAGGCGGGTGAAGATGTTGCAATGGTAAATGAGCAAGACGTTCAAGGGGATGCAACAGATTCATTGTCACTTCTTATCCGGACGACTACAATACTATGAGAGGTAACAACTGAGGAGGGGGTAAATGAGGCAAATGAGGAGTTGGTTAATGAGGCAGTACCACTTCAGGTGGTGTATGATGGGACTGTGGTGGCGACACAAGATGAGGTGGCAACAAAAGCAGTGTCTGATGAGGGTGTGGATGACGGAGTTGTGGAGGGACTCAACAAGGTTGAGGACGGAGTTATGGAGGAACCAAAGGGAGATATTGAGGGGCTCAGCAAGGTTGATGAATGAGTTATGGAGGAACCAAAGGGAGATGTTGTGGAGGGAGGAAGCAAGATTGATGACGGAGGTATGGATGCTAATGAAGTAGCAAAGGGAGATGATTTGGAGGGAGGGACCAAGGTTGATGACGAAATTGTGGAGGAACCAAAGGGAGATGTGGAGGGACTCAACAAGGTTGATGAAGGAGTTGTGGAGGAATCAAAGGGAGATGTTGTAGAGGGAGGAAGCAAGATTGATGATGGAGGTGTGGATGCTGAGGAGGTATCAAAGGGAGATGATGTGGAGGGAGGGACCAAGGTTGATGAGCGAGGTGTCGAGGCTAGGACTGAATTACAAGGTGAGAAGGTATCACAGGCTGATTGTGATGATGTGGGGGATGATGAAGGGGAGACCAAGGAAGGAAATGTGCCGAGGAAGAGGGGAAAGGACAAGGGTCGCCAAGTACAGAAAATGAAATATCCAACTCGCACTCGCGAGCTAGCTGCGGCGGCAAACTCACCCTTCCGCGATATGGATGAGCATAAATTGGCGAAAAAGATTACCAAAAATAGCAAGGTGGAATGGATGACAGACTTGGTAAAGTGGATGCAAAGTGAGAGGTTAGTGAGCTAAACCATTCTACTTAACTTAATAATGAACTGAATGTCAAAATGTTATATGGCCTGACTGTTAGTAATATGACCTGAAAATGATTCCTTATGGACTGACAAACTTATATATCGCCTGTATATGTACTAAACTGTCCTGAAAAAGTCTAAATGTTTACCTGTGTGCCTTGTTTTTTATTCAAATGAATATGTACCATCATACAGTATTGAACCCCGAATTGGACCGAATGGGCAAGCATTGGATAAGAAGTTCCTTGAGAAATTGTTTGCCCCAAAGGGCTAGTTGGTCAGTGAGGTAATATTCCAATGCATCCTTTCAAAATATTTTGCATTTGTAACATCGTTTTCAGTGGATACATTAACATTGTTGCACCATTACAGCATCTGGAGCAAATGATGTTCCTTTATCGTCAAAGAATTTCAGAGGATCCGGAGCGGTTTTCGAAGGTGGTTTTGCTTGACACCTTTTGGCAAACCTTGGTCACCTTTGAGTTCAATCGCTTCTAAAAGGACTTTTCATGTATAGGTGAGGATGCAATGATGAAATACATGAAGGGTGCATGTCCGGCTGATTATGGCAAGAGATGGGATGATGCAGAACGCATATATGTGCCCTTCAACATCACAGAGTCCCCCACTGGTTTGCCTTAGAAATTGAACTATGTGACTGGTGTGTGACGGTGTATGACTGCAATGTGAATCTGTACTCAGACAAGGATATTTTCGAGATGATCCAGCCCATCATTGAAACTGTTCAAAGGTATGTCAAGATGTACGAGCCACTGGCAAAGAGATGTAAACCATTATTGGACAAGCCAATGTCGGTGTCTCATCGTGATAAGTTAAGTAGAACAAGCACGGGTAAGTATATGTGTATTAATGCAATGATAAATCCTTATCAAACTACAATTGATCCACATTCTAACTGCTTTTGTACATCTTGCAGAGGAGATTGTGGGGTCTACACCTTGAAGCACATTGAGTTGTTGATGCTTGGCATGACAAACATGGATCTTACATCCGAAAAATTCATAGATGGACACAAAAATCAAATGGCTCATAGTATTTTTAGATGTCGTTGGGATGGTGTTTAAAGACATTTGTTTGATTTGGGAAAATTTAGTTTGCTTAGGGAGTTTAAGTTTGTTGGGTATCATTTGGCAAGGAAGACATGTGGTAATTGTATTTTAATTTGGAAGCTCGTGTTTTCAGGATGTTTACAAACTTGTGTTTACAATTTCTAGGATGTTTTCAAGCAATATGGTGCTTAAGTCTAGACATATTCTCGTTTTACATGCAAAAAACCCGATTTGTCAGGTTATTTTCAGTACATAAACCTAAGCTTTTCAAGCAATATGGTGCTTAAGTCAGGACATATTCTCGTTTTACATGCAAAGAACCCGATTTGTCAGGTCATTTTCAGTATATAAACCTAAGCTTTTCAAGCAATTTGCAGACATGCACATTTCAGTCAAGAGATGGATACACCATAAGGAGGACAATACCACCACACCAAGTACACAACCTTATGACGGACCCTACAAAATACATTGTCTTGCTAAACATAAGCTTATGACTAATTAACATATTTTAATCAACAAGGTTACAAATTGGACAACCAGCACAACAACTAACACCACAAGTACCACCACACCAAGTACAGCTTTCAACACTAAATTTTCTGTTTTGATCTTCATAATATCATTGCTTGAAGTCGAATGGTGCGGGTAAATAAGTGTAGAGGTTATCCCGTGATCTTCAACAACTCTTATGCTTTCAATAGTCTCATTGGCTCTAAAATCATAAGCTTGACCATCCACCCATTTGAAGTATTTGCAATTCTGACATGCCTATGGTTCAATACAAAATTAAACCAATAAAATTGCAACAATCAGTGAAATCGTCCAAGAACTTAGGTTAAGTCTAAATCAAATCCCAATTGAATTACCAATTGAAAGTCTAAATCATCTCTCACAATAATACATCGTTAGTCTAAATTTTACACCAAATTCAAAAACCCCAAATTATACCCTAATTGAAAAAGCCTCAAATCAGAACCCTAAATCTATAACACAGATCCTAAATCAAAACCCTAAAATTCAAATTCAATATTACCTTCCATAATGGACACCCATAGAACTGTTTTCCCGAATTTTGAGTGTATTTGCAAGTTTGTATTGTTTCAGGGAGGCCATGGAAACATCTTCGAGTTGATGATTCACCGGATGCGTGCCCTCTCCTCCACGAATTTGAATTGGCAGATGAGCTTCCTTGTGTCCATCCTTTTCTCATCGTATAATTTCCTCTCGTTTCCTCCTCGATGTTACTTTCGATTCCTCTCTTTTCGAAGAGGGTGTTATACCTCTTTCTCCTCTTTGATGTTCTTTCTTCTGTGCAAATATGAATTTTTACTTGTTTTTTTTGTTTTTATTAAAGAAATGAGATTTCAATGTTGATGTGATGTGTGTCAGGTCATCATCTTTATCAGTTTTACACGCCAAAAACCCGGTTTGTTAGGTCATTTTTAGTGCATAAACCAAAGCTTTTTCAAGCAATTTTCATACATGCACATTTGAGTCAATATTCTCCAACTTTTGCATAGCCAGAGCAGGATACACCATAAGGAGGATTAGGAGTTAGGGTTTAGGGCGAAATTGAAACAAACATCAGACTTTTAATGAACGGTTTTAAAACGGTTAAAACGGTTTAAAAACTTCTGACATTAACCTAATATTTCCTACATTTAAATGGTTTATAAACCGAAAAAATAGCCTTTAAAACGGTTTAAAAAGCGCATAAAACCGTTTAAAATGGCAGGGTTAGTTCTCGAATAAAACCAAAGTTTTGCAAAATTTTGAATTAAGTCAGGCCATATTGAAGTCTTATAATAAATATTCAAGTTTGTTAGGTCATTTTAAGTACATAAACCTAATCTTTTGAATAAATCTTCTCCAAAGTGATCCTTTCCAATGCATATCCGATTTGACCCCTCTTAATTTTCAATGAAAGACCCTTAACCCTTACTTCCCCAACTACCCGTCATTAACTTTACTCTCCACTCATCTTTGTGAATAAATATTAGGCCTGCCTTGTGCAAATCCCTCACAAATCCTCCCTTACTCTCAAAGTCCCAAATCTCTCTAAAACTCCTCTCTCAAACTCCAAAAACTCTTTCGCAAAATGCCGGACTCATTCATTAAGGTCTACCTATAAGTGTACTCGGATGGGGAATTATCCCCCACCACCGGCGAAATAGCCTTGTTAACCACGCATGTCTACACGGGAGAGGGGGGGGGGGGGGAGCACTAGACTCATCAAGGTGCCCAAAAACAAGATGGAGATTTGGTCCTTACATGGGATGATCATCAGCATGTCCAGGTATGCAGGTAGTAAGTCAATTTTTTTTAACAGGTCCCAAACTCCGGGCAGCGGTACCTTCAACCACTGCAGACAAACGACGACGTTGTAGATCTCGTCCGCCTCGGCGAGAAGATAGCCAGAGTCAAAGTCTACGTGGTTCGTGATGAAAGCGATGTCGTGCTGCCCCAGTGATGTCCATCGGGATGCCGTGATGCGCGAGTGTGGAAAGGGTTGTTCCTGTAGTTTTAATGGCGTTCCTTAGTAGTTTTAATGTTGTTTCTTTTGTGTTTGGGTGTGTACTTATTAATTTCCATGGAAACTTTGTCATGGAAAGAGAAGTTTGTAAGGTTATGTGTTGTTTTGGAATATTAAGAAGTATGATCCTTTGTCCATATTCATGCGTTTATGAGTTTTGACCATATTCATGCGTTTTCAAGACAAATGTAACATTTTCATAACGTATGAACAAATTCTCGCACCTTAAACAAGGACGCTTTGCGATACACTGAGCCACGACAAAGGAAGGTGCATTTGTCGTCAACACACTCAACTTCATAAGAGGACTTGTCGGACCTCTTCACACGCATCTCATAGAAATTTTCCATTGACAGGGGAAAGAGTGCATCTTTGAACTCCTCCTTCGAATTGAATAACTGACCAACCTTCATTGTTGGATATGAGGAATTGTTTTCACTTGTATCCTCATCTTCAACTAACATGCATTGCATGTCCCTCTCCGCTGGATAATACCTATTTTCAATCTCTCTAAGCATGTCTTCATCAACATCAATCTCTTCTTGGTCCTCCTCTATTTGCTCCTCGTTGTATGTTCCCTGGTTTCCATTTATTTCATCCCACACATCATCAAGACCAAAAAGAAATACATCATCACCTGAAGCATACCCTACACCATCACCACCATCACCACCTAAACCACCATCAACAGGAGCATCATCACCTGATTGATAAAAGCCCCCGTAATCATAACCATCTCCTATTTCATCCTCTAAAGAATCTCCACAATTGGCATAATCAGTCATTTTCTCATTTCCTTTGTTTCTTGATGAAACAACTTCAATGTCCTCATCATCGCTGCTCACTAGTATAATGTCTTCCAGTATCATGGGACACTTTCTCTTGTTTTTTCCCCTCACTTATTCCCTATGTAATCTTCTTAACTCTGCTTCGTTGTCAGCTTTAATAATTTCATCTACTGAACTGACATTAGTGTATTCTGCTCTGACTTTTGTAAAAAACGACCTGAAAAAGTCTTTATTATCTTGGCTCTGAGTGGGTGGTGGAGCTGTTGGAAAAGGAAGAGTATGATGTTCAACCCTTTCACTTCGATTATCTTCCTTCATTAGGAGGTTGGTGTACAACTCAATCTTCCACTCTGATGGATTTTCTCCATGGTTATTCAAGAACTTGAACGCCGCCAGATCGTCGTCATCATTTAAAACGATCGGTGGAAGTTCAGGTTTATTTGGATAAACGTATTACATCTGCACAAACAACTTCTCTTCATCAAATGGGTTCTTCTCAATCCATTTCCTCTGCAGTGTAGCAAAGTCCATGTCATCGGAAATCAACATGGCTTTCACCATTCTATCACCCTCATACAACCACCTTTTCCCTTGGTCTTTCCATTCTCCACCACTTATGAACTTCACGTATACTAGTTTCGTACCTACAAATAAACAAGTTTTGAACTTATCACTGTTCTACGTAAAAAACAAAGAGTTTCTATCAAAGAAAAAAATGTAAAAAACAGAGGGGAAAAAAACGATTGTTTGTCAAGAGAATTTACTTACCCATTCAAGCTTTAATGGAGGGAGTCAGGTGCGAACTATCTCAAGAAGGTGGAGTAAATGTTAGGAACTTTGTCAGGTCGCTTTGAACGTTCTTCTGGAATTTTCAGAGAACGTTGTCAGGCAGAGTGAATGTTACATTGGAGAGATTAAGGGTTGAAGGAAGGGGATTACTTTTCTTTTGGAGGAAAACTTGCCCGTCAATTTTCCTACCGTAAAGTGGATTGTCATAGCTTAAGGCCATAGCTACGTGATGGGACGAAGCTGCAACCGGGAGGGAGGAAGAGATTAAGGAGATATTAGAATTTTTTTTTATTTTTTTGGAGAAAATCCATGTCATCTTTTAAGTATATTTTGATTTAAAAGAAAAGATAAAATCATACCCTATTTATAGTAAAAATACCCAAAAAAGTATAAAAAATTGGTACTTTTGCCATTCTTTTTTAAATTCGGATTTTTTGCTAGTAGCTATCAGAAATCTAGTAGTTTTGCCATTACGCCAATAATTAAAGTTGAAGGAATGTCTTCAGCAAAGTTTGCACCACGTGGCTTTACCTCTATGTAACATCTGGCTTTACCTAATAATGACACATATACAAAAATTTACTAAAACAACTCCCTTTTCATCTTCCATTACCCCACTTCCTCCACATTTTTAGAAGTGCTAAAACCTTCACCAGAAATCTCATGCCCTCCCGTCTATTATTTCCTCCCCACTTCCCGTCTCTTTTCTTCACTTACATTTCTCTCCTGGCAACCGGAGCGGCCTCAATTTCCGCCGGAATGATATGCATCTCTTCGGAAACAATCTCCAGCGGCGGAATTTCGTAGGAGGTGCTCTCAATTGGAGGAACGACTTGATCGATCAGGTATTCATCGTCGTCATCAGCGACACTCTATTTTTCCCCGTCGAACTTGAGGAAGAGAGTGACGATGATTCCGTTTCTGAGGCGGAAGATGAAGTGATGGTTGATGAGGAGCGTAGAGAAGCGGTTGAGAAACAGGCTGGAGAGTTGGAAAATCGCCGAGAAGTAGGGGGAGGATCGAGAGATCAACCAGGAGAAGAACACAGCGGCGAAGAGGAAGTCGAGAGTCCTGGCGATTTTGACGATCTTCGTGAATCGGCGGTAGCTTCGCTTCGCTTTCTCCTTTTTCGATTTCCTATGGGATGAAGAACACCTGAAACAACCACGGATCCAAATCAACCGAAAGCCTTTATCCTTCTTTGGGGTTTGTTCTTCGCCTAAGCAACCACTGCCTTCAGCAACCTCCACTTTTAAGCAACTGCCATCAACAACCACAACAACAACCATTGTCGGCTTCTCAACCATCGAATTCGCCTAGGTAAGTATTGCTCTCTGTAAATTCGTGTTTTTTCTCCAAATGGTTACTTAGCTTGGGGAAGCACCGCTATTTTTGTTTCTAATGCTTTGAAAAAAAAAATGTCAAATGATTGTTCTGTCTGCTGTCATCATCTATGAAGTCTTAACATTTTGGATCAGCAAAAACATCCGTTGGATTGTAATAAACTCGAATTTGAGTTACAAATGGTTTAGGTTTGTTCTTGTGTCAAGGATAACATGCGAAAAGGATCTGTGTTGTTATATTATGCTATTTAACTTGCATTGGTTGCTCTATTTGCTCATCTCTTCTACTCCCTGGTATGAAAATTGCTCTCTTTTTAGTTGTGGTGATAATCAATGACGTACTGCTAGAAAGATTATGCAGATTGGAGTAGCTTTCATGGTATGAGGATTTGGTCTGAAGGCATGGCGGTGTAGCGGCAGTACAAAAGTTCACTTGGATATGCATAATAAAATCTCTGCATAACTTTATTGTCCAACTATAATAGGTTCTAGCTATGGGTTTTCAGTATACTTCTTCCTTTTCTTCTATTCACCATCACTACTGCACATTAAGATCCTCATCAAAAGGTTTCACTACTTGAACAATCAAATATCCATTTCTTTGTAATTGATGGCCTATTTTTTTTTTTGTTTTATCATTGTTTGCAGAATTTTTACATTGTTTACTTGGGAGATCATCCAACAGATGAGGCCTCCGTGGCTCAAACCCATGTCAATCTCCTCACAAAGCTGAAAGGAAGGTATTGATTTTGGTTAATTTCATCACATTGTGTTAATAAAAATATGTGACTGTCATTTAGTGTTTAATTTTTAAGTAGTGAAGACATTGCAACCGTGTTTAGGAATATTTATAAGATTGTGCTTGATAAGCTGTTCTTTGATTGATAGTGTAATTGCGCATTTTCTAACTCTTTTGAACTTGGATATATTTGGCATCTTTATTTCAGTCTTGATGCTACTTTTCTGTTAAGTTTTCTTCTTGTGGAAGAGCAATGTATATTTTCAGTATTCTATGGTATCAGGCTACGGATTACTTTTATGTTAACTTTTTTTCTTAAAAAAATTGTATGTGCCAATGTTGGTTTACTAACTTCACCAGGTATGTTTTTAATACCTTACTCCAAATGAATTATTTTTCATTTCATTTTGTTCTGCAAACGATACAGATAAGTGATTCCGGAATATTGTTCATCATGATTGGAATTGAACAACTTGACATAGAACTCTATCTTCAATTTTTTATTTGATATCTTTGCTTTCTCATGTCAATTGTAATATTCTCTTACATTCTATTTACTCTTCCATAACTATATGTCCAGCCGTTGTGGTAAGAACATTTTTTGCTAAGAAAATCCAAACCTTCTTATTTTGATCCAATTTATTGCTATGTTATCAGGTATATTGATCCAATTAAAAAAAGATCTTGAAAGTGTGTACTTTAATGTCAGCTTATAGTACTTAACCCAACCTTATCTTGCAGTGCTGGAGACTGCAGCCATAAGTTCAAGAACCTTATGAATGAAATATCAAAGTCGCCCTCCATGTGGGACAAGTATGTTCTGCACGAGCACTTTTGTTTTGAGTGAGGTACGGGTGCTTAGGAGAGAAGTGGACAATACTAGAAGGCCAATCTGAGTATTATCTAAATCTCTCTTCTCTTTCATTAATTAAAGCCTTTTTTCGGTGGCAGCATTTTGATGATTTTCCAACAATGATACCACATCTGCAAATCTCTTGAGCTCCAAATCAGCACCCAGAAACTCATGACAAAGAGAAACACCATCAAGTTGTTTTTGATAATGCTGTATGTCAAACGTTCTTGGCAGATCTTGGATTGGTTTAGGGCCTTATGTTTAAGTATACAGTTGCAATGTTGTGTATATGATAGTGAAGTTTTGATGTTCAACTGCAGCACTTTCAGGTGAAGACAACAAAGGTGAGATTTGGTCGCCTATTTGATATGTGAATGTGAAATGAAATATTTGTTATATGCCTTTCATTTTCCTTGTACTAATTAATCTGCCTTTGAGTGGATAGAAAAGAGGGTCAAGTGCATTCTGTTCTACCTATTTTTGTGCTTTACACTGATTTGTGTTATACAAGATGCCAAATCAAGTTCCTAAAGAGCTTGAAAATATTGCAACCCAGCAATTGCAAAGTCCTCGGTAACTTTCTCTCTCAGGTTCTGAAGCTAATGCTGTTGTTAGCCCTTCTTCTTCCTCAGCTGCTGCTCCAAGCAAGCCACGCATGCGATGGATGCCAGAATTACATGAAGCTTTCGTGGAGGCAGTTGCCAAGCTTGGTGGTAGTGAAAGTGTGTACTTCTCAATTGTATTTTTTCCTTCTTAAATGTGAGATATATCAGCTCATCATGATGTTTTTAAACTCTAACCTATAGGAGCTACTCCTAAAGGTGTGCTGAAGCTAATGAAAGTTGAAGGCTTGACTATCTACCATGTTAAAAGCCATCTTCAGGCATGTGTAGTATATGCATTCTGCCAACACTTTCCTCAAATTCTTTCTCTCCTGAACCTCTTTATTGCTTAAAAGTCTTTTTGATTATTTTATAATCTACTCTAAGCATGAATGTATCTTGCAACTGCAGAAATATAGAACTGCCAGATACAGACTAGAGTCAACTGAAGGTATGAATTCACTTGACATTTTTATTTGTTGGAAGTATCATACTGATAACAACTAAACTTTTCAAAAGCAATCCTTAATTCCTCCTCACCTTACGATGTCTTCTACTTCTTTGGTAATAGGAAAGAGAATTTGTAACTGAGATGATAGTCCATGTAGCATAATTTCATAATTTTGAGGTAATACACTAGAGACTATCTGCAGGAAACATTTGTTTTGTTTCCTTCAGATGAATTTGCAATCAATTGTCATAAGCTATCATAAATTAGTCTCTCTATTTTTCCTTTCCAGAAGCCTCTTCATTTTGAGGGAGAATTCATATTATTATAAATAAGAAGTAGGGACATGGAGTTTGGATGTAGAGTGCTCTGGTAGCTAAAATTTGTTTACTCGGATTTTTAGGACAACAACATAGAGTCAAGGATGATCAAAGGAGGCTCTTTAGTCAGATTTTGAAAGTTCACCGAGTCCTTCAGGTATATTATTTTAAAAAAAATTCTTTAAAGCAGTTAACTTACAAAAAGTGAAGTTCCTTTTTTATTTTTGAAAGTTCACCGGGTCCTACTAGCTGATATTTGTGCTTAAATGGTGAATTATTCGCATTCGTATTCTTAGTGATACGAATGCGCTTTGAGAATGAAACGAATATTGATAATAATTTAGGTGTGCAATTGATTGTATCTTCACTATTAAATTATTGCGTTAGTAGCAGTGAACCTGAAATTCTGAGAAATTTGACTGCATGGTCTCACATATGTTCTCTGCAAATAAGATGAAGTTCATTCATGTTTATGGATATTGGCGTTGAATAGATCTAATAGATATGTAGATTGGTTTTCACTGTTGTTTGGTAACCATGTTAATCTAATTTTGCAGCCAAGATAACTCTCAACTGAATCAGATTCCATTTGAGGACAGTGCTACGACTAAATTGATAAATAGTATCACTCGTGTAGATGAGCAAGGCCAGCCTCGCCAGAGGATTCTTGCTTTTGCTGCTAGGAGGGGTATGGTAAACTGATTCTTATCAATTTGTTGAACGCTTTGATCAGTGAAAAAATTGAGTCAGACGCCTAACAGAGGCATTGTTGCAATATTTTTTAACAAAATTTTCTTGCATTTTGTTCATATTTGTCAAGATGTAGTAGATGCGTAAGACATGTTTTATGAGGATGTATTTGTCATTGCTCCTTAGTTGTATTCAAAATTCTATACTACCTAACTCATTTTCCGGTTAAACAAATTATGCAACTTTTATATAATTTGCTAACTAATAAATTTTGATTTACCCGTGCATGGCACGGGCGCTAAACTAGTTTCCTGTTGATAGAGAGGAGAGAGGGCATCCATGCTCCGAAAAAGTATGAAGTTGTGCTGTGCTCCTAAAAAATGCACTATGTTCGGTAATAGGATGATGTTGATGCTGGTGTTAAATCTTGTACTTAATTGAATGTTAGATGTTTAGTTTTGTTCTGACATGTTTGATAAATAATATTTTTTAGTGATAAAATATAAAAGTTAAAATAGTAAAATTATTAAAAGGGTCAAATTTAATTTTTAGGTCCAGTTATACGTGATTTTCTAACCCTAAATTCACGTGATGTCCTTGTGATTTTCTAAACATAAACCTCTCTTCCTCTCACACAACTCCACAACAACAGAAATCCAACATCAACACCTTCTCTCTTCCTTCCATTGGTCTGCATCAGCCAAGGCGTAGCGACGTTGGAGCTAAACCCTTGGTCACCGTCGCTAAGGTCATTGTGCAACCAAGTCCGAGACCCTCAGCATCACGGAGCTCAACGATTAAAATGGTAGGTGTTCGAACCCAAAACAACTTTCAAATCCTAAACTGAAGATTTTGACATGAAGTGCAATTGATGCTCCACTCTTACTGTATTGTGGGCAACTCTTAATTTTGCTTAGTAGTTTAAACCTAACCCAAGCATACATTTTGTCTACATGAAACATGCATATCAAAACATCAACAAGTAGATAAATTCATAACTCAGAGGGTAGGGGCCACCTTTCATGCACGTATTTGGAACAATTTATGCAATGTGAAGGAATAAATACACACACGTTTGTTCAAATGCAGAAAAATGCACTTAGAGAATAATGTAAAAGAAAAGTTTCATAAAAGAAAAAGAGATAATAGAATGTAATACTATACCCCATGGTAGACTCAAACTACGTGAATCAACAAAACAAGATCTGGAGCAAAGATACCTTAGAGAATAATAAGTCAGAAATCACTTCCTTCGATACATTACCTATAAGCAGTGTTCTAAAAATCTCCGCCTAGGGCTGCCTAGGCCTCCCCTGGGCGCTAAGCGATCATCCCTTGCCTAGGACCCCGCTTATGGCCGCCTAGGCGAGAAGAAGCTTCTGATGTTGTGGAAGCAACAACATCTTAAGAGATGACGGATGTATAGAACATAGTTTTGGGTTATGCTTTGTAAAATAAGGCCTATAATAAAATATCAAATTCCATTCCAACATATTTTTATAAACATTAATGGATTTGATATAACACAGTAAAGTAATCATATAGACTAGGCATTAATTTTTAATCCGCTTAGGCCTCGCCTAGCCGCTAGGCCCCCTCATTGCCTAAATGTAATTAGAAAATGACAAACTTATTTTCATTACAGAGGGACATAATCCAATTATGTGGATATATTGAGAGGCCAAAATCATATTCCCTTGTTCTGACAAGGAGGAAACGATTGTGTGAGCTCCAACATGAAAAGATAATAAATCGAGCATATAGTTTCTAAAGCTAATATTCACTAAGTGGTGTACCAAAACTTACAAATTTATCCAGTTTGTAAGCCTCTCCAATAAGGCTACTCACAAAAGTAGGGATTTTATATCTTGACTATTCTAAACAACTTTGAGCAGGTTGTTATCATTTGCATTTTCACATCACTGAATTTACTCAAAATAACAATGTTATGAAAGATGGAAAATTCACCAGAAGGCATAGAGAATAAAAGTACACATCATAGTTGCCCATTTGCAGATGTTTCAATATGCAAGTTTCATAAATTTAGGTGCAACTTTAATACCTTTGATGAATTTGCACAAATACAAGTGCATGTGTTTATTTCCTTTGTTCCATTTCTTATGTAACTTTTGTTTGTCTGAGTCCCTAAGTTTATGGTTGGAAACAAAAGAAATTAAATCTTGTTGTGCCATTCTATTAATAGCAGATTCAACATGTTCCTCATTCTTTCCCGCTTGATTAAGTTCTATTTTAGTAGTATGCAGCTTTTAAAGTTAGACTTGTATTATGACTTGTTTGGTGGATTTCACCTATACTTATTTTAAATTATTACATTCTTAGCAAGGCATTTTTTCCATTGGACATTGTTACATGTTGTTTTGGAGTTGGTTGGAAATTGTTGTGTCATGTGTGAAAATAATATTAGGACATGGTTGAACAAAATATAGATAGCCAAATTTTGAAAGGGAAAGGAAATGGGAAGGACATAGCAACCCAAAAGTCCTTCCACTAGACCGAGCCGCTTACGTTTACTTTTTTTAGAAGTCCTAAGATATCTTAAAAGGAAGAATGGGTACGGTATCGACTTTTGTTGGGCCGAGATATGTGAGGAATTTTAGAAGAGGGCAAAGAAGGCTATAACCCCTAAAACTGTCCAAAACGAATATAACAATCAAAGAAAACTATGGACCAACTAGGGGAAAATAAGGCACATGGAGACTGGTGTAGGATGGGATGAGTCAACTAGTCGTATAGTTGCGGATGAAGAATGGTGGCAAATGAAAAAATGGGTACAATTACAATGTATTTCTTTCATCCTTGGGGTTTTTCATACAAATATCCTTTTTATTTTCTAACGATTACCATATATTTGTTCAGGAGTTAGGTGATGCGTATAGCACATTCAAAAGGATAAGGGTGAAACCGAAAATTAGCGATTTGTGGGACAACATACATTCTGAACTTGTGGCATCTAGGAAACACGTTGTTTTTGCATCGATGGAACATGGTCCCGTTCCTCTATCTATAGGGGGATGATGTTGTCCTCTTTGAGGAGGAGGATTCCCTTGGGCACCAATTGGATAAAGACGCTAAAGAGGACATTAATGACTTTATGAACACCTTGGATACTCAACCATGCACGGATGTGACGATAGGACGTGTGGCATCGCAGTTAAAGGGCAAAACCCATAGCATTACAACTGAAAGGCAATACCAGAAAAAAGAGAAGGCAACCGCCAGCAGTGACCATGTATAACGAACAATTGGCATTGGTGGGAGATATGGGTAAACAAATGTTGTCTTTGGTGAAGAGTGATTTTAATGCTAGTAATGCTTATGCTGGTGCCACCTCAGGGAATGAGACATCGTACGACGGCGCTGTTGAGGTTCTCGAACGATTTTTTGAAAATGGTCTCTTGAGTGTGGGATCCGAGGTTTGGTGTTTTTCCATAACCGATCTAGACAAGCCAGATAGACGTCGCATTTTTATGAAGATAAAAAACGATTCATACAAGGTCAATTGGTTGGATCATGCGTACACGGTCTTCTGTAGACCATAGATGGATTAGTTGCTCCCTTTTGTGTGTGTTTGAGATGCTAAGTATTTGCACAAGTGTACTCTTTCATGTTTCAGGTGAATTTGAGTTTGTTGTTTACTACCTGGACTTGTGTTTGTGTTTGTTGTTCATATGTTTTATTAAAAACAGATTTGTGTGTGATTTATTAATCAATAATTGGACATTCATTGGGATTTATACTATGCTTTAATATTGCTTTAATTTTCAATTGTTACAAGGTTTAGGTTAGGGTTATTAAGATAACGGCCCCCAAACTCAGGGCAAAATTAGCAAAAGAGAGGCCGACTAAAGTGGTATCCTCATTGCAAGCTATGGTTGGACATGAATGTACAATTTTTTACAACTTACCAGCGAAGGTACAACTATAAGGTCCCTTGTTTTGATTCTGACTTTACTGGGTGCATGTGGAAGAGACAAATTGATATGGACTAGGATCCCCTCAATCTCGGTGCAAGGTAGACACCAAGGTGGGTTCCAAGCAAGGTTGAACTTGTTCGGCCGCATACAGTATTTTTCCAGAATTCTGTTCCGTTTTCAATTGGGTCGTTCTCTTTGCTCTGGACTCCAAATTGAATGATTCCAACTCTAGAAGTTAGATCTTGAAGTCTAGTTTATAGCCTCCAAATTTGAAAGTGAAACCGATATATGAGTCGAAAGATATGGCGAATCTACTGAGGGGTCACAGAGGGATTCGGGAAGGAGTTCTGCGAGATGAGTCGTTTGGTGGAAGAATGTGAAAGGGAAATGGATGTTGATGGGTTTGGCGGTGTAAGTGGAAGGATAAGTGACTCCTTGGAGTAGATCTAACACACCACTCGTTGGAGACAAGTTGGATCAAGTTCAAGGGATACAACTCACCCAAGAAGATGAACACAACAAAATCGATGTTACACACGATCTAGGAAGCTTTTCTCAAAAAGGGAATTGAAGCTTGAGAGCTTTCTTTTGTATTTGATTGTTGATTGAAAGATGCTTACAAAAGGCTCATGAGGCATGCTTAAATAGGCTTACAAAACTGGAGTTTAAACTCTTGAACTAGCCTAGTAAAAGCTTCCTCTAATTAGTGTCTTATAGATCTAATAACTCTTAAATCGGAAATCTTTTGAGCTTTCCCTTCTAGAACATGGTAGCTGGATGCGTTAAGTGGGCTTCTTCCAAAAATGGGCCCAAACTGATGCAGGGAACCTCACAACGGCTCAGCCGCCGAACCCACATGGCCCCACCTGTGCAGGGTAGGTAACCATGTAGACCCGAGAGAGACCCCCTGGATCAGGTCTGCAGACCGTGGACCCCAACCCGTAGCCTGTTGGGCCATGCTGTGCAGGCAGGCACCAACCAAGCAGGTTGTTGCCAGGTGGTTTCGAACCCCTGACCTTTGATACAAGGGCATGTGGAATGCACCTTGTATCACCAATTGAGCTGCAGTGTAGTTGGTGATATGAGTGGTAAGCCATTGCCCTCATATCAAAGGGTCGGGGGTTCGATTCCCCCCTCCAACATCCTGGGAGATTAACAGGTGCATAGCCTCCCTCCAGGTTGGGGTGCAGGGGCTGCAGCCCTGCTATGTGATCAGGGCGCCAGCGGTCAGATCACCGCATGAGGCAGACCGTGGGCTGGGCCGCTGGGTCAGAGCGCCGATCGAGGCAGACCATGGGAAGGCGGGCCCAGGTGGGCTCGGATCACATCATAAAAGTGCACTTTTATGATGCAGGGAACCTCACAACGGCTCAGCCGCCGAACCCACATGGCCCCACCTGTACAGGGTAGGTAACCATGTAGACCCGAGAGAGACCCCCTGGATCAGGTCTGCAGACCGTGGACCCCAACCCGTCGCCTGTTGGGCCATGCTGTGCAGGCAGGCACCAACCAAGCAGGGAAGTGGCTTATATAGTCCACACAAACCAACCAACAAAAACAACATAAGTGGGCCATGTTGTGTGGACTATATAGTCCACACAAAGCAGGGAAGTGGCTTATATAGTCCACACAAACCTTTTTATGTGTCCACACAACAACGGGGCCGTTGTGAGGTTCCCTGCATCACCCGTGTTTTACACATAAAAAGGTTGTCTACCAAAATAAAAAAAGGCAAGTGGCTTATATAGTCCACACAACAACGGGGCCGTTGTGAGGTTCCCTGCATCACCCGAGAGAGACCCTCTGGATCACGTCCGACTCTTTTGGTTCCACAAAGGGAGTGTTTTACACATAAAAAGGTTGTCTACCAAAATAAAGAAAGGCAAGTGGCTTATATAGTCCACACAAACCAACCAACAAAAACAACATAAGTGGGCCGCTTCTATGGTGCTGCCGCGGGTGCGCCAGGAGAACCACCGAGTGCGGCCAACTGGGTTCCAAAAGGGGGAGTTTCTGTAGAGCCGCCGCGGGTGCGCCAAGGGAACCGCTGGGTGCGGTCAACTGGTTTCCAGAAGGGGGAGTTTCTGTCGAACCGCCGTGGGTGCACCATTGGGACCGCCGGGTGCGGTATGTGCCCTGTATGCTCCTATGGTGATCATGGTCGAGAGGCGGGGCCGGCGGTCCCAATGGTGCACCCACGGCGGTTCGACAGAAACTCCCCCTTCTGGAAACCAGTTGACCGCACCCAGCGGTTCCCCTGGCGCACCCGCGGCGGCTCTACAGAAACTCCCCCTTTTGGAACCCAGTTGGCCGCACCCGACGGTTCTCCTGGCCGGGTGATTTGGCTTGGGTGCACCATTGGAACCTCAAAATGGCTCAGTGCGCCAGGAGAACCGCCGGGTACGGCCAACTGGGTTCCAAAAGGGGGAGTTTCTGTAGAGCCGCCGCGGGTGCGCCAGGGGAACCACTGGGTGCGGTCAACTGGTTTCCAGAAGGGGGAGTTTCTGTCGAACCGCCGTGGGTGCACCATTGGGACCGCCGGGTGCGGTATGTGCCCTGTATGCTCCTATGGTGATCATGATCGAGAGGCGGGGCTTGGGTTCTTCATCCATGGTGGCCTCCTTTGCTAAGCACAAGGTAATGACAACGTCCGACTCTTCTTGCTAAGCACAGAGTTTGTCTTGCACACAAAGCCCCGTTGTTGTGTGGACTATATAGTCCACTTGCCTTTCTTTATTTTGGTAGATAACCTTTTTATGTGTAAAACACTCCCTTTGTGGAACCAAAAGAGTCGGATGTGATCCAGGGGGTCTCTCTCGGGTGATGCAGGGAACCTCACAACATAAGACAGGCACCAACCAAGCAGGGAAGTGGCTTATATAGTCCACACAAACCACTTGCCTGTTGGGCCATGTTGTGTGGACTATATAAGCCACTTGCCTTTCTTTATTTTGATGATGCGGGACCATCCCCTCAACCTCCTTCTAAAGGCCCCGTCACAAGGTCACAAGCCAAATCACTCCAAGAAGAGACGGACGTTGTCATTACCTTGTGCTTAGCAAAGGAGGCCACCATGGATGAAGAACCCAAGCCCCGCCTCTCGACCATGATTACCATAGGAGCATACAGGGCACATACCGCACCCGGCGGTCCCAATGGTGCACCCACGGCGGTTCGACAGAAACTCTCCCTTCTGGAAACCAGTTGATCGCACCCAGCGGTTCCCCTGGCGTACCCGCGGCGGCTCTACAGAAACTCCCCCTTTTGGAACCCAGTTGGCCGAAACCCAGTTGGAAATCAGAGCTTTGGGACGTTGAGCCACCATGTCAATGCAGCCCGCTTCAAAAACAATAACAAAAATCGGGTTTGCAAGCCTCTCTTGAGTCATTTTATGTTCACCTTTGTTGAGTCTTTCAATTCCAAGTTTGGTTGTGTTTTTGCTTGCATTTGCTTGTGCTTTGGTGTTGATTCCTTTCCCTATACCCCTACATTGCCTTGCATTTTTGAAACCGAAATCTGCCCAGAAATCCTCCCCCGAACAACTGCGTTTTCTTGGCCTCCAAGAACACCAAGAGCACCCTTGTTGGAGCTTGAAGAACACCATCTCTAGCCTCACCAAAACCCAGCTACCACACCCCCAAAACCAGCTACCAACTCCCCACAAAACCCTCACCACTTCCCCAAAAACGAGCCAGCTACAAGCCACCCCCCTAAGTTGCTTTTCAGCCCCCCTACTCAGCCCCAAGACAGCCCCAAAAGCTGTCCAAAAGGCTACCAACTCCCTTTTGTACCATCCTAAGTTCTACCAAGTCATATCACCCCTTTTTGTTGCTCCAAAAGTGAAGAAAAGAGAACAACCTATTGTATATTTGTTGGGCACGTTTTTGCATCAAAAAAAAAGAAGAAGAGAATTTCAGAATATCAAAAAAAAAAGAGAAAAGAAAAGGGAAGACTTTCTTGCATTGTTTATGTGTAGTATTTGTTGTATTAGTGTGTTAAGTTGCAAGTGCTTAACAAAAGAGATTTTGCACTTAGTCAACTTTCAAGAAGCAAATCAAGAAGAGATCAAAGAAGAATGAAGAGCCAAGCTTGAAGAACCTTGCCTTCCCTTGCCTTACCTCCAATCCGTCCATCCAACCTCCTTTGCACAAGTGTAAGACAAGCAAGGCATAAATTGGTCCTTTTGAGTTCAAATTTGAGTCTTTAACATTGAATACATTGCATTTCATTCTTGCAATTGAGTTGATCTTGAGTATCTTGTTGTGTTCTTTGTTTGAGTTCTTCTTTTGCTTGTTTTGTTTGTGAGACCCTTGGAGCTAACCTCAAAATATCTCTTGTCCAAGTGCCCTTTACCAAGGTGACAAGTGATTGTCTAAGTTCATCCATTTCATGTGGAGTTGTTAATCGATTCAAGGCACTACATCAAAGTTGCATTACCATCAACTTGAGTGTGAGGGATCAAACACACGAGTGCCAAACACTTGTGAGGATATTTTGATTTCACTAACTTGACAAGGTTGATTGTTTGTTGATTGTGATCATGTCTAGGTCGAGGCCCAACAGCCCCACGCCCTCCTCACGCAGCCCGGAACCGGTTCCCCCCGAGGTCTTCAACATGTTGAATGCTATGACGGCGCAATTGGCCGCGATCGCCACTCGGTTAACCACTTTGGAGGCCGAGCGACCCCCGGCTCTATCCATGAATGCCCCTTTGGGTTCGTTCTCAGCCCAAGGAGGAGGATCCGGCGCCAACACCGCGCCACCAAGTGCAAATCCTCCAGTCGCTGAGGGTCTTGCCGCACCCGCGGCAGGGTACACCGCGCCCGCGGTGAACACCACAGAAGCCCCTGCTTCCGGTTCTGGCGCGAGTCGCACGCTGGCCGCACCCACGACAGGGTATGATCCTTTGACTCAAAATCAATTACCTTTCGTCAATCGTCAAGTCCCTAATGTTGCATATGCTCTCCCTCGAAATGAGGTGCCCCTTGCCCTTAACCGTTTCAATGAGTTTCATGATGATCCAAGGCTCGAGTATGATGATGAGGACGAGATGAGAGAAGAAATGTGGAGACATGAACCACTTAGGAGACACCCACACCCAAGAGATAATCGAGGTCGTCGAGAACTTGAGCAAGATGGTGTTGGAAAGATTAAAATCAAGATCCCATCCTTTGAAGGAAAATGTGAACCAGATGTGTACATGGAATGGGAAACCAAGATTGAGCAAATATGGAGTTGTCATAACTTCATTGATGCTAAGAAGGTACAACTTGCTTCTTTGGAATTTTCTAACTATGCTCTTTTATGGTGGACCAATTTAGTGAAGGAAAGAAGAAGGAACCTTGACCCACCCGTAGCCACATGGGAACAAATGAAAGTCTTGATGAGAGCTAGGTTCATTCCACAACATCACCATAGGGAATTGAGGCAAAGGTTGGAGAACCTTAGACAAGGGTCCATGAGTGCCGAAGAAACCTACCATGCCATGCAAGTAGCCATGATACGGGCAAATGTTCAAAAGGATGAAGAATCCACAATGGCTAGGTATCTTCGCATCCTTAATCCATCCCTTACTCTTGAGATTGACTTTTATCCTTATGCCACTATGGAAGACTTGCTACACTTAGCTCTCAACGTCGAGAGAAAACTTAAGGATGCTAGTCGTGGAGCAAGAGGGATGAGTGGCCAATCAAGCAATTGGAAAAGTCAAGGTCAAGTCCAAGGCCACAATAGAAGATATCCACCGAGCCCTCAAGGAAGAATTCAAGGACCCTCTCCGAGTCCTCATGTGGAACAAGGAGGACTAAGAAGGAGTGCCCTACCAAGTCAACCTCCCACCGGACCTAGGCCAACCACCGCACCCTTCAACAACCCTAAAGGGAGTACTTCTAATCCCTCTCCTAGAGCTAGGGATGTTGTATGTTATAAGTGTCAAGGTAGAGGTCATATGATGAAAGATTGTCCTAATAGGAGAACTCTCCTAATTAATTCCCAAGGATTATATGAGTCCGAGTCCGAGGAAGGTGACCATGATACTTGTGTTGACGATTTGATGTGCATGAAAGTGATAATGATTACCCGGATGGCATAGAATATGAACATGGTGAATCTTTAGTGTGTAGAAGGACTTTGCATACCCAACCTCTTCCTTGTGATGATAACCAAAGAGAAAACTTGTTTCATACTAGATGTTTGGTTAAAGGAAAGGTTTGCAACATGATCATTGATGGAGGAAGTTGTTGCAACATTGCTAGCACCGAGCTAGTAACTAAGTTACATCTTCCTACACTTCATCATCCAAAGCCTTATAATTTGCATTGGATGAATGATTGTGGTGCCCTCAAGGTGACTAAGCAAGTTCAAGTCCCTTTTAAACTTGGTCATTATGAGGATACAATTTTATGTGATGTTCTTCCCATGCAAGCATGTCATATCTTACTAGGCCGTCCATGGCAAAGTGATAGGAAGGTCATTCATGATGGTTTCACTAACCGCCATTCTTTCACCTTTAAGGCTAAAATCATTGTCCTAAAGCCTATGACTCCCACGCAGGTAGCCGAGGCTTATGAGCAAAGGAAAAACAAGGAGAAAGAAGAGGAGAAGAAGTCGGACAAGGCTAAGGAGGCCCCCACCATCCACACCGGCCGAGCTCTCTTGTCTTCCAAGCAAGACTTCAAAGATGAGTATGTTTCCCTTGACACCACTCTTATGCTTCTATGCAAACAACTTGTTTTGCTCAATGAAGATGTCAAGGAAACTCTACCCCCAAGAATACAAGCTCTACTTGAAGAGTTCCGAGATGTGTTTCCGGAGGAGATCCCACATGGCTTGCCTCCAATTCGAGGCATTGAGCATCAAATCGATCTCATCCCGGGTGCCACCTTGCCAAATCGACCGGCCTATAGGATGAATCCTAAGGAGACACAAGAAATTCAAAGTCAAGTGCAAGAACTCTTGGATAAAGGCCACGTGAGAGAGAGCATGAGTCCATGTGCCGTTTCGGTGCTCCTAGTACCCAAGAAGGACGGAACTTGGAGAATGTGTGTTGATTGTAGAGCCATCAACAACATCACCATCAAGTACCGCCATCCTATTCCAAGGCTTGATGATATGCTAGATGAACTCCATGGTGCTTCCATCTTTACCAAAATTGACCTCAAGAGTGGCTATCATCAAATCCGAATGAGGGAAGGAGATGAGTGGAAGACCGCCTTCAAGACCAAGTTTGGGCTCTATGAATGGGTCGTCATGCCCTTTGGCTTAACCAATGCCCCAAGTACCTTCATGCGCCTCATGAATCATGTGCTACGGCACTACATTGGGAGGTTTGTTGTAGTATACTTTGATGATATCCTTATCTATAGCAAGTCATTGGAGGAGCATGAACAACATCTAAGGGAAGTTCTTTCTACCTTGCGTGTAGATCACTTGTTTGCCAATCTTAAGAAATGTGAGTTTTGCTCTAACAAAGTTTCATTTCTTGGTTTTGTAGTGAGCACTCAAGGGTTACAAGTGGATGAGGAGAAGATCAAGGCCATCCAAGATTGGCCTACACCCATCTCCGTTAGCCAAGTGAGGAGCTTCCATGGACTTGCTAGCTTCTACCGGCGCTTTGTCAAGGACTTTAGTACAATAGCCGCTCCCTTAACCGAGATCACAAAGAAGCATAGTCCATTCAAATGGGAAGAGGCACAAGAAGAAGCCTTCAAGGCCTTGAAATGGAAGCTCACCGAAGCACCTCTACTTGTGCTACCGGACTTCACTAGACCTTTTGAAGTGGAGTGTGATGCCTCGGGAGTTGGCATAGAAGGCGTCCTTATGCAAGAAGGTAAGCCTATTGCCTTCTTTAGTGAAAAGTTGAAAGGCGCTTGTCTTAACTACTCTACTTATGATAAAGAGCTATATGCCTTGTTTAGAGTGCTTAAGACTTGGCAACACTACTTGTGGCCTAGAGAGTTTGTCTTGCATATCGATCATGAATCTTTGAAACATTTTCGAAGCCAAGACAAGCTTGATAGACGCCATGGTAGATGGATGTAGTTCATTGAGACTTTCCCTTATGTCATTAAGTACAAAAAGGGGAAAGACAATATTGTTGCCGATGCCCTTTCTAGGAGATATGCCTTGTTGACCACACTAGACTCTAAGGTGTTAGGCTTTGCTTACATTAAGGAGCTCTATGTGGGCGACCCGGATTTTGGTGCCATTTATGGGCAATGTGTGGACAAGGGTTCATTAGACAAGTTCTACTTGTTTGATGGCTTTTTGTTCAAGGTTGATAAAGTGTGTATACCAAGGTGTTCCCTTCGCTTGTTGCTTGTTGAGGAATCCCATATGGGAGGGCTAATGGGACACTTTGGAAGGGATAAGACTTATCATATGTTACGTACACACTTCTTTTGGCCTCACATGCTTAGAGATGTTGAGCACTTTGTTAAGAGATGCCTTGAGTGCCTCAAGGCCAAGTCTAGAGTCAAACCCCATGGATTGTATAGCCCTTTGCCTATCCCTAATGCCCCTTGGGAAGATATAAGTATGGACTTTATTGTGGGATTACCTAGGACTAAGAAGGGGAGAGATTCTATATTTGTTGTTGTTGATAGATTCTCTAAGATGGCTCACTTCATTGCTTGTCATAAAACCGATGATGCCTCTAATGTAGCTAACTTGTTCTTTAGAGAAGTAGTTAGATTGCATGGAGTTCCTAAGACCATTGTGAGTGATAGAGATGTCAAGTTCTTGAGTTACTTTTGGAAAACTTTTTGGGGAAAACTAGGAACTAAATTGTTATTTTCTACCTCTAGTCACCCCCAAACCGATGGCCAAACGGAAGTGACTAATAGAACCTTGACAACCATTTTGAGAGCCATAATTAAAAAGAATTTGAAAACTTGGGAAGATGTCCTACCTATTGTTGAGTTTGCTTACAATAGGACTCTTCACTCCTCTACCCAATTGACCCCATTTGAGTGTGTCTACGGCTTGAACCCGTTAACCCCACTTGATCTTACGCCGTTACCTATGAGGGAGCGAGCGGACTTAAATGCAGAAAAACAGGTGGAGTTTATCAAGGAATTGCATGCCCGTACCAAGGAGAAGCTTCTACAAAAAGCGGAGCACAATGCCGCCAAGGCCAACCATGGACACCGATGTTTGATCTTCCAACCGGGAGACCTTGTGTGGGTGCATTTGAGAAAGGAGCGCTTCCCGGACAAGCGTGTGTCCAAGCTATCACCAAGAGGAGATGGACCATTCAAAGTCTTGAGAAAAGTGGGCGACAATGCCTATGTCTTGGAGCTACCCGAGGAGTACGGTGTGAGCTCTACCTTCAACGTGGGCGATCTCACTCATTTTGAAGGACAAGGAGATTCGGGGTCGAATCCTTTCCAAGAAGGGAAGGATGATGCGGGACCATCCCCTCAACCTCCTTCCAAAGGCCCCGTCACAAGGTCACAAGCCAAATCACTCCAAGAAGAGTCGGACGTTGTCATTACCTTGTGCTTAGCAAAGGAGGCCACCATGGATGAAGAACCCAAGCCCCGCCTCTCGACCATGATCACCATAGGAGCATACAGGGCACATACCGCACCCAGCGGTCCCAATGGTGCACCCACGGCGGTTCGACAGAAACTCCCCCTTCTGGAAACCAGTTGACCGCACCCAGCGGTTCCCCTGGCGCACCCGCGGCGGCTCTACAGAAACTCCCCCTTTTGGAACCCAGTTGGCCGTACCCGGCGGTTCTCCTGGCGCACCCGCGGCAGCACCACAGAAGCGGCCCACTTATGTTGTTTTTGTTGGTTGGTTTGTGTGGACTATATAAGCCACTTGCCTTTCTTTATTTTGGTAGACAACCTTTTTATGTGTAAAACACTCCCTTTGTGGAACCAAAAGAGAGCTTGAGAGTTTCTCATAAAGTTGATGATAATTGTAGCTTAGTTGTCTTGCGTTTGTTAATCTCTCTCGAGGTTGGTGATCGTAGGCCTTCATAAGTCCCCTCTTCGTGCTCTTGGCGGAATCCATTGCCAAGTTGTGTGGAGTTGCAGGAGAAGGGATCGTATTGATCCGTTGGCTTTGTTCTCGGTATCTTTCGAGTGCCGTTGGGTCGAGCTTTCGTCTTTACGGGTTTTTCTTACTTATCCCCTTTTATTTATCTTGTATTTTCAGTTTCCTTGTTATTACTTGTGTTCTTGAGCTTTCAAGGCTCCATTTCACAAGTTCCTAGCTTGTTGTCCTCCTAGTCACTTATGCTCTTGCAATGACACAAGTTTCTAGCTTGTTTGAACCTTTCTAGTTTTGGTTGTTCAAGGACTCTTCGTCTAGATCCGAAGCAACGCGGCTAATCCCCGCATCACAAACGCCCGAGGGAATTGAAATTGAGCCCATGAGAAATGCAGGTATGTCACTCAGGCGCGGCAACGAGCACGTCACTGGCTTGTTGCATCGAACCACCAAGCACCCTTCACATTTGCTCGACACTCCTTGGGTCATATGGCTTATTTTGAGTTATAATTAATGATAGACAAGCTATGGCTCGAGCAAAGTTTCCATGATGGTGGAGAATGCCGAGGAGGAGCATGAAAACCCTAAAAAGTGCGCGCGTCCGGGAAGCCAACTAGAGTTGGTTGAACATTTGACCATTTTCCTCGAACAACCTTGGTTGTGGGGCCTTTATGGGTCCAGTGGATCCTTGTGGCTCATTGGTTTGTGAGCCAAGTGGAGGAAGGGTCGGTGGAGTCAGGGTTGGAGTAGTTATGAGCGCCACCGCCGAGAAAAGAGGCCCTAGAGGGAGCAAAGCAACTTGAGGATCTTGGCCTTTTTGATCTTCGTGATTGACCCTAAGCAGGGTCACATCATCCTCCCCTCCTTCAAAAGGATTCATCCTCGAATCCGAGTGCACTTTAAGAAATAGCTTTAGAGCACACAAAACTACACAAAGTACAACAAGGAAGTGAAGGACCAAGACGTCTTTAGGGAAAACATGGTACGTGTAAGCAAACATGGTTAGTTTCAATGAGTATCCATGGATGAATTTCCATGCACAAGTATTGCCCAGCTTCAGCCTAAAGATATGCTTAAGTATAGAAGATGAGATGCACATGACATACTTAGCAACAAATTCAATGCATAGGGCAATTTTTTTCTCATGCAACAAGAATTGCGAATGAGAGCAATGATGCACACATGAATGCTTAGTTCTACTTGCAAAAACTGAATGCAACAACTTCAATGCCCTATATACTTGCTTATGACGAACTAAATGCATCCAATAAGTCATGAATTGAGCAATAGAACTATGATGTATGAAAGAATTTCTAGTTCTACCAACAAAAATAGATTTATGAACTTGACATTCTATTACCCCTGAAAAATACTCAGTTTGACGCAAGGGAAAAATAATAGATAAAGTAGGGCCAAGAGATACTCCCCTAGAGTTAGTCTTGAATGGAACATCCTTCTCTTCTTGGCCACAAACATAATTTTCAAGAGGCTTCTCATCCTTAGTCTCGACCTCTTCTTGTAGTAAGAAAGGCAAACTTGAAGAAACCATATGTGTCTGGTCCGTCCATGGAGTACCTAGTGAAGTTAAAGAGCTTTGCTTGATGGTAGGACAAAACTTGTTTCTTGGAGGAGTTGGAGTTGGTTCCAAGGTTTCCTCCTCTTTTTCTTTTGGCCTTAGCTCCTCTTCAATGATCATAGGAGGCTGACATAGTTCTGCCTTGAGCTCTTCATCACATTTGGTTGGTTCAACCATTGGGAGAGGCTCTTTGGTTGGCTTTGGTTCATCCAACCTTGGTGGAAGTTCTTCACATGTCGCTTGGACTCTTGGTGGGGACTCACATGAAGCAGTCATGATGACATCTCTCTCGAAGCATGGTATCTCATCATCCTTCCCCTTGTATATGTAGTAGCGATTATGGCAAATGTCAGCCAAATGGCCTCGCCCTTCACACATAACACACACAATATCACATGTTCTAATTCGGGGCTGTGGGGTCACTCTTTCTCTTCCCTTGGACGTGCTAAAACATGATTTTGGTGAGTCATAGACTCCCTTGGTCTGCACGGAATGGTTAGAAGAAGAATGATAATAAGGTTCAAAAGAAGGGACAATTTGATACCTTGTTGGGGAGTGCCATCTTTCTTCATCTCTATAGCCATAGTCATAGCCATAGTCTCCATAAGATTGTCTCCTTGGAGGCATGTTCCTTGGTCTATTACCTTGGTTGTGAAAATCCTTGTAGGTGCTCGTGTGAGTGTTGGAGTTGGGGTACACACGTGGTCGAATCTCCCTACATGAAGCACCATAATCCCGAAAGTAAAGGTAAACCCTTTGTGACATATGGCCCAAGCTAGACATCTCCATCCGCTCCCCTTGGAAGGTTAGTAACCAAGACAAATACCAACACAACAAGACAAGAGTAGGTAGGCCAGTCAATGGAACTTTGAGCTATCAAGTGCCAAAAATTTGGACCAAAGTTCCTTCCAAGTGCAGTTTGCAAGATTTCAAAAACAAGGGAAGTTTGGGGGTAAATTTTGCAAACAAAAGACAGACACAACAACCTTGATTGAGCTTATGCATCAACTAGGAAGAACTGACCCTTACAAGACACAAAAAGAAGGTACTAGTATAAGGTCCTCAAATTCAACTTGTTCGCTTTTTTCTGGTTTTGCCACTCTTTCTCGAACTTCTCACTTCTTACTCGACTTTTTCTGGCTACTTAGCCCTTTTTTCTCGAGTTTCCTTGGCTATATGCCTTTGATTACACTTGAGAATTATAACAATGATAAAACAAACTTCTTGACTCAGGTGAGCACAAGTCTACAATTTGCTGGACTTTTAATTTTGTTTTTCTTTCAGTTGACTTTGAGTTTTCTCAAGTATTTTCCCGTATGTTTAAGTACTTGCTCAAGTCAGTTCATCCAAGCAAGAGACACAAGAATCAAGCAAGTTATTGCAGCCAAAAAGGAAGAAATAAATGAGGTTCAATCGAGTTTAATGGAAGCAATTCAAGAGTTCAGTTTTGCAATGAATGAAGTGGGTTTAATCACTTCAATAACTTCAAGTGGCAATAACAATTTCAGTTTCGAGAAATGAAAGTTTGTCTTCAACCTTGAGCAATCACAAGCACGAAATTTAGAGATTCAAGAACAAAACATCAGCAATTTTCACAAGAACAAGAAGGCACAAAAAATTCAAAAGCTTGCAACTAGTACTTCGATCGAATCTAATCCAAAGTTTTAAGCGTTTACCTTGCTAGCTCTGATACCACATGATATGGACTAGGATCCCCTCAATCTCGGTGCAAGGTAGATGCCAAGGTGGGTTCCAAGCAAGGTTGAACTTGTTCAGCCGCAGATAGTATTTTTCTAGAATTCTGTTCCGTTTTCAATTGGGTTGTTCTCTTTCCTCCGGACTCTAAATTGGATGATTCCAACTCCAGAAGTTAGATCTTGAAGTCTAGTTTATATCCTCCAAATGTGAGCGTGAACCGATATATGAGTCGAAAGATATGGCGAATCTACTGAGGGGTCGCAGAGGGATTCGGGAAGGAGTTCTGCGAGATGAGTCGTTTGGTGGAAGAATGTGAAAGGGAAATGGATGTTGATGGGTTTGGCGGTGTAAGTGGAAGGATAAGTGACTCCTTGGAGTAAATATAAAACACCACTCGTTGGAGACAAGTTGGATCAAGTTCAAGGGATACAACTCACCCAAGAAGATGAACACAACAAGATCGATGTTACACACGATCTAGGAAGCTTTTCTCAGAAAGGGAACTGAAGCTTGAGAGCTTTCTTTTGTATTTCATTGTTTATTGAAATATGATTACAAAAGGCTCATGAGGCAGGCTTAAATAGGCTTACAAAATTGGAGTTTAAACTCTTGAACTAGCCTAGTAAAAGCTTCCTCTAATTAGTGTCTTCTAGATCTAATAACTCTTAAACTGGAAGTCTTTTGAGCTTGCCCTTCTAGAACATGGTAGCGGGATGAGTTAAGTGGGCTTCTTCCAAAACTGGGCCCAAACGTCCGAGGGAATTGAAATTGATCCCATGAGGAATGCAAGTATGTCACTCAGGCGCAGCGGCGAGCGCGTCACTGTCTTGTTGCATCGAACCACCAAGAACCCTTCACATTTGCTCGGCACTCCTTGGGTCATATGGCTTCTTTTCAGTTATAATTAATGATAGACAAGCTATGGCTCGAGCAAAGTTTCCATGATGGTGGAGAATGCCGAGGAGGAACATGAAAACCCTAAAAAGTGCGCGCGTCCGGGAAGCCAGCTGGAGTTGGTTGAACATTTGACCATTTTCCTCAAACACCGTTGGTTGTGAGGCCTTTATGGGTCCAGTGGAGCCTTGTGGCTCATTGGTTTGTGAGCCAAGTGGAGGCAGGGTCAGTGGAGTCAGGGTTGGAGTAGTTATCAACGCCACCGCCGAGAAAGGAGGCCCTAGAAGGAGCAAAGCAGCTTGAGGATCTTGGCCTTTTTGATCTCCGTGATTGATCCTAAGCAGGGTCACATCACAAATCATGGATTTAGAATCAGATGTGTGATGTGTCAATGCATTTAGAGTGGAACGACATGTCCTCCAAAACTTGTGTAATGAGTTGGATAAATATGGCCTAAAATCTTCTCAGGATATGATTGTGTTAGAGAAAGTGAGAGTGTTTTTATTCACAATTGCTTTAGGATAGTCGAACAGAGCCACGTTTGAACGTTTTAAGAGATCAGGAGACACAATTAGTCGGGTATTTCACCAAGTATTGGATGCGATAGTTGGTTGGAGATTCAGATTTAGGGGTCCCGTACGAAAACTCCTACAAACCCGTGACCAAAATTTCACTACAATTCCTAACAAAATTCAATCAAAAGAAAGATATGGAGTTTTTACGATATGTTTAATATGGGTGAAATAATTAAGTTACTTTTATAGAACTTATATAACACTATCTGCATCATTTAATGGTTTCCGTCAACATTTATTCCTTTAGACTCTTTTATAATAGCCCTTCAATCGAACTTGTAAGGGGCGATTGGTTGTATTGATGAGACTCACATAGATGCGTGTATACTAGAGCACAAGCAATATCCATATTTTGGAAGGAAAAAATATTGCTCGTTTAATGTCATGGTCGTGTATGACTTTGAAATGTATTTCACGTTTGTTTCGACCGGGTGGAAAGGAGTGCACATGACGCGAGGGTGTTCGACCATGTTGTAAAAACTCCTAGCCTTTACTTCCCACACCCACCGACAGATAACCTTTACATGGTGCCAGATTTGTTCATATTCTATTTACAATTAACACCAATTCATTATTGCTATCATTTGTTTTGTTTTTTAGGTTGTTATTATCTATTGGACAAGGGTTACCCAGATAGGGAAAGGTACATGGTGCCATAATCAAAAGTGAAATATCATAAATCGCAATTCAAGAGGGAGATTCCAAAAAAATGCTGAGAAAGGATTCAACCGCATCCATTCTTCCTTGCGAACAACCGTTGAGCGATGCTTTGGTGTCCTAAAAAGAGATGAAAGATTTTAAATGGTATGCTGAGATATAATATTGAAACACATAATGACATTATTCTAGCGTGTTTTGGCCTCCACAACTCATTCTATAGCACAAGCACTATGATACACTATTTAAAGACGACAAGGACTTCGAAGAAGTTTTTCAAGGTCGAGAAGATGAAGGTTACAACGACCTTCCCGGAGGCATGGGTCATCTAAGAGCTTGCAATTGCACGTGAAATTTGGACAAACAAATCAAGGTTTCTTTGATGATTAGTACTAGTATCAATCCAGATAAATCCTTTTTGAAGAAACTAATAGTTTATCGTGAAGCATGTTATATGTGTATTTGTTCCAAGGTGGAAAACCTATGCCTTAAGTCGCATCCTAGATGTTATATTTTTGTTTATCAAAGAAAACTATACCTCAAGCTGATTTCCACCAATCATATCTTATAGAAAATAGCTAAACATATACTTGATTCATGGGTGTACTCATGAGTGATATAGCTTTTTCCTACTGCCATTAAGTTTCATACGAAATTCAGGATGAGATTTGTCTTTGACTAAGATGTGAGATGTTCCAACATAAAGTCTCACATCCTTTAATATCAACATCAGAATCAGAATGTTTTCGATGTTTGAAACTGGGACTGCATAGAACATCTCACACACATATTGAATGCAAAATCATTTGATTCTGATGCTAATTGTTCCATCTGATTTCTCTAGTGTTTAAGTTTCAAACAAAATTGAAACTGTTGCTGAGGTTGTTGAAGCCATCGTTGTGGCTCCGACGGGTAATGGATGGTTGTGGGTTCCTTCGTAGTTTTTTTTAGGATGGACATGTCCCCCGAACATATTTGTACTTGAAAATTTTCAAGGGAAGGTTAATGCTTTACATAAGGATAACTTGGGTTATTATTGGCTGGTTTTCAAGTCGATCTTGATATCAGTCTAATATCTTGCCTTATAAAAAAAGGATAACTTGGGTTATGAACTTATTTTATGGAAACCTCTTTTTACTATACTTCTTGTATACATATTTCATACAAGATGATTAAGCTCATATGGTTCTTTGTTGCTTACCTGCTTTGTTATAGAGCACGACGGTGCTACGGTGCAACGATAGTATGCAAGCGGTCATGGATTTCCTTTGCAGTCTTTTGTCCCTATTTCCTCCATTAGCATCCATCATTCACCTGCAGAGTATGAAAACATTTTCTTTCTTATTTATAAAGCATAAAACAAGAAGTTAATTAGCTAGTTGATAATGATTGATGAGCTTGCATTGATTAATAAGAAAAGGATGAGATACTGATTGGCTTTCTTATTTATGAAGCATCCATCATTCATTAGGAGGCTCTCTGGTTTCACTCCTTAATGTCTTTAGAACCGAACTCGGCGGCCAAGTGTCTCCTAGCTCATCTTCCTTTATTTCCTGTGTTTTAGGGCTTGGATCTGTTGTTTCCATCTCAGACTTTCTAGCTTTAGAGGGACATTTTAAGTCCAATCCAAGGGTACTAAGGCCATCATCACTCACATCTGGTTTTGGAACTTTGCATCCATTTATAGTTCTTTTTTCATTTTGCTTGCTGATTATTGATTCAACCAGACTCTTCCCAAGGCAAAGGAAGATTTCAAGTCATTCAAACTCACCTATTTGTTTATGTTGGAATTTCCATGTCTTGGTGAAGATGTCTTTGAACAGTTCTCTTCATCTTTGACCTTAATTTGAAAATTTTGAAATATTATATGTCAACAAAATTATCTTACAAAAAGTAACATTCTCAAACCTTGTATCATGTTAAGAGGAATTTCAAACTTTCTCAAAGAACTCGCAAAATAATTTTCTCATTTACAAATACATGAACACAATATATTCAATGAAGCATGAAATGATGTACTTACGGTGACCGTCTCTGTACAGCTCTCTTCATCTACAATGTTTTTGACAATCTTTCCATCCATAGTTGCACTACTTAAGCCGGTATTCTACCTTCACCTCCCTGGATTAGAAGGTTTTGATTGCTCTAAATACAACCATAAGCCTTGACTTCCATAATATTTTTTCTTTCTTTTCTTACATAAACCACCAAACAAGGTAGAAGTTACCCAATCATATCTCCCGCAGATCCTTGCAACTCCATACTCCATTCCAGCATAAACTTCGTCCACAGATCCTGTCAAACATATAAATGGATCAATTCTTGTTTCATGAAAGAAGAAACCAACCAAAAAACACATAGTGATAAGGGTCCGATTTTAGGTAAGACGAAGTTACAATAAACCCTATAATCACACCCAATATATAAACATATACCAAGACACCACCATGAAAAACTTAAATTTGACATTAAGTTTTTTTGTTGTTCTATCTCGCTTGTGTAAATTCGCTCCCCAATTTGATTGAGTCAGAATATTTCAATTGATGTGATCAAGGACTCCCATTCCAGACCTTATTGAAGATCAAACACTCTTCAATAAGGCCATGAAATGGGAGTTCTTTATCATATCAAGTGAAATATTTCGACTCATCAAGAAACAAAACGTTTGAGAGAAAGCAAACCATTATTAACTAATATATATAGGAGGGATAGTGGACCATTATTCTCTTCCATAAAGCACTGTTTTTTCACATGGTTTGGCAACTAATAATATCTTCCATAAAGAACTATTGTTTCACATGGTTTGGCATCCATTATTGTCTTCCATAAGAACTGTATTTTCACATGGTTTAGTAGCTAAAAAATGCAAATAAAGTTGACAAGTCAAAAGTGAAAGAGACAAGTCATAAGCTGGCATCCAAATGGCATTTAATTCATCTGGCATCCAATTGAAAAACTAATATAGCACCAAACATCCAATTTGACTTTGACAAACTTGTTTGCAAGAAGACCTTGTTGCTTAGCTGGGTCAACTCCTAAGCCCCTGAGATACCATACAAATTTATAAAATGACAGGTTAAGAAACTACTCGCCTATAATACCAAGTGTTTATGCCAACTACCTGTGGCATGCACCCAACAACTTAGTTGAAACGCCCTGCATATATGATACACAAAATCCATATTGTCCTACTACCATCACATTCTGCACCCTACACGTACAGAATGGGTCCCAAATAAGCTACTAAACCAAGCAATATCATAATAACAAGGACAATGAACAGAGGTAATGCAACCCGCTTGAACCTTCTTAATTAGTCTACTTCCAAGCAAATCAGCACATGCGCGATTGTTAAACCAGACAATATCTCTGAAAAATCGCCTTTAACATTCTCGACAATCGTCTAATGATGACAGTAAGCAGCTATGTTGAGCTCGGCTTCTTCGAGGAGGTCTCGTTGTTTGGTTACTAGTGCCTGTAACCTTGCACCCCGCACACTTCTTGAGGTTTTCTGCAATGAAGTAATTTCCTCCCTGAACTCATCCTCAAGGGCCTGAATTTGAGAATATATGTTCAAAATCAAACTACCATTTAAATGTGCTTAGGATCAAAACACATTAAATATTGGATTCTGACTAGAAATATGAAGAAAATCATTCCAAAAAGCATCCCAACATATATAAGTATATATTTAGTAATTCAAGTAGCCAACAAAGTTCAATACTAAGAACAACACACAATGATATATTAATGTAATAGATATGTTGTTGAACAATATATATTCAACCATTAAGCGCATCCATGATAAGATATGATGAGATGGATGATGTAACTTACGGTTATTCCGTGCATATACATGTGGATGTCAAGTATTTTCTGATTCACAGATAACAAGTAAACTCATGGATATTCCCGAGCATCTAGGTCGATCAACATGTTTTCGACAATCCATAACTCTTTGCTTTACATGTGTATTATTTTCTCCTGAAGTCTTTTCTAGTACATGGTAGGTGTGTTTGGGCATGCACAACCTAGTTTGTGTGTGTGAAATGAGTTAGCATTAGCTTGTTTTCATGCACTATATTCATAAAATTACACGTATTTGTTGTGTCCCTATTTTTGAAAGATAACCGCGGAATCTATTGGAGGTATATAAAGCATATTGAATGACTTCAAAAATCTGAATATTGACGAATCGGGTACACGCCATCCCAAATGTTTGGAGGCCTTGTTGTAAATTAAATAAGTTTAGCCCTACTGATGAGAGAAGAATTAATTAGACTTGGATATGGACCATGTATACATAATCTATGGTACCTCTATTAAACTAATTTTTATAATTTAGATTAGTGGTCTAAATATTTCAATGCATGAACTGAAAAAAGGAGTGGTTATGAGAGAAATCACCCTTAAGTCATAGATAAAATGCTAGGGGTTGACACACTGAAATTAGTTAGTGTCTATAACACCTCCCTTGTCAATCTATAGTCGGACTAGAAGGAGTTCTACGTTGAGAGAATAAAATCATTCATGTCGTTGTGCGATTGTCCACTTCCAGAGTCTGACATTCCTGTAATTACCACACCAAAAAACCACAACATCATTATGGACCTAACCTTTATATAATCCAACACTATAACACACTAAACCAATGAAACATGTTCAATGATCTCATTAATGTATCTGGCTTCCTAACACAGAATTGTAGTCACAAGAAATTCCAAAGAAGTCTTGATCAATGTTTATGCAGAAGAATGCTACACTTGCTGATAAAAAAGATATACTCTAGGCAGATCTTCGACAACTTATCAAACTTCAAAATCACAGGGGCAATGTAATAACACAAGCTGCCTGAAATACTCTAGTTAATACAATATTATGCTACTTTAAACCACAGAGGCAATGTAAACGATTACTCCAGTACATTGTATTAACTAGTTCAACTGTTATTATATATATATATCAGATTATGGGAGACAAGCATTTGATCTTGAGTTTGGCAATGGCTCATTTCGTATTGATTATTTGGTAGCAAAGCCATATGGATGAAGAATAGGTGTTATTTATAACTTGGAAGTAATTTCCATGGAAGAGTCCCTGCTACTGTTATGTGCAGATGCTAGAATGATGCTCCATCAGTGTTGTACCCACCATACAAACAAGTTGATAAGCTCCATATTCAGATGCTCATGTTATTAATTTGTTTGATGATTTTATCATAAAACAAACATCAGTTTGTGGAAGAAGCACATGAAAGTATGAAACAAACCAGTAGTAGCCATGAGCAATTTCAGCTGAATACGCCATCATTGCTTATTTTTAGAGGAAGAAGCACATGAAAGTATGAAAGAAAGAAAAATCAAAAGGAAGTGTACAACCAAACAAACCCTATATGTTAGCTACCGCTTTTTGCTATGAGATTGATTGTGTTACTTAATTTTGGATTTTACCTTTTTTGTGTTTTTATTTTTTTATTTTATTAAGTTTTTTCTTGTATAAGTACACTCATGTTTTTGTAGCAATTACCGTCATGTCATTGTTGCATTATCATTGTCATGCCTCCTTTGTTCTAATATTGTGATATGGCACGGTTTTCGTTGTTGTTCTCCTCTATTCTGCCTTCACGTGTAGCGTCGTATGTTGTCACCGTTTTATATGTTATTGTTGTTACTTTTCCTATGCAATGGATTTGAGTCTTCCCTTTTCATTTTCGTTGGATTGTCGGCCTTGCCGTAATCAATTGTACTTATATGTACTTCTGCAGAGGGTGTTGGTGTTAGGATTCAAATGCAACAATGAGAGAAAATGAAACAAAGAACACAAGAATTGTTAACCCAGTTCGTCAAGAAATTGACTACGTTTGGGGGTGCTGCCAAGCCAACGTTTTTCCACTATAATTTTGTGATAACGATTACAATAATCAAGCGTGGTATATAACCTGATTAGCGAAACCCTAATCTGGCCCAAAAGACTCTTGTACGGACGCGTCCAAAAATTTTCGGTGTATAATCCATTAGGCTCCATAACCGAACAATTGGCAGATGGGTGGTTTGCTATTTTTTGTTTCTTCATTATTCTCAGTGGCTTTTTGGTGGGTCATACGGGATGGTTTTATACCTTAAGGAAGCCTATTTCTCCAAATTCAACTTGTGTAGTTCAATGGGTTGGTTAGTTAGATGGAGTGCATGTTGTATTTGGTACAGAGGTGCTCAACTTTACCAATATTTAAGTTGTATAATAACTTTTTTTAGTATTTTGATAATGCTGAATTTCGGTTATAGGCTCGCTCGATTGGGTGGTGTTTGATCGGGGAAGGTCTTATTGCAAATTAAACCGGTGTGACCATGTTTGATATTGTGTTTCCCTTGTGATTCTGGGAAAAAAAACATTTCATGGTTTATGTGTGTTGCACATGGCAGAACGTCGAGACACGTTGCTACATGACTCTTTGAGTGTTGGTCGTCGTGATGTGCAAGTGAGTCTATTGTATTTGTCGTTTTATCAAGTATTGTTTTTTTTTTGTTTTGGGGCATATAACAAAGGCTGCCTTTTTGTAGTCCAACTTATTTGGCTGCATTTTGTTTGGTTGCGTCGGGATTCACGATATCCCCTATATCTTTCCACGAGTGAGGGTATGTGTATTGTGAGATGGAAAAAAGTCGGGTTGTGTTGTTGCATGACTCTTTGAGTGATGGTCATGGTGATGTGCAAGTGGTTCTAATAGTGTTGTTCGTTATATCTTGATATGAAATCCCTTGGTTGCCACGTTCTTGGTGAGAAAGAACTCGCCTTGGCGCCCTAGAGATCTCTGTTTTTGGTCCCGTCTTTTGGCGAAGTATAACTTTCTAGTCCAATATCGGAATTGAGTGATTCCAACCCACGATTAAAGATCACGAAGTCAACTAGAACACCTCCGAATTTCATGTCGATTGGATTTGAATAACTCCATAACTATCAGAAACAAATTCAGCGCGCAATGTTGAGAACGGGAAATCTCCGAGAATGTGAGAACTCCGATGTGTTTGATTGATGAGAACGAAAGTGGTTTTGTTTGGGATGATTAATTGCTGGAAAGAAACAAGCTTTGGACTGAATAATCTTGAAAGTAACTTAGCCAATGTACTGATGTGACTATGGTCTATCATGAAACTCAAGCCATATCACCTCCAATGCTTTCGCTTGCGCTAACCCCGGCGCCGCTCGCTGCGAGCCCTTCTCGGCTCCCAAGCCCTAGCAAGGCCACAGGTCGTTCAAGCCATTTTCCCTCAGACAAGATGGCATCCTTGGACCTCCCTAGTCATATGTCCACCATCCAGCCCAAGTGTGCCGAGGGAAGTGCACCGGTGCCCGAGCCACGCCTCACACGTTCGCTTGCTCGCGCCCCCGCTAGGCTTTCTCCACCAAACCAAGGCCATGATCATCCTCCCGGGGTTATCACTCGGGCCCAAGCATCTAGAATCCAAACCAGGCTCATGGAGGGGCTTATGACTCAAGGAGTGCCGAGAGAAGTTCAACTTGGCTCGGTGACTTTGCTTGTGGATTGTCCGAACGGTGTTTGAAGGCTAACTCTCCAATGGCTCGTGCGTTTTGGCTGATATTTTAATGTGGACTTTAATATGTAGTTATTTAAGTGCTGTCAATAAGTCAATTCATTCCGACTTCAATTTCATAGTTTAACTGGTGGAACTCTTTGGCTTGCCTAGGGTACTTGAAGAGTTGTTTTGTGGCTCGGTTTTGGTCCTATAAATAGGGCCCTCTCCTACCTTTTGTAATCATCTTTCAATCAACAATCAAATACAAAAGAAATCTCTCAAGATTCAGTTCTCTTTTCCAGAAAAGCTTCCTTGATCGTGTGTAACATCGATCTTGTTGTGTTCATTTCCTTGGGTGAGTTGTATCCCTTGAACTTGATCCAACTTGTCTCCAACGAGTGGTGTGTTATATCTACTCCAAGGAGTCACTTATCCTATCACTTCCATCTCCAAACCCATCACCATCCGTTCCCCTTTCACGATCTTCAACCAAACAACTCATCTCGCTGAACTCCTTCTCGGTTCCCTCTGCAACCCCTCAGTAGATTCGCCATATCTTTCGACTCCTAGATCGGTTCACGCTCAAACTTGGAGGCCATAAACTAGACTTCAAGATATAACTTCTGGCGTTGGAATCATCCCATTTGGAGTCCAGAGAAAATATAACGACCCCGTTGAAAACGGAACAGAATCCTGGAATTTGACTATCGAGTAAGATCAAGATCCATTCTTGCTTGAAGCCCATCCAAGATGTCTAACTTGCACTGAGAATGAAAGGAACGTGGTCCTATATCATGTGGTATCAGAGCTAGCAAGGTAAACACTTAAAACTTTGGATTAGAATTCAATCTAAGTTCGTTTGCAAGCTTCTGAATTTTCGTGCCCTGTTTCTTGTGAAAATTTGCTGAGATCTGCTCTTATTTTCGTGCTTGTGATTGCTCAATTGAAGAAGACAACCTTTGAGTTACTTTACCTCCTTTTTAGTTACCACTTGGAGTTATTGAAGTGATTAAACCCACTTCATTCATTGCAAACTGAACTCTTGATTTGCTGCCATTAAACTCGGCTGAACTTCATTTATTTCTTCTTTTTGGCTGCAATAAACTTGTTTGATTTTTGTGTCTCTTGCTTGGACGAACTGACTTGAGCAAGTACATAAAGATACGGGAAAATACTTGAGAAAACTCAAAGCCAATTGAAAGAAAAACAAATTTGATAGTCCAGCAAATTGTAGACTTGTGCTCACCTCAGTCAAGAAGTTTGTTTTATCATTGTTGTAATTCTCACGTGTAATCAAAGGCATATAGCCAAGGAAACTCAACACAAAATGGCTAAGTAGCCAGAAAAAGTCGAGTAAGAAGTGACAAGTTCGATAAAGAGTGGCAAAGCCAGAAAAAAGCGAACAAGTTGAATTTGAGGACCTTGTATTAGTACCTTCTTTTTGTGTCTTGTAAGGGTCAGTTCTTCTTAGTTGGTGCATAAGCTCAATCAAGGTTGTTGTGTCCGTATTTGGTTTGCAAAAATCACCCCCAAACTTGCCTTATTTTTGAAAGCTTGCAAACTGCACTTGAAAGGAACTTTGGTCCAAACTTTTGGCACTTGATAGCTCAAGGTTCTATTGATTGGCCTGCCTACTCTTTTCTTGGTTGTTTGGTTTGTGCCTTGGTTGCTTTCTTTGCTAGGAAAGACATGTGTGACGAACAAGCTCGAGCTGTCACCTTGGAGGCCAGTATGCAAGCCCTCCAACTCAATGAAACCAAGAGGGCTCAGGACAAGGAAGAAACCACACGGCTTATCCAAACCTTGGAAGCCAAATTGGAAGCAAACATTGAGCAACAACTCAGCTAGGTCCAAACCAACATTGGGCGACAAGAAGAACAACATTCTCATGCTTCTTAAGATCATGAGTCACCTAGGGTGCAGCCTCAAGTGACCTTTCCCGGGGGTGCATCAACCTCATATCTTCCACAAGTGTCCATTCCCCTACGTTTGGCACCCACCTCTTTTGGTCCTCCGATTGTCCCCGCCTCGTACGTACCCTTTGTGGTAACTTCCACAGCTAATCAAGGTATGGATGACTTCCCCCAATTCAATTATCTTCCTATGCCTACTATGCCTACTAACCATGCATGGCAAGGAGCAAGAAGGCCACTCATGATGCCTCGGCACATTATTCTTGGACCATACTGATGCGTCCCTATCTCCAAATGCCGTCACAAGTGTCGTGGTGGCAAGGATCCAGATCTTGATGTGAGTCGCTCGCTGGGCTTCGAAGGCTGGCTGTGGCAACCTTGGCTTTGGCCTTGTTGAATTGCACGAATGGCTTCGAAGCATCGGCGTGAACAGTGAATTTTGAGGTTTACTGACACAGATGCAGATCGGAGGCAACGGCGAGGGGGAGCCGACGTCGCTGGAAGTGGGCTCGATAGCGACGGCGAGGGCGATGACACTAGCGATTGGCTACCGATGGCGATGGAAGAGGGTGCACTAGTGGGAACGTTTGCGATGGAGGTGATAATGGTGGATCTTGGACGCTGCCCTAGGGCTAGGCACATTGGGATGGATGGGTGGCTCAATGGGTTGAGCAAGGCCGTAGCGTCGACAACGGATGAAAGATAGACTCGATGGACTCGAGTGTGGGCCATAGCGTCAATGGCGGAGGATAAACTCGAATGGGTTCGAGTGGGTGCCGTAGAGTCGACGGCGGAGGAATGAAGATGCGAAGTAAGAGTTTGGGTGACGCCGATCTAAGAGATGGAGGCAAAATCTCTCGACAATAGTCTTAGATTAAAATTATCGTAAACAAGTACAAGTAGCCGATCTTGGCTTAATTAGGGATGCGGCACTCGGATGGGCCGAGACGCATCCAATGGGCTAGCCTACTATGCAATAGTGAAGCACACACCCAAAATAGAAAGGCTAAAACTAGACTTGCTAAAAATGGAAGGTACTAAATAAAGAAAGTCTTCAAAATGGAAAACCAAATATATCAAATAAACCTCTAAACCCAAAATAGTCTAAGGCTAGCACTTGCGCCTTTGTGAGGCTTCGGCGACGGCAACAAGATGCGGCGACGAAGGCACTAGGGCGGCGTGAGTGAGGCGCTGGCCTGGCTTAGGCTTGTAGAGGCTCCTCCAATGATGTGCTCAAGTCAGAACTGGGAGTGCCCGACTGGACATCCTCTGGGCCTTTTATGGTGGCGAGAAGCCGAAGTGTAGGCACTGTCTCGGGTGCGCCTTGGCTGGCAACTAGACGCGCGACTAGGGATTGGGTGGCCTTGGCAATGGCCTTGGCACGAGCCCTGGTCACGGGCCCATCACTCCTCACGCTCATGGCCTCCTCTTCCTCCGTGGCGGTCGTGGGTAGGGTCGCATCACCCTCCCCCACTTGGGTGTGAAGCTTCCCCGCTTCACCTTCATCAAATTTAGGCGCCACGTAGGGTTGAAGGTCGGCAATGTTGAATGTTGCATGGATGACAAAATCTGGGGGCAAGTCGACCTAATAGGCATTGTCGCCTATTGCCTTGACAACCCGGAAGGAGCCATCACGACGCGGCGAGAGCTTGGTCTTGCGACGGTTTGGGAAGCGATCCTTGCGTAAATGCACCCACACCATGTCTCCAGGTGCAAATGTGACCTTGCGCCTGCCGGAGTTGTGCTGGGCCTCGTACTGCACCGTCCTCCTCTCTAGTTGCTCACGAGTTCGCCGGTGAAGCTCTTGCACTTGGTGGGCGCGATTGGGGCGGACACATGCTCTCCATCCTTGAGTGGGCGCGGCAACATATCCAGTAGCGTCAAAGGATTCCTCCCATACACGACCTCAAAAGGTGTCAACCTTGTTTCCGAATGCCTGGACCTATTATATGAAAACTCAACAAGTGGAAGTAAGTCCTCCCAACGCCTGGGATTGGCCTTGAGCATGGTTTGGAGGAGGGCGCCTAGGGTCCTATTGGTGACCTCCGTTTGGCCATCCATTTGGGGGTGGTAGCTTGTGGAAAATAAGAGCTTGGTCTCTAGCTTCCCCCAAAGTGTCCTCTAAAAATGTCCAACAAACTTCGTGTCTCTATCACTCACTATGGTCCTAGGCACACCATGTAACCTCACAACATACTCAAAAAATAGCTCGGCAATCTCACTTGTACTATGTGTGGTTCTACAAGCAATGAAGTGTGCCATCTTGGAAAACCTATCCACGACCACAAAAATTGAATCTTTGCCTTTCCTAGACTTAGGCAACCCGGTGATGAAATCCATGGACAAGTCTTCCCAAGGGCCATGGGGTATGGGTAGGGGTGTGTATAAACCTTGGGGACTCGACCTAGCTTTCCCCCTTTGACAACTCACACAACTCCTACAATATCTCCTAACCTACGTAGCCATGTGTGGCCAAAAGAAGTGCTCTCTCAATGCAGCCAATGTCCTAGCAATCCCAAAATGGCCTCGGCCATCATGTGCCTCTTGAATGGAGAGGTGCCTAATGGAAGATCTAGGGATACACAACCTTTCAGCCTTGTACAAATACCCCTCATCCACAAAATAGGACTCAAACTCATGGCTCTCAAGGCATCTCTCATAGATAGGCTTGAAAAATACATCAACCAAATACAAATCCTTAATTAATGAAAAACCAAGAACTTTAGTTTGGAGATGAATCAAGAGATTGTACCTTCTAGATAGAGCGTCGACCACGACGTTGTCTTTTCCCTTCTTGTGCACCACCACATATGGAAATGTTTCCATAAACTCCACCCATCGAGCATGGCGCCGATTGAGTGTAGTTTGGCCCTTGAGGAAGCTAAGCTCCGTGTGATCCGAGTGAATCACAAACTCTCTTGGCCAAGGGTAGTCCTGCCATGTCTTGAGTACCCTAATCAAAGCATACAATTCTTTATCATAAGTAGGGTAGTTTAGGGTAGCACCTGTGAGCTTCTCACTAAAGAAGGCAATCGGCTTCCTCTCTTGATGAAGAACACCTCTAATGCCCACATTGGAAGCATCACACTCGATCTCGAAATGCTTGGAGAAATCTGGAAGCTGGAGTAGTGGGGCATGGCACAATGCCTCCTTCAAGGCCGTGAATGCCGCCTCGTGCTTGGCAAGCCACACCACCACGGCGCCCTTCTTGGTCAACTCGTGGAGAGGCGCGACAATTGAGCTAAAGTTCTTCACAAAGCGGCGGTAGAAGCTGGCTAACCCTAGAAATGACCTCACCATGGTAGGGTTGGTAGGCATGGGCCACTCCCTAATTGCCTTGACCTTCTCTTCATCCACACGTAGCCCTTCTTTGGACACGACGAAGCCAAGAAAATTGGTCATGTCCGAGACAAAAGTGCACTTCCTAAGGTTGGCAAAAAGCTTCTCCTTTCGAAGTGTCTCCAACACCTTTTGAAGGTGCTCTGTGTGATCCTGTAAGCTATGTGAGTACACAAGTATATCATCGAAATAAACAACAACAAAATGTCCTAAAAAATCTCTCAAAACATGGTTCATCAAACGCATAAAAGTACTTGGGGCATTAGTGAGCCCAAATGGCATAACAAGCCACTCATATAGACCATATTTGGTCTTGAACGCCGTCTTCCACTCATCCTGATTTGGTGGTAGCCACTTCTCAAGTCTATCTTCGAAAATAAGGTGGCACCATGGAGCTCGTTGAGCATGTCATCAAGGCAAAGGATGGGGTGACGATACTTTACCGTGATTTGGTTGATGGTGCGGCAGTCCATACACATCCTCCATGAGCCATCCTTCTTTGGCACAAGAATCACGGGCACGACACAAGGGCTAAGGCTTTCGCGGACATAGCCCTTGTCAAGCAAATCCTGGACTTGGCGTTGGAGCTCTTTGGTCTCTTCAGGACCGGCTTTGTAGGCGGCATGATTGGGCAAAGAGGCTCCAGGGACCAAGTCAATCTGGTGCTTGATCCCTCTCATAGGCGGCAGCCCCTGGGGCAGCTCCTCAGGCAAGACGTCGGCGAACTCCAACAACAACGCGGCCACCGGCGGCGGCAAGGGCTTGTCGGTGGCACAAGCAGAGCTCGGAGAAGGCACAAATAAGAAGCATGGTCTCTGACCTCTCAGTGCCTTGGTCATGTCACTAGGCCTCGCCAGCAAGAGTCGGTGCTCGCAGCGTCTTTGCAAAGTCGGCGTTGGCGGCGATCTTGCGGCCAAAGTGGGAGGAATCGAGGCACTGGGCTCGGAATGGTAGGCACTGCTGTTGTAGAGTCCAGTGCTCGAGGCAGAATCTGATGCGCTTGGCCAGGCCTCCGTGGGCCTTTGCTTGCCCTTCTTCGCGGGCGGGTTCACGGCGCTGGCAGGCTGCAAAAAGGCACTGGGCTGGCTATGGTTGGCGCTGAGCGTTTTGGTGCCAGTGCTCGAGCCAGAAGCAGTATGGCCAGGATTGGGGTCGAGGCGCTTTGGTGGGCCTTGTGGAGTCCCGTTTGGCACGACTGCGACGACTTCAATGGCCTTTTGATGATCTCTCGACCTGGTCCTGCAATATCTCATGTGGAGACATAGGTAAGAGAGTCACGCGCTTCCCGTGGTAGGTAAACACATAGGTGTTTAGATACCCATCGTGAAACACGCGACGATCAAATTGCCATGGACGCCCAAGCAAGAGATGGGTGGCGTCCATTGCATTCACATCACACAAAACCGAATCATTGTATTGACCAATGGAAATAGGAATGAGGCACTGCCGTGAGACAGTGTGATGTGTTCGAGCCTACACATCAAGGTGATCAAGCACAAGATGATGGACAAGAAAGTGATTCAAGTGATGAAGAGGAGTTGAAGGAAGAAGAGGAACCGGCCAACCCTAAAGAGGATCCACCACCCGGAGCTATCACTCGAGCCCGAGCTCGACACCTACACCAACAGCTCAAGGACGGTCTCTTGAGCTTAGGAGAGCCGAACCAAGGTGGAGGAGCTATCATCACATGCCTTAGTCAAGCCGGTTCGAACATGGGTGTTATTCCGATTGAAGATGGTTCACGTGGCAATTAATTATGCTTGGGATATTCTTAAACATATTATGTGTGGTTTGTTTTATTTCTTTCCCTAAAACAAAGGCTTGGCAGCCTTAGTATTTTAGCTAGTTATTAGGCCGAGTAGTGCCCCACATCATGGGCTAATTTTAGCATTTTCTTTCTTGATTTTCTTTCTAATTTCGGAAGGCCTATCTAAGGCTGAGAAACATCAGATTGTATTCAGTTTTTAGCATCAAGAAAAGGAAGTTACGTTGCTTCAAACTCTCCCCAAAACTACCCTCTCAAATTCGTGAGTAACATCGACTTTGTGAGGCTGATTTGAGTGTGTTAGATCTCGAAATTATCTCCTTGTTCTTCCAATCTGAGTGTGTCATATCTTGGCCTAGAAGAACTCTATCTATCCATACCAAACTCATCCTTCATGGACTGCCCTAGCCATTGCCGCACTCCATTCCTCTCGGCGAGTCCTTGTGAGCCCTCGGCGTACCTTTGGTGAGCAAGATCTTGCACCGTTGTCCACCGATCCTTGCATACACCATGTGGTATCAGAGCTATGTGAGTTCTTGCTCTTATTTACCTTTGATTTCTTGCAATTTTCGTAGTTTATAGCTCTTGATTTCGTGCCCTGCATTGTCTTGCATTTCCGAGTTGTGTAGCGTCTAGAGTCTTAGGTTTTTCTTGCGTTTTGTGTCCTTGTCTTGTGTCGAGTCTTGTTCTGCATTTTAGGGTTGTTGGCATCTCAAAAACCAGGCTGAAACCAAGCTTGAAGACGGCAGTTAGGGGGTAGATTTGGCTGATCTCCACACGCCTTAAATCTAGGAGTATTGTTGAGTTTGTTGCTGCCCTTTTGATTTCAAAATTCAGAGAAGCTGCCGTGCATTTTAATTAACCTAGCCGTGACCCTATATTAGTTGCATATAGTTTAGGACAATTGAGTCTTTATTTTTCATTTGGCACATTAAATCAACCTACCTAGAGTACCTTAAGTTATATTCAATTTAAGCTTTCGAGTGGAGGAACATTTCTGAGGTGCGGACTCTATAGGTTGCTCAAGACTTTGTTAATTTTATTTTGTTACAACATTTACAGCTTAGTTAGTCAAAAAAAAAAAAAACAGAAAGGAAAAGTCGGCCATTTTAAAAAAAAAGAAAAAAAGAAAAAAAGAAAAGAAAAAAGAGACAAAGGCCTATTGTTGATCATCCTTGTTACATTGTGACTCTCTTAGTGTTCTTGAGAAGTGCTCGTACTTGTATTTGATTCATCATTGTAAGCTGCAATTCATTGTAATATCTACTTGTTCAACTATAGTATGTGGTAATAGGGGATAAGTACTTACGAGATTGTTTGGGTTGCATTTAACTTAAGGACTTGAATCAAGGTTGTAGTGCACTTTGTTTTCTATTTGTGAGTCATTTTTGCATATAGGAAGCCTTACCTTGCCTTGTTTTACCGAGCTTAAACTTGAAACTTTGCAAGGAGTTGTTGGTAGATATAAGCTCCTTACTAGCCCTAGGGGCCATTGTGTTGTGTGGTATTTGTGGGCTGTTGTGTGAGTTTTCTTGGTGAAGGTACAATGGGAGACCCCAAGGATAAGCAAGTCAGCCAAGAGGAAGGGAGGGATGGTTCGGCCATCAACATGGAGACCCTATTACGAGCCATCCAAGCCTCCAAGGAAGAGGCCGACGAGCGCGCGCGGCAACACTTCCAAGCCATGCGAGAGGAGCAAGCGGCTTTCATGAGAGCCATGGACGAGAAGTGGAGCAACTCCTACGGTCCAGCTCCTAGCTACCACCGTGAGCAACAACAAGGAGGCAATGGAGCTCCACCGATGAGCTCCTTGGCGGCGCCCATGTCCTTGGCCGCAAGTTTACCGAGCCCTAGTCTTCACCACCCTACGACTTCACTTGTCACTACCACCCGGGAAGAGTATGGTACAGATTCTAACTTCTCTCTTCCTTATCATGGTCCTAGTACTACTAGTATGCCCTTTCGGACTAACCCTGCAGATTATATACCGGAAAGGGAGCCGACGAGGCTAGCTCAATTTGACAATCCTAGGTACCACAAGCCTTTGATGCAGCCACGAAGGATGCCGCAAGGCCGAGGAGGAGGCGGGCATGGCTTAGGAGGGAGAGGTGCATACATGCCAAACCGAGGCACCGGCTACTATGAGGAGGAGCACGGCCCTGCCTATGAACAAAGGCCGCATGGTATCAAGATTGAGGTACAACCTTTCAGTCTTAATTGTGATCCCGAAGTGTATATTGATTGGGAGCAAAAAACTGAACAAATATTTCAGTATTATAACTACTCGGAAGCTCAACGAGTAGCTATAGCTACCATCAAGTTTGAGGGTATTGCCTATCAGTGGTGGCTTGGGGACAAAGAGGAACGTGATTATCACGGCCACCCCCAAATCATGACTTGGCAAGGCCTCAAACAAGCACTAAGGGACAGATTTATGCCTAATGATTATGCCGAGCGCATTCATGAGAGGTTGGAACAACTAGAGCAAGGGAATAAGAGCCCGGATGAATTCTATACCGAGCTAAGGACTTTGGTCTTTAGGTCTGGTTTTAGGGTTCCCGAAGGATATCTTATTTCTAAGTTCATAAGTCGTCTCAACCCCGAGCTTAAGGCTGTAGTGAGCAAACAACACTTCCCTAGTGGCACACCTATGGAAGAAGTGCTTCATTATACGAATCGTATGTATAAAGCACTTCCTTCAAGGCGTCCATTAGCTTCTAGCTCACGACCTTGGCAGAACTCCAAGGGGGTCCAACCCACACCAAGACACCTAGGACCTACTAGGGGGGACTCCACGACTCACCCTAGGCGAGATGTCCCTGGTACGGTTCAAACCCAACGCAAGGAGGGTGAGACCCGAACTAGTGATATCAAGTGTTTTAAGTGTCTTGGAAGGGGTCATTATGCCAAGGATTGCCCCTCACGAAAGCAAGTCCTACTTAACGCTTTAGGGGACTATGTCTCCGAGGATGAGTGTGACGAAGAACTTGTTGAGAATGAGGAGGAAGTGGAAGAGCTCCACGTTGTTGCTGCCCAAGGTGATTGTTTTGTGGCTAAGAAGGTCTTAATTGCTTCGGAAGGTCCGAGTGTGCCTAGTCAACGAGAGACCATCTTTCACACTAGGTGCACCATTAAGGGGAAAGTGTGTAGTATGATAATCGATGGGGGGTCGTGTTGTAATATCATCGACCAAGAAGTAGTATCTAGGTTTAACCTAAGTACTACTCCTCACCCCCAGCCCTACACTCTTTGTTGGTTAAACTCCGACACACCCCTTAAAGTCAAGGACCAAGCCACGATTCAGTTTGCCATAGGTGGCTATGAAGATGAGGTTTTGTGTGACGTCCTGCCCATGACCGCTTGTCACCTTCTCTTGGGAAGGCCTTGGCAATTTGATCGTGGCGTCATACACCAAGGGGTGAGTAATGAGTACTCCTTTCACTTGAAGGGAAAACGCATTACTCTTCACCCTTTATCCCCTCATGAAATCATGGCTGACCATGTAGCTCGGGAGCAACGACGGGCCCAACAAAAGGCCGAGCTAGCTAAGGGTAAGAAGATGGCTATTGGGGCCAAGGGCGGCGCCACTAACCACCTTTTGCTAGCCAAGCCAAAGGAAGTTGACTTCATACCGGGGGCAACACTACCGAATAGGGCTGCATATAGGGCCAACCCGGAGGAAACAAAGGAACTCTAATGTCAAGTACAAGACTTGCTAAGCAATGGCTATGTTCGAGAGAGCCTTAGCCCTTGTGGAGTCCCGGTCATTCTAGTACCAAAGAAGGACGGTACTTGGAGGATGTGTGTTGATTGTCGAGCAATCAACAACATTACCATCAAGTATCGACATCCTATCCCAAGACTAGATGACATGCTTGACGAGTTGCATGGGGCAAGTATTTTCTCCAAAGTGGATCTTAAGAGCGGTTACCACCAGATTCGCATGAAAGAAGGCGATGCATGGAAAACAGCCTTTAAAACTAAATATGGGTTGTATGAATGGTTGGTAATGCCCTTTGGACTCACTAATGCCCCTAGCACATTCATGAGACTCATGAACCACGTCCTAAGGCCATTTCTAGGAAACTTTGTGGTTGTATACTTTGATGACATCTTAGTGTATAGCCACAATCTTCAAGAGCATATTGGCCACCTTAGGCAGGTTTTTGAAGTCTTACGAAGGGAGAAGTTGTACGCCAACTTCAAGAAGTGCCACTTCCATTCGGATCACGTGGTATTTCTTGGATTTGTGGTGTGCAAAGAGGGCTTAAGAGTTGATGAGGACAAGGTTAAGGCCATTTCCGAGTGGCCTACACCTACCTCAATGACTCAAGTCCGAAGCTTTCTCGGCCTAGCTGGCTTCTACTGCCGTTTCGTGAGAGACTTTAGCACTATTGCTGCGCCTCTCACGGAATTGACCAAGAAAGGTGTGGCCTTCGTATAGGGGTCACGGCAAGAGGCGGCTTTTGCTAGCTTAAAGGCCAAGCTCACCCAAGCACCACTTCTATCTTTGCCAAACTTTGATAAAACATTTGAGATAGAATGTGATGCTTCGGGAATAGGTCTTGGGGGTGTCCTTATGCAGGAAGGCAAACCCATTGCCTATTTTAGTGAGAAACTTGGAGGGGCTGAATTAAATTACCCCACGTATGACAAGGAACTTTTAGCATTGGTACGTGTTCTCAAGGTTTGGCAACACTACTTATTGCCCAAGGAATTTGTCATACACTCGGACCATGAGGCCTTGAAGTATCTTAAGGGTCAAAGCAAGCTTAACAAGAGGCATGCTAAATGGGTCGAGTTCATTGAGTCTTTCCCCTATGTGATCAAACACAAAAAGGGAAAGGACAATGTAGTGGCAGATGCCCTATCCAGGAGATACACTCTTATGGCTGTACTAGATGCTAAGTTGCTTGGTTTCTCCTTCCTTAAGGACTTATATGTGCATGATGCTGATTTTTGTGATATATTTGACACATGTAAGTCCCATGGAAGTAAAGATCAATTCTACTTACATGAGGGATTCTTGTTTAAAGGCCATAAGTTGTGTATTCCCAAAGGCTCAATTAGGACCATTTTGGTTCAAGAAGCGCATGGGGGCGGGTTAATGGGACATTTCGGTGTCCTTAAGACCTTACATGTGCTAAGAGAGCACTTCTATTGGCCTAAGATGCATCGTGCCGTGGAGAAGTATTGTGCGTCTTGCACCACTTGCTTGCGCGCTAAGTCTAAGGCCCATCCCCGTGGTCTCTACTCTTCTTTACCTATCCCTAAACTGCCTTGGGAAGACATTTCCATGGACTTTGTCTTAGGGTTACCAAGGTCTAAGAGAGGGAGAGACTCTATCTTTGTAGTGGTAGATCGGTTCTCCAAGATGGCACACTTCATAGCATGCCATAAGACTGATGATGCTTCTCATATTGCTAACCTTTTCTTTGACAATATTGTGAGATTGCATGGAGTTCCTAGGTCTATTGTGTCGGACCGAGATGTGAAGTTCCTAAGCTACTTTTGGAAGACTCTATGGGCAAAGCTTGGAACTAAACTTCTCTTCTCCACTACTTGTCATCCTTAAACGGATGGCCAAACTGAGGTAGTTAATCGTACTCTTGGTGTTTTGCTTCGTACTATTTTGAGGACTAACTTGCGCAGGTGGGAAGATAGCTTATCATTCATTGAGTTCGCCTACAATAGGACGGTCCATACCGCCACCAAGAGGACACCATTTGAGGTTGTGTACGGCCGTAACCCCACCACACCATTGGAGTTATTGCCGTATGCAATCAAGGAGAGGGAGAGCAAGGAAGGTGTGGATGAGGCAGCCCGGATTAAGAAGATGCATGAGGATACAAGGCTGCAATTGGAGAGGAGGACGTGCCAATACAAGCGCCAAGCTGATCGTGGCCGAAAGGAGGTGATATTTGAACCCGGCGACCTTGTGTGGCTGCACCTAAGGAAGGACAGATTTCCATTACTCCGCAACTCCAAGCTCAAACCGAGAGGAGATGGGCCATTTCAAGTGCTTGAGCGCATCAATGACAACGCCTACAAGCTCGATCTCCCTCCCACCTTTGGCGTCCATGATGTATTCAATGTCACCGACTTGATGCCTTACATTGTTAAAGGAGATTCGGACCTTGACGAGCTGGATTCGAGGTCGAATCCCTTTCAAGCGAGGGAGGATGATGTGTTCGAGCCTACACATCAAGGTGATCAAGCACAAGATGATGGACAAGAAAGTGATTCAAGTGATGAAGAGGTGTTGAAGGAAGAAGAGGAACCGGCCAACCCTAAAGAGGATCCATCACCCGGAGCTATCACTCGAGCCCGAGCTCGACACCTACACCAACAGCTCAAGGACGGTCTCTTGAGCTTAGGAGAGCCGAACCAAGGTGGAGGAGCTATCATCACATGCCTTAGTCAAGCCGGTTCGAACATGGGTGTTATTCCGATTGAAGATGGTTCACGTGGCAATTAATTTTGCTTGGGATATTCTTAAACATATTATGTGTGGTTTGTTTTATTTCTTTCCCTAAAACACAGGCTTGACAGCCTTAGTATTTTAGCTAGTTATTAGGCCGAGTAGTGCCCCACATCATGGGCTAATTTTAGCATTTTCTTTCTTGATTTTCGTTCTAATTTCGGAAGGCCTATCTAAGGCTGAGAAACATCAGATTGTATTCAGTTTTTAGCATCAAGAAAAGGAAGTTACGTTGCTTCAAACTCTCCCCAAAACTACCCTCTCAAATTCGTGAGTAACATCGACTTTGTGAGGCTGATTCGAGTGTGTTAGATCTCGAAATTATCTCCTTGTTCTTCCAATCTGAGTGTGTCATATCTTGGTGATACGCCACCGGACGTGACGTTGACGGAGGCCGAGGAAGATGACATGCTGAGAGTCAGATCCGAAGGCCCAATCACCAGATCTCGAGCTAGAGCCATTGGTCAGGCCACACAGTCCATCACGGCCAAGGCCAGGGCGCAGAACGGAGGTGCAACACACTACTCGATCCGAGCCATCACTTGCACGACGATTGGCCATGTTGCAGCCATCATCGGGACTCAGTGATTTTCCAGTCACCTTCGAGACATTCTGAGACACGTTTTTAGCACTTCCTAATTTTAGATATAAGTATTTTTAAAAACATTTCTATTTTTGGATATTTAGTATTAGGTTATAAGGTCATTATGACCTAATTAACAACTACGTTGATTTTGGATGCAAAATAGCCGAGAGCTCTCTCGGCCCTTGCTCCTCAACGCCGCCGTCAATCTTCCTCTTGCAAATTGTTGAATCGTTTCGTGCAAAGTTGAAATTGTGTCTACGTATTGATTGTATTGCGTGAATTAGCTTTTGGTGCCGATCACGTGGCCGAAGTCAACAATTCAACCCACCAAGTTGAATTGCATTTCAAGGAAAGCGCCGGCACATTAATTCACGTGAACAATATTAAATTTGCTCATTTGGATTGCCTTCACCAGCAAGGTCGATACTAATTAATTAGTGAAGTCAGCGTGACCACGCTACCAACATCATCATTGCAGAATTGCTACGTTTGGAGGCCACAGACATATTCGTTCATTGTCAACCTCGTCCTAGATCCACCCGAAGACACGTTTCGGGAGTCGAAACGTATCAATTGGTATCAGCTTTCAGGCGGACAAAGGTTGGTCTACTCTAACTTACTTTGTCTCACAAATTCAGATTTTACACCATCATCTTCCGTCTCTTTTTACTGTGGTTTGCCGCCACTGAAGTTGTATTGTTGCTGTGAGTTGCCGCAAACAGAGAATTTATTTTTCTCTCTTGCGTTTTGTGCATGCTGTTGTCAATTCATTACCAAAGCATAGGAAGATTGACTTGGCCTCCTAGCCATGTTGATCTCGGCTGAGAGTCACCATTAAAACAAAAACAACAACAGCCCTTTGAGTGGAATCGTGAGACACCAGAACCAAAATCGTGGACTTCCATAAAATCAAATTAATTTCACATATTTGGTTGCTTTTAATCCTTGCTTATTGTTAGACATTATTCTAGTTTGTTTCTTCCTAATTTTCATCTTCAAAACTTGTTTCTATCTAGTCTATATTTATACTATTCACGACCTTCTTTAAAAAAAAAAACAAAAACAGTGGTCGTGATCTCTCTTCGTCTACATTATTAGCTTGTGTAAAAAAAAAAGGCATCGATTATTTGTTAAAAAAAAAAAAAAAAAAAAAAACGCCAATCGATTAGAAAAACGAAAGCCGCAGGCGATCTCGGCAGTGCCGATTCACTTTTGACACAGGTCCATCGTACTCACCTCTCCGTATTCTTTCACTGTGATTTCTAGGAATTGCATGCTAGAATATTTCTTGCGTAATCATTGATTTTTGGCTCCATTGTTGTGCGGTTAGTTTGGTTTTTGTGTTGATATAGTCCACGCTGTGTCAGCCTACCCTTTCCGCCCTCACGGCCCAAGCCAAATTAGAGACCTACGTGAGACTTTGTGAGTTGGAGTTGATCATCTTTATTCGTTTTGTTGGTTGTTATCTTTTGTTGCGTTTTTGCTCTTTCTGCGTGTTTTTCCATGGTGCCTCCAGGTACCGAGCACGACGATGTGCATGCAGTTCGACTGTCCGCGGACGAGGCCATGGCCAAGCGCATGGCGGAATTTGAGACTCGCCTAGCCGAAGCCGAAAAAGGTCGTGCCGACGCCGAGCAGGCCCGCGCTGCAGCCGAGGAGCGGCTCGCAAGACTTTCTGCGCCCATTCCCGCCACCGATGCCTCTACCGGTGTGACCCTTCACCCACCTGCCCAGACGGACACGACACGACGTATAGACAAGGGCAAGGGTCCACTGCCATGCACTTCGCACCACCCACCCCTCACGCGTCGTCTCAACTCCATCATTGAGTCGCAGCAGGAGAACCAAGAGTTCGACCGCTACGAACCCCAGCGCTCGCCCGCAGATGAGCTCGCCTATGACTCAGCTGAGCACAAGAGCCCCGCCACTGATTTGGGGCCTCTCCCATACGTTGACACTGCCAATCGTCAGCGACGGTATGAGTCTATGATGCGGATGGAGGCGCGCCACGACGTCTCCGCACGTCGCCAGGAGCCTCCCACCGCGCCTACGCGGCCTAGCAGTAGCCGGCCTGCTGCCCCTGCACCACGTTCCAGGTATATCTCTCCTCTCGTGTTTACTGAATATGATGAGGAGGGTTTTGAGATTGCAGGTGAACCGAATCCGGGGAATTTTCATCCTCCGTTGGGCGATCCCGTAGAGTCACAACAATTCCCCCCGGATTACGTCCCACCACGGATACCGACGCCTCAACGACATCCCGAAAGACAGCGCACAGTCCACGAGGGCCGCAGTCACCGCACCACCCTCGCGGCCCGTCAGCAGCCTCGGACCGAGGCAAACGACCGATGTCGCCAGCGCCTCCCTCGTCCCGTCCAGGATGATTTTGATGCTTATGATGATGACGTGGATGAGCCATACCCTGATCCAGATCCTACAGCTCGACGTTTCCCTGACCGTCGCAACGGACCCAACCCATACGCCAGTCCCCGCGAGATCAAGGTAACTATCGAGCACTTTCATGGTGATTATGATCCCGCTGTATTTTTAGAGTGGATGCAGGCTACAGAACATGCTTTGCGACACTGTACATATGAGGAGTACGAGAAGGTGGATATTGCCACTCTGCAGTTTCGGGGTGCTGCCCGGAATTGGTGGCAACGTTTCTGTTCGGACAGGGAACGAAGAGGTCTTGCGCAGATCGAGCAGTGGCACCAACTGGTGTTTATCATGCGATGCAAGTATGTCCCTGATGATTACCAGAAACGTATGCGAATGGAAATCGCACTAGCCCGCCAAGGAACACAGACACCGATCGAGTTTTTCGCAAAGCTCGAGGATTTGTATTACAAGGCGGGGATGAGCGTCTCTCCTTCTCCTATACCCCGCCAGACTCAGTGACCCACCCCGGCTTGCTGCTCAGCCTACCATTGCTCCTCCACCTCAACAGCGAGTCGCGCGCACTAGTGACCAGGCTTGTTATCGATGTGGTGGTCGTGGTCACCTCCAGCGCGACTGCCCGAACCCGAGGAAGATCTTATATACACAGGCTACTGGATACGAGTCTTTTGATAATGAGGACGAGGAGGAGCCTCTGCTTGCACCGAACACAGAAGTTGAGAACGATGCCGCCTACACCTGTGCGCCGCCTGACTTGGCCGTCGGCACCCCGCTGAGCCTTGTCACCCGGCGTGCCCTGACGGTGAAGGAGGTTGCCTTGATGGACCAACGAGAGAATCTGTTTCACACCCGCTGCCTGGTTCAGACGGCATCGCTGAGCGTGATCATAGATGGTGGTTCGTGCTGCAACATCATCAATGAGAAGGTCGTGCAACACCTTCATCTATAGACGCAGCCGCACCCTCAGCCTTACGGCCTCCAGTGGATTTCCGAAGGTAAGGGTGATGTGGTAAACAGGCAATGCCACATCACTTTTCAGATTGGTCAATACCAGGATACAGTATTGTGTGATATTGTTACTATGGATGCTACTCACTTGTTACTTGGTAGGCCCTGGCAGTTTGATAAGAAGACGGTGCATGATGGGTTCCTCAACACCTACGTCTTTATGCATGGGGGTAGGCGCGTAACATTACTGCCTATGATGCCCCAAGAGATTCTGCATGACCAGGTGGAAAGGAACCAAGAGAAGGCTCGGGAAGTTGCTCGCGCATCCGCACCTCCAGTGGGGAAAGGCCGGACTCCGACTGACAAGTTTGCTCCTCCACAACAGCCGAGTTCCTCTGCGCCCCCTCCTCCGATTCGCACTGCTGCTGAGACGCCTGCCCTACCGGGACGACGCGAGCAACGTTTGCTGATGGCGCGACCACGGGATCTCACTCCAGTGTTCGAGGGAAGTTCTCATTGCATTCTTATTTATCCCTCTGCGTGTCTTTTTGTTTCTAAGAATGTCGATGATCTACCCCCTATTGTGTTTTCTCTTTTGCAGGAATTTGCGGATGTCATGCCGGATGACATTCCCCCAGGTCTTCCTCCTGTCCGTGGAATTGAGCACCAAATCGATCTCGTCCCCGGAGCGTCTTTGCCCAACCGAGCTGCTTATCGCACTAGCCCGGAGGAGACAAAGGAGCTTCAAAGGCAGGTCCAAGAGCTGTTGGACAAAGGCTATGTCAGAGAGAGCCTGAGTCCCTGTGCCGTCCCCGTTATTCTGGTTCCGAAGAAGGACGGTACTTGGCGTATGTGCGTCGATTGTCGGGCGATCAACCAGATAACGGTCAAGTACCGTCACCCCATTCCCCGACTTGACGACATGTTGGATGAGTTACATGGGGCCACCCTCTTCTCCAAAATCGATCTTCGCAGTGGTTACCACCAGATTCGGATGAAGGAAGGCGACGAGTGGAAAACGGCGTTCAAGACGAAGTACGGCCTCTACGAGTGGCTCGTGATGCCTTTCGGTCTCACGAATGCTCCGAGCACTTTCATGCGGCTCATGAACCACGTTCTTCGCCGTTTTCTAGGTAAGTTCGTTGTTGTGTACTTTGATGATATTTTGGTGTACTCACGTTGCTTGCAGGACCATGTATCCCATCTTAGACAGGTTTTGGAGTGTCTCCGCACCGAGCATCTGTTCGCCAACCTGGCGAAGTGCGTTTTTTGCTCCGACACTACCATTTTTTTGGGGTTTGTTGTGTCCAAGGATGGACTTCGAGTGGACCAGGAGAAGGTCCGAGCTATTCAGGAGTGGCCTACCCCCACGACCCCCACCATGGTTCGCTCATTTTTGGGGTTGGCTGGCTTCTACAGGCGGTTTCTGCGGGACTTCAGCAGTGTTGCCGCACCATTGCATGAGCTCACTAAGAAGGGCGCCTCAGTCGACTGGATTGAGAAGCACGAGGCGTCCTTCCAGACCCTGAAGGACAAGCTCTGCAATGCTCCACTTCTATATCTCCCTGATTTCAGCAAAACCTTTGAGATTGAGTGTGATGCCTCCCACTTCGGGATTGGTGGCGTCCTGCTTCAGGAGCGGCGGCCCATCGCCTACTTTAGTGAGAAGCTGTCTGGTGCTGCACTCAACTACGGCACATATGACAAGGAGTTGTACGCACTCATCCGGGTACTACAGACCTGGAAACATTATTTGTGGCCTAAGGAGTTCGTCATCCACATCGACCATGAGGCTCTCACCCACTTGCGGCACCAGTCCAATCTTACTGGTCGCCATGCACGTTGGGTGGAATTTCTGGAGACTTTCCCCTTTGTCGTCCTACACAAAAAGGGCAAGGAGAACGTGGTTGCTGACGCCCTATCTCGCAGGTATATTCTCTTGACTCAGCTCGACGCTTGTCTTCTTGGTTTTTCTTTGATTAAGGATTTGTATTCTCAGGATACTTTCTTTAGCTCTATTTATGAGACTTGCGCATCTCGGGGTGAGTGTGAGGGATGTGTTAGATGATGGATTTTTGTTTCGGGTTGGGAAGTTGTGTATTCCCCAATCCTCTATTAGGGCTCTCCTCATACAGGAGGCACATGAGAGTCGTGGTCATTTTGGGATAGCTAAGACGGTCGCTGCACTTAAGGAACATTTCTATTGGCCTTATATGACCCGACAAGTGACTAGGTTTATCCATGCCTGTGTGACATGCCATAGAGCCAAGTCTAGGTCGAGCCCTTCCTTATATACACCCTTGCCTGTACCCTCAGCCCCTTGGGAGGATATATCCATGGATTTTGTGATAGGGTTGCCCTTGTCTAAGAAGGGGAGGGATTCGATCTTTGTGGTTGTAGATAGATTCTCCAAGATGGCTCATTTTATCCCTTGTAGGCAAACCAACAATGCTTCGGACATAGCAAGCCTTTTCTTTGAGCATGTGGTGAGATTACATGGGATTCCTAGGTCTATAGTGAGTGACCGGGATGTGAAGTTTGTGAGTCGTTTTTGGAGGACACTGTGGGGTAAGCTGGGTACTCGACTCCTATTTTCCACTACCTACCACCCACAAACCGATGGACAGACTGAGGTGACCAATCGAACCTTAGGGACCTTGCTTAGAGCCATGCTTAGGGCCAACCCGCGCCGTTGGGAGGACTTACTTTCTTGTGTTGAGTTCTCTTATAACAGGTCTATGCATTCGACGACGCGCCTCAGTCCTTTTCAGGTTGTTTACGGTCGGAACCCGCTCACGCCGCTGGATCTCACTCCGCATCCTCTCCGCGACGGTGATCATATCCAGGCTGCGGACCGGGCTGCGTTCATTCAGGAGCTGCATGCTAGGACCAAGGAGCAACTGGAGCGGAGGACCCGACAGTACGAGCACAAGGCCAACAAGGGCCGGCGCCGCATCACATTCGCGCCCGGTGACCTTGTCTGGATTCATATGCGCAAGGAGCGCTTTCCCGCCCGTCGGCGCACCAAGCTTGACCCCCGCGGCGATGGCCCATTCCGAGTCCTAGAGGCGCTTGGCCCCAACGCCTACAAGTTGGACCTCCCCGACGACTACGCCGTCCACGCCACATTCAATGTGGCCGACTTGTCCCCGTATGTTCCCCTAGACGTTGACATTGACGAATCGGGGTCGATTCGCGGCCAAGAAGGGGAGAGTGATACGCCACCGGACGTGACGTTGACGGAGGCCGAGGAAGATGACATGCTGAGAGTCAGATCCGAAGGCCCAATCACCAGATCTCGAGCTAGAGCCATTGCTCAGGCCACACAGTCCATCACGGCCAAGGCCAGGGCGCAGAACGGAGGTGCAACACACTACTCGATCCGAGCCATCACTTGCACGACGATTGGCCATGTTGCAGCCATCATCGGGACTCAGTGATTTTCCAGTCACCTTCGAGACATTCTGAGACACGTTTTTAGCACTTCCTAATTTTAGATATAAGTATTTTTAAAAACATTTCTATTTTTGGATATTTAGTATTAGGTTATAAGGTCATTATGACCTAATTAACAACTACGTTGATTTTGGATGCAAAATAGCCGAGAGCTCTCTCGGCCCTTGCTCCTCAACGCCGCCGTCAATCTTCCTCTTGCAAATTGTTGAATCGTTTCGTGCAAAGTTGAAATTGTGTCTACGTATTGATTGTATTGCGTGAATTAGCTTTTGGTGCCGATCACGTGGCCGAAGTCAACAATTCAACCCACCAAGTTGAATTGCATTTCAAGGAAAGCGCCGGCACATTAATTCACGTGAACAATATTAAATTTGCTCATTTGGATTGCCTTCACCAGCAAGGTCGATACTAATTAATTAGTGAAGTCAGCGTGACCACGCTACCAACATCATCATTGCAGAATTGCTACGTTTGGAGGCCACAGACATATTCGTTCATTGTCAACCTCGTCCTAGATCCACCCGAAGACACGTTTCGGGAGTCGAAACGTATCAATTGGTATCAGCTTCCAGGCGGACAAAGGTTGGTCTACTCTAACTTACTTTGTCTCACAAATTCAGATTTTACACCATCATCTTCCGTCTCTTTTTACTGTGGTTTGCCGCCACTGAAGTTGTATTGTTGCTGTGAGTTGCCGCAAACAGAGAATTTATTTTTCTCTCTTGCGTTTTGTGCATGCTGTTGTCAATTCATTACCAAAGCATAGGAAGATTGACTTGGCCTCCTAGCCATGTCGATCTCGGCTGAGAGTCACCATTAAAACAAAAACAACAACAGCCCTTTGAGTGGAATCGTGAGACACCAGAACCAAAATCGTGGACTTCCATAAAATCAAATTAATTTCACATATTTGGTTGCTTTTAATCCTTGCTTATTGTTAGACATTATTCTAGTTTGTTTCTTCCTAATTTTCATCTTCAAAACTTGTTTCTATCTAGTCTATATTTATACTATTCACGACCTTCTTTAAAAAAAAAAACAAAAACAGTGGTCGTGATCTCTCTTCGTCTACATTATTAGCTTGTGTCAAAAAAAAAAAGGCATCGATTATTTGTTAAAAAAAAAAAAAAAAAAAAACGCCAATCGATTAGAAAAACGAAAGCCGCAGGCTATCTCGGCAGTGCCGATTCACTTTTGACACAGGTCCATCGTACTCACCTCTCCGTATTCTTTCACTGTGATTTCTAGGAATTTCATGCTAGAATATTTCTTGCGTAATCATTGATTTTTGGCTCCATTGTTGTGCGGTTAGTTTGGTTTTTGTGTTGATATAGTCCACGCTGTGTCAGCCTACCCTTTCCGCCCTCACGGCCCTAGCCAAATTAGAGACCTACGTGAGACTTTGTGAGTTGGAGTTGATCATCTTTATTCGTTTTGTTGGTTGTTATCTTTTGTTGCGTTTTTGCTCTTTCTGCGTGTTTTTCCATGGTGCCTCCAGGTACCGAGCACGACGATGTGCATGCAGTTCGACTGTCCGCGGACGAGGCCATGGCCAAGCGTATGGCGGAATTTGAGACTCGCCTAGCCGAAGCCGAAAAAGGTCGTGCCGACGCCGAGCAGGCCCGCGCTGCAGCCGAGGAGCGGCTCACAAGACTTTCTGCGCCCATTCCCGCCACCGATGCCTCTACCGGTGTGACCCTTCACCCACCTGCCCAGACGGACACGACACGACGTATAGACAAGGGCAAGGGTCCACTGCCATCCACTTCGCACCACCCACCCCTCACGCGTCGTCTCAACTCCATCATTGAGTCGCAGTAGGAGAACCAAGAGTTCGACCGCTACGAACCCCAGCGCTCGCCCGCAGATGAGCTCGCCTATGACTCAGCTGAGCACAAGAGCCCCGCCACTGATTTGGGGCCTCTCCCATACGTTGACACTGCCAATCGTCAGCGACGGTATGAGTCTATGATGCGGATGGAGGCGCGCCACGACGTCTCCGCGCGTCGCCAGGAGCCTCCCACCGCGCCTACGCGGCCTAGCAGTAGCCGGCTTGCTGCCCCTGCACCACGTTCCAGGTATATCTCTCCTCTTGTGTTTACTGAATATGATGAGGAGGGTTTTGAGATTGCAGGTGAACCGAATCCGGGGAATTTTCATCCTCCGTTGGGCGATCCCGTAGAGTCACAACAATTCCCCCCGGATTACGTCCCACCACGGATACCGACGCCTCAACGACATCCCGAAAGACAGCGCACAGTCCACGAGGGCCGCAGTCACCGCACCACCCTCGCGGCCCGTCAGCAGCCTCGGACCGAGGCAAACGACCGATGTCGCCAGCGCCACCCTCGTCCCGTCCAGGATGATTTTGATGCTTATGATGATGACGTGGATGAGCCATACCCTGATCCAGATCCTACAGCTCGACGTTTCCCTGACCGTCGCAACGGACCCAACCCATACACCAGTCGCCGCGAGATCAAGGTAACTATCGAGCACTTTCATGGTGATTATGATCCCGCTGTATTTTTAGAGTGGATGCAGGCTACAGAACATGCTTTGCGACACTGTACATATGAGGAGTACGAGAAGGTGGATATTGCCACTCTGCAGTTTCGGGGTGCTGCCCGGAATTGGTGGCAACGTTTCTGTTCGGACAGGGAACGAAGAGGTCTTGCGCAGATCGAGCAGTGGCACCAACTGGTGTTTATCATGCGACGCAAGTATGTCCCTGATGATTACCAGAACCGTATGCGAATGGAAATCGCACTAGCCCGCCAAGGAACACAGACACCGATCGAGTTTTTCACAAAGCTCGAGGATTTGTATTACAAGGCGGGGATGAGCGTCTCTCCTTCTACTATACGGACGCGATTTCTGAGTGGGCTGAATGCCAACATTCGAGACCAGCTGGAGATACTTCCTATCCAAGATCTCAACCAGCTGACTCATACTGCTATGATGATATACCAGCAGCACATGCGCCGCAGACAGGCCCCCTGGCCCCAGACATCCACTCGCAGGTATGATTCTAGACCTTCGTCTACTTCTTCTCCTGTCTCTACTTCTACGTCTGTGCAGCCTAGGTACCCACCCCCTCCAGCGAGTCGTGACCCCGCCAGACTCAGTGACCCACCCCGGCTTGCTGCTCAGCCTACCATTGCTCCTCCACCTCAACAGCGAGTCGCGCGCACTAGTGACCAGGCTTGTTACCGATGTGGTGGTCGTGGTCACCTCCAGCGCGACTGCCCGAACCCGAGGAAGATCTTATATACACAGGCTACTGGATACGAGTCTTTTGATAATGAGGACGAGGAGGAGCCTCTGCTTGCACCGAACGCAGAAGTTGAGGACGATGCCGCCTACACCTGTGCGCCGCCTGACTTGGCCGTCGGCACCCCGCTGAGCCTTGTCACCCGGCGTGCCCTGACGGTGAAGGAGGTCGCCTTGATGGACCAACGAGAGAATCTGTTTCACACCCGCTGCCTGGTTCAGACGGCATCGCTGAGCGTGATCATAGATGGTGGTTCGTGCTGCAACATCATCAATGAGAAGGTCGTGCAACACCTTCATCTACAGACGCAGCCGCACCCTCAGCCTTACGGCCTCCAGTGGATTTCCGAAGGTAAGGGTGATGTGGTAAACAGGCAATGCCACATCACTTTTCAGATTGGTCAATACCAGGATACAGTATTGTGTGATATTGTTACTATGGATGCTACTCACTTGTTACTTGGTAGGCCCTGGCAGTTTGATAAGAAGACGGTGCATGATGGGTTCCTCAACACCTACGTCTTTATGCATGGGGGTAGGCGCGTAACATTACTGCCTATGATGCCCCAAGAGATTCTGCATGACCAGGTGGAAAGGAACCGAGAGAAGGCTCGGGAAGTTGCTCGCGCATCCGCACCTCCAGTGGGGAAAGGCCGGACTCCGACTGACAAGTTTGCTCCTCCACACCAGCCGAGTTCCTCTGCGCCCCCTCCTCCGATTCGCACTGCTGCTGAGACGCCTGCCCTACCGGGACGACGCGAGCAGCGTTTGCTGATGGCGCGACCACGGGATCTCACTCCAGTGTTCGAGGGAAGTTCTCATTGCATTCTTATTTATCCCTCTGCGTGTCTTTTTGTTTCTAAGAATGTCGATGATCTACCCCCTATTGTGTTTTCTCTTTTGCAGGAATTTGCGGATGTCATGCCGGATGACATTCCCCCAGGTCTTCCTCCTGTCCGTGGAATTGAGCACCAAATCGATCTCGTCCCCGGAGCGTCTTTGCCCAACCGAGCTGCTTATCGCACTAGCCCGGAGGAGACAAAGGAGCTTCAAAGGCAGGTCCAAGAGCTATTGGACAAAGGCTATGTCAGAGAGAGCCTGAGTCCCTGTGCCGTCCCCGTTATTCTGGTTCCGAAGAAGGACGGTACTTGGCGTATGTGCGTCGATTGTCGGGCGATCAACCAGATAACGGTCAAGTACCGTCACCCCATTCCCCGACTTGACGACATGTTGGATGAGTTACATGGGGCCACCCTCTTCTCCAAAATCGATCTTCGCAGTGGTTACCACCAGATTCGGATGAAGGAAGGCGACGAGTGGAAAACGGCGTTCAAGACGAAGTACGGCCTCTACGAGTGGCTCGTGATGCCTTTCGGTCTCACGAATGCTCCGAGCACTTTCATGCGGCTCATGAACCACGTTCTTCGCCGTTTTCTAGGTAAGTTCGTTGTTGTGTACTTTGATGATATTTTGGTGTACTCACGTTGCTTGCAGGACCATGTATCCCATCTTAGACAGGTTTTGGAGTGTCTCCGCACCGAGCATCTGTTCGCCAACCTGGCGAAGTGCGTTTTTTGCTCCGACACTACCATTTTTTTGGGGTTTGTTGTGTCCAAGGATGGACTTCGAGTGGACCAGGAGAAGGTCCGAGCTATTCAGGAGTGGCCTACCCCCACGACCCCCACCATGGTTCGCTCATTTTTGGGGTTGGCTGGCTTCTACAGGCGGTTTGTGCGGGACTTCAGCAGTATTGCCGCACCATTGCATGAGCTCACTAAGAAGGGCGCCTCAGTCGACTGGATTGAGAAGCACGAGGCGTCCTTCCAGACCCTGAAGGACAAACTCTGCAACGCTCCACTTCTACAGCTCCCTGATTTCAGCAAAACCTTTGAGATTGAGTGTGATGCCTCCCACTTCGGGATTGGTGGCGTCCTACTTCAAGAGCGGCGGCCCATCGCCTACTTTAGTGAGAAGCTGTCTGGTGCTGCACTCAACTACGGCACATATGACAAGGAGTTGTACGCACTCATCCGGGTACTGCAGACCTGGAAACATTATTTGTGGCCTAAGGAGTTCGTCATCCACAGCGACCATGAGGCTCTCACCCACTTGCGGCACCAGTCCAATCTTACTGGTCGCCATGCACGTTGGGTGGAATTTCTGGAGACTTTCCCCTTTGTCGTCCTACACAAAAAGGGCAAGGAGAACGTGGTTGCTGACGCCCTATCTCGCAGGTATATTCTCTTGACTCAGCTCGACGCTCGTCTTCTTGGTTTTTCTTTGATTAAGGATTTGTATTCTCAGGATACTTTCTTTAGCTCTATTTATGAGACTTGCGCATCTCGGGGTGAGTGTGAGGGATGTGTTAGATGATGGATTTTTGTTTCGGGTTGGGAAGTTGTGTATTCCCCAATCCTCTATTAGGGCTCTCCTCATACAGGAGGCACATGAGAGTCGTGGTCATTTTGGGATAGCTAAGACGGTCGCTGCACTTAAGGAACATTTCTATTGGCCTTATATGACCCGACAAGTGACTAGGTTTATCAATGCCTGTGTGACATGCCATAGAGCCAAGTCTAGGTCGAGCCCTTCCTTATATACACCCTTGCCTGTACCCCCTGCCCCTTGGGAGGATATATCCATGGATTTTGTGATGGGGTTGCCCTTGTCTAAGAAGGGGAGGGATTCGATCTTTGTGGTTGTAGATAGATTCTCCAAGATGGCTCATTTTATCCCTGTAGGCAAACCAACAATGCTTCGGACATAGCAAGCCTTTTCTTTGAGCATGTGGTGAGATTACATGGGATTCCTAGGTCTATAGTGAGTGACCGGGATGTGAAGTTTGTGAGTCGTTTTTGGAGGACACTGTGGGGTAAGCTGGGTACTCGACTCCTATTTTCCACTACCTACCACCCACAAACCGATGGACAGACTGAGGTGACCAATCGAACCTTAGGGACCTTGCTTAGAGCCATGCTTAGGGCCAACCCGCGCCGTTGGGAGGACTTACTTTCTTGTGTTGAGTTCTCTTATAACAGGTCTATGCATTCGACGACGCGCCTCAGTCCTTTTCAGGTTGTTTACGGTCGGAACTCGCTCACGCCGCTGGATCTCACTCTGCATCCTCTCCGCGACGGTGATCATATCCAGGCTGCGGACCGGGCTGCGTTCATTCAGGAGCTGCATGCTAGGACCAAGGAGCAACTGGAGCGGAGGACCCGACAGTACGAGCACAAGGCCAACAAGGGCCGGCGCCGCATCACATTCGCGCCCGGTGACCTTGTCTGGATTCATATGCGCAAGGAGCGCTTTCCCGCCCGCCGGCGCACCAAGCTTGACCCCCGCGGCGATGGCCCATTCCGAGTCCTAGAGGCGCTTGGCCCCAACGCCTACAAGTTGGACCTCCCCGACGACTACGCCGTCCACGCCACATTCAATGTGGCCGACTTGTCCCCGTATGTTCCCCTAGACGTTGACATTGACGAATCGGGGTCGATTCGCGGCCAAGAAGGGGAGAGTGATACGCCACCGGACGTGACGTTGACGGAGGCCGAGGAAGATGACATGCTGAGAGTCAGATCCGAAGGCCCAATCACCAGATCTCGAGCTAGAGCCATTGCTCAGGCCACACAGTCCATCACGGCCAAGGCCAGGGCGCAGAACGGAGGTGCAACACACTACTCGATCCGAGCCATCACTTGCACGACGATTGGCCATGTTGCAGCCATCATCGGGACTCAGTGATTTTCCAGTCACCTTCGAGACATTCTGAGACACGTTTTTAGCACTTCCTAATTTTAGATCTAAGTATTTTTAAAAACATTTCTATTTTTGGATATTTAGTATTACGTTATAAGGTCATTATGACCTAATTAACAACTACGTTGATTTTGGATGCAAAATAGCCGAGAGCTCTCTCGGCCCTTGCTCCTCAACGCCGCCGTCAATCTTCCTCTTGCAAATTGTTGAATCGTTTCGTGCAAAGTTGAAATTGTGTCTACGTATTGATTGTATTGCGTGAATTAGCTTTTGGTGCCGATCACGTGGCCGAAGTCAACAATTCAACCCACCAAGTTGAATTGCATTTCAAGGAAAGCGCCGGCACATTAATTCACGTGAACAATATTAAATTTGCTCATTTGGATTGCCTTCACCAGCAAGGTCGATACTAATTAATTAGTGAAGTCAGCGTGACCACGCTACCAACATCATCATTGCAGAATTGCTACGTTTGGAGGCCACAGACATATTCGTTCATTGTCAACCTCGTCCTAGATCCACCCGAAGACACGTTTCGGGAGTCGAAACATATCAATTGGTATCAGCTTCCAGGCGGACAAAGGTTGGTCTACTCTAACTTACTTTGTCTCACAAATTCAGATTTTACACCATCATCTTCCGTCTCTTTTTACTGTGGTTTGCCGCCACTGAAGTTGTATTGTTGCTGTGAGTTGCCGTAAACAGAGAATTTATTTTTCTCTCTTGCGTTTTGTGCATGCTGTTGTCAATTCATTACCAAAGCATAGGAAGATTGACTTGGCCTCCTAGCCATGTTGATCTCGGCTGAGAGTCACCATTAAAACAAAAACAACAACAGCCCTTTGAGTGGAATCGTGAGACACCAGAACCAAAATCGTGGACTTCCATAAAATCAAATTAATTTCACATATTTGGTTGCTTTTAATCCTTGCTTATTGTTAGACATTATTCTAGTTTGTTTCTTCCTAATTTTCATCTTCAAAACTTGTTTCTATCTAGTCTATATTTATACTATTCACGACCTTCTTTAAAAAAAAAAACAAAAACAGTGGTCGTGATCTCTCTTCGTCTACATTATTAGCTTGTGTCAAAAAAAAAAAAAAAAGGCATCGATTATTTGTTAAAAAAAAAAAAAAAAAAAAAACGCCAATCGATTAGAAAAACGAAAGCCTCAGGCGATCTCGGCAGTGCCGATTCACTTTTGACACAGGTCCATCGTACTCACCTCTCCGTATTCTTTCACTGTGATTTCTAGGAATTGCATGCTAGAATATTTCTTGCGTAATCATTGATTTTTGGCTCCATTGTTGTGCGGTTAGTTTGGTTTTTGTGTTGATATAGTCCACGCTGTGTCAGCCTACCCTTTCCGCCCTCATGGCCCTAGCCAAATTAGAGACCTACGTGAGACTTTGTGAGTTGGAGTTGATCATCTTTATTCGTTTTGTTGGTTGTTATCTTTTATTGCGTTTTTGCTCTTTCTGCGTGTTTTTCCATGGTGACTCCAGGTACCGAGCACGACGATGTGCATGCAGTTCGACTGTCCGCGGACGAGGCCATGGCCAAGCGCATGGCGGAATTTGAGACTCGCCTAGCCGAAGCCGAAAAAGGTCGTGCCGACGCCGAGCAGGCCCGCGCTGCAGCCGAGGAGCGGCTCGCAAGACTTTCTGCGCCCATTCCCGCCACCGATGCCTCTACCGGTGTGACCCTTCACCCACCTGCCCAGACGGACACGACACGACGTATAGACAAGGGCAAGGGTCCACTGCCATCCACTTCGCACCACCCACCCCTCACGCGTCGTCTCAACTCCATCATTGAGTCGCAGCAGGAGAACCAAGAGTTCGACCGCTACGAACCCCAGCGCTCGCCCGCAGATGAGCTCGCCTATGACTCAGCTGAGCACAAGAGCCCCGCCACTGATTTGGGGCCTCTCCCATACGTTGACACTGCCAATCGTCAGCGACGGTATGAGTCTATGATGCGGATGGAGGCGCGCCACGACGTCTCCGCGCGTCGCCAGGAGCCTCCCACCGCGCCTACGCGGCCTAGCAGTAGCCGGCCTGCTGCCCCTGCACCACGTTCCAGGTATATCTCTCCTCTTGTGTTTACTGAATATGATGAGGAGGGTTTTGAGATTGCAGGTGAACCGAATCCGGGGAATTTTCATCCTCCGTTGGGCGATCCCGTAGAGTCACAACAATTCCCCCCGGATTACGTCCACCACGGATACCGACGCCTCAACGACATCCCGAAAGACAGCGCACAGTCCACGAGGGCCGCAATCACCGCACCACCCTCGCGGCCCGTCAGCAGCCTCGGACCGAGGCAAACGACCGATGTCGCCAGCGCCTCCCTCGTCCCGTCCAGGATGATTTTGATGCTTATGATGATGACGTGGATGAGCCATACCCTGATCCAGATCCTACAGCTCGACGTTTCCCTGACCGTCGCAACAGACCCAACCCATACGCCAGTCGCCGCGAGATCAAGGTAACTATCGAGCACTTTCATGGTGATTATGATCCCGCTGTATTTTTAGAGTGGATGCAGGCTACATAACATGCTTTGCGACACTGTACATATGAGGAGTACGAGAAGGTGGATATTGCCACTCTGCAGTTTCGGGGTGCTGCCCGGAATTGGTGGCAACGTTTCTGTTCGGACAGGGAACGAAGAGGTCTTGCGCAGATCGAGCAGTGGCACCAACTGGTGTTTATCATGCGACGCAAGTATGTCCCTGATGATTACCAGAACCGTATGCGAATGGAAATCGCACTAGCCCGCCAAGGAACACAGACACCGATCGAGTTTTTCGCAAAGCTCGAGGATTTGTATTACAAGGCGGGGATGAGCGTCTCTCCTTCTACTATACGGACGCGATTTCTGAGTGGGCTGAATGCCAACATTCGAGACCAGCTGGAGATACTTCCTATCCAAGATCTCAACCAGCTGACTCATACTGCTATGATGATATACCAGCAGCAGATGCGCCGCAGACAGGCCCCCTGGCCCCAGACATCCACTCGCAGGTATGATTCTAGACCTTCGTCTACTTCTTCTCCTGTCTCTACTTCTACGTCTGTGCAGCCTAGGTACCCACCCCCTCCAGCGAGTCGTGACCCCGCCAGACTCAGTGACCCACCCCGGCTTGCTGCTCAGCCTACCATTGCTCCTCCACCTCAACAGCGAGTCGCGCGCACTAGTGACCAGGCTTGTTACCGATGTGGTGGTCGTGGTCACCTCCAGCGCGACTGCCCGAACCCGAGGAAGATCTTATATACACAGGCTACTGGATACGAGTCTTTTGATGATGAGGACGAGGAGGAGCCTCTGCTTGCACCGAACGCAGAAGTTGAGGACGATGCCGCCTACACCTGTGCGCCGCCTGACTTGGCCGTCAGCACCCCGCTGAGCCTTGTCACCCGGCGTGCCCTGACGGTGAAGGAGGTCGCCTTGATGGACCAACGAGAGAATCTGTTTCACACCCGCTACCTGGTTCAGACGGCATCGCTGAGCGTGATCATAGATGGTGGTTCGTGCTGCAACATCATCAATGAGAAGGTCGTGCAATACCTTCATCTACAGACGCAGCCGCAGCCGCACCCTCAGCCTTACGGCCTCTAGTGGATTTCCGAAGGTAAGGGTGATGTGGTAAACAGGCAATGCCACATCACTTTTCAGATTGGTCAATACCAGGATACAGTATTGTGTGATATTGTTACTATGGATGCTACTCACTTGTTACTTGGTAGGCCCTGGCAGTTTGATAAGAAGACGGTGCATGATGGGTTCCTCAATACCTACGTCTTTATGCATGGGGGTAGGCGCGTAACATTACTGCCTATGATGCCCCAAGAGATTCTGCATGACCAGGTGGAAAGGAACCGAGAGAAGGCTCGGGAAGTTGCTCGCGCATCCGCACCTCCAGTGGGGAAAGGCCGGACTCCGACTGACAAGTTTGCTCCTCCACAACAGCCGAGTTCCTCTGCGCCCCCTCCTCCGATTCGCACTGCTGCTGAGACGCCTGCCCTACCGGGACGACGCGAGCAGCGTTTGCTGATGGCGCGACCACGGGATCTCACTCCAGTGTTCGAGGGAAGTTCTCATTGCATTCTTATTTATCCCTCTGCGTGTATTTCTGTTTCTAAGAATGTCGATGATCTACCCCCTATTGTGTTTTCTCTTTTGCAGGAATTTGCGGATGTCATGCCGGATGACATTCCCCCATGTCTTCCTCCTGTCCGTGGAATTGAGCACCAAATCGATCTCGTCCCCGGAGCGTCTTTGCCCAACCGAGCTGCTTATCGCACTAGCCCGGAGGAGACAAAGGAGCTTCAAAGGCAGGTCCAAGAGCTGTTGGACAAAGGCTATGTCAGAGAGAGCCTGAGTCCCTGTGCCGTCCCCGTTATTCTGGTTCCGAAGAAGGATGGTACTTGGCGTATGTGCGTCGATTGTCGGGCGATCAACCAGATAACGGTCAAGTACCGTCACCCCATTCCCCGACTTGACGACATGTTGGATGAGTTACATGGGGCCACCCTCTTCTCCAAAATCGATCTTCGCAGTGGTTACCACCAGATTCGGATGAAGGAAGGCGACGAGTGGAAAACGGCGTTCAAGACGAAGTACGGCCTCTACGAGTGGCTCGTGATGCCTTTCGGTCTCACGAATGCTCCGAGCACTTTCATGCGGCTCATGAACCACGTTCTTCGCCGTTTTCTAGGTAAGTTCGTTGTTGTGTACTTTGATGATATTTTGGTGTACTCACGTTGCTTGCAGGACCATGTATCCCATCTTAGACAGGTTTTGGAGTGTCTACGCACCGAGCATCTGTTCGCCAACCTGGCGAAGTGCTTTTTTTGCTCCGACACTACCATTTTTTTGGGGTTTGTTGTGTCCAAGGATGGACTTCGAGTGGACCAGGAGAAGGTCCGAGCTATTCAGGAGTGGCCTACCCCCACGACCCCCACCATGGTTCGCTCATTTTTGGGGTTGGCTGGCTTCTACAGGCGGGTTGTGCGGGACTTCAGCAGTATTTCCGCACCATTGCATGAGCTCACTAAGAAGGGCGCCTCAGTCGACTGGATTGAGAAGCACGAGGCGTCCTTCCAGACCCTGAAGGACAAGCTCTACAACGCTCCACTTCTACAGCTCCCTGATTTCAGCAAAACCTTTGAGATTGAGTGTGATGCCTCCCACTTCGGGATTGGTGGCGTCCTGCTTCAGGAGCGGCGGCCCATCGCCTACTTTAGTGAGAAGCTGTCTGGTGCTGCACTCAACTACGACACATATGACAAGGAGTTGTACGCACTCATCCGGGTACTGCAGACCTGGAAACATTATTTGTGGCCTAAGGAGTTCGTCATCCACAGCGACCATGAGGCTCTCACCCACTTGCGGCACCAGTCTAATCTTACTGGTCGCCATGCACGTTGGGTGGAATTTCTGGAGACTTTCCCCTTTGTCGTCCTACACAAAAAGGGCAAGGAGAACGTGGTTGCTGACGCCCTATCTCGCAGGTATATTCTCTTGACTCAGCTCGACGCTCGTCTTCTTGGTTTTTCTTTGATTAAGGATTTGTATTCTCAGGATACTTTCTTTAGCTCTATTTATGAGACTTGCGCATCTCGGGGTGAGTGTGAGGGATGTGTTAGATGATGGATTTTTGTTTCGGGTTGGGAAGTTGTGTATTCCCCAATCCTCTATTAGGGCTCTCCTCATACAGGAGGCACATGAGAGTCGTGGTCATTTTGGGATAGCTAAGACGGTCGCTGCACTTAAGGAACATTTCTATTGGCCTTACATGACCCGACAAGTGACTAGGTTTATCAATGCCTGTGTGACATGCCATAGAGCCAAGTCTAGGTCGAGCCCTTCCTTATATACACCCTTGCCTGTACCCTCAGCCCCTTGGGAGGATATATCCATGGATTTTGTGATGGGGTTGCCCTTGTCTAAGAAGGGGAGGGATTCGATCTTTGTGGTTGTAGATAGATTCTCCAAGATGGCTCATTTTATCCCTTGTAGGCAAACCAACAATGCTTCGGACATAGCAAGCCTTTTCTTTGAGCATGTGGTGAGATTACATGGGATTCCTAGGTCTATAGTGAGTGACCGGGATGTGAAGTTTGTGAGTCGTTTTTGGAGGACACTGTGGGGTAAGCTGGGTACTCGACTCCTATTTTCCACTACCTACCACCCACAAACCGATGGATAGACTGAGGTGACCAATCGAACCTTAGGGACCTTGCTTAGAGCCATGCTTAGGGCCAACCCGCGCCGTTGGGAGGACTTACTTTCTTGTGTTGAGTTCTCTTATAACAGGTCTATGCATTCGACGACGCGCCTCAGTCCTTTTCAGGTTGTTTACGGTCGGAACCCGCTCACGCCGCTGGATCTCACTCCGCATCCTCTCCGCGACGGTGATCATATCCAGGCTGCAGACCGGGCTGCGTTCACTCAGGAGCTGCATGCTAGGACCAAGGAGCAACTGGAGCGGAGGACCCGACAGTACGAGCACAAGGCCAACAAGGGCCGGCGCCGCATCACATTCGCGCCCGGTGACCTTGTCTGGATTCATATGCGCAAGGAGCGCTTTCCCGCCCGCCGGCGCACCAAGCTTGACCCCCGCGGCAATGGCCCATTCCGAGTCCTAGAGGCGCTTGGCCCCAATGCCTACAAGTTGGACCTCCCCGACGACTACGCCGTCCACGCCACATTCAATGTGGCCGACTTGTCCCCGTATGTTCCCCTAGACGTTGACATTGACGAATCGGGGTCGATTCGCGGCCAAGAAGGGGAGAGTGATACGCCACCGGATGTGACGTTGACGGAGGCCGAGGAAGATGACATGCTGAGAGTCAGATCCGAAGGCCCAATCACCAGATCTCGAGCTAGAGCCATTGCTCAGGCCACACAGTCCATCACGGCCAAGGCCAGGGCGCAGAACGGAGGTGCAACACACTACTCGATCCGAGCCATCACTTGCACGACGATTGGCCATGTTGCAGCCATCATCGGGACTCAGTGATTTTCCAGTCACCTTCGAGACATTCTGAGACACGTTTTTAGCACTTCCTAATTTTAGATATAAGTATTTTTAAAAACATTTCTATTTTTGGATATTTAGTATTAGGTTATAAGGTCATTATGACCTAATTAACAACTACGTTGATTTTGGATGCAAAATAGCCGAGAGCTCTCTCGGCCCTTGCTCCTCAACGCCGCCGTCAATCTTCCTCTTGCAAATTGTTGAATCGTTTCGTGCAAAGTTGAAATTGTGTCTACGTATTGATTGTATTGCGTGAATTAGCTTTTGGTGCCGATCACGTGGCCGAAGTCAACAATTCAACCCACCAAGTTGAATTGCATTTCAAGGAAAGCGCCGGCACATTAATTCACGTGAACAATATTAAATTTGCTCATTTGGATTGCCTTCACCAGCAAGGTCGATACTAATTAATTAGTGAAGTCAGCGTGACCACGCTACCAACATCATCATTGCAGAATTGCTACGTTTGGAGGCCACAGACATATTCGTTCATTGTCAACCTCGTCCTAGATCCACCCGAAGACACGTTTCGGGAGTCGAAACGTATCACTTGGCCTAGAAGAACTCTATCTATCCATACCGAACTCATCCTTCACGGACTGCCCTAGCCATTGCCGCACTCCATTCCTCTCGGCGAGTCCTTGTGAGCCCTCGGTGTACCTTTGGCGAGCAAGATCTTGCACCGTTGTCCACCGATCCTTGCATACACCACAGTGTTACCTGAGGTTGAAGATATCCATTAAAGGTCGTAGGGTTGGGGATGCGGTCTGGTCTCAAGCTTGAAGTGCTTGACCACTTAGTCATTGATAATGTTGCAACAACTACCACCGTCAATGATGACACTAAGAGAGGCCGTCTTGAACAAGCACCTTGCGTGAAAAAGGTTCTCTCGTTGGTCGACAAGGCTAGCCTCTTTCACCGTGAGGATGCGACGCGTCACCAAGCTAAGAGGCGTCCCAACATGTAACGCGGCGGGCTCACAAGCATAGCTCTCCTCTTCATCCTCGAAGCCTTCCTCTATGGTCTCCAAGTTGTTCTCGTCCTCCTCCTCCATGGATTCGTACCCAGCAGCGGCGGCGGAGAAGAGAACCTTCTTGGCATTGGGGAAATCTCTCTTGTAATGGCCTCTCCCACCACATTTGAAACATTCCAAGTCGCGCGCGCGTTCTGTGCCCGCTGGGGCTTGTCTGGGCACTGGGGCATGGCTGGACGTCGAGCTCGGCAGCGCGACTTTGGCATTTCGGCTTTGGCTAGGCGTCGATGAACCTGTGGCTTGGGAACGCACATTAGTCGAAGGAACTAGACTACATTGAGAATCATACCTTTGTTGACCATATGGTTGGTAAGGGCCTTGACGCTTTCACACTTGTTGGTTGTGGAGTTGTATTACTGTGTGCGTAAGCGTATTGAGGTCCTTGATGGGCAATATCTCCAATTGGTCCCTAATGTTGAGATTGAGACCACTCAAAAATTTGGTCCTCAAGGTTGAAGGCGCCACACTAATCGAAGCCTTGTAATACATGTCTTCGAGTTGAGAAAAGAACTCCAGTGGTGTCTTCGAGCCTTGTCTCGCCATGACAATGTCAAGGCACATTTGATTCTTGTAGTCACTTGGCACATATTTTTGTGTCATCACAAACTTCAATTGGTGCCATTCAGTGAGGGGCACCAAATTCCACCTAATGCGATCATCCATGAAGTGATGCCACCAAACCCTAGTGGCGCCGCAGAAGTGGATTGTGGCGGCGGCGACATGCTCTTCCTCAGGAATTTTGCAATAAAGCAAGGTATATTCTGTGGCCTGTAACCATTCAAGAATCACAACAGGGTTGTACTCACCAAAAACATGATCAATTTTTACCTTGACCTCGTGGCGATTGAGCCTTGTGGCGGCGACTTGGTTGAATTGTGGCAAGCGCGGCGCTGGGATGTCCAAGGGTTGATATCCCTGCCCTTGGGCCTATGGGAAGTGTGCATGGCCAAGCTGGCACCGTCTGCCGCCTCCATAGCCGCGGTCTTCGCCCATAGCGGCCTGTGGCTCCATCTCCTGGGTGCGATTGCGGCGCTGGTGGCCTTGGTGTGGCGCGACGCGACGAATGTCATGAGGCATGTCGCGCCTATGGTCCATGGCATCGTGCCTGTCGTAGCCTGTCTAGGGTTGATGTGCGCCTTGGTGAAGCCTTGGTGGGGGTATCCAATCATCAGGCCTATCTTGCAACTCCATAGGGTCGCCAAGGGGGAGAGGGTGGAAATTCCCTGGATTGATCATCCCAGAATCCTCCATCTCCTCATCATCGAATTCTTCAAAGTCATCGCCGTGAAGAGGAGTGGTGGAGAAGTATCCCTCCGAGCTATAGCGCGGCGTCCTCGCACATTGGTGGCCCAGGTGGTCCTCCACGTCGAAGTGGACTGGGGTGGGGGCGACAGGCCTGGGAGCGCCGCCATCGCCTCTGTTGCGCCTGCCTTGCTGGCGTCGATGGCTAGAGTTGCGCGCGTTGGTATGGGCGCGGTTGTCGCGAGGCGCGGTGGTCGGCACGCGGCGGAGTCTCGACCTCTCGGCAGCATACCTGTCATTAAAAGTGTAAGGGTCAGAATACTCACCTTCGGAGTCTTGGGCCTTCTCGTCGTCGGTGTTGTAGCCGATAGGCGGCTCTCTCGGCACGTAGCATTCACGGGGTGAGACATACCCTTGTCGGATCTCGATGACCGACTGGATCCGGTTGAGGCGAGGTTGGTGTTGAGATGTTGAAGGAATCACACCCTTGCCTTTGTCAAGCCGCGTCGTGCTTGGGCCGACCACGTTGGGGCGAGGCAAGCCCGCTGCATCCCTCTCGTCTAGCGATGTCGGCATGGACTTTTGGCTTTGTAGTTGGGCCACAAGTTGTCTAAGTTCTTGAATGTCCCTTTGCTCATCCGAGAGCTCCAAAAAGGGATCTTGTTGTGGGAGGTTCTCATGAGGAACAACATCTTGGGGTGGGTTGTTGTTATTGCCGTCTCCTTGGACATTGCCACTCGTCGGCGCTGTAAGGCTACCTATCACAATATGTCCAGACATGGGGAGTAAAACGAACAAAAGACAAGACAACCAATAATCACGCAATCACTTAACAAATGTCAAATGTTCACGTAGGTAGGCTAGGACTATAGGCCGTGAGGGCGGCTTGAGGCTAACACAAAATAAGTGTGAGATGCAAGCACAAAACCAAACGAGACCAAACGATTAAGTCTTAACCTTTTACGCAAACATTCACAATCAAAAAAAATCAACCTCCTAGGTGTCGACCTAAACGGTGGAGGGGTAGAGAAATGATCCAAGCCGTTGGTGGAAGAGGGTTGCCATATTTTGGCTTTCCCTCTTTTTTTTTTTTGAATTGAAGTCGTGTCTTTTTTCTTTTCTTTTTTAATTCCGACTTTGACTTTTTTTTTTAATTTGAATTTCAAATGCGAGATCTTAGTCTTTGACTTTTGATGGATCTCAGATAAGATTAACACAAACAAAAATAAACGGCTTAGTAACTTAGGAAAGAAATCACTTGATTTTCAGTGATTGGAGAGAGAAGATTGTTGTAGATTGTAACGGCCAACAACAAGAAGATATGGCAAGATATGAAATGCGAAATTCACGTAATCAATTAAGCCAATTAATCAATCAATCAAGTAAGATTTTATGCAAACAAATCACACAAATTTCGGAGGGGATCAAGGGATTCGGCCAAGGGCTTGCCTTGTGCAACCGATCGGACATGCAAGGGGTAAAAGAAAACAAATTTGTGTAACAATGGCGGAAGCAAGTTGATGGGGAAAAAAATTTGTGAACAAATGAACTTGATAAGCGACTTACCAGATCAAAGGCTCTGATGCCAGTTGATGCGTCCCTATCTCCGAATGCCGGCACGACTGTCGTGGTGGCAAGGATCCAGATCTTGATGTGAGTCGCTCGCTAGGCTTCGAAGGCCGACCGTGGCAACCTTGGCTTTTGCCTTGTTGAATTGCACGAATGGCTTTGAAGCGTCGACGTGAACAGTGAACTTTGAGGTTTACTGACACGGATGCAGATCAGAGGCGACGGCGAGGGGGAGTCGACGTCGCTGGAAGTGGGCTTGATAGCGACGACGAGGGCGATGACACTAGCGATTGGCTAGCGATGGCGATGGAAGCGGGTGCACTAGTGGGCACGTTTGCGATGGAGGTGATGATGGTGGATCTTGGATGCGGCCTCACGGCTAGGCGCGTTGGGGTGGATGGGTGGCTCAATGGGTTGAGCAAGGCCGTAGCGTCGGCATCAGATGGAAGATAGACTCGATGGACTCGAGTGTGGGCCATAGCGTTGGTTTCAGAGGATAAACTCGAATGGGTTCGAGTGGGTTCCGTAGCGTCGGCGGCGGAGGAATGGAGATGCGAAGTAAGAGTTTGGGTGACGCCGATCTAAGAGATGGAGGCAAAAGCTCTCGACAATAGTCTTAGATTAAAATTAGCGTAAACAAGTACAAGTAGCCGATCTTGGCTTAAATAGGGACGCGGTATTCGGATGGGCCGAGACGCATCCAATGGGCTAACCCACTATGCAATAGTGAAGCACACACCCAAAATAGAAAGGCTAAAACTAGACTTGCTAAAAATGGAAGGTACTAAATAAAGAAAGTCTTCAAAATGGAAAACCAAATACATCAAATAAACCTCTAAACCCAAAATAGTCTAAGGCTAGCACTTGCGCCTTTGTGAGGCTTCGGCGATGACAACAAGATGCGGCGACGAAGGCACTAGGGCGGCGTAAGTGAGGCGCTGGCCTGGCTTAGGCTTGTAGAGGCTCCTCCAATGATGTGCTCAAGTCAAAACTGGGAGTGCTCGGATGGACGTCCTCTGGGCCTTTTATGGTGGTGAGAAGCCGAAGTGTAGGCGCGGTCTCGGGCGTGCCTTGGCTGGCAACTAGGCGCGCGACCAGGGATTGAGTGGCCTTGGCAATGGCCTTGGCGCAAGCCCTGGTCACGGGCCCATCACTCCTCATGCTCATGGCCTCTTCTTCTTCCGTGGCGGTCATGGGTAGGGTCACATCACATACCCTCCGAGAGAACAAGTGAGGGAGAGGAACACTCCTCCTCCTAGGCGGCAACCACCAGCTCCTAGAGGTTACTATGAGGAAGAACATGAGAGGCCACGTGGAAGAGAGCCAACCCATGGCGTGAAGCTTGAAGTTCAAAACTTTGGAGGCACCAAGGATGTTGAAGCATTCCTAGATTGGGTGTCCAAGACCGAGGATGTGTTTGACTTCTACAACTACCACAATGCTTAGCGGGTTGCCATTGCCACCATCAAGTTTGTGGACTTTGCTTACTATTGGTGGCTTGAATACAAGGAGGAAATGGAGTACAAAGGCTGGCCACCGGTCGCCACTGGGGAAGAACTCAAGGAAGCCCTTCATGCTAGGTTTGTTCCCGAAGACTACACTGAAAGGATTCATGCTAAACTGGAGCAAATTAGGCAAGGAAGTAGGACTCCCGACGAGTACTACAAGGAGCTAAGGACTCTCATGTTTCGATCCAGACTTCGGTTCCCAAGGGGTATGTCATCTCTAAATTTGTCCATGGCTTAACTACTGAACTTAAGTCTATTGTGAGCATGCAACACTTCGTGAGAGGTACCCCCATTGAGGAAGTCCTACACTACACTAATCATGTGTACAAGAATCTCCCACAAAGAAGGACTCCAGTTTCTAGCTCTCGGCCATGGAATGCTCCAAGTGTCGGCGCCTCTAACCCTCCTCCTCGGCGCCAAGAACCAAGAACTGAACCCACTCATCCTCCGCCAAGAAAAGAAGCCCCATAAATTCCTCAAGGTCAGAAGAGGGAAGGTGAGAGCCATACAAGGGATCTCAAGTGTTTCAAATGCTTAGGGGGTGGCCACTTCGCCAAGGACTGCCCTACAAAGAAACAAGTTCTCCTTAACACTTTGGGAGACTATGAATCTGAGGAAGAGCTAGAAGAAAGAGAAGAGAACCATGAGGAAGAAGAGGAAATGCATGTAGAAGCAGCCACCGGGGATTGCTTTGTTGTCAAGAGAACCTTGGTGACTAATGAGGCTCAAAGTGTTCCTAATCAGCATGAGACTATCTTTCACACTCGATGTCTTATCCATGGGAAGGTATGTAGCATGATTATAGACAGAGGATCTTGTTGTAATATCATAGATGAAGAGGTAGTCTCTCGTTTTAACATTCCTACAATTCCTCACCACCAACCTTATACTTTGTGTTGGCTTAACTCCTCTACTCTTCTTAAAGTTAAGGAACAAGCCAAGATCCATTTTTATATAGGTGGCTATGAAGATGAGGTGTTTTGTGATGTTTTACCCATGACCGTTTGCCATCTCTTGCTTGGGAGACCATGTCAATTTGATAGAGGAGTAATTCATCACGGGGTCAGCAATAAGTATTCTTTTGATTTGAAGGGGAAGAGGATCACACTACACCCCCTTGCGCCATATGAGATCATGGTTGACCATGTTGCAAGAGAGCAAACGAGACAAGCTAGAGAGGCCGAGGACAACAACAAGGGAAAGAAGTTGGCCATTGGGAAGAATCAAGTTGTCTCTAACCATATGCTCTTGGCTAAGGCCAAGGAAGTCCATCAAGCTATCAAGGGGAGTGAAGTTTGTTTCCTTGTAATTTTCAAAGATGTTTTGATCTTTTCTCAAGAGTTAGCTGATCTTCCACCTCTTATCTCCTCTCTCTTGCAGGAATTCCAAGATGAAGTTCCAAGTGGCCTATCTCCCATCCGAGGTATTGAACATCAAATAGACTTCATCCCGGGGGCAACCTTGCCTAATAGAGCTGCCTATAGAGCCAACTCAGCTGAGACCGAAGAGCTTCAAAAACAAGTTCAAGACCTCCTAGACAAAGGGTATGTAAGGGAAAGTTTGAGCCCATGTTCAGTTCCGGTTATTCTTGTGCCCAAAAAGGATGAGACTTGGAGAATGTGCGTTGATTGTAGGGCTATCAACAACATAACCATCAAATATTGTCACCCTATCCCTAGGCTTAATGATATGCTTGATGAGCTCCATGGATATATTGTGTTCTCCGAGATCGATCTAAAAAGTGGGTACCACCAAATAAGGATGAAGGAAAGAGACGGATGGAAAACAGCCTTCAAAACAAAGTATGGACTATATGAGTGGCTCATGATGCCATTTGGTCTCACCAATGCTCAAGCACATTCATGAGGCTAATGAACCATGTTCTAAGACCCTTCCTTGGTAAATTCATTGTAGTTTACTTTGATGATATCTTGATTTATAGTCAAAATCTGCATGATCATGCTTATCATTTTAGAAAGGTTTTGGAAGTGCTTAGGCATGAGAAATTGTATGCTAATTTCAGAAAGTGTCACTTTTGCTCGGATCACATGGTATTTCTTGGCTTTGTTGTGTGCAGGGATGGCCTTAGAGTGGATGAAGAAAAGATCAAGGCTATCAAAGAATGGCCCACGACAACCACCATGACTAAAGTTCGGAGTTTCCTTGGGTTGGTTGGCTTCTACCACCGGTTTGTAAGATATTTTAGTACCTTAGCCACCCCACTCACCGAGCTCACCAAGAAGAATGTGGCATTCAAGTGGGACGTACCCCAAGAAGAAGCTTTTGCAGCCCTTAAGGACAAGCTCACTAATGAACCACTCTTGGCCTTGCCTGACTTCAACAAGACCTTCGAGATAGAGTGTAATGCTTCGGGTATTGGGCTTGGAGGAGTGCTCATGCAAGAAGGAAGGCCCATTGCCTATTTTAGTGAGAAACTTGGAGGGGCTGAGCTGAATTACCCTACTTACGACAAGGAGCTGCTGGCCTTGATTCGAGTGCTTCAAGTGTGGCAACACTATCTCTTGCCAAGAGAACTTGTCATACATTCTAATCATGAAGCCTTGAAGTTCCTCAAAGGTCAAAGCAAGCTGAACAATTGACATGCCAAGTGGGTGGAGTTCATAGAAGCATTTCCCTACACCATCAAGCACAAGAAAGGGAAAGATAACATAGTGGCTGATGCACTATCCAGGCGGTACACTTTAATCTTTACTCTTGATGCTCAATTGCTTGGCTTTGCTTTTATGAAAGAACTTTATGCTCATGATTCTGATTTTGGTGACATTTATCATGTTTGCATATCTAAGGGAAGTAAGAATCGGTTTTACATGCATGATGGATATCTATTCAAGGGGTCTAAACTTTGCATCCCTAGTGGATCTCTTAGGAGGCTTTTAGTACTAGAAGCCCATGGTGGCGGCTTAATGGGACACTTTGGGGTCATGAAAACTTTGCATACACTTAGGGAGCATTTCTTCTGGCCTTACATGACTAAGGGTGTAGAAAAACTGTGTGCTTCATGTGTTGTGTGCTTGCTTGCTAAGTCTAAAGTTCAGCCCCATGGTCTTTATACTCCTTTGCCTATACCCCAAGTCCCCTGGGAAGACATCTCCATGGATTTTGTTTTGGGATTACCTCGGTCTAAGAGAGGGAGGGATTATCTTCGTTGTGGTGGATCGATTTTCTAAAATGGCCAATTTTATAGCTTGCCACAAGACTGATGACGCTTCCTATGTTGCTAATATTTTCTTTGACCAAGTGGTGAGGTTACATGGAGTTCCTAGGTCCATTGTATCAGATCGTGATGTGAAGTTCTTGAGCTACTTCTGGAAGACCTTGTGGGCCAAGCTAGGGACGAAGCTCCTCTTTTCCACTACTTGTCACCCTCAAACGGATAAGCAAACCGAGGTAGTTAATTGAACCCTTCGTGCATTGCTTAGGTCTTTATTGCGAACTAACTTGCGCAGGTGGGAAGAGTGCCTCTCCTTCATTGAGTTTGCCTACAATAGGTCCATTCATTCAGCAACCAAGCGCACTCATTTTGAGGTTGTGTATGGCCGCAATCCTACCACTCCTTTGGATCTCATGCCCTATGCCACCAATGATCGAGAGAATAAGAAAGGCCTTGATCAAGCTGCAAGGATCAAGAAGCTTCATGAGGACACAAGGCTGCAATTAGAGAGAAGAACCGCTCAATATGTGAGACAAGCCAACAAAGGACGCAAATAAGTGATCTTTGAACCATGTGACCTTGTTTGGGTGCATTTGAGGAAGGAGCGGTTCCCCGCACTTCCAAATTCCAAGCTCAAACCTCGTGGTGATGGTCCTTTCCAAGTGCTGGAGCGGATCAATGACAATGCATACAAGATCGAGCTTCCACCCACATATGGAGTTCATGATGTCTTCAACGTGGATGATTTGGCTCCTTTTGTGGTGGACGACGAAGACGACTACCAAGATCAAGATTCGAGATCGAGTCCCTTTCAAGAGAGGGAGGATGATGTGACTATGGTCCATCATGAAACTCAATCCATGTCACCTCCAATGCCCTTGCTTGCGCTAACCCCGGCGCCGCTCGCTATGAGCCCTTCTCGGCTCCCAAGCCCTAGCAAGGCCACAGGTCGTTCAAGCCACTTTTGCTCGGACAAGCCGGCGTCCTTGGACCTCCCTAGTCATATGTCCACCATCCAGCCCAAGTGTGCCGAGGGAAGTGCACCGGTGCCCGAGCCACGCCTCACACGTTCGCTTGCTCGCGCCACCGCTAGGCTTTCTCCACCAAACCAAGGCCATGATCATCCTCCCGGGGTTATCACTCGGGACCAGGCATCTAAACTCCAAACCAGGCTCATGGAGGGGCTTATGACTCAAGGAGTGCCGAGAGAAGTTCAACTTGGCTCGGTGACTTTGCTTGTGGCTTGTCCAAACGGTGTTTGAAGGCTAACTCTCAAATGGCTCGCGCGTTTTGGCTGATATTTTAATATGGACTTTAATATGTAGTTATTTAAGTTCTGTCAAAAATTCAAGTCATTCCGACTTGCATTTAGTAGTTTAACTGGTGGAACTCTTCGGCTTGCCTAGGGTACTTGAAGAGTTGTTTTGTGGCTCGGTTTTGGTCCTATAAATAGGGCCCTCTCCTACCTTTTGTAATCATCTTTCAATCAACAATAAAATACAAAATAAAGCTCTCAAGCTTCAGTTCTCTTGTCCAGAAAAGCTTCCTTGATCGTGTGTAACATCGATCTTGTTGTGTTCATCTTCTTGTGTGATTTGTATCCCTTGAACTTGATCCAACTTGTCTCCAACGAGTGGTGTGTTATATTTACTCCAAGGAGTCACTTATCCTGTCACTTCCACCACCAAATGCATCACCATCCATTCCCCATTCACGATCTCCAACAAAACAACTCATCTTGCTGAACTCCTTCTCGGATCCCTCTGCAACCCTTCAGTAGATTCGCCATATCGTTCGACTCCTAGAGATGTTCACGCTCAAATTTGGAGGACATAAACTAAACTTCAAGATCTAACTTTTGGCGTGGGTATCATCCCATTTGGAGTCCAGAGCAAAGAGAACAACCCCGTTGAAAATGGAATAGAATCCTGGAATTTAACTATCGAGGAAGATCAAGATCCATTCTTTCTTGAAGCCCATCCAAGACGTCTACTAATGTGCCACGCACTTGAAAGGACCGTCTTTACCAAGGTGAAGGGCAGCCAAGATACTTCTTCAATGGTTATCTCGGCCAAGCTCTCAAAAGGATAAGCAGCTCAATTCCTTAGGATATGACGCACCTTGAAGAATCAAGAAGATGGATAAGCAACTTGAACTTCTTAGGATATAACCCACCCAAGGAATTCAAGAAGAGGCTAATCAATTATAGATATGACTCACTACTCTCAATCAACCTTGCCAAGGATATGACTCACCAAGGCCATGAAATGAACATTTAGATATGACTCACTAAATGCATCAAATCATTCAAGAACTCTCAAACGAGAGAAGAGACAAGAATTCGCTCTAAGCATTCATTTTTCATTCAAGTCTGAAAAACACAAATGAGGCCACTAAGGCCTTAAATAGGTCTCCAAATATTCATAAAAAATAACCAACTCTAAATAAAGCAAAACACAGAAAACACTTCCAAAAATAGCCTTCAAGCATGGGCCGTGGGCTTTGCCTTGGCTCCTTGGTGCCGGCACTAGCCTTGGCCGTGGCCAGCCTTGGCCATTAGCTCGGCCTTGGCTCTTCCTTGCGCTTTCACGAGCTGCCTTCCTCCTTCAAATGGATCAACCTTCTCAGCTAAACATGTCTTCCATATAGGGCCCAAGAGAGCTCGCCCATGGTGATGGTGGCTCGGTGTGTGAATGCCAAGCTTCGCTTGCTCTCGGGTAGCTTCAATCTTTGTAAGGCTCTTGATGGGATCCATGATCACATCATCCTCCCCATCTTGAGGAAGATTCGACCCCGAATCTGCATAGGTTCTCCTTACAAATACATACAACTCGAAGCTCTCAAACCACCCTACATAGTCACTCTTTCCTATCCAATGCCTAAGGGCACTAACCCGACCATAATGCATAAAAACAAATGTGAGGGGACTCCCCTTCTTAATTCGCAGCCTATCCTTCCCATCCAAACATGACAAGAATAAATCCGAATACCCTCCCATGACATGTTGTGTGCACAAAGAATACATCTTACTATAAACAAGACATAGAGGCAATGAAAAACAAAAGACATTAGAGCACATAAGAGTATTCTTAGCTGCATTTGGTCGTGGACATTTGGAGCCAATGTCCTCCACCTTAAGCCGTAGAACCATGCGTTGAGCCAATCCCTTGGCTTTCCTCAACTCTTCACGACTCATAGGCTCAAGTGTGTATAGCCTTTGATCCCAGACTATATGATGGCAGTTGCTCCTTCCTTCATGCAACACACTACGATCAAATTGCCATGGCCTGCCCAAAATCACGACATTGGTTTTGCTAGGCGTAACCAAGCACATCACCACATCGTTGTAGTCTCCTAGGCGAATGGCAATGTCGGCCTCCTTATCCACCATGATCCAGTGATTCTCATTGATCCAATCCACTTCAATTGCCGGCACTAGAGTCCTAGTTGGGATGTCTAGTTGTTGAACCACATGCTCAGCTAGAATGTTGCGGTCACTTCCACTATCGATCAAGGCAATGAACGGAACGAGGCTTCCTCCAATGAAGCAAGTGTGATGGCATCCGAGCTTGCATTGATCATAATCAACCCATGGGTTGTAGCTCATGCTCAACATGTCTTGGAGGAACTCTTCCTTGATTAGATCAATCTCCGCTTGATCTTCAAATGTGGCATCAAAGTCAATAGGCTCTTGCTCGATCTGCGTCTTCATCATCTCCTCTACTTTTCCTCTTCTTTTGACGTCAAAATGAGTGTGTGTGGAGCTCAATGGACTTGTTGGACGTCAATAGAAGCTGGACGTTTGATTTTGACTTCAAACGACTTCAGGTAAGTGTCAAAGCCTTGGCTGAAGTTGTTTTGACGCAAGAAGCAAGGCCAAAATACAAGGGCTGGAGAGAGTATGTATGTGGACGGTAACCTTGGTTGGAGAGAGATTTGTAAGTGGTTAAGTTGTTGGAGGAAATCTTGGGAAGATTTGCCACAACCACCATTTGATCTCTTGCTAAAATCTAGGGAGAGATGGCTGGACATTTGTGTGGGCCTTGGGTGCAGAAGCCAGTCGTGGGTGTAGGAGGGAAAACATAAAAGGAGGCGGTTGTAGAAGATCTTGTGGAGTTATGGGAGGATTTTGTGGTTATGGCTCTAACCGCAGGCCTTGTTTTCTCTTTTTTTTTTTACTAAAATAACCAACTAAAAAGAGGGAACTTTCAGGTTGGTTATGAAAGAAGTGGGGACGTGGGGTTGTAGAGGTGTTGGTGGACGAAGTGGTGGGGAAAATGGTGGCTGGCCGCAAGCAAGGGTCGGCCTCTCCGCCTATGGCTTCTCTTTTGCACGCCCACCTTTGGATCTCCATGCCTTGAAGCACCAAAGATGGCTCATTTGATGTTGCTACTTCCCTTGCTCCCAAGCAAGGTGTCCTCACATCGTCCAAGCCAAGGAAGGGTCAAACAACCACTTTTCTTGCCAAGTTATGAAGTAGACAAGAAAATGAAGATCCCTTCGCCTTGAATCACTCTGATACCAAATGATGTGCCACGCACTTGAAAGGACCGTCTTTAACAAGGTGAAGGGCAGCCAAGATACTTCTTCAATGGTTATCTCGGCCAAGCTCTCAAAAGGATTGTGTTTAATGTGTTTAAGGAAAGGGAAAGATATAACTCACCAAGATGAATCAAGGAGAGTTTGGGATAAGCAACTCAATTCTTCAGGATATGATGCACCTTGAAGAATCAAGAAGAGGGATAATGACGGGGCTAAAGTCGTTATGCCTTATCAAAGTAATCCTTAACAACCTAACTAAGTGTAGTAGGCAAGCAAGGGTCGAATCCCACAGGGAGGTAGCAATATTTCTTAGTGCAACAGGTTGTATGTCAAAGGTAACAAAGGTTTTTTTTGGTTTGTTTGCAAATAACAAAGTAAATAAAAGCAAAGGGTTGTAATCAATTGGGAAAAGTAACTTAGCCAGACAAATATCCACCATTCATTTGATTGATTGATCCTAGATTATCTCTATTCCTTCCTATGAATATTTCTGTTCCTATTCTGAAATAGTTATCAGTCCAACCAGTCCTGATAACCCTAATTACCGAACGCACAAGAAACTATCAAGATTTAGAACAATAGCAGCATTAACCAGGATACATGCAACACCACAACTCGCAGCATTCAATACATAATCAATTCTCTTCACAATAAACTAGTCCAACTAGTCCTAGAATATCATGTTCGCTACACAAGATAAGGGATTTCAACTCAAAATATCCAAACCCTAGCACTAGATAATTACTAATATCAACTAGTTGATCAGGCCAGTCAAATCAGCAAGAATCAATAGGAATAAGCACAAAGAGAAGAGATATAATCAAAGGAAAGGAAATAGAGTTATAATCTCACAATCAAATGCAAACGAAGAATTCAATCGTCAGACTAAGCAAAAGTTGCTTAGTTCTTCATAGTCTTGAAAACGTAAAACTCAAAGGGAAAAACTGAACGATAAGTAATTCAATAATGAAAAGAGGCTGCTAGGAAACTAGGTTATAAAACCCTCGCAAAACCTAATGCTAAAAAGATAACAAATAACATCTAAAAGGAAATAACAAAATAAAAGAAAAAGGAAATAAAGATAAAACAGAATCTTCGGACGAAACTTCTCGCGCACGTCTGACAACCGTTTCCGCAACCGCGGAAAAGTCTCTGTAAGCTCTCGCATCTTCTTGTTCTCTCTTCGCTCCGTGTTGTTCTGTGACCGCGGCGGAGATTTCCGCGACCGCAGACAAGCTCCTGTAGCTTCTTCAGCTCTTCCTTCGTCTTCTCTCGTGGCTTTCTTCTCCATCTTCTTTAAGTCTTCATTTTAGCTCTTCAAAACCCCCAAATCCACACTTCTACTCCTCAACTTCATTCTCCACAATTGTGCTCTAAACTCATCCAAATGGTACCTAAAATTCCGGTAACAACTCCTAGTTAAACCCTATAAAGTAGCGCTGATCAGATAAGCAACTTGAACTTCTTAGGATATAACCCACCCAAGGAATTCAAGAAGAGGCTAATCAATTGTAGATATGACTCACTATTCTCAATCAACCTTGCTAAGGATATGGCTCACCAAGGCCATGAAATAAACATTTAGATATGACTCACTAAATGCATCAAATCATCCAAGAACTCTCAAAAGAGAGAAGAAACAAGAATTCGCTCTCAAGCATTCATTTTTCATTCAAGTCTGAAAAACACAAATGAGGCCACCAAGGCCCTAAATAGGTCTCCAAATATTCATCAAAAATAACCAACTCTAAATAAAGCAAAACACATAAAACACTTCCAAAGATAGCCTTCAAGCATGGGCCGTGGGCTTTGCCTTGGCTCCTTGGTGCCAGCACTAGCCTTGGCGTGGCCAGCCTTGGCCATGAGCTCGGCCTTGACTCTTCCTTGCGCTTTCACGAGCTGCCTTCCTCCTTCAAATGGATCAACCTTCTCGGCTAAACATGTCTTCCATATGGGGCCCAAGAGAGCTCACCCATGGTGATGGTGGCTCGGTGTGTTCATGCCAAGCTTCGCTTGCTCTCAGGTAGCTTCAATCTTTGTAAGGCTCTTGATGTGATCCATGATCACATCATCTACCTTGCACTGAGAACGAGAGGAACGTGGTCCTATATCATGTACTCTCAAATTCAATCTATCTTTCTATTAGATAAAACCAAAGTATAAATAAGGAAAACATGATAGAAAAGAAGCTTGATGGCACGCCCCCTATAGGGTCGGCCCTAACATCTTCTAAAGCTACTCCTATGTCAAAAAATATATCACAGCAAATACTAAATATAGTGTAGCTAGGAAATACCAAAAATAGCAAAGTAGAAACATTCAGTCTCACAGACTGCCACACATAGAAAGTCTTAAACTAGAAACTATGGATAAGCATGCAACATTTCTTGCATGTGAGTGGGCCTAGATGTGGCTAAGTTAACTCCATTGGCTCTTGAATCACCTCCTCTAAGTCCCTCAAAGTCAAGGCTAACCATGAGTCATCATTCTCCCCCACTTGGCTTCGAATCGTCCTCAATTCGACAAGGAAGGAAGGAAAGAATGAAGAAAGGGCAGCCATGGTTGTACAAATCAGAATATCATTGGGCACATGGAGATGATAATCATAGTCCTTAAGTCTCTTCACTCCACGCCAAGGACTAGTGACACTAGGATCAAGCTTGCGTTTCCTAGGAGGGTGATAGCTAGCCTCTTTAAGGGGCAATGGTGGGACATGTTCTCGCATCACAAGGCTGTAGTGTCCAAGGTTGGGGGGCTCCTTCAACGCCTCAATATGTAGCCTTGTCCCCTCCTCCTTGAAGCCAAGTGGCCTAGTCCATGTCTAAAGAGTAGGAACCGCGAGTGTCGTTGAGCAAGGCCTCAACAAGAGGCGGTGGGATGAGGTGGGTGACATCGTAGCATCCAAGTTCTCCTCCCAAGGTAAGGGCAATAACACCTTAGGTGATGGTGGTTGTTCAATAGGCGCCAAAGCTAGTGGTGGCGGCCATGGTGCTTGACGAGGTGACCTGCACATAACAAATCGCACACAAGGCAAACTATACTCCCAAAGTCCCAAGACTTGGGGTAAGTAGGAAAGGAAGACATAGAAAAACCTTGGAGTAAAGAACTATGAAGAACAAGTGAAGGATATGATATGCGCTCTTCAATTGTGAGAGGCATATGGTGATGATAGCTAGGTGAAGTGTTGATGGATGCCAACCTCCCTTGACCTCCATCGACGAGGAGGACATACTTGTCATCAAGTGTGATGGCCCGGTGACTAGGGCACGAGCACGTGCCATGGCTCAAGCCATCGCTTCACTTGTCAATCGGGCCCTCGCAAGCAACGATGTCGGCGAGCCACAAGCCCCACGCGTGCTCACATGTATGGCCATCGAAGACACCTTGGTCGGGCACTCACCATCGCTTGTCCAGGCGCCGCTCACCTCGACGCCATGACATCAAGGACGTCGACACCATGACATGCCATGGCACCATGGACATCGCCGCCTCCCTTGACGCGCCCGATGCCATGCCTATCCGAGCTTCGGCTCTTACCCTTGCTATTTTTAGTATTTGGCTTATGTTTCTAGACTTGCCTTATTGGGTGGGTAAGGCCATATGCATAGGGACATTAACCCAAGGCCCACTAGTTGGCAAGGCCTTGTTGGCCAAATTGCCTTAGTATTTAAGCTCATTATGTTGCCACTTGTAACCTAGTTGAAGATTATTATTGGAAATCCAATTTGGGTTGAGGAATACCTCCCTAAACCCTCCAATCTATTTTCCAACTCAAGCTCACTCTTTTCTCATCTCTTTCACTCAATCAAACGAAGCTCATACTTAAACCAAACTCTCTTTTTCTTACATTAACAAAAATCAGCCAAGGAACCTCCTTTGAGGTTCCCTTGGCCTTGTTCTCCTCGGTTTTTTCTCAAGAACCTCTTCATTTGCTTCCGCCTAGTTCGAGCCTTCAAGAAGACATCAAGATCTAGTTGGTGCCTGGAGAGAAGAAGCCTTGCCTTTCTAGCCACGATCGAGCACAAGCCGTGAACAAAGGCTCCTTTGGTGTCTTGATTCACATCAAGTGCGGTCCTCACAACATCCTTGGAATGGAACCAAAGGGGTCTGATGTTGATCTGCTTGAGGGGCCAAAGGAAACGTCGTAGGCTCCAAAGCATCCTCCTTACTCGGTATTGATGGTGTGGCCAAAGGTGTGTCATCCTAGACGACAATAGGCACCATATTGGCATATGTCTCGGCCTCCGTTATAATATCATGATCCATAGGCTGCTCCTTTTCGGTCACCACATCTAGGTGAGTGTGGTTATCACTAGGCCTAGTCACGGCCTTAATGTCGTCACAAGAAGCAGCAACAAAAACCTCCCGCGCTAAGGATTGGATCACGTCATCTTCCTGCCCGTGGATGTAATTGCTATTAGGGGAAATGTTAGCCATGTGGCCTCGCCCTTCACACATAACACATATAATGTCATGTGTTCTAACCTGGGGATGCGTAGTCTCCTTTTCTCTGCCCTTGGACATGCAAATAGTATATTGAGGTGAGTCATAGACTCCCTTAGGCTGCACAGAAGGGTTAGAAGAATAATTGTAAGAACCATGAAAGAAGGGTTAAGAGTGGTACCTTGTTGGGACATTTGAAGACCAAGTAGTAGGTCTTCGCACCTCCTTATATGTGGACTCACGAGCACGCGGACAAGCACGAGGACGTCTCTTGACATAGTCAAGTAGGAAGTCCATCATATCATTTAAATTCTCCAAGTTGTGTTGGGTGTGGTCCATGGCGTCTCATATAAACAAGCCAAACAACTAGAAGTAGACAAGCCTTAAGTATCCACAAGGCCTTGTTAGCTAATTCAATACCCCAAAGGTTCCAGCTTAGGGTGTGAGAGGGTTTTCAGGGAAAATAATGGTAATAGGGCAACTGAGTTAGTAAGGTATTTGATGTAAAAAATCAAGTTCAAGAAACAAGAAGAGAAATGCAAGAACTCCCTACTAAAGGGCAACACTACAAACAAGGATTGAATTACCCTAATCAAGATGAATCAAGCAAAACAACCTATATGCAAGGCTATCCAAGAGAAAAATGTGACTTGATCAGCAAGTAATCACGTAGGGCATCAATGTGCAACAAGGAAACAAATCTTGAATCAATAATCCAAGATGCACAGCTAGAACAAGAAAGGTTTGTATGTGCAAGTTCACGTCTTTGCCTTGCTTGCAAGTCACACAATCAAGGGACAAGATATTTTCAAGAAAACTCACTCAATCACCCAAGTTAAATTTTGTCTAAGCCACTTTAGAACGTTTCTTGGCCTTGTGGCCGTGAATTTCATGAATCTTGAAGAAGTATTGTTGTGCAAGAAAGCAATCAAGCAAGCAATGTTTTTGTTTTTCTACTTCTGATTTTCGTTCTTTTTTTTACTTGACCTCAGATTAGGTGAATCTAAGAGAAAGTAATCAAGCAAATAACAAGAAGGGAAAAAACGGCTGCAAAGAGAAGAGAAAATAGGGTAGAAGCGCAAGTTGTCATGCAAGAAAGATCAAGAACAAGAAATTCAAAACTTAGCATGCAAGAATTGAACTAATTAATATCATGCAAGAATTGAACTAATTAATATCATGCAAAAACAACAACTTGATTGTTAAACAAGACAAACAAAGCAACAAAATCCAAACCTAACTCCAAAAGGTGAAGGCTTTGGGTGCAAGACAACCTAAAAGAAGAACTAGGGTTTCGGCGACAATGGATGTATGGCACGACAAAGAGGTTGTCCTAGGGGTTGTGGTTCATTTGTTTGGCGGTGGAAGGGTATGGTGGTGATGGTAACACGGTGGTCCAAGGGTGGTCGAGTAGTGGTGGTACAGTGGTGGTGGTGGTTATGGTGCAAGGTGCGGTTGATGGTAAATGGTTCAAGAAGAGATCTAAAAGCTGAAAATTTTGAAGAATTGAAAGAGCAAAATCAAGGAATACTTGCCTTAACATGGAAATCTGATACCACTTGATAAGAAATCCCTTGGTTGCCATGTTCTTGGTGAGAAAGAACTCACCTTGGCGCCTAAGAGATCTCTGTTTTTGGTCCTGTCTTTGGCGAAGTATAACGTTCTGCGCTAATGTCAGAATTGAGTGATTCCAACGCGAGAATAAAGATCAGGAAGTCAACTAGAACTCCTCCAAATTTCACGTCGATTGGATTCGTTTGAAGCTTGTTGTCATGCATGATCCAGTCAAGCAGGGTACAACTGTCCCTCCCGATCCAAGTACTTGAAAGCGGGGCAAGGTCAAGCTAATGATCCAAAACAAGCATTGCATGGGAGGCAATCCAAGACTTTTGATGTGAGGTTTTTCCTTTTTGTGTTATTTCTACATTAAGACAATGTAGGGTTTAGCTTGGGGGGATGCAATTCACATCTAGACTTGCATGTTCATATTAGTTCATTCTAGATTTTGTTTGATTATTTTTTATGAACTTATTTTCTTGTTTTTGTTTTCATGAACTGCATACTTGCATTTTAGATGTTGGATTTGACTCTCTTGCTTGATTTCCTATGCTTATTTCTCATATGATTCATGAAATGAGTCTTCTTAACATGCCTTGGTTGTTGATATTGCAATTGATTTGTGAGCATGCTTATGTGAGTATATAGTTTGGCAATTGGCTTGAGTATGTGACAATTGATTGAGGAACAAAGATTCTAGACAATAAGTCATCTTGTTACAACCTAATTACCTCATGATTTTGTGTGCATGGTCTCTAGGGGTGGATATTTAGGATGTTGATGCAAGCATATGGTAGTTTAGCATACAAAGTTGAGACATGAGTGAAACACTAACCTAAACACATGAGTATCAGTAACTTAATTTCTTTGTCCTTGTGAGGTTTAGAGTGGAGGAACTACCTACATCTCTTTCATGGTCGAAAATCATGTTATGATTGTGCTTGCTTGATGTTCGGATTCTCATAGTCATTGTTCACCTATCACTTGGGTAAAAACAACCTCTGCGTGTTTGAGGATTCATTAGCCTTGTCCTTGCTTGAGGACAAGCTAGGGTTAAGCTTGGGGGTGTTTGGTAACATCTATTTTGTACATGTTTAGGTCATGGATTTTGTGTAATTAATTGGGTCTTCTCATGTATTTATTAGTTGTTTTCTAGCATCGAATAAGTTTCTATTATTAATATCTACACCCAGGTTTTGCATAATTTCAGGTACTTTGGAGAACCTTCGAGATTAAAAGAAGAATGTTTAGGATTGGAAGAGTCAACATGTACTTTTTGAGTACGTACAAGTGTAACACCCCCAAATTTAACGCCATTTGAAAGCGTTACTGCCGATGACCCCGGACGTAAACCCCGAAGTCACCCCAGGCTTTTCCGACGTCATAACTGACTTAAAACACAGTTACAATACTAAAATCGTAACTTTTATTAAACCACATGGTCGCGGAATTACACGATTCCTAAAACGACCCAATTTCATCAGAAATACAAAATAGCACAGCGGAAATCTTTTAAATACAAAACGACAAAACAACTTGTCGAAAACAAAACACCGTCCATCCTCATAGTCGCTCTAGCCTTCTCAGATCTGCATGTGCCGAAACGGACGGACGACACCCCCATGACGTTACCGAAATATTAAAAATACAAGAGTTAGTCTAATGAATAGACTAAGCAAAGGCTCATGGCATACAATTCACACGAACACATCACAAGCAATTCCACATATCACAAATCACATCACAATCTCAAGTCACATGTTTACAGCATATCTCTTATATTAGCGTTGATTCTAGCAGAATATACAACCTAATATAATATCAGATTTTAATTATTTCAAATTAATTCATAACCACTTGCCTGGAAAGAAGAGCTTTTCTTAACTGCACTACTCGCCAAAGTTCATTAATTAGGTGCTTTCAGACACTTATCTGAATTAAATGACCACACACACACACATATCATGTTATAAACTTTTAACTGGACCTCACAGGATCCAAACCTCTAACTATCGCATTGGGTCTTAATTGCCCTTATAAAGAATGAACCTCGCAGAGTCCAAATTTTCACTATCGCATTGGGTCTTAATCGCCCTTATAAAGAATGAACCTCGCAGAGTCCAAACTTTCACTATCGCATTGGGTCTTAATCGCCCTTATAAAGAATGAACCTCGCAGAGTCCAAACTTTTACTATCGCATTGGGTCTTAATCGCCCTTATAAAGAATAAACCTCGCAGAGTCCAAACTTTCACTATCGCATTGGGTCTTAATCGCCCTTATAAAGAATGAACCTCGCAGAGTCCAAACTTTCACTATCGCATTGGGTCTTAATTACCCTAAACAGTTATAAAGAAACGCCCATGGAACACACCGGATCCAGGCGCTCCTACGAATACTCGTGCTAACTAACAGTTAAACACGCAAACACATCACACAGAGAACCATCACGGCTCAACCTGAACAACTATCACCCTAGATTTAATAATCTAAGCCACACACAATAAATCATATCAAGGACCCTTACGGCCTTCACCTGTACAACAAATCTATCATATACTAGCGTCGGTTCTAGCAGAATATACAACCTAGTATAATATCATCTTTTAATCACATATAGTTATCAAAACTGTTCCCAACATAATTAACAATCATCCCAAATTAATTAACAACAAACAATTGATAATTAATTGAAGTATGGAATGATGAGCAAGAGCGAACCGCCACTTGCCTGAATCCGCAGAAGCTTAAGCAAAGCTTAGAGACAACGGCTCTTGGGTCCAAAACTGGAACAGATCTTGGATAATAAATCCCTAAGAAATGGCCCATAACAAGACCCTAAGTTAGATTCAATACACATATATATGAATCTAAAAGAATATGAAAGGAAATCAAAGGAAACGAGCAAAGCCCAAAGCCAAACCACAAAACACACACTCGGACACACATACCGCGATCGCGGTAGGTCGCGGTCGGTCGTGGTTGTCGTGCTGTGACAGTGGCTAGCTCGCGAGACAACAATGGAGAATTTCTTACCCAAACCGATTTGTTTGCCTTCGATTTGTCTATGGTTCGATCTCCCAACACCTCAAAGCTTCCAACAACACCTAGGAGCACCTTCTCGACTCAAGAGACACTCGAAATCTCCCACACACGAAGCTCACAAGCTCGGCTTTAATGGAGAAAAACAGAGGAAAATAGAGGAGAAGAAGAAGGAAGAAGAAGAGAGCTCTTGGCTTCGGTCTTCACCTCCTTTTATAGCACAAATCCGACCACCTCCAAGGGGACAAGGGGACACAAGCCAAGCCAACTGGAGAGCCACTTGCCTTCCCAGAAAAATCAGAAAAACAGAGCTACAGTAACCGCCACGCGAGGAAGACGACACTGCTCAGCAAAAAGGCATTACCGCGATCGCGGCCGATCGCGGTGAGTCGCGGTTCATCGCGGTGAGTCGCGGTTTTAAGCCGACTTTGCTTATTCTTATCCGAACTTGGTTTGGATTAAATTTCTTAACTCCGGGTTAAATATATTCGTACATTAACGATACATTAACCCCGAAAATACCTCAACTGTATTATATAATGCTCGGAAAATTTTACAGAGCTCAGACCCCTTTTGAGAAGGTCCGAGACTCACTGAATTAAATCCGTCTAGCAAAACGGGCATAAGAAAAATTTGAAAATAATTCAAAATACCCTTAAAAATTACGGGGTGTTACATTACTACCCCCTTATTTTAAGTTTCGACCCCGAAACTTGCATTATCAAGGCCGACAACAAGTAGGGAAAGTATCTAAGTACACCCGTCTCAGTCTCCCAAGTAACCTCTTCGGTTTCTAATTTGGAGCACAAAACTTGTACCAAAGGTACACCCTTACTGCACAACTGCTTGGTTTCAACCAAATATTTATATTAGCAAGAACATTTACAACAAAAGGTTTACAACCTTGCTGCATACTTAAACTTACTAACACAATTGTCCATAACAAAAGACTGGGTAACACCCAAATCTACAACCTACAACAAAAGTAGAAAGCTTTAAGCAAATGGAAAATCAGATCCATCCGCCTCACGCATCACGTAAAGACGTTGACCTTGACTTCCAGAAGCTACTGGGGCCTTCCCTTTATTCTGTGCAGTGGTCTGCATCGAAGGACTTGGAGCCTCAACCGGTTTATACTCAGGCCGATTGTTCTGATTAGCAGACCTTTGCTGCGACTCCGTTCCTTTCTGCTCTCCCTGACGACATAACTTTTGTATGTGACCTTCCTTTCCACAGCCAAACCATAAACTCTTCTTACTCTGACAATCAAAATTCCTGTGCCCAAAAGCACCGCAATTGAAACACTGATATGGTCTGTTGCTCCAACCGGAGCCCCTGGCAGAGCCAGAATGAGTTGTCTCGGTCTTAGCACGACCAGACTTCTCAAACTTAGTAGGCGATGCCGGTCGTTTGAACGAACCAGCTTGGCAATCCTGCTGCCCACCTTTTTCCTTAACCTGCTTCTTCCGCTTACGGGCAGACTCCTCCAGAGTTGCCTCCAACTTGTAGGCCGCATCCACGTACTGCTCCAGAGTAGAGCATGAGTGGTGCACCATCCATGGCTTAATATCTGGGCTCATCCATTCATGGAAGTACCAGATCTTCTGAGCCTCACTGCTTATCTACGGTTCTGCATACTGCAGTAAATGATTGAACTTAGTGGCGAGCTCTGTCACCTTCAACCCTTCTGTCTTTGGATATAAAAACTCTTTGTGCTTCTCCTCCCTCATAGCTCGAGAGAAGAAACGGTCCGTCATCTTGGTCTTAAACATTGACCAGGTCAACACCGGGCTATCAGCCAAGCCGGTACTCTCCCACCATTCACTGGCTTCTTCCTTCAGCTGCAGAGAAGCTAGATGCACCTTCTCTGCTTCCGTGCACTCAATATTACGGAATAACCGTTCCATATGTGAGAACCAATGAGCCACCCTGACTGGCTCTCCTTTTCCATCATAACTGTCGGGTCTCATGGAGTTAATAGCCTTCAGCGCTCGGCCATACTCTCCTCTATCCCTGTTTACACCTCCTTGAAGCACACGGTTCCCTTGTTCCTCAAATCTCGGAACTTCTGGAGGTGCTGGCACAGCTTGTGCCTGAGGTGCGATTGGTCGCATTATCTCAGTAATTGCTTGCAGGACAATCCTCCGGATCGCTGTGACTGTGGCTGCATCGAGCACCACTGGAGCGTCGGCCTGATCTTGGCCATTGCCTCCTGGATTGTTGTTCTCAGACTCGTGTTCTTCCACAGGGTCTGCATCAATCCTTGTACCTGGTCTCGGGTCGTTGCTCGACCCAGCACCAGTGCGAATAATGTCCCTCGGGTTCACCATCTGATTACCGATCAAAGTCCAAGTACTTTATACATTAATATCTATCCATAATGTAATAAAAGTCAACTCAGAGCAGATCAACTTGGTAAACTTTCCTAGATGAACCCGAACTAGAATACTAGGTTCTACAACCTCAAATCACGACAAGCAAACTGAGAACTCAAGTCTAACTGGAGATGGCAAAACCACCTCGACTTCTTCCGAGTCCTTCTGAAGAGAACAGAATGCACCCTCAACTACGGGTGACAAATAGAGAATCTTAGTCTTTCTAGACACAGAAGCAAACTTTCGTATCAGACTGTAGAAGGCACGACTATGAACGACTTTTTATTTGAAAAATTCAGAGCTCTTGGAAAACATTTTAGCTCTGATACCATTTCTGTAACACCCCCAAATTTAACCCCATTTGAAAGCGTTACTGCCGATGACCCCGGACATAAACCCCGAAGTCACCCCAGGCTTTTCCGACGTCATAACTGACTTAAAACACAGTTACAATACTAAAATCGTAACTTTTATTAAACCACATGGTCGCGGAATTACACGATTCCTAAAATGACCCAATTTCATCAGAAATACAAAATAGCACAGCGGAAATCTTTTAAATACAAAACGACAAAACAACTTGTCGAAAACAAAACACCGTCCATCCTCATAGTCGCTCTAGCCTTCTCAGATCTGCATGTGCCGAAACGGACGGACGACACCCCCATGACGTTACCGAAATATTAAAAATACAAGAGTTAGTCTAATGAATAGACTAAGCAAAGGCTCATGGCATACAATTCACACGAACACATCACAAGCAATTCCACATATCACAAATCACATCACAATCTCAAGTCACATGTTTACAGCATATCTCTTATATTAGCGTTGATTCTAGCAGAATATACAACCTAATATAATATCAGATTTTAATTATTTCAAATTAATTCATAACCACTTGCCTGGAAAGAAGAGCTTTTCTTAACTGCACTACTCGCCAAAGTTCATTAATTAGGTGCTTTCAGACACTTATCTGAATTAAATGACCACACACACACACACATATCATGTTATAAACTTTTAACTGGACCTCACAGGATCCAAACCTCTAACTATCGCATTGGGTCTTAATTGCCCTTATAAAGAATGAACCTCGCAGAGTCCAAACTTTCACTATCGCATTGGGTCTTAATCGCCCTTATAAAGAATGAACCTCGCAGAGTCCAAACTTTCACTATCGCATTGGGTCTTAATCGCCCTTATAAAGAATGAACCTCGCAGAGTCCAAACTTTTACTATCGCATTGGGTCTTAATCGCCCTTATAAAGAATGAACCTCGCAGAGTCCAAACTTTTACTATCGCATTGGGTCTTAATCGCCCTTATAAAGAATGAACCTCGCAGAGTCCAAACTTTCACTATCGCATTGGGTCTTAATCGCCCTTATAAAGAATGAACCTCGCAGAGTCCAAACTTTCACTATCGCATTGGGTCTTAATTACCCTAAACAGTTATAAAGAAACGCCCATGGAACACACCGGATCCAGGCGCTCCTACGAATACTCGTGCTAACTAACAGTTAAACACGCAAACACATCACACAGAGAACCATCACGGCTCAACCTGAACAACTATCACCCTAGATTTAATAATCTAAGCCACACACAATAAATCATATCAAGGACCCTTACGGCCTTCACCTGCACAACAAATCTATCATATACTAGCGTCGGTTCTAGCAGAATATACAACCTAGTATAATATCATCTTTTAATCACATATAGTTATCAAAACTGTTCCCAACATAATTAACAATCATCCCAAATTAATTAAGAACAAACAATTGATAATTAATTGAAGTATGGAATGATGAGCAAGAGCGAACCGCCACTTGCCTGAATCCGCAGAAGCTTAAGCAAAGCTTAGAGACAACGGCTCTTGGGTCCAAAACTGGAACAGATCTTGGATAATAAATCCCTAAGAAATGGCCCATAACAAGACCCTAAGTTAGATTCAATACACTTATATATGAATCTAAAAGAATATGAAAGGAAATCAAAGGAAACGAGCAAAGCCCAAAGCCAAACCACAAAACACACACTCGGACACACATACCGCGATCGCGGCAGGTCGCGGTCGGTCGCGGTTGTCGTGCTGTGACAGTGGCTAGCTCGCGAGACAACAATGGAGAATTTCTTACCCAAACCGATTTGTTTGCCTTCGATTTGTCTATGGTTCGATCTCCCAACACCTCAAAGCTTCCAACAACACCCAGGAGCACCTTCTCGACTCAAGAGACACTCGAAATCTCCCACACACGAAGCTCACAAGCTCGGCTTTAATGGAGAAAAACAGAGGAAAACAGAGGAGAAGAAGAAGGAAGAAGAAGAGAGCTCTTGGCTTCGGTCTTCACCTCCTTTTATAGCACAAATCCGACCACCTCCAAGGGGACAAGGGGACACAAGCCAAGCCAGCTGGAGAGCCACTTGCCTTCCCAGAAAAATCAGAAAAACAGAGCTACAGTAACCGCCACGCGAGGAAGACGACACTGCTCAGCAAAAAGGCATTACCGCGATCGCGGCTGATCGCGGTGAGTCGCGGTTCATTGCGGTCAATCGCGGTGAGTCGCGGTTTTAAGCCGACTTTGCTTATTCTTATCCGAACTTGGTTTGGATTAAATTTCTTAACTCCGGGTTAAATATATTCGTACATTAACGATACATTAACCCCGAAAATACCTCAACTGTATTATATAATGCTCGGAAAATTTTACAGAGCTCAGACCCCTTTTGAGAAGGTCCGAGACTCACAGTATTAAATCCGTCTAGCAAAACGGGCATAAGAAAAATTTGAAAATAATTCAAAATACCCTTAAAAATTACGGGGTGTTACAACAAGCTAGTTTTGAGGAGCATTGACAATCAAAATGTTATAGGAAAGTAACACTAAAATCCGGGCTAAGCATTTAAACTATCATTTTGACGTCTATGTCTTGTAACTCTTCGTTCGAGTGATACGGTTAACGTATTTGGGTCATCGAGGTGGCGTTGGAAAGCCTACTAGACGAGCTTCACTTTGTCTTTATATACACTGATTCCAAATCTTGCTCGAAAGGGGCCAAAATTATGCATCTTTGAGACATACGGTTTGATGCACAGAGGGAGAAGTGATCCGTGCGTTCTCTGCATGGGCATGCAACTAGAAATCACCGTCTCCTAGTCTTGCTAGGAATGCATGGAAGGAGAGGACCGTGCACGGACGAAGAGCTCCGTGCAGTGATGTACGCACGGACGAAGACGTAGTCCGTGCACACCTTTTTGTAGTTAGCTGACCTCCGTGCTGTGTCAATTGCATGGACCATGCACCGCGAATTTTTCTGGATTTATGGCCTTCGACCCGAGACTATTGTGAACTAGTTGTGCATGGACCGTGCACACAATTATGAATTTTTCTGGATTTATGGCCGTCGGCCTGAGAGTAATGCTTAGGTAGACTAATTTGATATTTGTTTGAATGCAAACCTGAAACATTGTTGATCAATAATAGAGAACTTTATGCCCATAGTAGCTTATGCGATCAAGATCCTATTAAGTTTTGAGACCGAGAGGTAATAACGTTAATAGGTACTTAGATAGGGTTTGAGACCGAGAGATAATAACTTCTCTTGGATCCCTATGATTTGAAACTGGGATTTTATTATTGCGAGAGATTTTATTATCGTAGAAACCCTAAGATTAGATTGAATATGGAAAGTCACAAAAGTGGATGTTAGTTCAATTTCTCCTTAGATTCTAAGTGCCCAAAGGGTCTGGATCTTGATTAGCAAGTAATGAAAGTGGATGTTAACTGAATCTAGACACATTTACTATCATCCGAGATGAATTAGTATTTATCGCAGATAGTTACCTTTTAAAAGAGTCAGGCTAAGTTTATGCATTTATCTAGTTAAGTCTACTGAAGCATTGTTGTGGAGATACTTTTCCCTAAAAGCTTCCCTCCATTAATTTAAAACCATCTTTTACAATTCTTTCTTAGTAGTTAGTTATAGTTCAAATGAAAACACCCTATTCACGGATTAGCATACTAGTCAAAGTTATAGTTGATGCTACATTAGTCCTCGTGGGATCGATAATTGAAAACTACAACTAACCCCATACACTTGCGAGTAGGTTTTAGCCCCATCAGATACCACTTTATTTTCGAGCAAAGCACGGGCCGTCGACTAGTAGTTTTGAAACATTGCAAATTTGTTTTCCTTTTCTGTTCCCCACTTTTTAATTTTAATATTTTATGTCAAAAGCTCTAAAACATGGCAAATTTCTTTTCCTCACTTGTACTAATTCTTTACCCTCTTCCAAATAGCGTAATAGATCGACGAACATGTGTAGGAAAAAACCATCACAAAATTAGGCCAAACTTAATTTTGTTGGAGAAAAAAGGACTGACCTCGCTTCTCATATTGGTTTTATCATTCCGGACTCCCACTCACATATCATCACTATTGAGAAAAAAAATCAAATACTTCTATACTATAAAGTGAAGCTTATGTATTACATGAAGGAATCAACGAAGCAATTAGCTTAAATATTAAATATATTATTATTGAATGCGACAACTTAGTAGATTGACTACGAACACTTGTTGGTAGGTGGATTTAAGCAATTAGTTTATATCCCAAGCTCATAATTTGCGACCAAAGATGCATTCTCATCATAAAAAATTAATCTCTATCATCTAGATTGACTACGAACACTTGTTCGTATGTGCATTATGGACAAGTGATAACCATCAGAGCAATTTTCCCGTACTGAATTATTCAATGCATTTCATGTAGTGTCCGGATATGTGTTCATCCTTTTCGTCTTTCATCTCACTATTTCAAACTCTCTTATTTCACTATCTTGTCCTTATAAATTACTTCCAAATCAATACTTCTTTATTTGAAAAAGATATACATATTTTTTGACCAACATCAACTCTACAATCTCTTAACAATATACTCTAAAAATCTCAAATGTTCAATGAAGTAGAATTGTCGAATGAAGACGAGTTCAAGTTGAGAGTAGAAGATATTCCATTGAATTTTTTGCTTCTGGAACACACATGTCTTTAATGCACTATGCCGGTATGTACCCATCTTCTTTGGGCATCTATAATGGTAATACAAATACAATCATAGAGATTGATTTTTTTTTTTTATATTTTTTTTCCGTAATGGAGGGATAAACCCGTTTTATTAGTTTAATTATAAAAGTGATTAGTGAGGAGAACTAAATACATTGTCAATGTCAAGCAAACCACGAAATTCATGAGGTGGAAGATCAAATACAGTGTAATCACAAAGTGCTTCCCTAATTTTTTTGGGCCAACCAGTTAGCACCGACAATCTCTCTTCTGGGCACATGCCTGACTTTAATCGTCCACACAATGATGTGAAATCACTTAGTTGCCACGTTCTTGGATCGAAAGAACTCGCATTGACATGCAAGAAATATCGATTTGGTTCCCGTCTTTGACAAAGTATAAATTTTGCTCCGTAACTCCGAATCCAGTTATTCCGATACCAAATTAAATATCAGGAAGTCAACAAGAATGCCTCCAAATTTCACGTCAATTGGACAAGTAGAACTCCAGAATGACCAGTGCTCAAATTTAGCGCGCAATACTAAAAATGTGAAATCTGAGTGATTGTTGTGGATCCGAATTGATTGATTGATGAACACGAAACTTAATTTTTGTTTCAATGATTTTGAAAAGATGAAATTTTAGACTGAACAGTCTTGAAAGTAACTTATCCAAGTTACTCTCAAATTCAATCTATATTTCATTAAGATAAAACAAGAGTTTAAATAGAAAACACAAGATAGAAAAGAAAGAGATGGCACGCCCCCTAGGTATAGGGTCGGCCCTAGCTTTCCTAAAACTAGTCCTAAGTCAAAAAATAGATTAAGGGAAATACTAAATATAGCATAGCTAGGAAATACCAAAAATAGCAAAGCAGAAACATTCAGTATCACAAACTGCCACTAATAAAAAGTATTAAACTAGAAACAATGGATAAACATGCAACATCCCTTGCATACGAGTGAGCCAAGATTTGGCTACGGTTGCTCGTCCAACCAAGTCACGGTCCTCTCGACCTCCATGAGCCCTCGAATCAACATCTCCAAGTCTCGCCAAGTATACGCATACCATGAGTCATCATTTTCCTCACTTGGCCTCGAATTGTCTTCGTTCGACAAGTCATATGCATGAAAAAGTGAGGGAAAGAGGGGTAGCTAAGTGTACAACAACGCACTCCACATAAAATAACACTAGAAGTTGGTAATCAAAGGCCCGAATTTGAGTAAACCCAAGAGAGGTTCCAGCTGCACATGTGTCCATCCGAGCATAGTAGTGTGAGGCGCCAAATGTCTGACAAGGAGGCCAATGCCGGTCCGGTGGCGCACCATGGAGTGGAGGCTCAGAATGGGACGTCAAGATGGTGAAGTGTGCATCACCATGGGGATGGATAGTCCTCCCAACAGCCTACCAAAGTGATGGAAATGATGGGGGGATTGTCGGTGGTGATGGTTGCCAAAGCATCGAGTGGCCAGGGTGAGCAACGCTGAGCGTGATTTTGGGGCGCGACTCTCCATTGTGGTTCCCAAAGTGATGAATCCATCCTTCCTAGTCCAAAGAAGCTGCAAAATGTTGTCCCAAGCCAATGTACGCAGGTCCGGAGCCAACAAGCATGGTGGTGTCTGAGGGTCTTTTTCAATGTACCTAAGGAAGGGCAATAAAGCAACACAAAACACCCAATGCTTGGAGTGGCACATTAAGTCATAAATATCATTAGGAACATAGAATGAGGTGGGAGAAGTGATTAAGAGGCAGAAATTACTCCCTTCAAAGTTAAGCGCTTTAGTGCCATAGTGAGCAATGACCTTTTTTCGCACCCTACATTTAGAGGGGGCTCCTTCGGCTACTTGGCATTCCAATTGGTGCCCTTGTACGGTCTCCTAAGGCTGCACATATTAGATTTGAGGCCCTTAGCAACTGTGGTATTCCCTTGGCCATTGTGGCGTGATTTGGCGGTTATGTCGCCAATGGTCGTGGGCTGCGCTGCCTGCACAACTTGCTCCCTGGCCTTGGTCTCACGTGGGGCTGTAGCTTGCTCCAGGGCCACTTGGTTGTGAATAACCTCTTATGGTGACAAAGGAAGAAGTGTCACCTTCCTACCATTGTGCACAAAGCTATAACGGTTTAAGTAACCGTCATGGATCGCCTTCTTGTCAAATTGCCATGGTCTCCCTAAAAGCATGTGAGTATAATCCATAGGCACAACATCACAAATAACACTATCACTATAATGGCCAATATTAAAGCGCACTACACATTGCCTAGTAACCATGCTATCTTCATTGCTCGCAGAGATCCATTGGAGTGAATAGGGTTGTGGATGGGGTGTTGTCTTCAATTGGAGGTGATCAACCACTCGTTGGTTGATTACATTACAGTAGCTCCCTCCATAAATAATGATGCATATGGTGGCGTGCTTCATGACGCAATGAGTGTGGAAAAGTGTTTTCCGCTGATCTTGAGCTGGTGCTTCTTGGACCGTAAGCACACACCTTGTCAGTGGACCCGTGTGTGGCCACAATTCAAGGCTCTCCTCCTCTTCTCCCTTGGATTCTCCTATCTCCACCAAGGTTGGCATGTCCTCATCAAAATCCTCTTCTGAATTTTGGCATCCATGTTGTGTCAAAAGTGCTTGATGGATGTTAGGGCAATCACGAGCCAAATGTCCACGTACGGCCTTGACACTTAAAACATTTAGGGTCACGGGACCTCTCCCGGGGCTGTGTGTTCTCGGCCTCTATCCTCTTAGGCCCCTCAATTGTGCCCTTAGGTATCAATGACTCGTTTTTGCTGCATGGAAGAGTTAGGGGCTGAATTCCAAGAAGGACTAGAAGAAGAGTTAGAATTGTACCTCTTTTGTCCATTAGAAGACCAAGCCTTTTACTTGTTGCGTTGTTGTTGGTTGTAGGCTAGGGTGGCTGTATACACCTTCTCATTGATGTCCTTGATAAGTTGTAGCTCCAAAGCATCACGAATGGGACAATTCAAACCAACCAAGAACCGTTGCCTCATGTTACGTGGTCCCACATGAATTCCCATGTTGTGCATCAAGTCCTCTTTCTCATTGAAGAACTCAACGGGGGGCCTATTGACATGCTTGCACATGTGCACTCGTTGCTGCATATGCTCATGGTGCTTCTTTGGGACGTATTTCTTCCTCATAATGAACTTCAATTGAGGCCACGTAACAATCAGTCTCAATCCCTTTTGTAACACCCCCGACTTATGTCAGTAGTGTCAAACACTAGTGACCTCAGACTTAAAAGTCCAAAGCCATCCTAGGCTTTAATCTGAACAATTATACTTAAATACAATTATAGTAAAGAGTAAATAGTAGAAGGCTTTTTTAAAAGAAATACTTAACCTTGATTAAAATCTTTCCTCGTAAATTGAGGAGATAAGTTTTACAACTATAAATTACAATACAACGGAAGACTTTACATGAATGCTTACTCTTATTTAACACCACTTTTAAATCCAAAACTAATCTTCAACTGCAAGGCTTCTTCTCCGTCTTGTTACTTCTATATAACTTGAGGCAATTGCACTGTTGTGCCGTATTGGGACGGATGACACCAACCAACCATGCAAGGAAAAAAAGAAAGATTGGTTAGTCTAATGAAAGACTACGCAAGGGAGATTATGTGAGGTTCTGTGTAGTCGTATATAACCACTACTCTTGTTTCTAGAATAAAACTCGATAAACGGTATATGACTATTATACTTCTACTGAAACAGAAAAATGCATGACTCAAGAGCAGACTCCAATGAACTGAGGCTTATGGGAATTATATGTATTTGTTTGAGAACATTAATATCACATAGGATTTTAAAAACGACCTATTTGACTATTTAGGTCATCAACCAAACTCACCGCATAATGCAAATCCAGATTGGAAAGGGAACTTACTTTGGAGAGGAGCCCGAGCGGTTTCCACGTTGTACTTATCGTCCGAAGTATATTAATTATGTGCATAAAAACACTTATCTTATTTAATTCCAAAATGTGCATTACGATAAAGCTTTTAATCCACGACAATCTCGAAAGAAGATATATCATGGGACAAATCCTGAATAACGGCCCTAGCTAAGTGCACCACCACTTATATCCGAATAAGGGTAGGCCATGACCAAAAAGTATTAGGACTATAATCCTCCTAATACCAAGTTATAAATCAACAGCTAAACCTCGTGCGGTATATATAGCGTTCCTTAGAATACTCGTGCTAACTAAGCATACAAGTCCACACCAATTTCACACCAAAATCCAACTATCACCCTATAATAATAACAACTTATTTATAAGGGTCATTACTAGCAACATATATAGCCTAGTATATAATTTATTTTCTACACTATTATAACACATAAGTTTCCAAAAACACAAATTAATAGTATTTATCCCAACTTAATAAAAAAATTCAATTAATTATCAATTAAAAAAAATATGGAATAAATTGCAAGAGTGAACCGTCATTTGTCTCATATTAAGATGTCGATTGCACGGCGTAACGTCATACGGAAGAAAGTTGCTTAGAACCAATGAACTGGATTCTTGATTTGAAGACGATTCTAAGACGAACCCAATTCACAAAATAATAAATTATAATTAGATAATTTAATAAATAACGGAAATTGAATGATACTTGTCTCGATTTCTAATTGGATCTATTTAAATCTAAATAAATCAATTATCAAGCCTACACAATATACGATTATTTATACGATACTAAAAATCCTTTAGTCGTATATTCTAAATAATCATAAAAAATAAATAAATTATTTAATTTATTTACAAAACCAATTAATTTCCTAACCCAACATGACAACATACTATCTAATTGAAATGTTAAAAATTAACAATTCATAATTTAAGATAATACCAAAAAAACATAATTTAATTAAAATTTAACATAAATACAATAAAATTAACCCAACATATTTTTAAATAATCCTAATTAGACTAATTAATTAAGATTAATTAAAGCAAAAAAATAAAATCGGGCAACAACCAAAGTGTCGCCGGAGTCAAGTGGGTACCGGTCGGAAAAGGGGGAAATTCACCCTCGTCGGAGCACCAATTGTGTCGGGGTCAAGGGGATTTTGAAGGGGACTTAGAGGTGGAGCTAATGGTGCGTGGTCTGGAAATGGCAAGAACAACCGCGACCTAAAAATAGAGAATTTGTTCGATTTCGCTCAAACATTTGTCCATGTGAGCTTTGCAATCGCACAAAAATCGGCTCCAATTGATCCGAAATCAGATCAAATTTCATGAAAAATAGTCTGACACGTCTTCGTGACCTTGCTTGCCTTTTAGGGAAAAACTCGAGGATGATTGGGGGAATTGATTCCCTATTCTTGGGGGCTTTAGGACGTGTCAATCTAATCTTTAAATCCCATGCTCCAATTGCAAGAAACGAGCAATAATTGGTATCGAAATCCGCCATTAAAGTCACCTTGGAGTTGCATTTCTACATGTTGAAGAAGCTAGCACTGTTCACCGCTCTCCCCCTGATGGGAAACCCCTTGGTAGCCACGTTCTTGAACGCAAAGAACTCGCCTTGGCGCGCAAGATATATCTGTTTTTGGTCCCGTCTTTGGCGAAGTATAACCTTCTTCTCCAAACTCCGAATTGCGTGATTCCAACGCAAGAATAAAGATCCAGAAGTCTACTTTAATCCCTCCAAATTTTGGAGTGTTTGGATCAGGGAATCAAAATTTATGGCGATTCCAAAGTCGTGTCGCAGGTGCTGCCGCGAATTAGGGTTTCAGTTGATTGATCTCCGGTTTGCGTGTTTGAAGGATTCGAATGTCTTGAGTGTTTTGGAACGAATGATTACTGGAAAAGAAGAAGTTTTGGATTGAATAATCTTGAAAACAACTTAGCCAAGTTGCTCTCAAAATTCAATCTACTTTCTATTCAATCAAAGAAACGTTTAAGTAGAAAAACAAAAGTGTTGTGCAAGGAAGATAGAAGGAGCAACTAGGGCCGGCCCTATGGCTGATTCTCTCTTCTAACACTATTCTAAAAACTTCAATAAACTAACTATCAAATTTAAAACAAGAAATTACTAAAGATAGTCTCACAAACTACTAAATATAGTAAATAAGTAACTCAAGCTATGGCTCGTGGCTCTCTTGGTGGTGTGTGAGCAAGGTCACCAACCTTGGCTCGAAAGGCACCTCCATGGTGGCTGCAAGACGCTCAAGCAAGGCACACGACCCTTCCTTGATCTTCTTAGCCCTTGATCTGGTTATAGGACCATCAAAAGGGACTCGAATAAGCTCATCAACATCCTTGGTCGTCAGGGTACCTTGTGAGTCATCATTCCCCCCCCCCCTCCCACTTGGCCTCGAATCATCCCCGATTCGTCAAGCTCATCAAAGTCGTCTGATACATAAGGGGATAAATTTGCCACATTGAATGTAGGATGGACACCATACTCTTCTGGAAGGTCAAGGCGATAAGCATTATCACCTATCCGCTGCACCACTCGAAATGGCCCATCTCCACGTGCATCTAGCTTGCTTTTCCGCTTGTGAGGGAACCTCTCCTTCCTCAAATGCAGCCACACCATGTCACCTTCTTCAAAGATGACCCGCTTATGCCCCCTTCTCAGCTTTGGTCTTGTATTGGTGTGCACGCCTCTCCAGTTGCAAGCGTGTCCTCTTATGAAGCTTCGTCACGAATTCAGCCCTCTCCGTAGCCTCAAAACTCTCCTTCTCCTTAGAAGGCAGCGGCGTCAAGTCCATGGGAGTGTATGTATTGCGTCCATATACCACCTCAAATGGTGTCATCTTGGTAGCGCTATGCTTGGACCTGTTATAAGCAAATTCCACAAAAGGCAAACAATCTTCCCAACGCTTAAGGTTAGACTTAAGCATAGTATGCAATAGTACTCCTAATGTCATATTAGTTACCTCAGTTTGCCCATCAGCTTGGGGATGACAAGATGTAGAAAAGAGTAGCTTTGCCCCCAACTTTGACCATAAGGTTTTCCAAAAATAACTCAAGAACTTAGCATCACGATTAGAAGTAATAGGTCAAGGAATGCCATGTAATCTAATTACTTCCCTAAAGAACAAGTCAGCTACATGCAATGCATCATCCGTCTTATTACAAGCAATGAAATGAGCCATCTTTGAAAACCGGTCAACTACCACAAAAATAGAATCTCTACCCTTTCTAGTCCTAGGTAAACCCACTATAAAGTCCATGCTAATGTCCTCCCAAGGGGCTGTAGGAATAGGTAGGGGTGTGTACAAACCATGTGGATTAAGTCTAGACTTAGCTTTAGCACAAGTAACACCACTATTGCAAAATTTCAGAACATAATTAGTCATATTAGGCCAATAGAAGTGTTCTTTAAGAGCATGCAAAGTCTTCTCAACTCCCCTATGTCCTCTACTCTCGTGAGCTTCACTAGTTAACAACCTACGATTAGATGAAGAAGGAATGCACAATTTTCTAGCCCTATACAAAAATCCATCATCTATAAAGTAAGTGTTGTATTCTCCCTTAGCTAAGCATTGATTAAAGATATCTCTAAAGAAATCATTCAGCACATAAAGTTCTTTAATCATAGCAAAACCAAGTATCTTAGCATCACATTGAGCAAGAAGAACATACCTACGTGATAAGGCATCAGCCACCACATTTTCTTTCCCTTTTTTTTTGCTTCACGACGTAGGGAAACGTCTCCATGAACTCCACCCATGTAGCATGCCTTCGCTTAAGCTTGGGCTGGCCTTTTAAGTACTTAAGAGCCTCGTGGTCTGTGTGCACAACGAACTCCTTAGGCCATATATAGTGTTGCCAAGTCTTGAACACCCTAATCAAAGCATACAACTCCTTGTCATAGGTGGGGTAGTTCAACTCGGCTCCACTAAGCTTTTCGCTGAAGTAGGCTATGGGCTTCCTATCTTGCAAAAGCACGCCTCCTATGCCAATTCCGAAGGCATCATACTCCACTTCAAAGGTCTTGGAGAAGTCTGAAAGCTGCAGAAGTGGGGCGTGACAAAGGTGGTCCTTCAAGGTGTCAAAGGTTGCTTGGTGCTTGTCCTTCCAAGTGAAGGGGCTGTTTTTCTTGGTCAACTCATGCAAGGGTCCATCAACGACACTAAAATCACATACAAACCTCCTATAGAAGCCAGCCAATCCAAGGAAGGAATGCACCAATGTAGCGGTAGTGGGTTGTGGCCACTCCACAATAGCCTTCACTTTCTCCTCATCTACCTTCAATCCATCTTTAGAAACAACAAATCCCAGAAAAACAGTAGAAGAAGTGCAAAATGTACATTTCTTAAGGTTATCATAAAGTTTCTCAAGTCTAAGACACTCTAAAACAGCCCTAAGGTGTTCAACATGCTCTTTCAAGGATTTGCTATAAATAAGGATATCATCAAAGTAGACAACAACAAATTTGCCTAAGAAAGCTCTAAGGACATGGTTCATTAATTTCATGAAAGTACTAGGTGCATTAATAAGTCCAAAAGGCATAACTAACCATTCATAAAAACCATACTTAGTCTTAAAGGTTGTTTTCCACTCATCTCCCTCCTTCATCCTAATTTGATGGTAACCACTTTTAAGATCTATCTTAGAAAACAAAGTAGCACCATGCAATTCATCAAACATATCATCAAGACGAGGGATAGGGTGACAATACTTCACTGTAATCTGGTTGATGGCACGACAGTCCACACACATGCGCCACAAACCATCCTTCTTTGGCACCAAAATCACTGGCATCGCACAGGGGCTAAGACTCTCTCGTACATAACCTAAGTCCATAAGCTCCTGGACATGTCTTTGCAGCTCCTTGGTCTCCTCTGGAGAGGCTCGATATGCAGCCCGGTTAGGTAGGGAGGCATCGGGAACAATATCAATTTGGTGCTCAATGCCTCGAATAGGTGGGAGACCCTTAGGTAATTCGTCCGGCATAACATTTGCAAAGTCCTGCAACAAACTCTGTATACTAGAAGGCAAGTGAGATGTATCATTTATAACAATAAGACACTCCTTATATAAGAGGATAAGACAGAAATAACCCCCTTTCAAGGCTTGGGACACATCTCTCGATCTAGCAATCAACGTCCTCTTCTCGCAGCCCCCTTTGAGCTCGGTGTGGGGCTGGTGTGGGACGTTTTTGGAGCCTTTGTGGGACGTCTTGGGGCTGTAAAAACCATATTTGGATCCCCCTTGAGACCCCTCACGAACGGACCCACCATATACCTTGGCGTCGGCAGTTTTGGCCTCGGTTGGAGCGTGGCACGCAGCTTGCGCCTCTTTGGCAGCCTTGGCTTCACGGACTACCTTGGCTTTCTCCCTAGCAAATTGATCCTTCATAACCTCTTGTGGGGATAAGGGAACAAGTGTGACCTTGCGTCCATTGTGTACGAAGCTATACTGGTTTAAGAATCCATCATGGATCACCTTCTTATCAAATTTCCACGGCCTTCCGAAAAGTTGATGTGTGCAATCCATGAGAATCACATCACAAAGGACCATGTCCTCATAGTGTCCTATGTTGAAATGGACCAAACATTGGCGTGTGATCATGTTATCGCTTTGGCCATCCGAGATCCATTGAAGAGAGTACGGTTGGATGTGAGGTGTAGTCTTCAATTGGAGGTGTTCAACCACTCTTTGGTTGATGATATTGCAGCATCTTCCTCCATCTATTATCACGCTCAATGTGACATCCTTCACCCCACAATGAGTGTGAAACAAGTTCTCCCTTCGGTCCTTAAGAGGGACCTCTTGCACATGCAGAACACGCCTAGTCACAAGAGAAAATGGGTTGTCATTGTGCCCTCTTGCAATGCTTTCATCCCCCTCATGATCATCATCTATCTCCACAAGGGGTGGCATCTCTTCATCATCCTCCTCGTCAGTTTGGTAGCCCCCAAGAAGTGTGACAAGGACCGTCTTTTGGTTAGGGCAATTCTTGGCAATGTGGTCTCGTCCTTGACACTTGAAACACTTGGTCTCACTTGTTCTCTCTCGGGGCTGCAAAACCTCTCTTTCCCTGCCCTTGGATGTGCTTCGTTGGCCATAAGCGGGCCAATACTTGTCCTTGTTCCTTTGTTGTTGCTTGTATGCAAGCCCGGCTGTATAAACCATCTCATTGGCATCCTTAATGCGTTGAAGCTCAAGGACATCACGTATTGGCCGGTTCAAGCCATCTAGGAAACATTGCCTCATGGAACATGGACCCACATAGATGCCCGCCTTGTACATCAAATCCTCCAACTCATTGTAGAACTCAATGGGAGGGCGGTTCCCTTGCTTGCATAGATGAATGTGTTGCTGCAAGTTCTCAAAATGCTCATCCGGAACATACTTCTTCCTCATGACGAACTTCAGTTGAGGCCAAGTGCAAATAGGCCTCAACCCTTTACGCCTTCTATCCCCTCTAAGTCTTTTCGTGATGTTTGTTGGCCTTTGGCCGGAATCTTGAAGGATCTTGCTATTGTCTTTTTGTTGATTGTTGGGCAAGAAAGTGATAAAGCATACAATCTATTTTTTTTTCACTTTAAGCTACGAATTAGGTGAATCTAAGAGTATCTAACAAGCAAATAACAAGAAAGGTTCACGACTGCAAAGAGAAGAAATAATTAGGGTTGAAAACGCAAGTTGTTATGCAAGAAAGAGCAAGAACAAGAAATTCAAAACATAGCATGCAAGAATTGAAAAAAAGCAAGAAATATCATGCAAGGCAACAACTTGATTGTTAAACAAGAAAAACAAAGCAAAAAAATCCCAACTAACTTCTAATTACGACATCTTGGGAAGCAAGACAACCTAAGGCCAATTCTAGGGCATGGCGGCAAGCTAGGATTTGGCGCGACAAGGCTGTCCTAGGGGCTGTGATGCGGTGATGGTGTGGCAGAATGGTGTGGTGGTGGTGAGAACAAGGTGGTCCAGGGCGTGGTTGAGTGGTGGTGGGATCGGTGCAAGAGACACAAGGAAAGATCAAGAAAATCAAGATCTTGGTGCGGTTGATGGTGGATCGGTCAAAAAGAGGGGTTAAAGCCGAAAAATTTGAAGAATTGAAAAAGCATAAAGAAGAAATACTTGCCTAAACCTAGGAATCTGATACCACTTAATGTGAAATCACTTGGTTGCCACGTTCTTGGATGGAAGGAACTCGCCTTGGCATGCAAGAGATGTTGGTTGGGGTCCCGTCTTTGAGGATGTATAACTTTTGATACCTAACTCCGAATCCAATGATTCCAAATCCTGATTAAAGACCAGGAAGTCACCAAGAACTCGTCCAAATTTCACGTCAATTCGGCAAGTATAACTCTAGAATGACCGATGCGATAACGAGAAATCTGCATGATTGTTGTGGATCCGAATTGATTGATTGATGAACACGAAACTTGATTTTTGTTTGAATGATTAATCTCTGGAAAAGATGAAATTTTGGACTGAACAATCCTGAAAGTAACTTAGCCAAGTTACTCTCAAATTCAGTCTATCTTTCATTAAGATAAAACAAGAGTTTAAATAGACAACACAAGATAGAAAAGCAAGAGATGGCACGCCCCCTATAGGGTCGGCCCTAGCTTTCCTAAAACTAGTCCTACGTCTAAAAAGAGATTAAAGGAAATACTAAATATAGCATAGCTAGGAAATACCAAAAATAGCAAAGCAAAAATATTCAATCTTACAGACTGCCACTAACAGAAAGTCTTAAACTAGAAACTATGCATAAGCAAGCAACATCCCTTGCATGTGAATGAGCCAAGATGTGGCTAAGGTGGCTCGTTCAACCAAGTCATGGTCCTCTCGACCTCCATGAGACCACGAATCAACATCTTCAAGTCCCTCCAAGTGTACGCAGGTCATGAGTCATCACACAATATGGTAGAACAAGTTCCTATACCTATATATCAACTTAGAAAAGGACTAGGAGGCAACTCCTTTTTCTTTAATTGTAGTTACTAGATCTGTAGCTTCCACCTTCTACTAGTTCACAATTCTAATTTCCTTATGATATGCAACTAAAACGAGTTATTTCTAATGGCAAGAAGGGGGTTTGAATATAGAAGTTGTTGTTTTTATCGGAGGGATTTGAGTGGGCCCTAAATGATCGTATTTCTCCCGAGATGAGAGAAAATATAGGCAATACTTCTCTTTAGAGATATCGATCGAAAAAAATTGTGGTAGGCCCTGTTCCGAGGGAAAATATAGTGATATAACATTTCATATTCTTTCACTAGACCCTGCTACAAAGAAAGATGTTCACGATTTGAAATATCCCATATATGTAGGCGGTAATAGGGGGAGGTTTAGATTTGTCTTGATGAAAGAACGAGTAACAATACTATTGATAATGCTACAACAATGGGTATGGTAAATAAAATAATACAAAAAGAAAAGGTTGGATACTAAATAACCATAGAGGATGCCTCAAATGGGCGTCAACAAGTAATTAATGTATGGAGTTCCCTTTCTTGTGTCAATGTCAAATAGTAATGATTCGTGATAGACTTCTCTCATCAAAATGCATGATTTTCTACTTTTATATATGGGGAAGGTTCAGGAGATTTAACCAAAGTTTTGTTGTCTTACGATTATGCATCTGTGAGATAGAACTAATTACTGGACAAAAAAAAAGAATTTTATCGAATAACAACTTGAACTTCTTCAATGAACGTATAAAAAAAGTTCAACTTTGATTTGATGAATACAAAAGGGATATACTACTCGAATTGTTTCTAGTAGTATCGAAGGAATTTTGTGATATTTGATCTATCTATTTTTGTACATTATTTTATGCGATAAATAGTCTAATTTTTACAAATTTAACTAGTCCCTCACCATTCTTTGTTTCTCTAATTTGATGGGGGAGGAGGTTCCTATTGAGCTCTTATGTTTTCAAATCTATAGCACAGCTTATCCGATTACTACAAGGATGTATCAAATCCAGAATATGAACCATAAAAGAAAATTCCTATTAGACCGATCAGAAGAATGTTGGCTACAATACCTATTATCCAAAGCGGATTCCTTCCAGTAGTATCAGTCATTTACTCTACTTCCCTCTATATTTCATCAAGTGGTCATGCTAGACCCATAAATAGTCATGGGTAATTTTGAGATGAGATCCTTCCAATTGGGATAAGAAAATACCTCTTCTATATATATTATTCTCTCTCGCTCTTGTTCTTTTTAATTAGAGAAATAATTTGAAAATTAAAACAACAAGTATAATAATGAGTAATAAACCCTAGTAGAGACTAGTACAATTCAATTCAACATATTATTCGTTCAGTTTTGATTTTGTCGTAGCTTTATAATTCAGATTAAGTTTTGTTTATCATTGGATAAATTGCATTCCGTATATTGACGACAAATAAGAAACGGCATGTACAACTAGTCTGCGAGCAACCAACCATCGCAATGTAAAAATGGGATAGGTTCGATCTATGGTCATTCAGCCTCCTAAAAGGATCTACAAATTCATGGAGTTCTTCCATAGAATAAAAACGACCAGTTATTTATGGAACTCCTTGTCGGCTTTATGTAAAACACTTGTTTGATCGAGGGTTTCCAAACACATGGTAAGATAAACTTGTGTTGACGAATAACTAAACCGCAATGAATATTGAAGGTAAAGTGATGCTATGAATGACCCAATATCGAATACTAGTAATAATATCCGCAAAGGATCGTTCTCCTATTCTTCTAGACATTCTCAGCTCCTCATATATTTATATATTCTTGTATAGGAAAATGTAAATCAACTCCGTAAAAGATGAGATATGTAATTGGAAATATACCATAGCTCTTTGTGGGATCGGCTACCAAGGGTGTCGTTAGAGTATACCAAATCAGTACAGTCATCCTTCTTCTCACACAACACGTCAATTTCAGTTAATATGGAAACTAAGTATATGTGTTAGACAATTAAATTTTTCTAAGAGAATTCATTTTGTCTTGCATGTAGTATACAACTATGCGCCTTTTAATATAAAAATCAGCTAATTAATAAAAATATAGTATAAAGGTTCTCTTCATTATTGGTTTCGGACTAGAACGAAAATCGAGTAAGGGATCAATTTGATACGTCTATTTCTTAGTCTAATAATGCATCAAAGAGAGTATTATATTCTCACAATTCAATTAAACATGAAATCTTAAACTCTTTTTTGTGATTTATTTTTATAAAGAAAGGTTTTTTTATGTGACTATACCTAGGGTCAATCATGAAGTGCTCGCTGTTGCCGATGCCGCCGCACCCGCGCCTAGGGCCACTTCCTCTTCTTCCTCGAGCCCAACTCCACTTAGTCCAAGCTATACTTAGACTACAACCTCCATTGATCAATTCCAAGCTCTCAAGCCAATAGTGCCGAGGGAAATGCACCAGCGCCCGGTTTCATCTCAAGAGCTGTCGACGCAGCTAGGGTTTCATCTCCTAGTCACGGCGTTGAGCCACCTCCCGGTGTGATCACTCGAGCCCAAGCATCTATACTCCAAACCAGGCTCATGGAGGGACTTATGAGTCAAGGAGTGCCGAGAGAAGTTCAAGTTGGCTCGGTGACTTTGCTTATGGTTTGTCTGAACGGTGATTGAAGGCTAACTTTCAAATGGCTCGTGTATTTTGGTTGATATTTTAATGCAGACTTTAATATGTTGTTATTTAGTGCTGTCAAACATTCAATTCCTTCCGACTTGAATTACGTAGTTTAACGGGTAAAACGCTTCGGCTTGCCTAGGGTACTTGAAGAGTTTTTTTGTGGCTCGGATTTTGGTCCTATAAATAGGGCCTTCTCCTACCTTTGTAATCACTAAATTTTTCAATCAAATATCTCAGCAAAAGTCTAGTGTTTCCCTTTGAATATTTCTAGGAAAATTCATATTGCTCGTGAGTTACATCGAGTGTCGATCGAGTGTTCTTGACTGCGTCACATCTCAGGTTTATCTTGATCTTGTTCTCTGCTTTTGTGGTGCATCATATCCACCAAAGTAAACAATACCTATCCCTTTAAAAATCACCATAAAACATCCAAAAAGATCATCCCTCAGCAGCCCCAAAATCGTCCAAAACTCATCCAAGAAAACTCCACCGAAGAGATCTATCTCGAGCCTAATCTGGAGAAGCAAGCACATGTCCATCTTACCTTGAACTGAGCACTTTGAGGCACGATCCTTATCACGTGGTATTAGAGCAACACAAGGTAAGATACTCGAACCAAGTTCTTTGAAGTTGTAACCACTTTCGGACTTGTAATTGCTCGTTTCCAGCCTTGTTGTGCCTCTAACCTTTCTGAAAATGTTGTTGTGATTTTCTGGGTTGTATGAACGTGGAACTGAGATTGAAGACAACTTTTGGTGTGTCTAAACTGAAGTAACTCATGTGGGTTACTTGATTGAACTTCCACTTCAATAAACACTTGCATCCTGGACATCTTTGTCATTCTTGATGACCAAAGGACCGACTTCTATGACTCTCCAGATCTGTCCGTCGAGGGAACAGATGTGGGACTCGATTTGTTCCACCCACCAATCATACTCACCAGCCTTCAGCATGGGCGGCTTCCAGAATGAATCACCGATTGTATTGCTTGACGACGACATCTTTCCTGCAAATTCTATAACGAAAACAATCTAGAGCATCAGGCTCTGATACCAATTGTTGGATCGTTAGAGTTACGTCTGAGGGAACAAAAGCTTTGTTCCCACAGAAGGCACAGCGAATTTAAATAGCAAGAAAGATAACAGAACGAACTCACGATATATAGTGGAAACCCTGATTAGCAAAACTAGCTTCTCAAGGAAAAACCACTACCTTCAAGCTTCCGCTTGAGAGGATTTTGAAATGCGTACTTGTCTTATTAATTTCTTGCTCGATTACACTTGTATCCTGGACTTCGACCTCTAAACAACCAGCTAGACTCGAAGCCTCTACTACAACGATGAATCGAACTCAACTCTCAAAGACTCACACGCACTTCACCTTCTTTCTCTTCTTTTCTTTTTCTCGCTCAGAGTCGTAAAGTCGTGTGTAAGAAAAGAATCCTCACTTCGCTTAAATACAACACGGCTAAAACCCTAATCAACATAAGATAGGAAATTCTGATAACGGATTACTAAGATATGATTTTGTTTGGAAGATATAATATCACAACCGGTTATATTAATTAAGGAAGGAGTTCCTTAATTAATCCAACCGATTGGATAACGTTCTTCTCTCTCCAATCGCCTTATCTTTGGAAAGATTCCTAGGATCAACACGATTGGGTTTTCTCTCTCCATATCTTCGTGCAATCCGGCTTGATCCTTGGAGCCAAAGTCTTCATCCTCTATCGCGTGGCTTCTTGGTTTGTTTCCTTAACTCAGCACACTGGATGACTTCTTTCCTTTTGCAGCCTTGATCTGGTCCGTCACTTCAGTTCCTTGAGAGGTAACAAAGCGCTAAGCAAGCCTTTGTTCCCTCTGAGATCATGTGCTGCAAAGCTCCCTGGGATAACTCTTCTTGTCCCTGAAACACTTGGTATACATATTAGTTGAGTGTTTGTAACCATCAAAACCTAAGGAATTCAACAAATTCCCCCTTTTTGATGGTGACAAACACCCATAACAATAAAGTCGTATACCAGCTAGAAAAAGACAACATATGACAAGAAAGTTTCCCACTAATACACTGTTGGTTCCCCCTTACCCCAGCAATACGTTTTACCTGTTATGTTCCCCCTCAACCAATACTACCTGTCATATTCCCCCTTTTGGCATCATCAAAAACATGGAGAAGAGTTAGAGAAGAGTACATCGAGACCTTTAAAGAGGAGGCTTGGGTGGATGTGCGCCACCGAGGATATGCTCGCGCCCAAGGCCAGACCCGGCGCCCACTCGACAGCCATGACCCGAGCTGGCTGCCGCCTCCACGCGCCAACCGCCGCACCGAAGAACATGACCCGGGGTGGTTGCCGCCCACACATTTCCACGAGTCGATTTCCGCGAAGAGCCGTGCCAAGGAGGTTGCCGCCGAAGCCTTGCCCGCTGCCCACGCCGAAGTGCCTAGGATCTGCTGCGAGGAGGAAGCCGCCGAAGCTCACGTCAAGGCCTTGCACGCCACCCGCCCTCTACCGAGAGAAAGAGATTGTCAAGGCCACCGATGCCCGGATGGCTGCCCTTGAGCACCACTTGGCCGCCTCACTCCCCATGGATGTGGCGCCCACAACTACCTTAGAGCAACCCCCTTCGGCTTTCACCCTCACCGCGGGCCACCATGGCGAGACCATCGCTGAGGCTGTGTGGCGCCGAGAGGACAAGGTCGTGGCCGCCGAGGAGCATCTAGCGGCGGAGGCCATCGATCACCGGATGGCCGCCATGGGGCCCCCCTTGGCCATCTTCCCCATCCCCTCCCTGCCGCCTATCGCTGCGAGAGGCCCCTTGTCGCCTATTGGTGGCTTCCCTTCGTCCCACCCCAATGGAGGCTGGTGCCCCATGGCTGCCCCCACCGAAGGAGGCTTGCTCCTTCATACCGCCTTGGCCGGCGCCTTTGGATGTGCGGAGTGACCGGAAACCCTCCACCGCCAAGGCCCACCTCAAGGCCGTCGGGTCTCTACCGCCGCCTGGCGTGCCCACTCCCAGAGCGACCCCACCTCCTCCTTGGTGTCGCGCCCTTGCCTCACCAAGGAGAGCGGTGCCTTGACACCCACTCGGTTGGTCGCGCCCTTAGATCCGCCGTGACTTGGTTGGTCGCCACCCATCGCTGCGAGCAACCCCTTGTCCCCTATTGGCAGCTCCCCATCGACCCCCACCATGGCGGCCGGTGCCCCATGGCTGAACCACCGACGGAGGCTTACGCCTTGATACCAACTTTTGTCGGCGCCATTGTTGCCCTCAACGCCTCCCACCCAAGTTGAGGCCCCCTTCTCTCTTTCCTCTTGCATATCATTGAGTGGCGCATTGCATGAGTTTCATGTTACATTCTTGGATAGAGCACTTTGCATGATGACAAGCTATTTTGCATCTAAGACTATGTTCTCTTATTTGCACTATAGTTCCATGTCTCAATTCATGTCCAAGAGGCCTCACTTGATACATGTCATTCTATCCATGTCTAAGTATGCTCATTGTCTAAATTGTTGTATCATGGGGCATCTACTTAGGCTTACAAAGGGAAGTGGCATCATGTGTGCATGAATCCTTGCCTTTCATATAGAATTTGGACCTTGTGTTCTTACATTCTCCATTTGCCTTGTTGGTGCAAGGGTGCCTTATTATTCTGATTTGCTTTTGGCATCATATGTTTTATTGTAGTATGTCCTTTTCCCTAGAGTTGTCCTTGGAATCCCCCACTATCCAATGGTATTTAGGAATTCTTTTGAGGATAAGGACTACTCTATCTTAGCCCATCCACTAGATATGCCTAGAACCTTCCCTAGGCAGCCCTTGCATCAGGTTTTTCATGTTGATCATGGCCCCTTGAGGATTATGCCTAGACCCTATCATAGGCACCGCTTGGATGAAACTTTTCATGTTGACCCTGGGCCTATAAGGATTGCCCCCACACCATGCCATTTTTGGGACTCCACCTTGGCTGCCTTGGCCCTACCACCCTACTCCTTTCGAACCCCAATTTTATGTAGTTGCCTTGTCAACACCTTCTAGGGCCCTTCTCAAAGACTCTCGCATGCACTCACTCTCTTCTACCACATTTTGGGAGAACTTTGGGTTGGCCCTCATAACCGGTAGGCAACCTTTTAAGAAGGGGAGGGATTCCACTTTCCTTATCAATTGCAACAGGCCACTCCTTGCCCGGAGTGAGGTTCTCACCCTAGCTTTCTCTTTGTGGCCATTTTATGGAATCACTCACACACTGGGCTCCACTAGGGTTGCTCCCTTGATTCCTTATTCCTCCCTTGGACCCGTGCCTCAGAGCGACCATAGTCCCACCCGGAGCCGTAGGATGGTCTCATGTTTTCTTGTTGAGTTCCCATGTTGTAGGTCAATTCCGCTGACTGCCATGCACGCCCATGAGGCCTCCCATCTTGTTGTGCCTAAGGAGCCACCCGACGGCTCTCGTATGCTCATGCTTCTTTGTGTTAGTGGCGGTCCCCCTCACTCCACATTCACCTTTAAGAAGGGGAGACGCGCCACCACACTTCCTTCACATCCCGGACTTCTAACACACTCGAAGCGAGGATGCTTCGATGCTAAGAAGGGGAGAGTGATGAATCCCGGTGATGGATGTCTCTAGCCCAAGGGTCGCGCCAAAGTCTTATACCTCACCATGGAGGAGCCAAGGCCTTGACCACCAAGGCTCTGATGCATCAATGCCACGACACTCAAGCATCGACCATGCTTCGATTCCAAGGCATTCATGCGCACGCCTATATCCAAGCCTCTAAGGCTTTTGTCCTCTTTGTATTTTTGGTTATTTAGTTTCATTATTCTAGTCTTGCCTTAGTGAGTGTGAAGAGCCATTTGCACATGGGCTTCAACTCACTAATGCCCATTAGAAGCTTCTCCTTATTGGCTGAAATGCCTAGACTATTTAAAGCCATCTTTGGCTTCCTTGTTCATTAGTTGGAGAATATAGAAGTGGATATTTCCCTTAGGTTGAGTATATCTCCTTAAGTCCTTTCACTTACTTCTATCAACTCAAGCAATCAAACTCTTTCATCTCTCATCTCATTCGAATCACTTAAACAATCAAACACTAGCTCTTGTTTCCAACACTCAAGATCCAAGCCAAGAATCCTCTTCCTAAGAGGATTCCTTGGCCCTCCTTTGTCTCGGCCAAGCCGAGGCCAAGACCTCAAGTCTCCAAGCTCCATTTCGTCCCTCCCCCATTAAGAGCTTAAGATCCATTGAAGGTGCCCTCAAGAACACCTTGAAGTCACCTTGAAACCAAGGAGAAGGAAGTCCCTCTTGGCTTAGTCACGATCTACTTTCCGGGAAGAAAAGCCTCACCTTGGAGGTTTGATTCTCATCACCTTGAGGCTCCTTGTTGATGGGTGGTTGGAACTCATCACTATCCCCTTCTTAAGGGGGAATTGTCCCCAATTCCTCATCATATGCCAATGGCACATATGGGGTGAGGTCGGTCACATTGTAGGTTGGATGGGCACCGTACTTGTCGGGGAGGTTGACTTCATAAACATTGTCTCCGAAGCGGCGGAGAAATTGGAATGGGCCATCACCGCGTTGGTTGAGCTTGGACTTGCGGTGGTCTTTGAACCTCTCCTTGCGCAAATGGACCCGCACAAGGTCTCTCGGGGCAAAGACGACATGGCGCCGGCCTTTGTTGGTATGGCTCTCATATTGGACGGCGCACCGCTCTAGTTGAGCCCGGGTGCGCTCGTGGAGCTATTGGATGAATTCAGCTCGCTTGGCGCCTTGATGGTTCTCGGCTACGCCCAAGGGATGAGGCACCATGTCAAGTGGGGTAATGGGGTTTCGGCCGTAGACTACCTCTAACAGAGTGAGCTTGGTTTCCGTGTGCATGGACCTATTATACACAAACTCAACATACGAAAGTAAGTCCTCCCACTTGCATGGGTTGGCCCTAAGGACGACTCTAAGCAAGGCTCCTAAGGTGCGGTTGGTAACCTCGGTTTGGCCATCCGTTTGGGGGTGAGAACTAGTGGAAAATAAGAGATTGGTTCCTAGTTTCCCCTACAAGGTTCTCCAAAAGTGTCCCACAAACTTGGGGTCCCGATCCGACACTATAGTCCTAGGGATTCCATGTAACTTGACAACATGATCAAAGAAGAGGGAGGCAATTTCTGAAGCATTGTTAGTGGTTTTGCAAGAGATAAAGTGTGCCACCATCGATGATCACGCTTAGTGAAGCGGATCCCATGAGACATCTAGTGTGGAAGAGATTCTCTCTTTGATCCCTTATATCAACTTCTCGGGCCGAGAGCACACGGCGAGCCACAAGGCTAAGAGGAGTGCCGACTCCATGCTCGAGTGGCGCACAATCAAAAGCTTCATAAGCGGACTCCTCGGTGGCTCCAAGCTCATCCTCGTCTGGGGCCTCCTCTTCATCTTCAAATGACTCGTAGCCGCATTGAGAAGGGAACAAGACTCGCTTGTTGTTGGGGCACTCCCTTTGGTAATGGCCATGGCCTCCGCACTTGAAACATGCCCGGTCACTTGACTTCTCGGTGGTGCGGGTTGGATCGCGCGCGTCGGAAGCGGGGCCGCGAGGTGGGGTAGCCAAGCATGCAGCGCCGGCCGGCGCGACAGGGGCGGCGGCGGGGCCGGGGCGCGGCTTAGGGTTTAGGGTACACCCAATTGCGAGCTATGGAATGAAATCGACTCTGCTAGCAATCATACTACATCCTCAACAACTCCAATTTCAGAAAATACATGATATATCACTAAATCAGTAAAAGGATGCGTTTGAGATTTAATCTTCACAAGGATCGTTCGATCCCCTACCTCGTCTGCCATTGTCAAAAGCTCCGAGATCCACAGTGGAGTTCAAAAAATATCAACGAGCAACTTTTTCAAATCAGAAAACAATTCCTTCCCATCACTGCTAACTCATGTGTTTGACATCTTTGATTTTTGCCCTAAGATCTTCTGCTTAGCCATGGAAACGTGTCGCAAGATCACTGCTCTGATACCATTGAAACAATAAAATCCAACACCAAAGATAGATCCCATCTAGGAGCCCCAATCGAGCCCGAAACTAGGTGAATCCAAGCCTAGAAATCAGGTACGAGAGTTGAAGATCTTATTCGAAGGGAATGGAAACAAGAAGAAGCAATAAAGAGTTTGAGATTTGGAAAATTGATTTGTATTTGGTTAATTTAGGCCAAGGTGATGTGTTCTTGCCTCCGATGATAAGCCAATTGTCAAAGGTGACACCTGTGGATCTAGTCTTGGGCGAGAAGTCACTCCTTCCTTGTCAAACCTGCCATGGAATCCTTGGGTGCAAACCCGCGTTGTCTTGCACAAACGGTTGACAAGATGGTGGCGAAGTGAACCCGGTGGAGGTGGTCTGGATGGTCGCGGTGTCGGTGAGGCTGAATGTCACGTTGAATGTCACAACAGGGAAGACAACGTCGATGGCGAAGGCGATGGCGAAGGCGATGGAATTGGAGCGAATGGATAGCGATGGATGGGGCGGATGGATAGCGATGGCGGAAGCGATTTGATGAGGGATAGATGACTTGAAAAGACAAGTCTTTGGTGTCGTAGCGTCGACTGCGGAGGAAGGGAGATGCGAAGGAGGAAGACTTGGCTTGAAGGTTCAAGCAATTGCCGTAGCGTCGGCGGCGGAGGGAATGGGGATGCGAAGATAGAGGTTGACGTCCGATCAAGGGAAGGAGGATAAACACTCTACTTGAAACCTTGATTAAAATTGAACGTACTAAAACCAATAACATAGTTTGACTTAAATACTAGGGCGAGACATCGGATGGGCCGAGTCGAGCCTAGTGGGCTAGCCCATGCAAGCATGCAAAAGGCACAAACCCTAAAATAGAAATGACTATAAAATGAAACTATCTAAAATAAGCAATAATAACAAATATAGAAAGTGTCTCAAAAAGAACGCGGCGAAGGCATGGATGCAAACACCGCGAGAGGCGGCGACGAAGGGTCGATGGCCTCACGAGTGGGTGCACGCGATGCCGGCTGCGATGATCGCGATGTTCCGATGCCGATGGTGGCGAGGACGACGAGTCTTGGGTTGGCGTCAGGGCTCCCTCGGCTAGCAACGACGCGTGCGACAAGTGACGCGACGGCGGCGGCGATGGCTTTGGACCTAGACCTTGTCACTGGGCCCTCTGAGCGTAGGCTCATGGCTTCTTCCTCGTCTTGGGCCATCATGGGAGGCAGGGTCACATCACCCTCCCCCACTTGGCTGTGAAGCGTCCCCGTTTCACCATCATCACACTCAGGCTCCACATATGGTGTCAAGTCCGCGACGTTGAAGGACGTGTGGACTCCAAAATCTTGGGGAAGCTCGAGTTGTTAGGCATTGTCCCCTATGGCCTTTATCACGCGGAATGAACCATCTCCACGCGGTGCCAATTTGTGCTTGCGCCGCGAGGGAAACCTTTCTTTTCGCAAGTGCACCCAGACGAGATCCCCGGGTGCAAAAACGACGCGGCGTCGGCCATTGTTCTTCTGGGAGGCATACTGCATGGCCCTTCTTTCCAATTGGTCCATGGTTCGTCGATGGAGCTCTTGTACCTGCTCTGTGCGATTGGCAGCGGAGACATGCACTAGGTCTCGCAGTGGTCGCGGCGACAAATCAAGTGGCGTCAATGGATTCATGCCATACACCACTTCGAAAGGTGTCAACTTGGTCACCGTGTGCCTGCATCTATTGTAACAAAACTCAACAAGTGATAGTAAGTCCTCCCAACGCCTAGGGTTGGCTTTTAGCATCGTGCGAAGGAGGGCTCCTAGGGTTCGATTTGTGACCTCCGTTTGACCATCGGTCTGGGGGTGGTAGCTAGTGGAAAATAGGAGTTTTATTCCTAGCTTACCCCAAAGAGTTCTCCAAAAACGACCAAAGAACTTAGAATCCCTATCACTCACTATGGTACGTGAGACTCCATGAAGACGCACCACATGCTCAAAGAATAGATCGGCAACCTCACTAGAACTATGGGTTGTCTTACAAGCAATAAAATGTGTCATCTTAGAAAATCTATCTACGACCACAAAAATAGAGTCTTTACCTCGTCTAGAGAGGGGCAAACCCGTGATGAAATCCATAGACAAATCTTCCCAGGGGGCACTAGGAATGGATAATGGTGTGTAGAGGCCGTCTGGGCTTGACCTAGCTTTGGCTCTTTGGCATGTCACACAACTTCTACAAAACCTAGTCACTTGGTGGGTCATCTTAGGCCAAAAGAAATGTTCTCTTAGGGCTGCCATAGTCTTACTAATCCCGAAGTGTCCACGACTTTCGTGTGCTTCTTGAATCAAAAGGATCCTAATGGAAGACCTAGGGATGCAAAGGCGACTAGCCTTGTATAAATAACCCTCAAAAAGGAAATATGACTCAAACTCTCGAAATCTTAGGCAATGCTCGACTATAGGGGCAAAGAAAGGATCACTAGCGTACAATTCTTTAATCAAAGCAAAACCCAAAACTTTAGTTTGCACATGAGTCAAGAGAACATTGTAACATCCCAGGCCAAGCTACCCCAGCCACCAAGCCGCCCAACCACCCAACGGTGCCGGCGTCGGTACTGGTGTTGCCTGGTTGTCCAAGGGCATGCAGCCCACACACCCAACCCTTCCCCCATTTAAAGTGTTTGGCGCGTTCGTGAGCCCAAATGGCATGAGAAGCCACTCGTAAAGCCCATACTTCGTCTTGAACGCGGTCTTCCATTCATCACCTTATTTCATCCTGATTTGGTGATAACCACTCTTCAAATCTATCTTGGAGAAAAGTGTGGCGCCATGAAGTTCATCAAGCATATCGTTTTGGGGGTGTCATCCAATTGTGCTCAGAAGAATAGAAGGACTATGTAGTAGCTGATGCACTAAGCCGGAAGACAACGCACGAGACTGTAGTCGCTCTACTTACTGCTCAGACCAAGCTAAACCAAGAGTCGTGCGACATTGAAGTCCTGTATGATCAGCGTAGATGTTTCCTGAGTATGCTAGAAATTCAGACTACACTGCTGGATCAGATCAAGGAAAAGCAAGTCGATGATGTCATCTTGGTGAAGTTAAGCAGTGAGGTGATGGATGGGAAAGCTCCCAGTTTTGTGGTTCAGGATGATGGATCACTTTGGTTTCAGGATCGGATCTGTGTGCCATAAACAGAGAGTCTTCGTCAGTTGGTGATAAGAGAAGCTCATTTATCTGCTTATTCTGTGCATCCTGGTTCTAGCAAGATGTACAAGGATCTCAGGAAGAAGTTTTGGTGGCCAAACATGAAGTGGGATGTAGCAGACTTTGTGGCAAAGTGCTTAACTTGCCAGAAGGTCAAGATTGAGCATCGCAGGCCAAGTGGTGAGTTGCTACCTCTCCCTGTGCCAGAGTGGACGTGGGAAGGAATTGCCATGGATTTCGTCACAGGGCTACCCAAGACTCGAGGTCAGAAAGATGCTATTTGGTTAATTGTGGATAGGCTTACGAAGAGTACTCATTTCATATCCATTAAGACCACGTGGGAAGTCCAGAAGTTAGCAGAGGTCTATCAGAAGGAGATTGTCCGTTTGCATGGTATCCCTAAAACCATCGTATCGGATCGAGATGGCCATTTCATGTCAAGGTTCTGGCAAGAACTTCATAAGGCCATGGGGACCGAGTTAAGGTTCAGTACTGCTTTTCATCCTCAGACAGATGGCCAGTCTGAAAGGACCATCCAGACTCTGGAGGATATGCTTAGAGCTTGTGTGCTCGATCGTCCGACTAGCTGGGAGGACAGCTTGAGTCTGATTGAGTTCACATACAACAATAGCTGGCATGCTACAATCAAGATGACTCCCTTTGAGGCGTTGTACGGTCGCAGATGCAGATCTCCGATTTGTTGGGACAATAACGCCGACAAGATTCTGCTTGGACCAGAGTTGGTCGAGAGGACAGCTGCAGATATTGCTTTGATCAGGCAGAGAATGTTGACAGCTCAGAGTCGACAGAAATCTTATGCAGATAAGAACCGTAGGAATGTCGAGTTCGAGGTTGGCGACAAGGTCTTCGTCAAGGTGTCGCCTTCCAAAGGAGTTTTCAGGTTTGGTAAGCGTGGGAAGCTTAACCCTCGCTATGTGGGACCATTCGAGATTCTGGATAGAGTGGGATCTCTAGCGTACCACTTGGCGTTGCCGCCATCGGCTCATCCAGTGCATAATGTGTTCTACGTCTCTTTGCTCAGGAAGTATGTTCTAGATGAGTCTCATGTGCTGAGTTATGAGGACATCGAGATTCAAGCTAATGGTACTTATGAAGAGTTGCTCGTGCGCATTTTGGAGCATCGGGAGAAGCGTTTGCGCAACAAGATCGTGCCGTTGGTACGAGTGACGTGGTCCAAGTCAGGGACCGAAGAAGTTACTTGGGAGACGTGGGAAACCGAGTCAGATATGCTCAGGCGTTTTCCCGAGTTATTTTCGGCCTAAGTTTCGGGGTAGAAACTTCTTTTAAGGGGTGGGGAGATGTGATACCCCGTATTTTTGTAAGGTTATTTTGGGAATTTTGGAATTTTCCCGAGTACCCGTTTAGTACGTCGGATTTAATTCAGGTAGCTTGAGACATTCTGTAATGTGCTCTGTATCTGTAATATTTTTCTCAGTGAAATAAAATACAGACGATGTGCTTCAGATGTTTATACGCGTTCGCGATAATTTTTATCCCGGGTTAATGTCTTGCTCGTTCAAGAGCTGAATGGGCGGGAAAAGGCAAAAACGGCGACCGCCGTACAGTAACGGCGCCCGCCGTCGCTGGGCCGAGGTGTCAGGCCGTCGTCTCCTACTCTGGGCTCGCTAGGGCTAGGAACGGCGACCGCCGTAATTACGGCGCCCACCGCGGCCCGCCGTAGGCAAAGTTGCGGCGCCCGCTGTGATTACCCAGAGGTCATTACCCGTTGGTCGTCGGCGAGCTCTGGCCGCGCCGATGTAGCCCTGCTTGGCCTCGTCTCGGGTGATGATGATGTTCCCATTGCTTTGGCTATAAAAGGAGGTGTTGGGGGAAGGGTTTTGAGCCATCCCAACACCGAATCTCTGCCAAAATCTCGCCTCGTCGGAGTGTTAGTTTCGCCGGATTTCGGAATATTCGTTGGTGTCGGTTGGTGGTGTTTCCAGAAGCCCTTGTGAAGCCTTTTGGTTGCCTTTGGAGGTTAGAACCCAAGCAAGGCAAAAAGGGGTCGAAACACGCATCATTTGGGTGATTTTTTCCCTCGTTCTGTCATCGGAGTTCTTCACGGCGACCGCCGTGTTCTTTACGGCGCCCGCCGTGATGAATGCGGCGACCGCCGCCAAGAACGGCGACCGCCACCAGTGCCCAGAATGCCTTCATGGCTTTGGCTTGGTCGGTTGTCGTCATGGCGTCTTTCCTTTCGATTTCTTTCGCCGTTTTTAGATTCGTACTGTTGTTATGTCGGATCTAACTTAGGGTTCCTTTTATGGGTCGACTCGAAGGTGTTTGTGCTAGCGGAGCTATACCCGTGTCGAGCCCGGAATCTCATCGTTGTTGTTAAGCTTGTTTCTATTCTACGGATTAAGGCAAGTGGCGGTTCGCTCTTGCTCATCGTTTCCATATTTACATTGATTATCAGTTATTTCAATTGATTAATTAATTTGGAACAATTATTACTGTGTTCTTCTGGAAGTGATTTATAAACCGTTTTGAAAATCATATAATAGGTTGTATATCTGTTAGAACAGCGCTATTATCTGTGATCGCCTTTCGGGCCTTTATGTGGATTTATCCTGTAACTGTTATTGTGCTGTATATGTGTGGTTAGCACTGTTAGTTAGGAATGTACTCGGACTTCGTCCGGTCGTTTCTTTATAATCTGGTATCGGGGTGGCTCGTCTCCATCTGGTACTATTCTAAGATCATGATCGGTCTCTTTCACAAGTGTGTAGAGGCAGGACACTTAGCTGGTGTCACAAACCTTTCGGTGTACGTCACTCTCGACGAAACATATACTAAGATGTGTCATCCCAATGGTGGGGTACACATGTAAAAGTCTAATAATGTGATGTGTGGTTTGTAATATAAACCAGATAAGTGCTACTCGACGCACATAATTAATAAACCTTCGGCGAGTAGTGCAGCTAGGAAAACTCGTCTCGACTTTGATCATAGTACGTTCTCTTTCCAATCTGGACTCGCTGTATGCGGTGAGGTTGGTCGTGAACCGAAACATCTCAGTCAACTTTTAAATCATTGTTGTATGATTCTGTAAACATTCCAGATTTGTCATAATTCCTTAAAAACTCATTTCCGTTAGAGTCTTCTTTCGAGTCGATTTCTGTGAAGATTCAGTCTTCCAGAATCTTCTCTTGTGCATACCTCTTGTTTATTCCAGTAGGAGTATGATGGTTGACTATCGTCATCGGTTGTTATTCGAGAAGTGATGAGTCTAACCTAATACGACTGCTTCGAACCATTCTGCTTTGTACCCTTGCTAGTTTATTCAAGTAGACTAACCCACGAACTTTGTTCTCTGCATGTGGGCTGGTGTCATCCGTTCGATTCGGCACATCAGATAGAAAGTAGCTTAGAAGAATAGAAGGACTATGGAGTCGACGGTGGTTTTCGAATGTTTGAGTTATTTCGTTAATCAGGTTGAGATCTTTTGGACAATAACTTTTGTTCTAATGTATTTTATAAGACTTCCGATGTACACTACTTTATAAGACTTCCGCTGTATTTGGTTTAAACTCTGTGTTAGCCTATTCGGGATTGGGTTGTAATCCCGTAACTCATGTTTCCTTGACAATGTTATGTTTTGGAATTGAATGCTTTGATCATTATGTATCATTTGTATTTCATAAATTGTATTTAAATGGTAAAGCCTTGGGTGATCTCGATAAGGAACACTGGGGTCACTGGCGGTAATACCTTTCCAAAAGCGCCTAAGCACCTTAACGCCCACTTGTTACCAATTGAGCTGTAACACAATTGGTAACAAGTGGGCGTTAAGCCGCTTGTTAAAGCGTGAGGTCTCGTGTTCGAGACTCACGAACAACCTCCCAGCCATAGGGATTTGGTTGGGGTACATGGGCTGTGGCCCATGGATAGAGAAATGGCTGGCCCGATAAGGTCGAAACCCCTCTCATTCAAAGTGTACTTTTATGTAATACCTCGACAGCTTAGCAGCCCGGCCCATCACAGGGCTGCATCCCATACACCCCAACCCTTCCTTGGGGGCTCCACCTATGACAGGCAGCCATTTCCAAGAGGTTGTTGGTGAGTCTCGAATACGAGACCTCACCCTTTAACAAGCTGCCAAAGCATCACTTGTCACCAATTGCGCTGCAGCACAATTGGTGACAAGTGATGCTTTGGCAGCTTGTTAAAGGGTGAGGTCTCGTGTTCGAGACTCACCAACAACCTCTTGGAAATGGCTGCCTGTTATAGGTGGAGCCCCCAAGGAAGGGTTATGTTTTGGAATTGAATGCTTTGATCATTATGTATCATTTGTATTTCATAAATTGTATTTAAATGGTAAAGCCTTGGGTGATCTCGATAAGGAACACTGGGGTCACTGGCGGTAATACCTTTCCAAAAGCGCCTAAGCACCTTAACGCCCACTTGTTACCAATTGAGCTGTAACACAATTGGTAACAAGTGGGCGTTAAGCCGCTTGTTAAAGCGTGAGGTCTCGTGTTCGAGACTCACGAACAACCTCCCAGCCATAGGGATTTGGTTGGGGTACATGGGCTGTGGCCCATGGATAGAGAAATGGCTGGCCCGATAAGGTCGAAACCCCTCTCATTCAAAGTGTACTTTTATGTAATACCTCGACAGCTTAGCAGCCCGGCCCATCACAGGGCTGCATCCCATACACCCCAACCCTTCCTTGGGGGCTCCACCTATGACAGGCAGCCATTTCCAAGAGGTTGTTGGTGAGTCTCGAATACGAGACCTCACCCTTTAACAAGCTGCCAAAGCATCACTTGTCACCAATTGCGCTGCAGCACAATTGGTGACAAGTGATGCTTTGGCAGCTTGTTAAAGGGTGAGGTCTCGTGTTCGAGACTCACCAACAACCTCTTGGAAATGGCTGCCTGTTATAGGTGGAGCCCCCAAGGAAGGGTTAGGGTGTATGGGCTGCAGCCCTGTGATGGGCCGAGCTGCTAAGCTGTCGAGGTATTACAAACATACCTTCGAGACAACGCATTGGCGACAATGTTCTCTTTTCCCTTCTTGTGGACCATGACATAAGGAAATGTCTCAAGAAATTCCACCCAACGAGCATAGCGTCGATTTAGGTGGGCTTGGCTCTTCAAATAGCTCAAGGCTGCGTGGTCGCTGGGGATGACAAATTCACGCGGCCAAAGATAATGTTGCCACATCTTTAGCATGCATATTAGGGCATACAATTCTTTGTCGTAGGTGGGGTAATTGAGTGTGGCCCCCGTGAGCTTCTCACTGAAATATGCAATAGGCCTCTTCTCTTGGTGCATCACACCACCAATGCCTATGTCTGAGGCATCACATTCCACCTCAAAGTGCTTGTCGAAGTCGAGAAGTTGGAGCAAAGGTGCTTGGCACAAGGCCCTCTTCAACGCCAAGAAGGCTACTTTGTGGGCCTCAAGCCACAAGATAGTGCTTCCCTTCTTCGTCAACTCATGCAAAGGCGCGGCAATGGAGGAGAAGTCTCGAACAAAGTGTCTATAAAAACCTGCGAGGCCGAGAAAGCTTCGCACCTGTGTCGGCATCGTCGGCATCGGCCACTCTTTGATGGTCGCGATCTTCTCTTCGTCGACGCGTAGACCATCACTGCTCACGACATAGCCCAGAAAATTGGTGGACGCAGAGCAAAATGAGCACTTGGCCAGATTGGCGAATAGGCTCTCGCGTCGAAGGCACTCGAGCACTTGGCGAAGGTGATCGACATGCTCCTCCAGGCTCCGTGAATACACAAGGATGTCATCGAAATAAACGAAGACAAATTTGCCAAGGAAGGTTCTCAAGACGTGATTCATCACGCGCATGAAAGTGCTTGGCGCATTCGTGAGCCCAAATGGCATGACAAGCCACTCGTAGAGCCCATACTTCGTCTTGAACGCGGTCTTCCATTCATCACCTTCTTTCATCATGATTTGGTGATAACCACTCTTCAAATCTATCTTGGAGAAAAGTGTGGCGCCATGAAGTTCATCAAGCATATCGTCGAGGCGTGGAATAGGATGCCTATACTTGACGGTGATCTGGTTTATAGCACGACAATCAACACACATTCTCCATGTGCCATCCTTCTTGGGCACAAGGATCACGGGCACAGCACAAGGGGAGAGAGATTCCCTTACGTAGCCGCGATCCAACAACTCATGCACTTGGCGTTGGAGCTCTTTGGTCTCCTCCGGGCTAGCTCTATACGCAGCGCGATTGGGAAAGGCAGCACCGAGCATGAGGTCAATCTGGTGCTCACTGCCTCTCAGTGGAGGTAATCCTTGTGGCAACTCATCGGGGAAGACATCGTCGAAAGCGGCGAGTAAGGTCGTGATGGCTGGCGACACGGACGTGGCATTCGACGACTCATGGATGCATGGAGTTGGTACAAGCAGAAAACATGGGGCCTTGCCAGTCAAACATGGAGTTAGGTCACTGGCCCTGGCTACAAGCAAGCGTCGCTCACATTTTCCTTGCAAAGGAGACGTCTGCGGCAACGGATCGGCAAACTTCGTCGATGGTGAGGTGCTTGTTGATTTCTGTGGGACACTGGGCATATGTCGACCAGTGCTCGAGCTAGAAGTGGAAAATCCTGGCCAAGTTTCTAGAGTGCCTTTCTTGGCCTTCCCAGCGGCACTAGTAGCGGCGCCAGGACGATCCAGATGGGCACTCGGTGTCCCAGCTGTGGCGTTGTTCCTCTTCTTGTCAGTGCTTGGTGGAGACAAAATCTTGCCAGAATTGGAGGAGTTGTGCCTCTGGAGTGCGTCTAGACACTCGTTTGACCTAGTAGATGCGGTCTCAATGGCCTTCTGGCGATCACGCTCAACCTGGTCCTACAAGATCTCATAGGGAGACATTGGATGCAAGGTGATGCACTTCCCGTGGTAATTGAACACATAAGTGTTCAAATAGCCATCATGGAGCACGCGTCTGTCGAATTGCCATGGGCGCCCAAGCAAAATATGGGTGGCCTCCATTGCAATGACACCACAAAGTATAGAATCACAGTATTGGCCTATGGAAAAAGAAACTAAGCATTGGCGAGATACTGTGTTACCTGGACTTGAAGAAATCCATTGGAGTGCATATGGTTGGGGATGAGGTATCGTAGGCAACTTGAAGTGTGACACGACCTTCTCTTTGACAATGTTAGCACATGATCCTCCATCAACTATGACACTCAAGGAAGCCGTCTGGACGAGAGCCCTTGTGTGGAACAAGTTCTCGCGTTGATCGTGGAGGTTCGCTTCCTTGACTGTGAGGAGACGACGCGTTACCAAACTCAATGGTGTGCCCGCGTGCAAAGAAGCGGGTTCGCAGTCGTAGGCATCTTCCTCCTCTTCGATGCCTTCATCGATGGCCTCTAGGGTTTGTTCCTCGTCGTCGCAAGACTCGTAGCCGGCGGCGGCCGTAGAGAACAAAACCTTTCGAGTGTTTGGGCAATCCTTCTTATAGTGGCCTTTTCCACCACACTTGTAACACTCAAGGTCGTGCACGCGATTTGTGCCGACTGGAGCTTTTTCTGGGCGCATTCTGGCGTGGCACGGTGTTTGGTGTCGACGGTTTCGCTTTGAGGGCTTGGCTTGACGCGGCTGTTGTAGAGACACTAGGGTGAACATGAGTATAAGGAAATCCACTAGGGTTAGAAGAATACCTCTGTTGGCCACTTGGAAAAGTGTAAGACTTTCGGCGAGAGATTTGTGCATGGAGTTGCATCGCCGTGTGTGTGAGGGTGTTCAAGTCTTTGATGGGCAAAATTTCAAGTTGATCACGGATGTTGGTGTTCAAGCCACTCAAGAATTTTGTCCTCAAAGTCGATGGTGTAACGGAGATGTTGGCCTTGTAATACATGTCTTCAAGCTTGGAAAAGAACTCGAGTGGAGTCATTGACCCTTGGCGAGCCATGGAAATTTCCATTCTCATTTGATTCCTATAGTCTGGAGGCACGTATTTCTTGGTCATTACGTAGACTAGTTGATTCCATTCAGTGACTCGTGTTCGGTGGCGACGCACGCAGTCATCCTCGAAGCGATGCCACCACACTCGGGCTGCTCCTCGAAAGTGAAGTGTCGCGGCGTCTACATGCTCCTCAGGTGGCACTCGACAAAATCTAAGGGTGTACTCCGTAGCCTGCACTCATTCAAGAAAAACAGATGGATTGTATTCACCAAATAAATGCTCGATCTTTACCTTGACTTCGTGTCGTTGGTATCGAGATTGGGCAGGTACTTGGTTGAACGCGTTGTTTGGCGCGGCGGCATAGAGAGGATTCTCGCAGGCGCGCACACCATGGGGTCTATCGCGTCCAACTTGGCATTTATCGCGATCTTGGTGATCTTCACCGTGAGCAAACTCATCCCTTGGTGCGTAGGCGTCATTGCGTTGGCGTCTTCGCGGATGGGCATCGTAGTCGGCTCGGCGAATGTCCCTTGGTATAACATCGCGGCGCTCGCCGCCAATGTCAAGAACGCGTTCTCCTTGGGGCTGGAGACGCGGTGGAGGTATCCAATCCGAAGGGTGATCATGCGATTCAAGTGGATCTCCAAGAGGGGGGTGAAAAAAGTTAGGGTTGACCATACCTGAGTCCTCGATCTCCTCGTCGTCATACTCGTCGAAGTCATCGTGGACATTGGGTGTGATCGACGCATAGCCATCGGATCCGTAATGCGGCGTTCGAACACTTTGGTGTCGAAGATGATCGCGTACATCATGGCTCTGTGGCTGGGTAGTTGGGGTCCTTAATTGATCATCGCGTCGCGTATGTCCACTTGGTCGGCGACTGGGTCTCCTTGGCGTCGCGTCGGCTTGCTCGGCTCGGCGAGGACGGCCTTCGCGTGGCGCTGAGCCTGGTACTCGTCTCTGGGTTCTCCTAGAGGCATAGCGAACATCAAAGTTGTATGGTTCAGAAAAGTCACCGTGAGTGTCTTCCGTTTCGCGGTCGTTGTCGGAGTCGGTGTCGAAGCCAGCGGGTGTGGCTCTGGGCACGTAGCGGTCCATGTGCGAAACGAAGCCTTGGCGACTCTCGATGACACTTTGCATACGATTGAGTTGTGGTTGATGATGAGATGTAGAAGGCATGATTCCTTTGCCTTTGTCTACTCTTGTCTTCGATGATCCGGCGTCGGTGGCTCGTGGTTGAGCCGGCGCGTCCATAGCACTTAATGGAGTTGGAGTGGGCACGAGTTGTGCCGCGCGTTCTCTGGCTTCAAATTGAGCAACGCGTTGACGAAGAGCTTGGATCTCTCTTTGCTCCTCGGACAACTCCATGATGGGGTCTTGTTGTGGGGGGTCAATTGCTGGTTGGTCTTGGGGTAGACCCAACGGCGGTGGATTTGGGTTGGTGTTGTCGACTCCAAGTTGGTCTTCAATGTGTCCAACCGGCATGCTACCTATAACATTATGGCCAGACATGGGAGTAAAAACGAACCAAAAGACAACAAAGAACAACAACCAAGAAAATCACTAGTCAAGTCACAAAGTTCACGTAGGTAGGGCTAGTTTGGCTTGCCGTGAGGGCGACATGGCTTGCACAAGTGATGGTGTATCAAGCAAGTTGCAATCAAACAAACAAGAAAAAATTGAAACCCTAAAACAAACGTAAACAAAGTAACCTAATTAGCAAGAAATCACCTTCTAGGAAGCTTGACCTAGACGGCGGAGGGGTTGAGAAGATGAGCTTAGACCGAGTCGAGTGGGTTAGGGTTGCCTTATTTTGGCTTTACCTAACTTTGGAAACTTTTTTTTTTTTGAATATCTTTTTGATATTTTTTTTAAATAATATCCGAGATCTTATCTTTTGATCGTTTCGGATTTGCAAAAGAAAACAAAAGAAAACGGCCTAAGTAACAAGAATGTCACAAGTGTGATCTTTAGAGATAGGAGAGATAAGATAAGATTTGATATGATATCTTATAAAAGGAAATTCGGCTAACTTAACTAAAAAGCAAAATCTAGCAAACAAGGAAACTCTATCCACGCGTGAAACAAGGAAACAAAATATTCTAGCATGCAAGATAATAAATTACCTAACACACCAAAACTTAGGGAACAAGAAAAATAATTCGGCCAAGATATTATCTTGTAGAAACCGAGTAGGTGATGCAAAGATGGGAACTTTGGTTTTTTTCTCAAGATCTTATGAAAACAAATGGTGGGGGTCAAGAAAAATTTTTGTGAACAAGATGCAAACTTGAGTTCATGACTTACAAGACTGCTGGGCTCTGATGCCAGTTGATGTGTTCTTGCCTCCGATGACAAGCCAATTGTCAAAGGTGACACCTTTGGATCTAGTCTTGGGCGAGAAGTCACTCCTTCCTTGTCAAACCTGCCGTGGAATCCTTGGGTGCAAACCCGCGTTGTCTTGCACGAATGGTTGACAAGATGGTGGCGAAGCGAACTCGGTGGAGGTGGTCTGGATGGTCGCGGTGTCGGCGAGGCTGAATGTCACGTTGAATGTAACAACAGCGAAGACGACGTCGATGGCAAAGGCGATGGCGAACGCGATGGAATTGGAGAGAATGGATAGCGATGGATGGGGCGAATGGATAGCGATGGCGGAAGCGATTTGATGAGGGATAGATGACTTGAAAAGACAAGTCTTTGGTGTCGTAGCGTCGACTGCGGAGGAAGGGAGCTGCGAAGGAAGACTTAGCTTGAAGGTTTAAGCAATTGCCGTAGCGTCGGCGGCGGAGGGAATGGGGATGCGAAGATAGAGGTTGACGTCCGATCAAGGGAAGGAGGATAAACACTCTACTTGAAACCTTGATTAAAATTGAACGTACTAAAACCAATAACATAGTTTGACTTAAATACTAGGGCGAGACATCGGATGGGCCGAGTCGAGCCTAGTGGGGCAAGCATGCAAAAGGCACAAATCCTAAAATAGAAATGACTATAAAATGAAACTATCTAAAATAAGCAATAATAACAAATATAGAAAGTGTCTCAAAAAGAACGCGGCGAAGGCATGGATGCAAACACCGCGAGAGGTGGCGACGAAGGGTCGATGGCCTCGCGAGTGGGTGCACGCGATGCCGGCTGCGATGATCGCGATGTTCTGATGCCGATGGTGGAGAGGACGACGAGTCTTGGGTTGGCGTCAGGGCTCCCTTGGCCAACGACGATGCGTGCGACAAGTGACGCGACAGCGGCGACGATGGCTTTGGACCTAGACCTTGTCACTAGGCCCTCTGAGCGTATGCTCATGGCTTCTTCCTCGTCTTGGGCCGTCATGGGAGGCAGAGTCACATCACAAGGGCCATGCAAGACTACATATAGGGGAATTTGAGATAACAGTGAACCTTTAGTTTAAATAACTAATAAAGTGAACCTGAACCGCATAAATCGGCTTTAGGAAATAAAAGAGCCAATATCTAATAGAAGAACCGTATAACCGCATAAACCAGAACCACTAGTTTAAACCGCTTAAGCCGGATATAATACTATTAGAAGAGCCAATCCAATATTCCCGTAACATTTTCAATTTCCCTCCCTCACCCTCTCTCTACCCCTCCGCTCCACGCTTGCATTACAAATGTTTATTTCTCAGATTTTCTATCCTTGTGAAGTATATGTGTTGGCCCCAATTTCAATTTTCTTATTTAATTTGTTTTAGTAAGATCTCAATGGCAACGGTTGATATTCAAGCTTGCATCCTAGTTTAGGAGGAGTTTCTAGATTAATCTTGGAGGGGCGACTTTCGATTCTAGGTTTTCGCTGTGTTCAAGGCATAAAGTTGGCTTATACGGAATATAATTTTGAGGAATTCGCAAAATATAGGCCTCTACCATATTTGCATTACACCCTTAGTCCATGAATCTAGGAATTAGCACTCATGCCTAATTTTTATTACATGGGTATCTATTTGGGGGTAAAATGGCCCAAACTAATTGCAACAATGCCCAAGTTCCCTATTTTCGAATTTTACGGGAAAAGATAAATTCATTTTTCTATTTCTCTTTTCTTTTGGTTGTTTTGGGATTATAAAAAGGATTTTTAATAATATTTATTTGTTTACCTTTTTGTTTTATTATTATTAAATTACAAAAAGGTAAAATAAATTTATTTTTAATAATATCCTATAATTAATTTACCTTTTTTGTTACAGAGACTAAGTAGCAAAATTATTACACCCCAAACCGTTCTCTTCCCTCCCCCCCCCCCCCCCCTACACCAACTTCCCTCTAAAAGCTTCTTCCCCATTAACTCTCTTGTGCAACCGCAACTTCCATCTTTCTCATCTCTCCATTGTTGCAACTTCCAATATCTTCAACCCGACATTCGCTGCCCTCTACTTTTTTTGATTCCCTCCTCTCCAAAATGAACCTCCATTATTGCAACCTCTGAACCTCGTAAAAAAATACAACAAAATGGAAGTGCTTAGAGGCGGTAAAGAATCGAGTCCAATGAAGAGCGGAGAGAAAAGGAAGAGAAAAGAAGATGACAACCAGGATCGAAAGAAGAAGAAGCAGAGAGACAAAGTGCAGGTGAAAGGTAAAAAAATCTTCTGACAGGGAAACCCATAGCCAAAAAGTCTGGGAAGGGCATGTCGATTAGCCGAAAAGCAAAAACTGTACATGCGCAAATACCCATATTCTTCAAAAGGGGTGTAAATTTTCTATATTTTGTCCTGTCAGGCTTCGCAAATGGTTAATTTGTATATTTTTTGTTTGTTTATGAGATTTTTCATTTGGTTTGCAAACAACTATTACAGAGGGAAACCATTCTACGGAAGAATTAACATTAACTGTAGGATACACTTTGTTCACGAGATGGAAAACAATTTGACACCTGCAGATTGGCTACGGGTTTTGGATGACACGTTTGGAAAAGTAATGAAAATATTGCAATAGGTATCATTTTGTTTACAGACATTACATGCAGTTCTATTCAACCAACTTGAAACAAATAAAGAAGTGGGAGTCTTGGTATGAGGTGGTAGGAAAAGAGTTGAGGTTTTCGATCAAGGAGTTCGGTCTCATCACTGGACTGAATTGTGGGGAAATTCCATTTGTGGATATTAAAGGTGACGGGCTAGTAATGGAGAAAATTTTTGGTAGTCCAGGTGGTCCTTTGACGACAGTACAAGATGTTTACAATAGATTCAAAGAATATCGTGAGTTGGACAATTACAAACTCAAGTTGGCACTACTGTTGATAGTTGACGGTCTGTTGCTTGGAGGGGATAAGAAGAGGCTAGCAAAGCCGATGCATGTTAAGTTGTTGGAGAATATGGATAAGTTTTGGGGTTATCCATGGGGAAGGGTTGCTTATGAAGAACTTCACAAGTCATTGACCACATCACTGGCCAAAAGGATGCAAACAGTAGAGAAGGCAAAGCTACTCTCCAACCTACCAAGAATTCCATATTCCATTCAAGGCATGCTAGTTGTGTTTCAGGTATTTGTATTATACATTTTTAATGGTTCAAATATGAATTAATGAGTTTTGTGGTGTCTGGATGGAGTGGTACTCATAGTGAAATAACAAATGTGTTTTATTTGCATCATAGTTGTATACTATATGCTATAGTGTACCCGGATGTTTGAATACAGGGTGACAGGGTCATCGTTAATATGCAAGATGTATGTTTGGTTTGAAGGGTGCATATACAGAATATCATGGTGCATAACAACAAATGTAATGTTATTTGTTATTTGATTAAAACAGCATACTAATTTTCCATCATAGTTGTATGTGCATTCCAGATAGTTTTATTTGCATTCCAGTCAGATTTTAGGTTACATGGTGACCAAATTTAAAATATATGGTGATAGGATATCATGATTTAATGTATCATAGTTTTAATTACTTCCATTTTTTGTCTGGTTTGATAATTTGCTAATACTCAAACCACTAGTTATTGTAGATATTGGTATGGGAAGTTGTGCCAACAGTTGGTCTCCAATTTGCATTAAGGTTGAGAGAATCTGCAATACCTCGAGATATTCGTTGGTTTTCAGATGAACTCCCTGAACATGGAGTCTTGGAGCTGGCTTTGGCTGATCCTACAAATGTGGTTAAGCCCATTCTTATTCCCGATAAAGATGACATGGATATGTTGTCTGACTGCTACTATGCTGATGAAAATGATGACCGGTATTTTGACAATATTGTGAAGGAAGCAGGGTTTGAAAAATAAGGGAAAGGGAAGAAGCAAGGAAAAGATGGGGCGAGCCCAAGTAATGCATCCGTGCATTCATTAGAGGTGATGCTTTCTATAAGTGAGATGTTCAGAATGATGAAGAGGATGGAAAAAAGAGTGCTTGAGAGGATGGGAAAGTTAGAAAAAAGGGTATCAAACTAGGAAGAGGTGCATAAGCATAAGTGTAAGGGGAAACCAAATATTGAAGAGGATGAGGAGGAGTATGAATCCTATGATGAGTCTGGTGAGGATGAGGAGGAAGTTTAAAAGGATGACTAGGAAATAGAGGATGAGGAGGTAGAGGATGAGGATGTACAAGAAGAGGAGGTTGAGAGTGAGGATGTTGAGGGGTGATGAGGGTAATGAGAATGAAGAACTTCGCCAGGGTGGTGACAAAGAGTTAGAGGCTGAAAGAAAGAGGATGAGGATGTAGGGGAGGAGGATGAAAAGGAGGAGTAAGAGGAGGAAGAGGAGGAGAAAAAGAAGGATGATGACAAGGAGGATGAGTTTGAGGTTGAGGAGGAGAAGGTAGAGGTTCAAGGCAAAGATAAAGAGGTATGAAATATGCTTCTTTGAAAATTTTCATTTATTACTTTGAAAGTTTTATTTGTACCATGGTGACAGGATTTTGAGTTGTCTTTGTCATGACTAGAGTTTATATCTTTTACAATATTTTTTGTGCCATTGACAGGATTTATAGTCGTGTCTGTCAGGATAGGAGTTTAAATGTTTTACAGTTAATAGTTGATGAGTCCCGGTGATGGATGTCTCCAGCCCAAGGGCCGCGCCAAAGTCTTATACCTCACCATGGATGAGCTAAGGCCTTGACCACCAAGGCGCCGACGCATCAATGCCATGACACTCAAGCATCGACCATGCTTCGATTCCAAGGCATTCATGCGCACGCCTATATCTAAGCCTCTAAGGCTTTTATCCTCTTTGTATTTTTGGTTATTTAGTTTCATTATTCTAGTCTTGCCTTAGTGAGTGTGAAGAGCCATTTGAACATGGGCTTCAACTCACTAAGGCCCATTAGAAACTTTCTCTTGTTGGCTGAAATGCCTAGACTATTTAAAGCCATCTTTGGCTTCCTTGTTCATTAGTTGAAGAATATAGAAGTGAATATTTCCCTTAGGTTGAGTATATCTCCCTAAGGCCTTCCACTTACTTCTATCAACTCAAGCAATCAAACTCTTTCATCTTTCATCTCATTCAAATCACTTAATCAATCAAACACTATCTCTTGTTTCCAAAATTCAAGATCCAAGCCAAGAATCCTCTTCCTAAGAGGATTCCTTGGCCCTCCTTTGTCTCGGACAAGCAGAGGCCAAGACCTCAAGTCTCCAAGCTCCATTTCGTCCATCCCCCATCAAGAGCTTAAGATCCATTGAAGGTGCCCTCAAGAACACCTTGAAGTCACCTTGAAACCAAGGAGAAGGAAGTCCATCTTGGCTTAGTCACAATCTAGCTTTCCGGGAAGAAAAGCCTCACCTTGGAGGTTTGATTCTCACCAATTGGTATTAGAACCAAGGACTAAGTTAAGCCCCCTTTCTTCTCTTTAAATTTCAGTTTTCTTGCTTAGCTTCCTCTTATTTGCATGATGACTTGGTGTTTATGCTCTTTTTTTTCTTCTTCTTGTTTGCGTGATGTTTCCTCTTGTTCCGATGTTGCTTTGTGTTCAGTTTTCTCCTTATGCTCAGTTTTTTTTTCATGTTTGTGTAACTTTTTTCTTGATTGGCATGATGAAATTGTGTTTAGCTTAGTTTCCCCTTATTCCCCTCCCAAAAACGTCCCCAAAAACCACAAAAAGAAATTTCTTTCCGCCGCCCACCACCACCGTCGGCGACCGGACCACTGCTTCTGCCACCCACCACCACCCTACTGTCGCCCCTCCCTTCCCCCATGGCCGACCATGTGCCCCTCTCCCCTTGCTAGCTCCCTTTTGAATTCATAAGTGTTGCATATGACTAAGCTATTTTTGGCTAAACTTCAAGTTGTTTTCCTCCTTTGCAAATTTGGTTGCCTTAGGCTATTTGGGTAAATGCCAAAATGGACTCTTGGCTGATTTGTTTGGGATAGAGAAGCTAAGAAGCTAGGCATTGTGGGGTTCAAAAAGGGTTTGAATTTAAGTGGCAAGTCAACAACACTCATTTCCTCTTCTCAAGCTTTGTTCCACCCAAAAAGGGACATTGTCACTCTCTAAAACAACACCCTTGTTGCCACCCTTTGCAGCCCCAAAAAGTGTGGCCCCATGCTTCAAATTTCGGCCTCCCTCATCCAAGCCATTGAAAAAGCCTAAGGATTTACAAGAGGCCAAAAGAAAAAGGCAAAGGCCCAAAAAACAAAAAAACAAATAAATCAGAACATGGTATTTTCGGATGGGCCACAACAAATCACACATCAATCTTGTGGGCTCTCTCTTCCTTCACTTGGCAACTTGGGCCACTAAGCCTACCTCTCCATTTTCTTCTAGTTGCTTGCCATTGCCTTTTCTCTCCATTCATTGCCCATATGATAGCCCACTAACTCTCTTTTCCTCCCCCATCATTCTAAGTCTTGAAGTTGGACTTTACTCCTTAGCCTAAGTCATTCACTTTTGGAGAGTTTGCAAAGTACTTAAGTCCAGTCAAGCTTGACGAATCACATGCTCCACCGAGGCCTAGCTTGTCCCTTGACTTGAGCCTTCATTGTTACATTACTTGATTGGCTAGGCTTAGCTTGCTCCCTCCTTATTCGTATAATTACCTTGGTTGCCTAGAGCATTGATTTGCTTGCCTTATTGCTTGCATTGCTTTGATTAGGTTATCCTAAGCCTAACGTATTCATCTTTTCTTAAGTATGAATTGCTTTGTTTGCTTGGGACTTTTTACTTGGTTTGAATATTGCTTATGCTAGGTGAGTCCCCTTGGCCGAGCCATATTGGTCTGATTCCGCTCGGCAGCTGCCGAGCCGACGCCCACGACGCCACGCTTGTGACCCAACATCCGTGTATGGGGGTCCTTATCCTTGCGCCGTCCCTAGGCCCACAGTTGCTTATGAGTTCCGCCACCACTATGATGAGGAAGACCCATATGGAGAGTACATCGAGACCTTTGAAGAGGAGGCTTGGGCGGATGTGCGCCACCGAGGATATGCTTGCGCCCAAGGCTAGACCAGGCGCCCACTTGACCGCCATGACCCGGGTTGGCTGCCGCCTCCCTGCGCCAACCGCCGCGCCGAAGACCATGACCCAGGGTGGCTGCCGCCCACACATTTCCACGAGTATTTTTGCCACACGGCTTGCCACGGAGAGCCGCGCCAAGGAGGCTACCGCCGAAGCCTTGCGCTTGCCCACGCTGAAGTGGCTAGGATCTGCCGCGAGGAGGAAGCCATTGAATCTCACGTCGAGGCATTATGCGTCGCCCTCCGCCGAGAGAAGGAGATTGCCAAGGCCACCGACGCCCGGATGGCCGCCCTTGCGCACCACTTGGCCGTCTCACTCCCCGTGGCCGCGGCGCCCACAACTATCTTGGAGCAATCCCCTTCGGCTTTCACCCTCACCGCGGTCCGCCGTGTCGAGACCATCGCCGAGACCGTGTGGCGTCGAGAGGACAAGGTAGTGGCCGCCGAGGAGTAGCTAGCGGCGGAGGCCATCAATCACCGGATGGCCGTCATGGGGCCCCCTTGGCCATCATCCCCATCCCCTCCCCGCCGCCCATCGCCGTAAGAGGTCCCTTGTTGCCTATTGGTGGCTTCCCTTCATCTCACCCCAATGGAGGCCGGCACCCCATGGCTGCCCCACCGAAGGAGGCTTGCGCCTTCATACCTTCTTGGCCGGCGCCTTTGGATGTGAGGAGTGACCGGCAGCCCGCCACCGCCAAGGCCCACCTCGAGATCGTCGGGTCTCCACCGCCGCCTGGCGTGCCCACTCCCGGAGCGACCCCCACCTCCTCCTTGGTGCCGCGCCCTTGCCTCACCAAGGAGAGCGGTGCCTTGACACCCACTCGGTTGGCCGCACCCTTGGATCCGCCGCGACTTGGTTGGCCACCACCCATCGCCGCGAGTAGCCCCTTGTCGCCTATTGGCGGCTCCCCATCGACCCCCCACCATGGCGGTCGGCGCCCCATGGCTGAACCACCGACGGAGGCTTGCGCCTAGATACCACCTTTGCCGGCGCCATTGTTGCCCCCAGCGCCTCCCACCCAAGTTGAGGCCCCCTTCTCTCTTTCCTCTTGCATATCCTTGAGTGGCGCATTGCATGAGTTTCATGTTACATTCTTGGATAGAGCACTTTGAATGATGACAAGCTAGACTATGTTCTCTTATTTGCACTATAGTTCCATATCTCAATTCATGTCCAAGAGGCCTCACTTGATACATGTCATTCTATCCATGTCTAAGTATGCTCATTGTCTAAATTGTTGTATCATGGGGCATCTACTTAGGCTTACAAAAGGGAAGTGGCATCATGTGGGCATGCATCCTTGCCTTTCATATAGAATTTGGACCTTGTGTTCTTACATTCTCCATTTGCCTTGTTGGCGCAAGGGTTCCTTATTATTCTGATTTGCTTTTGGCATCATATGTTTTATTGTTGTATGTCCCTTGCCCTAGAGTTGTCCTTGGAGTCCTCCACTATCCAATGGTATTTAGGAATTCTTTTGAGGATAAGGACTACTCTATCTTAGCCCACACACTAGACATGCCTAGAACCTTCCCTATGCAGCCCTTGCATCAGGTTTTTCATGTTGATCATGGCCCCTTGAGGATTATGCCTAGACCCCGTCATAGGCACCGCTTGGATGAGACTTTTCATGTTGACCTTGGGCCTATAAGGATTGCCCCACACCAGGCCATTTTTGGGACTCCACCTTGTCCGCCTTGGCCCTACCACCCTACTCCCTTCGAACCCCAATTTTATGTAGTTGCCTTGTCGACACCTTCTAGGGCCCTTCTCAAAGACTCTCGCATGCACTCACTCTCTTCTACCACATTTTGGGAGATCTTTGGGTTGGCTCTCATAACCGATAGGCAACCTTTTAAGAAGGGGATGGATTCCACTTTCCTTATCGATTTCCACATGCCACTCCTTGCCCCGAGTGAGGTTCTCACCCTAGCTTTCTCTTTGTGGCCTTTTTATTGAATCACTCACACACTCGGCTCCACTAGGGTTGCTCCCTTGATGCCTCATTCCTCCCTTAGACCCGTGCCTCAGAGCGACCATAGTCCCACTTGGAGCCGTAGGATGGTCTCATGTTTTCTTGTTGAGTTCCCATGTTGTTGGTCAATTCCGCCGGCTGCCATGATCGTCCATGAGGCCTCCCATCTTGTTGTGCCCAAGGAGCTACCCGACGGCTCTCGTATGCTCGTGCTTCTTTGTGTTAGTGGCGGTTTCCCTCACTCCACATTCACCTTTAATAAGGGAAGACGCGCCACTATACTTCCTCCATATCCCGGACTTCCAACACACTCGAAGCGAGGACGCTTCAATGCTAAGAAGGGGAGAGTGATGAGTCCCGGTGATGGATGTCTCCAGCTCAAGGGCCATGCCAAAGTCGTATACCTCACCATGGAGGAGCCAATGCCTTGACCACCAAGGCGCCAACGCATCAATGCCACGACACTCAAGCATCGACCATGCTTCAATTCCAAGGCATTCATGCGCACGCCTATATCCAAGCCTCTAAGGCTTTTATCCTCTTTGTAATTTTTGGTTATTTAGTTTCATTATTCTAGTCTTGCCTTAGTGAGTGTAAAGAGACATTTGCACATGAGCTTCAACTCACTAAGGCCCATTAGAAGCTTTCCCTTGTTGGCTGAAATGCCTAGACTATTTAAAGCCAACTTTGGCTTCCTTGTTCATTAGTTGAAGAATATAGAAGTGAATGATTCCCTTAGGTTGAGTATATCTCCCTAAGGCCTTCCACTTACTTCTATCAACTCAAGCAATCAAACTCTTTCATCTCTCATCTCATTCGAATCACTTAAACAATCAAACACTAGCTCTTGTTTCCAAAACTCAAGATCCAAGCCAAGAATCCTCTTCCTAAGAGGATTGCCCTCCTTTATCTCGGCCAAGCCGAGGCCAAGACCTCAAGTCTCCAAGCTCCATTTCGTCCCTCCCCCATCAAGAGCTTAAGATCCATTGAAGGTGTCCTCAAGAACACCTTGAAGTCACCTTGAAACCAAGGAGAAGGAAGTCCCTCTTGGCTTAGTCACGATCTAGCTTTCCGAGAAGAAAAGCCTCACCTTGGAGGTTTGATTCTCATCAATAGTCATGTATGTCAGGATTTTGACATGGGTATTTTAATTGCATGATAATTCTATTGAGGGTAACGATGACCGTAGGTTGGTCTTGTATGTTGAAAATTTTGAGATTATTTCCAAAGATGGTGAAGATGATGTTGAGGGTCCTGAGGATGTAGTAATGGGCATTATTCAAGACCTAAATCAAAAGGCTGGCGATGGCGAGAAGGACTAGGATCTTGCTGAGGAGGGTGATCAACAACAAGAAGGTGATAGTGAGAGAACTATTACTAATGATCATGATGATGCCCCTACGGGAGGAGGTTACCCAGCAGGAGGTTATCCAACAAGAGGAGGGTCTTGAAGTGCTAACCACAACGGCCATAGAGGTGGCCATTGTGGTTGAGGTGGTTGTTGTACCCGCTGAAGGAAATATTGTAGAGGATGTCAAAGAGACAAAGGATAGCAAGGGGAAATCCAGAAGGAAATGAAAGCAGACTCCCCCACCGAAAAAGGTCCTTCCTAGCCGTATCATGAAACCATCCTCCAAAAAGCTAACACCTTACACAAATGAGAAAAAGGGTAAAAATATGAAGAAGATAACCAAGAATTTACAGGTGAAGGAGATGACTTATTTGCTGCAATGGATGGATGATGACAAGTTTGTATCTCACAGATTTAATTATGTTGAACTATGTCATGGATTTAATTATGCCTTCATCCTTTTTCAGCTCTGAGCCAAGAGTTGGACTCCTTGGTGAATCGATGGACAAGGACTAATTTAGGCTACTTTTGGAACCAAAAGCTTGGCTGGATGTTGGTGTAAATTATTTAGTTATGATGTCAAATTAGTTAACTGTTGGGATTTATTGCAATGTCTGACAGGATGATCTTTATTTTTTGAAGAAAAATGGATGAAGTTTGTTGTTATATTCGTATGGCAGTTCTGGAGAACCTTACAGTCAAACATAAGGCCATAGTATTGGATGTTTTCTGGTCTGAAGATTATAAAGATGCATTGAAATACTATGTCAAACATCAAATTGTTCCACATGTAACTCGACGTGCAATTGAATACTTTAGGGGAGATAAGCATGCATTGCATGGGTCCAGTTGGGATGATGTAGACTTCATTTATGCCCCCTATAACCTCCATAATCGACATTGGATAGCTCTACAGACCGATCTGCAACAATGGAAGATAAATGTATATGATTGTAATATGGATTTGAACAAAAACGTGGAGGTATAGAACTTGGTGTTTGGGGTGAGCAAGCTTCTTTCTCACTTCATCAGGCAGTACCCGCCACTTGCCCAGAAATTTGCACATCGCGGTATTGAGAAGTTTACATTTTCCAGAATTCAAGAAGTGAAACAGAACAAGCGTCGGTCAGTCGAAATATCATTACCCTATGTATACTAACCCAATTTTTTTTATATACTTCATCTAACTAACTTTGATGCATTTTCTGTTCCTAGTGGTGACTGTGGGGTGTACACTCTGAAACATATAGAGATGCTCAGTGCTGGTTGGACAAATATTGACATTGTGAAAGACAAATTTATCGACGGCCTCAGGAGGGATATAGCTCACAGTGTGTTTGACGGGGTTGGAGGACCTCACGTTACGAGGGCCCCCGCACGGTGGCCCTCATAACGTGAGGGCCTTGCAGAATCGCAGAGACGCCGCCGCCCTTGTCGTCCTCGGTAGGACAGTGGCTTTCTTTAATATATATATCGTGACCGGAGAGGTCGACGACGTGCTTCACCCACGTGCCTTCCCAGCCTCAGCCATATCCTCCGCAGGAGAAGTGTAGTGACATTACAATGTCACTTGATATGTGTAATATTTAGTATTTTATGATGAATTTTATGTTATTTCGTTTTATGTAATATATAAATGTATTTTGTGGTTGTGCTAGAATAATGACTGTCTATCAATTTGATCCTTTTAAGGAAACAACTAATATTACCCTAATAGGAAAAGTCTTATGCCTTGAAAAGATACATATTAACCAATGACATGATAATCTTACTACCTTAATTACATTAAATAAAGAGTGAAAATCATATTGAACCTGACAAGTTAGATATTAAACTATGACAGGATATTGCAAAAACTAAAGCGCTAAAACTAAGTAAGTGACTAAGTGCTAAGAAAATTATGTACTTTCAACATCAAGCTGAACAAAATTTACAGTTTTGCTTTGAAGTAGGGGTACAAGCGTGAAAAAAATTTCTTCCAAAACAGATAAAGTTCACATTTACTTTCCAGTTAATGCCCCCGACTGGCCTCTCCCGCGACGTTTCGATCCACTCCCGCCGCTTCCATCCACTCCCGACATTCTTCAACTGGGGTTTGTTTTAAGTTGAACGACCATCCTTCAGATACGTTTTCTTCAGCTCTTTTATTTGTTCTTCTTCTTCATCAATCTAAAATTTAACATTTATCTGTAACTAGTTTTTGGGTTTTGGAAAATTTCACAACTAAACCCCTAAAAGATTTAGGGTTTTGCTTTGAAGTTAGGGGTTTTCGCTCCTCATTCTTCTTCACCTAACAGATCTAGGGTTCTTGGGGTTAGTTTTTTCGAATTTATCGTTGTTGTAAATCATGAACTTCTCCGATTTCTTTAGCCGGTATTGGGATTATATGTTTTAATGCGTGAATCGATATGTATCCTGTCATGATCTAGAGTAGTTGCTGTTTAATTACAGGAATGTCGGGCTCTGAAAGTGACATGAATGATTTTAGTCTCCCATAGAAGAATTCCTTCCAGTCTGACTACAGATTGCCAAGAGAGGTGTTGGTGACGCTAACTAATTTATGTGGGTCATCCCGTTGCATGCTATTTGATGACCTACGGGTGATTTATGTCATATCCACTCATTTTTTGTTAGCTACCTTGCCAATTACTTGAATTATTGACCAAAATGATATTCTCAAATGCAGACCCTTGAGGATGAGTTCGGGAAGGAAATGACTTTATTGAAAGACAGCCCAGTTGCTTACTTTAGGCATTAGATGGTTGCCGAGAATGTTAACGGAAACTTGTCGGAGAGGCTGTCTGGTTTAACAACCGCGCATCTGCTGGTTTGCTTGGAATGAGACGATCTAAGAAGGTTCAAGCGGATTGTGATACCTCTGTCAATTGTCCTAGTTATTTTTATTATTTTGATTTTGCTTGATATAGTGGCTTATAAGCTGTAAGAATACTTGATTGTGCAAAAAGTACTTAACAATCATGCATACCTTCCTCAGTTGGGACAGTCCCCTTATCCAAGGACCTGAAGCAGTACTTGAAACGATTATTAGAATATGTGGTAATAGCCATGTGGGAGCCAGGATTCATTTCTTTTAGCATGTATAAAGCCACGAGTTCAGCTCATTGTAACTCCCATCCGCAGTACCTCGTATCATGTCCTCGGCTAACAAGTGTGCTCGATTGGCCTTAGAATAATTGGCCTCAATTCCCATGTCCTTCATGGAACTTTGTATTTCTCTTGCTCTTCGGGCTTCCTTACGACCTCCGAACCTGTCAGACAATAAAACAAAATCGTCACTCACATCCTGTCATGCATGGGAATAAGGCATTACACGTACCTGAAATAACTTAGTTTTACCTTGGAAGTATCTTTTCAACTATTATGGATGCAGTTGCATGTTTGTTGTGGTTATGTTGATAACACAATCCACAACTATGGGTTCCATCAAACTTTCAAACCACGAACAAACCACTTTCTTTCTTTACTGAGCCACGACATCCAAATGTGCATGCTTTGTCGACACACCCTACTAAATATGTTGTTTTGTCGGACTTCTTCACCCTAAGTTAGAAACAATCCTTCAAAGCAATTGTAGTTAACACATCTTTCAACTCCTTCTTAGTATGAAATGTATCTCCCATCTTTATCATATTATCAGCCCCATGATTTACTTCTTCATCTTCGTATTTGGCCCATTCACCATTCTCGTCCATTGGTTGGTAATACCTCTCTTCAGCTTAGCTACATCATTCATAAAATCGGAGTCCATTTCCTCCTCGCCAAGGCCTATATTGTCACCAAGGTTATCATTCATAAAATTGGTGTGGCCTTCCCCTTCAATGTCACCAGAGATGTCCTTTTCATTTGTTTGATCATCGTCAACAATTATGACCTGGTCACACCCCCGTGCTTTGTTGCAGAAACAAGAACTTCTTCGTCATCGTTACTTAGTTACCCCATTTGCTTGGTTGTAACTTCTTCATCGACGCTGCTTAGTGAGACAACTTCTGCTAGTGTTTATTTCTTGCAAAACCATTTTCTTACATCATCCCTCTTCCTTTTTTCGGTCATTATCGACACATGTCATGTCATCCATCCGAGACGACGTTCCCCTTGCATCCTGAAGAACATCATCATGCAGTATATCATCTAGTATCCTGCCACCCATGTTGTTTTCACCTTCCATTGGTTCGGACCGGAGGTTGTGTTTGTGTTACCATTGGTGGGGGTGCACTTAACTCTACATCGATACAAGGTTTCTCCTCAAAAAACTCCACAAACAAGTTATTTGCACCATGTAACACCCCGACCCAGAGGTATTACAGTGCCATAGACCCGAAGGTCTATAAGGCGATTTTAAAAAAAAAAGAAAACCCAAAATACTTCCAAATACACAAAAATTATCAACATCAAATCCTTGTTTCAAGTTTGAAACAACATTTAAACATTTCATCCAGATCAGTGTAACAATTTATATCCAGAACAACAGGTAGTTAATACAACATTTTCAAATCCGATGCAAAAACTAAATCTTTAACGATGAAGACGAATCTGTGATCAAGAAACCCCTTTACTGCTGCCAAACCTGCAAAGACTAGTTGACTGGTGGATCCGATACACCAGCCAACCGCGAAACATAACCCGAGGTTGGTTAGTCTAATGAAAGACTAGCAAGAATCATCAAGCAAAAACCGTAGAACACAAGAAAGAATTTTTATACCATCCAACCAACGCCAAACAGCAACACATCAAAATATATACTATTACTATCACATAATCATTACTTAACCATTCTTGTCCAACTCTTCAATATACTAACCACAATCCATCCAATCTCAACCTCACAACGAGTATAAACGGGTGAGATGCTCCAATCCAACCTTACTAACACATCCAATCCATCTTCCTTATCTACTACTACACGTCAAATAATAACACTACGAACATATACATATATTACTACTATACTTAAATTAATAACGCTATGAACATATATTTATATATACATATATATATATAACTACTATCATATAATCAGCACTAACCAATTCCATCAACTCACTACCGCACCAACACACCCAATCCAACCTTCGCATCAGCGAACACATACGCGTAAAACAAACATCACATAAGTAACCTACTATCCATGGCTAATCTAAAGAGGGGACGATCAACCCTCCGGTTGTGGCCATTAACCAACGCAAGGTCACACCCTCACATGGTCGGGTGATACACAGAATCAACCCCGGCCCAGCTATGAGGAGTACTGTCCGCCTACATAACTGAAACACACAAGCAAGATACAAGGTGGGACACTCACCACCCAATCGTGGCCATTAACCAATGCAAGGTCACACCCTCACGTGGTCGGGTGAGGCAATCATCACCCCGGCCCAGCCTTAACCAACGTAGGTCACACCCTACGTGGTCGGGTGATATGCATATCAACCCCGGCTCCACTAACAACCATCAACAATCCGCCAACGTAACCAACGTAACCAACCATCACAACCAACCAAGAATAACCAATCAACCACAACCAGCAGAATCTACAACCACAACTACCCACAATCAACAACTACAACCAACGGAAATACACATCCACAACTAGCTACAATCAACAACTACAACCAACGGAAATCCACAACCTCGACTAGCTACAATCAACAACTACAAAATCCACATCCACAACTAGCTACAATCAACAACTACAACCAACGGAAATCCACAACCTCGACTAATAACAATCAACAACGACCACTAGCTATAAATAACAATATTCGACAACAAGTCAATAACTAGCTGACAGGGCTAAAGATTCTTGTGTTCTCAAGTCACCAACTGGGAACTAGGGGGGGTTTTGTATCGATTTCTTAATGACTAAGTAACAAGTCACCAAGTTCGCAAGTAAAGGTTGTGAATATGATTGGGAAAAGCGTCACACCTGACAAAGATCCACACAACAAGAGATATGGTTGATCACTAAATTCTATTAGTCTCAAGTTCTTATCTTTCCTATAGTTGTCCTTATCCCGATCATATGTAACTATTAGTTCTACCGACCCTAATAGTACTTATTACTAAATCAAATCCGAAAACCGTCAAGACTCAATAAAGCAATACCATTCAACCAAGGATTCAACAAGATACATGCAATAGAAACAACCCGTTACTATAAGCATGCAATTAACTCTCTCTCACGATGAACACTCGCAACCCGCTTATGTAAATCGTGTTTGCTACTAGATATGCAACCCGAACCCGGAATCACAAGTCCTAGCAATTAGGAAGATATCAATAGACATAGGTAGCTACTCTAGATAAATCAACATAAACCAATAAACATTCAAGCACAAGAGAATTAATCCAACTAGATAGGAAATCGAACAAGAGTAGAAAACTCACAACCAATCAATTGAAGGCTTCAAAACGTCAAGTGCAACAATGGAGGTTTAGTTCTCCATAGGATTTGTGAGAGAAAAACTAAGATAGGTGGCAACTAGGTTCTCTTTAAACAAAGTCTAGGTTAGAACCTTAAATACTAGGAAGTAAATAATTCAGAAAATAAATAAAAGGAAATAACAAACTTGGAAACAAAATTTTAGAAATAAAAACAGATAAAAGATCTCGGAAATAAGCCGAGAAAAATCTTCAGCGCGTCGTCACCGCGGGGTGCGGCAACACCCACCGCGGGGTGCGGTGGGTCTCCAGAGGCTCCAGCTTCTGCGACACTTCCGTAAAAACGCCATAACGTTTGATTCCCAACTCGGATTGCGCTCATATTTTGAGGACTTGCAGTAGACTTCAAGAGATAACTCCTCGAATTAGAATCACTCCATTTGGACATCTGAGTAAAGCGAACGAAATAATTGAATTCAGCACACTGTTCTTCCACTCTTCAATGCACTTTAAACCTCTGTAAATCCCATGATTTCTGCACTTCTAGTCTTCTCTTTCGGATTACAAAATCACCATCAAATCATATCCAAACATCATCTAAATCATGCTAATAACCACTAGATGCGCTATACAATATATCGCATATCACTAGCCAACAATCAACATCCATCACAAAACCACTTAACCAAGCACATAACCAATATTCACCAACAAAACCACTTAACCAAGCACACAACCAATATTCATCAACAAAACCACTTAACCAAGCACACAACCAATATTCATCAACAAAACCACTTAACCAAGCACACAACCAATATCCAACACAAAAACCAATATCTAAGCACACAATCAATATCCAACAACTAAACCAATATCCAAGCACACAATCAATATCCAACAACTAAACCAATATCCAAGCACACAATCAATATCCAACACGAGACCAATATCAACACATTCAACCATTTAATTTTACGCCTACAATTCTAGATCAATTAAATGGACACGAGCATATATCATTATTAAAAATAATAATATATGAATTTATTTATTTTTAAAAGAGATAGGTAAAAGTATGATCAAGAATCATCTTGCCTTAAACTTAACGGCAACAACCCTAGAAATTTCACCAAATTCTCCAACCAATCCGGAACGAACCTGCAATGACAAACCGAACAATTTTCTGCATTAATTTAACACATAACATGCCCTTACTTGCAACCCCCAAATTAGCCCCTAATATAATCATATCTCCAATTTCACCCACTTCAGTAAACCACACAAATCAACCTAATACTTCCCCAAAATAGATCAAGAGGCTGCACAAAATCAACAAAACCAGTAAACAATTTCATGGTTGCCCATACCCCTGAAATTTAATCCAAATCTGTCCACAACTCCTTGTAAAATTTCAAACCAAAACTGCTCAAACCCCAATTTTGCCCACTCGTTCAAATCTGCCCAATTAATTCAAATCTGGCCAAATCATCCAATTTTGTCAACCATTCAATTATGCCCAAAATTGACATCAAAAACATTTCTAACCTAACACCCCAAATCAGACCGAGGGCTGCACAATACAACACAGCGGCCATCATACCTTGTTGGCAACCGAGCCCGCGTCGCCAGAGCTAGGCTTCTCGTCGCCGGAGCAGTAGCACCAGCAGCATAACAACACAGCAACACAACAACACCGCAGCGGTCCGCGGTCTCGCCTCTGCAGTGGGTCGTGTCTCACCTCAGCAGCGGTTCTCTTCTCGCCTCAGGGAAAGGGAGTGGTGGCCACAGCCGGGTCGAGCTCACTGGCGGGAATCCGAGCTGGAGACGAGAGGTAGGAGACGGCTCTCTCCCTCTTCGTTGTTCTCTCCCCAACGAAGCAGATGAGGCTTCCTGCCCCTTTTCTGCTTTTATCTCTTGTTTTCTTTTTCTTTTTTTCTTTTTTTTTTCTTTTTTTATAACGGGGTATTTCATTCTCCCTCCCTTATAGGAGTTTCGTCCTCGAAACTAAAATCAAAACAGGCTTGGGTATCGATCTCTCATGACCGACTCCAATTCCCAAGTCTCTTCTGATGTACCATGCTTAGACCATAAAACTTTTACCAAAGAAATGACCTTATTCCTCAACTATGACACATGAAACACATCATGCATTCCACCCATTCTCGGCAATAACGCTAATCGGTAAGCTACAAAGCCAACTCTCTTCAGAACTTCAGAGGGACCAACATTACGAGGACTCAACTCCTCTCATTCTCCAAATCTGAACACTCCTATATTCGGTGAGGCTTTCACAAACACGTGGTCCCCCACATTAAATTCTAAAGGTCATCTACGAATATCTGCATACGAATTCTGTCTACTCTGAGATGACAACAACCTATGTCGGATTACCTCAATATCATCCCTAGTCTTTTGCAAAAGCTCGGGAGCAACTAAAACAGCATCAGTCAAATCGTCCCAACACAATGGCAATCTACAACGACGACCATACAGAGCCTCATAAGGTGCCATCTTAATCGATGCATGCCAACTACTATTGTACGTAAAGTCCACCAGATGCAATCTATCTTCCCAATTTCCTAACCATTCCAAAGCGCAAGCTCGAAGCGTATCTCAGTAGTGTCCCCATTGCCATATGCAAGGACTTCTCCCAGGTCCCAAGTAGTCTTGATGGGTACATAATGCAAAGATTTCGTTAACCGATCCACAATGACCCATTTAGTATCGTTTTCCTTCTGTGCTCTAGGGAGATCAACAATAAGGTCCACTGTGATGTCCTCCCACTTCCATCCAGGGATAGGAAGCGGTTGTAGTTCTCCCATTGACCTCTGGCGCTCAACCTTAACTTGTCGACACGCCAAACACCCTGACACGTACTCAGCAACTTCCCGCTTCATGTCACTCCACTCATAACTCCGTCTCAAGTCCTTGTACAATTTACTGGCTCCAGAATGTACAGAAAATGCTGAAGAATGACCTTCCTTAAGAATCAACTTTCTAATCTCTTTATCAGTTGGCACACATAATCGATTCTAAAATCACAATATTCCATCCTCCTGAACAAGAAATCCGGGCGTCCTTCCCTGCGCAATCTCACCGCATATCTTACTCAACATTCCATCGCATTCAGCTGCTTTCGCTCCTTCCCAAACCAATTTCAATTTCACCCCTGATAGGTGCCATTTCAGGCACCTTAACTAGTGATTATTGACGTGATTTAGATGGAGTTTTGGTGTAGATTTACGCTAAGTCTGTAATCCAGAAGAATAGTTGAGAAGTGAAGATATCATAGGATTTACAGCTGATAACAGGTTTTTGTCGTGTAAAAACTGCTATGCAAAATATCCAAACAAACCCTAAACCGTAGTCCTAGGTAAGTAAAGGTTGAATCCACAGGGAGGCGAATTCTATCTAAATATGCAATTCGTATGTCAATCAAACGTAACCAAATGGGGGTTTTGTGAGTTTTAGTAATCTAAGCATGCAAAAGTAAACAAGCGAAAGAGTTGTGAAATCAGTGATGGGAAAAGCACTTAGTCAAACAACATCCACTATTCGTATGACAAGTTGATCATAGATACTCATTCAAAATCTCATGCAATGGTGATTCCAATTCCTTTTCAGATATAACTAATAGCACAACCATATACTATTAGCACTAACTAATTAAACAACCCTGAAACTATCAAGATTCAGTTTAACAGCAGCCTTATGGATATGAATATACTTGGATACAATTCTAGCATAAAACAACCAACTTTTATCCTAGAATGCAAATCAATTCTCTTCTGCATAAGACTAGCACAACCAGATACTAGTACCATACAATTGCTACTCTGAAATAGATATGCTCAACCAGTAACAATCTAAATCTAGCAATAGATCAATAACGACAAACCCTAGATGATCAGACTAGAGATTATCAATATCAATCATAAGCAACTTAAGCAAGAGAAAAGATAAAAACCATGCAATAGGTAAGGAACGAGAATCTCACAACTTAATCAAAACGAAAGTTTCAGCGTTTGACTAAGCCAGGGAGGCTTAGTTCTTCATAACGTAGAACGTAGAAAGGAAAAGTAGAATTAGGGTTTAGAGATAATCCAAGATTGGCAAACAAGCCTTTTCTCAACCCTTAAATACTAAAGGAAATAAAGCTAAGTTAACCTAAAATGAAATAATAAAAACGTAATAAAATAATCCAAAAATAAAACATAAAAGGAAAATCGGCTCGGCGGACTTTAGACGTTTACGGCGGTCGCCGTTCTTCGGTTTAGCTCCTGTGACACTTCCGTAAAAATGCCATAACTTTTGATTCCCAACTCGGATCGCGCTCATAGTTTTAGGACTTGTAGCAGACTTCAAAAGATAACTCCTCGAATTGGAATCACTCCATTTGGACATCGGAGTAGAGAGAACGAACCAATTGAATTCAGCACATTGTTCTTCTACTCTTCATTCCACTCCTCTTCCTCGTCTTCTCATGTGGTTTCTTCCTCAGTGTCTCATATGATATCCAAAACCGCTCAAACACCTCCAAGTACACCATCTTTGCCTCCAAACGCCATACACATGAATGTGTCTAAATCTATCCGAATGACACCAATAAAACCTCTAATGACTCTTACTTAAGCCCTACAAAGTAGTGCTTATCAAACCACCCCATGCTTAGACCTTTGCTCGTCCTCGAGTAAACTAATAAAGAGTCTACCCCTCTAATGTAGCATCCAAGGTCTCAGAAAGCATATCCTCCAACTAAGAGTCACCTAAACCATGCCAAAGCTCCTGGCACCAATCTCATTCACAACACATCCACAACTCAACAAGCTTAAGGGCAAGCAGAGTACTTCCCCCAGGCTAAACCCGGACATCCAATAGTGTGAGTAACCTCTAATCCTAGCCTCCATCCATTGCTCCTTATGTCTCCCAGAGTGACCTACCCGACAATCCTTCTTTGTCTCCTCTTCTTATGACGCCTCGCCAAGAATAATGAGAAATCCTAAAATCACTCTTCTTCTTTTCGCTCATTTTGCCAAGGCGCCCTTTCGGGTTTTCACCAAGCCACTCATTTCATTTTTCAATAGATGTACTCACATAAGCTCACGTCACTCTTGACCTCATATTACCCCAGCCTAATGCTGGTCCAAGCCACCTGCTTATTGCCTAGGCCGCCCTTTCGGGTTTTCGACCTATCCCATGATTTCAATGATAGCCTTTTTTCAAATTTTTTGGCTTTTTCTCTTTATTCATTTTTCTCCTCAGCAGCGTAGCAAGTATAAAATCCCGGTTTGATAAGCACTACTTTGTAGGGCTTAAGTAAGAGTCATTAGAGGTTTTATTGGTGTCATTCGGGTAGATTTAGACACATTCATGTGTATGGCGTTTGGAGGCGAAGATGGTGTACTTGGAGGTGTTTGAGCGGTTTTGGATATCATATGAGACACTGAGGAAGAAACCACATCAGAAGACGAGGAAGAGGAGTGCAATGAAGAGTAGAAGAACAATGTGCTGAATTCAATTGGTTCGTTCTCTCTACTCCGATGTCCAAATGGAGTGATTCCAATTCGAGGAGTTATCTTCTGAAGTCTACTACAAGTTCTAAAAATATGAGCGCGATCCGAGTTGGGAATCAAAAGTTATGGCGTTTTTACGGAAGTGTCGCAGGAGCTGAACCGAAGAACGGCGACCGCCGTACAAAGACGGCGACCGCCATAATTACGGCGCCCGCCGTGAACCTTACGGCGCCCGCCGCAATTGGCTTTCCACCAACCTTGGCTACGAAGTGATCACGGCGCCCGCCGTTTAATTGCAGCGCCCGCCGTGAACGTCTGAAGTCCGCCGAGCCGATTTTCTTTTTATGTTTTATTTTTGGATTATTTTATTACGTTTTTATTATTTCATTTTAGGTTAACTTAGCTTTATTTCCTTTAGTATTTAAGGGTTGAGAAAAGGCTTGTTTGCCATTCTTGGATTATCTCTAAACCCTAATTCTACTTTTCCTTTCTACGTTATGAAGAACTAAGCCTCCCTGGCTTAGTCAGACGCTGAAACTTTCGTTTTGATTAAGTTGTGAGATTCTCGTTCCTTACCTATTGCATGGTTTTTATCTTTTCTCTTGCTTAAGTTGCTTATGATTGATATTGATAATCTCTAGTCTGATCATCTAGGGTTTGTCGTTATTGATCTATTGCTAGATTTAGATTGTTACCGGTTGAGCATATCTATTTCAGAGTAGCAACTGCATCGTACTAGTATCTGGTTGTGCTAGTCTTATGCATAAGAGAATTGATTTGCATTCTAGGATAAAAGCTGGTTGTTTTATGCTAGAATTGTATCCAAGTATATTCCTATCCGTAAGGCTGCTGTTAAACTGAATCTTGATAGTTTCAGGGTTGTTTAATGAGTTAGTGCTGTATCTGGTTGTGCTATTAGTTATATCTGAAAAGGAATTGGAATCACCATTGCATGAGATTTTGAAGGTTTGTCATTATTGATCTATTGCTAGATTTAGATTGTTACCGGTTGAGCATATCTATTTCAGAGTAGCAACTGTATCGTACTAGTATCTGGTTGTGCTAGTCTTATGCATAAGAGAATTGATTTGCATTCTAGGATAAAAGCTGGTTGTTTTATGCTAGAATTGTATCCAAGTATATTCCTATCCGTAAGGCTGCTGTTAAACTGAATCTTGATAGTTTCAGGGTTGTTTAATTAGTTAGTGCTGTATCTGGTTGTGCTATTAGTTATATCTGAAAAGGAATTGGATTCACCATTGCATGAGATTTTGAATGAGTATCTATGATCAACTTGTCATACGAATAGTGAATGTTGTTTGACTAAGTGCTTTTCCCATCATTGATTTCACAACTCTTTCGCTTGTTTACTTTTGCATGCTTAGAATACTAAAACTCACAAAACCCCCCTTTGGTTACGTTTGATTGACATACGAATTGCATATTTAGATAGAATTCGCCTCCCTGTGGATTCGACCTTTACTTACCTAGGACTATGGTTTAAGGTTTGTTTGGATATTTTGCATAGCAGTTTTTAGAACGACAAAAACCTGTTATCAAAATTGGCGCCGTTGCCAGGGAGGCAATAATCTATTTTGTGTGCGATTTGTGTGTCAACTTTTGTGTGGACCTATCTTACGGTCCACACCCGTGCTACTGATTTTTGTTTTCCCTTTTTGATTTTGTTACAGAGATGGATAGATTTCCCCACTCCTATCAGGAGCTGCAATATGATCCCTACTCCAATACATACAATCCAGGTTGGAGGGATCATCCCAACTTCAGGTGGAAAGACCCAGAACAGAATCAAGGTCAAGTGCAACAACAGGGTAATCCTCAACAACCTAGGCATCCGTTTGTGCTAAGACCTCAAGGGCAGAGCTCAAACCCATCACCTTCCATGGAAGATATGATGAAGATGTTGATGCAGAGCAACGTCAATCTCAATGAGAGTATTGCCAAGCTGACTAAAAGCTCATTGCAATTCCAAGAAACTACACAAGCTAGCATTCAGAACTTGGAAAGGCAAGTGGGTTAGATGTCTCAAGCGGTGAGTAAACTTAAAGCGGAGGATTCTGGTAAACTTCCGTCTCAAGCAGAAGAGAACCCAAGACCGCGGGAGGTATACCTCGACCTCGGTTCACCCACTGAGGAGATGGGTATTCCAGACGATATTTTGGACCGCGTTGTGCTTTCTGAAGAAGAGTATTTTATGGGACTGGAGGAATTCAGCGACCAAGAGGAGGAGAGTCGCGATCGCGAAAACGATCATGCGATGCTCGTTCCTCTCGAAAATGCCCCGGTAGCCCCCGACCCTCTCGAGGCTGCCTATGATGAGTATGTACATCTCAACCCCTCTCCACTTGTCTCGCTGCACCCCGTCACGCCCCTCCCTAAGGCAGTACACGATACTCGAAGGCTGAAGAACGACAAAGAGCTATATGAAACCTTCAGTATCTGCGAGACAACCATTCCCTTGATCGAACTGGAAAATTGCATCCCTCGCTACACAGAGTTTTTAAGGGCGCTGGGCAATATAAAGAAGAAACCAAATGGGAAGCATAAGAAGGATGCCTTAATTCAGGTGATAGATTTTTACATGATGGATACGGGGCAGGACAAACATGCAGGCCCTGAGATGTTGGGTAGGCCATTTCTGAAGATGTCAAGTGCATTCATAGATATGAACAGCAGTCCAACCATCATGAAGGGCACAAGCATGGGGGAAAGGCTCAACATGGAGCACACAAAGCGGCATCCCCCTGATATAGACCTCAGGAGTTCAAGTGATAGGAGCAACCCGAGTTGAAGAGGTTGAGCACTATGTCGAGCCAAGGACAGTAAACAAGGCGCTTCTCGGGAGGCAACCCGATGTTAGGTACTTTCTTTCCCCTTCCCTTAGTTTATTTTCTTTTGAATTATTTTAGTTTTGTAGTTTTTGTAGTTCTGTGTCGAACTAACCTGCAGAAAGCGCGAAAAATGGAAGAAGGAGTTCACGGCGCCCGCCGTAAATGCCTCGCCAAGAAAGTTGGCCACGACTTGAGAACGGCGACCACCGTTTAATTACGGCGCCCTCCGTAATTACGGCGACCGCCGCACCCCTTACGGCGACCGCCGCAATTTCTCAGGTAAAAAAAAAAATTTGAAAAAAACAATTTTTGAAAAATGGGCCCCGAAAAAACCTTAACCGGGGAGCAAAAGACGAAAATAAAATACCCCGACAAGACCTTAAACAGGGAGAAAAAGTAAAAAAAAAAAAAAAAAATTTTTACCGGGCTATCCAGATTTCCCACGAGAGGTGCGCATCATGTTGCTAACGGAGGAATACATTCACCCTACATTTATTTGGCAACGATGATGGCCCTGCAGTCGACAGCTGGAGAGGAGGTACATCAGGGCCCAACCACGATGACATATGTGCCCATTTTTGAAGGCCGTGCAGCCCCGCATTGTTTGATTACCACTACTCACCAAGTGGTCACCTTATGGTTGCACGGTAGAAGACGATTATGGAGTAATTAAGATGCACGCTCAACACCTGGATATGCGCCTTTATGACTACACCGCCAGCAACAAGGAAGTGTCCAAGCCAACTCGGCAACGTTGTGAGTTATTTTTTTGCTTTTCCCTGTGCTTTATTCTTTTGTCTTTCATTACATTGAGGACAATACAATGTTTAAGCATGGGGTGGGATTTTATACTTGCTACGCTGCTGAGGAGAAAAATGAATAAAGAGAAAAAGCCAAAAAAAATTGAAAAAAGGCTATCAATGAAATCCTGGGATAGGTCGAAAACCCGAAAGGGCGGCCTAGGCAATAAGCAGGTGGCTTGGACCAGCATTAGGCTGGGGTAATATGAGGTCAAGAGTGACGTGAGCTTATGTGAGTACATCTATTGAAAAATGAAATGAGTGGCTTGGTGAAAACCCGAAAGGGCGCCTTGGCAAAATGAGCGAAAAGAAGAAGAGTGATTTTAGGATTTCTCATTATTCTTGGCGAGGCGTCATAAGAAGAGGAAACAAAGAAGGATTGTCGGGTAGGTCACTCTGGGAGACATAAGGAGCAATAGATGGAGGCTAGGATTAGAGGTTACTCACACTATTGGATGTCCGGGTTTAGCCTGGGGGAAGTACTCTGCTTGCCCTTAAGCTTGTTGAGTTGTGGATGTGTTGTGAATGAGATTGGCAAACACGATTGTTGCCACTAGTGGAAAAAATACTTTTTGAGGCTCCCTTTTAGAGGCGTACATAGTTCAAAACGCCTCAACAACGACTTAGGCAATCACTTTTTTTGGTTTTTGAGGCGGATAATTAATTTATACGCCTCAAAAACATCTTTTAAGGCGAGCAAATTAATATACGCCTCAACAAGTATCCGAAAAAACATTTCCCGCTAAAGTATTAGAGGCGGGCCAGGGTAAGGCCCGCCTATAAAGCTAACTAATTGAGGCGGGCCAAGTAGCCCGCCTCAATTAAAGTTTGTTGAGGCGGGCCTCTTAAAGCCCTCCTCAACAAGTATGTCCAATAGAGGCGGGCATGTAAGACTCGCCTCTTTTAGACCATTACTCGGCTGAGTCTCTGCCGACTCGGCCGAGTCGTAATACTTATAGAGGCGGGCGTGTTAGGCTCGCCTCTATAAGCTCAACCCTAATTAAAAAAAAAAAACAGTTGCGCGCGCCTTCATTTTCCTCTTCGTATCCTCCTCTTCGTCTTCAATTCGTTCGTCCCGAGCTCCGACTTCATCGATCTCCTCCGTCTTCCCTACTTCATCAATCTCCTCTGTCTTCCCGACTTCATCGATCTCCTCCGTCTTCGCCGAGCTCCGTCTTCCCGAGCTCATCGGCGTCATCCTTTCCGCCTCCGAGATCGGCGAACTGTCGCCGCCTTCGCTCACGACTTCCGTCTACCCCAGCTTTCCGCTTGATTTCCCCCTTCTGTTACTTCGAATCACTGCTACGAAGAAGACGAAAGCCAAAAGAATTAACGGAGACAATAAGCCCTAATTTCCTTTCAGTTAAGTTTTCTCCCACATCTCTTCTATTTTCTTCTACACTTTCTCCATTTCCTTGCTTTTTATCTCTACATCCTCCAAGTTTTTAGCTTCATTTTGAAGGGTGGCCGACGCGAGGGTGGAGTTGGACGCTGACGACGCGGTTGGTGTAGGGTGAATCTGATGAGAGGTTGATGAACGTCATCGAGGTAATCGGGTGTGAAATCATGTACGATTTGAGAATTAGGGTTATGAAATTTTTTTTGGGGGGCACACGATTTGAGAGATGTGTGCGTCTGTGTAGGGTGAAATCATGTACGATTTGAGAATTAGGGTTATGAAATTTTCTTGAAAATTATCGCTTATCCATTGTTAACTGTCTGTGGATTTTTGTTTTCTTGCATTGGTTGTATCCATTTGTAGAGGTAGAGTTGATGAAGGAAAGATTTGCAAAGCTGTTGCTTGGAGAGGACATGTCTGGAGGAGGGAAGGGTGTTTGCACTGCCCTTGCTATTTCAAATGCTATTACAAATCTTGCTGGTACAAAATAACAGTTGCCTCAATTTGTATATTTGTTTTTGAATGTTTTTATTGTTGAATACTTAACAGAAATTATCAATTTGTATTACATGCAGATCTTCTATTCTTATGCAATTGTTTAGGGATGGGTAGAAGAGCATAATTTGTCATGTATCATCTTTTCGACAAACTTACAAGGTAAAAATTTCTCTTGCATCATCTTTTGCGTCTGATTTCAATTCTTTTTAGCTAAGGCTCAAATTTTTGTTTCTTTTGGAAGTACATTAGGTGAAACTTTCGGATCATTTTAAGCTTAGAATTACTATTGTGTTGATTTAAGATATATTTGTTGTTGAATTGTGAGTTCATATCTACCCTATAAAATTAAAGTTGTAGGCAAGTCTGTATAAAATATTGCACCACTTGGCCTTCTACATTATTGACATTTGGCACTCCAGTTTGATTCCATGTGTTCCCAATGCTCCACTATCTACCTTCACGTTCCCTGTGGAACCGCTTCTTCCAAATGCGGATACTTTTTCTGTTCAATTACTGCTGATTCCACCCACGTTTTCACCCAAATCTGCACTAAACTGCTTTGATCTCATCAAAATTGCACTCAACATTTGTCCCATTCTTCTCCACCCATGTTCTCACATGAACTCAGATTGTATTTACTCATCAATTCAACAGGGGAGGCAGTAAATCTCTCGCAATTGATGGAAGAACTTCTCTCTTAGGTGTTAGTATGGGAACAACAGAATCATATTGTTTTTGAAGTAGCTACTGATGATGCTCTTCGTTTGCACAGTTTTGTGTGCACAACTGCGTTGAACTTTGTCATTGTCACTAACATCAGGAGAAACAGGTTGTCCTCAGCTTCTACGTCCACTAATGACTAGCGGTCCTGTTGGGAGCCACAGCCGACGGGATGGGTGAAATTCAATGTCGAAGGTGCATGTAAGGGTAATCCAGGAGATGCAGGCTGTGGTGGAATTTTGAGGACTCCTACGGGTGATTTTATGCTCTCCTTCAAATCTCAGATTGGATTAGTTACCGCTCTATGTGCGGATCTCATGACTATTCTCATTGTCCTATAATTAATTAGGGAGAAGAACTTCGATCGACGGGATGGATCATGCTGGAAATCAGGTATTCACTTAGAAGTGGGATATACCGGGCTTCAAGGTCATTTCTTGTGATGCGGTGAGGTAAATGCATCGTTCTTTGAATTTAAATCTCTGCCTATTTGTTTCCTTTGCAATCTGTTGTTGGAATTGGGGTTTGGTTGTGGAGCTTTAGATAGTGAATTCCTAATTATTGGGTTGAATTTTGAAAATTTAGCTGTGAGAAATTCTAAATCTTGGATGATGTTACTTGTATGTTTTTAGCAATATATAATGCTAGATGTGTTCCCTTGGACGATGTTACTTGAATGCTTCAAAATGTAAGCTAAGTTTGATGCAAGTCTATAGGATTAGTATTATATGTAGTTGTTTTTGCTGTCATACAGTCATCTTTGTCCTTGAACAGATGAACAAGGACCACTTATATTTTGGGCCTAGATGTGCAATCCACTGGCGCTGACTCGGCCGAGTCAGCGCGACTTGTTGAGGCGGGCCTATAGAGGCCCGCCTCAACAAGTGTTTACTTATTGAGGCCGGCCTCCGAAGCCCGCCTCAACAAGTCCCTCATTTTGGCGCCAAAGTGAGGGACTTGTTGAGGCGGGCTTCGGAGGCCCGCCTCAATAAGGTCCTTTTAGAGGCGTAAAATGTCCACCTCAAAAAGTGTCCCTACTTGTTACAGCCCCCTTAGTTGAAGCGAACGGTGTTCGCCTCAATAAGTGTCCAAAGGCCCGCCTCTATAAGGATTTTTTCCACTAGTGTGCGTATAGGGGTTCCGAGCGTGCAATCGTGAGTGAGAATTATTTGCATGCTAAGTAGTAGGGTGTCCTTCTATTTGTATGTATCCTATATCCTTGTATGAATTGCTATTGCTGTGTTAGTGGTAAAGTCTCCCGACAACTATGAGAATCGGTGGTACTTTACCAATGACATAGTAATAAGTCTATCGACAACTGTGATAATCGATAGTACTTAAGATCAGGATGGGAACAACTATAAGATTGTAAAAAGAACTTGGAACGATAGTTTTCAGTGATCAACCTATTTCATCTGCTGTGTGGATATTTGTCTAGTGGAATACTTTTCCTCATCATATTTCTTCGTCTGGTAAATCTTGCGTCTTTGTTACTTTGCAATTACTCTAAAACCCCCCTGTTACTTGTCAGTCACACGTTATTGCATACAGATAACCGACTCCCTGTGGGATCGACCCTGACTTGCTTGCTATACTCTTTAGTAGGTGAATTAGGATTTCTTTGACAGGAAAACGACACCGGTTTCCGGCCTTGTCAAATTTGGCGCCGTTGCCGGGGAGTCAAATACTCCGTTTGTGATTATTTGTGATTGATTGCGGTGTGGATCTATCTTACGCTCTGCACCTTTGCTACTGATTCACTACTTATTGAAGTTGATACAGAGACAGGTACGAATGGCTCAGACACTCCGCCAGTTGACTGTGCCAGATCTGATACAACAGCCATTGGCTGTAATCATTCCACCCCTTACTGATGGTGTGACGTTTGAGCTCAGAACAGGATTGATACGGTTGCTCCCAAGATATTATGGACGAAGTGGAGAAAACCCCATTGTTCATTTGGGTAAATTCCACAACGTCATTATGAGCATCAAACCAGCCGACGTCACTGAGGATCAGATTAAAATGAGAGCCTTCGGGTTCACTCTTAAAGACGATGATGAGGACTGGTATTATCATCTGCCTGGCGGAAGCATAGATTCATGGGCTAAGCTACATAAAGCTTTCCTCGCACATTATTTTCCAGCCAAGATGGCGAATACCTTGAAAAGGGCGATTGCCAGCATTGAACAAGGAGAGGAGGAGACCCTTTACGACTATTGTGAGCGGTTCGAACGACTCTGTTCTAGTTGCCCGTTCCATGGTTTTGACAAGAAAGCTCTGGTACTCTATGTTTACAACGGGTTGCTGGATGATGAAAGAAGAATTATAGATGCTACTTGTGGTGGTAGTATCCTAAATATGACTCCTGATGCAGCCATGACTAAACTTCATGATATGGCTGAGGGTACAAGGGATTTTGATGAAGCTCCAAGAACCAAAGGAGTTGCTGCTGTCATCTCCAATAATTTACATTTATCACAGGAGATTGCTTCATTGAAGGAGGTTATTGTGAAGATGAGTAAAACAGAATCCCCTCAACAACAAAATGTATGTGGAATTTGCGTTGACCCATTTCACAATACCAGTGCTTGTCCCCAACTTCAGGACGTCACCACTGCTGAGGTGTATGCTGCTGGAGGCTACGGGCCTATTAGATCTCGACTCGATCAACAACAGTTACAACCACCGTCACAACCTCACCGTGATGAGCCACCAGCTGCTCCCAAAACTCGTAGTTCCCCTTCGACTGACGACATGCTCAAGACCTTAACAAAGCACTTCGCAACTCATGTACAAACAATTGAGGCCAACATCGAGAGCATGAGGGCACAAATGGGTCAGTTGACAGATGTGGTAACCAGATTGGACAAAAGGGTTGCAGACGAAAGTGTAAATGCGGTTACCCTCCGAAGTGGCAAGAAGTTGTAAGTCTCTCCTACTGATGAGAAGGACAACAGGATTGGAATTGACGATGGGCATAAACCACCGCCCCGCGGTGAAACCAACGCCCCGCGGTGACAGCCCAGAGATTAATCATGATGAAGAAGAGGACACCTATGTTCGTCCTAATTTCCCTCCTCTTGGATCGGAAAAGCCCCCTGCCCCCTTTCCGGAGGCACTAAAGGAAAGGAGAGTAATTGACGACAAGGATCTCTTCGACACTTTCAGCAAATGTGAGGTGAACATCCCACTCCTCAAGCTTGTCAAGAGTGTACCGAGGTATGCTAAGTTTCTGAAGGAGCTATGCACCATCAAAAGAAACCAGAAGCTGAAGGGTAAGGAAAAAGTCAAGATTAGCGAATGCGTATCCGTTGTATTCCAGAGGCGTCTGCCAAAGAAGTGCGGCGATCCAGGTATGTGGAGCATTCCTTGTATTATTGGTGACACTAAGTTTGAAAGAGCTATGCTTGATCTTGGTGCCTCCATTAATGTCTTGCCATATTCTCTCTATGAATTTCTTGGACTCGAACCTCTGCAGGAAATAGGAATTGTAAATCAATTAGTTGATAGGTCTAGTGTTTACCCTAGAGGAATAGTAGAGGACGTTCTTGTTATGGTTGATAAATTAATATTCCCTGCAGATTTTTATGTCTTAGATATGGAAACAGATACAAAGGCAACCCCTATACTGTTAGGTAGGCTATTTTTTAAAACTGCTAAGACTAAACTTGATTTGCAAAGTGGGACACTTTCCATGGAATTTGATGGGGAAAAGGTGGAATATAACATATATGAAGCTATGAAACACCCCAATGAAGACCATTCTTTATGCTCAATTGATGTGATTGACTCTATTGCACAAGATGTATTTTATATTTCTGGTCCTGATGAGTTGCAATCCATTGTTGAGAATAATTTGGATTTGTCCCATGAGGAATACTCTTTACCATCTAACATGCAGGAAGTCATAGCTCAGCTGGATGCATATGGTAAGTATCCTTTGGATCCTTTGGGCGTTGGCCCCAATTTACTAAATCCAAGCGAGAAGCTTGTTCCCTCTGTTGTACAGGCCCCCGAAATTGAATTGAAGCCGTTGCCGGATCATCTCAAGTACGCCTTTCTTGGAGCCAACGATACTCTACCAGTCATTGTGTCTAGTAAGCTATCTGCAGACCAGGAAATGAAGTTGTTAGGCATGCTCAGGGAGTACAAGACTGCGATTGGATGGACCATTGCAGACATAAAAGGGATAAGTCCCTCGATTTGTATGCATAGGATTCTACTTGAAGATGGAGCCAAACCGTCTAGGCAGCCACAGAGAAGGCTCAACCCTCCAATGATGGAAGTGGTGAAGAAGGAAGTACTGAAACTCCTCAAAGCTGATATGATCTTCCCTATTTCAGATAGCCAATGGGTAAGTCCAACCCAGGTTGTTCATAAGAAAGGAGGTATCACTATAGTGGAGAATCAACAAGGAGATTTAGTGCCTACAAGGACCACCACAGGATGGAGGGTATGCATTGACTACCGTAAGCTGAATGCGGTAACTCGGAAAGACCATTTTCCCTTGCCCTTTATTGATCAAATGCTAGAACGCCTTGCTGGGCACCCCTATTACTGCTTTCTCGACGGGTATTCAGGATATTTTCAGGTGGCCATTGCGCCAGAAGACCAGGAGCAAACCACTTTTACATGTCCCTTTGGCACCTTTGCATATCGCAGAATGCCATTCGGATTGTGTAACGCACCCGATACATTTCAACGATGTATGGTCAGTATCTTCTCTGAATATGTTGAGAAATTTATTGATGTATTCATGGATGACTTTACAGTGCATGGGACTAGCTTTGATTCATGTTTGAACCATTTGGCACTTGTAGTTACAAGATGTGTTGAAACCAATTTGGTTTTGAATTATGAAAAGTGTCATTTTATGGTAGAATAGGGAATAGTACTTGGTCATATTGTCTCTGCCAGGGGTATTGAGGTCGATAAGGCGGAGATTGATGTAATTCAGTCTTTGCCTTATCCTACTAATGTGCGTGAAGTGTGTTCCTTTTTAGGTCATGCAGATTTTTACCAAAGATTTATCAAGGACTTCTCTAAGATCTATTCACCCCTATGTGAGCTACTGAAGAAGGAGGTGACCTATACATTTACTGATGAGTGTAAGAAGGCGTTTGATTGCTTGAGAGAACGCTTGACAAGTGCACCTATCATTCAAGCACCTGACTGGTCTCGCCCATTTGAGATAATGTGTGACGCCAGTGACTATGCAGTTGGAGCAGTTCTAGGATAGAAAGTGGGACGTGCCTCCCATGTGATTCATTATGCCTCCATGATTCTGAATGGAGCCCAGAGCAACTACTCCACTACCGAGAAGGAGATGCTGACAGTTATCTTTGCCTTGGAGAAGTTTAGGCAATATCTTTTGGGAGTCAAGGTGATTATCTATACAGATCACGCTGCTCTTCGTTACCTAATGACGAAGAAAGAAGCAAAGCCAAGATTAATCCGATGGGTTCTCCTTCTCACTGAATTTGATGTGGAGATCCGTGATAAGAAGGGAGCGGAGAACCTAGTAGCTGATCACCTGAGTAGTCTCGTACATGAGGAAGATAAACCCGGAAAATAGAACCCCATTCACGGAACCTTCCCAGACGACACACTCTTTATGATCGAAGAAAGTTCAGGAAGTAACCACCGCCCCGCGGTCCCCATTACCGCGACCCGGCAACTTGTAGCCAGTATAAATCTGGAGGATTCACCGCCCCGCGGTGACGCTCACCGCGACCCGACGTCATATTTACTTGAGAACCAGGAAAGCTCACCGCAACCCGCGGCGACAACACCGCCCCGCGGCAACATCTCTGGTGTCACACTTTGCTCTGTAGACACTTCTGACTCCTCTCCTCACATAGCCAAGGACGTCTTCGGAATCCATTCTTTCAGACCGTGGTACGCAGATATCGTGAACTATTTGGTCCGAGAGGAACTACCCCCGGATTACACCAGAGCTCAAAAGGCGAAGGTACGAAGAGAGGCCCGTCATTATGTTTGGGATGATCCCTACCTTTGGAAGCATTGTGTCGATCAGGTAGTACGCCGGTGTCTTTCGGACAATGAGGTACAATCTGTCCTTAACTTCTGTCATTCTGAAGCATGTGGGGGTCATTTTGGAGCAAATAGGACTGCTAGGAAGGCATTGGAGGCAGGATTTTATTGGCCACACATCTTTCGGGATGCTTACGCCTTTTGCAAATCCTGTGACCGATGCCAAAGGGTTGGAAATATCACCAGAAGGAATGAAATACCACAATCATCATTAATATTTTGTGAGGTCTTTGATGTTTGGGGTATGGACTTTATGAGACCATTTCCTAGCTCTCATGGGAATCTTTATATATTGCTTGCGGTGGACTACGTTTCCAAGTGGGTGGAAGCGAAGGCCACCAGGACTGATGATTCTAAAGTTGTGGCAGGTTTTCTTAAGGAGAACATTTTCTCAAGATTTGGGATACCCAAAGCTTTAATTAGTGATAGGGGTACCCATTTCTGCAACAAGACAGTGACTGCCCTACTGAAGAAGTATCACGTCACCTAGAGAATCTCCACGGCCTATCACCCTCAAACTAATGGGCAGGCCGAGAACTCCAATAAAGTGATAAAATCTATCCTGGAGAAAACGGTCGCAGCTAATCGGAAGGATTAGAGCACCAAACTCAATGATGCACTGTGGGCATACCGCACAGCTTTCAAAACTCCAACATGAATGTCTCCTTTTCGGTTAGTTTTTGGAAAAGCTTGCCATCTCCCTGTAGAGCTTGAGCATAAAGCATGGTGGGCAATAAAGAAATGCAACATGCAACTGGATGAGGTGGGAGATTTCCGGAAGCTACAGCTGCAAGAGCTCGAGGAGTTGCGCCTTGAGGCGTATGAGAACTCGGTCAGCTATAAGGCGAAGACCAAGCAGTGGCATGACAAGCAAATTATGAGAAAGGATTTTAAGCCAGGGGATAAGGTCCTCCTTTTTCAATCTCGGCTTAAGCTCTTTGCTGGGAAACTGCGATCCAAGTGGACAGGCCCTTATGAAATTGCTGAAGTACACCCCCATGGCGCCATTGGACTGATTAACCCCAAGACACTCAACATTTTCAAAGTGAACGGCCACAAATTGAAACCTTATTATGAAGGCTTTGACCCGACCCATGTTGATGCGGTAAGTTTTGAGGCCCCTGAAGCTGAAACCTGATAGGCCACAGCCTGCGTCGAGCCAACGACGTTAACCAAGGCGCTGCTCGGGAGGCAACCCGGGGTATTTCCCTTTCTCTTTCCCTCTTATTTTGATTTCTTCTCCCCCTAGACTTTTCCGTAGTTTCTTTTGCTTTGTTTCGTTCGCCTGCTGCTAACGTTTCATGTACGAAAGTAAATGGAGGCGAGTTCAACTCCCCAGGAACCTCACGACCGCCCCGCGGCACACTTTACCACCCCGCGGTGAGGCCTGGGTAATTTCACTCAATCCCGAAAAAAAAAATAAAAAAAATTCAAGTTGGATACGAAGGATTTGACGGTGTCAGTTGGATCGCCCCGCGGTCCGGTAGCTGTATTTACATCCATTACCCATTAAACACTCCCGCCAGACCCTAATCCCCTCATTCTTTTTCCTCCATTCTCTGTCCGTCTGCCGCACTCTCCTTTTCCCTCCAAGCCCCAACTCTCCCTTGTTCTACGCTTTGGTTGTGGAAGATACTTGACCCCAATTCCCCGTACCACCACATTGCACCCGTTCGACCACCCCATGGTGTTTATTAGTAGAAGGGCGGCGTTTTGAAGTTTTGGCGGTGTGATTGGAGGAAGTTGAGTGTTGTTAGGCTCATCGGAGGCTGAGAGAGAAGTGTCGAACAGTGGCCGCCTCGCGTTGGAATAGCACCGCCTCGCGCAAGTCGTGGTTTTTAATTTGGAGAAGACGGTGAACAGTACCGCCCCGCGGCAGCCCCACCGCGACCCGGCGATACCTTTCAGTGGAAGTATCTGGCCTTCATCGCCACCCCGCGGTGACCCTTTGGTGCCTCCGTCTTTGGTTTGTAAGTCCTCTTTGCCTAGCTTTTTGACCCCAACGTATTCAATTACTTTCATTATGCCGAGAGCTAGGAAGGCTGGCATGACTATAGAGGAGAATAGGGCATATGATGTGGTTGCGGCGAGACCTGTGCACCCACCTCGCTTCTTTGATAGAGGAGCTTTGGCTGAGTTGGGTATGTTGGAGATGACCCAACTGTGTTTGGATAGGGTGGGAGTGGGTGGCTTCCTGACCAAATGTGCCCCTGCTTTCCCTGAACTCTGCTACCAGTTTATTGCCACTGTGTCAAATTGCCATGCGAGACGCACCATTGATGGTGAAGAGCGTAAATTCCTGGCGGGTATAAAATTTAAGTATGAGGGACGGGCGTACGAAATGTCAGTGGAATAAATCCGAGAATTGTTGGGAGTGTCGAGACTGCCTACTGCTGGGTGGAAGAAGGGTCCCAACGAGGCGGACATTAGAGAATTCTGGACTACCGCTACGGGCATGTCCACTTATCAAAAGGGGAAGGAAACCAGTAACAAGTTCGTGCACCCTTGTCTATGCTTAGTTTATACAGTGCTGATGCGGTCTTTTTGTGGAAGTATGGAGGATAGGAATATCTCCCTAAAGCGCCTTGGTTTATTCTCCCCGATGATTGACCCTTTGGATGAGGAAACTCCTGGTTGGGTTATGGTGTGGTTACACGAGATGAAGAAGATCCGCGAGGGAAAGGCGCGAGATATTGTTCAGGGCAGCCTGATCACCTTGGTTGCTGCGGCCAAGATTCAGACAGACACTATTCCTTAGCCGATCATGCATGTTCGCTACGACATCCCATGTCTGCGACGGTGTGGTATGCTGAACAATTCCCCGGAGCAGCTCCTATGGTGTTCTTATGGAGGTCACGTGCTACGTCTCCCTCGCCCCTTTGCCTACCCGTGGGACTTCACAGGATGGTTCATTCCGTCTGACGCTGAGGTTATTCCTTCCGACACTGAGGATGAGCCCCAGGCCGCTATTCCTGCTATTATGGATTTTGATCCCCCTGCGTCTGTTGTTGCTTCTGCCTCTACATCGACTTCTGAGATTCCTTGGGATGAGATGTTTGCTCGTTTTGATGCTTTCACACTGCGTCAACACGCTGCGAACGAGGAGATGCTGACTCGCCTGCAGACTTTATTCGCCGACATTGCGCGAGATATCATGAGCCAGTTGAGTTCAGCTGAGGCATTCATGCAGGAGTAGTACTTCGGGAGGCATCCACCTCCGCCAGGCTATTCACCGTATCCACCTTTCCAGTGAGTTTATGTTCTTCCTCCCCTATTTCATTTTGTCTTCGTCTCTACATTGAGGACATGTGTGTTTCAAGTGTGGGGAGAGATTTAGACTTGCTGCGTATCATAGTTAGTGTACAGTTTTTGTTTATGCATGTCGTATTTGCATTTCAGATTCGAGCAGTTCAGTTTTATTCTCAAAAAAAACAAAAAAGCCAAAAATAGTGAAAAAGGCAACCAAAATCCTGGGATGGGCCAAAAATCCGAAAGGGTGGTTCAGGTAATAAGCAGGTATTCCGACTGGTATAGACCGGTGCAAAAATGGACTGGAGTGATGTGAGTACATGTGAGATGTCTAGTAAAATGAAATGAGTGGCTAGGTGAAAACCCGAGAGGGCGCCTAGGCAAGATGAGCGTAAAGAAAAAGGAGTGATTTTAGGATCATTCTGGAGGTTGGCGTCATAAGCAGAGGTGATATAAGGAGTTCGGGTAGGTCACTCTGGAGCGATAAGGAGCTAGACAGGAGTTAGGAATAGATTTATCTCGCATCACTTGTTTTGGTTGTCTGGAGCTGATTGTTGAGTTGTTGTAGTCATTGGTATCATGTTTGCTCGCACTTCCTGAGGCCTTGGTGTTTGATGACTGGAGTAGGATCAGTTTTGATTTACTCGGGACGAGTAAAGGTCTAAGTGTGGGGATATTTGATAGGTGCCATTTCAGGCACCTTAACTAGTGATTATTGACGTGATTTAGATGGAGTTTTGGTGTAGATTTAGGCTAAGTCTGTAATCCAGAAGAATAGTTGAGAAGTGAAGATATCATAGGATTTACAGCTTAGTGGAGAAGATAGAAGATGAAGACTTGAAGAAGCTGGTCTTGCCGCCCCGCGCCACAAGCCACCGTGACGCGGCGGTGGATCTCAGAGAAGGCAGCACAAGCGAAGCCACCGCCCCGCGGTGGAGGTCGACGCCTCGCGGCCAACAATTATTTGTTTCCGATTTTAGCATTTTCGGATATTATATTTGCTATTATTTTATTTGCTAGGTTAATTTTCTAAAACCTATTTAAGAATCTTTTCTAGTTTTGAGAAGGAGTTCGGTCCTCTCTTTTATTCATTCCACTTCTAGGGTTTGAACGAATGGAGAGCTAAACACCTTTGTTTCGCTAGACAATTAAAGCACTGTAATGAATTGGTTGTGAGATTTCTATTCCTCGTTCTATATCTTATAAAGTTGGTTTAATTCTCTTGAGCATATTGTCTATCGATTTGTGTTGATTCTTCTAGCGTAGCTAACTAGGTTTTTCGACATCTATCATAGTGCTAGGATTTGCATATAGGGGTTCCGAGTGCATATCTAGTGGCAAACACGATTGTTGCGTATAGGGGTTCCGAGCGTGCAATCGTGAGTGAGAATTATTTGCATGCTAAGTAGTACGGTGTCCTTCTATTTGCATGTATCATATATCCTTGTGTGCATTGCTATTGCTGTGTTAGTGGTAAAGTCTGCCGACAACTGTGAGAATCGGTGGTACTTTACCAGTGACATAGTAATAAGTCTATCGACAACTGTGGGAATCGATAGTACTTAAGATCAGGGTGGGAACAACTATAAGATTGTAAAAAGAACTTGGAACGATAGTTTTCAGTGATCAACCTATTTCATCTTCTGTGTGGATATTTGTCTAGTGGAATACTTTTCCTCGTCATATTTCTTCGTCTGTTAAATCTTGCGTCTTTGTTACTTTGCAATGACTCTAAAACCCCCCTGTTACTTGTCAGTCACACGTTATTGCATACAGATAACCGACTCCCTGTGGGATCGACCCTGACTTGCTTGCTATACTCTTTAGTAGGTGAATTAGGATTTCTTTGACAAGAAAACGACACCGGTTTCCGGCCTTGTCAACCCCCCAACAACTCTTGTTGCAATCCCGGCTAAACTGTCAAGCGAGCAACCATATGCTCGAGAGTCGAATTCCTACTCAAAGCATCAACTACCACATTAGCCCTATCTGGAGGATAAACGGTATTTATATCAAAACCCTTAATCAATTCTAGCCACCATCTTTGTCTCTTGTTCAACTCTCTCCTATACAGTTTGAGCTGGCTAAAAGCATACGCAATGACCTTCCCATTCTGCATTAGAACGCAACCCAGACCTTGCTTAGACGCATCACTATAGATGACAAACCCTTCTATTCTCTGCGGTAGAACTAACACTGGCGCACTAGTTAAACACTTCTTTGAGTTCTTCGAAACTCTCTTGACATCTCCCGTCCCATTCAAACTTCTTAGTCTTACATAACTTGTCAGACTCCGCCTGTAATAACCTGTCAGTCCGAGAAAACTCCTAATTTCCTTAACATTCTGAGGTTGTTCCCAATTCGCTATTGCTTCTGTTTTCTGCAGATTTACCATCATACTCTCATTAGAATTCACACGGCCCATAAATGCTAACTTAGGTAACCAAAAATCACGTTCAGACAACTTTACAAATGATCCAAGTACTTTCTAAAACATCGGTTTCTTAAATCCTTGAAACCCGCAAAAGCATTAGTCCACCCGAATGGCATCACAACCAATTCATAGTGACCGTACCTAGTTCTGAAGGCAGTATCATGAATATTTTCCTCTCGAATCCTAAGCTGAGGATACCCTGATCTCAAGTCAATCTTTGAAAACACTGTAACTCCTTGCAATTGATCCAACAAGTCATCAGTACGGGAAAGCATATGCTTATTCTTGACTATCACTTTATTCAACTCCTTATAATCCATGCAAAGTCGAAAGGAATCATCCTTCCTTTTAACCAACAATACAGGCGCATTCTACTCATCAACCCAGCCGAACCCATTATTGTGAAATCCCACTTCTTCCGGTGTAGACTGAGTCCTCTGTTTCTTACCACCTCAAGCATCAATAGTCTGATTAGAATCATCTATAGCAGCCTCCCTGATCAAGCACTCATCAGTATACTCAAGGATCGTACAGCTATGCCTCACCATCAAGGTTTCATCTCTGAATACAACCATCTATGAAAGTGCTTAATCTTGTCCTTCTCATCCTTAACAATTACAATAAAATACATCAACTTCCCACCGAATCATCAGTTACTAGACCACCTGTGATGTGAATCCTTCCCATCAAGTCAAGTCCTCCGAGCCAAGGCGCTCACCAAGGCTAGCCAACCATGAGCCTAGCCGAGAAGAGCCATCGAGCCAAGAAGAGGGCGCCCCCATGAGGCTCACACGAGCCAAGGCTAGGGAACTACAAGCCAAGCTCCACCTTGGTCTCGCCACACTTGGGCCTACATCTAGTCGTCTAGGAGACTTCTTCTCCTCGATGACTATCTCGGCGCCAAACGAGACCTAAGGCACTTTTCAAGGGCCTTTTTGAGGCATTTATTTCATGACATTATGAGACTTTAGCTTTGCATTTTATGCATGAATTTAGACGTTATTTTCTGCAAACAAACCATTGTGGGACTGCTTACTAGGGCACACTAGTGGAAAAAACACTTTTTGAGGCTCCCTTTTAGAGGCATACATAGTTCAAAACGCATCAACAACGACTTAGGCAATCACTTTTTTTGGTTTTTGAGGCGGATAATTAATTTATACGCCTCAAAAATATCTTTTGAGGCGGGCAAATTAATATATGCCTCAACAAGTATCTGAAAAAACATTTCCCGTTAAAGTTTTAGAGGCGGGCCAGGATAAGGCCCGCATCTAATGCTAACTAATTGAGGCGGCCCAAGTAGCCCGCCTCAATTAAAGCTTATTGAGGCGGGCCTATTAAAGCCCGCCTCAAAAAGTATGTCTAATAGAGGCGGGCATGTACATCGCGCTATTTACATCTGGATTATTTGAGCACCTCTTCGAGTCGGCCTGCTCCTCTTCTCCGGCCTTTTCGCGGACCTCCGTTCGCTGGTGTCAACCGACCTCTTCGCCGGCCTCTCACCAGGTAAGATTCTATAAACTTGTTTGAGTGCTCTTCGCTAGGTTCTCTCGGTTACTTCCTTTACTGATAATGTGGTGGCGACGACGACGAATGTTCCAAAATTCGGCGGATCAGAATTTAGGGTTCGGAGGCGGTTCAGAGATGTGGTGGCGTTATCGGATCGGCTTTCTGAGCGTTACTGAGGGTTCTTTGTGTCTCTGCGACCGGATAAGGGCGTGATCGAGGGCCAGGTGATGGAGAAGACGGATTTCGCAGAGCAGAGGAAGGCCGCGATCGAGAAGTACTTGAGGAAATTGGCGGCTCACCCGGTGCTTCGGAAGGGGAAGGAGCTCTGGGACTTTGGTGTCTTTATGTTTTGTGCTAGACCACTTTGGGGGTTGTATGGTGCATCATAAATCCAAAAAACATCCAAAAGAAGCGCAAAAGAAGGGACTTATAGAGGCGGACTTGTATGTCCGCCTCTATAAGTACATAGACGCTGACTCGGCCGAGAACTCGGCCGAGTCAGCGCGACTTGTTAAGGCGGGCCTACAGAGGCCCGCCTTAACAAGTGTTTACTTATTGAGGCGGGCTTCGGAGGCCCGCCTCAATAAGGTCCTTTTAGAGGCCTAAAATGCCCGCCTCAAAAAGTATCCCTACTTGTTGCAGCCCCCTTAGTTGAAGCGAACGGTGTTCGCCTCAATAAGTGTCCAAAGGCCCGCCTCTATAAGGATTTTTTCCACTAGTGGTATAAGGCCGCCGCCTCCCTCATTTGTTTCCTTAGCTTATCTTTGAATCCAAAAACACTCTCAAGAGAGAATTTTCATCTTTAAGCTCATGCAATTCAGCCTTCTTTATGAGTCATATCAAAGCAGCCTGAATCGCTCCTTGAATCCCCTTGGTGCGTCACATCCAAGCTAGGTTCAAGAACCCCTCCACGACGTGGTGAGTCATATCCACCTAGTGAAGGCTATCCCTCGGCTCCTCCATCTTCCACCGCCGCCACTTCCACCCCTCAAAGTACACTCCATACGCCACCCAACCACCACCAAGCGCCACCTCCAACGCGCCAACGCCTCCCTCAAACTGAAACCCTAATCGCTTCCCCATCGCTAGGGTTTTCTCCACGCCTCACTTCCACCCTCCATAAATCGAGGCCCACGTCGGCGCCACCAGGCCCCTCTTGCACCACCATTCCTAACATCCTCCACCACCATTAGAGACCAAGACCGCCGCCAACCTCATCCAGCGCCTCCCTACAGCCCGCTTCAAAGATTGCCTCCCCGGGTTGCCGAAGGTTATCGTCCGGCCAAACTATTGCACTGAAGCTCGCCCAAGTCGATCCTTGTCAAGTGGTATCAGAGCCACACGAGGTTTGGCCTTCTAATCTATCCTTTTTTAGTGCAAATTGTTCATTAGAAGTGCAAGCTTAGGTTTCGTAGTCTTTCACTTCCGATTTTGGCCTTGAGTTGTGTTTATCTCCATTGTTGTCTTGAAATCTTTTGCTTGCTTCGACTTCTGAATTTCCTGAGGTTGAAGAAGACCATTGGCATACTAAAATCCAGTTACAAAACAAGGAAAATTGTTACACAATTCTGCCATCATTTGCTAGTGAATTACTTACCATAATTGGCTTTTATTTCCTTATTTGCTAGCATTCATTGACCCCTATTTGCAGCCAATCCTTAGCCACGTTTGTTACCTTGCTTTTGGTTTATATTCTTGCTTACTAAGTTGCTGCATAAATCAAGTAGTGGACTTAGGTTAAGGGAATTTCACTTTCACATACCTTGTGGCTAAGACAACACCGAAATTGTGCAAAAAGGAAGATTGTTGGTGTGATTGTTCTCGAAATTTTGTGAGACTTTGTTTGCTATTTCAGTATTGTATTAAGCTTCAAATCTTGTAGCTTTGCTCAAAAAAAAAATTGAAGAAAAGTGGTCAAGAAAAACCCGGCCTAAATAGGAGAGGCCATAGAAAAAGTGAGCCATTGAAGAGCAATTCCGTTTTCTTCTCTTTCTTTTGTTTTACGTGAGGTGTTGGTTTGTTTGTGGTTGCTTGGGTGTGATAGTGGTCGGTACCTTCCTTGCTATTGCTTCTGGCTCCGACTTGGTAGTGAAAATATACACCAATTTTTGTCTTCCCCACAAACCCTAACTCGTAACCTCACTTAAGCTTGTTATTTCTTGTGGATACTTTGTGCTTGAAAATTACAGATTTTGAGGACCCTTGTGTGTGCTCGAGGGACCATTTGCTTTGATTATCTTGTGGTTGGGCTTTGAGTGCTTTTGCTAGGTTATCATGGGCGACAACCTCAAGGAATCCGGCGGGGGCAAAAGTGCCTTAATCATCAACGAGCCCCCCACCCTACAATCGGTCATGGAGGCCCTAAGAGGGATAGAAAGCCGTCTTGATGGGCAATTGATGGAAATCCAACAAGAAAACCAAGCGAGCATGAGAAGGCTAGAGGCTAGGATAGAGACCTCCGAGCACAAGTTGGACGACATGTCAAGGATTTGTGTGAGCATTCTGCCCTCACAAGTGGAGGCCCAATCTTCACACAACAAGCCCGGTGACATGGCCATGGCACTCTTGCCCGGCGCCTCCACCAACCAAGCACCGGCCATTCCTTCCTCTAGTGGCGTCCAAGGCCAAGATGTGAGGAGGCTCCATGAAGAGGTGAATGCCACCTATGAGCCACAAGGGAGCCCGGAGACGTAGAGGAAGAGGAGGAGGAATTGCAAGTCAAGGCCGAGACACAAGGAGAGTGCTTTGTGGTTAAAAGGTCACTTATAGCCAATGAGGCGCCAAACCCTCCCAACCAAAGAGAAACCATCTTCCACACAAGATGTCTCATCCAAGGTAAACTTTGCAACCTTATTATAGATGGAGGCTCTTGTTACAACATATTAGATCAAGAGGTAGTGAAAAGGTTTGCTCTCCATACTATTCCTCATGCTCAACCTTATACTCTTTGTTGGCTGAATTTTAACACTCCTTTGAAGGTTAGTGAACAAGCTAAGATAAGCTTTTCCATAGGGGGATACAAGGATGAGGTCGTGTGTGATGTATTGCCCATGACCGCATGCCATGTCCTCTTGGGAAGGCCTTGGCAATATGATAGGGGTGTGATCCATCAAGGGGTCACTAATGAGTATTCTTTTCATCTCCAAGGTAAGAGAATTACTTTGCACCCTATGGCTCCTCATGAAATTATGGCTGACCATGTTGCTAGGGAGCAAAGAAAGTTGCAAAGGGAGAAAGACGAGAAGAAGCTTGTTTTGGCCAAGCCGAAAGAGGTGATCCGTGCAATCAAGGGAAGTCAAGCTTGCTTTCTTATCATTAGTAAGGAAGTTATGATTTTCAAAGAAGAGCTAACTAGTTTGCCACCTCTTATTTCTTCTCTTTTGTAGGATTATGAGGACTTGTTCCAAGAGGAGGTGCCGCCTGGATTGCCACCAATTAGGGGCATAGAATATCAAATAGACTTTGTCCCCGTCGCCACCCTTCCAAACAAGGCTGCATATAGAGCCAATCCAGCCGAGACAAAGAAGCTACAAAAGCAAGTGCAAGAGCTCCTTGACAAAGGTTATGTACAGGCAAGTTTGAGTCCTTGTTCGGTTCCTGTCATTTTAGTCCCTAAAAAGGATGGGACTTGGAGGATGTGTATGGATTGTAGGGCTATCAATAACATTACCATCAAGTATAGGCATCCAATCCCTAGACTTGATGATATGCTTGATGAGCTCCATGGTTCAAGCATATTCTCCAAGATAGATCTCAAAAGTGGATATCATCAAATCCGCATGAAAGAGGGGGATGAATGGAAAACTGCCTTCAAGACCACCTATGGCTTATATGAGTGGTTAGTTATGCCATTTGGCTTAACTAATGCTCTAAGCACTTTCATGAGGCTTATGAACCATGTGCTAAGAGCCTTTCTAGGCAAATTTGTAGTGGTTTATTTTGATGATATTTTGGTGTATAGCCGTGGGCTAGGGCAACATGCACAACATCTCCAACAAGTCTTAGAGGTCCTAAGGAAAGAGAAGTTGTATGTCAACTTCAAGAAATGCCATTTTTGTTCGGATCATGTGGGTTTTGTTGTATGCAAGGAAGGACTCAAGGTAGATGAGGAGAAGGTGAAGGCAATCAAGGAGTGGCCCACACCAACCACCATGACACAAGTAAGGAGCTTTCTTGGATTGGCCGGCTTCTACCGCCGGTTTGTCAAAGATTTTAGTACATTGGCCGCCCCCCTCACCGAGCTTACAAAGAAGAATGTGCCTTTCCTTTGGAGGGAGAAGCAAGAAGAAGCTTTTAGTATCCTTAAGCATAAGCTAACTCACGCTCCTTTACTATCCTTACCTGATTTTACAAAAACTTTTGAGATTGAATGTGATGCATCAGGAATAGGACTTGGAGGTGTGCTAATGCAAGAAGGAAGGCCAATAGCTTATTTTAGTGAAAAGCTCAATGGGGCCGAGCTGAATTATGAGACATATGACAAAGAGCTTCTAGCACTTGTGAGGGTCCTTCAAACTTGGCAACACTACCTTCTTCCAAGGGAGTTTGTCATTCACACGGATCATGAGGCCCTAAAGTTTCTAAGGGGTCAAAGGAAGCTCAACAAGCGTCATGCCAAGTGGGTGGAGTCCATAGAAGCCTTTCCCTATGTCATCAAACACAAGAAGGGGAAAGAGAATGTAGTGGCGGATGCTTTGTCAAGAAGGTATGTTCTCTTAACCACTTTAGATGCATGCATGCTAGGGTTTGCTTTCATGAAGGATTTGTATGCTTTAGATGCTGATTTTGGTGACTTATATAAAGCATGCTTAGACTTAGGAAGTAAAGATCAATTCTATGTGCATGAGGGCTATCTTTCTAAGGGTCCTAGGTTGTGTATTCCTAGTGGGTCTAACCGTAGGTTGTTGGTCTAAGAGGCTCATGGAGGAGGTCTTATGGGACACTTTGGTGTAGCTAAGACTTCCCTCACCCTCAAGGAACACTTCTATTGGCCATACATGCAAAAGGATGTGGAGAAATATTGTGCTTCATGTGTGACTTGTAGGCAAGCTAAATCTCGGTTGAACCCACATGGCTTGTACACTCCTCTACCTATCCCTCATAGGCCTTGGGAAGACATATCCATGGATTTTGTGCTAGGTCTTCCTAAGACTAAGAGGGGAAGAGATTCCATATTTGTTGTGGTAGATAGGTTTAGCAAAATGGCACATTTCATTGCATGTCATAAAACTGATGATGCCCCTAATGTTGCTAGCCTATTCTTTGAGCATATTGTGAGATTGCATGGCATACCACATACCATTGTTTCTGACCGTGATGTGAAATTTTTGAGCTATTTTTGGAAGTCCTTGTGGGCTAAGTTGGGAACCAAGTTACTTTTCTCTACCACATGCCATCCTCAAACCGATGGGCAAACCGAGGTAGTGAATAGAACTCTTGGTGCCTTGCTTAGGTCTTTGCTTAAGACTAACTTGCGTAGGTGGGAAGAATGCTTGCCCTTCATTGAGTTTGCATACAATAGGGCCGTCCATTCCGCAACCAAGAAGACACCATTTGAGGTAGTTTATGGACGCAACCCTACTACTCCCCTAGATTTGGTACCTTTTGCAATTTCAGGTTCACAAAGTGAAGAAGGCATGGATCAAGCACTCAAGATCAAGAAGCTCCATGAAGAGACAAGGGCCGAGCTAGAGAAGCGGACTACCCAATATGCCAAGCAGGCCAACAAGAAGAGAAAGGAGCTAATCTTGGAGCCGGGAGAGCTAGTATGGGTGCACCTAAGGAAGGAGAGGTTTCCCACCCTTAGAGACTCCAAGCTCAAGCCAAGGGGAGATGGACCATTTCAAGTCCTTGAACGCATCAACAACAATGCTTACAAGGTGGACTTGCCGCCTACTTATGGAGTGCATGATGTGTTCAATGTTGCCGACCTCACTCCCTACTTGGTAGATGAAGAAGAGCAAGAGCAAGGGCCAGATTCGAGGATGAATCTTTTTCAAGGAGGGGAGGATGATGTGAATCCTTCCCATCAAGTCAAGTCCTCTGAGCCAAGGCGCTCACCAAGGCTAGCCAACCATGAGCCTAGCCGAGAAGAGCCATCGAGCCAAGAAGAGGGCGCCCCCATGAGGATCACACGAGCCAAGGCTAGGGAACTACAAGCCAAGCTCCACCTTGGTCTCGCCACACTTGGGCCTACATCTAGTCGTCTAGGAGACTTCTTCTCCTTGATGACTATCTCGGCGCCAAACGAGACCTAAGGCACTTTTCAAGGGCCTTTTTGAGGCATTTATTTCATGACATTATGAGACTTTAGCTTTGCATTTTATGCATGAATTTAGACGTTATTTTCTGCAAACAAACCATTGTGGGACGGCTTGCTAGGGTATAAGGCCGCCGCCTCCCTCATTTGTTTCCTTATCTTATCTTTGAATCCAAAAACACTCTCAAGAGAGAATTTTCATCTTTAAGCTCATGCAATTCAGCCTTCTTTGTGAGTCATATCAAAGCAGCCTGAATCGCTCCTTGAATCCCCTTGGTGTGTCACATCCAAGCTAGGTTCAAGAACCCCTCCACGACGTGGTGAGTTATATCCACCTAGTGAAGGCTATCCCTTGGCTCCTCCATCTTCCACCGCCGCCACTTCCACCCCTCAAAGTAAACTCTATACGCCACCCAACCACCACTAAGCGCCACCTCCAACGCGCCAACGCCTCCCTCAAACTGAAACCCTAATCGCTTCCCCATCGCTAGGGTTTCCTCCAACATCGCCTCACTTCCACCCTCCATAAATCGAGGCCCACGTCGGCGCCACCAGGCCCCTCTTGCACCACCATTCCTAACATCCTCCACTACCATTGGAGACCAAGACCGCCGCCAACCTCATCCAGCGCCTCCCTACAGCCCGCTTCAAAGATCGCCTCCTCGGGTTGCCGAAGGTTATCGTCCGGCCAAACTCTTGCACTGAAGCTCGCCCAAGTCGATCCTTGTCAACCTGCATCTACTTCTTGACGATAAGCCCGAGCGCCTCGTTCTCTATCACACACACACTTGACCTCAAACACATCCCGCTTATGGGGGCACACAACATGAAATTACTCATCAATACTAAACATCACATATAAAATTTATCAAACACAAACTTACCTATGCGTAACAACAAGGGTCTCCGATCACACGATTGTTTCACAGTTTTAGCGAGTAGGCTTTTCCACGTCAAACTTTTGAAAAACATTTTCAAATGTAAAGGCTCTGATATCAATTTCTGTAACACCCCGACCTAGAGGTATTACAGTGCCATAGACCCGAAGGTCTATAAGGCGATTTTAAAAAAAAGAAAACCCAAAATACTTCCAAATACACAAAAATTATCAACATCAAATCCATGTTTCAAGTTTGAAACAACATTTAAACATTTCATCCAGATCAGTGTATCAATTTATATCCAGAACAACGGGTAGTTAATACAACATTTTCAAATCCGATGCAAAAACTAAATCTTTAACGGTGAAGACGAATCTGTGATCAAGAACCCCCTTGCTGCTGCCAAACCTGCAAAGACTAGTTGACTGGTGGACCCGATACACCAGCCAACCGCGGAACATAACCCGAGGTTGGTTAGTCTAATGAAAGACTAGCAAGAATCATCAAGCAAAAACCGTAGAACACAAGAAAGAATTTTTATACCATCCAACCAACGCCAAACAGCAACACATCAAAATATATACTATTACTATCACATAATCATTACTTAACCATTCTTGTCCAACTCTTTAATATACTAACCACAATCCATCCAATCTCAACCTCACAACGAGTATAAACGGGTCAGACGCTCCAATCCAACCCTACTAACACATCCAATCCATCTTCCTTATCTACTAATACACGTCAAATAATAACACTACGAACATATACATATATTACTACTATACTTAAATTAATAACGCTACGAACATATATTTATATATACATATATATATATACAACTACTATGATATAACCAGCACTAACCAATTCCATCAACTCACTACCGCACCAACACACCCAATCCAACTTTTGCATCAGCGAACACATACGCGTAAAACAAACATCACATAAGTAACCTACTATCCATGGCTAATCTAAAGAGGGGACGATCAACCCTCCGGTTATGGCCATTAACCAACGCAAGGTCACACCCTCACGTGGTCGGGTGATACGCAAAATCAACCCCGGCCCAGCTATGAGGAGTACTATCCGCCTACATAACTGAAACACACAAGCAAGATACAAGGTGGGACACTCACCACCCAATCATTGTCATTAACCAACGCAAGGTCACACCCTCACGTGGTCGGGTGAGGCAATCATCACCCCGGCCCAGCCTTAACCAACGTAGGTCATACCCTATGTGGTCGGGTGATACGCATATCAACCCCGACTCCACTAACAACCATCAACAATCCACCAACGTAACCAACGTAACCAACCATCACAACCAACCAAGAATAACCAATCAACCACAACCAGCAGAATCTACAACCACAACTACCCACAATCAACAACTACAACCAACGGAAATACACATCCACAACTAGCTACAATCAACAACTACAACCAACAGAAATCCACAACCTCGACTAGCTACAATCAACAACTACAACCAACGGAAATCCACATCCACAACTAGCTACATTCAACAACTACAACCAACGGAAATCCATAACCTCGACTAATAACAATCAACAACGACCACTAGCTATAAATAACAATATTCGACAACAAGTCAATAACTAGCCAACAATCAACATCCATCACAAAACCACTTAACCAAGCACACAACCAATATTCACCAACAAAACCACTTAACCAAGCACACAACCAATATTCATCAACAAAACCACTTAACCAAGCACACAACCAATATTCATCAACAAAACCACTTAACCAAGCACACAACCAATATCCAACACAAAAACCAATATCTAAGCACACAATCAATATCCAACAACTAAACCAATATCCAAGCACACAATCAATATCCAACAACTAAACCAATATCCAAGCACACAATCATTATCCAACACGAGACCAATATCAACACATTCAACCATTTAATTTTACGCCTACAATTCTAGATCAATTAAACGGACACGAGCATATATCATTATTAAAAATAATAATATACAAATTTAATTATTTTTAAAAGAGATAGGTAAAAGTATGAGCAAGAATCATCTTTCCTTAAACTTAACGGCAACAACCCTAGAAATTTCACCAACTTCGCCAACCAATCCGGAACGAACCTGCAATGACAAACCGAACCATTTCCTGCATTAATTTAACACATAACATGCCCTTACTTGCAACCCCCAAATTAGCCCCTAATATAATCATATCTCCAATTTCACCCACTTCAGTAAACCATACAAATCAATCTAATACTTCCCCAAAACAGATCAAGAGACTGCACAAAATCAATAAAACCAGTAAACAATTTCATGGTTGCCCATACCCCTGAAATTTAATCGAAATCTGTCCACAACTCCTTGTAAAATTTCAAACCAAAACTGCTCAAACCCCAATTCTGCCCACTCGTTCAAATCTGCCCAATTAATTCAAATCTGGCCAAATCATCCAATTCTGTCAACCATTCAATTATGCCCAAAATTGACATAAAAAACATTTCTAACCTAACACTCCAAATCAGACCGAGGGCTGCACAATACAACACAGCGGCCATCATACCTTGTTGGCAACCGAGCCCGCGTCGCCGGAGCTAGGCTTCTCGTCGCCAGAGCAGCTACACCAGCAGCACAACAGCACCGCAGCAGTCCGCGGTCTCGCCTCTGCAGTGGGTCGTGTCTCACCTCAGTAACGGTTCTCTTCTCGCCTCAGGGAAAGGGAGTGGTGGCCACAGCCGGGTCGAGCTCACCGGCGGGAATCCGAGCTAAAGACGAGAGGTAGGAGACGACTCTCTCCCTCTTCGTTGTTCTCTCCCCAACGAAGCAGATGAGGCTTCCTGCCCCTTTTTCTGCTTTTATCTCTTGTTTTCTTTTTCTTTTTTCTTTTTTTTCTTTTTTTATAACGGGGTATTTCACACCCTTTACTTTCAAGCTTGCATAAAAGGCTATCGGCTAGACCCCCTCTTTACAAGAATTCATATTAAGAAATTTGAATGCTTCAAGATCATCGTCGTCAGTAAGATCAAAAGGTGGTAGATTTGATTTGAAAGATGAAGTGTAACTCAACTTCAAACAAAACATATCAAGATCAACAAATAGCTTTTCGGATATTTTTCACCATCGCTTTTGAAACCTTGAGGTACCCGATAGCATAATTCTACAACTTCCATCCCCATCGCTAATCAAAGACATCGTGAACTTTGTTCGACCTAAGGACAACAAAAACTAACCGTAAGAATACAAGTGGCAGTTAATAGCCATTTTCAACTCTGAAAACACTAACAACTTACCCATGCCGCATTCAATGTTTGATAATATTCCCTTCTTCTGAACAACGAACGGGTATGACAGGATTCTTTCTCGCTAATGAAAGGAGAATAGCGTTTAATGAAGTGTGACATAATTCTTTCTCGCTAAAGAAAGGGGAATATCGTTTAATGAAGTGTGGCAGGATGCTTTCTCGCTAAAGAATGGGGAATAACGTTTAATTAAGTGTGGCAGGATTAAAGAAGAAGAAACAAGAGGAATGGAGATAAATGTAGTTTGGCATGAATTTTGAAGATGAAGATTAAAGTTTCTCTACGGTAATAGAGGTAAAGTTTTAGGGGGGAATTTTTTTTAGGAAAAATTGAACTAATTGATGTGACATATGCTTTATAAGGTTGTACTTTTATATCTTTTCTTGTACTTCTTTCTTTCTTTCCCGTTTTGCTACTTCTTTTATCATGTCAAGATTTGCTTCTTCTTTTATTATTTTTCCATTGTACTTGTTCATTAAAAAATTCGGGTATATTTTTTTTACTTTCTTTTACCTTTATTTTTATGGAAATGAAAAGGTTTTCCAACTTTCATAAAAAAAAAGTAAATACAATTTGCATGAGTATCTAATTGGACATGTTTGTAATACCAAAAGCAACACGCCTATTTTTGCTAATCCAACTTCCAAATGGGTATTTTTGCTAAAAGGCCTAACAATAAATTATTTTTCTTTATTTACACAACGTTTGTACTAATTAATTGCTATAAATTTTATAAAAAAAGGTTCAACTTGTGATTTGTGTAGCTCCTATCCAATGACAAAGTTGTAAACAGCCCAGCCTGTAAATTTTAACAAAATAAGTTACCAACGTACTTGTATATAAATAAAATAATTAATTGCTATATAAGTATTATCATATGTTCATACGCGGTTAGAGTGGCTTTTGCCAACTAATTCACTTTTTGTTTGGGTTTGGGTGTGCAATGCTAATTTCTAATCTATTTGTCTCGATAAAAGTAGATGGCCAGCCATATATTATATTAATTGACATAACAAATGGTTATGCATTATGATTAGACATGTAAAACGGGTCGGGATCTAATTCAAATACATCTAGTTGGGTTATTACAGATTAGGTACGGGTTCGAATCGATCCAACGAGTCAAGAACGTCATATCAATTTTTTAAAATGATATTTTAATTAAAATAAAAATGGTTATTATTTTAATTATAAATATATTATAATATTCAATATAGATGATATAACACCAAAAGAAAAAAGAAGTTGTTCATTCTAATGGGTCGACCCAAACCCGGCCCGATTCATAAATTTGCGGGTATGATGGGTAGGGTTGTTTCCAGTCAAATTTAAATTTGTTAGGTTTTGACCCACAAAGTATGGGTCCAATCTTCAAATCGGATCAGATCAAATATTGACAACTTTAATTATAATACATTGTAAGTAATTAGCTGATTTTTTTGTTGTTTATGGCCATCTATATATTATACTACAATATTCATACACAATTATTGAAAAAATATAAATGAAATACAAAATATAACATGAATATTCATTATTAGATTGTATAGATTATACGGAGTACCCTATTAAAAGGTGAATCCTATTTGCACCGGAACAGTGCCTCTGACACGCACCGGCTGCCGCGCGGCGGTGGTGGTCAGAGGTGGGGTGTCCGCGGTGAATCGAAGGTGGCCGGCAGTGGATCGATCGAGTTGTACAATTTTTCGGGTTGAGTTCGGGTCGGGTTTAGATCGAGTCGGGTTCTTCTTCGATATTTATAAAATATTGAATTTTAAAATTATATCGAGTCTTAAAAAATATCGAGTCAGGTTCGGGTCAAGTCGGATTCTTAAAATTCACCGAAAAATTGTGATTGAAATCCACCGAAAGTAATTCATTCACGGACGCAACAATAATTCTGATTAAAATCCACCGAATATTCTACCCTAAATCCTGAACCCTAAATCCTAAACCCTAAACCTTAAACCCTGAACCCTATACCTTAAACCCTAAACCGACGTCCATTAACAGCGACATCGTCCATCACCGGCGAGATCGAACTCCCGGTACAACCACCGCGCGGCGGCGCCAGATCGAACTCCCTCCACGTGATGCTCAGGGCACCCGTCGCCGGACCCACCGCCGGCCAGCACCCACCATCGGACCCACCGCCGGCACCCATCGCCGGCACTCACTGCCGCGCGGCAGTGAGTGCCGTGCACCACTCACCCGTCATATCTTGGCACAAATAGGCTCTCTGGCCGGTGGAAAAAGCTTTGCCTAAAAAAATCATAAGCATTACTTTGGATGACAACACGTCCCCGTGCATGAACAACATGAGAACCAGATATATATGTTATGCGGTAATAATTTTGTAAATATGATCATTTTTTAATAAAAAGGGCTAATAAGTAATCGAGCTTATTTAAAATACAAAGTTTATTTGGTACAACTGGTATATAAGGTTGAGGGTGAGCATTCAACGCACGTTCGAATCTCTTCCACTCCACATTTCATGTTTTCATTTTAATTCATTATTTCTCTTTTTAATGATTTAAGTGTACATACAGGTGCATTAATCGAGATTTCAAATGAAATATGATGCAACCTTGCCCTCGATGACCGGCCTTGAGGAGGAAGAAGCCATGACTAGGGTTTTTGTCGCCCGCTCTATCGCATGCGCCGACTTCTCTTCGACACCGCCGCCGCCCATGCTTCTTGTGACACTCGATGCCTCAGCATCGCCCCCCATGGATTTGATGCCTGGTGCTCGAGCGCCGGAGGCCTCATCGCCATAGCGCCACAACGCTCGCCGCCTGCCTTCATAGCGCCCACCTCGGCGACACTCGCCTCGACGCTCGACTCTGCATGCAGCGACGCATATCTTAGTACTTATGCTATTTTGATATTATTTTGCTATTTGTGGAACTTTCTATTTTTGCTTAAGTTATTTTTAGCACTTTCCAATTTTAGCAACTTTCTATTTTTGGGTATGTGTCCTCTTATGCTTAAGAGGCCGGTCCATTAGGCTAGTTTGTTTGCTTGCGGCCCATGGCCGAGACCAATTGACTATATAAGCCAAACCCTTGTATTATTTCACTTACGTTGAATATATTGCTTAAGCTCGTCGTTGAGAAAGTGTCTTTGTCCCTTAAGCCCTCGATGTCGCCCTTACGATCCCCTTTTTTGAAGATCCGCTGTAATAATGATTGATCCCCGTCACGGATCACCCACAAATACATCTGATTATTTTCTCAAACCCACTCGCCCCCTCTCGGTTCCCATCGAGCGCAAGAGTGTCGTGAACCTCCGTCTCAGTGAAGGTCGATATATATCCATTCGTTTGTCGAAGATAAGGAATCAAAGACTCATCTCCTACCACGATCTGTCATCTACGCGTAGCCGAGGGCATCGTTACGCATCAATTGGTATCAGATTCCATTAGTACAAGGTGTTGTCTTTCCAACTCTTCAATCCTTTCCTCACGTTTCATTAGTTTCGATCCATTCCGTTATATTTTTCTTGCTTCCGCCATTTTTTTATTTTTTCTTCTATTGCCGTCAAAACCCTAAACCTAGGATAGATATCTTCTTTCCTTGAAGAGCAGATCTCAGCTGAGTGATAACAAAAAAAAGGAAAGTGAGAGATCTCTCTCCTCAATTTCGGCAATATCTTTGATTTACAACCGCTTCATATCTCGCAAATTTGGTTAGTTATTGTTTGATTTATATGTTTAGTATAAAAGATCTTGCATATCTTTTTGTTTCATATCTTGTTGCATCTCTCTCTCCTATGTTCACGCATACAATCTTGCATTTCTTTTCTTCATTAATTCACTTGTGCCGATTTATAGTAAAAAAAAAACAGTCAGCCATTTAAAAAAAATATTGCAAAGGTCGAGCAAAAAGCACCCCATAGGCAAAAGGGCAAAGCCCTCTCACCATCGACACAAGTCCACTAAGCTAACGTCCCTATCGTATCTTGCAGCTTGAATTTAAAGGAACTTGGACGTGCACATTCTTGACTTACTACTAGCATATTTCAACTTGTGACTTCCATTTGCATGATTTATGTGGTTTGTTTGTCATTGCTATTACTTGAAATTGTCACAGTCTCCCCTATCTCGCTCACGGACAGTCAAACATAGTTACCCCTCCCCCGTGAGATTGGATTGTTCAGTTGCTTAGACTTCTTCTTGTTCATTGTGATTTGCTCCTGTTGATTAATTTTGATCCTTGCGTGTTGATATGGTGACTATAGGTAATGAGTCCGACGAAGCCTATGATGCCTTCAGGCAGAGAACAACGTTGCAGCCTAAGCAAAGGCCAATCTTGAGGCCGAGAATGCAGAGCTTCGGCGCCAACTGGCGCTTGCCGCGAGCTCTTGAGGCCCATACCCTGGACCCTCAACCGCGACGCTAGGTATTGATCTTGCCCTTCAATAGCCACCCCAACCGACGCCTCTCGCCGCTAGGAAAATGGCAAAGGCCTTATGCCTTCGACTTCCAACCAACAATCGCTCCACCGACTCAATTCCATTATTGAGAGCCGCCATGAAACAGACATTCGGGATCGCTACGAGCCCCGCTCATGGTCTCACTATGGCTCGCATGAGGAAGACGAGTACTCCAACGAGCATGAGTCCTCAGCCACTGATTTGGGTCCATACCCATTTGTCGACACCGGCGACAAACGTGCTCGCTATGATCGCATGCAGCGCACCGAGCAGCGCCATGTTGAGACTGAGCGCCGCCGCGATGCTGAGCACGGTCACACCAGCGGCCGCGACCGACACACCCACTCAAGTGGCCACGGCCCCAGCCGTGACCACCACATCCATGTCGGGTCCGTGCGCTGCCATAGGCATCGAGGACGCCTACGACTGTGAGCTTGCTTCACTGCATGCGGGCACACCACTGAGTCTAGTGACAAGGCGCATCCTCACCGTCAAGGAAGCTAACCTAGTTGACCAACGCGAGAACTTGTTCGACACAAGATGCCTCGTCAACACGGCTTCCTTGAGTGTCATCATCAACAGAGGGAGTTGTTGCAACATTGTCAATGAGAAGGTGGTGAAGCACTTCGACTTGCCCACCACTCCACATCCACAGCCGTATGCCCTCCAATGGATTTCTTCAAGTCCAGGTAACACAGTCTCTAGACAATGCCTTATTTCATTTTCTATTGGTCAATACTGTGATTCTATCCTTTGTGATGTCATTGCAATGGACGCCACGCATCTTTTGCTTGGGCGCCCATGGCAATTTGACAGGCGCGTGCTCCATGATGGCTATTTAAACACTTATGTGTTTACTTACCACGGGAAGCGCGTCACATTGCATTCAATGTCTCCCCAGGAGATCTTGCAGGACCAGGTTGAGAGAGACCGCCAGAAGGACATCGAGACCGCCGCTATAAGGCAAAAAGAGACGCCAGCGGCGCTCCAGAAGCAAAACTCCTCCAATTCTGGCAATTTTTTGTCTACCCCAGGCACTGCATCCAAGCAGTCGAACGCCACAGGTGGGCCACCCAGTGCCTCCCTGGATCGTGTCGGCGCCGCTAACAATGCCGCTAGGAAGGCCAAGCAGATGCCCACAGAGATCTGGCCAGGCACTTCCCATTTTGGCTTGAGCGCTGGTGTCCACACACCCAGTGCCTCACAACAATCGACAAGTGCCTCCCTTCCATCGCAGTTGGTCGTTCGATTGCCGCAGATGCCTCCGTTGCAAGGCCGCTGTGAGCACATGCTGCTTCTTGCGCGGCCCAGTGAGTTCACTGCCGCTTTGACGGGCAAGGCTCCATGTTTTATGTTGGTGCCCACTCCTTGCATTCCAGAGACGCCGAGTGCCGAGCCATTACCACCTGCCGTCACTGCTTTGCTCGCCGACTTCGACGATGTCTTTCCAGAGGAGCTTCCACAGGGCTTACCACCTTTGAGAGGCATTGAGCACCAAATCGACTTGGTGCATGGTGCCTCCTTGCCCAATCGCGCCGCCTACCGCGCCGGCCCTGAAGAGACCTAGGAGTTACAGCGCTAGGTGCACGAGCTCTTGGATCGTGGCTACGTGAGGGAATACCTAAGCCCTTGCGCTGTGCCCGTGATCCTTGTGCCAAAGAAAGATGGATCATGGAGAATGTGTAACACCCCCAAATCTGAACCCAAATGGAAAGGTATTACCGCTAGTGACTCCGATATTCCTCACCAAAGTCACCCCGGGCTTTACCGTTTGAATACAAACCATGAAATCCAATGATACAAAATGATAACTTTATTCATATAAAACATGAGTCTCGGGATTACATTCCAATCCCAAATAGGACAAACACAGAGTTTTAAACAAAGTACAGCGGAAGTCTTTTTAAATATATAACAGAGTAAATAAATTACAGCGGAAGTCTTTCTTGAAATATTACAAAAAGGGTTATGATCGTAATGATCACCTGCCCAAGGATCTCAACCTAATTAAAAGATAATTATTAAAACATTCAAAAATCACCGTCGTCTTCGTAGTCATTCTAGTCTCCTCCTATCTTCGCTCTATCTGATGTGCCGAATTGAACGGATGACACCAGCAAACAATGCAGATAACAATTGCGGTTGGTTAGTCTAAATGAATAGACCATGCAAGGGTACAAAGCAGAAGGTTCGAAGTAGTTGTATTAGGTTAGACTCATCGTTTCTCGAATAATAACCGATAATGATAATCAACCTTCATACTTCTACTGAATAACAACAAGAGGTATGCACAAGAGAAGATTCTGGAAGACTGAATCTTCACAGAAATCGACCCGAAGGAAGACTCCAACGGAAGTGAGTCTTAAGGAAATATGACAAATCTGGAACGTTTAAAGAATCAGACATCAGTGATTTAAAAGCTGACTTAGATGTTTCGGTTCACGATCAACCTCACCGCTTACAGCGAATCCAGATTGGAAAGAGAACGTACTCTGATCAAAAGTCGAGACGAGCTTTCCTAGCTGCACTATTTACTTAGCTGCACTACTCGCCAAAGGTATATTAATTATGTGCACTCGGACACTTTATCTTATTTAATTCCAAAACCCACATTACATTATAAGCTTTTAAACATATGCCATGTCACGCAGGATATACAACTAAGGAATGGACCTCACAGAATCCAAGCCTCTGGACTTATATTGAAGGAATGAACCTCACAGAGTCCAAGCTTCTACTATCGTAGGGTCTTGATCGCCATTTTCCCCAAGTTATAAAGAAACGAATGGACCTCTCGGAGTCCAGGCGTTCCTACGAATACTCGTGCTAACTAACAGTTCGAGCACAACAATAGTTCAGGATAAATCCACATAAATGCCCTCAAGGCGAACATAAATAATAGCGTTGTTCTAACAAATATACAATCTATTATAATATCATTATTACAGTTTCCAAAACAGTTTATAAAACCATTTCCAGATAAACACAATAATCATTCCAAATTAATTACTCAGATAAACAACTGATAATTAATGTAAATATGGAACGATGAGCAAGAGCGAACCGCCACTTGCCTGGAGTAGATTCGGCGATGAATCTAGACGAGACGACTACGGAAAATATCCTTTCCAAGGATATGGTTCAAGCTTCAGAATAGTCCTAGCAAAAAACGAGTCCACACGCGATCCAGCAAATCACGTTCTAACTGACAAATTAATTATCTATCAATTAATCTGACTGGACGAATTTATGGAATTATATTTAATAAATTTTTATGATATTAAATCATAAAAATATTTATTAAATTTTCCTAAGGAAAAATACAGACGAAAGGGTATCGAAATTATACCGCTCGAATGATTTCGGGTCAAAACTGGACTGAGAGGCTTAATGGGCTTTCGGCCCATTACAATATAACAGGGGCCCACGCTACTATTCCTTCGTCTTCAACAATTCAAACAACAACACACAGCAACAGGGAGCTCGGCTTCCACCATGGACACGCCGGGAAGGAGGGACGATGACGCCGGGGAGCACAAGCAGCGGCTCGAAGGTCCTCTCGGCGTCAGGAGTGTCTGCTCGGTGACGGCGAGCACAACAGCAGCAGGAGCTCGCATGCACAACAGCTCGGCCAGGAGCGGTGGCTCGTCGGGATACTGTCAGCCGCGCGCTTCGCCGGAGAGGGACGCGAGGAGGAAGACGGCGCTGCTGGGCTGGCTCGTCGTGGGTCGCACGAATGGAGCTTAGGCGGAGCTCGGAGACAAGGTGGGATATTTGAGGCTTTGATTTGTGCCTCAATCTGATCCCATTCCATCCCCATTTATAGCCCAGCTCAAGGGGATAAGAATTCGCAAGCCGAGCGACGTGGAGGGCCAAGATCGAAGCGCCGTCCGGTCGCCAGCAGCTGGCGAAGCTAGCTCTGCACAGAGGCAGCGGTCGCCGACGATGGCCCTTGGTCGCCGCCGTTGACTTCCTGAAGCGGCGGTTGCCATTTTTGGGCAGCAGTCGCTGCTTTCCTAGGCCACCTGACGATGGTGTCAGATGGGCGGCGGTCGCCGCCAAACCCACAGCGGTCGCCGCCAAGTCAACTCTTATCCGTTTAGCTTTGGATAAACTTGGCCTTAGTCCGGGATAAAAATAATCGTACACGAACGAGTATTAAGTCCCAAAATACGTCGACTGTATATTATTTCACTGAGAAAAATATTACAGAGATTGAGAACATTACAGAATGTCTTAAACTCTTCGAAATAAATCCGACGTACAAAACAGGCTTTCGGGAATAATCCCAAAACTCCAAAATATCCTTACAGAAATACGGGGTATCACAGAATGTGTATTGACTGCCGCGCCATCAATCAAATCACTGTGAAGTATAGGCACCCAATACCGCGCCTAGACGACATGATGGATGAGCTCCATGACGCGACCCTCTTCTCCAAGATTGACTTGAAGAGCGGCTATCACCAAATTCGTATAAAGGAAGGTGATGAATGGAAGACCGCCTTCAAGACCAAGTATGGGCTCTACGAGTGGCTAGTCATGCCTTTTGGGCTCACCAATGCCCCTAGCACTTTCATGAGATTGATGAACCATGTCTTGAGAGCCTTCCTAGAGAAGTTTGTTGTCGTTTATTTTGATGACATCCTTATTTATTCTCGTAGCCTTGATGACCACGTCGAGCACCTTAGGCTTGTGTTAGAGTTCTTGAGACGTCAGAGCTTGTATGCCAACCTTGGCAAGTGTCGCTTTTGCTCAGACACTACTAATTTCCTGGGCTACGTCGTGTCCAAGGATGGCTAGCGCGTCGATGAAGACAAGGTCAAGGCCATTAGAGAGTGGTCGACGCCGACGACGCCCACCCTGGTGAGGAGCTTCCTTGGCCTCGCAGGTTTCTATAGGCGCTTTGTGAGAGACTTTATGACAAGGGTCACGTTGGAGCGAGCTTCAGTGCAAGAGAATGGCCGCAAACAACACCGTCGGCACCCGGGGAGGCTGAACTTTGGCGTTGGCTGTGGGGAGGCGCGGAGGGTGGTCTGAGGCGCGCTTGGTCTTCCAAGGTGGCGGAGGGTGTTAGGAGTGGAGGCGTAGGAGGGTGCCTGGTGGCGCCGGCCTGCGCCTAGAGATATGGATGGTGGAAGGGCGGCGGTCTTGGCGGGGAACCGATCGGTGAAGGGCGATTAGGGTTTGATTTTGTGGGAGGCGTTGAGGCGATTGGGGAGGCGTTTTGTGGTGGTTGGTTGGCGTGAGGGGAGTGCTTGGAGGGGTGGAAGTGGTGGCGGCGAAAGGGTGGAGGAGCCGAGGGATAGACTACACTAAAGTGGATGTGACTCACCACTTAGTGTAGGGTTCTTGAACCAAGCTTGGATGTGACGCACCAAGGGGGTTCATGGGGGGACTTAGGCTTCTTTGATGTGACTCACAAAGTAGACCAAATTGCATGAGCTTAAAGGAGAAATTCTCTCTTGGGAGTGTTTGATTCAAATTCAAGCTAACCAAGACAATGGGGGGGGGGGGGGGGGGGGGGGGGGGCGGCCTTTTAACCCTAGCAAGCCGTCCCTCAAGTGTTTTGTTTTGCAGAAATTAAAGCTTAAAAACATGCATAAAATGCAAACCCAAAGTCTCATAATGTCATACAATCAATGCCTCAAATAGGCCCTTGAATTATGCCTTAAGTCTCGTTTGGCGCCGATAGTGTCACCAAGGAGAAGAAGTCTCCTAGCCGGCTTGTTGTTGGCCCTAGTGTGGCGAGTCCATGGTTGAGCTTGGCTTGTAGTTCCCTAGCCTTGGCGCGTGTGAGCCTCATGGCGCGCCCTCCTCTTGGCTTGATGGCTCTTCTCGGCTAGGCTCTTCATGGATGGCTAGCCTTGGTGAGCGCCTTGGCTCGGAGGACTTGACTTGATGGGAAGGATTCACATCATCCTCCCCTTCTTGAAAAGGATTCATCCTCGAATCTGGCCCTTGGTCTTGCTCTTCTTGATCCACCAAGTAGGGAGTTAGGTCGGCGACGTTGAACACATCATGCACTCCAAATGTAGGCGGTAAGTCCACCTTGTAAGCATTGTTGTTGATGCGTTCAAGGACTTGAAATGGGACATCTCCCCTTGGTTTGAGCTTGGAGTCTCTAAGAGTGGGAAACCTCTCCTTCCTTAGGTGCACCCACACTAGTTCTCCCGGCTCCAAGATTAGCTCCTTCCTCTTCTTGTTGGCCTGCTTGGCATATTGTATAGTCCTCTTCTCTAGCGCGACCCTTGTTTCTTCATGGAGCTTCTTGATCTTGACCGCTTGTTCCATGCCTTCTTCATTTTGTGAACCTGAAATTGCAAAAGGCACCAAATCTAGGGGAGTGGTAGGGTTGCGCCCATAAACTACCTCAAATGGTGTCTTCTTGGTGGCAGAATGGACGGCCCTATTGTAGGCAAACTCAATAAATGGTAAGAAATCCTCCCACCTGCGCAAGTTAGTCTTAAGCAAATACCTAAGCAAGACACCAAGGGTTCTATTCACTACCTCAGTTTGCCCATCGGCTTGGGGGTGGCATGTGGTAGAGAAGAGCAACTTGGTCCCCAACTTAGCCTACAAGGACTTCCAAAAATAGCTCAAAAACTTCACATCATGGTCAGAGACAATTGTATGTGGTATGCCATGCAATCTTACAATATGCTCAAAGAATAGGCTAGCAACATTAGGGGAATCATCAGTTTTATGACATGCAATGAAGTGTGCCATTTTGCTAAACCTATCTACCACAACAAATATGGAATCTCTTCCCCTTTTAGTCTTAGGAAGACCTAGCACAAAATCCATGGATATGTCTTCCCAAGGCCTATGAGGGATAGAAAGAGGTGTGTATAAGCCATGTGGATTCAACCTAGATTTGGCTTGTCTACAAGTCACACATGATGCACAATATTTTTCCACATCCTTTTGCATGTGTGGCAAATAAAAGTGTTCCTTGAGGGTTAGGGAAGTCTTAGCTACACCAAAGTGTCCCATAAGACCTCCACCATGAGCCTCTTGGACCAACAACCTACGGTTAGATCCACTTGGAATACACAATCTAGGTCCCTTAAAAAGATAGCCCTCATGTACATAGAATTGTTCTTTGCTTCCCAAGTCTAAGCATGCTTTATATAATTCTCCAAAATCAGCATCCAAAGCATACAAATCCTTCATGAAAGCAAACCCTAACATGCGTGCATCTAGAGTGGTTAGGAGGACATACCTTCTTGACAAAGCATTCGCCACTACATTCTCTTTCCCTTTCTTGTGTTTGATCACATAGGGAAAGACTTTTATGGACTCCACCCACTTGGCATGACGCTTGTTGAGCTTCCTTTGACCCCTTAGAAACTTTAGGGCCTCATGGTCCGTGTGAATGACAAACTCCCTTGGAAGAAGGTAGTGTTGCCAAGTTTGAAGGACCCTCACAAGTGCTAGGAGCTCTTTGTCATAAGTTTCATAATTCAGCTCGGCCCCATTGAGCTTTTCACTAAAATAAGCTATTGGTCTTCCCTCTTGCATTAGCACACCTCCAAGTCCTATTCCTGATGCATCACATTCAATCTCAAAAGTTTTTGTAAAATCAGGTAAGGATAGTAAAGAAGCATGAGTGAGCTTATGCTTAAGGATACTAAAAGCTTCTTCCTGCTTCTCCTTCCAAAGAAAGGGCACATTCTTCTTTGTAAACTCGGTGAGGGGAGCGGCTATGGTACTAAAATCCTTGACAAACCGGCGGTAGAAGCCAGCCAATCCAAGGAAACTCCTCACTTGTGTCATGGTGGTTGGTGTTGGCCACTCCTTGATTGCCTTCACCTTCTCCTCATCTACCTTGAGTCCTTCCTTGCATACAACAAAACCAAGAAAAACCACATGATCCGAACAAAAATGGCATTTCTTGAAGTTGACATACAACTTCTCTTTCCTTAGGACCTCTAAGACTTGTTGGAGATGGTATGCATGTTGTTCTAGCCCACGGCTATACACCAAAATATCATCAAAATAAACCACCACAAATTTGCCTAGAAAGGCTCTTAGCACATGGTTCATAAGCCTCATGAAAGTGCTTGGAGCATTAGTTAAGCCAAAGGGCATAACTAACCACTCATATAAGCCATAGGTGGTCTTGAATGCAGTTTTCCATTCATCCCCCTCTTTCATGCGGATTTGATGATATCCACTTTTTAGATCTATCTTGGAGAATATGCTTGAACCATGGAGCTCATCAAGCATATCATCAAGTCTAGGGATGGGATGCCTATACTTGATGGTTATGTTATTGATAGCCCTACAATCCATACACATCCTCCAAGTGCCATCCTTTTTAGGGACTAAAATGACAGGAACTAAACAAGGACTCAAACTTGCCTGCACATAACCTTTGTCAAGGAGCTCTTGCACTTGCCTTTGTAGCTCCTTTGTCTCGGCTGGATTGGCTCTATATGCAGCCTTGTTTGGAAGGGTGGCGTTGGGCATAAAGTCTATTTGGTGCTCAATGCCTCTAATTGGTGGCAATCCAGGCGGCACCTCCTCTTGGAGCAAGTCCTCATAATCCTGCAAAAGAGAAGCAATAAGAGGTGGCAAACTAGTTAGCTCTTCTTTGAAAATCATAACTTCCTTACTAATGATAAGAAAGCAAGCTTGACTTCCCTTGATTGCACTTAACACCTCATTTGGCTTGGCCAATACAAGCTTCTTCTCTTCTTTCTCCCTTTACAACTTTCTTTGCTCCCTATCAATGTGGTCAGCCATAATTTCATGAGGAGCCATAGGGTGCAAAGTGATTCTCTTACCTTGGAGATGGAAATAGTACTCATTGGTGACCCCTTGATGGATCACACCCCTATCATATTGCCAAGGCCTTCCCAAGAGGACATGGCATGCGGTCATGGGCAACACATCACACACAACCTCATCCTTGTATCCCCCTATAGAAAAGCTTATCTTGGCTTGTTCACTAACCTTCAAAGGAGTGTTAGAATTCAGCGAACAAAGAGTATAGGGTTGAGCGTGAGGAATAGTAGGGAGAGCAAACCTCTTCACTACCTCTTGATCCACTATGTTGCAACAAGAGCCTCCATCAATGATAAGGTTACAAAGTTTACCTTGGATGAGGCATCTTGAGTGAAAGATGGTTTCTCTTTGGTTGGGAGGGGTTGGCGCCTCATTGGCCATAAGTGACCTCTTAACCACAAAGCACTCACCTTGTGTCTCGGCCTTGACTTGCAATTCCTCCTCTTCTTCCTCTACTCCTCCGGGCTCCTCAAGCATCTCATCATCCGACTCATATTCCCCTATTGTGTTGAGAAACACTTGACGGCGAGAGGGACAGTCCTTGGCCATATGCCCACGGCCTAGGCACTTGAAGCACTTGATCTCACTTGTCCTTTGCTCACCTTCCCTTCTCGGCGCTAGGGGCAGTCTTGGTGGCTCTCTCCTTGGCTGCATGGCGCCGGCATCTTGCCTTGGTTCTTGGCGCCTTGGAGTGTAGGTGGAGTTGTTTGAGCCTGCATTACTCCACGGCCTTGAGCTTGAGCTAGGTGGATAGCTCTTCTTTTGGGGCAATGTCCTATACACATGGTTAGTATAATGGAGGACCTCTTCCACCGAGGTGCCTCTTGCAAAGTGTTGCAATGTGACAATTGCCTTCAGATCAATATTCAAATTCTCAACAAATTTAGACACAACATACTCATTAGGGAATTTAATGCCGGACCTAAACAATAGAGTTTTCAAATCTTTATAATACTCATCCGGGGTCCTATTACCTTGTTTGAGTTGTTGGAGCCTCTCATGGATCCGGGCTGCAAAGTTGTCCGGGACAAACCTATGGTTAAGTGCCAACTTGAGCTCTTCCCAAGTGTCAATGGGGCATAGCCGGCTTGTGCCCTCTCCTCCTTGTCCTCGGCCCACCATTGATCTGCAAAGCCCTCAAAGCGGATGCTAGCCACGGCAACTCTTTGGGCATCATTGAGGTTTTGGAAATCAAAGACTTGTTCAGTCTTATTAATCCAATTGAGGCACTCTTCTGGGTCAGCCGACTGGCCAAACTTCTCCATGTCAAAGTTGGTCTTAGGCATCCTTGGTTGGTCGTAGTCATAGTGCCTTGGCGGATAGTAGCCTTGGTACCTTGTAGGAATGGATCTCGTGGCCTCCCATACCTATTTCCTTGATCAATTATCTAATCATTCCTTGCGCCTTGTCCAGCTGCGCGCCCCATGCCTACGGCCTTGGACATTTCTTAGTGGTTGGGTGAGAGGCGCCGTGAGCCTAGCTTGGCTCCCTTGTGGCTCATAGGTGGTGTTCACCTCTTCATGGAGCCTTCTCACATCTTGGCCTGAAAAGTTAGTGGCCACGGCTGGAAGCAAAGAAGTTATAGGCGCGGAAGTAGGGAAGTTCATACCTTGAAAGCCACTAGAGGAAAGGATGGGCGGCGCTTGGTTGGAGGAGGCGCCGGGCAAGGTTGGCATGGCCGTGTCACCTGGCTTGTTGTGTGAAGAATGAGCCTCCATTTGTGAGGGAAGAATGCTCACACATATACTAGACATGTCCTCCAACTTGTGCTCAGAGGCCTCTATCCTAGCCTCTAGCCTTCTTAGGCTCACTTGGTTATCTTGTTGGATCTCCATCAAGTGCCCATCAATGCGGCTTTCTATCCCTTTTAGGGCCTCCATTAGGGATTGTAAGGTGGGTGGTTCGTTGATGGTCAAGGCGGCCTTGCCCCCACCGGATTCCTTGGAGTTGTCTCCCATGATAGACCTAGCAAAAGCACTTAAAACACAACCACAAGATAATCAAAGCAAATGGTCCCTTGAGCACACACAAGGGTCCTCAAAATCTGAAATTTCTAAGCACAAATTATTCACAAGAAATAGCAAGCTCAAGTGAGGTTACGAGCTAGGGTTTGTGGGAAATGCAAAGTTGGTGTATACTTTCACTACCTAGTCGGAGTCGCAAGCAACGGCAAGGAAGGTACCGACCCCTTACACAACCAAGCAACCACAAACAAGCTTATACTTCACGTAAAAAAATTTTTTTTTTTTTTTTTCGGCTCACTTTTTCTATGGCCTCTCCTATTTAGGCCGGATTTTTCTTGAGCACTTTTTTTTTAAGAGCAAAGCTTACAAGATTTGAGTCTCAATACTATGCATAAGTAGCAAGCAAAGTCAAGCAAAATCTGAGGGCAATTCATGACAACAACCTCTCTTTTTTTTTGCACAATTTTAGTGTTGTCTTAGCCACTAGGTGTGTGTAAATGAAATTCCCTTACCCTAAGTCCACTACATGATTTATGCAGCAACTAGGTAAGCAAAATTATACACCAAATTCAAGGTAAAACGTGGCTAAGGTAGGCTGCAAATAATAGGGGCCAATGAATGCTTCCAAATAAGGTAAGTTGCTAGAAAAGGGGTATTGAAGGCTTTGTGTTTAATGTGTATTATGGAGGGGCGTTTACTGGTTGAGGGGAATTCAAACGGTTGTCTTCAACCTCAGAAAAATTCCAGAAGTCGTGGCAACCCAAAGGAATCCAACGCCAACAATGGAGACAACAAACAACACAAAGGACGAAAATCGGAAGCACTTGTCTAGGCAACCTAAGCTTGCACTTCAACTGAACAATTTGAACGTAAAAAAGACAGATTAGATGGCCAAACCTTGTGTGGCTCTGATACCACTTGACAAGGATCACGTTAGAGCGAGCTTCAGTGCAAGAGAATGGCCGCAAACAACACCGTCGGCACCCGGGGAGGCTGAACTTTGGCGTTGGCTATGGGGAGGCGCGGAGGGTGGTATGAGGTGCGCTTGGTCTTCCAAGGTGGCGGAGGGTGTTAGGAGTGGAGGCGTATGAGGGTGCCTGGTGGCGCCGGCGTGCGCCTAGAGATATGGATGGTGGAAGGGCGGCGGTCTTGGCGGGAAACCGATCGGTGGAGGGCGATTAGGGTTTGATTTTGTGGGAGGCGTTGAGGCGATTGGGGAGGCATTTTGTGGTGGTTGGTTGGCGTGAGGGGAGTGCTTGGAGGGTGGAAGTGGTGGCGGCGAAAGGGTGGAGGAGCTGAGGGATAGACTACACTAAAGTGGATGTGACTCACCACTTAGTGTAGGGTTCTTGAACCAAGCTTGGATGTGACGCACCAAGGGGGTTCAAGGGGCGACTTAGGCTGCTTTGATGTGACTCACAAAGTAGACCAAATTGCATGAGCTTAAAGGAGAAATTCTCTCTTGGGAGTGTTTGATTCAAATTCAAGCTAACCAAGACAATGGAGGGTGGGCGGCCTTTTAACCCTAGCAAGCCGTCCCTCAAGTGTTTTGTTTTGCAGAAATTAAATCTTAAAAACATGCATAAAATGCAAACCCAAAGTCTCATAATGTCATACAATCAATGCCTCAAATAAGCCCTTGAATTATGCCTTAAGTCTCGTTTGGCGCCGAGAGTGTCACCAAGGAGAATAAGTCTCCTAGCCGGCTTGTTGTTGGTCCTAGTGTGGCGAGTCCAAGGTTGAGCTTGGCTTGTAGTTCCCTCGCCTTGGCACGTGTGAGCCTCATGGGCGCGCCCTCCTCTTGGCTTGATGGCTCTTCTCGGCTAGGCTCTTCATGGTTGGCTAGCCTTGGTGAGCGCCTTGGCTCGGAGGACTTGACTTGATGGGAAGAATTCACATCACTTTAGCTCCATTGTCGTGCCTTTGCATGAGCTTACAAAGAAGGGAGCCACAGTCACTTGGCTTGAGGCACACGAGAAGGCCTTCACTGCCTTGAAGGATGCCTTGTGCCACGCGCCTCTACTCCAGCTCCCTGACTTCGCCAAGCATTTTGAGGTGGAGTGTGATGCTTTCGACGTCGGCATTGGAGGTGTCTTGCACCAAGAGAGGAGGCCCATAGCATTTTTCAGTGAGAAGCTCACATGTGCCACCCTCCTACTACCCCACCTACGACAAAGAGTTATATGCCCTAGTTCGTGTGCTAAAGACATGGCAACATTACCTTTGGCCATGAGAGTTTGTCATCCATAGTGACCACGCCGCCTTGAGCTACTTGAAGTGCCAAGCCCACCTCAACCGACGCCATGCTCGTTGGGTGGAGTTTCATGAGACATTTCCTTATGTCGTGGTCCACAAGAAGGGCAAAGAGAATGTGGTAGCCGACGCTCTCTCTCGCAAGTACGTTTTCTCGACCCATGTTCAAACTAAGGTTCTTGTCTTTGCTTTAATAAAGGAATTATATGTGCTCGACCCATTCTTTAAGCCTATATTCGAGCATTGCCTTAGGAACCGTGAGTTTGAGTCTTATTTCCTTTGTGAGGGTTACTTGTACAAGGCTGGCCGCCTATGCCTCCCTAGGTCTTCTATTAGGCTCCTTCTTATCCAGGAAGCCCATGATGGTTGTGGCCACTTCGGAGTTGGCAAGACCTTGGCCGCACTTAGGGAACACTTTTTCTGGCCACGTATGACCCACCAGGTGACCCACTACTGTAGGAGTTGTGTGACATGCCAAATGGCCAAGGCCAAATCTAGTCCACACGGCCTCTACACCCCACTGCTCATACCCACCAGGCACCAGCCCTTGGGAAGACCTTTCCATGGATTTCATCACGGGTTTGCCCCTCTCGCGTCGAGGTAAGGACTCTATCTTTGTGATTGTGGATAGGTTTTCTAAGATGGCCCATTTTGTAGCTTGTAAGACAACCCATAGTGCTAGTGAGATTGCCGATTTATTCTTTGAGCATGTGGTGCGTCTTCATGGAATCCCTCGTACTATTGTGAGTGATAGGGATTCTAAGTTTGTTCGTCATTTTTGGAGAACACTTTGGGAAAAGCTAGGTACTAAACTTCTCTTCTCCACTAGCTACCACCCCCAAACCGATGGCCAAATACAGGTGACAAATAGAACCCTAGGAGCCCTCCTTCACACCATGCTCAAGGCCAACCCTAGGCGTTGGGCGGACTTACTTTCTATTGTCGAGTTTTCTTATAATAGGTACATGCACTCGGCGACCAAGCTCACTCCCTTTGAGATTGTCTACGGCCGGAACCCTTTGACGCCGTTAGACATGCTGCCGCGCCCACTGCAGGACCCAAAGAACATCAACGCGGCCAACCGCGCCGAGAAGGTCCTTGAGCTACACCGGCAAACACGTGAGCAACTAGAGCGTCGAGCCTCGCAATACATTTCGCAGCACAACCATGGCCGTCGCCGCGTCGTATTCGCACCCAGAGACCTTGTTTGGGTGCATTTGCGAAAGGAGAGATTCCCCTCGCGACGCAAGAACAAGCTCGCCCCTCGCGAAGATGGCCCATTACACGTGCTCAAGGCCATTGGAGATAATGCCTATCAACTCGGGCTCCCAGCCGACTATGGAGTCCATGCGACCTTCAATGTCGCCGACTTGACGCCTTACGTGGAGCCTGAGTTTGATGATGGTGAAGCGGGGATGCTTCACAGCCAAGTGGGGGAGGGTGATTCGACCCTGCCCTCCATGACGGCCTCAGAGGAGGAACATGCCATGAGCCTACGCTCACAAGGTCCAGTGACAAGATCGAGAGCCAAGGCCATCGCCGACGCCGTGCAATCTCTCATCGCTCGCGTCATCGCTGGCCAAGGCACACCCGAGACTGAGCCCAAGATCAAAGTCCTCGCCACCATCGGCATCGCAGAAGCAAGCCCATCGATATCGGCAACAGACACGCCCACTGACGAGCCCAGTCAACCTTGACGTCGCCGCTGCTCCCAGTGTCTGCGTCCCATGCCTCGCCGCCGCCACGGCGCCTATCCTTAGTCATTTAGAGGTTTATTTGCCTCATGTTAGACATTGCTATTTTGAGAACATTTATATTTTTGGTATTTGCTTGTTTTAGTAATTTCCATTTTTTGTTCCTTCCATTTTTGGGTGTGTGCTCCATGTGTGTCGCATGGGCTAGCCCACTAGGCAAGACTCGGCCCATCCGAGTCTCGCCTCTAGTATTTAATTCAAACTTTGTCTATTATGTTTCCTTACGTCTAAATTTAATCAAAGCTTAAGTTTAGTGTTTATCCTCCTTCCTTTGATCGGACGTCAACCCTATCTCTAACTTCGCATCCCCATTCACTGCGCCGCCGACGCTACGGCACTGCTTGATATCCTTCGAGCAAAGTCTATCTTCGCATCTCCTTCACTCTGCCGCCGACGCTACGGCATAGCTTGACCTTCAAGCCAACCATCCAAACCACCAATCACTACCCACCACAATCGCTTCCCCATCGCCATCGTGATCGCACACGCTATCGCACCCAGTCCATCGTTGTCGCCGCCGCTCGCCTCACCGCTCGCGCCTTCGACTTCGCCTCCACCATCGCAGTCACTATCGAACCCACTCCATCGCTCGTCATCGCATTCGCCATCGTCCTCGTTGTCTTGACACTCGTCTTGACACTCGCCACCGCCGCCGCTGTCAAGAAACCCACTCATTCGCAACCGGGTTCGCTTCCAGGCCACCATCGTGTCAGTAAACCTCTAAAGTTATTGTTCACTTCGCCACCTCTTTGTCAACCTTTTGTGCAATTCATCAAGGGTTTCCCCAAGGGTTCCACGGCAGGCTTGACCACGAGGCTTGTGATTTCTCAACCAAGACTAGATCCAAGTGCCCCCTTTGACAAGTGACCTTCATCGGAGGCAAGAACACATCACCAGCACACTAGGATATTTAAAGGCCCATGGCCGCATCTCGCAGGCTTCTATAAAATGCCTCGCGTCTTGTACTTTGTTTCTTACGTGGGAATTGAATGCCTAAGCAGTAGTCGAGTGAATCTCTTCCCTTAGGCCCCGACGTCACAAAACTGGTTAGACCTGCTTGAACCACATCACGGTTCACAAACACAGCCTTTACTCTCGCCCCACCCTCACCCAAAGCGAGCATAAGAGAGCCGCGAACCATGCTTCCCGGTGGTTCATACTTATCCGGTTACCAAGAGAAGGATCTGAGACCCTTTTCTTGCCTAGATCCGGCGTCAGATGAGTTTCGAGCCGATCGAAACACATCAACTGGTATCAGAGCGCCAGGGGTACGAAGTGTGTCTTTCCTTCTCCGACGATTTCATATCCGGCGGCGCCACCGTTAGATATGCACGCCATCATCACCACCGCCCGCGGATCGCCCTTCCCCATCATCATTCTCTCCCGCGCGCGACCCCGACGTCTCGTCACTGACACCAGCAACGCGCTCACGAGTGATCCCAGTGGCGCCACAACCCTCGCTCGCGCGCGACCCGACGACCCACTCCAGCTACGCGCCCCAGTGGAACCACCGCGGCCTTACCAGCGGCCCTTGCCAACCCTCTTTTTCCACGGCCGCCCTTTGCTATTACCTTACCCGAAGCCCAACAAATCCCCCCCCCCCCCAAAAAAAAAATCCAGATACCCACAAGATCAGCCAAAATCCGCACCTTCCTAAACCAACCCCACAAAATCCCACGAAATTAGCCAAATCTAAGATCTTCTCTCTCCAATCTCGGATTTCCCTATATCCTTAGCCACTCCACCCCTTGATTTTAGGGATCCCAAATCTCCCAACCATATCTTGGCCGATCCTTTTTTTGAATTTCAAATTCAAAATTCAAACCTTTCCCAAACCAACTACCATCACTACTACAGAATTAGCCTAATAACTCGGGCATCTAATTGTCGGGTTATAAAAGTGTCAAAAGATAGATGATATATTTTACAACCCGGATGTCTCCTAATCCAGGTTATATATAAGAATGAAACATCCAAATAACCCGTATTGGTAAACGCCCGGGTTATTTGTATGTATAAGTAGACTCTACATCCGGATTATTTATTAGTAAAAAAAATTAAAAATAAATGCGGATTATTTGTTTAGAAACCACTCAAAGCAGTTACCAGCTCGTCTACTCCAGGAGAGAGGGGCTCTCCCTTCTCTCTAGAAAACCCCCTCAAACAACAAGAACAACCAAAATCCAAAAATCACGGGGTAAACCCCCACAAACAACATAATCTTCTTCAACAATGAGAACATCAACTGAAATCAGCAACAATGAACTCTAATTCCTCTTCAAACTCCTTCTCACCCACCACTTACCCGGCCGCTCTTCCGAGCTCCGCCGCCGCTCTAGGGGTAATCCCCCGCTCCTCCGCTTGCTCTAGGGGCAATCCCCCGTCATCGCCTCTCTTTCTAGGGGTAAACCCCCACCACCACAACTTTAGGGGTAACCCCCCTCCACCACAACTCCAGGGGTAACCCCGCTCCGCCACCGCTCTAGGGATAATCCCCACCACCTCCGCTTTTAGGGTGCCCTGCCGCCACCAGATCTACTCCATGTTTGATTATTATCCGCCTCGTGCGAACAGTCCAACGCCAGAAACTCTCATCCTTCCGCCGCCTTCACCAGGCTCCCAACACCAATCGATATGCAACTCTCCGTGTCGGCGACAACCGGATCTTCCTCCCTGAGCTCCCCTCGCCCGACGTCCCCTTCGGTGGTGGAGTGGTGCCTCTTAACCTGATTATGCCTTCTTCCTCCCTGTTGGTGTTTCAAGCTAATAAGAGGATGGTAAAATCTATTCAAACAAGCAAATACCCCCTCTCAATCCTCTCTCAAATTGGGTCCATCTCTTGATTCTTTTCGGGTCAAGTGGTAGCTAACTTGAAACCATTTAAGATCAAACAACCCCCAAAGCCCCAGATCTGAAATCGGGTCTAAACCTATGGTCATTGTGGGGAGGAACCCAGATCATCCCTTCCTGGATTGCAGATCTTAATAGAATAAATTATCAACAACTGCCTTCTTCCTTCGCTGAAGGGAACTAACATTAAAAACTTAATAACAAAACCTGCTTTTCACGCATTTTCTGTGCAAGCCTGCAACCCTTTTTTATTTTTCCTAGTTCTGCAAGGAAAAGTCATAGAAAAATAAAATTTCTATTAAAAACACTTTTTCCAAGATTCGAGCGTGTTGTGCAAGTTTAGCAACGTGGTACTCTCTAATGTATTATTAACCCAATTTTATTTTTTTTGGGCCTTAAAGCCCAGTTGACTAATTCAAAGCAAACATAAATTAAGTTTGTATCATGAATGGGAATTTGGCATAGAAATCTCTTGATTAGAAATCCTGACCAGATCGTCTCCGATCTCCGCGGGAAGCTTGAGTCTCTCGAGTCGACACCTCACTTCCGGACGCCACCGATAAGCTCGTCGCCGCGCAAAAGGAGAAGGTTCTCGCTCTCTCCCTGCTCTGCCCCTTCCACCCTCAATACCACTCCTACGTCCAGAAGATCGATGTCGATGCCGGCACCATCGTAGTCTCTGTCGCAATCCCTCTTCAATGTTGCCTGGACTGCTATAGAGAGAGGTTATCAGCCATTCTCTACCGTACAATGTTCTGAACCATCTCAAAGAAAGGTTTCACAAGCCAACATTTCAAACAAATCCCCTGTTGTTATCAACACAAATCAAAATTTTGTTTGCTAACAGCATAACTCCGATGATGTACTTCGAAACAATAACCCTAAAAAATAGGTCTTCGTTCTTGCCCATCAAGTTTGAATGAAGAAAACAAAAGAAAAGAAAATGAAAAAAGGGGAAAAGGTCTAAGCGTGTTGATTACGCTGACCATGAAAAATAAACAATATTATATTAATGCTTTTATGAGCTAGTCCTACAAGCTTTTAAACATGCAGTCCTATAATCCTGGGCATCTCCCACCTCTCTCTTATTTTTAGAGAGAGACAACGGGAAGAACACAACCGACAGTCCCCGACTGGCGACTGCCACCACCACCGGGTAACTCCCGACACCACTAATAACCCCTTTCTCTGGGCAATCCCCAACATCACCGAGCAACCCCCGACCACTTCTAGATAACTCCCGTCTCCCATCACCACCAGGTAACCCCGACACCACATCAACAATAATATTAAAATACCCGTCTTCTACCACCAAATTTGACCTGATTTGGGCTCCATCACAGATATGGTGATGTTGGTCCCCTTTGGGAGTGCACCAACTCCAAACCATTACTATCTTCTCAACTTTCATCAAGACCAAATTGATGGATTCAATCACATTAATTTCACCCTTGTTAACCTTTTTTATTTCTTTCTTGATCAAGCATGGGTGGCAAAATTCTCACGGCTTTTGTGGAATAAATCTTGGGTTCTGGCTGAGTCGTCAGTCGTGGTCGTGGTCGTGGTCGTGTCTGTGGTTGAATGAAGACCCCTCTCGAACGAGGGCAACGTCATGGTTGAGGCTCTTGAAGATCCTTCATCTAGGTGAAGGCAACGTCAAGGTAGCCCGTTCAGCACTTCCGCAGGTGTTCCTGTATGACCCTTTCCCGGTGGCACCCTTGAGTCTTGTTGACTCCTTGCCTGCCTTAGATTATTGTGTTCTTCTTTGCTTCGTTGTAATTTATGTGCTTGTCTTTGGTTCTTACTATTCGGTTTGTATCGATGCCGATTTTTTTCGGCCTCTCGAGCTACCCGATGTGGTTATGTCGGGTACCTTGAATTCTTTCCTCATCAAACAAAAAAGCAGTTACCAGCTCTCTCTCCTCCCCTTTTCCCTCTTTCGACCCCGATATTCCCTAACCCTAGATCTGCCAATTGCAAGTTCCTCCTGATTCAATCCCCCTTAATCCTGACCCTCATGTTACCAAAACATTGATTATATAATTTTGGGAGATTCTACGAATTAGTTCGCCTTTCGAAATCTTAGGCCGAAACGCTATTGGATTCCAAGCTCTCCTTAGGTTGTGGATTATGGCGGCTACTGTGAACACCAATGCTGCCTCCACCGGAGAATCCATCGGAAGCCCAAGGTCGCCTCCCCGACGGGCCTCTTCCGACGTCGCCGACCTGGAATCAGATTGTTTGCGGGGTCGGGCCCGAGGCTGAAGCGTTGTTCGCTCATCTACCACCGCCGCTGCCGTCGCCTGAGTGGCTGGCCACGGCTGTGGTGCCGGAGTTTGGCTACGAGGTGAGTAGTAGTGGTCAAGGTAAGGTCGGGTCATCTAACGATAATAATATTTCCATTGATTACAGAATTTTTCATTTCCTTAATATTTGCAGGCTGAGATATTTCAATACTAGATCAATATAATTTAGGTTTCTTCATTCATTTTTTGTCTATATCTAATGGTCCAAGAAGATATTGAGGCTCTTGCTTGGTGTTCCCGAATCGTCAAAGCATTCGCCGACTCTTGTTTTGTTGTTCCTAGGTGGTTTCACTGATTATTGAGGCTCTTGCTTGGTGTTCCTTGCTGCTCATGACTGTGGTGGAGACTAAGGTCTATGTTAGGGATTTGAGATGGTTTGTAAGGTTTAGAGTGTTGTATGCATTGGTAGGTGATTTCGTTGCGCTCAACCTTGTGCTTTCAGTCAAGGAGTTCTATGATAGGTACCTTTTCTTTGTTCTATGTGAATCACTATGGTCAATGTGCCTTCTCCATTCAGTACATGCTTACGATTATGAGCATTTTCACAAGAGTCTTATTAAGAAGAAATGATAATCTATTTTATACCTCTAGCATTGAGTACGAAGAACTTCCTGTGAATCTAATAGGGGCTATACTCCACTAAGGGATGATTTGGGTGTTATCATGGTTGTACCGGACCAAGAAAAAGCACCTGCAACCTAGAATGTCGTTTATTTTCCTCTGGACCTCTACGACATGCGCATCATAGTATAATCCCTAACTTTTCGGGTCAACCATATTAAGGGTTTATCCCCAACCTTACTGGTCACATTTCGGGTCAACCATATTTAGGGTCTATCCTCAACCTTACGAGTCACACACTTTCATGCTCATCTCGAGTCAAGTTGGGGTCTATCCCAAAGCTTTTGGGTTGGGGTCTATCCCTAACGTTTCGGTCAGATCAGTATTATCTCTAACATTTTGGTCGGGTCGAGGTCTATTCCCACGTTTCGGGTTGGGTCATCATCTATCCCCAACATTAAGTTTGCACAATTTTACGCTCATCTCGGATCGGGTCAGGGTCCATCCCCAACCTTTTGGGTCGATTTGAAGTGTATCACTTACTTTTTTGATCAAGCGTCATCTCTAATCATGTCGGGGTCCATCCCTAACATTTCGGATTAGGTCGGGGTCTATCCCCAACGTTTCAGGTCGGGTTGAGATATATCCCTAACCTTACGTATTAGGGGTGTTCAACATGGGACCGGACCAGTGCAATTACGGTCCGATCTTCGGTCCAGGTTTTTTCCTTAATCCGGGTCCGGTCCGGTCCAAACTAGGAAAAAACCGGTCTGGACCGGTGGACCGGTTTTTCTAAAAAAAAAATTAATAATAAGTTAGAAGTTTAAATGTTTTTTATGTAGATATTTTTCTTAATATAATAAGTTAAGAGTATAAATGTATTTTAGATATTTTTTTTAGATATTAAATAAGAATTTATTTTATTTTATTTTTAAATAAGTTCTAGTCTAAACCGGTCCTAGACCGAACCGGACCAGACCGAATAGGTCCGGTCCGGTCTCCGACCCAGTCGGACCGGATGAACACCCCTATTACGTATCATTCATCTCGGGTCAGATCGGGCTCTATCCCGAACCTTTCGGGTTGGGTTGAGGTGTATCCCCAACTTTTTTTTATCAAGTGTCATTTGGGTCAAGTCACGATCTATCCTCAAGCTTACAGGTTACACACTTTATGCTTTTCTCGAGTTAAGTCGGGGTCTATTCCCAAAGTTTCGGGTCGGGGTCTATCTCCAACCTTACGAGTCACACTTAAATGCTCACCTCGGGTCAAATCCAAAGTTATGGGTCACACACTTTTTTGGTCATCTTCGGTCAAGTCGGGGTCTATCCCCAACCTTACGGAGTTACAAGTCACACATTTTTATGCTTATCTCGGGTCAAATCAGGGTCTATCCTCAACTTTTCAGGTCTACCATATTGAGGGTCTATCCCCAACCTTACTCGTCACATCTCGGGTCAATTTGAGGTATATCACCAACATTTCGAGCAATGGTCTATTCCCAACCTTACGGTTACGGGTCAAACAGTTTTGTGTATATTCCCAACGTTTCGAATCATGGTCTATCCCAACCTTACGAGTTACACTTATATGCTCATTTAGAGTCAAGTAGGCATTTATCCCATGTTTCAGGTCAAGGTCTAACCCAACCTTAAGAGTCACACTTTTACGCTAATCTCGGCGCAATTCGGGGTCCATCCCTAACTTTATTAGTCAAGCATCAAGTCAAGGTCTATCCTCACCCTTACAGGTCACACACTTTACGTTTTATCGGGTTAAGTCGGAGTATATCCCCAACGTTTCGGGTCGGAATCTATCTCCAACCTTACAGGTCACACATATATGCTCTTCTCGAGTAGGTCACACTTTTTTTGCTCATCTTAGGTCAAATAGGGATCTATTCCCAACGTTACGGATCGGTTCGAGGTCTTTCCCCGACCTTACGAGTCCCACGCTTTTATCCTCATCTCGGGTCAAACTCGGGGTCTTTCCACGTTTCATGTCGGTCGAAGACTATCCTAACTTTTTGGGTCAACCATATTAAGGGTCTATACCCAACCTTATTGGTCACATCTCGAGTCAAGTCGAGTTATATCCCCAACGTTTAAGGTCAGGGTCTATTCACAACCTTACGGGTCACACACTATTATGCTTATCTCGGGTCAATTCGAGGTCTATCCCCAACGTTTCGGGTCCATCCCAACCTTACGAGAGTTACACTTTTATTCGAGTCAAGTCAGGGTTTATCCCCAATGTTTCAGTTCGGGTCAGGTTTTATCCCCAACCTTATGAGTCACACTTTTATGCTTATCTCGGGCCAATTTGGGGTCTTTCTAACACTTTTGGTCAGGGTCTATCCCCAACCTTAGGGGTCACACTTTTATGCTCATTTGGAATCAAGTCGGGGTCAATTCCCAACCTTACGGGTGATACACTTCTATGCTTCTATCCCCAAGCTTTTGGGCCATACATCATTTCATGTTGAGTCAAGTATATCCCCTACTTTTTTGGTCAATCATTTCGAGTCAAGTGAGGGTCTCACCCTAATCTTACGAGTAACACACTTTACGTTCAACTTGTGTCTAAGTCAGGGTATATCCCCAACATTTCGGGTCCGAGTCTATCCCCAACCTTACAGGTCACACACTTTTATGCTCATATAGGGTCAAGTTGGGGTCTACCCCAACGTTTCAGGTCAGGTCGAGGTCTATCCCCAACCTTAAGAGTCACACTTTTATGCTAATCTTGGGCCAATTCGGGGTCTATCCCCAACTTTTTGGGTGAAGCAGGATCAAGTCAAGGTCTATCCTCAACCTTATACACACTTTATGCTTTTCTCGGCTCAAGTCGGGGTCTATCTCCATCCTTACGGATCACATGTACGCTCTACTTTGTAGTGCGTAACTAGAAACTGTTACTAGGATATTAGGTACCATTTGTGTGGGTTTAGAAGACATTTTGGGAGAATAGAGTTGTAGAGAAGAAGTGGTGGAAAGGAAGATTTTAGTGGAGTATTGAAGCATTGAAGAGATGAAGGCCAAGAAGCCACTATAGGAGAAGGCCGCGAGCGAGAAGCAGAAGGAGTCGCAGTAGAAGCAAAACCGCGGGTGCGGGATTCTGGCCGCGGTTGCGGCTTACCAAGGAGACCCGCGAGGAGTGCCGCGATGGAAGGCAAGGCGCTGGAGCACACAGGAGAAACCGCGATCGCGGGGACTATTGTCGCGGCCCAGGCCCATGAGCGAAGCGGATCGGCGTTTTCGGCCGAGATCTTTATCTTATTTCTTTTTATTTCATTTAATATATTTTAGGAAGATTATGTTTTCTATCTTAGGAAGATTTGATTTGCTAGGTTATTTATCTTTCTTTTGAAACATCATACATTATTATCACTAGGAGCATCGTTCATTATTTTTCCTTAGGGTTTTGTGTTTTAGAAGACTATGAAGAACTAAATTTCCATTGTTTCGCCTGACGATTGAAGCCTTCAGTTGATTTGGTTGTGAGATTATAACTCTTGTTCTATTTCCTTTGGATTGTATTAATTCTCGTTGGACTTATCTTTATTGAATCTTGCTGATTTTGCTAGCCTGCGCAACTAGTTGATGTTAGTAATTTTCTATTGCTAGGATTTGGTTATTTCTGGTTGAAATTCCTTATCTAGAGTAGCAACCACAATTTACAGGAACTGGTTGTGAATGTTTATTGTGAAGAGAATTGATTGCATGTTGAATACTAACTGGTTGTTAAGTGTTGCATGTATCCTGCTTAATTCCTATACTTACTTTTGGTGTTAAATTGAATCTTGATAGTTTCTTAATTGTTTAATAGTTAGTATTTTCAAGGCTGGTTGACCTGTTAATATACATAAGATCGGAATAGGAACAATCATAGGATTGAATGAACTTGAGATAATCAATGATGAACCTATCATACTGAAGTGTGGATATCTGTTAGGTGAAGCACCCTCACAATCATACTTACAACAATCTTAACTATTTCCTGCTTTAATTCATTAGTTATAGAAAACCAAACAACAAACCCCTCTAGTTCCTAGTTGGTAACTTGCTTTCTTACATAGAGATAGATCATTTGATTCCCTTGGGTTCGACCCTTACTTGTCTGCTATACTTGGTTAGGTTTTTAGGGATTCTTTGATAGGCATAACGACTTTAGCCTAGTCAAATTTGGCACTGTTGCCGGGGAATTAAATTTTCTATTTTTTTGTTTGTTTGTTTGTTTATCAACTGTTGTGTGGACCTGTCTTATGGTCCACATCCGTGCTACTAATTCTCCAAATTTAGATCTTGATACAGAAATTGAGCGAACACTTTCCAAGAACCGCAGAGAAGTGCGTGAGCAACTCGAGATGGCTGCAGAATAGACTTTGAGGCAGCTAACTGCACCGAATCTGGAACAGCAACCGCTTGCTGTGCAATTTCCCGAGTTGGATGATGGAGTCAGTTTGAGTTGAAATCTAGATTAATTCACTTGCTACCCCACTTCCATGGGATAAATGGAGAAGACCCCAACAAGCATCTTTCTGAATTTCACGATGTCTGCACCAGCATGAAGCCAAGGGGAGTCACTGAGGACCAAATCAAGCTGAGGGCCTTTTCTTTCTCTCTGAAGGATTCGGCCAATGACTGGTTCTACTATCTAGCTCCAGGAAGCATCGATACATGGACAAAGATGAAGAAAGCATTTCTGGAGAAGTACTTTCCTGCTACAAAGCTCAATAGCCTATAGAAGAACATCAGTAACATTGAACAGCATGCTACTGAGACTTTGTATGAGTACTATGAGAGATTCAAGAGGTTGATATCAAAATGTCCATACCACGGTTATTCTGACCAAGACCTCGTTCTATATCTGTATGGTGGACTTCTTGATGATGAGCACAGAATGGTGAATGCATCCTGTGGTAGTAACATTCTCAACAAGACGCCGACTGCAGCATTCGAGATATTCTTTGAGCTATATGAGGGCTCAAGACAGTTTAGCAAGCGAGCGAGCTTCAACGCAGCAAAGGCCGCAGACTCTCATCCATCATCTTCCCTGCAATCTGACGTGAATGAGTTGAAGGAAATCAGCAACAAGTTAAGGCATGTGGCATCTGCTATGACACGCTGCACCCTACTAATGTGTGTCCAACACTGCAAGAACCTACCGCTAAAGTGAACGCTATAGGAGGTTTTGGTCCGCAGAGGCCAATATATGACCCGTACTCCAACACCTACAATCCAGGGTGGAGAGATCACCCCAATTTGAGATACGGGAACCAACAGAACCCTTCACAAGGCCGTGATGACCAGGAGTTCCATCCGAAGCCACAATAGTTTCTGCAGCGGCAGCAGTAATTTCAGCAGCCTGGAGGTCCACAACAACAATTCTGATCACCATATGATCCTAGACCTCAGGGGCAGAGTCTGAGTTCCTCAATGTCTGCTGACGACATGATTAATCTCTTGCTCAAAGCATGACCACCATAACTCAGACTGTGTCTATAATGCAAAGAAACATGGTGCAATTTCAGCATGAAATCAAGTCTAGCATTCAGAACTTGGAGAAGCAGGTTGGGCAGATCTCTCTAGCAGTGAGCAAACTGAAGGCTAGGGATGAGCATAAACTCCCATCACAAACGGAGTTGAACCCAGTGCAAGACGTGAGTGCAATGATGCTAAGAAGTGGAACGCAATTGGATGAAGTGTCCAACGCTGTAGACGAGAAACCGCGACCGCGGGTCCTAAACCGCGACCGCGGGTCCTAAACCGTAGCCGCGGTTTGCTTACAGGGGAATTGCTGCATGAAGACGAAAATAAAGAAGGAAGTCAGGAAGCAGAACCGTGACCGCGGTTTTGCCTCAGAAGAAGAATCGCGAATGCGGGTCCCAAACCGCGACCGCGGTGTTACGCCGGAAGTTGTAGATACCTACGTTCGCCCGGATTTCCCTCTATTCAGTTCGTACAAACCCGTTGCGCCATTCCCTGAGGCTTTGAAGGACACTAGAAGGCCAGAGAACGACAAGGAGATCTTCGAAACCTTCAGTAACTGTGAGGTAAACATCCCTTTGATAATATTGTATAAAAGTGTTCCTTGTTATGCTAAATTTCTTAAGGCATTATGTACGATTAAGAGGAACAAGAAGTTGAAGGTAAAGAAAAAGGTTCAGGTGAGTGAGAATATGTCCGCTATGCTTCAAAAGCGGATGCCTAAGAAGTATAGCGACCCTGGCATGTTTAGCATTCCTTGTACGATAGGTGACACCACGTTTGATAAAGCCATGTTAGATTTAGGTGCATCTATTAATGTTCTGCCTTACTCTCTATATGAATCTTTGGGGCTTGGACCATTGCATGAAACAGGGACAGTGGTTCAATTAGCTGATATGTCTAATGTTTATCCAAAAGGAGTAATAAAGGATGTTCTGGTAAAGGTTGATAATCTAATTTTTCCTACTGACTTCTTTGTGATGGATATGGGAAATGACAAGCATGCAGCCCCTGTGATGTTGGGTAGACCGTTTCTGAAAACGGCAAACACAAAAATTGATGTGAGTAGTGGTTTACTCACTATGGAATTTGATGGGTTGAGGGTCGAATACAACATTGATGATGCGAAAAGACACCCTCCTGATTTTGATCCTAAGTGTTCGGTTGATGTGAGTAACCCAAGTTGATCTGAATGGCACTATGTCAAGCCACGACATTAACCAAGGCGCTGCTCGGGAGGCAACCCGAGGTATGTAATTCTTTTCATGTCTTTTCTTTTCAAGTTTTTATTATTGTTGTTTCGTTTTTAGACTAAAACACAGATAGGAGTTTCGAAGACGGAGTCTGCAGCACAACAAACGCAAAACCGCAATCGCGGCCCTAAAAACCGTGACCGCGGTTTTACCACTGTAAGTCCACTTCTCCTGGAAAAAAAAAATTGAAAAAAAAAACGTGGGCGCGAGTGAAAACCGCGATCGCGGCCCCGCTGCCCAACTTTATTCCGCTAGTGAGATGATGGAACGACATGCTTTAGCTGCTGAGGAGGAAAAGATTAGCTTGAGATTTCTATTTGGTACCTCATGATGGAACGACATGATGCAGCTGATGATGATGAGGGGAGAAGCAAGAGGACTTTGCAGATATGCCGGTTGATACTGTTTTCACTGCTTATGCATATGCTGCTGATAGACAACACAGTGCAGCAAGCACTTCGCGTGATCCTGCAGACCCCGGTAGACAGTATGAGGAGTGGATAGTTGAGCTTGATGAGGACATACGGATGCTCCGAGATCAGTTGCTGGTGCAGTGCTTTTACATCAAGCATTGGGACGCCTTTGCTTCACACAGGTGGGACACATATAGAGCACCGACAACCAATGGGTTTAATTTCATTGCCTCCCGCCATGGCACTAGAGACTTTTGTTTCCATGATTTTCCACCGCCACGCCAGCCACGACATCCGAGACACAGGCCACCTCGACATCGCTAGTGGATATCTTTCTTTCCCCCCAGAGTTTCATTTTTGTCTTTTATTACATTGAGGACAATGCAATATTTAAGCATGGAGGAGGGATTTGTACTTGCTGTCTATAGAAGAAAAAAAAAAGAATAAGAAAATCTTGGGCTAAGTCGAAAACCTGAAAAGGCGGCTTAGGCAATAAGCAGGTAGCCCGGACCAGCATTAGGCTAGAGTAAAAAGAGGTTGAAGAGCGATGTGAGGAATGGTGAGCTCATCTTTGAAAATTGAAATGAGTGGCTAGGTGAAAACCTGAAAGGACGCCTAGGCAAATCGAGTGAAAAGAAGAGGAGTGATTATTAGGATTCATTCATTCTGGCGTGGCGACATAAGTGGTGGAGTCATAAGGAGAATTCGGGTAGGTCACTTTGGGAGTTATAAGAAGATAGACTGGAGCTAGGATTAGATGGTCACATTCACTCTATGGTGTTCGGGTTCAGCTTGGGAGAAGTACTCTACTTTCCTTGAAGATGGTGTGTTGTTGTGTTGGTGCCCTGGAGATTCATGAGTAGGTACAGTTCTTAGTGGAAATTGTTTTGTTGTGCTTCCTGAGACCTTGGGTATTTCATTGGAGGAATATGTTTCTATTAGCTTACTCGAGGACGAGCAAGGTCTAAGCATGGGGGAATTTGATACGCTCTACTTTGTAGTGCGTAACTAGGAGCTGTTACTAGGATATTAGGTACCATTTGTGTGGGTTTAGAAGACATTTTAGGAGAATAGAGTTGTAGAAAAGAAGTGGTGGAAAGGAAGATTTTAGTGGAGTATTGAAGCATTGAAGAGATGAAGGCCAATAAGCCACTACAGGAGAAGGCCGCGAGCGAGAAGCAGAAGGAGTCGCAGCAGAAGCAAAACCGCGGGCGCGGGATTCTGGCCGCGGTCGCGGCTTACCAAGGAGACCCGCGAGGAGTGTCGCGATGGAAGGCAAGCGCTGGAGCACACAGGAGAAACCGCGATCGCGGGGACTATTGTCGCGGCCCAGGCCCATGAGCGAAGCGGATCGACGTTTTCGGCCGAGATCTTTGTCTTATTTCTTTTATTTCTTTTTATTTCGTTTATTATATTTTAGGAAGATTATGTTTTCTATATTAGGAAGATTTGATTTGCTAGGTTATTTATCTTTCTTTTGAAACATCAGACATTATTATCACTAGGAGCATCGTTCATTATTTTTCCTTAGGGTTTTGTGTTTTAGAAGACTATGAATAACTAAATTTCCATTATTTCGCCTGACGATTGAAGTCTTCAGTTGATTTGGTTGTGAGATTATAACTCTTATTCTATTTCCTTTGGGTTGTATTAATTCTCTTTGGACTTATCTTTATTGAATCTTGTTAATTTCGCTAGCCCGCGCAACTAGTTGATGTTAATAATTTTCTATTGCTAGGATTTGGTTATTTCTGGTTGAAATTCCTTATCTAGAGTAGCAACCACAATTTACAGGAACTGATTGTGAATGTTTATTGTGAAGAGAATTGATTGCATGTTGAATACTGACTCGTTGTTAAGTGGTACATGTATCCTGCTTAATTCCTATGCTTACTGCTGCTGTTAAATTGAATCTTGATAGTTTCTTGATTGTTTAATAGTTAGTATTTTCAGGGCTAGTTGACCTGTTAATATACATAAGATCGGAATAGGAACAATCATAGGATTGAATGAACTTGAGATAATCAATGATCAACCTATCATACTGAAGTGTGGATATCTGTTAGGTGAAGCACCCTCACAATCATACTTACAACAATCTTAACCATTTCCTGCTTTAATTCATTAGTTATAGAAAACCAAACAACAAACCCCCCTAGTTCCTAGTTGGTAACTTGCTTTCTTACATAGAGATAGATCCTTTGATTCTCTTGGGTTCGACCCTTACTTGCCTGCTATACTTGGTTAGGTTTTTAGGGATTCTTTGATAGGCATAACGACTTTAGCCTAGTCAGTCACACATTTTTTTTGCTCATCTTGAATGAAGTTGGGGTCAATCCACAATATTACGGGTCGGGTCACGGCCTATCCCTAACCTTACGAGTCACACTCTTCTATCCTCATCTCAGGTCAACTCGGGGTCTATCCCGAACGTTTCATGTCGGGTCGGGGTCAATCCCCAACTTTTCGGGTCAACCATATTAAGGGTTTAACCCCAACCTTACTAGTCACATTTTGGGTCAACCATATTTAGGGTCTATCCTCAACCTTACGAGTCACATACTTTCATGCTCATCTCGAGTCAAGTTGGGGTCTATCCCAAAGCTTTCGGGTCGGGGTCTATCCCTAATGTTTCGATCAGATCAGTACTATCTCTAACATTTTGGTCGGGTCGAGGTCTATTCCCACGTTTCGGGTTGGGTCATGATCTATCCCCAACATTAAGTTTGCACAATTTTACGCTCATCTCGGATCGGGTCAAGGTCCATCCCCAACCTTTCGGGTCGATTTGAAGTGTATCACTTACTTTTTTGGTCAAGTGTCATCTCTAATCATGTCGGGGTCCATCCCTAACATTTCGGGTTAGGTCGGGGTCTATCCCCAATATTTCAGGTCGGGTTGAGATCTATCCCTAACCTTACGTATCATTCATTTTGGGTCAGATCGGCCTCTATCCCGAACCTTTCGGGTTGGGTTGAGGTGTATCCCCAACTTTTTTTATCAAGTGTCATTTGGGTCAAGTCACGATCTATCCTCAAGCTTACAGGTTACACATTTTATGCTTTTCTTGAGTTAAGTCGGGGTCTATTCCCAAAGTTTCGGGTCGGGGTCTATCTCCAACCTTACGAGTCACACTTAAATGCTCACCTCGGGTCAAATCCAAAGTTATGGGTCACACACTTTTTTGGTCATCTTCGGTCAGGTCGGGGTCTATCCCCAACCTTACAGAGTTACAAGTCACACATTTTTATGCTTATCTCGGGTCAAATCAGGGTCTATCCTCAACTTTTCGGGTCTACCATATTGAGGGTCTATCCCCAACCTTACTCATCACATCTCGGGTCAAGTTGAGGTATATCACCAACATTTCGAGCAATGGTCTATTCCCAACCTTACGGTTACGGGTCAAACACTTTTGTGTATATTCCCAACGTTTCGGATCATGGTCTATCCCAACCTTACGAGTTACACTTATATGCTCATTTAGAGTCAAGTAGGCATTTATCCCATGTTTCGGGTCAAGGTCTATCCCAACCTTAAGAGTCACACTTTTATGCTAATCTCGGCGCAATTCGGGGTCTATCCCTAACTTTATTGGTCAAGCATCAAGTCAAGTTCTATCATCACCCTTACAAGTCACACACTTTACGTTTTATCGGGTTAAGTCGGAGTATATCCCCAATGTTTCGGGTCGAAATCTATCTCCAACCTTACAGGTCACACATATATGCTCTTCTCGAGTAGGTCACACACGTTTTTGCTCATCTTGGGTCAAATCGGGATCTATCCCCAACGTTACAGGTCGGTTCGGGGTCTTTCCCCGACCTTATGAGTCACACGCTTTTATCCTCCTCTCGGGTCAAACTCGGGGTCTTTCCACGTTTCATGTCGGTCGGAGACTATCCTAACTTTTTGGGTCAACCATATTGAGGGTCTATACCCAATCTTACTGGTCACATCTTGAGTCAAGTCGAGGTATATCCTCAACGTTTCTGGTTAGGGTATATTCACAACCTTACGGGTCACACACTATTATGCTTATCTCGGGTCAATTCGAGGTTTATCCCCAACGTTTCAGGTCCATCCCAACCTTACGAGAGTTACACTTTTATACTTTTTTCGAGTCAAGTCAGGGTTTATCCCCAATGTTTCAGTTCGGGTCAGGTTTTATCCCCAACCTTATGAGTCACACTTTTATGCTTATCTCGGGCCAATTTGGGGTCTCACTAACGCTTCGGGTCAGGGTCTATCCCCAACCTTACGGGTCACACTTATATGCTCATTTCGAATCAAGTCGGGGTCAATTCCCAACCTTACGGGTCATACACTTCTATGCTTCTATCCCCAAGCTTTTGGGCCACACAACATTTCGTTTCGAGTCGAGTATATCCCTTACTTTTTTGTCAATCATTTCGAGTCAAGTGAGGGTCTCACCCTAATCTTACGAGTAACACACTTTACGTTCAACTCGTTTCTAAGTCAGGGTCTATCCCCAAAATTTCGGGTCCGGGTCTATCCCTAACCTTACAGGTCACACACTTTTATGCTCATATAGGGTCAAGTTGGGGTCTACCCCAACATTTCAGGTCAGGTCGAGGTCTATCCCCAACCTTACGAGTCACACTTTCATGCTCATCTTGGGTCAAGTTGGGGTCTATCCCCAATGTTTTCGGGTCGGGGTCTACCCTTAACCTTCTTCAGTCACACTTATATCCTCATCTCGAATCAAGTCAGGGTCTATCCCCAACGTTTCAGGTCGGGGTCTATCCCCATATTTCGGGTTGGGTCAGGGTCTATCCCCACATTTCGGGCTGGGTCAGGTTCTATCCCCAACGTTACATGTTGCACATTTTCCTCTCATCTCGGGTCGGGTTAGGGCCTATCCCTTACGTTTCGGGTTAGGTCGAAGTCTATCCCCAAACGTTTCAAGTTGGGGTCTATCTCCAACCTTACGGATCACACTTTTTTGCTCATCTTGGGTCAAGTCGGGGTCTATCCCCAACGTTGGGTCGGGGTCTATCCCCAACGTTGGGTCGGGGTTTATCCCCAACCTTATGGGTTACACACTTTTATGCTTATCTTGGGTCAAGTCGGAGTCTATCCCCAACATTTCAGGTGAGATCGGGGTTTATCCCCAGCATTTTGGGTGGGGTTGGGGTAAGCCATAGCAAGCTATAACGATCAAAAGAAATAACCTCAATCTAAAATTATTTTAAAATAAAACTACTTTCATAGCAATAAAAGGTAAAAAAGGCATAGCAAGTTGTAGCAATCAAAAGAAATAACCTAGATGTAGAACTATATTAGATATTTAACTACTTTAATAAAAATATAGGTAAGGCATAGCAAGCTGGAGAAATCAAAAGAAATAACCTAGATCTAAAATCGTATCAAATTGTTAAGTACTTCCATATTCATAGCAATATAAGGTAAGGCATAGCAAGCTATAGCAATCAAAAGAAATAACCTAGATCTAGAATTTTATTAAATATCCGAGCACTATATTATTAATATAAAGGAGGGCATGACAATTACCTGAGCAGATTGGTGCTTTAAATTGGGTGCTTTGCTTATTTAAGGTAGTTGTTCGTGCTTAATGTGGTGCAGCCAGAAAAACTGCACTGATAAATTTAACCCTGCTACAGATGTTTTACAAGAAACATAAGTTTTTTGATAGACAATAAAGATTAAGGACATAATCATTGATTTGAAACAAGCATACAATGCAGTAATTAATCAATATGTTTTAAAAACAGTAAAATGGACAATGGACAATGGACAAATATCTAGATAAGAAAGTTTACTTGTAAAAAGGTAAAAGAAATGAAAGTTTATCATATAGAAAGCAGATTAAAGATAACTTATCAAGGTTAAAAAAGAACAGAAGCTAATTTTGAAGATTAAGTCTACCATATATCCATACAAACTTGCAAGGTTTACAAGTAGAAGAACGACATTTTGTAAGAAGTCACCAATCAATTATGGATCCCTTTGCACTCCACCATCCGTTTCTTACATATTTACTAAATGATGTATAAACTTAAAATATCAAACTTTTTATTAGACTGAAAAAATATCTAACTTGTACAAACCACATCTAACATTGTCAACAAAGCAACTAGAATACCAAAATACCCTTCATTATTTTTTAAAAACCAAGAACTCCATAAGGAAAATACCCTTAAATTAACATCCGTGTATAAATTCTTTAAAATCCTTTTTGAGTTATGATGTAGGAGAATTGTTGACTATAATTTGATCCACCTTATTGCACAGACAAGATGAACTCAAAAACTAACTCATTGCACAGACAGCAACTAACTAGTAAACTAGTGCAGGACCCGTACCATGTACGGGTAATTATACAAATAAATATAGTAGTTTAAGACAAATAAAATAACGTTTTTTTCTAGTGTGTCATGCTAACAGCTTAAATTTAGAAGTTTTTTCCAAACTATTCCCTAAAGTAGATGAGATAAACCCTTATGAAAAAAATAAACTAATGGCTAAAAACTATTATTGGGATAGGGAAGAATTGAAAACACATTAGTGAAACTTGTCTTGACCATAGTTGCAATTACATCAAAATTTAAGTAGGCTACCAAGTTGTAAATATTTAAACATGGACATCATATATTTTGGAGGACTTGGTGGTCTTAGAGATTGTCTTCCCATATATATTACTATACTAAAGCCCTAGTTATATCTCCTAAGTGTCAACCTGTGAGCTATGTCACATAGACAAATCTCAATGTATAATTATAATTTTATCTTTCTCTAATTTGGATATTTACATATTCTATTTCTTATCTATTTATTTTTTACCTAAAATAAGTTACCTTAATTATACAGATATTATCTTCTCAAAGATTATTGATATTTTTTACCTTATTAGTTTCTTCTTATTTGCAAATAAATTATTTATATTAATATATATTTTACCTTATTAGTTACATTACTTCTTATTTGTAATTAAATTATTTATAATGTATATGTGTATAAAACACAAAATCTAAAACTATGTTAAAAATAGATATAAACTAATATATGAAGCAAAAAATTAAATCTACATTTTAATCATGTCAAGGTACATTATTTTCAAAGTTATATACCTAAAAACATAATGTTCTTATAGTTTTAGTAGTTAAATTAATATAATTGATAACTTGCAATTGAAAATATAATTGGTAATGTATGGTTCATGATGTAAAAGTGGTATCATATAATTTATATGTTCTCTTATTCAGTTAATTGCATGAAATTTCTACTTTTTTTTTCTTTTTTTTTTATTATACAAATTCGCGTATATACTTTCAATTTTGATCATACAAAAACATTATCACCCTATGTTCAAGATATTAAAACTTATCATCTATCAATTTATTTTTGTAAATATTTAATAAGATTTTAGTTTCGAGTTTTATTAACCAAACCCGTGCAAGTTACGCGAACATATGCTAGTTATTGTCTAAAATCTACACCTTCAAACCTTTCATCCTTATATCCTGAAATAAAATTATATAAAGCTAGTCATGGATAAATACATGCCTCGAAAGATATTAGCTTACTTGAGATAATGATTGGCCTTGGTTTTTTTAACAAACATGTGAATAAAAGTATAGAATTCGGTCATGCGGATGCTCCTGTATTAATTCACAGTAAAATTAGTGCAGCTTCATGACAAATAATATTGTTGAAAATCATCCCAACATGACCAGAACAACTAAAAGCTACTAATAGTAATACACGCACTTCCAGTGATTTGCATAACAAACATGTAGTAAGAGATTCAGAGCTTCAAAATATCATATTTTCACATGAATTCCAAAATCTCAATAAATTCAAAAGACAAATTAAGGCTAATTTAAGACCTTTATTTTCACTCAAGTCTTTTTTCATCTTAGAGTTTTTTCTTCAATAAATGAATCAGTATAACGGATAATTCCCCGGAATGTACCTTGTTTTTCCAATGCCTTTGATCCGGTTATAATCTTAATTGTATATACTCGAGTTCGTATTAGCTTCTTTAAGACCTTTTTTTTTTATTAGGTAAGAATTAGACTGGAAACCACAGAAGAGTCGGTTTCTCAGTCTATAGCATCCTTTCGGATGAAAAATACAAATTCTAAATTAGCTCGGATATCTTCCAAGAAACTCAGCTGGACCTTCTTAGCGATGAAGTCGGCCACCACGTTTGTTTCTCGGAAGACATGAAAAATCTTCACTGAAGAGAAAAGTTGTAAGACACACAGTTTATCAGAAATTAACATTTCAATATCCCATGGACAGTGCCAGATTTGATTCAGAACATTCACAATGGTGAGGTTATCGCATTCAAGATGAATGTCGATAATGCCTAATTCATAGGCCTTTATCAGGACATTTCTTACTGCAAGTGTTTCCGTTTTTAAAGGGGTTGAGATACCACATTTATCCCCAAAGAGGAAGATTGGTTCACCCGTGTTGTTCCTGAAAATGTAGCCAAAGCTAGATTCACCATTAGTTTTTTGTGGATCCATCTGTATTGATTTTAATAATTTTGTCCGGTGGTTTCTTCCACTTCTTTATTTGTCGTCTGACATTATTCATTCTATGTGTTTTTGGTTTGTCCTCTGCTAAGCAGTCAGGGTTCCAAGTTTTTGTCTTATTCCAGTTCTCAATTTGTTTTTTAATATAAATTGGTACATCCTTTATGGAGTTGACATCATTGTTTGTTCTTCCAAAACTTTGTTGGTTTCTGTAAAACCAAATTCCCCACCAAGAAACCACTAATTCTATAAATTATGATTTATCAGTTTTTTGTCAAATTTCATCAATGATTTCATTGATTTTTTTGTTTCCTATGTTTAGAGAAGTAATAATACCATACGTCTGATAGTTCATTTTTTCTATTGTTTTTACGGTGTGGTTGCATTGGAAAAGGAGATGATTCAAATCCTCCACTTGAGCATTGCAGCGGATACAACCCTGAGGGATTGCTACACATTATTCTGTTAATCTAGCTTTTGTTGGAAGTCCGTTTTTCATTATTTTCCAGACAAAGTTTTTAACTTTGGGATCTGTGTCCATCTTTCAGATCCAAGAAAAATCATAGGCAGAATATCTCTTGTTTCTGTTAATTAATTCCATAGCAGAATTCGTAGAAAATCAACCATTTTTGCTAGTTTCCCGGTACATTCTATCGTGAATATCATTTAGGAGTATAGGGATAGAGGTTATTTTTTTGGCTAAATCATGTGGTAAGCATTGTTCTATTAGGTCCTTATTCCAGGTTTTATTTGGCAGCATAAAGTCAGCTACTAGGGCATCCTTATTCAGGATTGATTGTGTGTTTATGGTATCACATAAAGGGGTGTTGAAGACCCAATTATCCGACCAGAATTTGATTGTTCTGCCATTGCCAACTTGCCAAATTAATCCAGATTTGAATTCATCAATGAGTTCAATCATTTTGGACCATTGCCAAGAGCAATTTCGTTTTTTCTCATAATGAAAAATATGGATTGTTTTCAAATATTTTTCAGTGACAAATCTAACCCAGTAGTTATTCGGTTCTGCTAAGATTTTCCATAGTAATTTGAATTGTAGGGCTTTATTCATGTCCTTTGATTTTCTCAATCCAAGACCTCCTTGTTGTGTTGGTTTACATATTTTTTCCCAACCTATCAGAGGTTTGTAGGAGCTGTATTTGTTCCAAAAGAAAGATTTGTTTAACTTGTCAAGTTCATTGTGTGTGTGTGTGTGTAGGTAGCATAAAGCTTTGCATAAGATAGTTTGGTCTTGCTGCCAGATTGGTTTTTATTAGTGTTGTTCTTCCTGCTTGGGAAAGAGAATTTTCTTTCCATTTAGATAGTTGTTGTTGGGTGCTAATTAAAAGATCAACAAAGGTGTTCGAGTTGACTCTACCATTAATGATAAGACAACCAAGGTATTTTTCGAGAGATATCATGTTTGTGATTGTGAGAATGCCTTGTATGGCTAATTTTTTCTGATTGGTAACCTTTTTTGTGACTTGAAAAGCCGATTTATGAAAATTTACTTTTTGTCCTGAGATTTTACAATAGTCATCAATAATGTCCTTAATTTCCTTACAGTGTTCCTGTTTAGCTTTTGAGAAAATCACAATGTCATCCGCAAATGCCAAAAACGGAATTCTTGTTCATTGTTGAGTGATTTGAAATCCTAGAGGATTACGAGGTCTTTCTGAGGCTTTTTGGAGTTTTCTAGCAAGGATTTCATATCCTAAAATAAATAAGAAGGGGGATAGGGGGTCACCCTGTCGAAGTCCTCTTGTAGGTTTAAATATTTATGTGGGTCCGTTGTTTACAAGCACCGAGAAAGATACCGTTGTAATGCATTCTTTTATCCAGTTGATAAATTTTTCATGGAATCCAAACTTTTCCATAGTTTTAATGATGAAATTCCATTCAATTCTATCATAGGCTTTTTCCATATCTATTTTTAGCGCAATGAAACCTTCAGTTCCTTTTTTCGATTTGAAAGAGTGAAAGGGACGGATTTCTACACGCTGGATACGTGGCAAGACACACATGCCGCCCCTGAGATGTTGGGTAGGCCGTTTTTGAAAATGGCAAGTGCATTCATTGATGTAAACAACGGTCCACCCACCATGAAGTGCATGAGAATGGGGGTAAAGCTCCACACAGAGAATACAAAGAGGCATCCTCCTGATCTAGACCCCAGGTGTTCATTTGCTGTGAGCAACCCAAGTTGAGGTGGAAGAGTACTAAGTCGAGCCACGACAATAACTAAGGCGCTACCCGGGAGGCAACCCGAGGTATGTAATTCTTTCTTGTCTTTTCATTTAATGTTTTTAGTTGTCTTTGTTTTATTTCGGTGCTGCTTTTGTTTTTGTTTTGCGTTTAGACTAACTTGCAGGAAGGAGAACCGCATCCAAATTGAATACGGTGTTATCCATGAACCACCAATGTAAGTCCTCCTATTGCCCTGCACTGGAAGAAAAAAAAAAACATGCACTTCCGAAGGCCAGCTATCCGAGTTCCCCATGGAGAGATGGTGCGCATCATGTTGCCAAGAAGGAGACAATAGCCCCACACATTGTTGACAGCTGAGGAGGAGGAACACTAGAGCCCTTACCACGATTACATCTGGGCTCCACCATGTGTTCGTTGAATGCCGTGCAACCCCGACTTACTTGTTATACCACTACTCACCACAGTGGTTCACTTTGGTTGCACGATAGAGTTGAGTTGAAGACGCCCGCACAACACCAGAGACCTGTGCATATATTGTATACCGCCAGCAACAACATTCTTGTCCAAGCCAACTCGGCGACGTTTGTCAGTAACCTTTCCGCTTTTCCATGTGCTTCATCTTTTTTGTCTTTCATTACATTGAGGACAATGCAATGTTTAAGCATGGGGGAGGGTTCTATATTTGCTACGTCGTTGAGGAGAAAAATAAAGAAAAAATGAAAAAAAAAATTGGAAAAAGCCAAAATTTGAAAAAAAGGCAAAAATAGAAATCCTGGGATAAGTCGAAAACCCAAAAGGACGGCTTAGGTAAAAAGCAGGTGGCTTGGACCAGCATTAGGCTGGGGTAATAATTGGTCAAGAGTGATATGAGATATATTGTGAGCCCATCTATTGAAAAATGAAATGAGTGGCTTTGTGAAAACCCGAAAGGGCGCCTTGGAAAAATGAGTGAAAAGAAGAAGAGTGATTATTAGGAATCATCATTTTTCCTGGCGTGGTGACATAAGAAGAGGTGATATAAGGAGGATTCGGGTAGGTCACTCTGGGAGGCATAAGAAGATAGATGGAGGGTAGGATTAGATTTTTTTTTCACTCTATGGTGTTCGGGATAAGCTTGGGGGAAGTACTCTGCTTTCCTTTAAGCTTGGTTGTGTGTTGTGATTGTGCATATTGTGTTGGTGCTTGGGAGATTCATGTTTAGGTACAATTCTTTAGTGGGGATGAATTTTCTATTCTTCCTGAGACCTTCGGGATAAGCTTGGGGGAAGTACTCTGCTTTCCTTTTAGTTTGGTTGTGTGTGGTGTTGTTTTGGTGTTGTGTTATGTGTTGTGTTGAGCATATTGTGTTGGTGCCTTGGAGATTTATTGTTAGGTGCGATTCTTAGAGGAGATGATTTTCCTGTGCTTCCTGAGACCTTGTGGTTTTGATTGGAGGAGTAGGTTTCTTTTAGCTTACTCGAGGACGAGCAAGGTTTAAGCATGGGGGAGTTTGATCAGCTCTACTTTATAGTGTTTATCTAGGAGTTGTTATCGGTGTTTAGGGTGCCATTTGTAGGGATTTAGAGCACAACTGTAGAGTATGGAGTTGGAGAGAAGAAGTGTGGATATGGTGGTTTGGAGGAGCTAATTGAAGACATCTAGAAGACGAGGAGTAGACCACCTGAGGAGACGAAGAAGAATAGAAGAAAAAGCCACACAAATGATCAAAGAAGAGATGATCCGCGAGCTGCCGCGACCAAGGGCGAAAAAGGGAAGAGGCCGCGGCAAAGTCAACAACGCGGAGCTGAAAGAAGACATTTCTGCGACCGCGGATTCTCCACCGCGACCACGGAAGATTGTAGCATTGCAAAAGTCAAGAGCACAAATCCATTTTCCGCGACCGCGGATTTCTTTCCGCGGCCGCGGAAGCACACGCCAGGCGACCCGCGAGGATTTTCCGAGTTTTGTTATTTTTCACTTTTCCGATTTTTATTTTTATATGATTTCGAACCTTATAGTATTATCTCCTTTTAGACTACTTTCGTTATCTTTTCCCTTTCGTTGTAGGATTAGGTTATTTAACCTAGTTTTCCATTCATTGTTTATCATCACATTATTCATCGTTGTTTCCATTGAGTATTGTTTTTCCTTTGAACTATGAAGAACTAAGCAACTTTTGCTTAGTCTGACGATTGAAGCCTTCAATTGATATATGGTTGTGAGATTCTAATTCTATTTCTTTCCCTTTGAATGTATTGATTCTCTTGTTCTTCATCCCATTGATTATTATTGATTTCACTTGTTGGACGCAACTAGTTGTTATTGGTAATTGTTTATTGCTAGGGTTGGGTAATTACTGTTTGAGTTACCTAATTCATGTGTAGCAACTGCAATATTATAAGAACTGTTTGGGACTAGTTTATTGTAGGGAGAATTAATTGAATGCAGTAGTATGACTGTTTGCTACTCTTGCATGTATCTATCGAAATTCCTGTGCTCATTGCTGCTATTGAATTGACGCGTGAGATTTTCATAGTTATTTAATAGTTAGTATTCTCATGGTCTGTTTGTCCTGTTTATAACTCACGGAAAGGAATAAGAACATTCATAGGAAGGAATTAGAGAGAATCTAGGATCAACCAATCAAATGAATGGTGGATATTTGTTTGGTAAGTGTTTTTCCCTATTTGATTACAAACTCTTTGCTTTTGTTTCCCTTGTTTACTTGTTTGACAACCAATCAACCAAAACCCCCCTTGTTACCTTTGACATACAGATGTGCACTTAGAAAGATTACTTCCTCCCTGTGGGATTCGACCCTTACTTGCCTATTCTACTAGTTTAGGTTTGTTTAGGAATATTTTGTTTAGGCGCATCTACAACGCTTATCATCTTCTTTTGCTACAGGAGCTGCTTATATGGATTTGTTTGTGAAGCATACTAGCTGCTTATATGGATGTGTCTCAAGCTGAAAAGGCCAAAATTCCATTTTCAGAAAAGGTTTTTATCTTCTCAATCTAATCAAACTTTTTATTTCTTAACAACATAAATGACACGATGCGTTCACAGCCTCATTAGACTGTTGGGTTTTATCTGGGTGCTTCAGATTTGGTAAGCTAGTGAAATGTCAATCTTTGTAAAAACTTGCTTCTACTTCTACATTGTATAAAAAAAGCGTATACTGTATGATTGGATGATACTTTCATGAACTGATTCAGTGCGCTTTAGTGATGCCTATCTTGCCTTTAGATCCTTATTGTATAAATGGATTGCTGCAGGAGCTACTTCTGAGATTCTATGGTGTATTTCTAGTTCCAATGCCTGAGTTATCATGGCTAAAGTATACTTAAGCATTGCTAAAATGAGGAACATGACTGACTTGTTTGAACAACTGAAGAATAGAATTAAAGAGAGTGAACGTGCAGATGCAACTTTTTATGCTCATTCGGACAAAGGTGGGCAAGATTCTTGGAATCCAATTTACATTCTTATACTTCTCTTTGCATTTTTATCCCGATCCATCTATTATGTTTCTAGTGCATCTGAGATAATCAGAGCCATGTGTGACGTCCTTTTACAAGCACGACAAGATTTGTACAATTCTGAGTTTTTCATTACAAATCTGGCGTCAATGGTTCAATATGTGGATGAACAAGTGGAGTGGTCAATAAGAATAGCATATTTCAGAGCCAAGTAGCAGCAAAGACCCTCCCCAAAGGAATGCACTATCTGACTATGCATCTGACAATAGATTATTATCATCTTCCTGAAGAGGAATGGGAGTTTTCTAGGAGCTTGAATCTGGTTAATCCTGACCTATATCATTACAAGCTTTTCTCTGATAATGTCCTAGCTGCATCGGTTGCTGTGAACTCCACCATCATGAATGACAAGGTGACATCAACACCTTTGAATTGGCTCCATTTCTAATATGTTAAGTATCGTAATTTTGTGCTGAGTAGTACAAGATCTTAAACGAATGTTGATGGTTTTCAAATTATAATCTTAATAAATAACAGTAGTTTGACATCTGCGCCGTTTGATCTGTACTTTAAAGCATCCAAATATTGTGCAATATTATGGAAGTGGGATAGTAAGTAAATTTGTAATAACCCTCAATTTTTGTAAGGGTATTTATGTAATTTATCCAACTCTATTTCTAATAAAGGAATTTTTGGTATTTATTTCATAATTCCAAAAATAGAAATGAAGTGGAGATTCTTAATATAAGTTGTTACAACCTTAAAGTTGTGAGCTATTTAAATCTTTGGATAACATTATGTTGATCCTAAAGTTAAATAAAACTTATAAAATTTAACCTAGAATATTTAAATCAAGTTTAACAATTTTTGTTAAAAGATTTAAATATGGTTAAAGCCATAGGAATTGTAACTTAAGCTTGTCTTAGCCTAAGTTAAGCTTATTTTAGCCAAAGTTAATTTTTCTAAATATTAATTTTGGGCTAAAATAATATAAGAAACATAGAATTATTAAAATAATTAAGTTTGGGAAATTTTTGTAATTTTTTGAGAATTTTTAAGGGCATTTTTACCCCAACTTGAAAAGTTGGGGCCAAAAGTGTAAATATGCCGAAAGTGGACTGGTTATTGTTCACCTTTCTTCTTCCTCCATCCCAGCCGAGCTCCTTTTGTCCATCAATGGCGGATTTTCGTCCAATTCGAGCTCGTTTGGGCTCGAATTGCTCAACCAATTAATGGGCTTTTTAGTATATGATTAAACTCGTCCAACCCAAGTGGAGTCGGAAGGAAACGATCAAGGATGAGATCAAATTTCTCCATTTAAGGCAAGTGTGTACTCGGTTTGAGGTTTATGGAAATTGGACGATATCGGGGCCAATTAGAGATCGTTTTGGGTCAAATTTTATATGGAAACGAAGATCTCTCCGAGACCTTTTCAACCATTATAAATAAGAGACCAATCGTCATAGTTTTGGCATCAAATTAATTCCCCAAAGCTCAAGAACCCTAGCTCTCGGCCGCGCCTGTTCATCGTCGAAATTCGTCGACCACCGTCCACCGTTGGAGTCGCCACCACCACCACTAGTTGCGCCTTGGAGTTAGCTTCCAAAGACCTAAGGCCCCGACGCCGATTACCCACCGCCGGCCACCGCATTCGCCGGAAACCGCAGACAGCTCCACCGCGAACCAGAAATTGGGTATTTCTGGATTTTTGGTTCGATTTCTGATTTTTATAAAATTAGAATTAAAGTAATTAAAATTACTTTGGTTATTATCTTAGACTATGAATGGTTATAATATTGACTTTTCATGGAGATAATATTTTGGAGTAAGATTTCTGGATTTATAAATAAATTGTGATATTTATTTATGTATGAAAAGATTATTTAGAATATATGATTAATTGAATTTTAATCGTATAGATAATCATCCTACCGATTAAGCCTTGAAGATTGAATTAATTTGAGATGTATTAATTCAATCTTGAGACATATACCCTTCAAAATCTAGTTTAAATAAATTATCTAATTACAATTTATTTTGTGTGTGATATGGGTACGTCTCAGATTCGCTTTTGGAACGGAAATAGAGCAGGGATTCAAGTTGCTACCTGGAAACAACCATCCCCGCGATACCGCTCCTCTTCTGTGCATTAAGGCAAGTGGCGGTTCGCTCTTGTTAATTTATTCCATATTTTCTTTAATTGACAATTAATCTATTGTCTTAATTAAGTTGGGATAAATATTCTTAATTTTTCGTTTGGGAACTTGTGTGAATAAATGGTGTGTTAATTGGACCTTATTATTAGGTTGTATAATTGCAAGCTATGACCCTTATATATACTATTATTATTATAGGGTGCTAGTTATAATTGGTGTGGACTTGTTGTGCGTTAGTGTGGAAATATAAATGCTAGTTTAGCACGAGTATTCGTATGAACGCTATTTCCTTGCGAGGTTTAGTCGTTTCTTTATAACTTGGCGTTAGGAGGATTATTGCCCTAATGCTTTTGGTCTGACCTACCCCTATCCGAATATAGGTGGTGGTGCACTTAGCTAGTGCCAATCTTTGGGATTTATTACCAATCTTCGGGATTTATTCCCATCCTATATCTCATTGCGAGATCTGTTGTGGAAATTAAAAGCTTCAACGTAAAATGCGCGTTTTGAAATTATATAAGATAAGTGCCTTGTTGTACATAATTAATATACCCTCGGGCGAGAAGTACAACGTGGAACCCGCCCGGACTCTTGTATTAAAGTAAGTCCTCTTTCCAATCTGGATTCGCATTACGCGGTGAGGTTGGTCGTGGACGCAAATAGTCAAGGTCGTTGACCCAAATAGTGAAGGTCGTTTTCAACCTTTGTGTGAAATATAATGTTCCCAAACAATCATAAGTATTCCTATAAGACTCATTTCTTTGGAGTCTTCTCTTGTCTCATACCTCTTCATTCATTTCAGTGAGAGTATCCAGGTTATATATCGTCTATCGGTTTTATTCGAGAGACAATGATAGTAACCAGATACAATCACAAGAACCATTCTGTTTGAGCCCTTGCGTAGTCTTTCATTAGACTGACCAACCTTTCTCTTTCCTTACATGGTTGGCTGGTGTCATCCGTCCTATACGGCACATCAATGGTTGGTCCCGACGCCTTAAAGTAACAATTCAAAGACGAAGGCTTGCAGTCGAAGATTGAAGATTTAAAGTAATAGTATTTTAAGAGTTGTCTAGTGTTGATTAATCTTCCTAAATAAATGTAAGATGTATTTAAAATGTTCATGTAATTAAGATTTACTTAAAGTCTTCCGCTGTAATTTCAATACCACCAAATCAGAATGAAGGAAGGGGATGAGTGGAAGACGGCGTTCAAGACCAAATATGGTCTATATGAGTGGCTTGTTATGCCATTTGGGCTCACTAATGCCCCAACTACTTTTATGCGTTTGATGAACCATGTTTTGAGGGATTTCTTAGGACATTTTGTTGTTGTGTATTTCGATGATATACTTGTGTACTCACGTAGCTTGCAGGATCACACCGAGCACCTTAGAAAGGTGTTGGAGACACTTCGAAAGGAGAAGCTTTTTGCCAACCTAGGGAAGTGTACTTTTGTCTCGGACACAACCAATTTTCTTGGCTTTGTTGTGTCCAAGGAAGGGCTATGTGTTGATGAAGAGAAGGTCAAGGCAATTAGGGAGTGGCCCACGCCTACCAACCCCACCATGGTGAGATCATTCCTAGGGTTGGCTGGCTTCTACCACCGCTTTGTGAATGACTTTAGCTCGATTACCGCGCCTCTCCATGAGTTGACCAAGAAGGGAGCCGTGGTGGTGTGGCTTGCCAAGCATGAGGCGGCATTCGAGGCCTTGAAGGAGGCTTTGTGTCATGCTCCACTTCTATAGCTTCCAGACTTCTCCAAGCACTTCGAGATAGAATGTGATGCTTCCAACATTGGCATTGAAGGTGTTCTTCATCAAGAGAGGAAGCCGATTGCCTTCTTTAGTGAGAAGTTCACAGGTGCAACCCTAAACTACCCTACTTATGATAAAAAATTGTATGCTTTGATTAGGGTCCTCAAGACATGGCAGCACTACCTATGGCGTAGAGAGTTTGTGATTCACTCGGATCACGCGGCACTTAGCTTCCTCAAAGGCCAAACGACACTCAATCGGCGCCATGCTCGATGGGTGGAGTTTATGGAAACCTTTCCATATGTGGTAGTGCACAAGAAAGGGAAAGACAACGTCGTGGATGATGCTTTGTCTAGAAGGTACACTCTCTTGACTCATCTCCAAACTAAAGTACTTGGTTTTTCTTTAATTAAGGACTTGTATTTGGTTGATGTATTTTTCAAGCCTATCTATGAGAGATGCCTTGAGAGCCGCGAGTTTGAGTCCTATTTTGTGGATGAGGGGTACTTGTACAAGGTAGGGAGGTTGTGTATCCCTAGTTCTTCCATTATGCACCTTCTAATTCAAGAGGCACATGATGACCGAGGCCACTTTGGGATTGCTAGAACTTTGGCTGCATTGAGAGAACATTTTCTTTGCCACACATCGCTACGCAGGTTAGGAGATATTATAGGAGCTGTGTGAGTTGTCAACGAGGGAAAGCTAGGTCTAGTGCCCAAGGATTATACACACCCCTTCCTATACCCCATGGCCCTTGGGAAGACTTGTCCATGGATTTCATAACCGGGTTGCCTAAGTCTAGGAAAGGCAAGGATTCCATTTTTGTGGTTATGGATAGGTTTTCCAAGATGGCCCACTTCATAGCTTGTCGAACCACACATAATGCAAGTGAGATTGTCGAGCTATTCTTTGAGTATGTTGTGAGGTTACATGGTGTGCCCAGAACCATAGTGAGTGATAGAGACACGAAGTTTGTTGGGAATTTTTGGATGACACTTTGGGGAAAGCTAGGAACCAAGCTTTTATTTTCCACAAGCTATCACCCCCAAATGGATGGCCAAACAGAGGTCACCAATAGAACCTTATGGGCCCTCCTCCGAACTAGAGGTGTTCAGCGGTTCCTTTGAACCGTTCAACCGGCGATTCTGGAACCGCCCAAAACCGTCTGAAACCGTAACCGTAATCGAACCGGAACTGGAACCGACTAAAACCGTTCGAGACCGGTTTCGGTTTCGGTTCAAGATTTCATAGAATCGTGGAATCGGCGGTTCCAAACCGTTTCAGAACCGCCAATTTCAAACCTATTAGCTAAGTGAATTTCCATAATAAAGGTAAGAGGACTACGTGGATTTTGATTTCTCTAACCCGGAGAGAACACGTAAGTAATTTAATTATGTTCAAACCATTATTTTTCCAATTTTTTCCCTTATAATTTTGTATAAAGACAAATGCTTATTATATTTTTTTAGTTTAAGAATATATTGTATAATTAAATAATAAAGATTCGCTGATTAATGTTAATATTTTCTTATTTTTTTATATTCAACTTTTTTTTAGATATTTTGTATAAAAATATTATTTTTTATCCGGTTCGGAACCGTAACCGGATCAAAACCGGCCGGAACCGGATCCGGAACCGCAACTGAAACCGGAACCGGCAAAACCGGATGGAACCAGACTTGGTCGGTTCCGGTTTCGGTTCATTATTTTTTAGAACCGGAACCGGCGGTTCTAGAACCGTAACCGGCGATTCCAAAACCGTGAACATCTCTACTCCGAACCATGCTCAAGGCCAATCCTAGGCGTTGGGAGGACTTACTTCCACTTGTTGAGTTTTTTTATAATAGGTCCAGGCACTCGGCTACAAGATTGACGCCATTCAAGGTGGGGTATGGGAGAAATCCATTGACTCCTTTGGACATGCTGCCACACCCACTCAAGGATGGAGAGCACGTGTCCGCGGCCAACCACGCCCAACAAGTCCAAGAGCTTCACCGGCGAACCCGTGAGCAACTAGAGAGAAGGACGGCGCAGTACGAGACCCAACACAACTTCGGCAGGCGCAAGGTGACATTTGCACCTGGTGACATGGTCTGGGTACATTTGCGCAAGGAGCGCTTCCCAAGTCGTCGCAAATCCGAGCTATCGCCGTGTGGAGATGGCCCTTTCCGGGTTGTCAAGGCCATCGGCGACAACGCCTACGAAGTCAACTTGCCTCCAGATTTTGGTGTCCATGCAACTTTCAACATAGCGGACCTTCAACCCTATGTGGCGCACGAGTTTGAAGAAGGTGAAGCGGAGACGCTTCACACCCAAGTGGGGGAGGGTGATGCGACCCTACCTACCATGACCGCCACGAAAGAAAAAGAGTCCATGAGCATGAGGACAGAGGGGCCCGTGACCAGGGCTCGTGCCAAGGCCATTCCCAAGGCCACCCAATCCCTGGTCGCGCGCCTAGTTGCCAGCCAAGGCACGCCCGAGGCCGCGCCTACACTAAGGCTTCTCGCCACCATCCAAGGCCCATAGGACATCTAGCCGGGCACTTCCACTTCTGATTCGAGCACATCATTGGAGGAGCCTCTATAAGACTAAGCCAAGCCGGCGCCGCACTCGCGCCCTAGCGCCTTCTTCGCCACGTCTTGTCGCCGTCGCCGAAGCCCCCTTAGGCGCAAGTGCTAGCATTAGACTATTTTAGGTTTAGAGGTTTATTTGATGTATCTGGCATTCTATTTTGAACACTTTCTTTATTTAGTACTTTCCATTTTTAGTAAGTCTAGTTTTAGCCTTTCTATTTTGGGTGTATGCTTCACTATTGCATAGTGGGCAAGCCCATTGGACGCGTCTCGGCCCATCCGAGTGCCGCGTCCCTATTTAAGCCAAGATCGGCTCCTTGTACTGGTTTACGCTAATTTTATTCTAAGACTATTGTTGAGTGCCATTGCCTCCAACTCTTAGATCGGCGTCACCCCAAAGTCTTTCTTCTCGCCTCCTTCCTCCGTCGCCGACGCTACGACACCCACTCGAGTCTATCCTCTGCCGCCGACGCTATGGCCCTCACTCGAGTCCATCGAGTCTATCTTTCATCCGCTGCCGACGCTACGGCCGTGCTCGACCCATTGAGCCACCCATCAACCCAACGCGCCTAGTCCTGAGGCCACATCCGAGATCCACCACCACCAACGTTGCCATCACAACCGTGCCCACTATCGCACCCGCTTCCATCGCCGTCGCTGGCATCCTCGCTAGCACCATCGTCATCGCCGCCGCTCTCACACCCACAGCCGAGCCTGCATCCATCGACACTAACTCCTTCGCTGTTGTCCCCGATATTCACTCGTGTCAGTAAACCTCAAAGTTCACTGTTCACGCCGACGCTTCAAAGCCATTCGTGCAATTCAACAAGGCTAAAGCCAAGGTTTCCACGGCCGGCCTTCGAAGCCCAGCGATTGACTCATATCAAGATCTGGATCCTTGTCATCACGACACTCGTGCCGGCATTCGGAGATAGGGACGCATCACCTACCCAACATCAACTTCTTGTGCCGTCATCTTCAACCATTTCTGGAGCATTCCATTCGGTCGTGCACTTCTTTGAAGAGTCGGTAAGCGAGACGTGGCATTCTACCTACCCCGAAGCGATCTTGCGAAGGCGGAAGCCATCATTTGGTATCAGAGCTTGCAAGGTAGACGTTCTTTCTTCTTGGTTATTCAAATCAGTTTTTATTGCAATTTCGGTGTAAAACATTTCCTTGTGTTGTGATTACCCTTGAGCACGGTGAGTCAGCCTGAGTGAACCAAAACCTTAGGCTGCGGTGAGAGGAACACAAAGGGAGAGAGGCGAGGACCTCCGGGCGGCACCCACCTGGTTCGGCCATACTTGACCCTACGTACGCCTCCGGCGTCCCTACCCTACCTTGTTCAGCCAAACCCTAATTTGGAAAATTTGATTTAAGAATTTCTTCCATTTTGGTTAGGATATTTTAGTTAGTTTAAAAGGGAGAGAATCTTGGTGGAAGATTTATTGGCCCTTGCATTGTGTTAAAAAAAAAGAGAAGTAGTTTCTGGTTCATGTGTGGGTCCCAAGGGGGCCGAGAGGTCTCGATTGTTTTTTTAAATGAGCGGCAAAAGAAAACTGTTGTTTAAGGTGAGGCGGGCTCGGGCGAAGCCTTGAGAAGCCCAGGGTGTACGTCAAGTGGTCCCGGCCCAAAGGGGCTTGAGAAGACCCTGCCCACAAATCTTGCAGCTTTTAAATTTTAATTAGATTCTTCTAATTATCTTTGGAAAGATCTTCTTAGAATCAAATCTTGCCATATCTTTTAAGCCTTATCCCTTAATATCTTCCTGATTCCCCATATCTTAGCATATCTTTTTATTTCTTTTCCAAAACCGATTTTTGCAATTATAAATCTGATTTGCATATCGGGAAGGGATCTCGGTTATCTTGTATGATTCTGCCGCCTTCCTCTTCTTGTGCAGGGTTGGACGGATTTGGCCCTTTGCCATATTTTTGGCCGCCCCTTGCCCTAGCCGAGATTGCCAACCCACTTGTGGTAATTTTGGAAGGTGCAGTAGGGAAGTGAAGGTCCTGGATAGTTTTAGGAGGCACGGAGTTTACGAAACCCGTGCGAGATGTCGCAAAAGCAATACTATGACTTCTTTGAACGTCAAGTTTCCGGATGCATTGTAAGAAGTCCATTTAGGCGGCAATAACAAAATCCAAGGAACATGCCACCAAGAAGGTCCTCATATGGAGACTATGCCTATGACTATAGCTATAGAGGAGAAGAAAGATGTTTCGCCCCGAAAAGGTATCAAGTCATCCCTTCTTTTGAGCCTCATTGTATTTCTTCTAACAATCTTGTGCAACCTAAGAGAGTTTTTGACTCACCTAAGCCCCTTTTTAGCACGTCCAAGGACATGAAAAGATCGACTCCGCAGCCCCAAGTTAGAACACGTGACATTAAATGTGTTTTATGTGAGGAGAGAGGCCACTTGGCTGAGATTTTCCCTAACCACAACTACATCTACAAGGATGAAGGTGATGTGACAGCCTTGGAGAGTGATGTAATCATTTCTTGTGCCAAGGAGGAGTTCAAGATAGGGCCTAATGCTAGCCAAACTCCTCTTGTCTTAGAGAGTGAAAAATAGCCGCATAGGGGCCTCGACGCAGAGAAGGACTTGAAGGGAAGTTTGGTGGATGAAGAAGATGAAGAGCATGCCAATGACATGCTTGAAGAGGCTGAATTGGAAGAGGATGTTTCATCTCGGATGCAAGAGCAACCTCAAATTCAAAAGGTCATTCTGGATAGCACATAACTCGGATTTAGCTCAAATCAGCGCCTACGTAAAGATAGTGAAGAGTTCTTTCCAACCATGAACGACTATTGCTCAAAATACTGCAGAAAGGTGGATGAAAATCTAGATGTTGCTGGATACAAAGATGAAGAGTCACCGTCGATTTCAAGGAGGTTGTACCATGGATGGTGCAAAGCTCAAAGGCGGTTGTGAAGTGGAAGTTGCCATACGAGGAGATTCAAATGCCGGCACATTCTAAGGGAGTTTTCTTGCTCAAAACTTTTAATATGCATGCTAGTTTTGTGGCGCATTTCATTAGTTATCATCTATGTGCCATGAGTTGTCATAGTATCTTGCCTAGTCATTATATAGTTCATCATCCGCGTGTTACATGTAAATGAAGGTCTTTGTTCAAAAGTTATAGTTATCCTTTTAAATACAAGACATATAGTTTGCATCCCGGACATGGTCTTATTTTTTTGATCAAGTATGCTTGTTATGTTACTAGTAGCATGAGTAAGCATCTACATAGGTCTAAAAACAAGAGCGGGGTAGCTAGTGCCTGCATTTTTGCTTACTATTTGGATCTAGGAGATAGGATGCATGTTAAGAAGGGGAGGCTTCTCAAATTTTTACTTGTCAATCCTTGGAGAGGTCATAAAGTCATAGCTTGGTCGAGATTGTTTGTTCACTTAGAAAATTTTAAGAGTCTATGCTATTACTTATTCTATCATTTGGCTTATGCAGATTCGAGGTCGAATCCTTTTCAAGAAGGGGAGGATGATGTAAGCACGCATGTGCTTCATCAAGGTTCTAGCTCGGACCCGCCAATGCAGCCTCCGACACCGCCTATGACGGTGCATGTCATTGAACTTAAGGCCAAGATCTTGGAGTAGGAGCTAGCCGAGGACCCTTGTTGCAACCCCGACGCAAGAGACGAACTAAGGAAGAGTGGTTCTTGCGGAAGGTTGATCCCATTGGGCTGAAATTGGGATATGTTTGGGCTAAAGGCTATTTCTGCAAGATGTCCAAAATTTAGGTTTAACGGTGCCTTGAGTCTTAAGATATCGGCGTTGTAACACCAAGATGTAACCAGAGTTGTCCAGGCCCGTTCTCGCAAACCACTGGTGTGTTTGGGCTGATTGTTGGATATGAGTCAGTTAATGGGCTTATCTACTAGGTGTCCCAAAATCCCGATAAATGGTAATAAGATCTGGAAGATCTAATGCTTGGAAGATCTCATCGATTTTGGAGATTTGAAGATCTCTACATTTTAGGAAATGACATCTTTTGGGTTGATTCTTGATTGAAGAGCAAGTGGGACGTTTTTAGACTATATATATGTTGGTTTTGGAGTTTCTTTGTTTTTCAGCTTTGATTAATTTGAGAAAACACATTTTTTACTTCATTCCTGGATTGTAATATTGATTGTTCAAGTTTTGAGGATTCAAATTTGATTCAATCGCGAGTTTTGCTTGTTTTGCTTGTTTTGGTGGATTCCGGATCTAGCAAATCTCAACCCGAGTTCAAGAGTGTTGGTGGACTCCAACATTCAAGTATTCAAACCTTGTTCGACTCTTGGTTGACTCCACGAGAAGAGCAAGTTGTGCAAGTCATCTCGGTGGACTCCAAGACAACGTTGTTCGCTTATCCCGGTTACGTTGTCACCATCTACAAGCCTACCCAACATCAACTTCTTGTGCCATTATTTTCAACTATTTCTGGAGCATTCCATTCGGTCGTGCACTTCTTTGGAGAGTCGGTAAGCGAGACGTGGCGTTCTACCTACCCCGAAGCGATCCTACGAAGGCGGAAGCCATCACTGTGGAAGTAAATACTGCTATGAAGGTACATTTGTTATTCCTTTGAGTTATGATCAGCGCCCAATCTACTAGTTTAGGTTGTTAAGGATTTTACTTTGATTGGGCACACGACTTTAGCCTCCGTCAAATTGTTGTTCCTTTGAGTTATGATCAGTGCTACTTTGTAGGGTTTAACTAGGAGTTGTTACCGATGTTTTGGGTACCATTTGGAGATGTTTAGAGTGTATTGTAGAGATCGGAGTTGAGGAGTAGATGTGTGCAGATATGGTGGTTTGGAGAAGCTTAAATGAAGATATATTGAAGAGAGAAGGAAGCCACCCAAGAAGACGAATAAGTAGAACCAAGTGGTTCTACAGGAGCAAAACCGCGGTCGCGGAGGCCATGGCTGCGGTCGCGGCAAATAGACGAGAGGCGAAGTGGAGAAAATCGAAGAACCTCGATCGCGGAATTCCAAGGCTGGGTTGCGGAAAAGTCGAGAGCAAAAGAGTATCAGTGTTTATTTTCCGCGATCGCGGAAGCTTTTTTTGCGATCGCGGAAATTCTTCCGCGATCGCGGAACTATGCATCAGGCGCGCCGCGAGGGTTTCGTCCGAAGTTTTAATTTTATATTATCTTCCTTTTATTTTATTTTCTTTATTTCGTTTACATTATTTTCTTTTAAGACTTTGTTTGTTATCTTTTTAGCTTTAGGTTTTGGGTTAGGTTATTTAACCTAATTTTCCCAGCCACTTTCATTCATTCAGATTCAGTTTTACATTCAGTATTGTTTTCCCTTTGAGTTATGAAGAACTAAGCACCCTTTGCTTAGTCCGACAATTGAAGCCTTCATTTGATTCATGATTGTGAGGTTATAACTCTATTTCCTATTCCTTTGGATTATATCTTTTATCTTGAGCATATTCCTATTGATTCTTATTGATTTGATTAGCTTGGCCAGCTAGTTGATATTAGTAATTGTCTATTGCTAGGGTTTGGATATTTCGAGTTGAAATCCCTTATCTTGTGTAGCAAACATGATATTCTAGGACTGGTAGGACTAGTTTATTATGAAAGAGAATTGATTATGTGTTAAATGCTGTGAAAAATTGGTGTTGCATGTATCCTGGTTAATTCCTATGCTCCATGCTGCTATTGTTCTAAATCTTGATAGTTTCTCGTGCGTTCGATAGTAAGGGTTGCCAGGCCGAGTTGGACTGATAACTATTTCAGAATAGGGACATGAATAATCATAGGAAATATTAGAGATAACCTAGGACCAATCAATCGAATGAATGGTGGATATTTGTTTGGCTAAGTATTTTTCCCCCAATTGATTACAATCTTTGTTTTTACTTTTGCTTTTGTTTCCTTTGTTTACTTGTTTACAAACAACCAACCAAAACCCCCCTTTGTTACTTTTTCATGCAAATTTACATAAAGAAAGACAACTCCTCCCTGTGGGATTCGACCCTTGCTTGCCTATTCTACTAGTTTAGGTTGTTAAGGATTTTACTTTGATTGGCACACGACTTTAGCCTCTGTCAAATTGGCACCGTTGCCGGGGAGGCAAGTTTTGATTTTTCTTTGTATGTGTTTGTGTGCCAATTTTTGTGTGGACCTATCTTATGGTCCACACCCGTGCTACTGACTCTCCTCTTCTTGCTTGTGATTCAGAGATTCAGAGGACCCTTTCTAGGAGCCACAGAGTTAACAAATCTTTGGTCTTTGATAACCCAACTTTTGAGATGGCCGAAGAAGCACCCACGTTGAGGCAGCTGACTGCCCCTAACCTGCAACAACAACCGCTGGCTGTGTAGTTTCCTGAGCTGGCCGATGGCGTCAACTTCGAGCTCAAGTCAGGGTTGATCCACTTGCTCCCCCACTTCCATGGGATGACTGGATAAGACCCCAATAAGCATATGTCGGAGTTCCATGCCGTATGCACTAGCATGAAGCCCAGAGGAGTGACTGAAGACCAGATCAAGCTGAGGGCCTTTCATTTCTCTCTGAAGGATTCGGCCAATGATTGGTTCTACTACTTGACCCCAGGGAGCACTGACACGTGGGCCAAGATGAAGAAGGCCTTCCTGGAAAAGTACTTCCCTACAACTAAGCTCAACAACCTGAAGAAGAGCATCAACAACATTGAACAACAGGCTGCTGAGTTGTTGTATGAGTACTACGAGATGTTCAAGAGACTGATCTCTAGCTGCCCCTACCATGGCTACTCCGACTAGGACCTCGTACTTTATCTGTACGGAGGTATTTTTGATGACGAGGGTCGGATGGTGAACGCTGCATGTGGAGGGAACATCTTAAACAAGACTCCAACTACAGCATATGAGGTTTTCTTTGAGCTATCTGAGGGCTCAAGATAGTTTAGTAAGAGGGCGGGCGCCCAATCAGTGAGAGTTACAGACTCTCAGCCAAATTCCACTCTACTCTCTGAGATGCATGAGATGAAGGAGATGATGAGGAGATACATGATGAAGGGTGGCCAGCAGCAAGTCAAGTCATGTGGGATATGCTATGACACAATGCATCCGACTGATGCATGTCCCACGCTGCAGGAACCCACTGCTGAGGTGAATGCCATTGGAGGATACGGCCCTTCAAGGCCAAGATATGATCCGTACTCCAACACGTACAATCCAAGGTGGAGAGATCACCCAAATCTGAGATACGGGAATCAACAGAGTACTCCTCAAGGCCAGGAAAATCAAGAATATCAACAGAGGCCACCACAGTTTTTACAGCGCCCACAACAATATCAGCAGCCCGGGGGTCAACAACAACAATTTTGAGCTCCATATGACCAAAGACCCCCAGGCCAGAGCTCTAGTGCATCTATGTCCAGTGATGACCAGATCAGGGCCCTCACCCAAAGCGTCTCAACGTTGGCTGGCAATGTGACCTCCATGGGGTCACAACTTCAAGCGATGATCAAGCATCAAGAGAATCTCACTCAGAGAATGATCCAGCATCAACAAGAGACGAAGTCTAGTATTCAGAACCTGGAAAAGCAAGTGGGACAAATCTCCATAGCAGTGAGCAAGCTGGAAGCTCGGGAATCGGGGAAACTACCATCTCAAATGGTAGTAAACCCGAGGGAGAATGTTTGTGCCATGACGCTAAGGAGCGGTGCGGAAGTAGACATCAGTCGTGGCCAACAAAAAGTTTTCCGCGACCACAGAGAAGAAGGCCGCGATCATGGAATGGCCACTGACGAGGAAGAGAAAATCGACGCCTTTCCGCGACCGCGGACATATTTCCGCGATCGCGGAAAAATCTACTCTGAAGAGGAGCTGTTCGAGAATAATCCGCGACCGCGAATAGAATTCCGCGATCGCGGAAAAACCACTGGAGACGAGGACGGGATCGAAGACGATCCGCGACCGCGGACAGATATCCGGGATCGCGGAAAAGGCCCTGAAGCTCCAACTCCTCTCACAGACCCCCTCGATGTCGTCCAAGATGTTTACGTTCGCCCCAACTTCCCTCCGCTCAGTTCATTGTAGCCTCCCGCTCCCTTTCCCCAAGCTCTAAAGGACACTAGAAGGCCGGCGAATGACAAGGAATTATTTGAGACCTTCAGCAACTGCGAGGTAAATATTCCTTTGCTAAAACTTGTTCAAAGTATTCCTCGCTATGCCAAATTCTTGAAAGAGATATGCAAGATAAAGAGGAAGAAGACTGTGAAAGAGAAAAATAAGGTCCAGGTCAGTGAGAACGTGTCTGCCATGCTGCAAAAGCGGTTACCTAAGAAGGCAAGTGATCCGGGCATGTTCACTATTCCTTGTAAGATTGGGGGCACCTTGTTCGAGAAAGCTATGTTAGATTTGGGTGCCTCCATTAATGTGTTGCCTCTCTCGCTGTACGAGTCTTTGGAGGTCGGACCATTAGAGAAGACATGGATTGTGATCCAGTTGGCGGACAATTCCTATGTTTATCCCAAGGGAGTGGTGCAGGACGTGCTGGTAGAAGTTGACAAGTTGATATTCCCTGCGGACTTCTTTGTGAAGGATACGGGGAAGGATAAGGATGCAGCCCCAGTGATGCTAGGAAGGCCGTTTATGAACACGGCAGGAACAAAGATTGATGTGAGCAGCGGCTCGCTTACAATGGAATTTGACGGGGTGAGGGTCAGATTTAGCATCGATGATTCAAAGCGACACCCTCCGGATGGGAACCCCGAGTGCTCAATTGATGTGAGCAACCCAAGTTGAGTGGGAGAGTACCAAGTCGAGCCACGACAATAACTAAGGCGTTGTCCGTGAGGCAACCCGAGGTATGTTTTTCTTTTCATGTCTTTTCGTTTTCATGTCATTAGTTGTTATTGTTTTATCTTGCTTTATTTCGCTTCTGCATTTGTTTTTCGTTTTGCTTTAGACTAACCTGCAGGAAGGAGACCCAGATCAATTCGAAGACGGTGTTCCACACCAGAAACTTTTCCACGGCCGCAGAATTTTTTTTCGCGGTCGCGGAAATCCCACTGTAAGTTTCCTATCCTAAAAAAAAAATCGAAAAAAAAAAGTTCTACCGGAGGCCAGCCTGTTCGAATTTTACACGAGGGAGGTGCGCATCATGCTGCCAAGGAGGAGACATTTGCCCTAATTTTTTTATTTGGCAACGATGATGGCCCAACATTCGACAGCTGAGGAGGAGGAACACTAGAGCCCACACCACGATTACATTTGGGCCCCATTATGTGTTCGTTGAAGACCGTGCAACCCCGACATCTTTGCTATTCCACTACACCCTATAGTGGTTCCTTTTGGTTGCACGGTGGAGATTATTGGAAGGCAATACCAGCGACATGTGCTTTTATTGTTTTACCGCCAGCAACAACTTCCGTGTCCAAGCCAACTCGGCGACGGCTGTGAGTACTTTTCTGCTTTTCCCTGTGCTTCATCTTTTTGTCTTTCATTACATTGAGGACAATGTAATGTTTAAGCATGGGGGAGTGTTATATACTTGCTAGTCACTGAGGAGAAAGAGAGAGAACAAAATGAAAAAGCCAAAAATTTGAAAAAAGGCAAAAATAGAAATCCTAGGATAAGTCGAAAACCCGAAAGGGCGGCTTAGGTAATAAGCAGGTGGTTTGTACCAGCATTAGGCTGGGGTAATAATTGGTCAAGAGTGATGTGAGTTTTATGTGAGTCCAACTATTGAAAAATGAAATGAGTGGCTTGGTGAAAATCCGAAAGGGCGCCTTGGCAAAATGAGTGAAAAGAAGAAGAGTGATTATTAGGAATCATCATTTTACCTGGCGTGGTGACATAAGAAGAGGAGATATAAGGAGGATTCGGGTAGGTCACTCTGGGAGGCATAAGAAGATAGATAGAGATTAGGATTAGATTTTTATTCACTCTATGGTATTCGGGATAAGCTTGGGAGAAGTACTCTGCTTTCCTTTAAGCTTGGTTGTAGGTTGTGATTGTGTTTATTGTGTTGGTGCCTTGGAGATTCATGTTTAGGTACAATTCTTAGTGGAGAGAGTTTTGCTATGCTTCCTGAGACCTTGGGAATTTGATTGGAGGAGTAGGTTTACATTAGCTTACTCGAGGACGAGCAAGGTTTAAGCATGGGGGAATTTGACCAGCGCTACTTTGTAGGGTTTAACTAGGAATTGTTACCGGTGTTTTGGGTACCATTTGGAGATGTTTAGAGCGTATTGTAGAGATCGGAGTTAAGGAGTAGATATGTGCAGATATGGTGGTTTGGAGAAGCTTGAATGAAGATATATTGAAGAGAGAAGGAAGCTACCCAAGAAGACGAAGAAGTAGAACCAAGTGGTTCTACATGAGCAAAACCGCGGTCGCGGAGGCCATGGCCGCGGTCGCGGAAAATAGACGAGAGGCGAAGTGCAGAAAATCGAAGAACCGCAATCGCGAAATTCCAAGGCTGGGTCGCGGAAAAGTCGAGAGCAAAAGAGTATTAGTGTTTATTTTCCGCGATCGCGAAAGCTTTTTCCGCGATCACAGAAATTCTTCCGCGGTCGCGGAACTATGCATCAGGCGCGCCGCAAGGGTTTCGTCCAAAGTTTTAATTTTATATTATCTTCATTTTCTTTTATTTTCTTTATTTCGTTTACATTATTTCCTTTTAAGACTTTGTTTGTTATCTTTTTAGCTTTAGGTTTTGGGTTAGGTTATTTAACCTAATTTTCCCAGCCACTTTCATTCATTTAGATTCAGTTTTACATTCAGTATTGTTTTCCCTTTGAGTTATGAAGAACTAAGCACCATTTGCTTAGTCCGGCAATTGAAGCCTTCATTTGATTCATGATTGTGAGGTTATAACTCTATTTCCTATTCCTTTGGATTATATCTTTTCTCTTGAGTATATTCCTATTGATTCTTATTGATTTGATTAGCCTGGCCAGCTAGTTGATATTAGTAATTGTCTATTGCTAGGGTTTGGATATTTCGAGTTGAAATCCCTTATCTTGTGTAGCAAACATGATATTCTAGGACTAATAGGACTAGTTTATTATGAAAGAGAATTGATTATGTGTTAAATGTTGTGAAAAATCGGTGTTGCATGTATCCTGGTTAATTCCTATGCTCCATGCTGCTATTGTTCTAAATCTTGATAGTTTCTCGTGCGTTCGATAGTAAGGGTTGCCAGGCCGAGTTGGACTGCTAACTATTTCAGAATAGGGACAGGAATAATCATAGGAAATATAACGATTTTCTTCTCAAAGTAATAGAGAGAGAGCAGCTAGCCGACCTACCATATCATCCTATATATATCTTTTTTAAGGAGATAACTTAGGACCAATCAATCGAATGAATGGTGGATATTTGTTTGGCTAAGTGTTTTTCCCCCAATTGATTACAATCTTTTTTTTTTACTTTTGCTTTTGTTTACTTTGTTTACTTGTTTACAAAGAACCAATCAAAACCCCCCTTTGTTACTTTTGCATGCAAATTTACATAAAGAAAGACAATTCCTCCCTGTGGGATTCGACCCTTGCTTGCCTATTCTACTAGTTTAGGTTGTTAAGGATTTTACTTTGATTAGCCACACGACTTTAGCCTCCGTCACCATCACTGTGGAAGTAGATACTGCTATGAAGGTACATTTGTTTCCCTTTTTGTATTGTATGGCTAGTGTTATCCTCCTCAGGTATCATGTCAGTGATTTGTATGCTTTGAGTTTCAAGTTTGGGATTTCTAGTCTGTCTTCTTTGAGCTACCTATATAAGAAAATGGTGAGTTTTAGACTATTGAAATTGTGAGTGCTTTTTCGAGGATAAGAAAAGGTCTGACTTTCTAGAAGGTGCTTAGCAGGAGGATAGATTTTCATCTCCATTACTTCAAACATGCTAATTTTATAGGGGGTATCTGTAAGTTCTTATAAACTTGCTATCCATTTTTGTTTTAACATCTGATCAAGTTGATTTTCTCTTCAGGGATATGTAGATCTATTGCATTATATGGGGTCTTATATCAAGTAGTTTTCAGCATGCTAATTTATTTTTTGTTGCTTTAGTAGGGTATGTTTGGCAAATTATCTTAGTTGACTGCACTCCATTTGCATTGCCTTTGTCAATGTTATTTTTCCACCTCTTTTTAATCTTTCTACTTTATGTTGTTGTGATGCTGATGTGTTGATGTCTCGCTGGGTTTTGTTGTTCTGTTGTTGTGTCATCTCCAGTTGTGAAGCTTCTTTCTATTTTGTGTGTAGATTTTCTTAATTCATTAAATTGACAATTATTAGTCATCTTTCGTTATACATTGTAACTTGATGCCTGCTTTAATTTGTATATAAGCTGAAGGGTACGATGATATTGATTTATTGATCAACTTTGATCATATTTAAGATCATTCTCTGTCAGCTACATATATGATATATTTTCTTAGAGGTCCTTTTCCCCTTTTTTTTCTTGATTTTTTGTCTTTTGTTATCTCTTCTTCAATGGAATGACAGTAACACTAGGCCTTTCCTTCACTACAGGCTATGCCACACAAATTGCTAAACCACCCTGTATTCATGTTTTGTTAAAGATTTAGCACTCACCTATTTCACTATTATAAAAATGTGAAAAATGCATAAATGTTCAATATACCCTTCACTTACAAGAATACAAACGTTAGCTAAGTATATATAAGAGTGTTGTAATATGTTCTGCTTCTTGGGTTGGAGGAATTGCATTATGGTTAGCTAACGTTTCTTTTTCATTGCTCTTTTCTTTGTTGTTTTTGTTTAGGGTGATTGGTGATTGATTCTCTAGAGACAAACTGTTGATGAGTGGTGATTGACTCTCTAGAGACAAAATGCTCGTGGACATTTCTCAAAAGCAAACCCACCTTTTGATATGGTTAGGTCTCCCAATCTCATCTTCATCTTCTTAGCTATGACTTAAAAAATTTGCATGTTATTTCATGTTCTTAGGAAATTACTGATGCGCCACAATGAAGACAACTTCGGTGAAGATTTTGGCAGGAAAACATATGGCTGATGGGAAGAATGTTGTAAGAGTTCTAAACTGCTCCACTTTACATGATATGCAGCTGGTTTGTAGTGGTGACATGTCATATCTTGGAGGATCTTGGACTATAAACGTTGGCACTGCTATAAGTTTGATTTATATAGTTCAGTTCATCTGACAATTTTCAGTTTGGTTTCTTCCTCTGTCGCATGTCATTTGTGTTGGTAAATTGATAGTGTCGTTATTTCCTATATCAAGTTCTTATTAGTGCCAAGATATATATCCAACAAGCATTATAGAACTATTAAATAGTATAATTTTTGGGCTTCTTCTATCAATGGGCAATTCAAATATTTTATTGTTAAAGTTTTCCTATATACTTCAAATTGATTGCACTATTCATGTAATGTGAGTTTTGACTATTTACTGTTTCATTATTGAGAGATTAAACGTGTAATAGGATGAGTCTCTAGAATTTCGAAATGAAGTGGGTCTCATATTTTGGTCGCATTGCTTTAGTTTCTTGATTTTGATCACACCTTGATTGCATTGTTCAAGTTTTTCTATATGTTTCAAACTAATAAACTAGATTATATTGGTATGCATTCAGTTATGGCAGCATTCATTTCCAATTTGTCATATTACATTTAGTGTGCATAAAATTTCTATTTTCTATATGTTTCAAACTAATAAAATTTCTATTTTCTATAACAACAGACATGAACAATGCACATTTAGTGTGCATTGTTCATGTCTGTTGTTTGATTACAACAACAGACATGAATAGCTAGAAAATTGTGATATTTAGGTCATTTTAATCAAATACACAACCTAAACAATTCATTTTCTATAATTCCTTATTTTTTTATTTGTGGAGCAGAGATAAGAGTTGCTCGAAATTTCAACGAAGGTGAGGGCCTCATATGATCATTTATGAGGGGCGTGTTGTGAGAATTCATTGCCTAAGCTCTTAGGTAATATCTTGACCTTCTACACCTTTTCACAATACCTTTTGAATTACTGAATTCAATGTGCAATATATGACATGAGTCTAGCTATTAGCTTCTTGGTCATATAATTGTATTATGTATTAAATTAATTTTAATGACTGAAAGAAGTGTATGGCTATAAATTAAGCCAACTCATTGAGCCTCCTCAATGGATCAAAAACAAGTTCATAATTCTACCATCTCCTCTAATGAGGTGCTAACATCCCTAATGACAGCTAGGTAAAAAAAGATGAGAAAAAATGGATCTTATTTCTTCGAGAATTATGACCACATTTTCTTTATGTGAGAATTAAAATTGTTCCAATCTCTCCTTTCTTTATCTCTTTCGTGTTGCCCTCGATTGCCCTTGATGGTTGCTCGTCCTTGCTGTCGATGTTCCAATCTTTTAGCGGCTATGACTATGGCATCTGGGACTCAACTGTGTGAACATGTAAGTGGTCCTCTCATCCCACGACTTCGATTGTAGCATGCTTTCATTTTTTATGCAATTCATTCTCAATGTGACCTCTTCAAGTAGTTAATTTCCTTGTAATGCGTTGTATGTAATCAGATTCATTTTCAAGTTGTTAATTTCAACTAATTATATGTTCTAGTTTGGTTATTTCTGCAACAAAAAAATAAACCCTGCCAAATCCCATTGTTTTGCTCAAACTATCAAATATATAGTTTTCATGATTCAATGGACATCAAATATGGAGTTTTTGGCATGCATTTCTACATAATATAGAGGTGGATTGTATTGATTGGATTTGGAGCAGTTTTCAACTGTGACATACTCTTTGTCAACCGATTCTGGTCAACCAGGGTTTGTTGTTTGGAATGTTTACACAAATTAACATGGAAAAACAAGATTTGCTTCCATAGAAGTTACTCATTGAAGCTGGAAGATTTTGACAAAAATATATTCTAATCCCGATGTAGGCCGAGGAGCTACTGCATAACTAACATAGGAGTGAAGCCAAGTCATACGCAACAAGGAAAATCTTGACGGTTCTTCTTTCTTCTCGGATACTTCTATTGACAAAAAAAACAAGATTGTTACATGTATCAACTTCTTTACGCGAATGAACATGGCATCATATTGAGACAACAATAAAGTGTCCATTTTGTTGTTGTGTTTATTAGTGAACTGAATAATCAGCATCTTCATATCCTGTGGATAATTGATTACATATGGCTTGCCTTTTGTCTTGTGTATTAATTATTTTTCTCCATTAGCACCATTGTTTGTTTGCGATTAAGAACAACACATAGATGAAATGTGCAAGGGGATATGCATTATAAACTCAAAGAGTGTAACCTAAGAAAGACTTCTATCCTTGGGCAATTAAGTTTTAGGAAATCTTGTGCTATTTACATACAAAAGCGCCCGCAGATTGATGGCTATTCCAATCTAAGCTTTACATTCCTTCTGTAAAAATGTATACACTCGTATACATTTTTACAGTAGGAATGCACATAGTTAACGTTTTTACAATAAGATGTACGGGGCATATTTTTTCTTACATCGAGAATGCACATAGTTAACGTTTTTACAGTAAGATATACGTGGTATATTTTTTCTTACATTAGGAATGCACATAGTTAACATTTTTACAGTAAGATATATGTGGCGTGTTTTTTCTTACATCAGGAATGCACAAAGTAAACGTTTTTGCAGTAAGATATACAACGTATTTTTTCTTACATAAAAAATGCACAGACTAAACGTTTTTATAGTAAGATATATGGGGCATATGTTTTCTTATAGTAGGAATGCACATGGTAAATGTTTTTACAGTAAGATATACGAGGTGTATTTTTTCTTACAGTATCAATCCTTGAGAATAAGTAAATGTAAATTATCCTATAAGAAGTATCAATTTAATTTATTTGAATATGACTATTTGAGCATTTCTATTGGCCAAGGAGGGCTAATGATGTTGAAAAATTTTGTGCTTCATGTACCACATGTGCTAGGGCCAAGTCTAAGTTAATCCTCACGGCCTATACACTCCCCTTCCTATTCCTAGTAGCCCATAGGAAGACATTTCTATGGATTTTGTTATGGGTTTATGATGTGATTCCATCCCATCTTGAAGTCACACCTCGATGCTCGCCAAGACTTGCTAGTGCTTCAAGTGAAGAGGACCTCAAGGAGCTAGATGCTCAACCAAGGAGGCTCACTCGAGCCAAGGCTAAGGAGCTCCAAGAGATGCTCATGCAAGGCCTAGCCACACTAGGCACACCCCGGAGCCAATGGGACGAGCACGCCACTATCCTAGTGGTCAAGGCGCCGCCGAGTGTCATGCAAACCAAGGATTGAATCCGGCGCCTTATGAGGCTTTCAAAGGCGACATTTAAGTACCCTAAAAGAAACCTTCATGGCATACTTATTTCTGATTTTGCTCAGCCTTGTGTGTAAGGCCAAAAGACTCCTTTAATTTCAGTTTTTCAAAACGTGCAGTTTGGCTTATGCTAGGTATTTAAGCCTCACTTTGTATTCAGTTTTGGGTAGCTTTGAAACCCTAATTTTCTATCCAGAAAACCCTCTCTTTTCAGAGTATTTTGTAGCTCAAACTGATCGTGAGTAACATCGATCTCAACCCCAGAAATCAACCTTGGTGAGTAGTATCCAAAGTTGCTTTCTTGTTCTTCTTTAGTTGGTGCGTCATATCCAACCATAGAAGAATACTTATCCCTCTCAAAATCCATCCCACGTCACGCAGCATGCCACTCCATCAATAACACTCCATCAACAACGCTCCACAACAGCCCCAAAAATGCCGCCCATCTTGTCCTTCAAACACCTTCACCGGAGCTTGATCCCTTGACGTGTCGCTGGCCATTCCTTGCACCGATCACATATCCAAGTCGATCCTTATCAGTTTACCTAGGAGTAAGAGAGGGAGGGATTCAATTTTTGTGGTGGTTGATCGGTTTTTGAAAATGGCACATTTCATAGCATGCAATAAAACCTGATGCGGGAGCATCCGAGGCTTCACCCAAGTGGCACACAAAGAAATATGGTTCACTCACAAGGGTTCGAGCCAAGCCATTGAGGAAGGAGATGGTCCACTCACAAAGGGCTCGAGCCAAGTGTATGCACGAGGAACTCGAGAACTTGGCAAACCTTCGCGTCTCAAGGGAGCCCACCCTCGTTGAGTACTTCACGAAACCAATACCAAGGACCTTGGTGACATTCCGAGCCGAGCCAAGCGCGGGAGAATGGCAACCACAAGAGTTGAAGCCCAAGGTCCTGACTCGGCCCACCAAACTCGGCCGAGTTGTGCTTAGTGATGGCGACCTCTCAGCAAAACTGTCATATCTTCTGATTCCCAACTCCGATCATGCTCAAATTTTGAGGAGTGAAACTAGACTTCAAGATCTATCTCTGGGAGTTGGAATCACTCCATTCCGATAAAGGACGAGAGAGAACGGACCTTAGGCCAGAAGTTGAGCCTCCTTACTCGGCCCACAACTCGGCCGGGTCCAGGCCGAGTTGTTCTCAGTGAACCACGTCGAGCCAAACTCGGCCAACAACTCGGTCGGGTCTTGGACCGAGTTTCTCCCAGTTTAGCTCCTTTTGTCTCGTTTCTTATTGGGCTTTTATGGGCCGACCCCTTTGGCTATTTAAGACCTTTGTGTTTCTTTGTAACTAAGTTTTTCCCCAGTTATGAACCTTTGCTTTATGCATTATGAAGATTGAGAGCTCCATGGGAGTGTTTTCTCAAAGTTGATTCAAACTTGTTAGGTTGCTCTTGCGTTGTGTCAATTTCGTCTATGATCTTGGTGCTCCAAGGCTTCACTCGCCTCCTTCTCTTGCTCTTTGGACACGTCCATCGTTGTGGGAGATTGTAGAAGGAAAGGTCGTTTGTGCACATTGATTTGGTTATTGGCGACATTGTTTGCCAAGGGTCTCTCCATTGCATCTTTCGGTTGTTCCTATATCCTTGTTTATTTCTTTGTTTCCTATCATTTGCTAACTTGTTCTCTTGTGTTTTCTCTTGTTTCCACCTCCATCTTCCATACGAGTCTCTTGGCATCTAGATCGGGCCACTCGCGGCTAATCCCCGCATCAAATTGGTATCAGAGCCATCTCGACGTCGAGCCACCACCACCCAGCCGAACAACCATCAAGGTTCTTCTTGAGTCTTCTTTTCCATTTTTCTTCATTGTTCATCTTGTTCTTCATGTTCATCTTGTTCTTCATGTTCGTCATGCTTGTTGTGCTTAAATTGTGATTACTTGTGCTTGTGCATGCATGAACTTGTTGCTTCTTTGTTGCCACCACAAAACCCCATCACCACCACCTTCCACCACCACCAAACACCCCCTCCAAGCTGCTGAAAACTCCCCCACGAAACCCAACTGCAACACCCTTAAACCCCCATCCGAAAATCCCCTCAAACCCAATCAAAAACCCACAAAAGCAACCCCAAAACCCAGCTACACTTAGCCCCTAAAACCCACCTACATTCTAGCCCCAAAACCCAGCTATTTTCTGCCCCAAAGGTCTGTCATTTCAGCCCCAAAAGGCCTGCAAAAACTGACCCAAAAAGGCATGCAAAAAGTGCCTTTTCCCCCACTTGCTACCTAGGACATCATTACCCCAAAAAAGTGAACTAGAAGCAAGATATCCTTTATTTTTTTCTTGTTTATTTGTAACTGCACGTTTTTTTTTATTTGAAAAAAAAAGAATATCAGAAAAGGAAGGAAAAAGAAAAGCAAAAGCCAAAAAAAAAAGAGAAAGACTTGTTCTTGTTTTATTTATTGTTCTAGTTTACATTGTTGCACTTAATTTTTGTATTGTATCACATTGCTAGTGTTGTGATCATCAAAAAAAAAAGAAAAAAAAAGAAGAGAAAGGCTTGTTCTTGTTTTATTTCTTGTTCTAGTTTACATTGTTGCACTTAATTTTTGTATTGTATCACATTGCTAGTGTTGTGATCATCAAAAAAAAAAAAAAAAAAAAGTGGAAGAAGCTCGACTGAGCCAAACTCGGCCCCAACCCGGCCGAGTTTCAGACCGAGTTAGGCTCAGTCACCCCGAGTCGCCTTTGAACCTTACCTTGAACCTCAAGCTTGATTGCCTACCCCTTGCCACTCTTTTATCCTTTGGCAACTTGTTTATGTGTTCATGAGTATTGGTAGGAACGAGCTAGGTATGACATTGCATTGTTGAATTTCCTAAACACGATTCTTTGTTGTGTCATCCTTCTTGTTGTTTGTCTCCTATTGTGTTTGTCTTGAGCTTATCTTTCGAAATCCAAGAGGTATTCTCACCTTTGGTTGTGTGTTGTCTAAGTTCACCAAGTTCTATTGAAGTTTTTGTCCTTCTCAAGGCAACCTTACAATCCAAAGCTTGTATCGAATCAACAAGAGAGTGAGTGATCAAACACACGAGTGATCAAACACTTGTGAGGATTGTTTTGTTTTCACTAACCCTAAAATGTTTCTTGGAGTTTGTTGATCATGTATTATGTAGGAAGCCCATCACATGGAAGGCTCGGTGCCAAGCCACCCGAGCACGAGATGCACCGAGGAATCCCAAGGCGTTCCTATCATGAGGAGCCAAGGCGAGCATATGAAAATGAAGAATGGGAGCAAGTGCCACATCTAGGCTTCCAAAGAAGGAGAGCCCGAGAGCAAGAGCAAGATGGTATTTGCAATACCATGGTGAGAATCTCATCTTTTGGAGGCGAAAGTGAACCATATGTGTACATGGAATGGGAGATCAAGGTGGAACAAATATGGAGTTGTCACAACTTTCCCGAGCATAAAAAGGTACAACTCGCCGCCATTGAATTCCATGATTATGCACTAACATGGTGGACAAATCTTGTGACACAAAGGAGAAGAGCCTTAGAAGCACCCTTGACAACTTGGGCTCAAATGAAGGCCTTGATGAGATATCGCTTTGTGCCTCAACATCTCATCCATGTTCTAGAGCAAAGGCAAGAGAAGTTGAGACAAAGATCAATGTGTGCCAAAGAGACTCACAATGCTAGGCAAGTTGCAAGAGTTAGAGCAAGTGTAATCCAAGATGAAGAGACAACCATGGCTGGAAACCAAGGAGGAAGAGGTTATAGTGGCCAGCCAAGCTTTTGGAGAAGTGATAGCCAAACCCGAGGCTATCAACCATATGGCCATGACTCCCTACAAGGAAGGGACAAGAGAACCTTCTCAAGTCCTCATGTGGAGCCAATGAGTAGTGCTCAACCAAGCTACTCCACGTCAAGCCTAAGGCCCCTCACCGTTGTTCCTAATGCCCCACGAACACCATCGGAGGAACTATCGGACATGCTTAAGGAAATATCGGCCAACCTTGATCGCTTGGCCAAAAAGAGATGCCATTAGAGGCAAAAGTAACCGAGGAGGTTCTTGCTATTGAACCAATGGCCAAAGGAGAGGAGATTGAGCCAAAGGATGTGCCAATGGAGACTAATGCAAGGGAAGTACCTCTTATCTCCACCTTTCCAATTCCATCTCTTGAGTTTGCAAATGAGCATGTCATTCCATATAGGACAATACACATGGAAAAATCAGTCCTTGCATGTAGAACTAGGTACTCAAGCATACATCAATTTTCTTTAGCACAATACATGTCTTGTGGAATGCATCTTGTTCATAATATGATCCTTATGTCCATACATGTGTGTTATATTGATCCTTGCATCACTAAGCATGTACATAGGTCTAGGAAGAAGAGTGGAAAGATGTGTGCATGTTTGTTTGGATATCATATAGTCATTGGAAGATTTGTTCTTACATTATTACAATTGTGTGAACATGATAGAGGACCTCATTTTGCCAATGTTGATATGACCAAGTCCTCTAAGAAAGATGAATTCATTGCATGCCCTAAACTCCATAATGCATCTTATGTGACTAACCCTTGTATTGACCAAGTTGTGGAGTTGCATGGAGTTTCTAGTGCTTTGATTTCAGGACAAGAAGTGAAGTGTGTGCTCTACTCAAAGTTGGAGTCCGGAGAAGTGCCCTTTGAACCAGGAGATCAAGACGTCTCACATGTGGCTGATTTGGTTCATTCCTTGGTGGAGTGCATTCGGGAATTGCATGAGCACACAAGGAACAAACTTCATGCCAAGGCGGAGCACAATGCAGTCAAGGCCAACAAAGAGCGCCGCCGCTTGGTGTTTCACCCCGGAGAGGAGATGTGCCTTCCAAGAGGCGTCAATCCAAGCTTTCCCAAAAGGCAAAGTACAAGGCATACAAGCTTAGATTCGAGGTCGAATCTTTTCCAAGAAGGGGAGAATGATGCGGGAGCATCCGAGGCTTCACCCAAGTGGCACACAAAGAAATATGGTTCACTCACAAGGGTTCGAGCCAAGCCATTGAGGAAGGAGATGGTCCACTCACAAAGGGCTCGAGCCAAGCGTATGCACGAGGAACTCGAAAACTTGGCAAACCTTCGCGTCTCAAGGGAGCCCACCCTCGTCGAGTACTTCACGGAACCAATACCAAGGACCTTGGTGACATTCCGAGCCGAGCCAAGCGCGGGAGAATGGCAACCACAAGAGTGGAAGCCCAAGGTCCTGACTCGGCCCACCAAACTCGGCCGAGTTGTGCTTAGTGATGGCGACCTCTCAGAAAAACTGTCATATCTTCTGATTCCCAACTCCGATCACGCTCAAATTTTGAGGAGTGAAACTAGACTTCAAGATCTATCTCTGGGAGTTGGAATCACTCCATTCCGATCAAGGACGAGAGATAACGGACCTTCTGAAGTTAGGCCAGAAGTTGAGCCTCCTGACTCGGCCCACAACTCGGCCGGGTCCAGGCCGAGTTGTTCTCAGTGAACCACGTCGAGAGAATGATGCGGGAGCATCCGAGGCTTCACCCAAGTGGCACACAAAGAAATATGGTTCACTCACAAGGGTTCGAGCCAAGCCATTGAGGAAGGAGATGGTCCACTCACAAAGGGCTCGAGCCAAGCGTATGCACGAGGAACTCGAGAACTTGGCAAACCTTCGCGTCTCAAGGGAGCCCACCCTCGTTGAGTACTTCACGGAACCAATAACAAGGACCTTGGTGACATTCCGAGCCGAGCCAAGCGCGGGAGAATGGCAACCACAAGAGTTGAAGCCCAAGGTCCTGACTCGGCCCACCAAACTCGGCCGAGTTGTGCTTAGTGATGGCGACCTCTCAGCAAAACTGTCATATCTTCTGATTCCCAACTCCGATCACGCTCAAATTTTGAGGAGTGAAACTAGACTTCAAGATCTATCTCTGGGAGTTGGAATCACTCTATTCCGATCAAGGACGAGAGAGAACGGACCTTAGGCCAGAAGTTGAGCCTCCTTACTCGGCCCACAACTCGGCCGGGTCCAGGCCGAGTTGTTCTCAGTGAACCACGTCGAGCCAAACTCGGCCCATAACTCGGTCGGGTCTTGGACCGAGTTTCTCCCAGTTTAGCTCCTTTTGTCTCGTTTCTTGTTGGGCTTTTATGGGCCGACCCCTTTGGCTATTTAAGACCTTTGTGTTTCTTTGTAACTAAGTTTTTCCAGTTATGAACCTTTGCTTTATGTATTATGAAGATTGAGAGCTCCATGGGAGTGTTTCTCAAAGTTGAGTCAAACTTGCTAGGTTGCTCTTGCGTTGTGTCAATTTCGTCTATGATCTTGGTGCTCCAAGGCTTCACTCGCCTCCTTCTCTTGCTCTTTGGACACGTCCATCGTTGTGGGAGATTGTAGAAGGAAAGGTCGTTTGTGCACATTGGTTTGGTTATTGGCGACATTGTTTGCCAAGGGTCTCTCCATTGCATCTTTCGGTTGTTCCTATATCCTTGTTTATTTCTTTGTTTCCTATCATTTGCTAACTTGTTCTCTTGTGTTTTCTCTTGTTTCCACCTCCATCTTCCATACGAGTCTCTTGGCGTCTAGATCGGGCCACTCGCGGCTAATCCCCGCATCAAAACCGACAATGCATCACATGTGGCTGACTTGTTCTTTTGTGAAGTGGTGAGATTACATGGTGTTCCAAGGACCATAGTGTCAGATATATATGCTAAATTCCTTAGCTATTTCTGGAAAACACTATGGTCTAGGCTAGGAACTAAACTACTCTTCTCTACTTCGAGTCATCCACAAACCGATGGCCAAACTGAGGTTTTCAATAGGACCTTAGGAACTTTATTACGTGCATTGTTGGGTACTAACCTGAGTAGGTGGGAAGAGTGCTTAACTTCCATTGAATTTGCCTACAACCGCTCAGTTCATTCGGCCACCAAGAAGACTTCTTTTGAGGTTGTGTATGGACGCAATCCAATCACCCCTCTTGACATGGTTCCTTACACGCTTAAGGACAAGGAAGATGAAGATGGCAAGGACCATGCCAAATTTGTGCAAGAGCTGCATAAGGCCACCAAGGAGAAGCTTGAGGAGTGCATGGTGCGATATGTGAAGCAATCTAACAAAGGAAGAAAGGAAGTCATCTTTGAACCTGGCGACTTGGTGTGGATCCATTTAAGAAAAGAGAGATTTCCTACACTTAAGAACTCTAAGCTCAAGCCAAGAGGCTACGGACCTTTCCAAGTGGTTAAGAGGATCAACAATAATGCATATCAAATTGATTTACCCAATGATTATGGTGTGCATGATGTTTTCAATGTTGCATATTTGAAGCCTTTCCTAGTGGATCAAGAAGAGATGAGGAGGAGCAAGGAGATTCGAGGTCGAGTCCTTCTCAAAATAGGAAGGATGATGTGAATCCCAATGCTTCACCTCATGTTGCCAACCATACACCAAGTGTCCAGGAGGAAGACCAAGCCAAGGCCCAAGACGGCGCTGAGATCTTGTCGCCAACGCCACCGTTACCACCGCTAGGGCAAGCGGGCGATCTGGGCAATATGGAGGGAAATGAGGCCAACTTCGAGGCACATGAGGCAGTAGAGGAGAGTGTCAATATGCCTCAAGGAGCACCGGACAAAGTATACCCAGCCCCCACAGCGCCACTCACCAGATCTGGCGCCCGGGCACTAGCTAGGCTCTAACAAGGCCACGCCGACGTCCACCAGGCCAAAGGCGTGATCACCCGGGCCCAAGAAAGGCGTCTTCAAGAGGGCATACAAAGAAGCCTTTTGGCACCAGAAGTGCCAATCCAAATGATAAATGGCTCGGTGATGGAACTCGTGCAAGAAATGGCCATGATGTCGGGCAATGTCAAGAATGGAGGTCATCGATGTTTACCAGGCCACAAGTGTCCAAAAGAGGCCAAAATTCTCCAACATGCTTATGACAACCTTACATGTCAATGGAGTCAAGGAGTGTCGGGGAGTTCAAAGGTTTGCCTGGAGATGGCATTGGTTGACATCGAAAGCCCGACGCCGACATTGAAATAAGGCTAACTTTCAAACCACGGGTAACTTTGCCCTCAGATTCGGTGGTGACGTGGCACATTGGATGCTTCCATTAATCTCCAAAATTCATGGCAAATGGCGTTGAGGTTTGACCAGGCCATTTAAAGCACTACTTATCGTTTTTTCTTAAATTTGTTTAAGACAATTTATGTATCTTTTGTGTGTTTATAAGCTGCTTGCAGCCACATTCTTTAGCACGTTAAACTTGGATATATCTTGAGCTTTTGAGAACAAAAAGCCTTTGAGAGCCTTTCAGTTTTGCGTCTTTGTTTGGTGTGTTCATCCGAACATAGTAGAGCGGTTTTAGGCGTGTTCATCCTCGATCCAATCGACGATCCTTCTGGATATTTTTGGTGCGTTTATCCGAGGATTCCTAGTAGTTTATTCCGTCACAAAATTGCCTTCAAATACTTCCAAATGCTCGGCCAACTGTGCTTGTCAAGCGAGTCCACCGCCGGCGCCGAAGAGGAATTATCTTAGAGTTTTGGTGTCGAACTTTCCTTGAAGCCTGAGATCCTCACAAGGGACACATCAGGTATGGACCATGGTGTACATCCTATGTTGTGCCGACTGTTCATCCATGGGAAGGAAGGAAGAGGAGGAAATGTAGAGTTGTGTAAGTTAGAAAGATGTTGGAAGAGTTGTAGATGAGGAAATGTGGCTAAGAGGAGGTATATAAGAAGCAGTTGGTTGACAGTTAGGGGTAATTTCTGACGGTTTATTTACTCTCCTAAAGAGGAGTTAGCTAGGTTAATTATAACTTTAGATATCATGTCAGTGATGTACTTATCTTCGTACATATCAGAGATTCCCCTCGTGCATATGCACCCAGACAAGATCACCAGGCGCGAATGTGATGCGACGCCGGCCCTTGTTGGCCTTGTGCTCGTACTGTCGGGCTCGCCGTTCCAGCTGCTCCTTTGTCCGTGCATGCATTTCATGGATGAACTCGGCACGGTTGGCTCCTTGGAGGTTTTCGCCGGCGCGAAGCGGGTGCGGAGTTAGGTCCAGCGGTGTAAGCAGGTTCCGGCTATAGACGACCTCAAATTGACGCGAACAAGAATCCGAGAAGGCCACGATGTGAAGCAAGCTCCAAGACGACGGATGGAATCTCACGCAAGGACGGGCGACGGTGGCGGGACGTGTTATGCGAAGGTGGATGGCGGAAGGGAATGAAGTTTCGGAGATGCGTGGCGAGGGCGAGATGGAGGAGGAGGGACTGGTGGTAGGGGATAGGCGACTCCGAACTCGGATGCGACTCACCGAGGCTTGAAGACGATGGGTGGCGATGGGACGAGATGTGACTCACTCGATCCAAGGAACCCGAGCTCGATCCTACTCACGAGCTAGTAGTTGAAGGAAACAAGTTGGAAGAAGCAAACTCAGTTTTTGATTGAAAAAAAACGTGAGGAAGACAATGTCCAAGAAGGCCTTATAAAGGCTACACGGCCAAGGCCAAAACCAAGCATCAAACCTAGGCATTTAATGCCATAATGTCATGGAAAAATAAACCAAGTCTAAAATGAAATTATGAAAATTACACAAACATTACTGGCATGAAATGACGACCCAAAAATGTATGTGTAAAGTCTATCCAAACCACATGCGTGACGGCTAGGCATCCGAGCATGTCATGAGTAGCGTCCAATGTTCTAAAAATCCCTGCCTAGGGTCGCCTAGGCCCCGGCTAGGCGCTAGGCGGTCACCCTCCGCCTAGGACCCGCCTAAATCCGCCTAGGCGAGAAAAATCCTCAAATGTTGTGGAAGCTGCAACATCTTAGAAGATGACGGATACATTAACATAATTTTGGGTTAGACTTTGTACAATAAGGCCCATAATATAATATCAAATCTCATCCCAACATAGTTTTATAAAGATCATAATCAAATAATCACATGGATCATGCATTAATGTTTAGTCCGCCTAGGCCCCGCCTAGGCCCCGCCTAGCCGCCCAGCTCCCGCCTAGCGACTTTTAGAACATTGGTAGCATCACCGGCTTCAATGCCACTTGGCTCGGTGCTTCCAAGTAGAGAAGGCCCTTCTGCAGCTGGTGGTTAAGCTCATTGGCTTGAGCGCGTGTGATCGCCCTTGGTGGTGGCTCAGGAGACACCATCGGAGGAGTTGGCGACGCGGTGAAAGGAGTGCGGCGCTCGGCAGGCTCGGGCCCACTTTTCTCGGCACTCATGGGCTGGATGAACTCAACTGGGTCAGAGGGTAGTGTGGAGTCCTTGGTGTGCGGGGAACTCGGGGAAGTGCTCGACAGACTAGCCTCTAGCTCAATAAGCGCCGATACAGCATCCGGGCGGCATCCAGGGCGGCAACGCTTGTAGGTGGCGCTTGATGGGGTGTAGCCACATCATCCTCCGCTCCATGGAAATGATTCGACCTCGAATCCAGCGCATCAAGGTCGGCTTCATCGTCTACCAAGTAGGGCACTAAATCGGCGACTTGAACACATCATGGACTCCATAGGTGGGCGACAACTCGATGCGGTAGGCATTGTCGTTGATCTTCTCGAGCACCTGAAATGGACCATCTCCTCTAGGTTTGAGATTGGAGTTACGGAGGGTCGAGAACCGCTCTTTCGCAAGTGCACCCACACCAAATATCCGGTCTCAAGCAGCACCTCCTTGTAGCCCTTCTCGGCGTGTCTCTTGTATTGGATGGCCTTCCTCTCAAGCTGCAACTGAGTGTCCTCATGAAGCTTCTGAATCCTGTGGGCATGGTCGGCTCCTTCCTTTCTTTCCAGCTCCATGATGGCATATGGTAGGTGATCCAAATGTGTTGCGGGATTGCGGCCATACACTACTTCGAAGGGCGTTCTCTTGGTGGCGGTGTGAATGGATCAGTTGTATGCAAACTCAATGAATGGTAGACAATCCTCCCACCTGTGCAAGTTAGTCTGCAATAATGATCTAAGTAATGCACCAAGAGTATGATTAGTTACCTCGGCTTGGCCATCCGTTTGAGGATGGCAAGTGGTGGAAAAGAGAAGCTTAGTACCAAGCTTGGCCCACATTGTAGTCCAAAAATAGCTGAGGAACTTGACATCACGATCAGACACTATAGACCTGGGGACTCCATGCAATCTCACAATATTGTCAAAAAATAGAGTTGCAACATGAGAAGCATCATCGGTCTTATGGCAAGCAATGAAGTGAGACATTTTAGAATACCGATCTACCACTACAAAAATAGAATCTCTACCCCTATTCGATCTAGGCAAACCAAGCACAAAATCCATGGAAATATCCTCCCAAGGTGCTCGTGGAATGGGTAGGGGTGTGTAAAGACCATGGGGTTGGACTCTCGACTTAGCACGCAAACATGTGACACAAGAAGCACAAAATTTTTTCACAAACCCAACCATGCGAGGGCAATAAAAATGCTCCCTAAAGTGTATGCAAAGTCTTAAATATCCCAAAATGTCCCGTGAGACCCCCACCATGTGCCTCTTGGACTAGTAATCTCCTAGTTGACCCCTTAGGAATGCACAATCTATTTCCCTTAAACAAGAAACCCTCATTCAAGTACAATTGATCTCGTTCCCCCTTAGACAAACATGCAGCATAGATATCACAAAAATCAGGATCATGAGCATAGAGTTCCTTCATAAAAGAAAATCCTAGCAATCTAGCATCCATAAGAGCCAAGAGTGAATACCTACGTGACAAAGCATCAGCAACAATGTTGTATTTCCCTTTCTTGTGCTTAATCACATAGGGAAAATACTCAATGAACTCGACCCACTTGGCATGTCTTTTGTTAAGTTTGCTTTGGCCTTTCAAGAACTTCAATGCCTCGTGGTCGGAATGAATCATGAACTCTCGAGGCAACAAATAATGTTGCCACACCTTGAGCACTCACACTAAAGACAACAACTCCTTATCATAGGTGGGGTAATTGAGCTCGGCCCCACCCAGTTTTTCACTAAAGTATGCTATTGGCTTTCCCTCTTGTATGAGTACTCCTCCAAGACCTATGCCCGAAGCATCACATTCAATCTCAAAGGTCTTCTCAAAGTTGGGTAGTACAAGAAGGGGTGCATGAGTGAGCTTGTCCTTAAGTGTTGCAAAGGCCTCTTCTTGAGTAGCTTCCCACTTGAAAGCCACGTTCTTTTTGGTCAACTCGGTTAGTAGGGAAGCAAGTGTGCTAAAGTCCCGCACAAACCGGCGATAGAATCCGGATAGACTAAGAAAGTTGCGGACTTGAGTCATAGTGGTAGGTGTTGGCCAATCATGGATGACACTAATTTTCTCCTCGTCCACTCTCAAGCCCTCACGTCCGACGATAAACCCTAGAAATACCACATGGTCGGAGCAAAAGTGGCACTTCTTGAAGTTGGCATACAACTTCTCCTTACGTAGCATCTCCAACACTTGCCTCAAATGTTCCCTATGCTCTCTAAGGTTGTGGTTATAGACTAGGATATCATCAAAATAGACTACCACAAACTTCCCTAGGAAAGGCCTAAGTACATGATTCACGAGTCTCATGAAAGTGCTAAAAGCATTAGTAAGACCAAAGGGAATGACCATCCACTCATAAAGTCCATACTTGGTCTTGAAGGCGGTTTTCCATTCATCACCCTCCTTCATCTTAATCTGATGGTAGCCACTTTTGAGGTCTATCTTGGAGAACACACTAGCTCCGTGAAACTCATCGAGCATGTCATCTAGCTTGGGGATTGGGTGGCGGTATTTGATGGTTATGTTGTTGATAGCTCGACAATCAACACACATACGCCATGACCCATCTTTCTTAGGCACTAGAATGACTGGGACGGAACAAGGACTAAGGCTTTCCCTCACATAGCCTTTGTCGAGCAACTCTTGCACTTGCCGTTGGAGCTCTCTAGTCTCTTCGGGATTAGCCCTATAGGTTGCCCGGTTGGGAAGTGTAGCACCAGAAATGAAGTCTATTTGGTGCTCAATGCCTCTAATAGGCGGCAAATCACTAGGAATTCCCTTCTTGAAATAGGTCATCAAAGTCGAGAAGGAGTTGGGAGATAGGCTTAGTGAGATCTTGGAGGTCTTGGGTGGTCAAAAGGGTGTCCTTGAAGATGAGAAGAAAACACATCCTGTCTGCACGGATGGCTTGATCAACCTCCTCGTGCTTGGCTAGGAGCATGTGATTGGAAGGTCCTCCCTTGTTGCCAATGGACAACTCGTGATACGCACCCAATCAAGCAATTGAACCCGAATTGCTTGCTTCAACAAGTCGTCACAAGCAAGTTGAAGGAAACTACTAAATTGTCGGCCTTAGTGTGATCCACAAGATGTCACCTAATGGTCTTTGCTTGACCTCTTTTTTTTTTTTAAACGTTGTGTCAAGTCCGAGTTTTACGACCTCTACAAGGTAAGGGCAAGGTCTTGTGCTTGTAATGGCTTTCGGTTTTTGCAAATTTTATTTTTTAAAAAAAATAATTAAGCACAAGGTCCTATTTTTTTTTAATAATATGCACTAGGGGTTGGCTTCCTAATGTATATATACACTATATCTTTGTTGGACCACACATGTTCAGCCTACGTCTTTTTTGTCACATTGAACTTGTTTGCTTCGTATTTAATTAAAGCATGCAAATACACATTCAAGAACTAAATTATGCAGCACACAAGCAGGACATCATATCTTTAAATGGATTTTTGGCACGTATGAAACACCAAAAGACACAAGCCGTCTTATCCAAGCGGCGGTTTGCAAGCAAGGTGGACGGTCCAATTAATTAACGTGGAAGGGCTAACACAACAGGTTGGGGACTGTTGGTGGTCTCATCTTCTACCTAGGGTCGACTGGAAGTTACACAAGTGCAACAAAGGTCAAACAACGAACAACACTCCAGACGCACAGCACCACAAGAACCAATAAAGGAAAGTGATCTCAACAAGACAAAGACACAAGCTTGCACAGAAACAAGACTGACTCGTCTTCCTCCTAGTGACAGTCTAACAACTCATAAAAATGGCAGAAATAAATTCCAGCAAGGATAGGAACACACCGGTTGAAAAACTCAAAGAAAAATCGCCGACAGAACTCAACTAAGCTTGCAAATCAGAACTTAGCATGACATGACCAATTTTTAAGAGCTTACCTCACGGGCTCTGATACCACATGACGCAAACAAGGATCCGAGAAGGCCACGGTGCGAAGCAAGCTCCAAGACGACGGTTGGAATCTCAAGCAAGGACGGGCGGCGGTGGCAGGACGTGTTCTGCGAAGGTGGATGGAGGAAGGGAATGAAGTTCCGGAGATGCGTGGTGAGGGCGAGATGGAGGAGGAGGGACCGGTGGTAGGGGATAGGTGACTCCAAGCTCGGATGCGACTCACCGAGGTTTGAAGACGATGGGTTGTGATGGGACGAGATGTGACTCACTCGATCCAAGGAACCCGAGCTCGATCCTACTCACAAGCTAGTAGTTGAACGAAACAAGTTGGAAGAAGCAAACTCAGTTTTTGATTGATAAAAAATATGAGGAAGACAATGTCCAAGAAGGCCTTATAAAGGCTACACGGCCAATGCCAAAACCGAGCATCAAACCTAGGCATTTAATGCCATATTGTCATGGAAAAATAAACCAAGTTTAAAATGAAATTATGAAAATTACACAAACATTACTGGCATGAAATGACGACCCAAAAATGTATGTGTAAAGTCTCTCGGAACCACATGCACGGCAGCTAGGCATCCGAGCATGTCATGCAGCGTCACCGGCTCCAATGCCACTTGGCTCGGCGCTTCCAGGTAGAGAAGGCCCTTCTGCAGCTGGTGGTTAAGCTCCTTGGCTCGAGCGCGTGTGATCTCCCTTGGTGGTGGCTCAGGAGACGCCATTGGAGGAGTTGGCGGCGCGGTGACAGGAGTGCGGCGCTCGGTAGGCTCGGGCCCACTTTCCTCAGAACTCACGGGCTGGACGAACTCAACTAGGTCAGAGGGATGTGTCGAGTCCTTGGTGTGCGGGGAACTCGGGGAAGTGTTCGGCAGACTAGCGTCTATCTCGGTAGGCGTCGGCGTAGCATCCGGGGCGGTAACGCTTGTAGGTGGCGTTTGATGGGGCGTAGCCACATCACAAATGGAGTGAGCCTAGTCGCGGAATGCACAGACCTGTTATAAGAGAACTCAACACAAGAATGTATGTCCTCCCAACGGCGCGGGTTGGCCCTAAGCATGGTCCGAAGCAAGGTCCCTAGGGTGCGGTTTGTCACCTTAGTTTGGCCGTCGGTTTGTGTGTGGTAGCTAGTGGAATAGAGGAGTTTGGTGCCTAGCTTTAAATTTTACATCCCTATCACTCACAATAGTACGTGGAATCCCATGTAATCTCACCACATGCTCAAAAAATAAGTTAGCTATGTCCGAAGCATTGTTGGTCATCCTACAAGAGATAAAGTGAGCCATCTTAGAGAAGCGATCTACAACCAAAAAAATAGAGTTCTTCCCCTTCTTAGACATCGGCAACCCCATCATAAAATCCATAGATAAATCCTCCCAAGGGGTCGATGGCACGTGTAAGGGAGTGTACAATGACGGACTCGACCTAGATTTGGCTCTATGGCAAGTCACACAAGCATTACAGAACCTAGTGACTTGGCGAGTCATGTGTGGCCAATAAAAGTGTTCCTTGAGGGCGGCTAAGGTTTAGGCAATGCCGAAATGGCCACGACTCTCATGAGCTTCCTGTATAAGGAGGGTCCTAATAGAGGATTGGGGTATACACAACTTCCCAACCCGGATAAGATATCCATTGTCCAGAATATAGCCCTTAAACTCACCTCGGGATGCGCATGTATCATAGATAGCTTTAATGAATGCATCAAGTAAATACAAAACTTTAATCAAGGAAAAGCCTAAAACATTTGCATCAAGCTGTGTCAAGAGCACATACTTGTGAGAGAGGGCATCGGCGACCACATTCTCCTTGCCTTGCTTGTGTAGGACGACATACGCGAATGTCTCCATGAACTCTACCCATCGAGCATGGCGCCGACTGAGGGTGGCTTGGTGCTTCAAGTAAGCAAGGGCCTTATGGTCTGTATGGATGACAAACTCCTTAGGCCACAAATAGTGTTGCCAAGTCTCCTTTGGGTGTGTCACATCCCTTAGCTTTAGATCACCTTGTTCTTCCTTTAGTGGTGAGTCATATCTACTCAAGAAAGTCCCCTTATCCCCATCTTCATCCCATCAACTCAATCTCCATTTATCCAGTCCATCCCCTCCACTAAACACTCCGAAAACCCATTCACAAGACTCCAACGTAGAAAGTCCTTGGAACTCTCTTGTTGGGGCTGCATCCCTTGGTGTTTCCTTGCACCGAGGGTGAAGAGATCGTCGAACCTATCATGTGGTATCAGAGCCACGCAAGGTAAACCCTTGAAAACTTGATTTTAACATCGATCTTAGTTCGAGTTGCAAGTCTTCATGCTCTTTCGTGTCTTGCTACATCAAGTTGTTGATTGCAACTGTGTTGGCCATGTTTTTGGTTACTGGAAACACTTTTACAACTTGTTCCTTTCAAAGGTTGAAGACAACTTCTAAGATCCCTCAAATCGCCCCCTTTAATTGTGTCACCAACCTCTTGGCTTCACATTCCCCCTTTTATTGACCTTAGTTATTAGCTTGATTTTTCTTATTTTACTGTTGCAATTAATTTGTGTGACTTGGGGAATTTCTTGTGATTAAACTGAACCAATCAAGCAGCAAGGATATGGGAAAGGCCTTGCTTCTCTCGTTTTACTTCTTTTCTTTTCTTTTGTTATTGCCTTCGACTGCAGCTATTCACAATAAAAGACGTTTGCTCTTATTGTTCCAAGTTGTAACCAAAGTTTCTTGCTTAGATAATCTCGAGAAAAAAGGGCCAAGAGCCAGAAAAAGGCGAGTAACAAATTGTAATAAAAAGCTCGAGAAAGAGTGGCAAAGCCAGAAATAAACGAGCCAAGTAAACATTAGAGGTCAAGTGCTTAGTAGCTTCCTTAACACTTGTGTTGGTTTGTGTTTGATCCAAAGGTTTTTCACAAGTTCATTCAAGTTTTTCTGGTTTGTTTTTGCTCGATCGAGTCAACCCTAAGCTACCCTAAAACTTGAAGCTTGCAACCTGAATTTTGTGACACTTTACGATGAATTTTTTGGCACTTGATGGTTCGAGGTTCCATTGATTGATTTCTTTCTCCTTAGTCTTTTGCTTGGTATTTGCCTTGGTTGCTAACTTGCAAGGGAAGTGTCATGGATCAAACCGACAAGAAAAAGGGAGTCACCATCCAAGAACCTACATCTACCCCACCCATCACTATGGAGACATTCTTGAAAGCTTTCCAAACGAGCAAGGAAGAGCAACAAGAACATGTGCGGCAACAAATCCAAGAAGTGAGGACGGAGACCGCAACATTCATGCAGAGTATGGAGGCCAAAATTGAGCATTCCCTTAGTTGGATGAGGCCAAGTGGCCAACGAGAAGAAGGTGGTTTCATACACTCACCACGCCAAGAAGGAGACCAACTCGGAGCCATGCTGAGTGTCTTTTCTAGGATGGCCCTCAATGAGGAAGCTACCACATCCCAAGGTCCTTCAATTGCCACCACTCGCCAAGAGCAAGGTTTTGGTGAGGATCGCTTGTCTTATGTCAATTCATATTTCCCTATTCGGACTAACTACGCAGGGATTGGCGCAAAAAATGCCCCGCCACGGCCCTTCCCTAGGCTGGTTCCCTTGCCAAAGAGGAATGTGCCAAGGAACCTCCCTCCTAGAGACCATCATAGGGAAAGAGTAGGCCAGTTCCAAAGGGGTCTATGCTAGGATCAACGAGGATACTTTAAAGACAACTATGAGAGGCCCCAAGGGAGGGAACAATACCATCGTGTGAAGATACAAGTTCCTACATTTTCAGGTTCCTCGGATGTTGAATCATACCTAGATTGGGAGTCCATAACCGAATCAATCTTTTACTTCTACAACTATAGAGATGCTCAGCGTGTTGCCCTTGCTACCATCAACTTCACGGATTTTGCATACCAATGGTGGCAAGAAGAGAAGGATGAACGTGTGTATGGAAGTTATCCTGCCATTGAAACTTGGGGAGAACTCAAGACTGCCATGAGAGCTCGTTTTGTGCCGGAGGACTACTTGGCCCACATCCATGTCAAGCTTGAGCGCATCAAGCAAGGACCAAGGAGCCCGGATGAGTTTTATAAAGAACTTAGAACTTATTTGTTTAGATCCGGCATCAAATTTCCTGAGGAGTATGTAATTTCTAAATTTGTTGGTGGTTTGAATTCTGAATTGGCTAACATCATAGAGAACCAGAGGTTTGTTAGGGGAACACCAATTGAAGAAGCCCTCCACTATGTCAGCCATGTGTATGGCAACTTGCAAAAGAAGAGAACTAGCTCAAGCTCACGCCCATGGTCCACATCAAGCTCAAGCATCTCTAATGCTCAGCCAAGACGTCAAGAGCCAAGGGTGGAGCCTTACAAGAACTAGCCAAAGAAAGAAGCACCACCACCACTGTAATAACCCCTAAAAGTCCCAACGTTCGTTTTGTAAGCAAGACGTGTTAGGCATGTTTTGTAACCCTGTAAGAACCATATGAATGTATGAATACACATTTAATGAAATATATGGGTTCTAATCATTGGAGGGTTGCTAAAATCGGAATTAAGCAAGACCCGCGATCAAGACCCGAGAGCCGCGAGCACGACACTACCCGCGACCGCGGTTATGAAACCGCGGGCACGGTTTTGGCAAAAGGCCAAACCGCGATCGCGGCACCATTCCTTCGTCTTCTCTGAGACACCGATGATCTGTGTTCCGACGTTTCTTCTCCGAGCGACCGGTGTAGGGAGGTCAAGCGGTTGGGTGACCCTCTCATTAAGTGGAGGAGCTCCACCCTTGCCCTATAAATAGAGGCGGATCCAAGGGTTCTTCTCATCCTTCATCTCTTCCTCTCGGTTTTTAGTGTTGTCATCAGAGTTGTGTCGTCGTCGTTCGTTATCGGAGCCGGAGTTCCGTCAAAGTGAAGCCAGGAGTGGTGGTTGTGCGCGCTTGTCCAAAGAAGCAAGACCCGAGCCTCATTTTCCCTCGGTATGGCTCCGTTGTGTTCGTTTAGATTGTCGTTCGACAATGGATCCCGCGACCGCGGCATAAATACCGCGATCGCAGCTGGGCAGAGGCCCGTGATCTCGGCTAGGCATAGAACCGCGATCGCGGCCCATCTTCCGCGGGCGCGGTTTTGCCCAGCAAAGCTGCGATCGCGGCTATGCAAACCGCGATCACGACACTGCCTTTTCTTCGTTCTTTCATTCCTCCGTACCCGTAACTAATTAGGGTTTTGTGTTAAAACTCGTATCGTATGCGTCGTCGGTGCGGGATTGTGCTCGTCTCCATGGCTGGTTGTACGGATTGGAATCCGACCCTACTGAATGATGATAAATTCCAACGGGAATTTTAGTAGGCAGTCGTGCACAAGTTCAAGTTCCCAGATTTCGGACCCAACTCTTCGTTCATCCAGACTAAGGCAAGTGGCGGTTCGCTCTTGTTGATGTATTCCATATTCTTCTTGATTATCAATTACTTAATTGTTTAATTAAGTTGGAATAAAGTTGTTGATTTGTGTTTGGGAACCTAAACGATAAAAATGTTGTGTTAAAAAAATATGAATTTATAATAGGTTGTATATATTGCTAGAAACAACGCTATTATATATTATTCTATATGAAATTACCGTAAGGTGATAAATGGATTTTGGTGTGGATTTATATGTGGACTTACATGCTTAGTTAGCACGAGTATTCATAGGAACGCTATGTACCTTGCGAGGTCTAGTCGTTTCTTTATAACAAGTATTAGGAGGTTTTTGTCCTAGTACTCATGGTCATGACTGTACCCTTATTCGGATATAAGTGGTAGGTGCACTTAGCTAGTGACAACATTCGGGATTCATCCCAAAGATATCTCTCGTATCGAGATTATGTGAATTAAAAGCCTTAACGTGAATGTACGTTTTGAAAGTAAATAAGATAAGTGCTTTTATGCACATAATTAATATACCCTCGAGCAAGAAGTACAACGTGGAACCTGCCCGGACTCTTGTTAGAGTAAGTCCGCTTTCCAATCTGGATTCGCAGTACGCGATGAGGTTGGTCGTGGACCCAAATAATCAAGGTCGTTTTTATAAACTTGTATGAAAACTTAACGTTCCCAAACAATTGCATACATTTCCTATAAGACTCAATTCCATTGGAGTCTTTCTCTTGAATCATTCCTTTTCTTGTATTTCCGTAGAAGTATTGAAGTTAGCATCGTCTATCGGCTGTTATTCGAAAAGCGATTATTGTACCTTAATACGACTACTTAGAACATTTCCTTCATACTCGTGCGTAGTCTTTCATTGGACTAAACAACCGTTATTTTTCTTTTGAATGGTTGGCTGGTGTCATATGTCTCATACGGCACATTAGGTAAATTTCCTCAGCTGTGAGAAGGCAAGTCCCCGACGTTGAAGGCAGTTGATATTTTGAGGGTTCCCTTAAGGTTGAGGATCTTGGCGTGAGATTTACATGGTTCAAAACCCTTTATGGCATTTTATATATTTTAAAGACTTATGCTACAATATATGTTTTTGTATTTGGTTTCAATTACCGTTTGTTACTTGCAACGTCGGTGTGAAACATTATTTGGTCATTTCATGATATTTAATAAATTTTACAATGTTGTATTTATTTGCAATAAAAACGATAAGCCTTGGGTGACCCCAGATATGTATTCTGAGGTCACTGGCGGTAATATTTCCAAGTTATATTTGGGGGTGTTATAGATTTGGTATCAGAGCCGAAAGTTTTTTAAAAAAAATGTTAAAGATTTCAAATCATTTTATGTAAAACAAAACTTTGTGAAAAGTTCTCCTTTCGTAGTAAAGAAATTGATTGTGTTATTTCAAAAGACGAGTCAAAGTTTTAACAAAATTATACTTTTGAGTAGATTGTATACTTTGAAACCTCTACCGTTCTAGTCGTGCCTTCTTCTCCTGTCTAAATATATAAAGTTAGCTTCTATATTTGGAAATATCTAATTCTCCCTCGTTACCTCGCAGGCAATGGGTGTTATCGTATCGTAGCTCAAGGGAAGGAAGGAAGCCGAGGTAGCTCTGCCACTTAAGGCCGAGCTCGAGTTGAGGATTCGGTTACTCCTCAAGAGGAGTAAAAGACCTTTCTCGGAGAGTCGGTAGTCCTTGTATCAGACAAGGTGGAAGACCCCGAAGAGGATCCGGAGGAAGACCCCGAGGAGGATCCCGAGGAAGACCCCGAGGAGAATCCCGAGGAGGACCTTATGGAATCTGAGCCGGAGTTGGATCTGGAGCACATGCTTGTGGTTGATGAGAAGGATCTGGGGATGCAATACCTTTTTCCTAGCCCGGAGTTGCCGCCGTTTCTGGGGTACACACCGTTGTCCCTTGCTGCTTGGGAGGCACTTGGGGTGTCTGGTGTTGACCGGGTAGACTACGAGCCGTTGGATTCACCAATAGCTTTGCCTCCATATCCTACCAATGGATGAAAGGACGGAGCAAGCTCGTAGGCAAGCGAGACCGTGGGGATCGTTAGAGGCTTATGTGGATGTTCCTACCCAACAGGCAAGGGTTAGGCCCCGTGTGCTAGTTGAGCACATGAATGAGTGGATGGACTCGCTATACGCTATGGAGGAGCGGTCTTACGATGTTGAGTCCAATCTCCCCCTCATGCTGGAGAATGTCCACGAGCTTCAGGAGGACATTAGGCAAGCAAAGCAACTGATCAACCCGCACTACGAGCTGGATGTGGCAGATTTTCGCCCAGGGTTCTTGGATCGGTTTTGCTATCCACCGGTGCCTAGGGAGGGGCCAAGTGTTCCGGGTCCTAGTAGCTCGAGAAGACTGGCTCCAGAACCAGAAGACAGGTCCCCTCCGAAGAGACATCGGAGGGCTAGTGAGTACAGAATCTTTTCCAAGACACCACGAAGGGGCAGTAACAAGTCGTAGTGATCATTTCTCACTGTTTTGCTTTTCGTTGTTATTTGAGCATTAGCCTTCTAATAGTTTTGTCTTGTCGTTTAGGATGGTTATTGTAAGACTTATGAAACATGGTTTCAGTTCTTGTTATCAATAAAGTTGCAAGATTAATCTACTCTGAATTAATTACATTTATTGTGCTTCTTTAGATGATATATTAATTTCATGGAATACTTTATAATTTATTCGGCAAACAGATGGTGAACACGAGGAACACTACCCATGCGGGTGCTGGCCTAAGTAACGACACTAGGATAAACCTGAGAAGTGCTGCTAATCAGGGGGATGAGAGTGAATCTGCCTCTCACAATAACCCAGCAGGCCATAACCGTGCTCAGGCTAACCCTCGAGTGGAAAGGGAAGGAACTTTCGTCCCACGAACTACTCCAGTGGTCTTTGAGGCTACGGCCATCGAGGCCATTCGAAGGATCGTTGTGCAGGCTGTCACCGAGATAGTTAGGCCAACTGTACAACAAGCGCAAGGTGTCCCAGTTCCTCATGTTATTCCTGAATTTGGGGAGCCAGTGGACCCTGCACCTCCGATCGATACCATGGGAAATGGAAGGAATTATGGTCGGGCCTTGAAGGCGATTAGCTCAATGAGGCCTGATAGCTATGATGGTACTGGAGAACCAGTTAGGGTGGCGTATTGGTTCTTACAGATGGAACGGTTGTTCAGGAATATCACTTGCACTGAAGTTGAGAAAGTGCACATTGCCTCCCTTCAATTAAAGGATGTGGCTAGTAAATGATGGGAGAGCATCAGATTAGCTGATCATCCTGCGTTGAATTGGAGTATGTTTAAGACCAAGATGACCGATCGTTTCTTTTCTCGTGCTATGAGGGAGGAGAAACATAAGGAGTTCCTTTACCCCAAGACTGATGGGCTGAAGGTGACTGAGCTAGCTGCAAAATTTAACCATTTGTTGTACTATGCTGGAGCGGATGTGTCGAGTGAGGAACAAAAAATTTGGTATTTTCATGAGTGGATGAACCCAGATATCAAGCCTTTGATGTTGCGCCACGGCTGCTCTACTCTGGAGCAGTATGTGGAGGCCGCATACAAGCTAGAGTTGACTCTGGAGGAGTCAGCAAAGAAGCGTAACCGACAGAAACCGGTGCAGAGCCAGCCTCAGGCTAGTGGGTTCAAACAACCCGCACCGCCGTCACACTTTTCCAAGTCTGGTCGAGCAAGAACTGAGTTGACATAGTCAGGTCCTACTCAACGCTCAGGCAAGAGCAAGAACCCGATCCAGGGCTATAACTGCGGAACGCTGGGGCACAAGAGCAATGAGTGCACGAGGGGTAAGAGAACGTGCTTTACATGCGGAAAGGAAGGGCATTTGCATACTTTTTGTCCTCAAAGGAGGCAGAAGGAGGCTAAGTCGCAACAAGGGTCCATTAGCCATAATAACCGACCTCGAATCAAGCCTGTAGGGACTGCTAGTACCTTGATGCAAACAACTGCTCATAACAAGGGAAATGATCCAGCTGCTTCAATGAGTCACGGTCAGCGACTGTAATAGATGCATGAGGCTGACGGACCAAACGCTCAGATTGCCCAAGGTACTATATACCTTCACTCTACATCAGTTTGCATATTGTTTGATTCGGGTGCCACTCATTCCTTTATTTCGGAGAAGTGTGTGAGTAAGTTAGGGTTGGAGTGCAGTGAATCTTGCGAACCATTTGTGGTGAACCTTCCCAATGGTGAGCAATTAGTAGGGACCAAGCGATTGTTGGAATTTCCGATTACCATTCAAGGTCGGAAGTTCGAAGCCGACTTGATCTGTATAGCCATGGCTCCATACGACATCATTCTCGGGATGGACTGGCTGACACGTCATGGGGCGGTAATCGATTTCAACACAAGGACAGTGACAATTTCATTTGGGGGCCAGTTTCTATGTAGATTCAAGGGTCGTAATGACGCTGATAACGGGAAGTTGATAAATGCAATGTCCGCGTTTAAGCTACTTCGACAAGGTTGTGTCGGGTACCTGTGTTATCTGGATAAACCCAAAAAGGATGAGACTTCAGTTCATGATGTCCTTGTCATATGTGAGTATCCTGATGTCTTCCCTGAATAGATTCCCGATTTACCCCCGAATCGTGACGTAGAGTTCACTATTGATCTAGAGCCTGGAACCTCGCCGATTTCTAAAGCACCCTATCGGATGGCTCCAGCGGAGATGCAAGAATTGAAGAAACAACTTGAGGAGCTACTCGAGAAAGGATATATAAGGCCGAGTGCATTGCCTTGGGGCACTCTTGTCTTGTTTGTCAAGAAAAAGGATGGTTCGTTTAGGCTTTGTATCGACTATCGAGAGTTGAACAAAGTCACCATCAAGAATAAGTATCCTTTGCCAATGATAGATGATCTTTTGGATCAACTGCAGGGAGCGAAAGTCTTTTCCAAGATCGATCTGAGATCTGGTTAACATCAGCTCAGGATTCGTGAGGAAGATATTCTGAGGACTGCGTTCCGAACGAGATATGGACACTATGAGTTCGTAGTCATGCCATTTGGGCTTACAAATGCTCCGGCAGTTTTCATGGATCTGATGCATAGGTGTTTCCATCAGTATCTGGACAAGTTTGTGGTGGTATTTATCGACGATATCCTGATCTACTCTCCGAACGAGGAAGTTCACGAGAAGCATCTTCGTATCACATTGTCGGTCCTCAGACAAAATAAGATGTATGCTAAGTTGTCTAAGTGTGATTTCTGGATTAAGGAAGTGACTTTCTTAGGCCATGTGATTAATGAGAATGGGGTTATGGTTGACCCTCAGAATATTGAGGCGGTAGCTGACTGGAAGCGACCTCAGAACGTGAAGGAGGTGTGCAGTTTCTTAGGACTTGCAGGGTATTACCGACGGTTCGTGGAGGGATTTTCAAAGATCGTTCTACCCATGATCGGGTTGCTCCGCAAGGTCCACAAGAAGTTCATATGGGATGACAGGTCTGAGGCAAGTTTTCAGAAGTTGAAAAAGTTCCTGACGTCAGCACCAGTTTTGGCACTACTAGAAGGAACTGATGGTTATGTGCTCTATAGTGACGCTTTAAAACATGGGTTAGGATGTGTACTAATGCACAAAGGAAAAGTTATTGCATACGCATCTCATCAATTGAGGCCCTATGAAGCGAACTATCCAACGCATGATTTGGAGTTAGCGGCTGTGGTTTTCGCATTAAAGATTTGGAGGCACTATCTCTACGGTGTTAGATGCCAGATCTTTACCGACCACAAGAGTTTGAAGTATGTGTTCACTCAGAAGGAGTTGAATATGAGGCAGTGTCGCTGGTTAGAGCTACTCAAGGATTACGATATCGAGTTGCTATATCATCCGTGCAAAGCTAATGTGGTAGCCGATGCTTTGAGCCGGAAGACGCCACATGAGACCGTGGTAGCATTACTCACTGCCCAAACAAAACTGCAACAAGGATTGTGTGAGATCGATGTTTTGTACGATCAACGTCGAGGTTGCCTGAGCATGTTGGAATTTCAGGCTACGCTACTCGATCAGATCAGGGAGAAACAGGTTGATGATCTGATCTTAGTAAAGTTAAGCAGTGAAGTTGTGGATGGGAAATCTCCGGGATTTGTGATTCAAGATGATGGATCACTTTGGTTTCAGGACCGGATCTGTGAGCCTCACGGAGGTGTCCTTCGTTATCTGATAATGAAGGAGGCTCATTCATCAACTTATTCTGTACATCCATGATCCAACAAGATATACAATGACCTCAAAAAGAAATTCTGGTGGCCCAACATGAAGTGGGATATAGCAGAATTTGTGGCGAGATGCTTGACTTGTCAGAAGGTCAAGATTGAACACCGCAGACCAGGCGGTGAATTATAACCTCTCCTAGTGCCAGAATGGAAGTGGGAGGATATTACGATGGACTTCATCACAGGGTTGCCGAAAACTCAGAGTCAGAAGGATGCCATATGGGTGATCATTGACCGGCTCACGAAGAGTGCTCATTTCGTGGCCATCAAGTCAACTTGGGGAACCCAGAGGCTATCGGAAGTTTTCTTACATGAGATTGTACGATTGCATGGTATGCCAAAAATCATTATATCAGATCGTGATGGCCGATTTATGTCGAGGTTCTGGAAGGAACTCCACAAGGCCATGGGAACTGAGTTGAGGTTCATTATTGGGTTTCATCCTCAGACGGATGGGCAGTCTGAGAGGACAATTCAGACACTAGAGGATATGTTGAGAGCCTGTGTGCTGGATCGTCCGACCAGTTGGGAGAACAGCTTGAGTCTGATTGAATTCACGTACAATAACAATTGGCATTCCACCATCAAGATGGCTCCATTCGAGGCTTTGTATGGTCGAAAGTGCAGATCTCCGATTTATTGGGATGAGAATGCCGACAAGGTTCTGCTCGGACCAGAGTTAGTCGAAAGGACTACCTCGGATATTGCCTTGATCAGACAGAGGATGCTTATAGCTCAGAGTCGACAGAAGTCTTATGCTGATTTGAGGCGCAAGAATGTCGAGTTTGAGGTAGGTGACAAGGTGTTTGTCAGGGTGTCGCCATCCAAGGGCGTGTTTAGGTTCGTCAAGCATGGGAAGCTCAACCCTCGCTACGTTAGACCATTCGAGATCCTTGACAAAGTTGGATCTTTAGCATACCGTTTGGCATTGCCGCCGTCGGCGCATCCTGTGCATAACGTGTTTCATGTGTCCCTGATGAGAAAGTATGTGCCAAATGAGTCTCATGTGCTGAGTTATGACAACATCGAGATTCAGGCAAATGGTATATACGAGAAGAGACCTGTGCGTATTCTCGAACGCTGCGAGAAGCACTTGAGGAACAAGGTGGTACCGTTAGTAAGAATCCTCTAGTCCAAGTCAGGATCTGAGGAGGTGACTTAGGAATCTTGGGAGACTGAGTCTGAAATGAAAAGTCGTTTTCCCGAGCTGTTTTCAGCCTAGTTTCGGGGTCGAAACTCTTTTTTAAGGGGGAGGTATTGTAAAAACCCCTAAAAGTCCCAACGTTCGTTTTGTAAGCAAGACGTGTTAGGCATGTTCTGTAATCCTGTAAGAACCATATGAATGTATGGATACACATTTAATGAAATATATGGGTTCTATTCATTGGAGGGTTGCTAAAATCGGAATTAAGCAAGACCCGCGGTCAAGGCCCGAGAGTCGCGGGTGCAGCAGTGCCCGCGATCGCGGTTATGAAACCGCAATCGCGGCACCATTGCTTCGTCTTCTTCCTTGTCTTCTCTGAGACGCCGACGATCTGTGTTCTGGCGTTTCTTCTCCGAGCGACTGGTGTAGGGAGGTCAAGCGGTTGGGTGACCCTCTCATTAAGTGGAGGAGCTCTACCCTTGCCTGATAAATAGAGGCGGATCCGAGGGTTCTTCTCATGGTTCATCTCTTCCTCTCGGTTTTTGGTGTTGTCATCGGAGTTCATTGTCGGAGCCGGAGTTTCATCAAAGCGAAGCCAGGAGTGGTGGTGGTACGCGCTTGTCCAAAGAAGCAAGATCCGAGCCTCATTTTCCCTCGGTATGGCTCCGTTGTGTTCGTTTAGATTGTCGTTCGACAAGGGATCCCGCGACCGCGGCATAAATACCGCGAGCACGGTTGGGTAGAGGTCCGCAATCTCTGCTAGGCATGGAACTGCGATCGCGGCCCATCTGCCGCATGCGCAGTTTTGCCCAGCAAAATTGCCTTTTCTTCGTTCTTTCATTCCTTCGTACCCGTAACTAATTAGGGTTTTGTGTTAAAACTCGTCTCGTATGCGTCGTCGGTGCGGGATTATGCTCGTCTCCATGGCTGGTTGTACTGATTGGAATCCGACCCTACTGAATGATGATAAATTCCAACGGGAATTTTAGTAGGCAGTCGTGCACAAGTTCAAGTTCCCAGATTTCGGACCCAACTCTTCGTTCGTCCAGACTAAGGCAAGTGGCGGTTCGCTCTTGTTGATTTATTCCATATTCTTCTTGATTATCAATTACTTAATTGTTTACTTAAGTTGGAATAAAGTTGTTGATTTGTGTTTGGGAACCTAAACGATAAAATTTTGTGTTAAAAAAATATGAATTTATAATAGGTTGTATATATTGCTAGAAACAAAGGTATTATATATTATTCTATATGAAATTACCGTAAGGTGATAAATGGATTTTGGTGTGGATTTATATGTGGACTTACATGCTTAGTTAGCACGAGTATTCGTAAGAACCCTATGTATCTTGCGAGGTCTAGTCGTTTCTTTATAACAAGTATTAGGAGGTTTTAGCCCTAGTACTCCTAGTCATGACTGTACCCGTATTTGGATATAAGTGGTAGGTGCACTTAGCTAGTGTCAACATTCAGGATTCATCCCAAAGATATATCTCGTATCGAGATGATGTGAATTAAAAGCCTTAACGTGAATGTACGTTTTGAAAGTAAATAAGATAAGTGATTTTACGCACATAATTAATATACCCTCGGTCGAGAAGTACAAAGTGAAACCCGCCCGTACTCTTGTTAGAGTAAGTCCTCTTTCCAATCTGGATTTGCAGTACGCGGTGAGGTTGGTCGTGGACCCAAATAATCAATGTCGTTTTTATAAACTTGTGTCAAAACTTAAAGTTCCCATACAATTGCATATGTTTCCTATAAGACTCAATTCCATTGGAGTATTTCTCTTGAATCATTCCTTTACTTGTATTTCCATAGAAGTATTGAAGTTAGCATCGTCTATCGGTTGTTATTCAAAAAGCGATTGTTGTAACTTAATACAACTACTTAGAACCTTTTCTTTCATACCCTTGCGTAGTCTTTCATTGGACTAACCAACCGTTATTTTTCTTTTGCATGGTTGGCTAGTGTCATCCGTCTCATATGGCACATCAGGTAAATTTCCTCAACTGTGAGAAGGCAAGTCCCCGACGTTGAAGACAGTTGATATTTTGAGGGTTCCCTTAAGGTTGAGGATCCTAGCGTGAGATTTACATGGTTTAAAACCCTTTATGGCGTTTTATATATTTTAAAGACTTCCGCTACAATATATGTTTTTGTATTTGGTTTCAATTACCGTTTGTTACTTGCAACGTCGGTGTGAAACATTATTTGGTCATTTCATGATATTTAATAAAATTTACAATGTTATATTTATTTGCAATAAAAACGATAAGCCTTGGGTGATCCCAGATATGTCTTTGAGGTCACTAGCGGTAATATTTCCAAGTTAATTTTGGGGGTGTTACAACCACCACCACCACTCAAGAAAGAAGGAGAATTTCGCACAAGGGATTTGAAGTGCTTGAAGTGTCTAGGCCGAGGCCACTTTGCCAAAGACTGCCCAACCAAAAAACAAGTGTTGCCTAACACTCATGGAGATTATGAGTCCGAAGATGAACTCTTGGAAGAGGTCGTGAAGGAAGAATGACAAGTAGAAGAGGAGCTCCATCTAGAGGCTGCCGTGGGAGAATGCTTTGTTGTCTGCTTGCGCCCTAGTTTCCAATGAAGCCCCAAGTATCCTTACTCAACGTGAAACCATCTTCCACACAAGGTGCTTCATCCAAGGTAAGGTTTGCAGTATGATAATAGATGGTGGCTCGTGCTACAACATTATTGATCTCTTGGTGGTCACTCGCTTTAATCTCTCCACTACACCTCATCTTCAACCCTACACCTTGTGTTGGCTTAACTCTTCCACTCCTCTCAAAGATAAAGAACAAGTCAAGGTCAAATTTTCCATTAGAGGCTATGAAGATGAAGTTCTATGTGATGTGTTGCCCATGACTGCTTGCCACATCTTGCTTGGGAGGCCGTGGCAATTTGATAGGGGTGTTATACATTATGGGGTTACAAATGAATACTCTTTCCATTTGAAAGGCAAGTGAATCACTCTCCACCCCTTAATGCCACATGAAATCATGGCTGATCACGTAGAAAGGGAGCAAAGGAAATTGGTCAAGGAGAAGGAAGCCACGACCAAGGGCAAGAAGTTGGCCATAGGGAGCAAAGGAGGCGCATCCAATCACATGCTTCTAGCCAAGCCAAATGACGTGGGTCACGCCATCCAAGGAAGTAAAGTTTAATACCTTCTCATATTCAAGGAAACATTGTTTTCATCCCAGAGCTAGATGATCTCCCTAAACCTATTGCTTGTCTTTTTCAGAGGTTTGAAGATTTGTTCCAAGAGGACATTCCTAGTGGGCTGCCACCAATTAGAGGGATAGAACACCAAATTGACTTCATACTCGGGGCCATACTTCCAAATTGAGCTGCCTATAGAGCCAATATGGAAAGGAACACAGCCTTATATAGGCTTTAAGGGAGTACACGGACACCCTTTCATATGGCCACAAAACTTAACTCCACAACTCTCCACCTCCCCAAGTTTATCCAGCAATTAAAAGAGGTCTTTAAACACATAAAACACTTATTAATAATCTGAAAAATAATAAAAAGCAGACATATTTGAATGCCTTCTAGAAGAAGTGTCAGATGCGCCGGCGATTGGCTCCTTATGTGGCCCGGCACGCCACAAGCAAGGTCATCGAGTCAACTAGGTCATGGCTCGGCACTCCTAAGCTTAGAAGACCCCTCTTGAGCTTGGAATGAAGCTCTTTGGCTCGCGCAAGCGTAATGGCTCCAGGTAGTGGCTCATCGTCGTGCTCCAAGGGTGAAACCCAAGCGACTCCGCGCGTGAAGGAAGGTGAGCGGTGTTGGCGAGGCTCTTTGAGATTTTCACCGGCCAACCTTGAGTAAGGGTTCAAGGAGTGTTGTGGTCCTTGGTCGTGCGGGCAATCTTGAGGAATGGCAAATGGTATCGTGGAGGGGTCGGCCATGGGCAAAGAGATGCGGCCATCGTCTAGTCTTGGCAAGGACTCCGCGGCACACTTGGACTGGATCAACTCATCATGAACTAGAGCATCATGGGACGTCTTAGTGTTCAAGGAAAGTGGTGTGGCTGGCATGATGGCCGTTGGTGGCTTTACGGGCGCCGAGGATGACATAGGAGTGGCGGCCGCTCCGGTGTTTGGAGCGTCAAGGCCTCCTTGATGGGACATAGTCACATCATCCTCCCTCTCTTGAAAGGGATTCGACCTCGAATCAAGATTGTCATAGAGGTCCTCATTATCCACCACAAAGGGAGCTAAATCCGCAACGTTGAAGACATCATGGAAGCCATAGGTAGGGGCAACTCTAACTTGTAGGCATTGTCATTTATCCTCTCGACAATTGAAATGGCCCATCCCCTCTAGGTTTGAGCTTTGAATTGCGGAGGGTGGGGAAGCGCTCCTTCCTTAGATGCACCCATACAAGGTCTCTCGGCTCAAAGATCACCTCCTTGTGGCCCTTGTTGGCTTGCTTCATGTATTGCATGGTTCTTCTCTCCAATTGCAGTCGTGTGTCCTCGTGCAACTTCTGAATCCATGCAGCATGGTCAGCTCCTTCTTTGCTCTCGCGATCTTTGATGGAATAAGGCATGAGGTCTAATGGAGTAGTGGGATTACGGCCATACACCACCTCAAAGAGAGTGTGTTTGGTGGCTGAATGGACCGACCTATTGTATGCAAATTCTATGAAGGAGAGGCATTCTTCCCACGTACGCAAATTAGTGTGCAACAAAGATCTAAGCAAGGAACCAAGAGTTCGGTTGACTACCTCAGTTTGTCCATCCATTTGAGGATGACAAGTGGTGGAGAAGAGAAGTTTCGTCCCAAGCTTGGCCCAAAAAGTCTTCCAAAAGTAGCTCAAGAGCTTCACATCTCTATCCGAGACTATGGACCTAGGAACACCATGTAGCCTCACGACTTGATCAAAGAAGAGGTTAGCAACATGTGAAGCATCATCAATTTTGTGAAAAGCAATGAAGTGAGCCATTTTTGAAAATTTATCTACCACAACAAAGATGGAGTCCCTTCCTCTCTTAGACCGAGGTAACCCTAAGACAATATCCATGGAGATATCCTCCCAAGGGGCTTGGGGAATGGGTAAGGGAGTGTATAGGCCATGTGACTGGACTTTGGACTTAGCACGCAAGCAAGTGGTACAAGATGCATAAAATTTATCAATTGAGCTATGCATGTGTTTCCAATAAAAATGCTCCTTAAGGGTATGCAAGGTTTTAAGCACCCCAAAGTGTCCCATGAGTCCCCCATCATGGGCTTCCTGAACCAACAACCTCCTAGACGAGCCTTGAGGGACACATAGCTTAGACCCTTTGAAAAGAAACCCCTCATGCAAATAGAATTGGTCCTTACTCACCGTAGACATGCATGCATGAAAGATTTCACAAAAATCTGCATCACTAGCATATAGTTCTTTCATGAAAGAGAAACCAAGCAACTTAGCATCCAAACGGGAGAGAAGAGAGTATCGCCTTGAAAGAGCATCGGCAACCACATTGTCCTTCCCCTTCTTATGCTTGATGACATAGGGAAAAGCCGCAATGAATTCAACCCATTTGGCATGCCTCTTGTATAGTTTGCTTTGCCCCTTCAAGAACTACAATGCTTCATGGTCCGAGTGGATGACAAATTCCCTCGGTAGTAGGTAGTGTTGCCATACCTTGAGCACTCGGACTAGGGCCAACAACTCCTTGTCGTATGTGGGGTAATTCAGCTCCGCTCCTCCCAGCTTCTCACTAAAGTAAGCAATGGGCTTACCGTCTTGCATAAGCACACCCCCAAGACCAATGCCAGATGCATCACACTCGATCTCAAAAGTCTTGTCAAAGTTGGGAAAAACTAGGAGTGGTGCATCTGTGAGCTTCTCCTTAAGAGCCTTAAAGGCTTCTTCTTGTGTCGCCTCCCATTTGAAGACCACACTCTTCTTGGTGAGCTTGGTGAGAGGTGTGGCCAAAGTGCTAAAATCCCTCACAAATCTACGGTAGAACCCAGCCAAGCCAAGAAAACTGTGCACTTGAGTCATGGTGGTGGGAGTTGGCCACTCTTGGATTTCCTTCACCTTTTCCTTATCAACTTTCAAGCCTTCCCTACACACAACAAAGCCTAGAAACACCCCATGATCGGAGCAAAAATGACACCTTTTGAAATTGGCATATAATTTTTCACTCCTAAGCACTTCTAAGACTTGTCTAAGGTGATTGACATGCTCATGCAGATTGTGGCTATAGACCAAGATATCATCAAAATAAACTACCACAAATTTACCAAGGAAGGGCCGTAGAACATGATTCATCAACCTCATGAATGTACTTGGGGCATTGGTGATCCCAAATGGCATGACCATCCACTCATACAAGCCATACTTGGTTTTGAAGGCAGTTTTCCACTCGTCGCCCTCCTTCATCCTTATTTGGTGGTAGCCACTTTTCAGGTCTATCTTGGAGAAGATGTTTGCACCATGCAGCTCATCAAGCATATCGTCAAGCCTAGGGATTGGATGTCGATATTTGATGGTAATGTTGTTGATGGCTCGACAATCAACACACATCCTTCATGTTCCATCTTTCTTTGGAACCAAGATGACGGGAACGGTACATGGACTAAGACTCTCCCTCACATAACCTTTGTCAAGCAACTCTTGCACTTGCCTTTGGAGCTCATTTGTCTCTTCTGTATTGGCTCTATAAGCAGCTCGATTTGGACGTGTTGCCCCGGGAATGAAGTCAATTTGATGTTCTATCCCTCTAATCGGTGGCAGCCCACTAGGGATCTCTTCTTGGAACAAATCTTTAAAACCCTGCAAAAGACGAGCAATAGGAGGAGGGAGATCATCTAGCTCTTGGGAAGAAAACAAGGTTTCTTTGAATATAAGAAGATAGCAGACTTTACTTCCCTGGATGGCGTGAACCACTTCCTTTGGCTTGGCTAGAAGCATGTGATTGGATGCGCCTCCTTTGCTTCCTATGGCTAGCTTCTTACCCTTGGCCATGCCTTCCTTCTCCTTGGCAAGCCTCCTTTGCTCCCTCTCTATGTGATCAGCCATTATCTCATGGGGTGCTAAGGGATGGAGGGCAAGCCCTTCAAATGGAAGGAATATTCATTCGTAACCCCATGGTGTATAACACCCCTATCAAATTGTCACGGCCTCCCAAGGTAGATGTGGCAGGTAGTCATGGGCAACACATCACATAAGACTTCATCTTCATAGCCTCCAATGGAAAATTTAACCCTTGCCTGATCTTTAACTTTGAGAGGAGTAGAAGAGTTAAGCCAACACAAGGTATAAGGTTGAAGATGAGGTGTAGTGGAGAGATTAAAGCAAGTGACTACCTCTTGATCAATTATGTTACAGCACGAGCCACCATCTATAATCATACTACAAACCTTACCTTGGATGAAGCACCTCGTGTGGAAGATGGTCTCACATTGGTTAGGGATGCTTGGGGCTTCATTGGCAACTAGGGCGCTCTTGACAATGAAGCAATCTCCCACAATAGCCTCTAGATGGAGCTCCTCCTCTTCTTGTCTTTCTTCCTTCACGGCCTCTTCCAAGAGATCATCTTTGGACTCATAATCTCCATGAGTGTTAAGCAACACTTGTTTCTTGGTGGGGCAGTCCTTGGCAAAGTGTCCACGGCCTAGACACTTAAAGCACTTCAAATCCCTAGTGCGGGATTCCCCTTCTTTCCTGGACAGTGGTGGTGGTACCTCTTTCTTTGGCTGGTTCTTGTAAGGCTCTACTCTTGGGTCTTGATGCCTAGGTTGAGCATTAGTGAATCTTGAGCTTGATGCAGGCCATGGGTGTAAGCTTGAGCTAGTCCTCTTTTTCTGCAAGTTGCCATACACATGGTTGAAATAATGGAGGACTTCTTCAATGGGGATGCCCCTAACACATCGTTGGTTCTCTACAATGTTAGCCAAATCAGAATTCAAACCACCAACAAATTTAGAAATTGCATACTCCTCAGGAAAGTTGATGCCCGATATAAACAAAAGAGTTCTATATAAAACTCATCCGGGCTCCTTGGACCTTGCTTGATGCACTCAAGCTTGACATGGATACGGGTCAAGTAGTCATGCGGCACAAAACGATCTCTCATGGCAGCCTTGAGCTCTCCCTAAGTTTCAATGGTAGGTTATCCTCCATACACACGTTCCTCCTTTTCTTGCCATAATTGGTATGCAAAATCCGTTAAACTGATGGTAGCAAGGGCAACACGTTGAGCATCTCCATAGTTGTAGAAGTTAAAAGCTGATTCAGCCTTGGACTCCCAATCCAAATATTCTTCAACATCTGAAGAGCCTGAAAATGTAGGAACATGTACCTTCACACCATGGTATTGCTCCCTCCCTTGGTGCCTCTCATAGTCGTCTTCAAAGTACCCTCATGGGTCCTGGCGTAGACCCCTTTGGAACTGGCCTACTCTCTCCCTAGGATGGTCTCTAAGAGGGAGATTCCTTTGTACATTCCTCCTTCGCAAGGGAACCGGCCTAGATAAGGGCCGTGGCAGGGCATTTCTTGCACCAATTCCTGCATAGTTAGTCTGAATACGGGGATATGAATTGACATGAGACAAGTGATCCTCACCAAAACCTTGCTCTTGGCGAGTGGTGGCAATTGGAGCTTGGGATGTGGTAGCTTCCTCATTGAGGGCCATCCTAGAAAAGACATTCGGCATGGCTCTGAGTTGGTCTCCTTCTTGGCGTGGTGAGTGTTTGGAACCATCTTCTTCTCGCTGGCCACTTGGCCTCATCCAACTGAGGGAATTCTCAATTTTGGCCTCCATACTTTGCATGAAAGTTGCGGTCTCCGCCCTCACTTCTTGGATTTGTTGCCGCACATGTTCTTGTTGCTCTTCCTTGCGTGTTTGGAAAGCTTTCAAGAGTGTCTCCATAGTGATGGGTTGGGTGGATGTAGGTTCTTGGATGGTGACTCCCTTTTGCTCGTCGGTTCGATCCATGCCACCTTCCTTGCAAGTTAGCAACCAAGGCAAATACCAAGCACAAGATTAAAGAGAAAGTAATTCAATCAAGGGACCCTCAAACCAGCAAGTGCCAAAAAACTTGATTGCAAAGTTTCACAAAATTCAGATTGTAAGCTTTAAGTTTTAGGGTAGACTCAATCAAGCAAAAACAACTACAAAAAAATGAATGAACTTAAGAAAAAACCTTGAACAAACACGAACCAACACAAGTGTTAAGAAAGCTACTAAGCACTTGACCTCTCAAGCTTACTTGGCTCGTTTATTTCTGGCTTCGCCACTCTTTCTCGAGCTTTTGATTACAATTGTGTTACTAGCCTTTTTCTGGTTCTTGTCCCTTTTTCTCGAGTTTGATTCAACTAGAAACTTTGATTATAGCTTGGATCAACAAGTTCAAACGTTTCCTTTCTTCTTCTTTTTATATAATGGCTGCAATTGATGGCAAGAACAAAACAAAGGAAAAAAAAATAAGTAGAACAAGAGAGCTAAGGCCTTTCCCGTATCTTTGCTATTGGATTGGTTCAGTTTAATTACAAGAAATTCCACAAGTCACACAAGTTAATTGCAGCAAGAAAACAAGAAAAACAAGCTAATAACTAAGGCTAATAAAGGGAGGAAGGTGAAGCCAGGAGGTTTGCGGGTGACGCAATTAAAAGGGGGGGTTTACGGGGGGGATTTCAGGGGTTGTCTTCTACCTTTGGAAGGAACAAAATTCAAAGGTGTTTCCAGCAACCAAAAACACGATCAACACAGCTGCACTTTCAACAATTTGATGCAGCAAGACACAAAAAGCATGAAGGCTTGCAACTTAATTGAACTAAGATCGACGTTAAGGGAGGATGGAGTTGATGGGATCTCAGTTTGGCTGAGATGGTAGAGGGGATAGGTGATCTTTCTTGAGTGGATATGACACACCACTAAAGGAAGAACAAGGTGACCTTAGTCTAGGGGATGCAACACACCCAAAGAGGAAGATCGAGAGGTTGTTCGAGCAGAAACATAGTATAAGGATACCTTGACCTTAGTCTAGGGGATGCAACACCAACTTGTTGACACCCAAAGAGGAAGATCAAGAGGTTGTTCATAGCATCAAGAAAAGAGCAATGCCGAGCAGAAAATCTATCACAATTGATATAATGTGCTAAAGGATAAGGGTTACATGAGGCATGCTGAGGTCGAGTAGGGCAAGGGGGGCTAAGAAGACGTTCAGTGTGAGTAACATAGTCCTTTTGCTTCACCGAGGGTTGTCAAACTCTATGTCCTCGGCCAGTAACCTCGTCTAGATTAGGATGATGAATCACAAGAGTAGACAATGAAGCATCAGTCATGGCTCCCCCCTGGCATCGAAAACGGGATCGATCTCCTCTTGAGAAGAAATGTGGTCTGTAGTCGGAGGTTCAACTGAGGCTTGAGCATCCTCATCATCACAAGTATCTAAGATGGATGTCTCGTTTAAGCCAAATGGGAACTTATTTCTCAAAGAAAGTAACATCTCTAGAAACCAGATACTCATTGGTCTCTACATCATACAAATTCCATCCATTCTTGCTTGTAGGATACCCAACAAAGACACACTGATGCCCCCGACTAGCAAACTTGTCTCCAGCAGTATTCAAATTTCGTGCATAACATAAGGACCCAAAAACTCGCAAATGAGCATAAACAGAAAACCTGACCATTCAACAATTCATAGATAGTTTTACCTTTCAACACGGGTGTAGGAAGTCGATTAATCAAATATGCAGTAGTCGAAACACACTCTCCCCAAAACTCGATTGGAAGATGTCCTTGAAAGCGAAGAGCATGAAACACATTGAGAATATGACGGTGCTTCCGTTCGGCATGCCCATTTTGTTGAGGCATTCCTACACAAGAAGTTTGAAACACAATCCCATGATCGCAAAAATAAGTGCTCATGCAAGTAAACTAGGGACAAATCTAGCTAGTATCACCAAGAAACCTCTCCAAATACATTTGGAGAAATCTCCATTTAACAACTCTAGGATACTCCTGATAACTTCAACAGGGTAACCCCATCAGGGTACCCGCCGGTTTTACCAAATTCGTCGGATCTCTAGGATACTCCTGATAACTTTAACAGGGTAACCCCATCAGGGTACCCGCCGATTTTACCAAACTCGGCATCCGACACAAAATCACATCATAACCACCGCTTAAGCATGCATCTTGGCAACTACCATCTCAATTTAAAATTTCATATCTCCCTTTGTGTCTTGTGGTACAAGATGCTCAAATAGAAAAAGGGTAAGAAAGAAAGGAAAATAATGGAGGGTGAAATGAGACTGATTGAGAATTCGCTTTTTGTGGTTATTATGCTTAAAGGATTGAGATTTATACAAAATAACAATGTCCTAAAAATAAGGTAGTGTAAAGATGGAAAAGATAAATTTACCAAAGATACATATCCTAAAACTAACATCTAACAATATCTCTAATACTCTCTCACAAGTTGGAGCATAGAGATGAAAATGCCCAACTTAGGAAGGAGATAACTGAACGGCTGGCGACCCAACGCCTTGGTGAACATGTCTGTCGGTTGCTCTGCAGAGGGAAGATGAGAAGTGGAAAATGTGCCTGTAAGGACTAAGTCATGAACTAAGTGACAATCGATCTCAATATGCTTGGTGCGCTTTTGAAAGACAGGATTCTAATAACACCTAATTTATATATATTTTAGGAGTCTAGTCACATATTAGATTAGATCATTCTCATGCATATTTTATGTATTTTATAGTTAATTTTACATTATTATCTATCCGGAGTCTACACTCATATTTTTATATGTTTCAGTCATTTTAGAAATGCAAGCCAACTTAAGCTTGAATTGTTGTGGGACCGGCCATGAGCAAATGAAACAGCAAAAGGAGCGTAGAGTGAATTTGATAAATTGTGACAAACTGTCAACATATAGGCCTTTGTTAGTGGGCCGACCCATTAATTGATGTAGTGTCACATTGAAGAGGAGGCAACAAATTTTGGAGGAGGGGATTACATAGTTAATTAGGTTTAGTTTTAGTTTGTTGGAGATTTGGTTTTGTTTTATTGATGGAACAGTGCCGTACAAGAGGAGAACTTAAGGAAAGATTTAGCCTTTGTCAACTTGAATTATTTTTGACATTAAGACTAAGTTTCTTATCTCTCGTTTTTATTGAATTAATTCATATATATGTTGATGGCTGGTTTAAATATATTGAATATGTCCTTAATAGGCTTTATGGCATATATGTAATATCTTAGTGTATATAATCATCTATATTAGGATATATATAATATTAGGGTAATAGTGTTGATATGTAATTCATGGTTTATGGTATTAGAGAACCATTAATCAAACCATCAAATTTCATAGACTTGTCAACTGAACCATGTCAAACGAAACAATAAAGAAGAAGCCATCTCCATACGATCTAAACAACAGTGATAATTCAGGGAACGTGATTACGCAAGTTCAACTCAAAGGGGAGAGCTATGAAGAGTGGGCTTTAGCAGTGAAGATGTCACTTCGAGCTCGCATGAAGTGGGGTTTCGTCGATGGAACAATCACGAGATCGGATGACAAGAGCGGTGAATTGCATCACTGGTGGACTGTGAATTCCATGATGGTTTCATGGATCCTCAACACCATCGAACCAAGCCTTCGTTCCACCATCTCTTACATGGAAAGTGCAAAGGAACTTTGGGACGACATCAAGGAACGATTTTCAGTTGTTAATGGACCACGGATTCAACAACTGAAGAGTGAATTGGCAGAGAGCAAACAACGAGGTCTTTCTATGGTGACATACTACGGGTAGATGAAATCGTTGTGGATACACTCGAGCATTATGAACCAATTCTCGCGTGTACCTGTGTTGGGTGCAAGTGTGGGCTTGGACAACAAATGGAGAGACGCCGTGAAGAAGAGAAGATTCACCAACTTCTCATGGGACTAGATGAGACGGTTTACGGCACCGTTCGATCAACGCTTCTTGCAATGGATCCATTGCCTTCCCTGAATAAGGTATACTCAACTCTTATACAGGAGAACGAGTTCGAACCATGAGTAGAAGCAAATAAGACAGAACCGAGACCATTGCCTTGTCTGTTCAAACTAGCGGACGAGGGCGTGGTCGGGGTGAATGGCGAGACAAATCCATGACATGCTCTCACTGCAAACGAATAGGGCATGATGCAACTAGTTGCTTCTGCCTAATCGGGTATCCTTAGTGGTGGGGCAATCGATCCAAAGAGGACCCCAAAACTAGTGTGTAGCCGACTACAAATCCAAATAATGGTGGGCGTGGTGCTAGAGGGGAAGAGGTGGAGCAGTTCGTCCTAACGCCGCTCGAACTCCTAGCGTCGGAACAAACGATAACACAACATTAGAAGCAGAGGCAAGAACAATTCAAGGGCTGGCCAATGACCAAGTACGACTGCTTATTGATGCCTTGAATTCGCAAAAGACGACTATAGGTGAAAGAATGACCGGTATGGTTTTTAACGATACATGGATTATAGATACCGGAGCCACTAATCACATAACAGGAAAAATTGAGAAATTCACTACTCTTGTAAAGATTGCTGGGTGTCCAGTTGGGATGCCTGATGGTCAAAAAGTAATGGCAACAATGGAAGGGAAGCTTGGCGTGAATTTCTCTCTTGATGGATTTCTTTTCGTTCCCTATTTGAATTGTGAACTAATCTCTGTGACTCAGCTTATTGATGAGGCCAAATGTCATGTCTACTTCACTGATAATTTGTGTGTGATACAAGACATACTACGAGGATGCTGAATGATGTGGGTAGGCGACAGGGTGGCCTCTACTACTTCCTAGACGTGTCTCAGGATCATGCAATGAAAGCTTCGACAAGATCTGATTTGTGGCAAATGAGACTAGGGCATCCGTTTGCTGATGTGATTAAACTGATTTCACATATTAGTAGTAAGGAGGTAATAAAAAGCTTGTGATGTGTGTTATCGGCTAAGAAGACTAGGGATAGTTTTCCTTTAAGCATGAACAAAGCTAGTGATGCATTTGAATTAATTCATTGTGATTTGTGGGGGCCTTATCGAACTCCATCTTTATGTGGTGCACATTATTTTCTAACAATAGTTGATGATTTTACTCGTGCTATTTGGCTTTTCTTGCTTGTTGATAAGAAAGAGGTGATGCGTACCTTGTTGAATTTATTTGCCATGGTTGAACGACAATATAGCCGAAAAGTGAAGCAAAAGGACTATGTTACTCACACTGCACGTCTTCTTAGCCCCCTTTGCCTTACTCGACCTCAGCATGCCTCAGGTAACCCTTATCCTTTAGCACATTATATCAATTGTGATAGATTTTCTACTCGACATTGCTCTTTTCTTGATGCCATGAACAACCTCTCGATCTTCCTCTTTGGGTGTCAACAAGTTGGTGTTGCATCCCCTAGACTAAGGTCAAGGTATCCTTTTACGATCTACTAATAACTTGCAACTACAATGACCTTAGCCTGGAATCCCTTTCACATTATATCAATTGTGTCAACAAGTTGGTGGAGCTGCCTATTTTCTGCTCGGCATTGTGTAATAACACTTTTATTTTGTATTAGAGTTTTTTTATAAACCCGAAATCAACCCATAGCAACATAGTATAATTCAGATCTCTTCCATTCTTTTTTTTTGGGTTTAAGTCTGAAATATGTTCTTCGCTTTTGTTATTCGTTTAGTAATTATATATATATATATATTATAATGGGTTTAATCTTAAATAAAATTTTGTTATTCGTTTAGTAATTATATATATATACTATATGATTAGTTTTTCATAATTTGTATGTGATATGAATTTTCACATGTGAAAAATGGTTTGTGAATAAAATTGAGGTTTTTGTAGCCTAAACTTTTAATGGGCTTATTGGCCCATTTATTTTTAATAATATTAAATAAAAATTTCACAAATTTGTATTTGCGACCCAACATGTATAATAAAATTTAATACAACCAACTATATTTTTTAGTATATTTATATATATATAAACTAAAATAAATTAATTAATGGGCTTATTGGCTCATTACATGATTAATAATACTAATGAGCCTGATAAACTGTAATGGGCTTATAGGCCCAAATACAAAATTCAGGCATTTGTATTTTCGGCCTAGTATGTATAATAAAATTTAATACAACCGACTAATTTTTTTAATATATTTATATTGATTAAAAACATGAATTAATTAAAGGACAATTGGCCCATTAAATGTTTAAAATATTAATGAGCCTCCTAATCGTTAATGGGCTTATACAACCGACTTAATTTTGTTCATAATTTTTATATCTTGGAAAATATGTATAGACTTAATTTCGTTCATAACACAATCATTGGAAAATTTTATATATATTCGAAATAAAATAAATAAATAAATATACATACTAATCATTTATTTTAAAATAATAAAAATATATAGACATATGTAAATACTTAATATATTTATGCAAAAGAAGAAAAAATATACATACATACTAAATATTTATTTTTATTACAAAAAATATAGTAAATCTTTTTAAATATTCAATGGACTTATGGGCCCATATTAAATTTGGATAGGCCATAAAACGTAGTAGCAAATTCGAATTGTTTGATGGGCTTAAAGACCCAGTTGATCACATAATGCAAATAAGCACGTTTTACCTTGCAGACTAGAAGATATTTGTATTTTTTTAAAAGAAAAATAGAAACATATCCAGATGCTTCTACAGAAACCCTATCCATCTCCTTTCTTTTCCTGTTTTGGGTTCTCTCTCTCTCTCCCTCTCTTCTTATTTGTGAAGCTTCAAGCTTCAAATATTCCAGATCCATGGCGATTTGTAGAAAAAAAATCAACCTTCGCAATTTGTCTTTCTACCTACGGAAACCCTATCCCTCTCATTTCTTTCATTTTGTCGTTTTGCGTTGTCTCTCTCTCTCTCTCTCTCTCTCTCTCCCCTTATCTGTGAAGCTTTAACATTCCAGATCCATGGCGGATTTTAGAAATTAATTCAACCTTCGTAGTTTGTCTTTTTCTTTCTCTAAATCCCGACCAACCATTTCTCTTTCCTTTTTCACAACGCTCAGATCCACAATTTCCTAGTCGTTTGAAAAGCTGAGTTTACAGATCTATTTTTTTCAACTTCTTCATTTTAGAGGGTTAGGCGAATAGTGATGCCCACCACCGCCAGAAGATCTAGATCCCACCAATCCAGAAGCAGATGTCGAGATGTGACCATTCCTCTTCATTAAAAGGAGGTTATGGAGCGGTAGACAGCTGGTGTTCGCGAGATGATAGCTTCCGAGATATGTTGGATCTCTCTCTCTCTCTCTCTCTCTCTCTCTCTCTCTCTCTCTCTCTCTCTCTCTCTCTCTCTCTCTCTCTATTTATCTCCATCTCTGGCGACCGATTCCTTTTGAAATGCTCGACTGGCTTGTGTTCAATAAAATTGGAGGAAACAATATTCAGGGGGATGTTGGATTTCATTCGGTGTTGATTTTTGTTTCTTGCTTCATTACTCTTTGATATATAATGACATAATTGATTTCATATGAGGATATGAGGAGATCTGGAGGTTAATGAGGATTACACATTAAAGAATGAGGTTATGGCACTCTCCCTACCGTCATCAAGGGAATCAAAATGTAAGTTCTATGTCTCTATCTCTATTTATCTCCATCTCTAGGTCGACTGCCTTGTGTTCAATAAAACTGAAAGAAACAATTTTCAGGGAAATATGTAAGAGTATGTATTTCTATTATATAATACTAGAGTAGAACATCCCTAAGGCCACATATCGTCTCCAAAATAAGCCACGTAATTTTTGCCGTATGTCAATGCCTCAAATTCTCACGTAATTTTACATTATTTTAAAACTCGAATCAATGTCTTCTTTATTTCCATACTCAACAACAAAAATACTATAAAAATATTCTCAACATATTTCTAAATCTTCCTAAAATACTATCCTTATAATTTAATTTAAACATCTAAATTAATTTCAGATAACATTGAAAAAAACTAAGATAAATATCACCTTTTAAAAAAAAAACTAAGATAAATATCAAATATTTAAAAACAAAATTTTCAACCTTCATAACAATCTTTTATTTATAAGTTTCTTAGTATGATTGCAAATAAGACCATAATTGTGATATAAATTAAATTTTTATTAGAATTGAAGTTTGAACGTGGCACAAATTTGGACAAATTTTATGAGTATAAGAATTAGTCATTTAAAAGTCATAATGGTACTCATACAACTCAACTTAAAGAGGAAAACATATAGCATATTTATAATTTTTTTGAAGCACGTATTTATTAACTTTTCAGATAATGCTTTATATTTATATTTCACTTACAAATACATTTTTCGGAAGTGAGTTTGGTGCAAACTGGCATTAAAATGCAAACTTTGTTAAAATGTGAATGGATGTGAATAATTATGTGTGATGCAGTGCACAAGAGTCACATGGTGCACATTGCATTTGCAATATGGTGCACAAAGTTATTGGATGCACAATTGTGTACTATATTGGTCAACTTGTCTCCCACGTTGACCCACCAGTCTCCGACGTTGACCACCGTTGATCAGTCATTGGCCGCATTGACCAATCCTTGACCGATCAGTGCACCTGAGTTACATAAAAATGTACAGCACCAACTTCATTTTGTTTGTTCACCATATTATTATAAGTTGTGCACCACATTATTATATAATTGTTAATCGGTGGCACTTTATTTGTTCACCACTTTCACTTTGTCTGTTCACCATATTACTGTATTTTTGTGCACCAACTTCACTTTGTTTGTTCACCATATCACAATAAGTTGTGCACCAGGTTGTTATACGGTTGGGGTAGACCTCAACCCGATTTGAAATGCTGAAGATAGACCCCGATTTGACCTGAAATAAGCAAAAAAGTGTGGCCCGTAAGGTTGGGGATAGACCCCAACATGACCTGATCCGAGCATAAAAATGTGTGACTTGAAAAGATGGGGAATAGACTCGGACCCGAATCGATAGACCTCGACTTCTCTCGAAATGAGCATAAAAGTGTGACTCGTAAGGTTGGGGATAGACCTTGACCTAAAACGTTGGGATATCCCCCGACTTGACCCGAGATAAGCATAAAGTGTGTGACTTGTAAGTTGGGGATAGACCTCGACCCGAAACATTAGGGATATACCTCGACTTTACCCGAGATGTAAAGTTTATGACTAGTAAGCTTGGGGTTAGACCCTCACTTTGCTTCAAGCGGAATGTTAAGGAGACCTCGACTCGACTTGAAACATTAGGGATAGACCTCGAGATGAGCATAAAAGTGTGTTACTTATAAGCTTGGGCATAAACCCTGACCCACCTGAAATGATTGGTGATAAACACCAAGTTGACCCAATATGAGCATTAAAGTATGACCCGTAAGTTTAGGGATAGACCCTGACCCAAAACATGGGGATAGAACCCAACTTGACCTGAGATATGCACAAAAGTGTGTGACCGTAAGGTTCATAATAGATCCCAACGTTGACCCAAAACGTTAGACATAGACCGCGACTTGATTTGGGGTGATGCTTGACCAAAAAAGGTGGGGATACACCTCGATCTAACCCGTAAGGTTCGGGATAGTCCCCGACCGGACTAGAGATGAGCATAAAATTGTACGAGCCCTATTGTCGGGGATAAACTCCGATCCCGACCCGTTTTACATGTCTAATCATAATGCATAACCATTTGTGATGCAATTAATATAATATATGGCTAGCCATCTACTTTTATTGAGATAAATATATTAGAAATTAGCATTGCACACCCAAACAAAAAGTGAATTAGTTGGCAAAAGCCACTCTAACCGCGTATGAACATATGATAATGCTTATATAGCAATTAATTATTTTATTTATAAAATTATGTTGGTAACTTATTTTGCTAAAATTTACAAGTTGGGTTGCTTTACAACTTTGTCATTGGATAAGAGTTACACAAATCACAAGTTGAACCCCTTTTATAAAATATTATAGGAATTAATTAGTACAAAAGTTGTGTAAATAAAGCAAAATAATTAATTTTTAGGCCTTTTAGCAAAAATACACATTTGCAAGTTGGATTTAGCAAAAATAGGCTTGTTGCATTTGGTATTACAAGCATGTCCAATTAGGTACTCATGCAATTTGTATTTACCTTTTCTTTTAATTAACAAAAAGCTGGAAAACCTTTTCCTTTCCATAAAAATATAGGTAAAAGAAAGTAAAAAGAAATAATAACCAATTTTTTTAATAAACAAGTACCATGGAAAAATAATTAAAGAAGAAGAAAATCTTGCCATCATAAAATAAGAAGCAAAACGGGAAAGAAAGAAAGAAGTACAAGAAAAGATATAAAAGTACAACCTTATAAAGAACATGTCACATCAATCAGTTCAATTTTCCCTCCAAAAAAAATTCCCCCTAAAACTTTACCTCTGTTACCGCAGGGCAAGTTTAATCTTAATCTTCGAAATTCCTGCCAGACTACATTCATCTCCATTCCTCTTGTTTCTTCTTCTTTAATCATGCCTTCTTCTTTAATTCTCCCACACTTCATTAAACGTTATTCCCCTTTCTTTAGCGAGAAAGAATCATGCCACACTTCATTAAATGTTATTTCCCTTTCTTTAGTGAGAAAGAATCATGTCACACGTCATTAAACGCTATTCCCCTTTCTTTAGCGAGAAAGAATCCTGCCATACCTGTTAGTTGTTCAGAAGAAGGGAATCTTATTAAACATTCAATACAACATGGGTAAGTTGTTATTGTTTTCAGAGTTGAAAATGGCTATTAACTTCCACTTGTATTCTTACAGTTAGTTTTTGTTGTCCTTAGGTCGAACAAAGTTCATGATGTCTTTGATTAGCGGTGGGGAGTAGAAGTTGCATGGTGATTGGTGAAACTTGGACCTATGAAGGCCAACATAAGGCTAACAGAATTATGGTATCGGATACCTCAAGGTTTCAAGAGCGATGGAGAAAAATATCTGAAAAGCTCTTTGTTGATCATGATATGTTTTGTTTGAAGTTGAGTTACACTTCAACTTTCAAAGCAAATCTACCACTTTTTTATCTTACTGACAACGATGATCTTGAAGCATTCAAATTTCTTAATATGAAATCTTATGAATAGGGGGTCTAGCTGATATCCCTTTATACAAGCTTGACAGTGAAGGGTGCAAATAACTTGTTTGGGGAGTTTTTTTTAGGACAAACCTTGTATCGATGTAGAGTTAAGTGCACCCCCACCATTGGTAACACAAACACAAACTCTTGTCTGAACTATGGAAGGTGAAAACAACATGGGCTATTGGATACTAGATGATATATTGCATGATGATGTTCTTCAGGATGCAAGGGGAACATTGTCTTAGATGGATGATAGAACATATGTCGATAATAACCAGAAAAGGAAGAGGGATGATGTAAGAAAATGGTTTTGCAAGAAATCAACACCAGCAGAAGTTGTCTTACTAAGCATCGACGATGAAGAAGTTGCAACCAAGCAAAGGGGGTACTAAGCAGCGACGACGAAGAAGTTCATGTTTCTGAAACAAAGCACAGGGGGTGTGACCTAGTCATAATTGTTGACGATGATCAAACAACTGAAAAGGACATCCTTGGTGACATTGAAGGGGAAGGCCACACCGATTTTATGAATGATAACCTTGGTGACAATGTAGGCCTTGGCGAGGAGGAAATGGACTCCGATTTTATGAATGATGTAGTTGAAGCTAAAGAGAGGTATTACCGACCAATGGATGAGAATGGTGAATAGGTCAAATTCAAAGATGAAGAAGTAAAGCATGGGGCTAATAATATGATAAAGATGGGAAATACATTTGATACCAAGAAGGAGTTGAAAGATGTGTTAATTGCAATTGCTTTGAAGGATTGTTTCCACCTTAGGGTGAAGAAGTCCGAGAAAACAACATATTCAGTAGGGTGTGTCGACAAAGCATGCACATTTGGATGTCATGGCGCAGTAAAGAAAGAAAGTGGTTTGTTCGTGGTTCAAGTTTGATGGAACCCGTTGTTGTAGATTGCGTTATCAACATAACTACAACAAACATGCAACTACATCCATAATAGCTGAAAAGATACTTCCAAGGTAAAACTAAGTTGTTTCAGGTACGTGTAATGCCTTATTGCCATGTATGACAAGATGTGAGTGATGATTCTGTTTTATTATTTGACAGGTTCGGAGGTCGTAAGGAAGCTCCAAGAGCAAGAGAAATACAAAGTGCCATGAAGGACATGGGAATTGATGCCAGTTATTTTAAGGCCAATCGAGCACGCTTGTTAGCCGAGGATATGATATGAGATACTGCAGAGGGGAGTTACAATGAGTTGAACTCGTGGTTTTACATGTAAAAAAATTGAATCTTGGCTCCCACACGGCTATTTCCATATATTCTACCAATTGTTTCAAGTACTGCTTCTGGTCCTTAGGTCCTTGGATAAGGGGACTGTCCCAACTAAGGAAGGTATGCATGATGGTAAAGTACTTTTTGCACAATCAAGTAATGTAAGGATTAGTAGAGATGTATGACAGGATGTTCGTGCGCATGACAAGATGATATTTTGTTGCATGACAAGATGATAAGTTGTTTTAAGGGTTGTTTTATGGTCTCATGTAATTTCAGTGGATGGAGCTTTTTTTTAGTGGGAAATATTTTGGCCATCTTCTTCTAGCTACAACCCAAGATGGAAACAGAGGCATATACCCTCTCGCATTCACAATGGTTGACAGCGAGAATGATGCGTCATGGTCATTTTTCTTCAGTCAGATGAAAGCCATTGTAGCAGACACGGAAGAGGTTGTGTTCGTGTCTGATCGTCACGCGAGTATTGCAAGTGGATTGAGAAGACATTATACTCTTGCAGGTCATGGCTTTTGCATCTATCATATATACCAAAACTTCAAGACAAAATACCGTAGGGGAGACATGTTGAGTTAGTGGAACAAGGTTGCAAAGGCTTACACCTTTGAGGAGTATACGAAGCAGTAACGCAAGCTAGAAAGGGATTCAAAACAGGTTGCAAAATATGTTCTAAGTGCAGGGTTATCCATGTGGTCAAGGGCTCACTTTCCGGCAAACAATTTCAACATAATGACAACGAACAATGCTGAATCTTTGAATTCACTATTTAAGGAGGAGTGTGCCTGACCTATAGTTGCATTGTTTGATGTGATTCTACAAACTTTTGCAAAGTGGTTTTGTGAGCGGAGGGAACACGGAAGCAGGTGGGCTGAGGGTGATACAAAGGAAACCACCAAGCTTATGGACGTCAGGTATCTGATGTCTTTATCAATGAAGGTGCGTAGGCTTAGTTATTTTGAAGCGGAGGTAACATATGGAGATAACAGATTTAAAGTGAATCATCACGCTCAAACCTACCAGTGCAAGGTATTCCAGACAGAGTGGATTCCATGCACACATGCCCTTGTTGTAGCGAAGGATAGGGGTGTTGATGCTTCTTCTTTGGTGAGTCCCTTTTACATGAATGATATGGCTAAGGAAGCTTACAAAGAAACAGTGCACCTGGTGCTCCCAACCAGTCGTTGGAATGTTCCTCCATCTGTATCCAATAAGCCTTTGTCTTCCACCGTGAGGAGACATGTTCGAAGGCCCAAGGTTAATAGGTTTAAGGCGCATTGGGATAGGAATTGAGGTTGAACGCATTTTGTTAATATGTGTAGTAAGAGATCCAAACTCTTGAAAAGATCTCTTGCCACTCATATTACTTTTGAACCTAATTAATGTAATTTGCTTATGACTTTTTCTTGTGAACTTTCTTTTCTTCGAAGACAGAAGCAAGTCATGGTCTTATACTTATCATCATGTCATGGTCGATATGGTTTCAAAGTAGTTAATGTAATTTGTGTGGTTCGAATTGGTGAACTGATATTTAGTTGAAAATAGTTAATGTAATTTTCTTCATTAATGTTATTTCGCATATTCGTTTTCGTGCATTCATAGAATTTAGCACAATCATGTCATGATTCCATATATATCTGAACATGTTCGATATGTTTTAAAATAATCCTACCGGACTAGTTTGGGCTAAATTGATATGACACAATCTTGTCATGATTCCATATATATCCTGATAGGTTCAATATGATTTGATATAATCCTACCGACCAACATCAGTGACAGTCCAGATCACATAGGAAGAAGAAGAATGATTAAAATAGGAAGAAGAAGAGAATGATTGAAATGATAATACTTGACTTGTCTTTTCCATTGAGCTAAGTCACCATACAAAATGTCAAACATCTATGCGTAGCTAGTAAAATGCATAAAGTTTGAAAGTGGCATCCTTGGTTCCATCTTCTTACAGCTTATAAGCCACTATACCAAGCAAAATCAAAATAACTAGGACAACCAACAGAGGTATCGCAAACCGCTTGAACCTTCTTAGATCGTCTCGTTCCAAGCAAACCAACAGATGCGCGATTGTTAAACCAGACACCCTCTCTGACAAGTCACCATTAACATTATCGGCAACCGTTTGATGCCTAAAGTAAGCAACCGGGCTTTCCTGCAATAAATCCATTTCCTCCCTGAACTCATCCTCAACCATTTCCTCCTTGAACTCATCCTCAAGGGCCTGCATTTGAGAATATCATTTCGGTCAATAATTCAAGTAATTGGAAAGGTAGCTAACAAAAAACAAGTGGATATGACAGAAATCACCCTTAGGTTATCAGATAGCGCATGCAACATGATGACACACTGAAATTAGTTAGTGTCTCCAACACCTCTCTTGGCAATCCGTAGTTGGACTGGAAGGAATTCTGTTGTGGGAGACTAAAATCATTCATGTCAGTTTTAGAGTCTGACATTCATGTAATTAAATATCAACTACACTAGATCATGACAGGATACATATCGATTCACACATTAAAACCCACAATCCCCAATACCAGCTAAAGAAATCGAAGAAGTTCATGATTTACAACAACGATAAATTCAAAAAAACTAACCCCAATACAAACCCTAGATATGTTATGTGAAGAAGAATGAGGAGTGAAAACCCCTAATTTCAAAGCAAAACCCTAAATCTTTTAGGGGTTTAGTTATGAAATTTTCCAAAACCCTAAAACTAGTTACACATATATTGATGTGACCCTCGGTCCCATCGACCAAGAGCTTACGGACCAGAGCTAGAGCATTTCAAGAGAACCAAGAGAGCCAAGATGACCAAGGTGACTTGAGTGATGGCTCAAGTGTCCAAGAAGAGCTTATAAGCCAATCACAAGGGCCCGAGCCAATGCATCCATCAAGAGCTCAAGAAGGCCTCGAAGCTCCAAGTCTAGCTTCTCTTGAGCCATTCAATCTCCCCATGGTGCGTCCGGGAGCATGATCTATGTTTTAATTATTTCATGGCAGCTTATGCATTCTTAGACATTGGTTTAGTTGTTTTTACATTAAATTTTGGGTTTTAGCCTTTGTAAGGCTTATTGGGACTTGATGGGCCACAACCTTGTACTTTTCCTTAGTTGTTTTCTTTTGTTTTTGGCCTATAGAAGGCAACAGCTACTCATTTGAGAATGAACATTTTTTAAGAAAATCCAAAAGACTATTAAGAACCTCTCTTTTCAGTCCTGAATTTTCAGAAAAACTATCCCTTGTTCGTGTGTAATATCGAACAACAATCGATCTTCTTCTTTGGGCGTGTCATATCCCTTAGGTGTTGATCAAATTGCTCTTCTTCGGGTGGTGTGTACTATCCACTCAAAGGAGTTCACTTATCCAACAACTTCATCCTAGATCCATCTCCAAATCCATCTCCATTCAACTTCCCCTTTCACGTCCTCCATCCAAAACTCTTTTCTCGTTGAACTCCTTCCCGAAACTCTCAGCGGCCTCTCAGCGGCCTCTCAGTAGATTCAACACAACTTTCTATTCCTGGATCTGATTGCGCTAAAATTTTGAGGACATTGTCTAGTTTTCCGGATCTAACTCTGGGCTTTGGAATCACCCAATTCAGAGTTCATACCAGAGAAAACGAGCCAGTTGAAGGTATGACGGATTTCTGGAAGTTTGTTGTCGAATTCCTTGGAGGTCTAGGGGGCTTTACCTTGCATTGTAAACTTCACGATCCTTGAAACTCATCACGTGGTATTAGAGATACGTAAGGTAACACTCAAAATCTTGGTTTAAAGACTCTAGAATTTTAGATTTGCAAGCATAGATTCAGCCCTAAAAACGTTGTCTTATTGTGTGTGTCATGTTGCGTCTTGTTATGTCTTGTTGCGTCTTGTTAGTGTCTTCTAGATCTTGTGTTGCTCGTGTCCTCTTGTGTTGTTTGAGTCATTTTGGGTGCCAAAAACTGATTGAGAAGGCCGTGGGTTGAAGAGATCAATTAGTTGTGCCAGAATCCTATAAACTAAGGAGATCTTAACCAAGTTGTTACTTGCTGATTTCCTTGTTGTGTCCATGCCCATTTGAATTTTGAATTGGTTGTTTGCTGATTCAAATCACTGATATTCCCTAGAATAATTGGTCGTGCATTTTAGTAGTGTTAGGGAGTCGTTTGGCTGCACTCGATAATTGAATCAGTTGTTCTTGTGCATAAGACTGAAAATTCAACGTTAGAGTAACGAGAAAGGCTCCTTGTGCATTTTAAATATTTGTGTTGCATTTCAATTCAGTTGTAGTCTTCTAAAGTCAAAAAAAGAAAGGAGACGAATTGCATTGATTGAAAAAGTGGTTGAAATCAGAAATACCCGGTCTAGTAACAAAAGGGAAGGCCTTAGATAATGTGATTCAACAAGATTTAACAAGTGTGATCTTTGACTGATTTGGACGTGTGAAACATAGTGATATTGCAACAAGTGAATCACTATAAGTGCAAGTGAGTTTAGTAGCTTCTTTGACGTTGCTTGACTTAGTTTTTGCACAAGAACTTCGGATTCATTTGTGGTGTGTTTGCTTGTTTCTTTTGTCTTTGATTTGAGTATAGGAACCCTAAGCCATCCTACATAGGTTGCTTGCTTGGTTGAAAGTCTTGATTCTTGAATCAAGGTTGTAAGCTCTTACTAGCTAATCGTCCATTGATAAGCTTAAGTTTCTAAGGTCCTTGTGATTGGTTTTGCTTCAACTACTAACCTTGCAAGGAGAGTACATGGAGATGTCTAGCTTGGGCAGAATGTCACAAAGGGATTATCTTTACTTTCGGGCTTATGGTGTGTACCCTAACTCCCAAACTCACACGAGAACCTACAAGGATTTTTGTGGACAAGGTCAAGGAGCTAGAGAGCATATCAATAGGCCCATGGCGCCACAAAATGTGCTACGACACCCACCTCCAAGGGAGCACATCAGAGAAAGGAATCTCCCTCCACTTAGGCGGCAACAACAATCTCCAAGGAACATGCCACCAAGGTGGTCCTCTTATGGAGACTATGGCTATGACTATAGCTATATAGAAGAAGAAAGACGTCCCGCCCCGACAAGGTATCAAACCATCCCTTCTTTTGAGCCTTATTGTATTTCTTCTAACCCTTAAGCTCTAGCAATTCGTGCATCTTTGTGAGTCATATCAAAGCTGCTCAATCGCATCCTTGAACCCCCTTGGTGAGTCACATCCAAGCTAGGTTCAAGAACCCCTCCACGACGTGGTGAGTCATATCCACCTAGTGAAGGCTATCAACCGGCTCCTCCACCAACCACCACCGCCGCTTCCACCCTTCAAACTACCCTCCATAAGCCACCCTTACACCACCAAGCGCCTCCCCCAACGCTTCCAAGTCTCCCTCAAATCGCAACCCTAAATCACCCTCCACCGCTAGGGTTTCCACCGAAACCACCCTCACTTCCACCCCCGATATCTCGAGGCCCACGTGGGCACCACTAGGCCCCTTCTACACCACCAATCTCAACATCATCCACCACTACTGCAGCCCAAGTCCGCCGCAAAATGACTCCAATGCCGCCCTGCAGCCCGCTCCCAAAGACGCCTCCCCGGTTTGCCGAAGGGTGACGACCGGCCAAGCACTTGCACCGAAGCTCATCCAAGTCGATCCTTGTCAAGGGCATAGATAGAGTGAACCCACAACCCCGGGTTAGAGCACGTGATATCGTGTGTGTCATGTGTGAAGGGAGAGGCTACTTGGCCAAAATTTGTCCAAACCAATACTACACTTACAAGGATGAGGGATCCTTTGAGAATGAAGTTTTGGTTGTTACTGGTGAGGGAGAGGAGGACAAAAGTGCGGTGTAGCCACCCTCCTATAGATTTAAGAAGCATTGAAGAGCCACCTAATGGGATTGATGTCGAGGAAGTTCAACTTCAAAATTTTGTCAAGAACCATGTGGAAGAAGTGGATGCCGAACCAGTCCAAGAACCTCCTCAAATGGTTGAACCAAGTGCCGTCAAAGAGCCAATACAAATGCCCCGTGATGTCAATGACATGATTGGACTTATGAAGGGGAGTTCCTTATTTGTCTCAACCTTGACTTTGAACCTCTTAAAGGAGAAAGTCCCAAAAGCAACCTTTTTGAAGTTTAAGAGGGGCGTCGCTGCAAGTGAGTTTATCACTCAAAGAAGCCTCGGGCGGAATCTAGGGGAGTTCCATTCTCTTTTCTTACTCCTTAATGTCATTAAGTAATGTTGTGCATGATTATAAGAATGCAACTATGGATAGAACAATTTCTATAATGACAAGCTATTTTACATCTAGGACTATGTTCTCTTTCTTGCATTATAGTACCATGTCTCAAATCATGTCCAAGAAATAGCATCTAGTTCATTTTTTACCTTCATGTCTAAGTATTCTATTAGTTTAAACGGTTTTATCATGAGGCATATGCTTAGGCAAAAGAAGGGTAGTGGCGTAACATGTGCATGCATCCTTTTTTTTAGCCAAACGGTAAATTGTATTGATAGGTTGGGAAAAAGGCCCAACGTTCTGTTTACACACACCAATGCAAACCAAACAAAGAACAACAAAAAGAACTATAACAACAATACAAGGACAGAAATCAGGAAAAAAAACAGAACAACACAATAGGTCCTGCACGCAGACAGGAACAAGAACCCTGTAGAAAACAAGCAAATATGCCAAGCTAACAAAACCAGCAACAAGATACAAAAAATCAACAAAAACCAACCAAAGAAACAATAGCTCAAATCCGAAGCCTCCTTCGAAGAGCTCTCCCTCTTCTACCTGTAGACTTCATCTTATGCAGAATTCTAAGTTTGCACTCCTCAATCACTCTAGCTGCACACTGTACTGACGAAGCTGCTCCATTGTCTCTGAAAATGACTTCATTTCTCATCCTCCGGGAATGGTAGATAGTACCAGTCAAAGCCAAAAGTTTACTCTGGTAGATATTGTTGTTTCTCCTATTACACTGAGCAAACCAAGCCCACCATTCAATCAAGTTATTTTTCTGAGTACTGACCCCTTGCCACTGCATAACAATCTGAACAACTTCTTTAATAACCGAGCAACCAAACCAAAGATGATTCTCATCTTCTTCAGCATCATGACACAGCACACATCTAGCTGAAGGAAGGATACCCCATATGTGCAACTTACTTGCAGTAGGAAGACGACCAATGGTTACCAACCAACATATGAAACTCCACTTCCTCGGATGAACACCATTGCACAAAACATTACACCAGGTACTCTCCTGGGAATGGTTCCTGAGCATATTGTAAAGGCACTGACTATCCATCTTACCATTGCTTTTGGAAAGAAACTGCTCCTCAATCACAGTATCATCCCTATGTTCCAAAACCTTATTCTTAATCATCACAAGATGCTTCCACACCACTGAGCTACAAGGAAGAGCCTCCACTAGCCAGATTGGAACCTCTTTAGTAAGATGCTTCTTAGCCCACATGGTCCACAAATTCACCCTACCTTTATGCAGATCATACATAAGGTGAAACATGAGAATGTCATTCCATGAAAGTAATTCCTTAAAGTTCAGGCCACCCTCCATAAAAGGCCTACAAACTTCTTCCCAAGCAACAAGGCATCTTCGATTTTCCACCTCTCCTGACCAAAGGAAAGCTCTGCACATAGAGTCAATCCTTTTAATGACCTTCTTAGGAATGGAAATAACTTTCATCCAGAAAGACACAATACCCTCAAGTATAGCTCTAATAACTTGGGCTCTTCCTGCATAAGAGAGCTTTCTTGCACTTCTGTTCTGGATCACACTCTTAATTCTGTTCAGTAGAGGATCAAAAGCACTAGCCAGTAATCTCTTAGAGTGCAAAGGAGCTCCAAGGTATTTAACAGGGAAAGTACCTTGACTAAAATTGAGTACAGCAGAACATTCCCTCTGCCTATCTTCAGTCAGACCACCAAAAAACACTTTAGACTTAGCAGGATTAGCAATCAAACCTGATTCCTGACCAAATTCAGTCAAACACTGCTTGATCAACTTCAGAGAAGGAGTGGTAGGTTTGCAGAAAATAAGTAGATCATCAGCAAAGACAATATTTGTAAGTTGCAGCTGTTTACACTTCGGATGGAATCTAAACTCTCTGTTAGTACTCATCAATTTCATTTTCCTTGCAAACATTTCCATGACAATAACAAAAAGAAATGGAGAGAGAGGATCACCCTGCCTTAATCCTCTTTTACCTTCAAAGAAGCCTCTAGCTTCTCCATTGATAATCACTGAGAAGCAAGGAGTTCTAACACATTCCATAATCCATAAGATAAGTTGTCTAGGAAGGTTGAGAAAAAACAAACATTCTTCCAGATAATCCCAGGACACACAATCATATGCTTTCTGAAGATCAATTTGGAGCATGCATCTAGGAGAGGTTCTAGCACTATCATAACCTTTCACCAGTTCCCCAGCCACAACCATATTATGAGTGATAGACCTCCCAGGGACAAATGCACCTTGATTTATAGAAATGATCTCATCAAGGAGAGGTCTCAACTTCAGCACCAGAACCTTAGAGATGATTTTCAGCATAGTATTACAGCAGGAAATGGGCCTAAATTCTTTAACCAAGAAGGGATGAGCAACTTTAGGAATGAGGCAAACAAAGGTAGCATTTGTTTGCCTTAAGAGTCTCCCTCTGCTAAAAACCTCACCAATAGCAGCACAGACATCTTCCTGAATAAGATCCCAGCCCTTCTTAAAGAACCAACTCCCAAAACCATCAGGTCTAGGGGATTTCAGATTTCCCATACCAAAGACAACCTCTCTTACCACCTGTGGACTGGGCACTACACACAAACTCTCATGGCATTCATCTCGAATCTTAGCACCCCCATAGTTATCAAAATTAAGGCATGTGCATGCATCCTTGCTCATCATATAGAACTTGGAAATTTTTTGCTTACATTCTTAAATTTTCTTGGTAGAGTTCAATAGCCTCATTTTACTGATTTTCTTGTAGGGCATATGAATTCGAGGTCGAATTCTCCTCAAGACGGGGAGGATGATGTGACCTTGGGTCCCATCATGACCAAGAGCTTGCGGACCAGAGCTATAGCATTTCAAGAAAACCAAGAGAGCCAAGATGACCAAGGTGACTTGGGTGATGGCTCAAGTGTCCAAGAAGAGCTTCTAAGCCAATCATGAGGGCCCGAGCCATTGCATCCATCAAGAGCTCAAGAAGGCCTCGAAGCTCCAAGTCTAGCTTCTCTTGAGCCATTCAATCTCCCCATGGCGCGTCCAGGCGCATGATCTATGTTTTATTTATTTCATGGCGGCTTATGACATTCTTAGACATTGGTTTAGTTGTTTATACATTAAACTTTGGGTTTTAGCCTTTGTAAGGCTTATTGGGCCTTGATGGGCCACAGCCTTGTATTTTTCCTTAGTTGTTTTCTTTTGTTTCTGGCCTATAGAAGGCAACAACTACTCATTTGAGAAGGACCGTTTTTTAAGCAAATCAAAAAGACTATCAAGAAGCTCTCTTTTCAGTCCTGGATTTTCAGAAAAACAATCCCTTGTTCGTGTATAATATCGAACAACAATCGATCTTCTTCTTTGTGTGTGTCATATCCCTTAGGTGTTGATCAAATTGCTCTTCTTCGGGTGGTGCGTACAATCCATTCAAAGGAGTTCACTTATCCAACAACTTCATCCCAGATCCATCTCCAAATCCATCTCAATTCAACCTCCCCTTTCACGTCCTCCATCCAAAACACTTTTCTCGTTGAACTCCTTCCCGGAACTCTCCGCGACCTCTCAGTAGATTCAACACAACTTTCTATTCCTTGATCCGATTGCGCTCAAATTTTGAATACATTATCTAGTTGTACAGAACTAACTCTGGGCTTTGAAATCACCCAATTCAGAGTTCAGACCATAGAGAACGAGCCAGTTGAAGGTAGGACGGATTTCTGGATGTTTGTTGTCGAATTCCTTGGAGGTCTAGGGGGCTTTACCTTGCACTGTGGACTTCACGATCCTTGAAACTCATCATAGATGTTAAATTTTAGATTGATGAAGAAGAAGAATGAATGGAAGATGATAAAGGGGGATAGTCGTCGTATCACCTAATCAAATAAATCCTAGCAAACCTAAACAAGTAGTTAGGGCAAGCAAGGGTCGAATCCACAGGGAGGAAGGGATTAATCTATGTGTTGTTCGCATGCAATAGTAACAAGAAGGGGGTTTTGTAGTTGGTTGGTTGCAAACAAAACAAAGTAGAATGGATGAAATATCAAGAGAGAAAAACACTTAGCCAAGTAATGTCCACATAAGTCATTCAAAGGTTGTTCATAGATTAAGTCCTATCTTCCTATTCGGTTATTCCTGTCCCGATCTTATGTAAATTCGAGGGAAACCTTCCACAAAGAACCCTTACCAATGAATAACCCTAGTACCACTAAAGGTTCAACCCAAAGGCAGCAATGCATATAAGAATTAACCAGGATACACAAAACGCTCGCTCAGATGCATTTATCATGTAATTATCTCTCCCTACAATAGAACAATTTCAACCAGAGCATGTAAATTATAGTTGCTACAGAAGAATAGGACGTTAGCCCAACAGTTTCCTAATCCTAGCAATATGAAAATCACCAATAACAACTAGTTGCGCGGGCTAGTGCAATTAATGAAATCCAATGGAATAAGCTTAGAAGAGATAATATAAATCAATAGGAATAAATAGATAGGAACAAAACCTCACAATCAGATGAATAAACTCATGCTTCCATTACCGGACTAAGCCAAAGAGGCTTAGCTCCTCATAGACATGGTGAAAACTTCAAAAGAAAAGAAAACAACGATGAATGAAAATTGCAACTAAAGTGTGGAAGATTTCAACCCTAATGCTAAAAGAAAGTATTTATAGGGCTCTAACAAAATGACCTAGCCCATTAAGAAACTAACTAAATTAAAAATAAGAAAAACGGAAAAAGAAATCTGAAAAGATAAGCTCAGGAAAAGACGCAGCTTTCGGCGCTGATGACCCGCGATCGCGGTTAATGCTCGATTTTTAGCTTCTGTACCACTTTCGTAAAAACTTAATAACTTTTGATTCCCAACTTGGATTGCGCTCATATTTTGGGGACTTGTAGTAGACTTCAAGATCTAACTCCTCGAATTGGAATCACTGCATTTGGACATCTGAGTAGAGAGAACGAATCAATTGCATTCAGCATATTGTTCTTCTACTCTCATGTGGACTCTCTCCTTGGTTCTTCTTCGTCTCCTCAGTGGTGAACTTCTCTTCCTCTGGATATCTTCAATTTGCTTCTTCAGACCACCAAATCCACACTTCTCCTCTCTAACTCCATACTCCTTGGTGGCTCCATATCCCGAATCTTCAAATGTACTCCAATAAGCTCGAAACACCACCAAAACACCAATCTTCGCCCCAAACACCATGCACATGAATGTGTCTAAATCTACCCGAATGGCACCAATAAACCCCTCTAATAACTCTTAGTTAAGCCCTACAAAGTAGTGCTTATCAAACTCCCACATGCTTAGACCTTTGCTCGTCCTCGAGTAAACTAAAAGAAAGTCTACTCCTCCAATGCAGCACCCAAGGTCTCAGGAAGCATATCCTCCAACTAAGAGTTACCTAACCCATGCCAAGCTCCTGGCACCAATCTCATCTACAACACATCCACAACTCAACCCGAACATCCAATGGTGTAAAGTGACCTCTAATCCTAGCCTCCATCTATGACTCCTTATGCCTCCCAGAGTGACCTACCCGACAATCCTTCTTTGTCTCCTCTTCTTATGTCGCCCCTCCAGGTAAAATGAGATCCTAAAATCACTCCTCTTCTTTTCACTCATTTTGCCTAGGAGCCCTTCCGGGTTTTCATCCTAGCCGCTCATATTTTTTTTCATAGATGTGCTCACATATGCTCACGTCACTCAGACACCTTTTTACCCCAGCCTAGCGTTGGTCCGGGCCACCTGCTTATTACCCAAGCCGCCCTTTCGGGTTTTCGACTTGTCCCAGGATTTTCATGTATGTCTTTTTTTTTGCTTTTTGACTTTTTCTAAATTTTTTTTTTCAAAAGGGAATGCGAACAATGAATAATGCTGAATGGAAATAACAATGCTGAAATCGAAACTAAGTTACAAGATAGATAGCAAGTACTTTCTACTCCCCCATGCTTGAATCATGCATTGTCCTCAATGTATGGAAGACAAAGAAAAAATTGAGGAGAAGAAAGAAAGAACTCACTGAGCGTACGCCGGGGTGGTAGTCTTCGTCAATAGGAAGGTACTCAGGGATGTAGGGATCCCCATAAACTTCATCACCACTTCAACAGTCGAACTTCCCAAGAGATAAATCATGGAATGCTGGAACTCCGAACTCAGTATGCACAGGTGAAGACGTAACGCAGGGAACAACAACAATGGATGGATCAAGGGTACACCGATTGTTGCTCGCGAACATGATGAAGAAAGGCCGCCTCAGAACCGCCATGAATGAACCGCCGTGGAAAAATCGCCATGGAAGGAACACCGTGGAGGAACCGCGATCGCGGCAGTGAAGGCCGCGATCGCGGGTAACGTACGATTTTTTTTTTTCGCTAAACCCTAATTCGCGGCGCGCCGTGGGCCCGCGATCGCGGGTTTTGTGCCGCGATCGCGGTTTTTGCTCGACTTTCTCCGGCCGCGATCGCGGGTGTTATGCCGCGGTCGCGGTTTCTTCTCGGCTTTCCTGCGTGGTGTAGTCGAAAACAAAAACAAAAACAAAAACAAAGCGAAAACACACCAAAATAATGCGAGAACAAAGAAAGAAAGACAAAGGAAAAAATACATACCTCGGGTTGCCTCCCGGACAGCGCCTTAGTTATTGTCATGGCTTGACATGCTACTCATCCTCCTCAACTAGGGTTGCTCACACCAACTGAACTCCTGGGGCCTGGATCAGGCGGATGCCTCTTTATATGCTCCATGTTGAGCATTGCCCCCAGTCTCCTGCACTTCGTGATGATGGAGTGCAGTTCATATCTATGAATGCACTTGCCATCTTCAGAAATGGTCTGCCCAGCATCGCAGGGGCTGCATGTATGTCCTGCCCCGTGCCCAGCGTATAAAAATCAGCCACTTGGATCAATGCTTCCTTTTTGTGCCTCCCTTGTGGCTTCTTCTTGATGTTGCCCAACACCCTTAAAAATTCTGGGCAACGAGGGGTGTTGTATGCCAGAGCGACCAGAGGAACGTTCGCCTTGCGGCTACTGAAGGTGTCAAATAAACCTTTGTTGTTCTTCACCATTCTGGTGTCCTTCAGAGCCACAGGGAAGGGTGTAACGGGGTCCAGCAAGACAAGTGGGAGAGAGTTTAGATGCACATACTCATCATAGGCATCCTTGAGAGGGTCGGGGACGATTTCGGGAGGAACAGCCGCTTCTAGGGAAGAACCACGATCGCAGTTAGTAGGTCGCGGTCGCGGTGACGTCAAATCCTCGAGATTTCCCACAATGATCAAGCCGCGATCGCGGTCTTCGGACCGCGGTCGCGGTTTACTCTCGACTTCTGGCCAATTTAATTCAGCGAAGGAGCCGCGATCGCGGTTGGTAGGTCGCGGTCACGGTTCCTGTTCGTTGGCTTCTTTCTCGCTCTCGACCACTTTTTCTTCATGAGGTACCTCCATACTCTCCTAGACTTCCTCCTCAGCGACCCTTTTAGCCTCGTTCTCAGCCCCGCACCTCAGTGGCACAGCACAGACCGTCTCTTGTGTATTTTCTACTGCAGGGACTTGAGATATTTCGGACTTCAACTTCATCAACACTTGATTTAGTTGGTTCAGTCGGCTCTGGATACTGGGGGTCGCCTCTTGCTGCTGTTGGGCTACCGTTTCTACTCTTTTTCCCAACAAAGGAATATTCTGAACCATCATTGTATTCATTGAGGACATGTTCTGAGCCAGGGTGGCAATGCTTTGCGTCAAAGTGTTGAGTGCGTCTGCACCGGGAACATACAAACTTGCGTTCTGTCCTTGGACTCCATATGAATATGGTTGCCTGTACGGTGGTTGATTTCCATACGGACTGAACTGTTGTTGGTGTGAGTATGGCTCATGTCTCGGCCCATGCGAGTCAACACCTCTTCGTGTGTTTATTGTAGCTGCGAATGCGGGAAGTCCTGGACAATCATCGGTGATGTGCAGCGTTGCGTGACAGATTCTGCAGGCTCTGATTGGTCCTTCTGCACTTGAATAGGGGTGATATCCCCTCTCTGGGGAGAATGAGTAGGAGTATAGATCATCTCGTGGATCTCCCCAAAAACTCATATCTGTATCAAAAGCAAAAAGGAAAAACAAAAATTAGTAGCACTGGTGTGGACCGTAAGATAGGTCCACACCAAAGTAACACGCACACAAACAAACACATAGGAAAATCAAGCCTTGCCTCCCCGGCAACGGCGCCAATTTGATAAAGGGGGATAGTCGTCGTATCACCTAATCAAATAAATCCTAGCAAACCTAAACAAGTAGTTAGGGCAAGCAAGGGTCGAATCCACAGGGAGGAAGGGATTAATCTATATGTTGTTCGCATGCAATAGTAACAAGAGGGGGGTTTTGTAGTTGGTTGGTTGCAAACAAAACAAAGTAGAATGGATGAAATATCAAGAGAGAAAAACACTTAGCCAAGTAATGTCCACATAAGTCATTCAAAGGCTGTTCATAGATTAAGTCCTATCTTCCTATTCGGTTATTCCTGTCCCGATCTTATGTAAATTTAGAGGGAAACCTTCCACAAAGAACCCTTACCAATGAATAACCCTAGTACCACTAAAGGTTCAACCCAAAGGCAGCAATGCATATAAGAATTAACCAGGATACACAGAATGCTCGCTCAGATGCATTTACCATGAAATTATCTCTCCCTACAATAGAACAATTTCAACCAGAGCATGTAAATTGTAGTTGCTACAGAAGAATAGGACGTTAGCCCAACAGTTTCCTAATCCTAGAAATATGAAAATCACCAATAACAACTAGTTGCGCAGACTAGTGCAATTAATGAAATCCAATGGAATAAGCTTAGAAGAGATAATATAACTCAATAGGAATAAATAGATAGGAACAAAACCTCACAACCAGATGAATAAACTCATGCTTCCATTACCGGACTAAGCCAAAGAGGCTTAGCTCCTCATAGACATGGTGAAAACTTCAAAGGAAAAGAAAACAACGATGAATGAAAATTGCAACTAAAGTGTGGAATATTTCAACCCTAATGCTAAAAGAAAGTATTTATAGGGCTCTAACAAAATGACCTAGCCCATTAAGAAACTAACTAAATTAAAAATAAGAAAGAGGGAAAAAGAAATCTGAAAAGATAAGCTCAGGAAAAGACGCAGCTTTCGGCGCTGATGACCCGCGATCGCGGCTCAAGACCCGCGATCGCGGTTAATGCTCGATTTTCAGCTTCTGCACCACTTTTGTAAAAACTTAATAACTTTTGATTCCCAACTTGGATTGCGCTCATATTTTGGGGACTTGTAGTAGACTTCAAGATCTAACTCCTCGAATTGGAATCACTGCATTTGAACATCTGAGTAGAGAGAAAGAATCAATTGAATTCAGCACAATGTTCTTCTACTCTCATGTGGACTCTCTCCTTGGTTCTTCTTCGTCTCCTCAGTGGTCAACTTCTCTTCCTCTGGATATCTTCAATTTGCTTCTTCAGACCACCAAATCCACACTTCTCCTCTCTAACTCCATACTCCTTGGTGGCTCCATATCCCGAATCTTCAAATGTACTCCAATAAGCTTAAAACACCACCAAAAAACCAATCTTCGCCCCCAAACACCATGCACATGAATGTGTCTAAATCTACCCGAATGGCACCAATAAAACCCTCTAATAACTCTTACTTAATCCCTACAAAGTAGTGCTTATCAAACTCCCCCATGCTTAGACCTTTGCTCGTCTTCGAGTAAACTAAAAGAAAGTCTACTCCTCCAATGCAGCACCCAAGGTCTCAGGAAGCATATCCTCCAACTAAGAGTTACCTAACACATGCCAAGCTCCTGGCACCAATCTCATCTACAACACATCCACAACTCAACAAGCTTGAGGGCAAGCAGAGTACTTCCCCCAAGCTCAACCCGGACATCCAATGGTGTAAAGTGACCTCTAATCCTAGCCTCCATCTATGACTCCTTATGCCCCCCAGAGTGACCTACCCGACAATCCTTCTTTGTCTCCTCTTCTTATGTCGCTCCTCCAGGTAAAATGAGATTCTAAAATCACTCCTCTTCTTTTCACTCATTTTGCCTAGGAGCCCTTTCGGGTTTTCATCCTAGCCGCTCATATTTTTTTTCATAGATGTGCTCACATATGCTCACGTCACTCAGACACCTTTTTACCCCAGCCTAGCGCTGGTCCGGGCCACCTGCTTATTACCCAAGCCGCCCTTTCGGGTTTTCGACTTGTCCCAGGATTTTCATGTATATCTTTTTTTTTGTTTTTTGACTTTTTCTAAATTTTTTTTCAAAAGGGAATGCGAACAAAGGATAATGCTGAATGGAAATAACAATGCTGAAATCGAAACTAAGTTACAAGATAGATAGCAAGTACTTTCTACTCCCCCATGCTTGAATCATGTATTGTCCTCAATATAAGGAAGACAAAGAAAAAAATGAGGAGAAAAAAGAAAGAACTCACTGAGCGTACGCCGGGGTGGTATTCTTCGTCAATAGGAAGGTACTCAGGGATGTAGGGATCCCCATAAACTTCATCACCACTTCAACAGTCGAACTTCCCAAGAGATAAATCATGGAATGCTGGAACTCCGAACTCAGTATGCACAGGTGGTGACGCACAGGTGAAGACATACCGCAGGGAACAACAACAATGGATGCATCAAGGGTACACCGGTTGTTGCTCGCGAACATGATGAAGAAACACCGCCTCAGAACCGCCATGAATGAACCGCCGTGGAAAAATCGCCATGGAAGGAACACCGTGGAGGAACCGCGATCGCGGCAGTGAAGGCCGCGATCGCGGGTAACGTACGCTTTTTTTTTTTGGCTAAACCCTAATTCGCGGCGCGCCGTAGGCCCGCGATCGCGGGTTTTGTGCCGCGATCGCGGTTTTTGCTCGACTTTCTCCGGCCGCGATCGCGGGTGTTATGTCACGGTCGCGGTTTCTTCTCGGCTTTCCTGCGTGGTGTAGTCGAAAACAAAAACAAAAACAAAGCGAAAACACACCAAAATAATGCGAGAACAAAGAAAGAAAGACAAAGGAAAAAAATACATACATCGGGTTGCCTCCCGGACAGCGCCTTAGTTATTGTCATGGCTTGACATACTACTCATCCTCCTCAACTAGGGTTGCTCACAACAACTGAACTCCTAGGGCCTGGATCAGGCGGATGCCTCTTTATATGCTCCATGTTGAGCATTGCCCCCAGTCTCCTGCACTTCGTGATGGATGGAGTGCAGTTCATATCTATGAATGCACTTGCCATCTTCAGAAATGGTATGCCTAGCATCTCAGGGGCTGCATGTATGTCCTGCCCCGTGCCTAGCGTATAAAAATCAGCCACTTGGATCAATGCTTCCTTTTTGTGCCTCCCTTTTGGCTTCTTCTTGATGTTGCCCAACACCCTTAAAAATTCTGGGCAACGAGGGGTGCTGTATGCCAGAGCGACCAGAGAAACGTTCGCCTTGCGGCTACTGAAGGTGTCAAATAAACCTTTGTTGTTCTTCACCATTCTGGTGTCCTTCAAAGCCACAGGGAAGGGTGTAACGGGGTCCAGCAAGACAAGTGGGAGAGAGTTTAGATGCACATACTCATCATAGGCATCTTTGAGAGGGTCGGGGACGATTTCGGGAGGAACAGCCGCTTCTAGGGAAGAACCGCGATCGCGGTTGGTAGGTCGCGGTCGCGGTGACGTCAAATCCTCGAGATTTCCCACAGTGATCAGGCCGCGATCGCGGTCTTCGGACCGCGGTCTGTTTTACTCTCGACTTCTAGCCAATTTAATTCAGCGAAGGAGCCGCGATCGCGGTTGGTAGGTCGCGGTCGCGGTTCCTGTTCATCGGCTTCTTTCTCGCTCTCGACCTCTTTTTCTTCATGAGGTACCTCCATACTCTCCTGGACTTCCTCCTCAACGACCCTTTTAGCCTCGTTCTCAGCCCCGCACCTCAGTGGCACAGCACAGACGTTCTCTTGTGTATTTTCTGCTGCAGGGACTTGAGATATTTCGGACTTCAACTTCATCAACACTTGATTTAGTTGGTTCAGCCGGCTCTGGATACTGGGGGTCGCCTCTTGCTGTTGGTGGGCTACCGTTTCTACTCTTTTTCCCAACAAAGGAACATTCTGAACCATCATTGTATTCATTGAGGACATGTTCTGAGCCAGGGTGGCAATGCTTTGCGTCAAAGTGTTGAGTGCGTCTGCACCGGGAACATACAAACTTGCGTTCTGTCCTTGGACTCCATATGAATATGGTTGCCTGTACGGTGGTTGATTTCCATACGGACTGAACTGTTGTTGGTGTGAGTATGGCTCATGTCTCGGCCCATGCGAGTCAACACCTCTTCGTGCATTTATTGTAGCTGCGAATGCGGGAAGTCCTGGATAATCATCGGTGATGTACAGCGTTGCGTGATAGATTCTGCAGGCTCTGATTGGTCCTTCTACACTCGAATAGGGGTGATATCCCCTCTCTGGGGAGAATGAGTAGGAGTATAGGTCATCTCATGGATCTCCCCAAAAACTCATATCTGTATCAAAAGCAAAAAGGAAAAACAAAAATTAGTAGCACTGGTGTGGACCGTAAGATAGGTCCACACCAAAGTAACACGCACACAAACAAACACATAGGAAAATCAAGCCTTGCCTTCCCGGCAACGACGCCAATTTGATAAAGCGGGATAGTCGTCGTATCACCTAATCAAATAAATCCTAGCAAACCTAAACAAGTAGTTAGGGCAAGCAAGGGTCGAATCCACAGGGAGGAAGGGATTAATCTATGTGTTGTTCGCATGCAATAGTAACAAGAGGGGGGTTTTGTAGTTGGTTGGTTGCAAACAAAACAAAGTTGAATGGATGAAATATCAAGAGAGAAAAACACTTAGCCAAGTAATGTCCACATAAGTCATTCAAAGGCTGTTCATAGATTAAGTCCTATCTTCCTATTCGGTTATTCCTGTCCCGATCTTATGTAAATTCATAGGGAAACCTTCCACAAAGAACCCTTACCAATGAATAACCCTAGTACCACTAAAGGTTCAACCCAAAGGCAGCAATGCATATAAGAATTAACCAGGATACACAGAACGTTCGCTCAGATGCATTTACCATGTAATTATCTCTCCCTACAATAGACCAATTTCAACCAGAGCATGTAAATTGTAGTTGCTACAAAAGAATAGGACGTTAGCCCAACAGTTTCCTAATCCTAGCAATATGAAAATCACCAATAACAACTAGTTGCGCGGGCTAGTGCAATTAATGAAATCCAATGGAATAAGCTTAGAAGAGATAATATAAATCAATAGGAATAAATAGATAGGAACAAAACCTCACAACCAGATGAATAAACTCATGCTTCCATTACCGGACTAAGCCAAAGAGGCTTAGCTCCTCATAGACATGGTGAAAACTTCAAAGGAAAAGAAAACAACGATGAATAAAAATTACAACTAAAGTGTGGAAGATTTCAACCCTAATGCTAAAAGAAAGTATTTATAGGGCTCTAACAAAATGACCTAACCCATTAAGAAACTAACTAAATTAAAAATAAAAAAAAGGGAAAAAGAAATCTGAAAAGATAAGCTCAGGAAAAGACGCAGCTTTCGGCGCTGATGACCCGCGATCGCGGCCCAAGACCTGTGATCGCGGTTAATGCTCGATTTTTAGCTTCTGCACCACTTTCGTAAAAACTTAATAACTTTTGATTCTCAACTCGGATTGCGCTCATATTTTGGGGAATTGTATTAGACTTCAAGATCTAACTCCTAGAATTGGAATCACTGCATTTGGACATCTGAGTAGAGAGAACAAATCAATTGAATTCAGCACATTGTTCTTCTACTCTCGTGTGGACTCTCTCCTTGGTTCTTCTTCGTCTCCTCAGTGGTCAACTTCTCTTCCTCTGGATATCTTCAATTTGCTTCTCCAGACCACCAAATCCACACTTCTCCTCTCTAACTCCACACTCATTGGTGGCTCCATATCCCGAACTTCAAATGTACTCCAATAAGCTCAAAACACCAATCTTCGCCCCCAAACACCATGCACATGAATGTGTCTAAATCTACCCGAATGGCAGCAATAAAACCCTCTAATAACTCTTAGTTAAGCCCTACAAAGTAGTGCTTATCAGAAGAGGTAAAGAAAACGTACCTGAAGGATGGTCGTTCAGCTTCAAACAAACCCCACCTAAAGAATGTCGGGAGTGGATGGAAGCGTCGCGTGAGAGGCCAGTCGGGGGCATTAACTGGAAAGTAAATGTGAACTCTATCTGTTTTATAAGAAACAATTTTCGCGCTTGTACCCCTAATTTCAAAGCAAAATCGTAAATTTCGTTCAGCTTGATGTTGAAAGTACATAATATTCTTAGTCACTTACTTAGTGTTAGCGCTTTAGTTTTCAAAATATCGTGTCATAGTTTAATATCTATCTTGTCAGGTTCAATATGGTTTTCGCTCTTTCTTTAATGCAATTAATGAAGTAAGATTATCCTGTCATTGTTCAATATGTATCATGTCAAGGCATAAGACTTTTCCTGTTGGGGTAATATTAGTTTTTTCATTGAAAGGATTAGACTAATAGACTGCCATTGTTCTAGCACAACCACAAAATACATTTATATATTACATAAAATGACATAACATAAAATGCATCATAAAATACTAAATATTACACATATTAAGTGACATTGTAATGTCACTACACTTCTACTGCGGAGGACATGGCTGAGGCTGGGAAGGCGCGTGGGTGAAGCACGTCGTCGACCTCTCCAGTCACAATATATATATTAATGAAATCCATTGTCTTACCGAGGTTGGCAAGGGCGGTGGCATCTCCGCGGTTCAGCAAGGCCCTCAAGGTACGAGGGCCGCCATGCGGCGGTACTACTTCAAAAAAGTAGGCGGCGTCCCGTTCACAATTGTTAAAATTGTAAAGTTGCCCAAGGAGCCACCATATGTCTCTTACCATGTCGGACATCGGCGCCCAGTTTTCACAAATGCCACCCTCATAGACGTGGGTGGAGGTGCTTGCCATTTGTCCCCTCGTATGGACAATTCTCATGCCGGTATAGACCGTGGTATACACCATATGTTGTGTCGGTTGATCATCCACGAATGATGTAGAAAGGAAGAGTATTAGATGAGTAAGCGTTGTATAGATTAGGGAGATTTTGGAAGAGTTGTAGCTGAGGAAATGTGGCTAAGAGGAGGTATATAAAAGAGGAGTGAAATGGAGTTGGTTGGCAGTTTAGGGGTAATTTATGGCGGTTTCTTTAGATATCCTGTCAGGGTCGTACATATCAGAGATTCTCGTATGTCAGTACTGTATGCTCTTGTCAAATGCGACTGAATATTTTGCACTAAAAAAGCAAAAGTCAATGATATTTTGGAATTACACAACCCCCTTACACGCATCTTGTCATGCTCACTACAGTATAATATATATATTTTTTAATGAGTTATAATATGTAAATGTAACTCATCCTATCATGCTCACTCACTTGTCCTGTCATTTTTAATATGGTTTGAAATGATCTTACCCACTAGTTTGTGAACTTTATCTATTTGGTTCGAATTGATAACGATTTGATATTTAGTTGAAATGTTCTAAATATTACACATATTATCAGAAAGTAATATATCATGTAAAGAGAAAATACATAACATGTTTCATAAAGTACTAAATATTACACATTATCATAAAGTACTAAATATTACGTGACATTAGATAGTCACTACACTAAAATGCATTAAAAAATACTTCATAAAGTACTAAATAAAATACATATTATCATAAAGTACTAAATACTACGTGACATTAGATAGTCCCTACACTAAAGTACTAAATAAAATACTAAGTATTAGATAGCCACATCTCTTGCGGAGGACATGGCGGAGGATGGGAAGCCGCGTGACTGAAGGATGTCGTCCACCTCTCCGGTCACGACATAAATGTTTATGAAAGACACTGTCCTACCGAGGTCGGCAAGGGAGGCGGCGTCTTTGTGGTTCTGCAATGCTCTCAAGGTACGAGGGCCGCCATGCAGGGGTACTACTTCAAAGAAGTAGGCAGTGTCTCGTTCACAGTTGTTCAAATTATAAAGTTGGCTAATGAGCCACCAAATGTCTCTTACCCTTTCCGCCATCGGTGACCAGTTTTATGTAATGTCACCCTCGTAGACATGGGTGGAGGCGCTTGCCATTTGTCCCCTCGTAGGGATGATTCGCCCGCCGATATGGACCGTGGTGTACACCCTATGTTGTGCCGACTGTTCATCCATGGGAAGGAATGAAGAGGAGGAAATATGTAGTTGTGTAGATTAGGAAAATGTTGGAAGAATTATAGATGAGGAAATATGGCTAAGAGGAGGTATATAAAAAGCAGTTGGTTGGCAGTTAAGGGTAATTTATAACGGTTTATTTACTCTTCTAAAGAGGAGTTAGTAGGGTTATATATAACTTTAGATATCCTGTCAGGGACATACTTATCTTCTTATATATTAAAAAATCCCTTATATCACTACTTTATATATCATGTCAGGGATGTACTTATCTTCTTACATATAAGAAAATCTCCTATGTCAGTACTTTAAATACTATGTACATGAAAGCAAAAGTCAATGATATTTCGGAATTAACACACATCCTGCATCCCTCTTACACTCATCTTGTCATGCAAAAGTCAGTACTTATCTTCTTATGTATTTTATAAATTCTATTATAATATGTATATTATAATGTCAATGTATATTTTTTTACATAACTGCCATTTAACTGTCACATAACTGTCATGTAACTAGAACTTAACTAACACATCTACTTTGATCGAGTATGAAATGACACTTATATGGAATGTATCATATCATGCCATTTAGGTAAGCCTGTCACGTATGCTTTTTGTTCTAGTTGTCATAACACTATGCGTAAACTAAGGCTTACAATTCGTCCATAAAATTAATCCAATCTAAACAATTATCATCCAAACCACAAAGAACCTAATGTTTTCGAACAACATGTTCGACCTCAATAACATTATCCAAACATCCAATTTAAACCTCGGGGTTCCTTATATTCGACCTCCACACCCCGTCAAACACATTGTGAGCCATATCCCTCTTGAAGTCGTCGATTAAATTGTCTGCCACAACCTCAATATTTGTCCAACTAGCACTGAGCATCTCTATGTGTTTCAGAGTGTACACCCCACAATTGCCACTAGGAATAGAAAATGCATCAAAGTTAGTTAGATGAAGTATATACAAAAATTGGTTTAGTATACATAGGGTAATGATATTTCGACTGACCCGTGCTTGTTCTGCTTCACTTCTTGAATTCTGGAAAATATAAACTCCTCAGTACCCTGATGTGCAAATTTCTGGGCAAGTGGCGGGTACTGCCTGATGAAGTGAGGAAGAAGCTTGTGATGTGTCCCTTGTGAGGATCTCAAGCTTCAAGGAAAGTTTGACACCAAAACTCCAAGCCAATTTGATACAACCCCAGTGGTGACATTGACAGAGGCCCAAGAAGATAAGATGCTTAGTGTCAAGTCAAGGGCCCAATCACTAGGGCGTGCGCCAGAGCCATATCCCAGGCCACACAAAGCCTCACAGCCAAGGGCTTTGCGTGCAACAGCCCCGCTCCAGCAACTGTGCCCCGCGCCGTCTCCTGCGCCATCATTGTCAGCGATGCGGCCCCTACCGCGGCGCCATGACTTTGGTCGCGGCCGCTGCCTTGGCCCCGTAGCACCTCTTCTTTTTTTGCATATTTTTAAGTTTAGAGGTTTATTGAGTGACATTTGGATGTTTTCTATGCTTAGCCATTTCTATTTTTAGCAAGTTCTATTTTAGGTAATTTTCTATTTCTGGGTGTACGTGTCTCCTATGCTTAGGAGCCCGGTCCATTAGGTTTAGTCAGGCCCATGGTTGCGTCTCACTTGGCTTCTATAAAATGCCATGTGCCTTGTAATTTTGCCTCACGTTGAATTAAATTATTGTGCAAGTTTGTCGTTGAGTCAATTACTCCGCCCCTTGCGTTTTCGACGTCACAAAATTGGGTGATCACCATCATTGATCAAACCCCTCATGATTACCTCACGCATTCGACCCTCTCGTCATCCTCGCAGCCGCGAGCATTAGAGACCGCAAGCCATCCCCCCGACGCCGTCTTGTACCTATCCCGGACACAAGAAGATAAGGAGGCCTTCGATACACTTTCTACCTAGATCCGCCGAGCAACACGTAGACAAGCCCCGTTTATATATCAATTGGTATCAGATTCAACGGTACAAGGTGTTGTCAATTCCAACTCTTCAACGTCTTTCTCACACATTTGCATTGTTTGTTTTCGAACCCTTCCCTTTGCTTCTGTCGTTGTTTGTTTGTTTTTGTCATTCTACACTATGTTTGATCTCTTCATTCCCAAAACGTAGAGATCTCGGCCGAGTGAAAAAAAAATAGGAGCGTGTGAGATATCCAATCCCTAAAATTGCGGCCGAATTTGACCATTCTAACCGCTACAAGATCTCGCGGATTTGGTTGTTACAATTTGAATTATTTTTGTGGTAATTTCCTGATTTTCATATCTAGTTAGTTACCAAATATTGTTACATACTCTCTCTCATATCTCCGCATATCTCTTCTCTCTCTCTCTCTCTCTCTCTCTCTCTCCTATCTTACGCATATCTTGTGTCTTCTCTATCTCATCTACAAAACTTATGCCGATTTACAAAAAAAAATTATTAGTCGGCTGCTTCAAAAAAAAATAAAAAATCATATTACAGTCGAGCAAAACGAAAGCTTCGGGCAATCTCGGGGAACCCGATTCACCATCGGCACAAGTCCATTAAGCACTTCTTTCGCCTTCTTTCACACTAACCAACTTGATTTTCATTTCGTGATTTTGCCGTTTGCGTATTTCAAGTTGTGCCTGACTGTTTGCTTGTTTGTGTGGTTATTAGTCTCGTTTGGCTCGCAGTTTTCACAGCCTCTCCCTACCGCCCTCACGGCCAACCACATAGTTACCCATGAGACAGATTTTTGTTGCAGTTGCTTTGACTCCTCTTGTTCGTTGTTTTTGTTTCATTTGTTGCGTTCACCCCTTGTTTGCTTGTTGTGAAGGTGACATTACGTACAGAGTTCGATGAGGCTTTCGCTGCCCTCCAAGATGAGCATGAGACCACCGCCAAGGCTCGCGCCAAATTGGAAGCCGGAAACGCGGAGCTTATGCACCAACTCGCGCTCGCCATGTCCCGGGTCCAACCAACGGTGCCTTCCACAACCGTAGTGGGTGTCGACCCCAACTGGCCGCCGCCACCTACGGACACCTCGCGCCGTCAGGACAAGGGCAAGGGCCACATGCCCTCCACTTCCCAACCGCAGCCCCTTCGCAGGCTCAACCCCATTATAGAGAGCTGACACGAGGAGATGATCAATGACGCTACCAGCCACGGCCAAGTTCCCCTTTTGGCTCACACGGTGACTATGACTCAGAGGAGCATGAGTCCCTTGCCACAGACTTAGGGCCGTACCCTTTTGTCCACATTGTAGATCGTTGTGGTCGCTATGTGCGCATGCAGCGGACGGAGCAGCGTCACGCTTCCATGGAGCGGCGCTGCAAAGTTGTTCTAGGCCAATCCAGCGGCCGTCGCCGACCCACTGCCTCACCCACACTGTGATACCCCGTATTTTTGTAAGGTTATATTGGGAATTTTGGAATTTTCCCGAGTACCCGTTGTATATGTCGGATTTAATACAAAGAGTTTGAGACATTCTGTAATCTTCTCTGTATCTGTAATATTTTCTCAGTGAAATAATATACAGATAACATGCCTTGGATTTTAATTGTCGTTCGCGTACGATAAGTTTTATCCCGGCTTAATGTCATGTTCGTTCAAAGCTGAACGGGCGGGAAAAATGTGTCACGGCGACCGCCGTAAAGTCGCGGCGACCGCCGTAGTGAGACCCAAGCACGGCGACCGCCGTAAAGTTACGGTGCCCGCCGTCCCAACGCTCGAGGAGGCAGCTGGTGTGTCATGCCGCGGCGACCGCCGTAAATTACGGCGCCCGCCGTAAGTGCCGTCATCGTTGCCCAGCAGTCGTTGCCCATTGGTCGCCGGCGTTAATTCTGGCGAGCGCCGAACTAGCTCTAGGCCCTCTTCTTCGAGCTCTAGATGTTTTGGCTATAAAAGGAGGTGTTGGGGGAGAGGTTTTGAGCCATCCAAGTACCAAACCTCTGCCAAATTTGCCTCTCGCCGGAGTTGTGCCTTCGCCGGAAATTTCGAAGCTTTCGTCGGTGTTGTTGGTGGTGTTTCCAGCAGCTCTTTTGAAGCCTTGTGGTTGCCTTTGAAGGTCAGAAACCAAGCCAGGCTGAAAGGGGTCAAAACACGCTTTGTTTTGGTGAGATTTCTCTCGTCTCTGTCGACCGTGTTCTTCACGGCGACCGCCGTGATGAATGCGGTGACCGCCGCCAAGAACAGCGACCGCCGCCAGTGCCCAGAACGCCTTCGTGGCTTTGGCTTGGTCGGTTGTCGTCGTGGCGTCTTTCCTTTCGTGTTCTTTCGCCGTGTTTAGATTCGTATTGTTTATGTCGGATCTAACTTAGGGTTCCTTTTATGGGTCGACTCGAAGGTTGTTGTACTGTCGGAACTATACCGTGTCGAGCCCGGAATCCAGTTGACGTCTTTAGACTATTCTGCGGAGTAAGGCAAGTGGCGGTTCGCTCTTGCTCATTCGTTCCATATTTACATTAATTATCAGTAGTTTATCTGAGTAATTAATTTGGAATGAATATTCTGTTTGTCTGGAAATGGTTTTGTTAAATTGTTTTGAAAATCATATAATAGGTTGTATATCTGTTAGAACAACGCTATTATCTGTGATCGCCTTTCGGGCCTTTATGTGGATTTATCCTGTAACTGTTGTGGTGCTGTAACTGTTTAGTTAGCACTGTTAAATAGGAACGTTACTCGGACTCTGTCCAGTCGTTTCTTTATAATCTGGTATCGGGGTGGCTCGTCCCCATCTGGTACTATTCTAAGATCATGATCGGTCTCTTTCACAAGTGTGTAGAGACAGGACACTTAGCTGGTGTCACAAACCTTTCGGTGTACGTCACTCTCGACGAAACGTATATTAAGATGTGTCGTCCCATTGGTGGGGTACACATGTAAAAGTCTATAATATGATGTGTGTTTTTAAAACATAATCAGATAAGTGCTACCTTGACGCACATAATTAATGAACGCTCAGCGAGTAGGGCAGCTAGGTAATAGTGCCGCTAGGAAGACTCGTGTTGACTTGAATGTAGTACGTCTTCTTTCCGATCTGGATTCGCTGAAAGGCGGTGAGGTTGGTCATTAACTGAAGCATCTCAGTCAGTTTTAAATCATTGTTGTATGATTCTGTAACTTTCCAGATTTGTCATACTTCCTTAAAGACTCATTTCAGTTGGAGTCTTCTTTCGGGTCGATTTCTGTGAAGATTAAGTCTTCCAGAATCTTCTCTTGTGCATACCTCTTGTTTATTCCAGTAGGAGTATGGTGGTTGACAAGCGTACTCGATTATTATTCGAGGGACGAGGAGTCTAACCTAATATACTTGCTTCGAACCATTCTGCTTTGTTCCCTTGCTAGTCTATTCATTTAGACTAACCAACCAGTATTTTCCCTTGCATGGTTGGCTGGTGTCATCCGTTCGATTCGGCACATCAGATAAGAAGTAGTTCAGAAGACCAGAAGGACTATGGAGTCAACAGTGGTTTTTCAATGTTTTAATTATTTCTTTAATTAGGTTGAGATCTTTTGGACAATAACTTTGATTGTAATGTACTTTCTAAGTATTCCGCTGTGTTTGTTTTAAACTCTGTTTTGACCTATTCGGGATTGGGCTGTAATCCCGTAACTCTTGTTTCCTTGACAATGTTACGTTTTGGAATTTAATGCTTGATCATTGTGTATCAATTGCATTTCATAAATCGTATTTAAGTGGTAAAGCCTTGGGTGATCTCGGTAAGGAACACTGGAGTCACTGGCGGTAATACCTTTCCAAAAGGGTTAAGTTTTGGGGGTGTTACACACACGGTGTCCCGTTCACAATGGTCAACAGCCTCACCCACACGGCCATGCAACTTCATAACCAACAAGTGCGCAAGAAACAGGCCCTGTGGCCACCATCGTCTTCGAAAAGGTATGACCTCCTCCCTAGTCTTTCTTTTTCTTCTAATGTGCCCTCTCATGTGCAGCCTAGGACAGAAGCTCCCATAGGCCCCCGCGGGTCCACACGCCCTGCGGATGCGCCGCGCAGCACTACAGCCGCGGCCACGAATCCCACCTCGCGGCAGGAGCGCAACCGTGACCAAGCCTGCTTCAAATGTGGTGGGCGCGGTCACATTCAGAGTGATTTCCCCAACCAAAAGAAGATCCTTTTCACCCAGGGCTCCGGCTACGAGTCCTTTGATGATGAGTCAGCCGAAGACGTGGCCCCAAAGCTTGACGACGTTGAGGACGAGGATGCCTACTTGTGTGCCTCACATGAGCTGGACGCGAGCACCCCCTTGAGCCTTGTCATGCGGCGCGTCCTCACAGTAAAGGAGGCAGCTTTGATGATCCAAAGGGAGAATTTCTTTCACACACGATGCCTAGTCCAAACTGCCTCCTTGAGTGTCATCATCGATGGCGGCTCTTGTTGCAACATTGTGAACGAGAAGGTGGTCAATCACCTCAAGCTAGCAACTTCGCCGCATCCATAGCCTTATGGCCTCAAGTGGATTTCTGAAGGTAAGGGTGATGTGGTAAATAGGCAATGCCCGCCGCGGCGCCATGACTTTGGCCACGGCCACTGCCTCGGCCCCGCGGCAGCGGCCGTGGCCATTGTGAACGAGACCTTTGCAATTTTAACCATTGTGAACGAGACGCCACCTACTTCTTTGAAGTAGTACCTCGCATGGCAGCCCTCGTACCTAGAGGGCCTTGCAGAACCGCGGAGACGTCGCCGCTTTTGCCGACCTTGGTAGGACAGTTGTTTTCATTAATATATACTTTGTGATCGGAGAGGTCGACGACGTGCTTCACCCAAGCGCCTTCCTATCCTCAGTCATGTCCTTCGCATGAGAAGTGTAGTGACATTACAATGTCACTTAATATGTGTAATATTTAGTATTTTATGATGCATTTTATGTTATTTCGTTTTATGTAATATATAAATGTATTTTGTGGTTGGGCTTGGAGAGCCCGATTGCTTACTTTAGGCATCAGACGGTTGTCGAGAATGTTAACGGCGACTTGTCAGAGAGGTTGTCTGGTTTAACACTGTGCATCTATTGATTCGCTTGGAACGAGATGATCTAAGAAGGTTCAAGCGGGTTGCGATACCTCTGTTGGTTGTCCTAGTTATTTTGATTATTCAGATTTTGCTTGGTATAGTGGCTTATAAGTTGTAAGAAGATGGAACCAAGGATGCCACTTTCAAACTTTATGCATTGTACTAGCTACGCATAGATGTTTGGCATTTTGTATTGTGACTTAGCTCAATGGAAAAGACAAGTCAAGTATTATCATTTCAGTCATTCTCTTCTTGTTCCTATTTTAATCATTCTCTTCTTCTTCCTATGTGATCTAGACTGCCACTTATGTTGCTCGGTAGGATTATTTCAAACCGTATTGAACTTGTCAGGATATATATGGAATCATGACAGGATTGTGTCATATCAATTTAACCCAAACTAGTCTGGTAGGATTATTTTAAAACATATCGAACATGTCCGGATATATATGAAATCATGACAGGATTGTATTAAATTCTATAAATGCGCGAAAACAAATATGTGAAATATCATTAACGAAGAAAATTACATTAACTACTTTCGACTAAATATCAGTTCACCAATTCGAACCACACAAATTACATTAACTACTTTGAAACAATATCGACCATGACATGATAAGACCATGACTTGCTTCTGTCTTCGAAGAAACTAAAGTTCACAAGAAAGAGTCATAAGCAAATTACATTAACTAGGTTCAAAAGTTATATGAATGGTAAGAGATCTTTTCAAGAGTTTGGATCTCTTACTACACATATTAACAGGATGCGTTCAACATCAAACGAGATGCAAAATATGGACGAATGTTCCCAAAATATGGATCTGTTACTACACATATTAAGGAGATGTGTCCTCTCAGCTTGGCAAACGTCTGTAGCATGTCCTCTGGGTTAGGGGTGGGCATGGTCGGTTAACCGAGATTTCAGTTAGTGCATTCATCATACCATTAACCATACTGTTAACCCCGATTAACCATACATCGTTTAACCATCGGTTTCGGTACGGTTATTCGGTTTACCAAAAAAAACGTAATGTTAAAAAGTAAAGGTATTTTAGTGCTCTAGTGTAGCTTTTACACTATACTATTATTAGTTGTTTCTTCAACTTTCTTAATATTGCAACTTGTTGTACAACACATAAAAGTAAAATAAAAAACATCAATCATAAAATGAAAATCGAGTTAGTTAGTTTACCACCCCATAATTTTGACACGAAACAAAACAATATAATACTAAAGCCGAAGGATGAATAAACTTGTTCAACTAGTGACCCTTTCAACACCCTCTTCCTTACTTTCATCTCTTTAATGAGTTATCTCCATTAGGTTAGTGTTTGGAATCTATATAATTAAACCAGATTAACATCATAACATCAAATTATTTTAATCTTCGTTCAATATTAATTAGTAGCCTAGCCTAAATCTCCCTCAATTCCAATATCTTGTGTTGATAAACTATGTTTTTGCTCTTATTCCTCAATTTTTAAATCTAAGTATATCCGTTATATTATATATTATACTGATATATTAAATATGCTAACAAATAAGTAAAAGAAATGGGTAAAAAACTAAGCCATTTGAATATGAAATCAATCACTAGTATATTGTCATGAGTCTTGTCCCTTCCACTTAATAAAAATTACTTGATCCTCTTTCAATATTAATTAGTAATCTAAATCATCATCTATTTCATTGTCTTGTGCTTATGTGTCACAATCAGTATTTCATTTAGACATAAAAAAAGGGAAATGGGTGGTCGCGTCTAGAGAGATTCGAACCTAGGCAAAACACCCCTTTCATTTTAGAATGTGTCCACTACTAGTAGGCCATACTAGCTATCTTGTTATAATTCTAAAAATATATTTTTTTATAATATCGGCTAGTCGGTTAACCGAGACCAAAAAAATCACTAACCATTACCATACCAAATAACCGAAAGTAAGTTCGATCGGTTAACCGAAACCGGAAGTCGGTTTTTCTTCGGTAAGGTTAACCAAAAAATTGGTCGGCTTTTTGGTTTTTTTTTGGTTTCGGTTTTTCGTGCCCAACCCTACTCTGGGTATGTCCTCTCAGCCCGCATCTTGAACAACGCTTGATTGTTCCATTATTCCTCTCCCAGTGCGCCTTAAACCTATTAACCTTGCATCTTCCAACGTGTCTCCTCACGAGCGGTGGAAGACAAGGCTTACTGGATATAGATGGAGGAACATCCTAACGACTGGTTGGGGGCACCACGTGCACTGTTTCTTTGTAAGATTCCTTAGCCGTATCATTCATGTAAAAGGGACTCCCCAAGGAAGAAGCATCAACACCCCTATCCTTCGCTACAGCAAAGGCATGTGTGCATGGAATCCTGTCAGTCTGGAATACCTTGCACTGGCAGGTTTGAGCGTGAAGATTGACTTCAAATCCGTTATCTCCATCTATTACCTCTGCTTCAAGATAACTAAGCCTACGCACCTTCATTTATAAAGACCTCAGGTACCTCACGTCCATAAGCTTAGTGGTTTCCTTCATAGCACCCTCAGCCCACATGCCTGCGTGTTCCCTCTACTCTGAGAAACTACTTTGCAAAAGTTTGTAGAATCACATCAAACAATGCAACTATAGGTCAGGCACGCTCCTCCATAAACAGTGAATTCATACATTCAGCATTGTTCGTTGTCATTATGTTGAACCTGTTTGCTGGAAAGTGAGCCCTTGACCACGTGGATAACCCTGCACTTAGAACATATTTTGCAACCTATTTTGAATCATTTTCCAGCTTTCGTAACTGCATTGTATACTCATCAACGGTATAAACCTTTGCAACCTTGTTCCACTAAATCAACATGTCTCCCCTATAGTATTTTGTCTTGAAGTTATGGTATATATGATCGATGCAAAAGCCATTACCTGAAAGAGTATAGTGTCTTCTCAATCCCCTTGCAATACCTGCGTGACGATCAGACACAAACACAACCTCTTCCGTGTCTGCTACAACGGCTTTCATCTGACTGAAGAAAAATGACCATGACACATCATTCTCGTTGTCAACCACTGCGAGTGAGAGAGGGTATATGCCTCTGTTTCCATCTTGGGCTGTAGCTAGAAGAAGATGGCCAAAGTATTTTCTACCCAAAAAATCTCCATCCACTTAAATTACCTACGACCAGAAAACAACCCTTAAAATAACTTATCATCCTGTCATGCAACGAAATATCATTATGTTATGCGCTCGAACATCATGTCATACATCTCTACTAATCCTTACATTACTTGATTGTGCAAAAAGTACTTAACAAGAATGCATACCTTCCTCAGTTGGGATAGTCCCCTTATCCAAGGACCCAAGGACCAGAAGCAGTACTTGAAACAGTTGTTAGAATTTGTGGTAATGGTCGTGTGGGAGCCAGGATTCATTTTTTTAAGCATGTAAAGCCATGAGTTCCTCTCACTATAACTCCCCTCCGCAGTACCTCGTATCATGCTAATGAGAATCAAGCCTCCTAGACAAGGCTTTTCTTCCCAAGAAGCTAGATCGTGACCAAGCAAGGGATTTTTCCTTCTCTCTTTGAGTTGAACGTCTCCTTAGGGCTCTTGAAGGTGTCTTAAAGGTAGGAGCAAGGAAGGAACCGTGGGGAACCTAGGGGAAGCAAGGGGTGGCCGACCATGAGACTCCTTGGATGGTTGTGGCTTCTAATGAACCAAGGGGAGCCTCTAGGAGAGGCTCCTTGGCTTGTTTGTCTTGGAAAGAACTCAATGAGCTAGATTGATGGACGAACTCGTGAGGATTAAGAGGAAGAGAAGAGATTTGAATGCTTTGGGGTTGATAGAAGTAAGTGGAGGCCTTGGGGAGGTATTCCTCTAACCCAAGGGAAGTATTCTACTTCTATAATCTTCGACCTAGTTACAATAAACTAAAATGGGGGTTTAAATAGTCATGGCATTTCAACCAACAAGGAAATCCTCTAATGGGCCTTAGTGAAAGCCTATATGTGACGAGGCTAAAGTCGTTATGCCTATCAAAGTAATCCTCAACAACCTAACTAAGTATAGTAGGCAAGCAAGGGTCGAATCCCACAAGGAGGTAGTAATCTTTCTAAGTGCAAAAGTTGTATGTCAATAGTAACAAAGGGGGTTTTTTGGTTTGTAAACAAGTAACAAAGTAAATAAAAGCAAATGATGTAATCAATTGGTGAGAAGTAACTTAGCCAGACAAATATCCACCATTCAATTTGATTGGTCGATCCTAGATTATCTCAATTCCTTCCTATGAATATTCATGTCCCTATTTTGAAATAGTTATCAGTCCAACCAGTCCTGGTAACCCTATGATAGGTGTCATTTCATGCACCTTAACTAGTGATTATTGACATATTTTAGATGGAGTTTTGGAGTAGATTTAGGCTAAGTCTGTAATCCAGAAGAGTAGTTGAGAAGTGAAGATATCCAAGGTTTTACGGCTTAGATGGAGATGATGGGGATCTGCTGGAATTTATTGGAGAAGATTACCAACACTTGGTAGTAAAGAAGAGCAGAAGAGGAGCTGAAGAGAGAAGAATGGCGCCCCGCGCCAGAGCCACCGCGACCCGACGATGGGTCTCAGAGAAGGATGCCGCCCCGCGGTGGAAATCACCGCCCCGCGGTGGGAGGTGCCGCCCCGCGGTGGGAGGTGCCGCCCCGCGGCCACGCGAGGCAATGCGGAGCAATTAATTATGATGCCGCGGGTTGATGCTGGAATTTGGAAGGAAGAGTTCGGCCCAGTTGAAGAAGAAAGGCCCATTGCCGAGCGGCCCACGAAGGAATTGAATTGAAGCCGCATGAAATGCCGCATGAAGCTGAAGCGGAAAGCGGAAGATGAATTGGAGTGATGACGTCATGGTGATGTCAGCGCAAGGATGATTGCTGGAATGGGCCGCTGATGCTTGGTTGGGCCGAGTTGGCTGCTGCCTTGGAGATGGGCCGTGCGAAGCAGCTGGTGTCACGCCGAGAATTGGAAATTTCGGGATTAACTTCCCAAATTCGTTTGTTTACTTTCCTATTTTATTTTATTATTGTTATTTTATTATTTTTATTACTTTTAGATTTAGGTTAAATACTCTTTTGTTAACCTAGTTGCCACAAGTTACAATTCTCCTTGGGGAGATTTAGTTCGTTTTCATTCTGCCTCCAGGGTTTTCAACCCATGGAGAGCTAAACACCTTTATTTCGCTAGACAATTGAAGCATTGCAATGGATTGGTTGTGAGATTTCTATTCCTTGTTCTATATCTTTTAAGTGTTGGTTTGATTCTCTTGGTTATATTGTCTATTGATTTATGTTGGTTTATCTAGAGTTGCTAACTAGGCTTATCGACATCTATCATAGTGCTAGGATTGCATATAGGGGTTTCGAGTGCATATCTAGTGGCAAACACAATTGTGCGTATAGGGGTTCCGAGCGTACAATTATGAGTGAGAATCAGTTGCATGTTAAGTAGGGGAGTGAGTACTTGTACGTCTTTCTACTTGCATGTATCTTATATCCTTGTGTGCATTGCTATTGCTTTGTTGGTGGTAATGTACCCCGGTCTGGTACCGCGTGACAGGCGTGACTGGTGTATTTTACCATTGGCATAGTAATAAGTCTATTGACAACTGTGAGAATCAGTAGTACTTAAGATCAGGATGGGAACAACTATAAGATTGTGAAAAGAACTTGGATTTAATAGATTTCAGTGATCAACCTGTTTCCTTTGCAGTGTGGATATTTGTCTAGTGGAATACTCACACCCATCATTCTTATTCTTTCTCTAAACCTTGCATCTTTGTTACTTTGCTTGATAATCAAAACCCCCCTTCCTTTGTTACTTCGCATGCTCATAAACACATGAATTGATCACTTCCTCCCTGTGGATTCGACCCTTGCTTGCCTCTACTACTTGTTTAGATTTGTTTAGGATTTTATTTGTTTAGGTGTCACGACGACTAACACCTATCACTCTAACTATCAAATAATCATGAAACCTTCAAGATTTAATCTAACAGCAGCAGTAAGCATAGGAATTAACCAGGATACATGCAATACTAAACAACCTGTCAGCATTTAACATGTAATCAATTCTCTTCACAATAAACTAGTCCAACCAGTCCTAGAATATCATGTTTGCTACACAAGATAAAGGATTTGAACCAGAAATATCCAAACCCTAGCAATAGACAATTACTAAAATCAACTAGTTGATCAGGCTAGTCAAATCAGCAAGAATCAATGGGATTAAGCACAAAGAGAAAAGATATAATCAAAAAAAGGAAATAGAGTTATAATCTCACAACCAAATATAAACAAAGGCTTCAATCGTCGGACTAAGCAAAAGTTGCTTAGTTCTTCATAGTCTTCAAAGCATAAAAACTCAAAGGGAAAAACTGAACAATAATGTGTAAACCTTGAATAATGAAAAGAGGCTGTTAATTAAGAAAAGTAAAACCTAGAAAAACCCTACCTAAAGAGATAAGAAATAATATCCTAAAAGGAAATAACGAAAAGAAAAGAAAAGAAAAGAAATAAAATAAAGTAAACTCGGACGAAAACCCGCTCCCGCATCTGTGAACAGTATACGCGACCGCGGAAAGGATTCCGCGACCGCGGCTGGCATTCCGCGCCCGCGGAAATGTTGTTGTTGCTCTTCTTGCTCTCGTCTTTGGTCTTCTCTTGTGGATTTCTCCTCCATCTTCTTAAGTCTTCATTTAAGCTCTTGAAAACCACCAAATCAACACTCCTTCTCCTCAACTCCATTCTCCTAACTTATGCTCTAAACATATTCAAATGGTACCTAAAACTCTGGTAACAACTCCTAGTTAAACACTACAAAGTAGCGCTGATCAAATTCCCCCATGCTTAAACCTTGCTCGTCCACGAGTAAGCTAATAGAAACCTACTCCTCCAATGAAATACCAAAGGTCTCAAGCACAACAAAACCATCTCCACTAAGAACTGCACCTAATCATGAATCTCCAAGTACCAAAACAATCAACACAACATACAAGCTTTAAGGAAAGCAGAGTACATCCCCCAAGCTTTACCCGAACACCATAGAGTGAATAAAAATATATAATCCTAGCCTCCATCTATCTTCTTATACCTCCCAAAGTGACCTACCCTAATCCTCCTTATATCACCTCTTCTTATGTCACCACGCCAGGAAAAATGAGGAATCCTAATAATCACTCTTCTTCTTTTCACTCATTTTGCCAAGGCGCCCTCTCGGGTTTTCACCAAGCCACTCATTTCATTTTTCAATAGATGGGCTCACAAAAACTCATATCACTCTTGACCTCATATTACCCCAGCCTATTGCTAGTCCAAGCCACCTGCTTATTACCTAAGCCGCCCTTTCGAGTTTTCGACTTATCCTAGGGTTTTCACCAAGCCACTCATTTCATTTTTCATTACTTTTTTTTTTCTTCAGACGACTAGCAATTATAGATCACTCCCCCCATGCTTAAATATTGCATTGTCCTCAATGTAATGAAAGACAAAAAATGAAGCACATGGAAAAGCAGAAAAGTACTCACACCGTCGCCGAGGTGGCTTGGATGTGGACGGTGGTGCTAGCGGTAAATCAATGAAAGCACATGTCGTTGGTGTTGCGGCGGTCCTACTCAATCAAACTTCACGTGCAACCAAATAGATCCACTGTAAGGTGTAGTGGTACATCAAAGACACGGGGTTGCACGGGCCTTCAACGAACACAGAGTGGGAGCCCTAATGTAATCGTGTAGCGGGCTCTGGTGTTCCTCCTCGTCAGCTGTCGAATGTCGGGCCATCATCGGTGCCAAATAAAAATGTGGGCTAATGTCTCCTCCTTGGCAGCATGATGCGCACCACTAGCATAGAAAAGCTCGGATAGCTGGGCCGCGATCGCGCGGTCTTCAGGATTTTTATTTTTTTTTAAAAAAAAAATTATTATTTTTTTTCAGGTAAGGGGACTTACAGTGGTTTTTCCGCGGTCGCGGAAAAGCTTCTGGTGTGAGTTAAACACCGTCTTCAAATATGGCTTCGGGTCTCCTACCTGCAGATTAGTCTAAAACAAAAACGAAACAACAATAATGAAAACTAGAAAGGAAAAGACAAGAAAAGAATTTTGTACCTCGGGTTGCCTCCCGAGCAGCGCCTTGGTTATTGTCGTGGCTCGACATGGTGCTCTCCAGATCAACTTGGGTTGCTCACATCAACCGAACACTTGGGGCTACAATCAGGAGGGTGTCTCTTTGCATCATCAATGTTGAATCCGACCCTCACCCCGTCAAACTCCATTGTGAGTGAACCCATACTCACATCAATTTTCTTAATTGTCGTGTTCATGAACGGCCTTCCTAGCATCACAGGGGCTGCATGTTTGTCTTGCCCCGTATTCATCACAAAGAAATCCGTAGCGAAAATCAGCTTGTCAACCTCTACTAGAACATCCTGCACGACTCCTTTGGGGTACACATAGAAATTATCCGCCAATTGGATCACTATCCCCGTCTTCTATAATGGCCCAATCTCCAGGGACTCGTATAGCGAGAGAGGCAGTACATTGATAGATGCACCCAAATCTAGCATGGCTTTATCGAACGTGGTGTCACCTATCTTGCAGGGAATACTAAACATGCTTGGGTCACTGCACTTCTTTGGCAACCGCTTTTGCAGCATAGCGGAGACATTCTCGCTCACCTGGACCTTCTTCTTTTCTTTCACTGCTTTCTTCTTCTTAATCTTGCACAGTTCTTTCAAAAAATTTGCATAGCGAGGAATGCTCTTAACTAGCTTGATCAAAGGAATGTTTACCTCGCAGTTACTGAAGGTCTCGAATAATTCCTTGTCGTTCTCCAACCTTCTGGTGTCCTTCAGTGCCTTAGGGAATGGAGCGGGCGGTTTCAGCGAACCGAGCGGAGGGAAATAGGGACGAACAAAATCGTCGTCGGCTGAGGGGACCCGCGGCCGCGGATCAATGTCGGAGCATTCGGGGGCTTCTGGGCAATCTGGGCCTCCAGGGAGATTTCCGTGGTCGCGGATTGTATTCCGCGATCGCGGATTTGCTTCAAAATTCTCGTCGCCTCCATGAACATTTCCGCAGTCGCGGATTTCTGGTCGCAGAAATTCGCCGATTTTTGCTTCTCCTTCAGGGGTTTTTCCGCGGTCGCGGTTGTGCTCTCCGCGGTCACGGATTTCTTTCTGTTGTCCACGAACTTCCTCGTCCTTAGCCTCCGTCACTTCTTTCATTTGTGCTCCGCTCCTCAGTGTCATCGCACAGACATTCTCCCTCGTGTTGGCTACCGTTTGAGATGGTAGCTTCCCCGAATCCCGGGCTTCCAGTTTGCTCACTGCGAGAGAAATTTTCCCCACTTGCTTCTCCAAGTTCTGAATACTACACACATTGGACCTATCTTAAGGTCCTCAGCCATCTCGTTTTGTGTACGAGCTGCTACACGGTTTCGGGAAAGTGTTCGTTCGATTTCTGTATCAAAATCTAAAAGTGGAGCGTAGCACGGGTGTGGACCATAAGATAGGTCCACACAAAAGTTGGCACACAAACACACACGAAGAAAAATTAAAACTTGACTCCCCGGCAACGGCGCCAAATTTGACGAGGCTAAAGTCGTTATGCCTATCAAAGTAATCCTCAACAACCTAACTAAGTATAGTAGGCAAGCAAGGGTCGAATCCCATAGGGAGGTAGTAATCTTTCTAAGTGCAAAAGTTGTATGTCAATAGTAATAAATGAGGGTTTTTGGTTTGTAAACAAGTAACAAAGTAAATAAAAGCAAAGGATGTAATCAATTGGTGAGAAGTAACTTAGCCAGACAAATATCCACCATTCAGTTTGATTGGTCGATCCTAGATTATCTCAATTCCTTCCTATGAATATTCATGTCCCTATTTTGAAATATTTATCAGTCCAACCAGTCCTGGTAACCCTAACTATCAAACAATCATGAAACCTTCAAGATTTAATCTAACAGCAGCAGTAAGCATAGGAATTAACCAGGATACATGCAATACTAAACAACCCGTCAGCATTTAACATGTAATCAATTCTCTTCACAATAAACTAGTCCAACCAGTCCTAGAATATCATGTTTGCTACACAAGGTAAGGGATTTGAACCAGAAATATCCAAACCCTAGCAATAGACAATTACTAAAATCAACTAGTTGATCAGGTCAGTCAAATCAGCAAGAATCAATGGGATTAAGCACAAAGATAAAAGATATAATCAAAGGAAAGGAAATAGAGTTATAATCTCACAACCAAATACAAACGAAGGCTTCAATCGTCGGACTAAGCAAAAGTTGCTTAGTTCTTCATAGTCTTCAAAGCATAAAAACTCAAAGGGAAAAACTGAACGATAATGTGTAAAACTTGAATAATGAATAATGAAAAGAGGCTGCTACTTAAGAAAAGTAAAACCTAGCAAAACCCTACCTAAAGAGATAAGAAATAATATCCTAAAAGGAAATAACAAAAAGAAAAGAAAAGAAAAGAAATAAAATAAAGTAAACTCGGAAGAAAACCCGCTCCCGCGTCTGTGAACAGTCTCCGCGACCGCGGAAAACTTTTTGTAGCTTTGTTTCTTCCGTGTTATTCCGCGACCGCGACTGGCATTCCGCGCCCGTGGAAATGTTGTTGTTGCTCTTCTTGCTCTCGTCTTCAGTCTTCTCTTGTGGCTTTCTCCTCCATCTTCTTAAGTCTTCATTTAAGCTCTTGAAAACCACCAAATTAACACTCCTTCTCCTCAACTCCATTCTCCTAACTTATGCTCTAAACAAATCCAAATGGTACCTAAAACTCCGGTAACAACTCCTAGTTAAACCCTACATAGTAGCGTTGATCAATATGCAAATGGCTCTTCACACTCACTAAGGCAAGACTAAAAATCATGAAACTAAATAACCGAAAGTAGAAAGGGATAAAAGCCTTAGATGCTTGGATATAGGCATATGCATGAATGCCTTGGAATCGAAGATTGGTCGATGCTTGAGTGTCGTGGCATTGATGCGTCAGCGCCTTGGTGGTCAAGGCCTTGGCTCCTCCATGTTGAGGCATAAGAGTAGGCGCAGCCCTTGGCATCCATCACCGGGACTCATCACTCTCCCCTGCTTAGCGTTGAAGCATCCTTGCTTCGAGGGTGTTGGAAGTCCGGGAGGTGGAGGAAGTGTGGTGGTGCATCTCCCCTTCTTAAAGGTGAAGGTGGAGTGAGGGAGACCGCCACTAACACAAATAAGCACGAGCATACGAGATCCGTCGAGCGGCTCCTTGGGAACAACAAGATGAAAGGCCGCATGGGCGAGCATGGCAGCCGGATGAATGTACCTACAACAAAGCAACTCCACAAGAAAACGTGAGATCATCCGACGACTCCGGGTGGGACTATGGCCGCTCCTAGGCATGGGTCCAAGGGGGGAATGAGGCATCAAGTGAGCAACACTAGTGGAGCCTAGTGTGTGAGGGATTCCATTAAGTGGCCACAAGGAGAAAGCGAGGATGAGAGGCTCAACCGGGGCAAGGAGTGGCATGTGGCAAGCTATAAGGAAAGTGGAATCCCTCCCCTTCTTAAAAGGTTGCCTATCGGTTATGAGGGCCGAATCAAAGATCTCCCAAAATGTGGGGGAAATGAGTGAGTGCATGCTAGAATCTTTGATAAGGGCCCTAGAAGGTGTCAACAAGGCAACTATATACAATTGGGGTTCGAATGGAGTAGGGAGGTAGGGCCAAGTCAGCCAAGGTGGAGTCCCCAAAGTGGCTTGGTATGAGGTAATCCTTAAAGGCCAATGCTTATCATGAAAAATCTCATCCAAGGGGTGCCTATGAATGGCTCTACGCATAATCCTCAAGGGGCCATGATCAACATGAAAAGTCTCATCCACGGGGGGCCTATGAAGGGCTCTAGGCATAATCCTCAAGGGGCCATGATCAACATGAAAAACTTGATGCAAGGGTTGCCTAGGAAAGGTGCTAGGCATGTCTAGTGTGTGGGCTAAGAGACAGTAGTCCTTATCCTCAAAAGAATTCGTAGATACCACGGGAAAGTGAAGGACTCCAAGGACAACTCTAAAGCAAGGAGCACGCAACAACATAACATATGATTCTTCAATAAAATCAAAATAATAAGGCACCTTTGTGCCACCAAAAAAATGAGGGATGTGAGAACACAAGGTCCAAATTCTATATGAATGGCAAGAATGCAGGCACAAGTTATGTCACTACCCTTCGCAAGCCTAAGTAGATGCCCCATGATACAACAGTTTAGACAATGATCATACTTAAACATGGAGAGAATGACCTGTATGAAGTGAGACCTCTTGGACATAAATTGAGACATGGAACTATAATGTAAACAAGAGAACATAGTCCAAGATGCAAAACAACTTGTCAACATGCAAAGTGCTCTATCCAAGGATGTAACAAGAAACACGTGTAATGTGCCACTCAAGGACATATAAGAGGAAAGAGAGAAGGGGACCTCAACTTGGGTGGGAGGCACCGAGGGTAACAATGGCGTCGGCCAGGGCGGTGACAAGGCACAAGCCTCCTTCGGTGGGGCAGCCATGGGGCGCCGGCATCCATGGGGATGGGTCGATGGGGAGCTGCCAATAGGCGACAAGGGACCGCTTGCAGCGATGGGCGGCGGCCAACCAAGTTGCGGCTGATCCAAGGGTGCGGCCAACCGAGTGGGCATCAAGGCACCGCCCTCCTTGGTGGTGAGGCAAGGGTGCGACACCAAGGAGTAGGTGAGGGTCACTCTCGGGGTGGGCACGCTTGGCGGCGGTGGAGACCCAAAGGCCGCGAGGTGGGCCTTGGCGGCGCGTGTCTCCTCGGTTGTGGTAACGGGCTACCGGTCAGTAGGCGCATCCTTGGTGTGGTCTAGCGGACGCCGGCCCGGTGGCGGCCGAGCGTCAAGAAGCTCTGTGTACTCCTCACGTGTCGAGGCCTCAAGGTGGCGGTCAGCCTGGGCGCGCAAGGAGGCGATGGTCTCGTCAAGGGCGTACAACCGGGAGTCGAAGGCCTTGATATGCTCCTTCTCTCGGTGGAGGGCGGCTCGCAAGGCCTCGGCGGTGGCCTCATCACGGCGGGTGGCATCTTCCTTAATGCGACCCTCTTCGGCTAGTCTAGCCGCAAAGGACTTGTGGGATAGAGTGGGTGTGGAGTTGGCCAAGAGGCGTCGGCCGCGGTGGGGATGGTGAGCATGGCCTTCGGCGTGGCGGTTGGCACGGGGAGGCGGCAGCCAGCATGGGTCACGGTGGTTGAGTGGGTGTCTGGGCTGGCCTTGGGCACGATCATATCCTCGGTGGCTCACATCCGCCCAAGCCTCCTCTTCAAACGTCTCGAGATACTCTCCATAGGGACGGGGAGGCGGCAGCCAATCCGGGTCACGGCGGTCTAGCGGACGCCGGGGCTGGCCTTGGGCGCGATCATATCCTCGGTGGTGCACATCCTCCCAAGCCTCCTCGTCAAAGGTCTCGAGGTACTCGCCATATGGGTCTTCATCATCATAGTGTTGGCTGAACTCATAAGCGGCTACGTGCCTAGGGACGGCGCATGGATAAGGACCCCCATACAAGGACGTGGGGTCACGAGCGTGGCGTCGTGGGCGTCGGCCCGACAGCGGCCGAGCGGGATAAGGCCAATATGGCTCGGCCATGGGGACTCACCTATCACAAGCAATAGGCAAACCAAGTAAAGAGTCCCAAGCAAACAAAGCAAGACATACTAAGAGATTATGAAAACCTTAGGCCTAAAACAAACAAATCAAAGCAATGCAAGCAATAAGGTAAGCAAATAAATGTTCTAGGCGACCAAGGCAATCACACTAATAATGAAAGAGCAAGCTAGGCCTAGGCAATCAAGCTAAAGCAAACAATGGAGGCTCAAGTAGGGGAACAAGGTCGGTGGAGCATGTGACTTGCCAACTTGATTAGAACTTAGGCACTTTTCATCCTTCCAATTTGTGTGACTTAGGAGATTTAGGAAAACCCAACCTTCAAACTTAGAATGATGAGTGTGGGGAAGGGAGGGAGTGGGCTGCCATGTGGGCCATGGAAGAGGAGAAGTAAAGTGACAAAAGAAGAGAAGAAAATGGAGAGGTAGGCTTAGTGGCCCAAGTTGCCAAATGAGGTGGGAGAGCCCACGAAATGGGTTACTTTTGTTGTGGCCCAACCGAATTGATGAACTAATCCAATGCTTCTTCTTTTTTTTCTTTTTTTTTTTGAAGTGGGCCTTTGCCTTTTTCTTGGGCCTCTTTTCTTTCCTTTGGCTTTTTCTTTTTGTGTTTTTTGTGTAGGCCTAATTTAATGTAATGTCCTTGAGCTGAATGGGAGAGAGGGCCCACGAAATTTTTGGGGCTGCAAAGAGGTGGCAACAAGGGGGAAAGAGAGGACAATGTCCACTTTGAGTGTGGGACAAAGCCTTAGAAGAGAGAAAGAGAGTTTGTTTGACCCCTTTTTGAAGCCAACAATGGGAAGCTTCCTAGCTCTCTACCCCAAACAAATCAACCAAGAGTCAAATTTGGCATTTACCCAAATAACCTAAGACAACCAAAAATGCAAAGAAGAAAGCACATTTGACCCTTGCCCAAAATAACCAAGTCACATGCAACACTTAAGAATTCAAAAGGGAGCTAGCAAGGGGGCATGTGCACATGGCCGGCCATGGGGGAAGGTGATGGTGGTTGTAGGGTGGTGGTGGGCGGTGGCAAGGTGGTAGGGGCAATGGTGCGGTGGCCGGCGGTGGTGGTGGGCGGCGGCGAGTATTTTTTTGTGGCTTTTGAGAGCGGGTTTGGGAGGGGTGAACATGGCACTAAAATAAACACACATCCATCATGAAAACAACAACAAAAATCATACAAACAAGGTAAAAACTAAGCATGACAATCGAACACAACAACATTATGGAAAGAAGAAAAAAAATCATGCTAACAAGAGAAAAAATGAGCATCAACACATGGTCACCATGGAAACAAGAATAGAACTCATGCAAACTAAAAAAATAAGCATAAAAACTGAATTTTAAAGAGAAGAACGGGGGCTTAGCTTGGTCTTTGGCTCTTGATACCAATTGATGAGAATCAAGTCTCCTAGACAAGGCTTTTCTTCCCAAGAAGCTAGATCGTGACCAACCAAGGGATTCTTCCTTCTCTCTTTGAGTTAAACATCTTCTTAGGGCTCTTTAAGGTGTTTTGAAGGTGGGAGCAATGAAGGAACCATGGGGAACCTAGGGGAAGCAAGGGGTGGCCGGCTGTGAGACTCTTTGGCTGGTCGTGGCTTCCAATGAACCAAGGGGAGCCTCTAGGAGTGGCTCCTTGGCTTGTTTGTCTTGGAAAGAACTCAATGAGCTAGATTGATGGACGAACTTGTGAGGATTAAGAGGAAAAGAAGAGATTTGAATGCTTTGGGGTTGATATAAGTAAGTCGAGACCTTGGGGAGGTATTCCTCTAACCCAAGGGAAATATTCCACTTCTATAATCTTCAATCTAGTTACAATGAACTACAAAGGGGGTTTAAATAGTTATGCATTTCAGCCAACAAGGAAATCCTATAATGGGCCTTAGTGAGTTGAAGCCAATATGCAAATGGCTCTTCACACTCACTAAGGCAAGACTAAAAATCATGAAACTAAATAACCAAAAGTAGAAAGGGATAAAAGCCTTAGAGGCTTGGATATAGACGTGCGCATGAATGCCTTGGAATCGAAGCATGGTCGATGCTTGAGTGTCGTGGCATTGATGCGTCGGCGCCTTGGTGGTCAAGGCCTTGGCTCCTCCATGTTGAGGCATAAGAGTAGGTGCGGCCCTTGGCATCCATCACTGGGACTCATCACATGCGCTCGGCTAATAAGCGTGCTCGATTGGCCTTAGACTAACTGGCATCAATTCCCATGTCCTTCATAGCACTTTGTATTTATCTTGCTCTTGGGGATTCCTTACTGATGAGTGCCAACCACTCATCAACAAGGAGCCTCAAGGCCCGGTGACTAGGGCCCGGGCCCGAGCCATGGCCCAAGCCATCACCGCCCTAGTCCATTGTGCCCTCATGGAACAAGCCACCGAGGAGCCGCCGGCCCAAACCCCGCACCTACTCTTGTGGACCATCTCGGAGTAGCCAAGACGCCGACGCCTCAATGCCACGACAATCAAGCATCCGATGCTTCGACTCCAAGGCATTCAAGCGCGCGTCCCTATCCAAGCCTTTATGGCTTTTATCCCCATTTCCCCTTTTTGTCATTTAATTAATGTATTGCCTTTCTATTTTGGGATGTGTGGACCCATTTGCAAATGGGCTCCTAATCCCCTAGAAACCCTAGACTATTTAAGCTTTGCTTGTCTTCCTTTTTCCACTAGTTGAAGAATATAGAATTGGAACATACCTTGGGTAGAGAAAACCTCCCCTAAGGCATCCAATTATTTCTATCAACCCAAACTCTCTCAAACACTCTTCTCTTCTCAATCTCTCATGAACTCACACTCCAATCATCAACAAGCTTATTTCACTCCATCTCGGTCAAGGAACCCCAAGGAGGGATTCCTTGGCACTTGCCGGTGCCTCCCACCGTCCAAGCTCCGGCCAGCCACCCCTCCATCGACGTCTCCTCCCCCTTGGCTGCCCTCTTGAGCTCTCAAGGATCCCTGGAGGCCGAACCATCACAATGAGAAGGGAGTCTCCACTTAGCTTAGCCTAGATCTAGCTTCTTGGGAAGAAAAGTCTCACCTTTGGAGGCTTGATTCTCATCAATTGGTATCAAGAGCCAAGGACTAAGCTAAGTGATCTTCCTCCTCTCTCAAATTCGTTTTTCTTGTTGATTTACATAGCTTGCATGTTTTCTTTTGTTGCTCACATGTTATCCATGTGTTTTGCTCATTGTCTTCCTTGCTAGTTTGAATTTTTTTTTTCTCTTGTTATCCATGTCTTGTGTTGGTTGCATGCTCAGTTTTTCTTCTTTTTCCATGTCTTTTTATCAAGTTTCCATGCTAGATTAGTGCTTATTTTAGTTGTCCCTTGTTTCCCTACCAAAAACGCACCAAAAACAACAACAAAATCCCACTTCCGCCGCCCACCACCACCTCCGGCGACCGGACCACCACCCTTGCCGCCGTAGCACCAGCCACCACCACCCCTACTGCCACCCTACCCTTCCCCCCAGCCGTCCCTTGTGTGGTTATTGCTCCATTTTTTAATTTCCCCCATTGCTTGTACCTTGTCCTTTGGGAAGGACCATCTCCACTATCTCCTTGTCCTTTTTGTCTCCTTGCTATTTTGGGTAAAAAGGCCAAATTGTACCTTTGGATGATGGGTTAGTGGGTGGAATGCAAGGACACTTCCTAAGTGGATTTCCAAAAGTGGGGGCCGAAATTGTTGTGGAAAAGGAACCTTCCTTTCTCCTTCTTCCAAGCCTTGCCCCACCACTACATGGGTGACTTGGCACGTCCAAACAACAAACAAAATCAGAAATCCCTTGTTGCCACTCCTTACAAAACAAGTGTTGTGGCTTCACTCCACCGTCCTTGAATTCAAACACTATATTTTCGGCCTTGCTCCCCTTTGCATTAGAAAAAGCCAAACATATTTCAAGAGGTCAAGACAAAAGGCAAGAGACCCCAATACAAAAAAAAACAGAATACAAATAAAAAAAAAAGCAAAGGGAAGGTCAAGTTCTTTCTTTCTTTCTTTCGGTTTGGGCCACAACCCTTGGTGGGCTCTTCCACCCTCACTTGGCAACTTGGGCCACTAAGCCCTCCCCCCATATTCTTCTAGCCTTTGTCATAACTACTTCCCCCTTTTAGGGTCCATAGGGTGGCCGAATTGCCCCCCTCCCCCCCATTGGGCTGGCCATCCTAAGTTGCACTTTGGCCCTTTTATCTACTTAGCCTAAGGACTACAAGTTGGCTTGGTTTGAAAGTGTCATGGTTCCACTCCCAATTCTCAAGATGCATGCCGTGGCCCTCCTTGTTTGAGCCATTGACTTGTGTGTGTTTGTGTCTTACGCATCGTTCTCCTTTAGTTCCCCTTTTACGTGTTTTACTTGTTCCTTGGGAATTGTTTACTTTGTTTGCTTTGTGGCCTCTTGTAGGTGAGTCCACACATGGAGGATCCCTTGGATACCGGCAATAGGAGCCCTCGGAGCTCCTCGCCCACGCTATCCCCCACATATTTTGTGGCTAGGCTCGCCGAGAAAAGCCAAGCCAAGGAGGCAGCCGCCGAGGCGTTGCGCGCGGCCCACACTGAGTTGGTTGCGCTACGCCGCGAGAAGGAGGCCGCCGACACGCGCATGGCCGCTCTCGAGCTTAGCTTGGCCACCATTGCCGCCGGCCCTCAACCCACCGCGCCAACCGTGGCGCCACCGCAGTCCGCGCCCACCTACACCGTCGCTTCTTCCCATGGCCCGGCGAAGCCCCTCCATGACCCCACGGCGCAAGCTCGGGGAAAGGCACAAGCTCGGGGCAAGGCGCCCATGTACCCTTCCCCACCCTCCGATGCCCGGACCCTCGCCGAGCGCTTGCCACCACCCCGGGAGCCGAGCTACTACGGCCACCATGCGGCACGCACCGACTCACACGGCCATCATGATGCTCGGACGCTGTCGGGCCGGCATCCGCACCACTCCGCAACCCCCTTTGATGGAGAGCCTTATCCACGCGCCACCCGGGCCCCCGCCGGCGATGCCCTACCCAACCCCCGCTATGGGTATGGAAATTGTGAGGGTTTTGATGACGGAGATGACGCATTTGGGCCCATGAGGAGAATGAGGTGTTTGATGACGTCTTCCCCGAGCCATTTGAGGATGACCCCTTGGGCGACTTGCTTCCCCGTCCTCATTTGGATCGTCGAGACCGTGGCCACCACCGACGCCATTTGGATCGCCGTGACTCACAATGGCTCCCTCCACCGCCGGCTAACTTTCGAAGGCGTGGGCCAGCTATCCGCCCATTCCATGACCGGCGTGATCCGAACGGGCCCTTGCAACACTATGGCCAACGCCGAGAGGTCAAGGTTCACATCGAGCACTTTGAGGGCGAATACGATGCGGCCAAGTTTCTTGATTGGAAGCAAAGCACGGAGAATGCCCTCAACCATTGCCAATATGAGGATTATGAGCGGGTTGAGATTGCCACGCTCCAATTTTGGGGCCATGCCCGGGCTTGGTGGTTCCGCTTCACCAAGGAGAGGGAGAGGCGCCGCTTACCGCCGGTTGAGGCTTGGAACCAACTCATCTATGCCATGACCAAGCGATATGTGTCGGAAGACTACCTTGAGCACATGCGCCTCCAAATCGCCCTAACCCGCCAAGGCGCCTGTACACCGCTTGAGTTCTTTGTCGAGCTCGAGGAGCTTATCCACAAGGCCGGCGTGTCCACAACCCCCGCCTCTCTCCGCACTATGTTCCTCTGTGGCCTTGATGTGGACATTCGTGAGCCATTGATCCTACTCCCCATCCGGGACATCAACACACTCACCCACACGGCCATGGAGATTTACAATCAACTTCAAAGGAAGAAGAAGGCCGCCTGGGCTCGTGGACAGCCCCCTCGGTTCGCCGACACCCCAAGCTCCTATTTGGGCTCTCCCTTGGCCAGCCGCACCACCCCACAGTCGCGCCTCAGTCCGGCCGTGCCCATGACTGCGCCCACCGGTGCCGCGCGTGTTGCTCACCCTCCTCGAGGCCTCGCGCCCGGCGCGCACCCTCAAGCCCCTCCCCCGGACAAGGCAAGTGATAGAGCATGCTTCAAGTGTGGAGGCAGCGGGCATTACCAACGGGATTGCCCCAACAACAAGCGCATCTTGTTCTCCTCCCAAAGTGGCTACGAGTCCTTCGAGGATGAAGAGGAGAACCCGGCTGCGGATGAGTTTGAGGAGGCCAAGGATGACTCTTATGAGACCTTTGATTGTGCCCCGCTTGAGCATGGAGTCGGCACACCCCTTAGCCTCGTGTCTCTCCGCGTGCTCTCGGCTCGGGCAGTTGACATCCGGGATCAACGGGAGAATCTCTTCCACACGAGATGTCTCATGGGCTCCACCTTCTTGAGCGTGATAGTGGATGGAGGCTCGTGCGCCAACATTGTCAATGAGAGGGTGGTCAAGCATTTCAACCTCTCCACTACTCCACATCCTCAACCATATAGTCTTCAATGGCTATCCGAAGGTAAAGGTGATGTGATATCAAGGCAATGCCACATCACTTTCTCTATTAGGCATTATATTGATAAAATTGTATGTGATGTTATCTCTATGGATGCTACTCACCTCTTGCTAGGTAGGCCTTGGCAATTTGACCGGAAGGTACTACATGATGGCTTCCTCAACACCTATGTGTTTGTCCATGGCGGGAAGCGGATCACCCTTTTACCCATGTCTCCCCGGGAAATCCTTGAAGATCAAGTGGAGCGCAACCGCCTCAAGGCCTTGGAGATGGCCTCGACCGAGGCACCGCAGCCCATTGTTGACCCACCGGAGTCCGCCCACGCGTTGGCTCCTCAAACCAAGGCAAGGGTGATCACGCGTCCAATTCCACCAGCGCTTCACCAACGGCCTGGCAGCCGTGCACCCACTTGCGGCGCCCGGGTCATCGGCATCTAAGGCGACCTCCGCCTCGGCGCCACAATGCCCGGGCAAGGGTGGCCGCGCAGCCGCCGGTGTACAGCCACCGTGTGGCGCGGCCATCACCGGCACGGCCTCCGCCACCCCACCGCGGCGCCCGTGTCGACGGCTTCCACCGCAGCCGCACGCAACCCCTCGGCCACCCTCCAAGGGCGATGTGAGCCCCGCCTTCTCTTGGCCCGCCAACGCCACCTCACGCCGGTACTTCAAGGCCGCCAACCTTGTTTCCTCTTGGTGCCCCGTCATTGCCTAGCCGCCATGGAGGATGGCCCCTCTTTGCCGCCTTGCATCGCGGCCGTGTTGACAGAGTTTGCCGACGTTACGCCGGCCGAGCTCCCGGTTGGGCTGCCCCCGGTGTGCGGGATTGAGCATCAAATTGACTTGGTGTCGGGTGCATCCCTTCCAAACCGGGCTGCCTACCGCGCTAGCCCCGAGGAGACCGCCGAGCCTTAAAAGCAAGTCCAAGAGCTCATGGACAAGGGCCATGTCTGGGAGAGTCTTAGCCCTTGTGCGGTTCTGGTGCTCCTTGTGCCCAAGAAGGATGGCTCTTGGCGGATGTGTGTGGATTGCCGCGCTATCAACCAAATCACCGTCAAGTACCACCACCCTATACCGAGGCTAGATGATATGCTTGATGAGCTTCACGGTGCCATCTTCTTCTCTAAGGTGGATCTCAAGAGTAGTTATCATCAAATCCGCATGCGAGAGGGTGACGAGTGGAAGACCGCTTTCAAGACAAAGTATGGCTTATATAGTGGCTCGTCATGCCATTTGGGCTCACCAACACCCCGAGAACCTTCATGCGCCTCATGAACCATGTCTTGAGGGCTTACTTGGGCAAATTCGTGGTGGTCTACTTTGATGACATCCTCATCTATAGCAAGACCTTGGAAGATCACACGGCACACTTGCGGTCTGTTTTTGAGTGCCTACGCAAGGAGAAGCTTTACGCCAACCTTGCCAAGTGCACATTTTGTGCCCCGTCCACCACTTTCCTTGGCTATGTGGTGGGCAAAGATGGATTGCGCGTTGATGATGAGAAGGTGCGCGCAATCAAGGAATGGCCACGCCCCACAACCGCCACCATGGTGAGATCCTTTCTCGGCCTTGCCGGCTTCTATAAGCGCTTCATCTGCGACTTTAGCACCATCGCAGCCCCTTTGCACGAGTTTACCAAAAAAGGTGCCGAGGTTGTTTGGAAGGAGAAGCATGAAACCGCCTTTACCTTGCTTAAGGAGCGCCTATGCAATGCCCCGCTTCTTCAACTCCCCGACTTCTCTAAAGTCTTTGAAGTGGAGTATGATGCCTCCAACATTGGAATTGGAGGAGTTCTTCTACAAGACCGCTGCCCTATTGCTTACTTTAGTGAGAAACTCTCGGGCGCCTCCCTCAACTACCCCACGTACGACAAGGAACTCTATGCCTTGATCCGGGTGCTCAAAACTTGGCAACATTATTTGTGGCCAAAGGAGTTCATCATTCACTCGGATCATGAGGCTCTTGCTTATTTGAAGAGCCAAGCTCACCTTGGTCGGCGCCATGCTAGGTGGGTGGAGTTTATGGAGACATTTCCATATGTGGTCAAGCACAAGAAAGGGCAAGACAACGTGGTGGCCGATGCACTCTCCCGGAGGTACACCCTTCTTTCTCATCTTGATGCTAAGGTATTGGGTTTTTCTATGCTTAAGTCTCTTTATTCTAATGACCCTTTCTTTAGCACCATTGTTGAGAAGTGTTCCCTTAGAGGTGAGTTTGAGAGTTATTTTATGGATGAGGGCTACTTATACCGAGCCGGCAAGTTGTGCATCCCTAGCTCCTCTATTAGGCACCTATTGATTAAGGAGGCACATGAGGGCCGTGGACACTTTGGTGTGGCTAAGACACTTACAACCCTTAGAGAGCACTTCTTTTGGCCCAAAATGGCCCATCATGTCACCATGTTTTGCAAGGCTTGCATTACTTGCCATCAAGCCAACTCTAGGACTCAACCTCATGGCCTATACACACCCTTGCCTATTCCTTCGGCCCCTTGGGAGGACATCTCCATGGACTTCATAACCGGATTGCCCACTTCTAAGAAGGGGAGGGATTCCATCTTTGTAGTGGTTGATAGGTTCTCTAAAATGGCATATTTCATCGCTTGCAAAACCACTAACAATGCCTCGGAAGTTGCCTCCCTCTTCTTTGATTACATTGTCAAGCTCCATGGAATCTCTAGGACTATAGTGTCGGATCGGGACCCCAAGTTTGTGGGGCATTTTTGGAGGACCTTGTGGGGGAAACTAGGAACCAATCTCTTATTTTCCACTAGTTGTCACCCCCAAACGGATGGCCGAACCGAGGTTACCAACCACACCTTAGGAGCCTTGCTTAGAGCCGTCCTTAGGGCCAACCCACGCAAGTGGGAGGACTTACTTTCGTATGTTGAGTTTGTGTATAATAGGTCCATGCACACGGCAACCAAGCTCACGCCATTCGAGGTGGTCTACGGCCGGAACCCAATCACTCCTCTTGATATGGTGTCGCATCCTTTGGGCATTGACGAGCATCCTCAAAGCGCCAAGCAGGCTGATTTCATCCGTGACCTCCACGAGCGCACCCGGGCACAACTCGAGCACCGCGCCGCCCAATATGAGCACCATGCCAACAAGGACCGGCGCCGTGTCATCTTTGCCCCCGGTGACCTTGTGTGGGTCCACTTGCGCAAGGAGAGGTTCAAAGACCACCGCAAGTCAAAGCTCAACCCACGCGGCGATGGCCCCTTCAAAGTCCTCTGCCGCTTCGGGGACAATGCTTATGAGGTCGATCTCCCCGACAAGTATGGTGCCCATCCCACCTTCAATGTGGCCGATCTCACTCCTTATGTGCCCCCGGAATATGATGAAGAATTGGGGACAATTCTACCTCAAGAAGGGGAGAGTGATGAGTGCCAACCACTCATCAATAAGGATCCTCAAGGCCCGGTGACTAGGGCCTAGGCCCGAGCCATGGCCTAAGCCATCACCACCCTAGTCCACCGTGCCCTCATGGAACAAGCCACTGAGGAGCCACCGGCCCAAACCCCGCACCTACTCTTGTGGACCATCTCGGAGTAGCCAAGACGCTGACGCCTCAATGCCACGACAATCAAGCATCCGATGCTTCGACTCCAAGGCATTCAAGCGCGCGTCCCTATCCAAACCTTTATGGATTTTATCCTCATTTCCCCTTTTTGTCATTTAATTAATGTATTGCCTTTCTATTTTAGGATGTGTGGACCCATTTGCAAATGGGCTCCTAATCCCCTAGAAACCCTAGACTATTTAAGCTTTGCTTGTCTTCCTTTTTCCACTAGTTGAAGAATATAGAATTGGAACATACCTTGGGTAGAGAAAACCTCCCCTAAGGCATCCAATTATTTCTATCAACCCAAACTCTCTCAAACACGCTTCTCTTCTCAATCTCTCACGAACTCACACTCCAATCATCAACAAGCTTGTTTCACTCCATCTCGGTCAAGGAACCCTAAGGAGGGATTCCTTGGCACTTGCCGGCGCCTCCCACCGTCCAAGCTCCGGCCAGCCACCCCTCCACCGACGTCTCCTCCCCCTTGGCTGCCCTCTTGAGCTCTCAAGGATCCTTGGAGGCCGAACCATCACAAGGAGAAGGGAGTCTCCACTTAGCTTAGCCTAGATCTAGCTTATTGGGAAGAAAAGTCTCACCTTTGGAGGCTTGATTCTCATCACTTACGACCTCCGAACCTGTCAAACAATAAAACATAATCGTCACTCACATCCGACAATACATGGCAATAAGGTATTACACGTACCTGAAACAACTTAATTTTACCTTAGAAGTATCTTTTCAGCTATTACGGATGCAGTTGCATGTTTGTTGTGGTTATGTCGATAACGCAATCCACAATTATGGGTTCCATCAAACTTTTGAACCACAAACAAACCACTTTCTTTCTTTATTGAGCCATGACTTCCAAATGTGCATGCTTTGTCGACACACCCTACTGAATATGTTGTTTTGTCGGACTTCTTCACCCTAATTTGGAAACAATCCTTCAAAGCAATTGCAGTTAACACATCTTTCAACTCCTACTTGGTATCAAATGTATCTCTCGTCTTTATCACATTATTAGCCTTAGGCTTTACTTCTTCATCTTCGAATTTGGCCCATTCACCATCCTCATCCATTGGTCGGTAATACCTTTCTGCAGCTTCAGCTACATCATTCAAAAACTCGGATTCCATTTGCTCATCGCCAAGGCCTACATTGTCACCAAGGTTATCATTCATAAAATCAGTGTGGCCTTCCCCTTCAATGTCACCAAGGATGTCCTTTTCATTTGTTTGATCATCGTCAGCAATTACGACCAGGTCACACCCCCTGGCTTTGTTGTAGAAACAAGACCTTTTTCGTTGTCGCTGCTTAGGGACCCCCTTTGCTTGGTTTCAACTTCTTCATCGTCGATGCTTAGTGAGACAACTTCTACTGGTGTTGATTTCTCACAAAACCATTTTCTTACATCATTCCTCTTCCTTTTTCGGTCATTATCGACATATGTCTTGTCATCCATCCAAAACGACGTTCCTCATGCATCCTGAAGAACAACATCATGCAGTAAATTATCTAGTATTCTGTCACCCATGTTGTTTTCACCTTTCACAGTTCGGACATGAGGTTGTGTATGTGTTACCAATGGTGGGGGTGCACTTAACTCTACATCGATACAAGGTTTCTCCTCAAAAAACTCCCCAAACAAATTATTTGCACCCTTCACTATCAAGCTTGCATAAAGGGCTATCGGTCAAACCCCCTCTTTACAAGATTTCATATTAAGATATTTGAATGCTTCAAAATCATCGTCGTCAGTAAGATCAAAAGGTGGTAGATTTGCTTTGAAAGTTGAAGTGTAACTCAACTTCAAACAAAACATATCATGATCAACAGGGAGCTTTTCGAATATTTTTCTCCATAGCTCTTGAAACCTTGAGGTATACGAGACCATAATTCCGATAGCCTTTTGCGAGCCTTCATAGGTCCAAGTTTCACCACGCAACTTTCACTCTCTACCGCTAATCAAAGACACCATGAACTTTGTTCGATCTAAGGACAACAAAAACTAACCGTAAGAATACAAGTGGCAGTTAATAGGCATTTTCAATTCTGAAAACAATAACAACTTACCCATGTCATATTCAATGTAAGGATGGGCAAAAGTAGACCGGACCGGACTGTAAATTTACGATCTGGTCCACGGTCCGGGAATTTTACATTTCCGGTCGGACCGTAAAAATTAAAAAAAAAAGTTTAAAACATTTTTGGGCAAAATTTTTACGGTCCGGTCCATAATTTTTACGGTCCGGTCCGAACCGTAATTTTTACGGTCCGGTTCGGCTAAGTGTCTTCCTGTGAACATGTGAGGAAGAATTGAAGGGGAGATTGGTTCTTTTCCTTATCAGAAAATTGTCAAGGGTGCTGACATGTTTTAGACTATTTCCAATCCATGCTTGTTTGGGCCCTATATAGTGAATCCTTGTAATGTGCAATGTGGTGATGAGATATATTGCCTTGGTTCGGGTGCAGATGGCAAAAGTGATCAAACTCCATTAAGCCGAGGCATTACTGGTTGTGACTTTGAAAATCTGAATTACTTTGCAAATGTAGTAACTGGATCAAAAGAGTTTCCTGGTTATGGACCTTGTGGTATTTGAAATCTGGCACTAATAGTTATTGCTGCTGGTGATAGTAAAACATAAGGTACATATTCTGGTCGTTCAAAATCCTTTCTTGTTTGCTATTTGATGTGATAGGACTAAGGAGCTTTCAATAATCCTTGTATTTTCATACATTCCCTCCAAAAGGTGACAATGCCAACATTGAGAAGAAATTGCATCTTATGCCAGCTTTTAATTTGATTGAAAATTTCTCCTGCTTTTTGTGGATGATGCACATCCATTTTTCAACTATTGCATTTTCTTTTGTTTATTATGTATTCCCTTACAAATATTAGATGGATACAGGATACTTCATCTGTAATTGCCAATAGTCACATCTGTATAATTGCCCAGGGCATGAATCAAAGGAAAAGTAACATAGATCTACTCTATATTATCGGAATTTTCGCCTGGTACCCTCGAGTTTATGAGTAATTCACGAAATACCCATAAATTTGATCATTTTCGCATAGTACCCCTAAACTATTGTCACAATTTTGTCAAATACCCTCCCGTTTTTTAACTGTTAACAAAATGTTAAATCTATTACAAAAAAGTTTAATCCCCTCTTACCTCCCTCCCCCATAACATTTCTAGGAAAAAAAAACTCCTCCCTCAGCATCCATTTGAGACTCAGCAGCCATTCGAGGATTTTGAGCCTCCTCCCTCAGCAACCATTCGAGCGGTGCTTGAGTCGTCTTGGCGGTGGCTGAGCATTTGAGCGTGCGTGGTGGCTGCGTACTGTGCGAAGCAATGGCGGTGGTGGACGACGGAGGCGACACTAGCGGTTGTGGACGACGGCGGTGACAAGTCCAGCAACGAAGGTGGTGGAAGACGGCAACGACGGAGGCAACACCATTGCACAAGCTTTGTTAATTGGTACTTGAAACACATCTGATTAAGTTGGACAAACCACTACTAGGAATGGCCATGGAGTCGACTGAGTAGATTTTAACCTTCTAGCCTGACATATCATCTACTGCTACAATTAAATTTCCCAAAATGCTTTTAGATTTTTCACAAGCTCTTTCATCGTATTCAATCATCTGGCAGGGAGAGCCATTTGCAGAGCAACTCTCATGTAAATTGAATTTGGTAAGGAGAAGAGTTAAATAACTCCATGTAAATTGAATTTGAAAAACCAGTAGGCAACCAATTAACAGTAGCTGAACAATTACGAGTGCCCCCACCCAATTTTCAAGAGTTCTTATAATGTATCTTATAATTTGAACTTGTCCCCAAATTTCATAAAAACCCTAAATCTAATATCATCTCCTATTTCCAATTCATTCCAACCTTAAACCTCAAAATTAGCAATAGGGATTGAAAGAGAACTTACCTGAAGTGTTCTTCGTCCACCGCCGTGGTTGTCTCTGTCGTCGTCCACAGCCTTTGCGTCTCCGTCGTCCACAAATTTCGCGTTGAAATGGGTTGGCTTCGCCATGGGTATCTCCGCGCCATGGTTATCTCCGTTGTGGTTGCCTTCGTCGTCGTCCACCCCTCCGCTCAGACGCCCAGCCACCACTCTGACTATTTCTCCATTGAAATGGGTTGCAGAGCTTCAAATCTCCAAAAGCAAAGTACCGTGGTGTGGCTGGTAAAATACGATGGTTTAGTTTTTTTTGTTAAACGCAGGGTAAAAGAAAAAAAGAATTTTTTTCAATTTTTTTTTAGAGATTTAACGTATTCTTAACGATTTTATAACGGAAGGGTATTTGGCAAAAAAAATTAAGAACTCGGGGGTACCACGCGAAAATATTGTAACCTCTGGGTATCTCGCGAAAATTACATAACCTGGAGGGTACCACGCGAAAATTCCGCTATATTATTCAACTTGGGGAAAAAGTGCTATGGATGTTGTCCTGATTGGTTATGTTTTAGTATGTAGGTGTGTTTAATGCTACAGAATTTGCAATTCTTTTGGTTTGTATCATAGTTCATGTTTGTACTATGGAACTTGAGGTGAAGTTGGGTAGTTTGCATGGTTCGGTTTGTATAATTGTAAGTGGTATTAGGGTTCAAAATCATTTTTCATGTTTTTGATAAAGACATAATAATTGATTATAATTTTTTGGGGTAGATACCACTTGTCTGTCAGTGCTAAAATTACAACATAAAAAAGAATTCAGCTGAAAGATATTCATCTAATGGACGATAAAAGTGATACGAATCTACTACGACTTTGAGTTGGAGCTGTAGCTGTAGCCTGAAGCCAAATGCCCTTAACTTGAACTATGGTCAGCTTCTGCTGATTCTATTCCAGCTGAATAGCTGTTTCATTCCTCCTTCGGTATTCCAGTAAGATCTGAAAAATAACAGTCTCAGCCTTCCCTGACTAGGATCGCTTCCACACTAGTCTTTTTATTTTTATCAGGCAATATTTTTAGTCTAGCTCTGATGTGCCAAAGTTATCAGCTGAATAATTTGGCCTTGAGAGTTCTTTAGAGGTAGTAGTGTATATGAGTCTTATAAATCATTGAAGAAACTTCTCTCGAAGACAAATGGCAGATACAATCCTCTTCTTCACAAGACTTCTCTCCACTCATTACCTTGTTCTTCTCACCAATACTGACATTTATGTTTAGTTTATTCAATAGATTAGTAAGAGACTTTAAGCAACGCCTATTAAAGATACTTTTAACGTAATGTACATGACTATATAATACAGGTGCCACATGGCTGGGCCTGGAGATTCCCCAATCTTGGATGAAATTCCTTAAAAGCTGCTATTTCTCTTGTTTGTCAGTTTGGTTGTTCATGCTTAATAGTTTCTCTCCCAGCTAGTGTCCTACGAGTAAATCATTTGCTAATGTACTCCAAATTAGTATAACGAACTCAACTCATATATTTGGGTATAGGGGAAGCAAGATAGCTAACCCTGGGTGTGCTCTCTTCTTTTAAGCATTTGTTTAAAGTAGTGTTTGGAATTGGAAGAAGATTGAACAAGTTAAAGAATTGAAGAGACCGAGATTACATTTTCAGTGTGTATTGACCTTTCCAAGCTACAGTGCTCTCATTTACAAGCCAAATAATGTAGGCTTATATCTTAGATATGGCCGTTGTGTATTGAAATTTTCATATGGATCAAATTTCTACTTTATAAAATTTGAAACATCTTATTGTGTGCTTCTGCCCTTGTAGGATCTAATTGTGAAGCAACTGCTGGTTAAGGACATGATCGTGAACAGCGTTGTGCACCTGATCTCACAGGAATCCTCGAGCAACAACTTAGCGGTACTGCAGCATTGGTCCACTTAGAGAGTCAGAGTGCCAATCTCCACATAGCATTTTGTGTTTTGTGGTCATTTGTTAATTATGTTTATGAGGATTTTGGGCTCATTGGTCCTTTAAGAGTTTTCAATTAATAAAACTATTACCTACTAGTTTTTATGCATTTTTCATATCCCCTACTTGCTTATTTTATTTTATTTTTTTCTCTCTCTTCTTTGTTTTTTCTCTCTCTAAAATATTGTTTTTTGGGATTTATGATTTAGGGTTTAAGGGGTAGGGTTTAGGGGGTAGGGAGTAGGGTTTAGGGAGAGGGAGAGAGGTCCATTTTTGCTAAGGGTCCATTAATTTAAAAAAAGGTTTGTTAAAGGGTCATTTACCTAACTCACTGTATGTTTATCTTGATTTGGCTTAATGAAAATGGATATATTTTGCAGCATACTCAGAATTTGCTTAAGTTCTTGGTAGTCACATTGAATGAATGTAGAAGAAGAGGAAACTTCATTGTGGAAACTCCATGTTAGTGCATGAAAGCATCCAATACCAAGACAGAATCCTGCGGACTTTATTGCATAATTTCGGTGAAGTGCACCTTGTTCTCTTGTTTTTGACATGAATCGATCGCATCTCCTATGATCTATCGCAGATTGATGAGCTACAGCTTACTCTGACATCCTAGGTTTGCATAAAAATTGTGGAGGGTAAAGAGGAGAGCATCTGCAAATTAAGTGGCTTGACGGACTTTACAAACTTCATATCTGTGTATCTTTTCTTTATTCTCCATGCCCCATCTCCAAGGGCTATCTAAACAAATCTAGATCTGAGCAAATTGCTACAGATTTCAACTTGCATGTGATGTAAATTTTTACTCTACTATTGTTTCTTGTCTATGATCTTTGACAGTTTTTCAAATGCTTGGCTCAAAAAGAAATTAGTGTTGGGGAAAAAAGTTGAAAGGAAAGGAAGTATTGTAGTTGAGCCATTGCTATTTTGGAACGTCTTGGATGTTTGGGAGCTTTATTGCTTCATAGCTCATCAAAACTTCTCTCAAATCCATTCGAAAAGCTCCGTTATAGTGGTTACAAAGTACAAACCATCATTCACCAGTGTTCATTGCTTGATTATATGGATTAATTGAAGTTATTGGTATTATGCACTAAATCCATGGCATGTAATGTAATAAAGCATGGGAGACAATGAAGGTTCTAGGTTCAAAGTCCAAATCTCAAAAATTACTGATCAGATCATCATTTCATTAACAAGTACAAAAAAATGGCACGAACATAATTTACCCAAAACATGCATCATCATGCATTACTTTTTAAAGAGCTTGTGCATCATAGTTATAATGAATTTTGCATCATAATTCGTAAGTAATGAATTGTGCTACATAGTTATAGTAAATTGTACACTATTGTGTAAAAAACATGTACACTAGTGAGTATGTGTATATTCACTAATTATCATGAATTGCGCATCATAGCTATAATGAATTGTGCATCATAACTATAATGAAACGTGCATTAGCGTTTTAAGAACATGTGTATCAGTGTACAAGACAAGCGTGTGCACTAGTGTGTAAGAGTATGTGTCTCATATGTATAATAAAATGTGTGTTAATATGTAAGAGTATGTCTATCACAACTACATGAAATATGCACTATTCACACGTTTTCATGAGAATGTGCGAACTTGGGTACAAGTAGTTGCCTTGTACTGTTCGGGAAGGTCATTAATCCTCCCATTGTGTTAGTATTAGTAAACGAACTTGGGTACAAGTAGTGGCCTCATATTGAATGGGAGGTGATGAAGTTCTTGTGATGAATCCGCAGTGAATGAAGTATTAGGCCCCGTTTGGTATGTTGTCTGGAATCGAAATGGAATGAGAAATCGGAATGGAATGAGAAATCGAAATGGAATCAGGAATCAGAATAAATCATTCTTGTAGCCTGGTGTTTGGTATGCTGTCGAAATGAACTATTCCTGTAAATTTGTTGTTTGGTATGCTGTCGGAATGAACAATCCTGAAAAATGTTAATTAGAAATTAAATCATGTTCAAAAGAATCCATCACTACACATCATTTTATACAAAATATCAGAATTATAAGTACAATACACAGTAGTGCTACAATACACGAGTGAGAAAATTCATGGAATTGAAAACAAGTCCATTATAGTGCTACATCACTACAATACACAGTAGAAATTATAGTGCTACATCACTACAATACACATTAGAAACCTGCAAATTAGGAATTGAAAACAAACATGAGAAATTAAATGCAACCAAGTTGACAATTAATCCAAAATTTTCATTTTGTATCCGTAATAGTACAAATAGAAGGCCCTTGCTCCATTTTGGTCAAGAATTATTTTTTATAAATAACCCAGATTTCTTGAATGTTTGTATAGTTGACTCTTCGGAGGTTTGATTAACAATTGACTACTATTACAGTGAGGTGCGGTGAGAAATTAATGGAAGCAAACAAGCAGTGAGAAATTAATGGAAGCAACAGTCGGCGGTGAGAATTTTTGGGTTAGGGTTAAGTGAGAAAATACCGTACCTGTAAGGCGGAGGACGAGGCGGGAAGCAGCGGAGGACGACGACCGGCGGGAAGCAGCGGAGGAGGCCGACGAAAGCAGCGGAGGAGAACGACGCCGGCGGAGACGAGTTCTGCGTTCTGCTGGAAGTGGAATTTTTTTAGATGGGAATGGAGGTGGAGAAAGGAGGCAGAGACAAAGGAAGAAGGAGAACCAGTTCTGCGAAGGAAGAAGGAGAAAGGAGGCAGAGACAAAAAACGATTGGGGTTTTTAGATGGGAATGGATGATCCCCTAGGTTTTTTGGAGGAATCAAATATTTCACAAAGTTTGAAATCACTCATTCCGGATAATGAATTCCATTCCTAGTTTTTACCTAACCAAACAAAAATTTCGGAATGAACGATTCTGATTCCGATTTCTCATTCCCATCGGAATCGTACCAAACGGGCCCTTAGTAGAATGTGCTCGTGTCACTAGGATAAGTGTTATCTCAACTTATCCTAGTGACACAAGCAGACTAGATTGGCTTCTACACTGCTAGAGAAATTCTCCCACATGCAACCATAACAAAATAAAAAAACCTGAGCACAACTGATTAAACTCTACTACATCGGTTGCATTCAGAATGCCATCATTTCCACGGATTTAGCAAATAACAATAAAAAGACCTGGTTCTGCTGGGAATTGATAAAGATATATCTCAGAGTTAACTCACTCAAGAGATTTGTAAGTAGCACCATCAGAGTAGCTCAAGTATTAGTCTTCATCAAGGTAAATGCTTTCTGCCACTTGCCAAACCTGAAGGGTGTTATCGTCTGCCACGCTGGATATAACCCATGGTTCATATTTGTTCCAAGAGAAGTCTGATATCTTATCCTTGTGACCACCATGTGAGAAAAGGAGTTCTGGAGGGCCATCTTCAGCTTCTCCCTCCAGCTGCTCACCACCAATCCTGATAGTATTAACTCTATTAAATATTGTTATGTAAAGAAGTAATGACAACATCGATTTTGTGGAGTAATGCCAAGGTACATTTCCACTATACAAGACGCAAAAGCCAAACAAAAAGAGATTGTGTTAAAATGGAAATTTATGAGAAAAATCCTCTAGACTTGAATAAAGTAGAACACAAAACCAAATGAAGTGTAAACTAGAAGCACAAAAGCATTTGGCATGGGATGAGATATTGAGAAAGCTGTCAGCAAACATTGAATTCACCAGGCAATTTATTTTTGCAAAAGCCTTGACCATATTTCATCTATGAGACTTTGAGTAGAGAGTTCATGTGAGGGTCTTGATATTGGTGAAATTGGGATATATCAAGATTTTCACCTGTTAAGGTCCCAAACCATCAATCGCCTGTCATCAGCAGAAGATGCTAGAACAGTTTCATGATTGGGATCCCATTCAACCTGAAACACATCCTCTCTGCAAAGAAAGTAGAAGGAACCCATGAGAAATGAAATAAGCTACACATTATCAACTATATATTCAGATACTTCAACAAAACTTGCAAGAGATGGTCCTTTTCCACCAATACTTCTACAAGAAGTTACAGTGCTAAAAATAATAATTTGAATGGTTCAAAACAAAAGGAATAACAAACAAATGATTTAAATTCCAGGCATCAAAGATCCAAATACAAGCCACATAAGTCTCTACAGAAACAGATTATTCATTCAAACAGAACAACTAAACAAGTTTAATTAATGAGACATACGTGTGACTAGACAGAACATGAAGCGGGGAATTCAGCTTTCGCATATCAAAAAGCCCGACAGTAGTATCTGATGAAGCTGTGGCGAGAATCCATTCATTGTATGAATTGAATGATAGATAGTTAACCTGCAGAAGATGATTACATTCAGTAAAAGGTAGGTAGTTTACATTACCAAAAGACACAGCATATCAAGAACCATATTGTCCCCCATTATCAATATATAGATTAAATTCACTAGTCAACTGAGTATATTATATACCAATTAATCAATAAGTGATTACTATAATAGCCAAAAGTAGCATGCAAGTGAATGTTCAGGATATTGGATGTCAGATACAATTCAGATATTGTTGTTAGAAATTGGACCTCCTATCAATGGAAGCATATTTTCAGATTCCCCAAAAATTTATATCAATAGTCCTCCTATAAATTTCACTTCGTGATAGTTGCCTGTCCCTAAATAAACCTGCTTAGACAAGAACAAGAAAAAAAACACTTTATCTAGCAGACAACTAGTCTACTACGCCCCTCAAATTACTTAATTCCGCCAAATCTTGAAACAATACGAGTTACATAACGTAGAAACACTTAGGTAAGTATAAGACATCAACAACATTTATATAGGTTCCAAAGAAATATTATAGTAAGCTAAACCTTTTCCATGTAGCATAAAAACGATTTATACGAGTAACACCAGCACAAATATATTTTCCTAAGGCATACATTAAGCAGAAAATATTAAGATCAATGACCCCACAAAAGAAGTTCAATAGTAACATACATTAACATGGTGCATATGAAGAACACTTGTGCTTAATAAATAAAATTTGTAAAAGGGTCATATATAATAAACAAGGAATTCAATCTGCCCACGCACCTCTTTTTCATGAGCTAGGACAGAATGTTGAGGTTTTTCCAAACGCAGATCCCAAATCATCAAACGTCCATCATCCCCCACAGATCCAAACAAATTTTCATTCTTCAAATGCCATGAAACATCTCCAACCACAGTTTTGTGGCCCTAGGTGGAAAAACATGCCGGTAATGAATGAATTCATGTCAAAGCTAGCAAGTTATTGCAGGAATAGACTCTTTTGGACAAACAATTACCTTATAAACACGCATTGAATCAAGAACTGTATTATGAGGCATCATGGACACGTCCCACAAGCATATCTTGCCATCATTCGAACCACTCAACAAATATGCTTCCTTAATAGGATTCCACGATAAACCATACCCTTCTTTTTCGTGGCCTTTCAATCTTAAATCAGGAGCACATGTTCCCTCTTTACCTTCCTCCACACCAGCCTGCTTGGGGATCTGAAAAACATGTATATCCAGCCCATTCGTTTTCGCAGCAATGATATTGGCATTTTGAGGCATACACCTAGCTCTATTCACTTCTCCATCAACATGCATTCTCTTCACAATCTCTACCTAAAGGAACATGATATCAATTATATAACCAATTTCATTAGAATGAACCATTTTCCTTTTCCTGCAACAGGATATACTCATCATACGTGTAGGTGGATAGGACGGCAAAGCACTAGAGAATTGGGTGAACGAGAAGTTATTTAATCTCCGCAGATGAAGAGATCATCCCAGAACTATTACCTTCCACTTAAGATAGAAGGGCAATCTCAGAGAAAAAGGTTATTTTCATGGTTAGACAAAAAAGGCAGATCAATTCCCCGCAGGGGAAAAAACCTCTGGGAAATTGCAAACACTACTTCTATTCATCAACACACACAATCGCAACAAACCAATAATTAAAAACAAGAAGATAACGGCTTGGTGTTAGCGGGGCATTTCATCGAACACCTGAGGAGCAACAAGAAGAACAAATACCTTGGGCACGGAACCGCAGGGGCTTCCATTACGGGGAAGAAAAGCATTAGCGAGCATGAGAAAATTGGGGCTGGCGTCGGATGTGTGAGTGCCGAGGACGAGGGTATGAGCAGCAAGATCCGGGTCTCCGTCCGGGCCGGGTTGAAAGGGCGGCAAAGGGAGCCATTGGACAGTGAGAGAGGGCCACTCGAGAGAGTGAGAAACAAGGAGATCGTAGAGGAACGGCGTGTTCTTCTTCCACACTGAGAACTCCTCCTCCACAGCCGCCGCTAATTCTTCTGCCATCTTAGTCTCTCTCTTGCTGACTTTTTCCCGCCGGGAAAGGACAACTGTGGCTCGTTATGTAGAGAGGCTGTGAAGTGTTTCCCGCCAAAAAAAGGTTGAAATTGGACGAGATCGAGAGGATGTCTATTTTACAATCCCATTGGGCTTGAGTGCTTGACACTAATTGTTGAACATAGTTTGCAGGAATTGGCAGCCCAACAAATTTGTAAAAGGTAATCTTCTCGAAGCTTTCTACTAAAGCTGATTATATATACTAGTGCTTTATTTCTCTTTCTTACGATCTATGCATGTGAGCAATGTCACATAGGTAAATTTACGCGATCACTATATGTCCGACGTTTTTTTGCTGTACGCGCGATATTTTATACGCCATAATATGGCGTACGCCATGTCGCGACGTACGAATATAAAAATAAGAAAAAATAAGCCAAAAGTGGCCAGGGAAAAAAATATATAAATACGTATTTTTTTGTACGCCATAATAAGGCGTATAAAAAAATACGTATTTGTATTTATTTTAAATGAAAAATAAATAAGTTGGGCCAGCCCAATTATGTTCTGTACGCCGTATGCCATATCATGGCGTACAGAACATAATTGGGCTGGCCCAACTCGGCCCTAGCCTATACGCCATATTATGGCGTACAGGCTAGGTTTTAAGAGGCCGAGCGCGGCCTCTTCTTCTTCTCTTCTTCTTCCTTCTCTCTCCCTGCGGCGTCTCCTGGCGTACAATTTCCGGCGGCTCTCCCCCTCCGATTCACTCCTTCCTTCTCCTCCTCCTCCATTTCTCTCCTTCTTCTTCTTCTTGTTCTTCTCCTCCTCCTCTTATCTCCGACGATGGCGAACAGTGGCGGTGGTGGTGACCCCTCCGGCGAGGCTCGAGGCGGTGCGATTGGCGGACGAGGAGGCGATGATGGCATTCCAGGCGGCGTGGAGAGCTGGGCGGCTGGCGGCGGTGCTCCTGTTGCTGCAGAGGTGGCCAGTGGCGGTGCTGATGTTCCTGGCGGTGGCGGCGGAGAGGTGGCCGGCGTCGGAGATATGGTCGGTGGTGGTCCGGATGGCGATGCAGGACGAGGTACTGTCCGGACCCGATTTATCCAAGCACGGGGCAGACGAGGAGGGGGACACGAACGCGGAGACGATCCTGCGACACCCGGTCAGACTTCTACCTGGGGTAGACGAGAGGTATGAACGGAATTGAAATTTATTTGAATTAATGAAAATTTAGAATGTAATAAATATTAAATTTAGAAATAGGTATTGTATTTAGAAATAGTTTATCTGTATTTAATTATAGATTTATGTATAAAAATTTATAGTTATATTTTAATAATTTATAGTTATGAATTTTAGAAATTTATTTTAAATTGATGAAAATTAAGAATAAAATAAGTATTGAATTTAGAAATAGATATTGCATTTAGAAATTGTTGATCTGTAATTAATTCTAGATTTGTTTCAAAAAACGAATGTTTATATTTTAGAAAATATTATTTATGAATTTTAGAAATTTATTTTTAATTGATTAAAATTTAGAATAAAATATGTATTGCAATTAGAAATTATTGATCTGTAATTAATTGTAAAATTGTTTAAAATTAATATTTAGATTTGAGATTTGTTTATAAAAATTAAGGTAGAAATTGTTGATTTGAAATTGTTGATATGTAATTAATTTTAGAAATTTATATTTATGTTATAAAAATTGAATTTGAATTTAGGTATTGAATTTTGGATTTCAGTTATAATAATTTAACTTCAATTTAGAAAAACAAATGTGTATATGAAACTAAAATTTATGATATGAAATTGACGAGTTAATATGTTATATTAAAAGGCTATGCAAAACTCGATGTTGTCTGTGAGACGGCCCCGACGTGGGTCCCGTCAGCTGGCGCGGAGGAATCCGGTCACAGCATCGGCTCGTCGGGCCGCTTCGGTGGCCGCTTCAGTGGATCTGCTTCCCGTCCTAGACGCGACACAGGACGTCGCGACGGGAGTGCAGGTGGGCGTGACCAGGTCTGACCCGTCCTTGTCTCTGTCTTCCTCATCGACCTCGTCCATAGATCTGGAGGAGGAGGCAGTTGTCGTTGCCGACGCGGCCTTCCAGCGCGACTATTATGATGGACCCGCTGAGGACTTGGGGATGGACGAGTCTCCCCAGCAGGCGGATCTGGTTCCCCAGCAGAGGGATCCGGCTCCGCAGCACGTGGATCCGGCTCCGCAGCAGGCGGATCCGGCTCCGCAGCAGGCGGATCCGGCTCAGGAGCAGGCAGATCCGGTTCCCGAGCAGGCGGGTCCCGCAGAGCCTTGGATGCCAGGAGGGCCCCTCGTTCCTCACCTCCTGGGTACGTATACGACCCACGTCGCCAGGGTCCTATGGGACATGACATTGGCGTTGACACTTCCGGAGCCCCCACCACCCGTTGCGCGCGTGGATGATACGGTACCTCTTTGATGTAGTCTAAGATTTGTAAATGAAAATATGAAAATGCTATATATAAATTTATAAGTATAATACTAATTTTGTTATTTCTTTTTCAGATGAGGAAGGTTCTGAAGACGTACATCAGGAAGTCGTGGCATTGGTAGATGAACCAGCACATTACAGCGGCTCCTGACACCTGGTGGGATTTTGCGCAGCGGAGTCGTATCACCTCTATGAGGGAGGTGGACTTCAGGAGTGTCGACGACGTGCTTATTTCTGCGTTCGTCGAGCGTTGGCATCCGGAGACGAGCTCGTTCCATTTCCCGTGGGGCGAGATCACTATCACGCTCCACGATGTCGCGCGCATCCTGGCGATTCCCATCGACGGCTTGAGCGTCACCATTGATATGGCGGACCCCGTCGTCAGAGATCACGTTTGCGCTGTTACTGGGGCGAACCAGGAGTTGGTGTCCCAGTGGTTCAGTGGTGGCGGTATTCCGATAGAGTCCCTCTTGTTGAGGTCGACTGAGCAGCTATCCAGTCTAGAGAGGGATGACCGACGCATAGCATCCATGTACTTGATGATGCTCCTCGGTTGTACCGTTTTCCCGGACAAGTCGATGAACGCCGTCAAGTACAAGTACATGGCGCTAGTCTATGACCACGACCGTAGCGGTTGTTATGCCTGGGGAGTCGGCGTATTGGCTGTCCTGTATCGGAATTTGGGTGAGGCGTCACGGGCCAGGGCGAAGGGCATTGCAGGGTGTACACTTCTTCTGAGGGTAATTATTAATTTATTTTAATTTATTTTTATAATATATGATATTATATGCTTACGGGTTTTTATATATATGTAGACCTGGATTTGGGCGTACTTTCCTACTTTCCGAGGTCACGCTGTCCTTGACTTGGAGGCCATGGTGGATACGAGGGCCGCTCGGAGAGACGGGAGGGAGGCTCCTCAGGGACGGAATCTGGAGCGGCTGATTGCTGTTCGCCGCATTTTAGACGCCGTGAGATTTGACGAGGTAATACTTTACTGTTTTATTACGTTTCGTTTAGGAAATTTAAATTATGAATATACGTTTTGAATTTAGGTAATGATCCATTTTAAATATACGTTTTGAATTTACGAAATATATATGTTGACATTTTAGGTTGCCTGGACACCGTGGGGTCCGTTAGGGTTTACGACCCCTCAGTACGCTCCTTCTTTGTACCGAGGCATTATTCAGTGCCTCGATATACAGGAGCCGTACATGTCGGACCGAGTCCTCTGGCAGTTCGGTTACAGGCAGGGGGTTCCTGAGGATCCACCAGCGCCACGCGAGGTGAAGAGGCGGGTCGACTTGAGGGCGTATGATCTTCAATACGCCGACGAGCTGTGCACATGGGATGCCGACCCAAGACCGACGATCGAGCTTCATGACATGATCCATACCACCTTCGCCTGGGACACTGACGATGCGTACATCGACTGGCTGGAGCAGATGTCACATCCGTATGTGGACGCATGGTCTCCTAGACAGGATCGTCCAAGTCTGGCTCCTGTCGTCCCTCCAGCTCCACCGGTGTCTACTCTCATGGTATGATACATTTTATTTATCGCTTATCATTTTTTACGTGCTTAAAATCAGTTTAGTTGTAATGGAAATCATTGTCGTGTATTCAGCGGACCCAGATTATCGCCGGTCGGATGCGGCGTTTTTTGGAGGAGAGGGATGAGCTTCCACCAGATGTTACCGCTGTGATTATTTCGTGGATTCATGATTTGATAGGTCACGAGGCGCCCATGGCTGATCCCTTACCGCGTGCTTCCCAGAGATTTACTGATTCACAGCACGAGAGAGGAGAGGGTAGCGGTAGAGTCCCCGATGATGACTAGATTGTAGGATCATGTATTTATGTGGATTAGACACTTGTGTTTTGGATCATGTATATATATGTTTTGGTTGTTTTGGTTAAATTGCATGTTATTATATATAAGTGTAACGGAATGAAATATAATCAAATACTATAACGAAATACTATAGTATATACATGAAATATAACGAAATACTATAGTATATATATGGAATATAACGAAATACTATAGTATATATGAAATATAAATAAATACTATAGTATATACATGAATTTCTCATATTTGGGTCCAATTTCTCATATTGGGCCCAATCCTCCCTATTGGGCCTATTTGGGCCCAATTTCTCATTTTTTCAATTTTCACTCGTTTCTTCTACAATCCTTCATATTGGGCCTATTTGGGCCCAATTTCTCATTTTTTCAGTTTTTACCCGTTTCTTCTACAATCCTCCATATTGGGCCTATTTGGGCGTAATTTCTCATTTTTTCAAGTTTTTCACCCGTTTCTTCTACAATCCTCCATATTGGGCCTATTTTGGCCTAATTTCTCATTTTTTCAGTTTTTCACCTGTTTCTTCTACAATCCTCCCTATTGGGCCTATTTGGGCCCAATTTCTCATTTTTTCAGTTTTCACCCGTTTCTTCTACAATCCTCCATATTGGGCCTATTTGGGCGTAATTTCTCATTTTTTCAAGTTTTTCACCCGTTTCTTCTACAATCCTCCATATTGGGCCTATTTGGGCCTAATTTCTCATTTTTCGGTTTCTCACATTTTTCTTCTACAATCCTCCCTATTGGGCCTATTTGGGCCCAATTTTTCATTTTTTCAGTTTTTACCTGTTTCTTTTACAATCCTCCATATTGGGCCTATTTGGGCCCAATTTCTCATTTTTTCAGTTTTCATCCGTTTCTTCTACAATCCTCCATATTGGGCCTATTTGGGCGTAATTTCTCATTTTTTCAAGTTTTTCACCCATTTCGTCTACAATCCTCCATATTGGGCCTATTTGGGCCTAATTTCTCATTTTTTCAGTTTCTCACTTGTTTCTTCTACAATCCTCCCTATTGGGCCTATTTGGGCCCAATTTCTCATTTTTTCAGTTTCTCACACTGAGTTAATTGAGATTACGCAAGTAAATCAGACACAAATGTGAAGTTCATCTGCTCTTCAAATTGAGATTACACAAGTAAATCTACATCTTCAACTAATCTACATCTTAAACTACACCGGAGGATCTGGAGGACGGCTATATCTAATGCGATAATCCTGAAATTGTTGAATCCTCGACTGAAATTGATAGTCCCAACCATCGACACTTGGGTGTTTGAATCGACGCCAAGCGTACGGAGGGGAGGTAGTGGACAACCATCCTTCAACGACACCTACATAGAAAACACAAAATATGATCGAGCTTTGTGTTTTAGGGTAAGCACAAATATTACTAGCTATTTAAAAGCAATAACTATACCGATACAAAGTGGTTTCGGTTTCCTACGAGGGTCATCGTCAATATCCGTGTTGGAGGGCCGAGGCTTTCGTAAGAGGCCCTCATTGGTAAGCACAAGCACGGGCCATCCCAGGATAATAGGACAAGAGCAACTTGGTATAGCGTGGCAAACACTAAACCAATCATCGGCATGTCGAGCCAGTACTCCTCACTGCAAGGACTGATGACATAGTTGACCCGAAATATAAGGTCCTCGTAAGTGATCCCCGGGTGTAGTACGGGCAAGATGGGCATGTACAGATCTTTGTTGTCAATCAACTTGCCCGCCATCTGCATTCGAACCATAGGGTATGCAGTCTCTTCTGATCCCAACAATACAGCCAGTATCCGATATCCACAATGCCCGTCTGGAGATACATCTCTGGCCCCGTTAATGTATGGAAACCAAAAGTAATCCACATTCTTAACCCCAAAGTTCACCCCCATATAAATCACGGGTTGTTCAGGGAGCTGCTGCGATCCTGTCCCTTCAGATTGGCTCCCTTGGGTCCCAATGCCTGGCGAAGCTCCACTTGGTCCCTTCTTGCCACGACCCCGACCTCTACCTTGGCTTCCACTGGCCTTGTTTTTCTCAATCTCATCTAACTCAGCCCTCCGATGCTCAAACAAGCTCGGCTCCCTCTTGGTGTCGTACTTTGTCGAACCCTTTGGCCTTCCTTTTTAAATGATTCCCGTGGGCTCCTGCATCAAAGTTTCACGCGGGTGCTGCGTGTTCCAGAACAAGTCGGTGATTTGATCTACTTGGTCCTTGCTCAATGTTTTAGCGTGCCACATTTCATCCATTTCCTTCCATATCAACTCGTGAGCAGACATCTGTTTTGTGTCATCAACTGGTTCTTCTTGTGTGTAAGCCTTATCCCATTGCAATTGCTTCCAGAAGCGGTGTATCTCACTCGCCATGATCGGCGTCTTATCAATGATGGCATTTGCGATTCTGTGGACACATGGCAGGCCGAAGCAGTCTCTCATCCAGTGATCATCACACTCATCAGGGAAATCATCCGCCTCTATCTGCTTATACAGATCAAACAACATTTCCAAGCACCTATCCGACACTTTGAAAAATAGCCTTGAAAACAACACTCTTATTTCTGGCGGCATACCATCAAACATCGTTGGTGTTTTGGTCTGTGACATCTCCATGGTCGCACGCACCTGCCCAATTTGACCCTCGATCGCATGGTGTATCCTTACTACCATTCTATTAAAACCACCAACGCTAGAATTCAGAATTTGCTTCAACACGTGATGCATACCCTCAACCCTATAAAAAACATGAAAAGCATTGCGTTACTCCCACATTGAGCCATGAACAAGCAAACTACTGAACATCGTACAAGGGTTACCTGTTTGAAGTCCTCGTGAAGAAGTGAAGATGATGATCAGTCCACGCTCTCACTATGCTTTCCTTGTGAGGATTCGTCCACGTCTTCTCAATGTATCGAACAAGGCCACTCTTCCACGATGTCCTCAATTGCACAAGCCTCTCTTCGTAGATTTCCTCCGTGGTTGAACACCAAAGTGCCCAACATTGGCCGCAAAACCTTTTCACTTGTTTTTTATCCTTCAATATTGGGGAAGCATATGCTTCTATGTTGTGCTTAATATGCACCCAACACAAAAGGTGTTTTACTTCATCTTTGAAAACTATCTGAATTGCATTAATGAGGGCCTTCTCTCGATCAGTCATGATGGCGGCCGGCATAACGCCCAAATCTTTAAACAAGCGCAAAAGTTTCTCCATTATGAACTTGTAATGCACAACTTCTTCTTGTCGTGTAAATGCATACACAATGTTGAAGGTCTTGTGCGCGCAAGTGAAACCGACAATCTCCACCAATGGCATTTGATACCTATGGATGAATGTAAGAAAACAAATGAATGTAAGAAGTCATAGAATATAACATATAATTCATATCAATGCTATAAATCACTACTATTATATTGTGTTGAAAATGTAACACAAATCCAACACGTACCTATTTGTCTTGTATGTGGCATCAATAATTACCACATACGGGAACATCTTCAATAGGTGGAGCGAGTCCGGGTGAGCAAAAAATAGGATATCAGTCTCTTTCGTAGACAACTTTGTAAGAGGAAATACCTGGTAACTATTTTCTTTCAAAAAGTTCAGAGTCCATTGCGTAACCGTCAATTCCCCTTGATCTTCATAACGCACCTTCTGCAGAAAGTTGGAAACTTGTTTCATGGATGTAACATTTCCGGGGAAGAACTTCCTCAACTTCCCAACAATAGTCCTAGGCGTCACGAATGCTTCGCCCAAAGCTTTGGCAATGCGCTCCTCACCCGGGGTCATTCTGCCCATGTATGGATGCCCAAGAAAGGTAGTCGAAAGCTTATGGTTGTGGCATCCATCTATCACATTTATGATCCATTTCTGAGTCACTTCCCCTGGCTTCTTCTTCAATCTAACACCACACAACTCAAATGTGCATCCGGACTTCTTCGAATGGGATTCACGAATTACTTCAACTTCCTCTTCTGAGTCACTACCTTTCTTTCTCCCCGATCTATACTTACCAAAATTCTCGCACGTCAAACTAACACTTCTGATATTTGACTTCTGAATGACTAAAACCATCATCAAATCTTTGCCCCTATTCCTAACCCACTCAACCAATTCCTCTCGGCTATCCCAGCTCAGATTGTTACGAAATTCATCTCCATAATCTTTCTCCTATACATGTTTACATCATCAATAATGTTACAATATATGGATTGTAATTGTAATATATAACTAAACTATAATTGTAATACATAACTAAACAATAATGTTACAATATATGGATTACTATATATGGATTGCAATTTGTTAAATTTATATGTTTGTAGCTAACCAATATTAACTATAAAATAAAACTATAATTGTAATACAAAACTAAACTAAAGACAAAAACAAATTGATAGCTTATCTCACTAAACATAAGACTTTTAACATATATCAAATTCACAACAATAATCAACTTCTCCACTACTATTAATTACTAATCTTTTAACATATATCAAAACAAATATAGGCCTCTACAGCTAAATCGTCATTATCTTGTCCACTACAACTAAATACTAATCTATCTTTTAACATAATAAAATATAGGCATCTACCGCAACACCGTCAGCATCTTGTCCACTACAACTAAATACTAATCTATCTTTGAACATAATAAATCTAGGCCTCTACGTACTTAAGCTATATTAATTATAACTAATTTCAATCTTAATCATTCCATACACACTAACCTCAAAATTGCCATCGTCGAAATCTTCATCGTCGAAATCTTGATCGACATAATCTTCATCATCTTCTCCACTACTCCAATATGCCATTTTTTGTAAAATTTGTTGTTTCAATCTTACCATTCCATACAAACTTCGAAAGCTATTTATAAGCACAAAATAGCCGTTGGAATAACGGCTACTTTTGTACGCCACTTCCGAGCGTACGCCATACCATGGCGTATAGGCTATTTCCAACGGCTATTTTTGGGTGGGTTTTTGAATTTAAATGAATTTCTGTATTATTTTCCTGTACGCTGTATTCTAGCGTACGCTAAAATACAGCGTACAGGAAAATAATACAGAAATTCATTTAAATTCAAAAACCCACCAAAAGTATAATAAAATAGTCTGTATGCCATGGTATGGCGTACAAAATGTCGCGCGCAAAGCAAAAAAACGTTGTGCATATAGTATCAGCCTAAATTTATATGTTTTCTTTATCACTTTATCGGTTTTTTTTTTAATTTACATTAACTTTTATAAACAATAATTTTCTTGTTTATCACACATAACTTACCATATATATAATAAAGAATGTGTTTGATGAGGGGCTCCGATGTAAAATATACATAGAGTGAAAAATACGGACCATTATGTGCCGTTGGATGTGCTTGATGGATGCTCCAGATTTCAAACTCACAAAATCGGACAAAATTCAAGTGCACAACTTAAGTGCACAACTGCTATTTTTTATGGTGAAATACTCCGTAGTTATCTTGAAAAATCAAAGGCCCAAATTACGCTTGCATCCCTCTCTTATTCAGAAACATAACCGTGGAACAACTTCTCTCCTTCATCGAGTCAAAGTCCATCGACGATCTCAATGCATTATTCCCGAAGCTTTGTCTGAAAGTTGTAGCCGTCAATAGTAGGGTTGTTCATTATCGGATATCCGATCCAATCTGGCTTATCAGATCGGATATCCTCAAATGAAAAATCCTGAAATCGCTATCCGTATTTGTATCCGAAAATCCCGGATATCCGATTCGAAAACCTCAGATCGGATCAGATATCCTAATGAAATATCCAATCTATATATAAATTAATATAAAAAGTTATTTTATTTTTAAAAATAGTATCATAAATTTAGGCAGCTGTTATACACACGACAAAAAGTGCCTATCTACACGACATTTTGTCCCGCAAACAAAAGGCGTACGCAAGATGGGAGCGTACAACATAAAAACAGTATAAGTATTTGAATTTCGTTATGTATACGGTAGGAACATGTACGCTGTATTTTAGCATACGCTAAAATACAGCGTACATAGAAATAGCCGTTGGAAATGGCAGGGAACTTGGGCGTTTTCGCCTGTATGCAATTAAATGGCGTACACAATTATATTGCGTACAAAAATACTCGTTATTCCAACGGCTATTTTGTGCCCTATAAATAGCAACCCAATCCTCATTTTCTAAATCCAAAACAACAAATCTTACAAAAATGGCATATAATGAAAACACATATTGGAGTAGTGGAGAAGAAAATGAAGATTACGACGATCAAGATTTCGACGATCAAGATTTTGACGATGGCAATTTCGAGGTTAGTAATTATGGAATGATTAAGATTGAAATTAGTTATAATTAATATAGCTTAAGTACGTATAGTTAATAATGGAATGATTAGAATTGAAATTAGTAGAGAAGATGATGACGATGTAGCGGTACTGCGGTAGAGGCCTATATTTATTTTGATATATGGTAAAAGATTAGTATTTAGTTGTAGTGGAGAAGATGATGACGATTTAGCGGTAGAGGCCTATATTTATTTTGATATATGTTAAAAGATTAGTATTTAGTAGTAGTGGAGAAGTTGATAATTATTGTGAATTTGATATATGTTAAAAGTCCTATATTTATTTTTGATATATGTTAAAAGAACATGGTAATGGAGAAGATGATGATGATTTAGTGATATAAGCTATCAATTTGTTTTTCTGTAGTTTAGTTATGTATTACAATTGTAGTTTTGTTTTATAGTTAATATTGGTTAGCTACAAACATATAAATTTCACAAATCGCAATCCATATATTGTAACATTATTGATTATGTAAACATGTATAGGGGAAAGATTATGGAGATGAATTTCGTAACAATCTGAAGTGGGATAGCCGAGAGGAATTGGTTGAGTGGGTTAAGAATAGGGGCAAATATTTGATGATGGTTTTAGTCATTCGTAACTCAAATGTCAGAAGTGTTAGTTTGACGTGCGAGCATTTTGGTGAATATAGATCAGGGAGAAAGAAAGGTAGTGACTCAGAAGAGGATGTTGAGGTAATTCGTGAAACAAAGTCGAAGAAGTCTGGATGCACATTTGAGTTGTGTGGTGTTAGATTGAAGAAGAAGCCAGGGGAAGTGACTCATAAATGGATCATGAATGTGATAGATGGATGCCACAACCATAAGCTTTCGACTAGCTTTCTTGGGCATGCATACATGGGCAGAATGACCCCGAATGAGGAGCGCCTTGTCAAAAGTTTGGGTGATGCGTTCATGACGCCGAGGACTATTGTTGCGGAGTTGAGGACCTTCTTCCCCGGAAATGTGACATCCATGAAACAAGTTTCCAACTTTTTGCAGAAGATGCATTACGAAGATCGTGGGGAATTGACGGTTACGCAATGGACTTTGAACTTTTTGCAACAAAATAGTTACCGGGTATTTCCTCTTAGAAAGTTGTCTACGAAAGAGACTGATATCCTATTTTTTGCTCACTCGGACTCGCTCCACCTATTGAAGATGTTCCCGTACGTGGTAATTATCGACGCCACATACAAGACAAATAGGTACGTGATGGATTTGTGTTACATTTTCAACATAATTTAATAGTAGTGATTTATATCATCGATTTGAATTATATCTTATATTCTATGACTTCTTACATTCATTTGTTTTCTTACATTCATCCACAGGTATCACATGCCTTTGGTGGAGATTGTCGGTTTCACTTGCACGCACAAGACTTTCAACATTGCGTATGCATTTACACGGCAAGAAGAAGTTGTGCATTACAAGTTCATAATGGAGAAACTTTTGCGCTTGTTTAAAGATACGGGTGTTATGTCGACCGCCATAATGACTGATCGAGAGAAGGCCTTCATTAATGCAATTCGGATAGTTTCAAAGATAAAGCTAAACACCTTTTGTGTTGGGTGCATATTAAGCACAACATAAAAGCATATGCTTCCCCAATATTGAAGGATAAAAAACAAGTGAAAAGGTTTTGCGGCCAATGTAGGGCACTTTGGTGTTCAACCACGGAGGAAAGCTACGAAGAGAGGCTTGCGAAATTGAGGACATCGTGGAAGAGTGGCCTCGTTCGATACATTGAGAAGACATGGACTAATCCTCACAAGGACAGCATAGTCAGAGCGTGGACTGATCATCATCTTCACTTCTTCACGAGGACTACAAACAGGTAACCATTGTACAATGTTCAGTAGTTTCTAGGTTCAGGGCTCAATGTGGGACTAATGCAATGCTTTTCATGTGTTTTGATAGGGTTGAGGGTATGCATCACGTGTTGAAGAAAATTCTGAATTCTAGCGTTGGTGGTTTTAATAGAATGGTAGTGAGGATCCACCATGCGATCGAAGGTCAAATTGGGGAGGTGCGTGCGACCATGGAGATGTCACGGATCAAAACACCAACGATGTTTGATGGTGTGCCGCCAGAAATAAGAGTGTTGTTTTCAAGGCTATTCTTCAAAGTGTCGGATAGGTGCTTGAGAATGTTATTTGATCTATATAAGCAGATAGATGAGGAGGATTTCCCTGAGGATTGTGATGATCATTGGATGAGAGACTGCTTCAGCCTGCCGTGTGTCCACAGAATCGCAAATGCCATCATTAATAAGACGTTGATCATGCCGAGTGAGATACACCGCTTCTGGAAGCAATTGCAATGGGATAGGGTTTACACGGAAGAAGATCCAATTGAGGACACAACACAGATGTGTGTTCAAGAGTTGAGATGGAAGCTAATGGATGACATGTGGCGCGCTAAAACATTGAGCAAAGACCAAATAGACCAAATCACCGAGTTGTTCTGTGACACGCAGCACCCGGATGAAACTTCGTTGCAGGAGCCCACGGGAATCATTGCAAAAGGAAGGCCAAAGGGTTCGACAAAGTACGATACCAAGAGGGAGCCGAGCTTGTTTGAGCATCGGAGGGCTGAGTTAGATGAGATTGAGAAGAAGAAGGCCAATGGAAGCCAAGGTAGAGGTTGGGGCCGTGGCAAGAAGAGACCAAGTGGAGCTTCGCCGGGCATTGGGACCCAAGGCAGCCAATCCGAAGGGACAGGATCGCAGCAGCTCCCTGAACAACCCATGATTTATATGGGGGTGAACTTTGGGGTTAAGAATGTGGATACTTTTGGTTTCCGTACATTAACGGGGCCAAAGATGTATGTCCAGACGGGCATTGTGGGTATCGGACACTGGCTGTATTGTTGGGATCAGAAGAGACTGCATACCCTATGGTTCGAATGCAGGTGGCGGGCGAGTTGTTTGACAACAGAGATGTGTACATGTCCATCTTGCCCGTACTACACCCGGGGATCACTTACGAGGACCTTATATTTCGGGTCAACTATGTCATCAGTCCTTGTAGCAAGGAGTACTGGCTTGACATGTCGATGATTGGTTTAGTGTTTGCCACGCTATACCAAGTTGCTCGTCTTATTATCCTGGGATGGCCCGTGCTTGTGCTTACCAATGAAGGCCTCTAACGGAAGCCTCGGCCCTCCAACACAGATATTGACGATGGCCCTCGTAGGGAACCGAAACCACTTCGTACCGGTATAGTTATTGTTTTTAAATAACTAGTAATGTTTGTGCTTACCCTAAAACACAAAGCTCGATCATATTTTGTGTTTTCTATGTAGGTGTCGCTGAAGGATGGTTGTCCACTACCTCCCCCTCCGTACGCTTGGCGTCGATTCAAACACCCAAGTGTCGATGGTTGGGACTCTCAATTTCAGTCTACGTTTCAACTATTTCGGGATTATCGCACTAGATATAACCGTCCTCCAGATCCTCCGGTGTAGTTTCAGATGTATATGTAATTTCATATGTAATTTTAGATATAATTTCAGATGTAATTTACTTTACGAGCAGATATCAACTTCACATTTGGGTCTGGTTTAGTTGTTTAAGCTCGATTTGAAAACCCCGATAATATATATGCTTTCTTAACATACATAAAATTCAAAACAAACCCTATAAGAAGCTTTGACCTAACCAAACAAGCCCTAACACAAGCCATAATCGTACAAACCCTAACCGACGGCTATTTTGTAGGGGTGATTGGGCCGGCCCAAACGACAGGCCCAACATCCTGTGCGCATCCATCTGGCGTACGCCGTATGCTAGCGCACAAGATGTTGGGCTTGTCATTTGGGCCGGCCAAATCACCTGTGCTCTGACATAGAGTGTACGCCCTATTTACGCGTACGTAAATACTATAGTATAGTATGTGTAACGTATATATGATATAGTTACACTTATATACTATATTATTTCATTACATTTGATATAGTTAGACTTATATACTATAGTATTTCATTAAATTTGATATAGTTACACTTATATACTATAGTATTTCATATAGTTATACTTATATAATATAATATAGTATTTCATTTTATTTGATATAGTTACACTTATATACTATAGAATTTCATTATATATGATATAGTTATACTTATATACTATAGTATTTCATTATATTTCATTTAGTTACACTTATATATTATAGTATTTCATTATATTTGATATAGTTAGACTTATATATACTATAGTATTTCATTACATTTGATATAGTTAGACTTATATACTATACTATTTTATTATATTTGATATAGTTACACTTATATACTATAGAATTTCATTATATATGATATAGGTACACTTATATACTATAGTATTTCATTATATTTCATTTAATTACACTTATATACTATAGTATTTCATTACATTTGATATAGTTACACTTATTTACTATAGTATTTCATTATATTTGATATAGTTATACTTATATACTATAGTATTTCATTATATATGATATAGTTATACTTATATAATATAGTATTTCATTACATAAGATATAGTTAGACTTATATACTATAGTATTTCATTATATTTGATATAGTTACACTTATATAATATAGTATTTCATTACATTTGATATAGTTAGACTTATATATTATAGTATTTCATTATATTTGATATAGTTACACTTATATACTATTGTATTTCATTATATTTCATATAGTTACACTTATATACTATAGTATTTCATTATATTTGATATAGTTAGACTTATATACTATAGTATTTCATTATATATGATAAAGTTACACTTATATACTATAGTATTTCTTTATATTTCATTTAGTTACACTTATGTACTATAGTATTTCATTAAATTTGATATAGTTAGACTTATATATACTATAGTATTTCATTACATTTGATATAGTTAGACTTATATACTATAGTATTTCATTATATTTTATATAGTTACACTTATATACTATAGAATTTCATTATATATGATAAAGTTACACTTATATACTATAGTATTTTATTATATTTCATTTAGTTACACTTATGTACTATAGTATTTCATTAAATTTGATATAGTTAGACTTATATATTGATACGGGGATCGCCGTAGGGAGGCCCGACCTTGGTGCACAACACACGAACAAGCAAAAACAACAATCAAAGTTAGACAAGGCGGAAAGAAAGAAAGAAAGGATGAACGAAGAACAAGAAGAAATAGGTGAAACCAATAGCCCGGAAATGGAAACCCTTGGATCGATTGTTCCAAGAACCACCACGCCTAAAGCTATAAACCTCGCCTTCTACAACTCCACACAACAAGAGGACGAATCCTCAAGAGCACGAAGAGGATGCCTTGTGTCGCTTTGGATCAACAACTCGAAAGAAATTGAGAATCACAACTCGACCAAAACTAGTTCGGATTGAGCAAACTCACGAAACCCTCTTTTGGGAAGTTTCTAAATCAGAAATTGTATTCTTGATAATAAGGTTTGCTGCCTCAAAATGGAATTAACAAAGAGCTTAAATAGTTCCTAGTGAACCGGCTCCTAAAACACTAAAACACTACTAAACCGGAAATAAGAATGTAAACCCGAGTTTAAGAATGTTAATAAGCCCTCACGGCTTCCATCATGCTAAAAGAGGAAAGTTTCTAATAGTGGAAGGTGTACACAAGCCATACACTCAACCACTAGAAACCCTTGTCACCGAATAGGCCTTGGATGTGGCCGTGGCAACCTCCACCGGGACTTGATGTATGATCATGGCTAGCTCATCTTGAAGACGCCTAGCTTGGCTCCTTGTCATGGGCCCGGATGGTGGTTGGTGTGTGGATGGTCCTCCATCATCCTCCCCTTCTTGGAGAGGATCCATCCACGGATCACTTGCTAAAGGTGTGGCGACGTCCGGGCTGTAGTAAGGTGTTAAGTCAGCCACATTGAAGGTGGCACTCACACCATAGGTGTCTGGAAGGTCTAGGACGTAAGCATTGTCACCAACACGGCGTAGCACCTTGAATGGACCATCTCCTCTAGGTGCAAGTTTGGACTTGCGCTGCTCCGGGAAGCGCTCCTTCCTTAAGTGCACCCAAACGAGATCTCCTGGTTTGAACACCATGCGCTTGCGCCCCTTGTTTGCCCTAGCTGCATTCCTCTCCGCACACGCCTCAAGCTTCTCCTTAGTCCTTGCATGTAGCTCCTTGATGAACTCCACGTGCCTTCCTGCATCAAAACTTTCACGCTCCTTCATAGGAAAAGGAGCAAGATCAAGTGGAGTATTGGGGTTGATACCATAAACACATGCAAAAGGAGATAAAGAAGTAGAAGAATGGACTGTCCTATTGTAAGCAAACTCTACATGTGGTAGAGCTTCCTCCCAAGCCTTAAGGTTCTTCCTAAGGATGGCTCTAAGGAGGGTTGATAAGGTCCGATTAGTGACTTATGTTTGACCATCCGTTTGAGGATGGCTAGAGGTAGAGAACAATAGTCTCGTCCCTAGCTTTCCCCAAAGCGTCTTCCAGAAGTAACTAAGGAACTTAACATCCCTATCGCTTACTATACTCCGGGGTACACCATGTAGTCTCACGACTTCCCTAAAGAAGAGATCGGCTACATTGGATGCATCATCCGTTTTATGGCAAGCGATGAAATGAGCCATTTTGGAGAATCGATCAACTACCACGAAGATAGAATCACGTCCTCTCTTAGTCCGAGGCAGCCCCACGATAAAGTCCATTGAGATGTCCTCCCAAGGGGCACTTGGGATGGGCAATGGACTGTATAGGCCGTGGGGTTGCAACCTTGACTTGGCCTTAAGACAATCCAAACACCTCTTAATAAGGTGCTCAACATCCCTAAGCATGTGGGGCCAAAAGAAATGTGCACATAGCATATGATAGGTCTTGTCCCTTCCGAAGTGACCCATTAAACCACCCTTATGGGCTTCTTCAACGAGTAACATGCGCAAGGAACAAAAAGGTATACACACTTTTTCAGCCTTAAATAAGAACCCATCAAACAAGTAGAACTTGTCACATGAGCCATTATCTATACATGACTTATAGATGGCACCAAAATCAGCATCTTCCACATACAACTGCTTTATATATGCAAATCCTAAGACCTTGGAGTCTAATGTGGTAAGCAAGGTGTATCTCCTAGATAGGGCATCGGCAACTACATTGTCCTTTCCCTTTTTGTATTTTATAACATAAGGGAAAGTCTCAATGAATTCCATCCACCTACCATGTCGTCTATCAAGTTTATCTTGGCTCTTGAAGTGCTTCAAGGACTCATGGTCCGTATGCAAGATAAACTCTCTAGGCCACAAGTAGTGTTGCCAAGTCTTTAATACTCTAAATAGGGCAAATAGTTCTTTGTCATATGTAGAATAATTAAGACTAGCCCCTTTCAATTTCTCACTAAAGAAGGCTACGGGTTTACCTTCTTGCATCAAGACGCCTCCAATGCCAATCCCGGATGCATCACACTCCACCTCAAATGGCCTTGTGAAGTCGGGCAGCACTAGCAAAGGAGCTTGCGTCAATCTCCATTTTAGGGCGTTGAAGGCCCTCTCTTGCGCCTCCTCCCACACAAAGGTCGAGTGCTTCTTGGTCACCTCCGTCAAGGGCGCAGCAATGGTGCTAAAGTCCTTCACGAACCGCCTATAGAAGCTGGCCAACCCATGGAAGCTCCACACTTGACTCACCGATGTAGGCGTGGGCCACTCTTGGATGGCCTTTATCTTGCTCTCGTCCACTTGAAGGCCCTTGGAGCTCACTACAAAACCAAGAAAAGAGACTTGATTAGTGCAGAATTCACACTTCTTCTCATTGGCATATAAGCACGCACTACGCAATGTAGAGAGTACTTCCCTCAAGTGTTGCTCATGCTCCTCTAGTGACTTGCTGTATATTAGGATATCATCAAAATAAACAATAACAAATCTACCTATAAAATGCCTTAAAACATGATTCATTAAGCGCATAAAGGTACTAGGAGCGTTGGTCAAGCCAAAAGGCATGACGACCCACTCATACAAACCGAACTTTGTCTTGAATGCCGTTTTCCACTCATCCCCCTCCTTCATCCTTATTTGGTGATAGCCACTGCGGAGATCTATCTTGGTGAAGATTGAAGCTCCATGCAGCTCATCTAGCATGTCATCAAGGCGGGGAATGGGATGCCGGTACTTGATGGTGATGTTGTTGATGGCTCGGCAGTCCACGCACATCCTCCATGTGCCATCCTTCTTGGGCACCAATAGCACTGGCACGGCACAAGGGCTAAGGCTCTCACGCACATGGCCCTTGTCAAGCAAAGCCTTCACTTGCTCTTGCACCTCTTGGGTCTCCTTGGGGTTCATCCTATACGCTGGCCTGTTTGGAAGAGTAGCACCCGGTATTAGATCAATTTGATGCTCAATACCTCTTTTAGGGGGCAGTCCGGGTGGCATCTCTTCAGGGAACACATCATGGAACTCTTCTAGCAATGCTAGGATGGCCCTTGGTAGCGTAGACTTCAACTCCTCACTCAGCAAGCCGAGACCCTTGCACAAGAGCATGAGGACGGCGTCTTGTGGTAAGTGCTCCTCTCTCAACTCCTCCTTGGAAGCCAACAATGCTTGAGACATGGTTTTGGCCTTGGAGGTGCTCTCGGTCGTACTCCCCTTCTTGGCCTCAACCGACTTCTCTTGGTCCTTTTTCTTCTCAAAGGCTTCAGCTACCTGCAAAGGAGTCATAGGCTTGAGTATCACATTCTTACCATTATAATCAAAAGAATGACGATTAGTATAACCATCATGCTTTACACGCCTATCAAACTGCCATGGACGTCCTAATTAGATATGACAAGCATTCATAGGGACCACATCACATAAAATAGTATCTACATAATGTCCTAGTGTTATGGTCACATTGACTTGCTTAGCCACTTTTACCTCTCCACATTCATTCATCCAATGCAGTTTATATGGCCTAGGGTGATGAAAGGTATGTAGTTGCAATTTAGTAACTAATTCAGTGCTAGCAATGTTACAACAACTACCCCCATCAATAATCATGTTACAAACCTTTCCCTTAACCAAGCATCTAGTATGAAACAAATTCTCTCTTTGGTTATCATCACAAGGGGTCGGTTGTACATGCAAAGTTCTTCTACAAACTAGAGATTCACCATGCTCAAATTCAATGCAGTTCATTTCCTCATCTACGTCATGCATAGGCTCATCAACAATAGCCGGACCTTGATCCTCACCCTCGGACTTGGATTCATAGAGTCCAAGATGGTTAATGACCAACGTTCTACTATTGGGGCAATCTTTCATCATATGCCCTCGGCCTTGACATTTAAAGCAAATAGTATCCCTAGCTCTAGAAGAAGGAGAAAAGGTCGAAGTACTCCCCTGAGGGCCATTGGCCGAATGCGGCTGGCGCCCACTTGACTGCGGCGGGGTTCCTGGTGGGCCACTTTTCTTCGGCGTTTCTTGGCTCTGAGGTTGGCTCATGGACTGAGCCTGGTTCCTGCTAACTTGCGCCGAGGGAAATGCCCTGGTTTGGTTTTGGGCCCGCCATTGGTTCGGCTGGCCGCTAGGGTTCCTAGCCGCATGTGCGCCTTGGTTCCTCGCTTTGAACTTCTGATTTTCTCCACTTTAATAGCCAAGTGCAGCAGCTGGGTACAATCTGTATAGGGGTACATATCCACCTCATTAGCAATAAAAGGAGAAAGGATTCGAAGATACCTCGCCATGGTGGATTCCTCATCTTCAATGACGTTGGCGCGGACCATGGCGGTTTGCATGGAATTGTAGGCTTCCTCCACGCTCATGCTACCTTGTTTGAGGTTCTCCAACCTTTGCTTGAGCTCCCTGGAGTAGTGTTGAGGGACGAACCGAGCCCTCATCAACACCCTCATTTGCTCCCACGTAGCCACCGGTGGGTCCAAAGCTCTTTGCCTCTCCTTGACCAAGTTGTTCCACCAAGTTAGGGCAAAGCCACTAAACTCAATGGAAGCTAGCTGCACCTTCTTGGCCTCAATGAAGTTGTGGCAACTCCAAATTTGCTCCACTTTCATCTCCCACTCCATGTAGGCGTCGGGATCACACCTTCCTTCAAACGATGGCATCTTGATCTTGATTTTCCCTATGCCATCTTGCTCCAACTCTCTCCTAGGTTGATTTCCTTGATAGCCCCGGTTACCTCCATGTCTGCCCCTCGGCTCATAGTAACCATACGCTCCTCCTTGGCCTTGGTAACCACCGAATCTACCTCCTTGGCCTTGGTTCCACATCTCTTCCTCAAATTCTGCATCATTGAACTCGTCTTCCCTAAGCGGATCCTGAGGCTCATTAAGATGGTTAGCTACAAAAGGCACCTCACGTGGAGGTGGTATTTCATCATGATAATTCGGAGCTACCCTATTTGGCCTTTCTTGATTATGGACAAGGGGAGAAGTAGCCCGTACCGGGGAGTTCCTCACGGTGCCGGTACCCACTACACGTGCACGTCCAAGGGGCACCAAATTGGCTCCGGAAGGCCCTCCTTGCTCAGCATAAGCTCCTAAGGGCACGGTGGCTGGATTGGATGCCGTCTCTTGGGTTTGAGAAGCTAGCACCACCGGGGGCACCATGGCTGGTGGGGGAGTCCTTTGAGCCGTTTCAAGGGCAGCCAATCGGTTGGTGATGACGGCCATTGAGTCGGTCAACTTTTGGAAGAGCATCGCCACATCCGGATGCACCGGTGAGGGGCTCCTATTGTCTCGGTCACTTGAAGTATCATCTCCTGCCATTACACTAACAAACTAACACGGAACTATGTGAAGGGTTAGAATCAAAATCAAAACACTCACAAGTGTCTCACTCGTGTGTTTCTCTCACCCTCCCTCAATCTCAACTAGTTTTGTAGTGCAGCCGGTTGGGAAAACTCAAAGACTTCACGTGAATTGATTGATCTCAAACAACACTAACAACCAAGATAAGTTTGATGCAAGGTGAAATAGGCAAGTGATCGACAAGGTTCACACAAAGGCACTTTATATTCTGAATTTTAGTGCACTCAACAAACACAAATGAAATCGAAAAAAAAAGACTCAACGACTCAACAAAGAACCCTCACAAGGATGTAGTTGCAAGGAAACTAATGGGACTCAAACAATTTAACTCAAGATCACCACAAAGCACGAATGTAATGCTATGCTAAGAATGATAATAACAAGGAAAAGTTTAAGAACTCAAGAGGATAAGATGTTACCTTAGCTCGCCTTGACTTGTGCTAGTAGAAGACGGAATGGTTGTAGTAGAGATCAGTGGTGATAGGGGAGTGGTAGGCACAAGGGAAAGGGAGGTTAGGATTTTAGGGTTTTACCGAGCGTCGGCGAAGTGGACACGGCGCGGCAAGGGGCGACGCGGCGCGGCAATGGGCAACGCGGCGCTGCACTTGGAATGACGCGGCGCGGCACTTGGGCGTCGGCACTTGCTTGACCTTGAGAGCTTGCAACTTTAGGCTAAAATCTAAACCTAAGTATTAATGTAATACAAAGATATAGACCAAGCTAGAAAAGAAATAAAATGCAACACTATGATCGTCTTCTTCTCTTTTTTTTTTTTACGATTGATTTTTTATTTTTATTTTTTTGACTAAAATTCGAAATTCAAATTACAACTGAAATTGGATTAAAACAAAATAAGAAAACTAAAAGGATAAGCTTGTTGCCTTGATCTTAGGAGAGAATAACCGGTTGTTGACTTCTTCACACCCACACGCCACTTTTGTAGGGAGAGTGGCCGAGTGTTTGTTGTGGGAAGAATCTTCACGCCTTGATTGTAGGAGTGGGCTGCCGCACTTGTTGAAAACGTCAACCCTCACGCCGCAAGGATAGGGCTTGTGTGGCCGGGTGGGTTGGACTTGGTTAGGGCAGCCGTGAAGATCCTTGGTGAGCACGCCGGCTAGGGTAGTGGGGTAGTGTGTCTTGTGGTAGGGTTAGTGGACGGTTAATATGGTGGTGGTGATGATGATGAGGGTGGCCGGATTTTGATGTTTCCGGCTAGGCTAGGAAAGGACCGTTCGATCTCCACAACACACAAAGCCAAAACTTCCACAAAACACAAGATCAATTAGAGACTTAAGCAACAACAAAAACGACTCAACAAGACAACAAGAAGAACGGAAGAACTTCGGCTATGCAAGAACACAACCAAAGGCTCAAGACACCAATACCGAATTTCAGAAATCGGCAAGCAACAATGTTGACACCAAAACGCAGCTCTGATACCAATTTGATACGGGGATCGCCGTAGGGAGGCCCGACCTTGGTGCACAACACACGAACAAGCAAAAACAACAATCAAAGTTAGACAAGGCGGAAAGAAAGAAAGGATGAACGAAGAACAAGAAGAAATAGGTGAAACCAATAGCCCGGAAATGGAAACCCTTGGATCGATTGTTCCAAGAACCACCACGCCTAAAGCTATAAACCTCGCCTTCTACAACTCCACACAACAAGAGGACGAATCCTCAAGAGCACGAAGAGGATGCCTTGTGTCGCTTTGGATCAACAACTCGAAAGAAAATGAGAATCACAACTCGACCAAAACTAGTTCGGATTGAGCAAACTCACGAAACCCTCTTTTGGGAAGTTTCTAAATCAGAAATTGTATTCTTGATAATAAGGTTTGCTGCCTCAAAATGGAATTAACAAAGAGCTTAAATAGTTCCTAGTGAACCGGCTCCTAAAACACTAAAACACTACTAAACCGGAAATAAGAATGTAAACCCGAGTTTAAGAATGTTAATAAGCCCTCACGGCTTCCATCATGCTAAAAGAGGAAAGTTTCTAATAGTGGAAGGTGTACACAAGCCATACACTCAACCACTAGAAACCCTTGTCACCGAACAGGCCTTGGATGTGGCCGTGGCAACCTCCACCGGGACTTGATGTATGATCATGGCTAGCTCATCTTGAAGACGCCTAGCTTGGCTCCTTGTCATGGGCCCGGATGGTGGTTGGTGTGTGGATGGTCCTCCATCATATATACTATAGTATTTCATTACATTTGATATAATTAGACTTATATACTATAGTATTTCATTATATTTTATATAGTTACACTTATATATACTATAGAAATTCATTATATATGATATAGGTATACTTATATACTATAGTATTTCATTTAGTTACACTTATATAATATAGTATTTCATTACATTTGATACAGTTACACTTATATACTATAGTATTTCATTATATTTGATATAGTTATACTTATATATTATAGTATTTCATTATATATGATATATTTACACTTATATACTATAGAATTTCATTAAATATGATATAGTTACACTTATATACTATAGAATTTCATTACATATGATATAGTTACACTTATATAATATAGTATTTCATTATTATTCATTCAGTTATACTTAAATACTATAGTATTTCATTACATTTGATATAGTTAGACTTATATACTATAGTATTTCATTATATTTGATATAGTTACACTTATATAATATAGTATTTCATTATATATGATATCGTTACACTTATATACTATAGTATTTCATTACATTTGATATAGTTAGACTTATATAATATAGTATTTCATTATATTTGATACAGTTATACTTATATAGTATAGTATTTCATTACATTTGATATAGTTAGACTTATATATACTATAGTATTTCATTACATTTGATATAGTTAGACTTATATACTATAGTATTTCATTATATTTTATATAGTTATACTTATATACTATAGAATTTCATTATATATGATGTAGGTATACTTATATACTGTAGTATTTCATTATATTTTATTTAGTTACACTTATATACTATAGTATTTCATTACATTTGATACAGTTACATTTATATAATATAGTATTTCATTATATTTGATATAGTTATACTTATATAATATAGTATTTCATTATATATGATATAGTTACACTTATATACTATAGTATTTCATTATATTTGATATAGTTAGACTTATATACTATAGTATTTCATTATATTTAATATAGTTACACTTATAATATAGTATTTCATTTTATTTGATATAGTTACACTTATATACTATAGAATTTCATTATATATGATATAGTTATACTTATATACTATAGTATTTCATTATATTTCATTTAGTTATACTTATATACTATAGTATTTTATTATATTTAATATAGTTAGACTTATATATACTATAGTATTTAATTACATTTGATATAGTTAGACTTATATATTATAGTATTTCATTATATATGATATAGGTACACTTATATACTATAGTATTTCAATATATATGATATATTTACACTTATATACTATAGAATTTCATTATATATGATATAGTTATACTTATATACTATAGTATTTCATTATATTTCATTTAGTTATACTTATATAATATAGAATTTCATTACATATGATATAGTTACACTTATATACTATAGTATTTCATTATATTTCTTCTAGTTACACTTATATACTATAGTATTTCATTACATTTGATACAGTTACACTTATATACTATAGAATTTCATTATATTTGATATAGTTACACTTATATACTCTAGTATTTCATTATATATGATATCGTTACACTTATATACTATATTATTTCATTACATTTGATATAGTTAGACTTATATACTATAGTATTTCATTATATTTGATACAGTTACACTTATATACTATAGTATTTCATTACATTTGATATAGTTAGACTTATATATACTATAGTATTTCATTACATTTGATATAGTTAGACTTATATACTATAGTATTTCATTACATTTGATATAGTTAGACTTATATATACTATAGTATTTCATTACATTTGATATAGTTAGACTTATATACTATAGTATTTCATTACATTTGATATAGTTATACTTATATACTATACTATTTCATTATATTTGATACAGTTACACTTATATACTATAGTATTTCATTACATTTGATATAGTTAGACTTATATATACTATAGTATTTCATTACATTTGATATAGTTAGACTTATATACTATAGTATTTCATTATATTTTATATAGTTACACTTACATACTATAGAATTTCATTATATATGATGTAGGTACACTTATATACTATAGTATTTCATTATATTTCATTTAGTTTCAGTTATATACTATAGTATTTCATTATATTTGATACAGTTACATTTATATACTATAGTATTTCATTATATATGATATAGTTACACTTATATACTATAGTATTTCATTACATAAGATATAGTTACACTTATATACTATAGTATTTCATTATATTTGATATAGTTACACTTATATACTATAGTATTTCATTACATTTGATATAGTTATACTTTCATACTATAGTATTTCATTATATTTGATATAGTTACACTTATATACTATTATATTTCATTATATTTCATATAGTTACACTTATATCCTATAGTATTTCATTTCATTTGATATAGTTAGACTTATATATACTATAGTATTTCATTACATTTGATATAGTTAGACTTATATACTATAGTATTTTATTATATTTGATATAGTTACACTTATATACTATAGAATTTAATTATATATGATATAGGTACACTTATATACTATAGTATTACATTATATTTCATTTAGTTACATTTATATACTATAGTATTTTATTACATTTGATATAGTTACACTTATATACTGTAGTATTTCATTATATTTGATATAGTTATACTTATAACCTATAGTATTTCATTATATATGATATAGTTACAATTATATACTATAGTATTTCATTACATAAGATATAGTTAGACTTATATACTATAGTATTTCATTATATTTGATATAGTTACACTTATATACTATAGTATTTCATTACATTTGATATAGTTACACTTTCATACTATAGTATTTCTATATATTTGATATAGTTACACTTATATACTATTGTATTTCATTATATTTCATATAGTTACACTTATATACTATAGTATTTCATTACATTTGATATAGTTAGACTTATATACTATAGTATTTCATTATATTTGATATAGTTACCCTTATATACTATAGTATTTCATTACATTTGATATAGTTACACTTATATAATGTAGTATTTCATTATATTTGATATAGTTATACTTATATACTATAGTATTTCATTATATATGATATAGTTACACTTATATATACTATAGTATTTCATTACATTTGATATAGTTAGACTTATATACTATAGTATTTCATTAAATTTGATATAGTTACACTTATATACTATAGTATTTCATTACATTTGATATAGTTACACTTATATACTATAGTATTTCATTATATTTGATATAGTTACACTTATATACTATAGAATTTCATTATATATGATATAGTTACACTTATATACTATAGTATTTTATTATATTTAATTTAGTTACACTTATGTACTATAGTATTTCATTAAATTTGATATAGTTAGACTTATATATACTATAGTATTTCATTATATTTGATATAGTTACACTTATATATTATAGTATTTCATTATATTTGATATAGTTAACTTATATATACTATAGTATTTCATTACATTTGATATAGTTAGACTTATATATACTATAGTATTTTTGATTACATTTGATATAGTTAGACTTATATATACTATAGTATTTCATTACATTTGATATATTAGACTTATATACTATAGTATTTCATTATATTTTATATAGTTACACTTATATACTATAGTATTTCATTACATAAGATATAGTTAGACTTATATAATATAGTATTTCATTATATTTGACATAGTTACACTTATATACTATAGTATTTCATTGCATTTGATATAGTTACACTTTCATACTATATTATTTCATTATATTTGATATAGTTACACTTATATACTATTGTATTTCATTATATTTCATATAGTTACACTTATATACTATAGTATTTCATTACATTTGATATAGTTAGACTTATATACTATAGTATTTCATTATATTTGATATAGTTACACTTATATACTATAGTATTTCATTACATTTGATATAGGTACACTTATATAATGTAGTATTTCATTATATTTGATATAGTTACACTTATATACTATAGTATTTCATTATATATGATATAGTTACACTTATATACTATAGTATTTCATTAGTTTTGATATAGTTGGACTTATATACTATAGTATTTCATTAAATTTGATATAGTTACACTTATATACTATAGTATTTCATTACATTTGATATAGTTACACTTATATACTGTAGTATTTCATTATATTTGATATAGTTACACTTATATACTATAGAATTTCATTATATATGATATAGTTACACTTATATACTGTAACACCATGGGCCAGCGGTGCTACAATGCCATAGTCCCGAAGGACTATAAGGCGGATGAAATAAAAATTTGCAAAACATATCCCATACATAATATATACCAAAAGCAGCACAGCGGAAAAACCTGTAAAACATGTCCAAAGTTGAAACCATAATCAACTTAACATACAGAAAGTACTACAATTTACAAACCAGAAACCAACAACCAAAGACCAAAAGCCAAAAGCCAATACAACAAGTTCGACCACTTCAAGGTCCAAAACCAAAACGATACATACAATCAAGTCAAAGTCTCAAACCAAAAGAGTAAAGCCTTCGACTCCAAACCAACGGTGATCAGGATCCTCCTTGCTGGCGCTAAATCTGCAAAGCCTGATTGACTGGGGGACCCAATACCCCAGCCAACCATGACACGTAAACCGAGGTTGGTCAGTCTATTGAAAGACTATGGCAAGATTCCTCAAGTCCAAACAGTTCAAAACACATACATATATCACCAATCAACTCACAACAACGACAACACGCCACACAATATATAATGTCATAACTATACTTAATCATATCAACCAACCAATGCCAACCACACGTCAAAACATATACACGCACTATCACATACCATTCATTACACATCCTTATCCAACTCTTCACTATACTAACCTCAATCAATCCATCCTCAAACTCATCACAAGCATAAACGAATAAAATGATCCAATCCAACTTCACTGACACGTCCAATCCATCCTTCTCTCTATTACTAATACCTCAATCAACAAATCTATACACATACACATCTCTTACTACTGACTTACAACCAAAGCTAACCAATTATATTGAACTCACTACTGCACTAACACAACAAAATCAATTAACCTTCACAACAACAAACACATAAGCATCAACGATACAATCCTTACATAATACAATCAACCAAAATAACGATCCAGGCCAACCATCCTTCTGGTGCCGCCGATTCGTCAACCACGACTGCAACTCATACCTTCAAACTCAACTCGTATTGGCCCACACCCTCTGTAACACCCCGGGCCAGAGGTGCTACAGTGCCATAGTCCCGAAAGACTATAAGGCGGGTGAAATAAAAATTTGCAAAACATATCCCATACATAATATATACCAAAAGCGACACAGCGGAAAAACCTGTAAAACCTATCCAGAGTTTGAAACCATAATCAATCTTAACATACAGAAAATACAGCACTTTACAAACCAAAAACCAATACAACTGTAACACCCCGGGCCAGAGGTGCTACAATGCCATAGTCCCGAAGGACTATAAGGCGGGTGAAATAAAAATTTGCGAAACATAACCCATATAAAATATAAATATCAAAAGCAGCACAGCGGAAAAATCTGTACAACCTGTAAAACCTGTCCAGAGTTTGAAACCACAATCAAACTTAACATACTGAAAATACAACACTTTATAAACCAAAACCAATACAACAAGTTCGACCCATACAAGGTCCAAAACCAAAACGACACGTTCAATCAAGTCAAAGTCTCCAACCAAAAGTAGAGTTCTCGACTCCAAAACCGACGGTGATCAGGATCCTCCTTGCTGGCGCTAAATCTGCAAAGCCTGATTGACTGGGGGACCCGATACCCCAGCCAACCATGGCACGTAAACCGAGGTTGGTCAGTCTTTTGAAAGACTATGGCAAGATTCCTCAAGCCAAAACAGTTCAAAACACATACATATATCACCAATCAATTCACAACAACGATAACACGCCACACAATATATAATATCATAACTATACTTAATCATATCAACCAACCAATGCCAACCACACGTCAAAACATATACACACACTATCACATACCATTCATTACACATCCTTATCCAACTATTCACTATACTAACCTCAATCAATCCATCCTCAAACTCATCACAAGCATAAACGAATAAAATGATCCAATCCAACTTCACTGACACGTCCAATCCATCCTTCTCTCTATTACTAATACCTCAATCAACAACTCTATGCACATACACATCTCTTACTACTGACTTACAACCAAAGCTAACCAATTATACTGAACTCACTACTGCACTAACACAACAAAATCAATTAACCTTCACATCAACAAACACATAAGCATCAACGAGAATCATTACATAATACAATCATAACCAAAATAACGACCAATTCATACATTCAAACCCAACTCATGCATTTAATTTCAAACCATGTTAACCCACACCCTCAAGATGGGAAACCATCCTTCACACTCAATCCACACAACCGACCTTCATAATCCACTAGCTGTCACCAACAACCCCACCAACATAAATCCACATCACCATAGCTAAAATAGATAATATTTAACAAGTCAACTAGCCAACAATCAATATCCAACATAAAACCAATAACCAAACACACCGTCAATATCATCACACAACTACTTAATCAAGTACACAACTAATAATCAACACACAACCCATAACCGAGCACCCAACCAATAATCAAGTACACAACCACTATTCAACACACAACCAATATACACACACAACCAATAATCAACACACAATCCATAACCGAGCACACAACCAATATTCAACGCATAATCACTTAATCAAGTACTCAAGCAACCATTACACATAATTAACACATCACAACACCTCCGTCTCCACCACCACATCACCGGGTGGGACCATTCACAACAACTCCGTCTCAACCACCACATCACCGGGTGAGACAATTCACAACATCTCCGTCTCCACCACCACATCACTCGGTGAGACAATTCACAACATTTCCGTCTCAACCACCACATCACCGGGTGAGACAATTCACAACATCTCCGTCTCAACCACCATATCACCGGGTGAGACAATTCACAACATCTCCGTCTCCACCACCACATCTCTCGGTGAGACAATTCACAACACCAAACCAACTATCCATCACCATACCAACCAATCAAATAACACGACGACAGTCAAAATCACATAACCACACTTCATCACACATTATCACATATCATCACACACACATCATCACACAATATCACTTATCCTCACACACACATCATCACACAATATCACACATATATATATTCACCCAAGTAACTTTAAAATCAATAATCCTATCAAACCACATCAGTCCATCTACAACACGGGACAATTACTAATGTACCCACACATTCACACACACACAATCCAACACATGCACACACACATTCAATCCAACACACACATACGATCCACACACACACACACACACACACACACACACACACACACATTCAATCCAACACACCCACACGATCCAACACACACACACACGTGTCAACAGACACTATCAACAACAATCAATCACATTTAGTCACAATTGACTACCACGTCAACATTTAATCAAATACGATACAAGACAAATCATATCACACGCACATACCCATATTCAACCAAGCAACGGTAAACTTAATTATGAAATAAACTGGGCATAACACAATTTATAAAAATATAAAGTTAGCAAGAATCCTCTTGCCTCAAGTCGAACCGCAACGACCCCAGAGGTCTCCAAACCACTCGAACGAACTTGCGAAATCAATCCGAGAAAAACCCTGACGTTAATTAACTCATACCAATCCACAACCAACAAACCCCCAATTTAAACCCTAAAATCAAACCCTTAATTAATTAGGCAAATCACACCCCAAAATCAACCCAATCTCAGTCCAACTTCCAACTACACACATCAGCCAAAACGACCCCAAAATTCAGCAAAGAAATTCAGTCCCCACAAGACAACAACAACAATCAACCACAATTCATCAACAACACAAATCAACCCGAAAATTCAGATTGGAGGTAAACCCTCACACATACATCGATCTTACCTTGTTGTCAACCACTGTCCTCGCCGGAATTGAGCACCACGTCGCCGGAATCGCTGCAGAACTTCAGCAGAACAGCAACAGCACGCAGCAGATCACCAACAGCGGCTCCGACTTGTAAAAAATCTTTCTCCCTGCTCAGGACTCCGAATGCGATGATTCCAACTCGAGGAGTTAGATATACGAGTCTAGTTTACCTCCTCAAAATTTCAGACCAAAAGAATAAGTGAGTAAAACGTTATTACCATTCTCCTGAGATGTCGCAGACGGGGCAACAAACATCAGCGGACAGCAGAGGAGACGGACGAACGGCGGCGGTCCGGTCTGGGTCGAGCTCGCCGGAGGGAGAGCGACTTCGGGTGGGCACAGGGGAGGGAGTCGGAATCGCCGGGGAAGAGAAGGGAGCAGCTGCTCGGTTGAAGAATCGCACGGGAGAGAGAGACAACCGAGAATGTGTTTTAGAGATTTAATCCCAAAATTCCATTTCTCCCCCTTTTATCAAAATCTCATAATTAATTTACCACTTTACCATTATCAACTTATTTGGGGTATTTCAACAACAAGTTCGACCACTTCAAGGTCCAAAACCAAAACGACACATACAACCAAGTCAAAGTCCAAAACCAAAAGAGTAGAGCCCTCGACTCTAAACCATGGTGATCAGGACCCTCCTTACTGGCGCTAAATCTGCAAAGCCTGATTGACTGGGGGACCCGATACCCCAGCCAACCACGACACGTAAACCGAAGTTGGTCAGTCTTTTGAAAGACTATGGCAAGATTCCTCAAGCCAAAACAGTTCAAAACACATACATATATCACCAATCAACTCACAACAACGACAACACGCCACACAGTATATAATATCATAACTATACTTAATCATATCAACCAACCAATGCCAACCACACGTCAAAACATATACACACACTATCACATACCATTCATTACACATCCTAATCCAACTCTTCACTATACTAACCTCAATCAATCCATCCTCAAACTCATCACAAGCATAAACGAATAAAACGATTCAATCCAACTTCCTCTTCAATACTAATACCTCCAATCCAACTCCATGCACATACACAATCTCTTATTACTGACTTACAACCAAAGTTAACCAATAATACAGAACTCACTACTGCACTTAACACAACAAATTCAATGAACCTTCACATCAACAAACACATAAGCATTAACGAGATAATCATCACATAATACAATCATAACCATGATAACGATCCAGGCCAGCCATCCTTCTGGTGCCGCCGATTCGTCACCCTAGACTACAACTCATACATCAAACTCAACTCGTATTGGCTCACACCCTCAAGATGGGAAACCAATCTAAACACTCAATCAACGCAACCGACCTTCATAACCCACTAGCTACCAACAACAACCATACCAACAGAAATTACCACCTTGACCAGATACAATCAACCACTAAACACACGTAATTTAACAACCACAACCAATGGCCCACAACCACAACTAATAACAATCAACATCCAACATAACCCAATTATCAACATACAACCAAATTACCAACACAACCACTTAGTCAAGTACATAATCAACATTCATCACAAATCCACGTATTCAGGTACACAACCAATATCATTAACACAACCACTTAATCAAGTACACAACCAACATTCAACACATAACCAACACACACAACCACCAACACCTCCAATCCAACCTCTGTCTCCACCACCATATCACCGGGTGAGACAATTCACAACATCTCCGTCTCCACCCCCACATCACTAAGGTGAGACAATTCACAACATCTCTGTCTCCACCCCCACATCACCAAGGTGAGACAATTCACAACATCTCCGTCTCCACCCCCACATCACCAAGGTGAGACAATTCACAACATCTCCGTCTCCATCCCCACATCACCAAGGTGAGACAATTCACAACCTCCAAAACCCACTATCCATCACCATACCAACCAATCAAACAACACGACGACAGTCAAAATCACATAACCACACCTCATCACACATTATCACATATCCTCACACACACATCATCACACATTATCACATATCCTCACACACACATCATCACACAATATCACACACATATATATATATTCACCCAAGTAACTTTAAAATCAATAATCCAATCAAACCACATCAGTCCATCTACAACACGAGACAATTACTAATGTACCCACACATTCACACACACACAATCCAACACACGCATACACACATTCAATCCAACACACACATACGATCCACACACACACACACACATTCAATCCAACACACACATATGATCCACACACACACACATTCAATCCAACACACACATACGATCCATACACACACACACACATTCAATCCAACACACACATACGATCCACACACACACACACACACACACACACACACACACACACACATACACACACACACACACACACATTCAATCCAACACACACATACGATCCACACACACACACACACATTCAATCCAACACACACATACGATCCACACACACACACATTCAATCCAACACACCCACACGATCCAATACACACACACACACACACGTGTCAACAGACACTACCAACAACAATCAATCACATTTAGTCACAATTGACTACCACGTCAACATTTAATCAAACACGATACAAGGCAAATACTATCACACTCACATACACATATTCGACCAAGCAACGGTAACTTAATTATGAAATAAATTAAGCATAAATCAATTTATAAAAATATAAAGTTAGCAAGGATCCTCTTGCCTCAAGTCGAACCACAACGACCCCAGAGGTCTCCAGTCAACCCGAATGAACCTGCGAAATCAATCCGAGCAAATCCCTGACATTAATTACTCATCCAATCCACAACCAATAAAACCCCAATTCAAACCCTAAAATCAAACCTTAATTAATTAAGCAAATCATACCCAAATTCAACCCCAAATCCAAATTACTTTCAAATCATACACTGCCCATCCAACAATTTCAGTCCAAATCCCCCACATATAACTCACCAAAATTTATCAAATCACACCAAATAATTACCCAAGCTCAAAATCAACTCCCGAATTCAGCAAACAATCAAAACTAGTTCAACCATTTAATTTCTGTCAAATACCCCCTTGAATTTCAGCAAATCCGTTCACCCATTTCAACAGAAATTGAAGCCCAAAAATCTTACGAATCGAGGACCCGCTCTTACCTCGTCGTCGACCATTACGTAGCCTCGCCGGAGAGGGCTTCTTCGTCGTCGGAGCTCAGCTGAACACAGCTCCATGGCAGCGACCAACAGCACAGCATCAGCAGCACGCGACGACCTCAGCAGCGGCGACGAACCAGCAGCTGGACACGGCTCGAATCAGCAGCAGGGGAGGAAGAGAGCAACAGCTCGGACAGCTCCACAGCAGCAGCAACCAACTCGGCTCCACAGCAACGAACAACACGCAGCACGGACAGCAGGGGAGGAGGAGCAGCTGCGCGGTCCAAGACGAGTACGCCGGAGAAGAAGCTAGCTCAGGGAGAGGTCGATTCGTCCGGAGGATGGCTGGCACAGGGGAATCGGATTCGGGAGGAGGGAGAGCTGCTCAGCGAAAGGGATGCACACGAGAGAGAGAGAGAGAGAGAGAGAGAGAGAGAGAGAGAGAGAGAGAGAGAGAGAGAGAGAGAGAGAGAGAGAGAGAGAGAGAGAGAGAGAGAGAGAGAGAGCAACCGAACCCTTTTAGGGATTAAATCCCCAATTTCCATTTCTCCCCCTTTAAGTAATCCCCTAATTAATTTACCATAATGCCATTCTCCTTATCTTATTTGGGGTATTTCACCCTCAAGATGGAAACCAATCTATACACTCAAACAACACAACCAACATTCATAATCCACCAGCTACCAACAATAACCATACCAACAGAAATTCACAACCTTGACCAGTTACAATCAATCACTATAACACACAAAATTCACAATCACAACCACTATTCAACATACAACCAATATACACACAATCAATAATCAAGTATACCCTCACTATTCAACACACAACCAATAAGGTACACATAACAGTCACATAATCCGACCAATTCAACCAAGTAAGGTACAAATAACAGTCACACAATCCGACCAATTCAACCAAGTAAGGTACAAATAACAGTCACACAATCCGACCAATTCAACCAAGTAACTCAACTCATCAAACACAAACAACTCAAACACAGCTCCAAACCAATCTCCAATTCAACCTCCAATCCATTCCAACCCTTGGCCCATAACGACGTAGGCGTATACCTTGTATACCCTGCGCGGTTTGGTGAGTATATCATCACCTGGCCCTTCGGCCTCCAATTCCATTTCAACCCTTGGCCCTTAACGACGTAGGCGTAAACCCTACGCGGTTTGGTGGAATCCATTCCTACCTTCGGCCCTTAACGACGTAGGCGTATACCTTGTATACCCTACGCAGTTTGGTGAAATCCCTTTCAAATCCTTGGCCCTTAACGACGTAGGCGTATACCTTGTATACCCTGCGCGGTTGGGTGAAATCCATTCCAACCCTTGGCCCATCGACCTCCAATCAACAACAATCCAACCACCACACCGACAACCAATCAATTATTACACACGACCACTATTAACATATTTTCACATACACACACACAATCCAACACACACATACACACATTCAATCCAACACACACACACGATCCAACACACACACACACACACACACACACACACACACACACACACACACACACACACACACACACACACACACACACACACACACACACATTCAATCCAACACACACATGATCCCACACACACACACACACATTCAATCCAACACACACACGCACACATTCAACACACATACCCATTCAATCCAACATACACACACACATTCAACACACACACCCATTTAATCCAACAACACTATTTACAACAATCAATCATATTTAGTCACAATTGACTACCACGTCCACATTTAATCAATCACGATACCAGACAATTACTATCACGCACACATACCCATATTCAACCAAGCAACGGTAAACTTAATTATGAAATAAATTAAGCATAAATCAATTTATAAAAATATATAAGTTAGCAAGGATCCTCTTGCCTCAAGTCGAACCACAACGACCTCAGAGACCTCCAACCAATCTGAACGAACCTGCAAAATCAATCTGATCAAATCCCTGGCGTTAATTACTCATACAAATCCATTACCAACAAACCCCCAAATTCACCCTAAAATTATACCTCAATATTTCCAATTCAACAAACCCCCAATTTCCAAGCTCTAATTATACCTTAATTAAATTCAGCAACCACACCAAAATTAACCCAAACTCCAAAATCAAATCTTCAATTCAGCAAAACACCCATAAATCAACCACTTACTTCCAATTCAAGAGTTGCTGCACAAATCCAACCGAAGCAGTCCACAATTCATAGCTTGTACGTAATCCTTGCCATCTTCCACATCTCATCGTCTACCGCTGTTGCCGCCGGAAATTGGGCTCCTCGTCGTCGGCAAGGAAGCCACCAGCAGCAACTCTCGCGGTCTAGCACAGCAGCAACTCTCGCGGCGTAGCACAGCAGCAGCTTGCGGTCTGGCTCATGCGCTGGTTCGCGGCTTCGGACCGCAACAACTCACGACTTCCGACAGCAGCAGTTCACGGGATCTGGACCGAGGAAGGGAGGTGACGATGGCGGTAGCAGCTGGGTTGAGCTTGTAACACCCCGGGCCAGAGGTGCTACAGTGCCATAGTCCCGAAGGACTATAAGGCGGGTGAAATAAAAATTTTGCAAAACATATCCCATACATAATATATACCAAAAGCAGCACAGCGGAAAAAACCTGTAAAACATGTCCAGAGTTTGAAACCATAATCAATCTTAACATAGAGAAATACAACCATTTACAAACCAAAACCAATACAACAAGTTCGACCACTTCAAGGTTCAAAACCAAAACGACACATACAACCAAGTCAAATTCCCAAACCAAAAGTAGAGTTCTCGACTCCAAACCGACGGTGATCAGGATCCTCCTTGCTGGCGCTGAACCTGAAAAGCCTGATTGGCTGAGGGACCCGATACCCCAGCCAACCACGGCACGTAAACCGCAGTTGGTCAGTCTCTCGAAAGACTGGCAAAACTCCTCAAGCCAAAACAATTCAAAACACATACATATATCACCAAACAACTCACAACAACGACAACACGCCACACAATATATATACATATACTATACCATTCATTACTCAACCTTATCCAACTCTTCACTATACTAACCTCAATCAATCCATCCGCAAACTCATCACAAGCATAACGAAAAGAACGATTCAATCCAACTTCACTGACACGTCCAATCCATCCTTCTCTCTATTACTAATACCTCAATTAACAACTCTATGCACATACACATCTCTTACTACTGACTTACAACCAAAGTTAACCAATTATACTGAACTCACTACTGCACTAACACAACAAAATCAATTAACCTTCACATCAACAAACCCATAAGCATCCACGAGATAATCATCACATAATACAATCAACCAAAATAACGATACAGGCCAGCCACCCTCCTGGTGCCGCCGATTCGTCAACCTAGACTGCAACTCATACATCAAACTCAACTCGTATAGGCCCACACCCTCAAGATGGGAAACCAATCTATACCCTCAATCAACACAACCAACCTTCATAAACCACCAGCTACCAACAGAAATTCACCACCTTGACCAGTTACAATCAACCACTAAAACACACGTAATTAAACAACCACAACTAATAACAATTAACATCCAACATAAACCCATTACCAAACGTACAACCAATATTTAATCATCATAACGTTCAATCAATACAAGCAATAATCAACATATACTAGTCATCACCATATCCGACCAAATCAACCAAGAAGATAACTCAACTCATTTCCGACCAATCACAACAATTAAAATATACATATCTATCACTTCAAACAACAACTTAATCAGGTACGCAAACAACCCTTTCTCGCAATTACCACTTCTCAACCTCTCCGTCTCCACCCCCACATCACATAGGTGAGACAATTCACAACATCTCCGTCTCCACCCCCACATCACCAAGGTGAGACAATTCACAACATCTCCGTCTCCACCCCCACATCACCAAGGTGAGACAATTCACAACATCTCCGTCTCCACCCCCACATCACCAAGGTGAGACATTTCACAACATCCAAACCAACTATCCATCTCCAAACCAACCAATCAACAACACAACGACAATCAAAATCACATAACCACACCTTATCACACACCATCATACATTAACACATTTCACCACATATCAACACATATCACCACATTATCACACACACCAACACATTCAATCCAACACCCACATACGATCCAACACACACCCATATTCAATCCAACACACACATACGATCCACACACACACACACATTCAATCCAACACACACATATGATCCACACACACACACACACACACACACGTGTCAACAGACACTATCAACAACATTCAATCACATTTAGTCATAATTGACTATCACGTCAACATTTAATCAAATACGATACAAGACAAATCATATCCCACGCACATACCCATATTCAACCAAGCAACGGTAAACTTAATTATGAAATAACTGGGCATAAAACAATTTATAAAAATATAAAGTTAGCAAGAATCCTCTTGCCTCAAGTCGAACTGCAACGACCCCAGAGGTCTCCAAACCTCTTGAACGAACCTGCGAAATCAATTCGAGCAATACCTGGCATTAATTACTCATCCAATTCAATACTAACAAACCCCTAATTCAAACTCTAATTTCATTCCTTAATTAATTAGGCCAATCATGCCCAAATTAATCCAAACTCCAAATCAAACTCACTGCTCAATTTCACAAAATTCAGCAAACAATCAATATATATGTGTTATCCACAACCCCAAATTCAAACCTTAAATTCATAATACCTCCAAAATTCCAATCAAGCAAACCCCGCACAATTCAATCAATATTAATCAAACGAGCATAACTGGCTGTCCACCTCTAAATTCAGCAAACCTTTCCACCAAATTCAGTCCAAATCTCAACTGGGTCTCACAAGCATGCATATATATATATATTCAGCAGAACCCAGCCGTGAAACCTCAACCAAGAAGCATAGTCTTACCTCGCCGACGACCGCGCCTTCGCCGCCGATAAGAGCTCCTCAACGCCGGAGAAGTGCAGATGGAGCAACGGCAACACTAGACAACAACCACATCAGACGCCACACCCCAACAGCGACTCACACACAGCACGAGCAGCAATACCACTCGGCACCAGCAACTCGAACAACAACAGATCGGGACAGCAACGCCAACAGTTCCCCTCGTCGCTGGATCTCCGTCAAACACCAGTAGACGGCTCCAGCAACCACCAGCAGCTCCACGCACAGCACCGCAACAACTTCAGCAGCCAGTCGCGCTCGCCTTCGGATCTGGCTTCCCGTTCACCTCGCTCAGCAACTCGTGGCTCCAGATCTGGCTCCCTCTTCACCGGAGACGACGGCAGAACACCAGCTGCTACTCCAGCGATGCACGAACAGCAGCGAGCAACACCAGCCAGCACCGCAAGCAGTGGCTCGTCGGGGAAGAAAGAAGAAGCGGTCGGTGGTTTTGCTCGCCGGAAAGGACGCGTGGACAGGGGAGCTCGTCGGGGAAGACAACTCGGGAGAGGGGCTCAGTTCAGCGGGAGGTTCACCGAGAGGGAGATAAGGGCTCGAGACCGATCTTGCCCCTCCTTTCCCGCTTTCAGATTTTTGTTCCCAATTTCTAATTTAAAGAAGTCAAAAAAAATTTATTTACCATTTTGCCATTCTTATAATCTTTGGGGTATTTCAGAGCTCATCGACGGAAATCGAACGGCGGAAGAAGAGGAAGATCAAAACACGAGGAGGTGCTCTGCGGTGGGGTTCTCGTACGGAGAAGACAAGGGTTTTATACCCAATTTTCAGCCTTTGCTGACTTTATACCCATTTAAGTAAAAATCCTTAATTAATTTACCATTATGCCATTACTAACATCCTTGGGGTATTTCATATACTATAGTATTTTATTATATTTCATTTAGTTACACTTATGTATTATAGTATTTCATTAAATTTGATATAGTTAGACTTATATATATACTATAGTATTTCATTACATTTGATATAGTTAGACTTATATACTATAGTATTTCATTATATTTTATATAGTTACACTTATATACTATAGAATTTCATTATATATGATATAGGTACACTTATATACTATAGTATTTCATTATATTTCATTTAGTTACACTTATATAATATAGTAATTCAATACATTTGATACAGTTACACTTATATACTATAAAATTTCATTATATTTGATATAGTTATACTTATATATTATAGTATTTCATTATATATGATATAGTTACACTTATATACTATAGAATTTCATTATATATGATATAGTTACACTTATATACTATAGAATTTCATTACATATGATATAGTTACACTTATATACTATAGTATTTCATTATTATTCATTCAGTTATACTTAAATACTATAGTATTTCATTACATTTGATATAATTAGACTTATATACTATAGTATTGCATTATATTTGATATAGTTACACTTATATAATATAGTATTTCATTATATATGATATCGTTACACTTATATACTATAGTATTTCATTACATTTGATATAGTTAGACTTATATAATATAGTATTTCATTATATTTGATACAGTTACACTTATATACTATAGTATTTCATTACATTTGATATAGTTAGACTTATATATACTATAGTATTTCATTACATTTGATATAGTTAGACTTATATATACTCATTACATTTGATATAGTTAGACTTATATACTATAGTATTTCATTACATTTGATATAGTTAGACTTTTATACTATACTATTTCATTATATTTGATATAGTTACACTTATATACTATAGTATTTCATTATATATGATATCGTTACACTTATATACTATAGTATTTCATTACATCTGATATAGTTAGACTTACATACTATAGTATTTCATTATATTTGATACATTTACACTTATATACTATAGTATTTCATTACATTTGATATAGTTAGACTTATATATACTATAGTATTTCATTACATTTGATATAGTTAGACTTATATACTATAGTATTTCATTATATTTTATATAGTTGCACTTATATACTATAGAATTTCATTATATATGATGTAGGTACACTTATATATTATAGTATTTCATTTAGTTTCAGTTATATACTATAGTATTTCATTACATTTGATACAGTTACATTTATATACTATAGTATTTCATTATATTTCATATAGTTACACTTATATACTATAGTATTTCATTATATATGATATAATTACACTTATATACTATAGTATTTCATTACATAAGATATAGTTAGACTTATATACTATAGTATTTCACTACATTTGATATAGTTATACTTTCATACTATAGTATTTCATTATATTTGATATAGTTATACTTATATACTATTGTATTTCATTATATTTCATATAGTTACACTTATATACTATAGTATTTCATTTCATTTGATATAGTTAGACTTATATATACTATAGTATTTCATTACATTTGATATAGTTAGACTTATATACTATAGTATTTTATTATATTTGATATAGTTACACTTATATACTATAGAATTTAATTATATATGATATAGGTCCACTTATATACTATAGTATTACATTATATTTCATTTAGTTACATTTATATACTATAGTATTTTATTACATTTGATATAGTTACACTTATATACTATAGTATTTCATTATATTTGATATAGTTACACTTATATACTATAGTATTTCATTACATTTGATATAGTTACACTTTCATACTATAGTATTTCATTATATTTGATATAGTTACACTTATATACTATTGTATTTCATTATATTTCATATAGTTACACTTATATACTATAGTATTTCATTACATTTGATATAGTTAGACTTATATACTATAGTATTTCATTATATTTGATATAGTTACCCTTATATACTATAGTATTTCATTACATTTGATATAGTTACACTTATATAATGTAGTATTTCATTATATTTGATATAGTTACACTTATATAATATAGTATTTCATTATATATGATATAGTTACACTTATATACTATAGTATTTCATTACATTTGATATAGTTAGACTTATATACTATAGTATTTCATTATATTTGATATAGTTACACTTATATAATATAGTATTTCATTACATTTGATATAGTTACACTTATATACTGTAGTATTTCATTATATTTGATATAGTTACACTTATATACTATAGAATTTCATTATATATGATATAGTTACACTTATATACTATAGTATTTTATTATATTTAATTTAGTTACACTTATGTACTATAGTATTTCATTATATTTGATATAGTTAGACTTATATATACTATAGTATTTCATTATATTTGATATAGTTACACTTATATATTATAGTATTTCATTATATTTGATATAGTTAGACTTATATATACTATAGTATTTCATTACATTTGATATAGTTAGACTTATATATACTATAGTATTTCATTACATTTGATATAGTTAGACTTATATACTATAGTATTTCATTATATTTTATATAGTTACACTTATATACTATAGTATTTCATTACATAAGATATAGTTAGACTTATATACTATAGTATTTCATTATATTTGACATAGTTACACTTATATACTATAGTATTTCATTGCATTTGATATAGTTACACTTTCATACTATAGTATTTCATTATATTTGATATAGTTACACTTATATACTATTGTATTTCATTATATTTCATATAGTTACTGTAACACCCCCAGATCAGTGGTGCTATAGTGCCATAGTCCCGAAGGATTATAAGGCGGGTAAAATAAAAATTTGCGAAACATAACCCATATATATAATATACCAAAAGCAGCACAACGGAAAACCTGTAAAACCTGTCCAGAGTTTGAAACCACAATCAAACTTAACATACAGAAAATACAACACTTTACAACCCAAAAACCAACAACTAAAAACCAAAAGCCAATACATCAAGTTCCACCACTTCAAAGTACAAAACCAAAACGACATGTACAACCAAATCAAAGTCCACCAAAAGAGAAGAGTCCTCGACTCCAAAACCGACGGTGCTCAGAATCCTCCTTGCTGGCGCTAAACCTGAAAAGCCTGGTTGACTAGGGGACCCGATACCCCAGCCAACCATGGCACGTAAACCGCAATTGGTCAGTCTTTCGAAAGACTGGCAAAACTCCTCAAGCCAAAAATGTTTCAAAACCATATAATTATCACGGCAATCAACAATACCAAACAACAACAGATCATACAATATATATATATACTTATATAACATAACTACACTTGACTATCATCACACCAACCATTTAACCAACCATACGTCAAAACGCAAACATAAACACACACTAACACAATCGATCAATTACCCATTCTTATCCAATTCTACACGATACTAACCTCTTCCATCCAACCTCAAACTCATCACAAGCATAAATGAAAGAACGACCCAATCCAACTTCCTCTCTATTAATAATACCTCGATCAACAACTCTAAGCGCATACCTATCTTACTACTGACTTACAACCAAAGCTAACCAATAATACAGAACTCACTACTGCACTTAACACAACAAACTCAGTTAACCTTCACATCAACAAACACATAAGCATTAATGAGATAAACATCACATAATACAATCATTACCAGAATAACGATCCAGGCCAGCCACCGTTTTGGTGCCGCCTTCAAACCCAACTTGCATTGGCCCACACCCTCAAGATGGGAAACCAATCTATACACTCAACCAACACAACCAACCTTCATAATCCACCGGTTACCAACAACAACTATACCAACAGAAATTCACCACATTGACCAGTTACAATCAACCACTACAACACACGAAGTTTAACAACCAATGGCCAACAATGGCCCACAACCACAACTAATAACAATCAACATCCAACATAACCCAATTATCAACATACAACCAAATTACCAACACAACCACTTAGTCAAGTACATAATCAACATTCATCACAAATCCACCTATTCAAGTACACAACCAATATCATTAACACCACCACTTAATCAAGTACACAACCAACATTTAACACATAACCAACACACACAACCACCAACACCTCCAATCCAACCTCCGTCTCCACCACCACATCACTGGGTGAGACAATTCACAACATCTTCGTCTCCACCCCCACATCACCAAGGTGAGACAATTCACAACATCTCCGTCTCCACCCCCACATCACCAAGGTGAGACAATTCACAACCTCTCCGTCTCCACCCCCACATCACCAAGGTGAGACAATTCACAACCTCCACAACCCACTATCCATCACCATACCAACCAATCAAACAACACGACGACAGTCAAAATCACATAACCACACCTCATCACACATTATCACATATCATCACACACACATCATCACACAATATCACACACATATATATATATTCACCCAAGTAACTTTAAAATCAATAATCCAATCAAACCACATCAGTCCATCTACAACACGGGACAATTACTAATGTACCCACACATTCACACACACACAATCCAACACACGCATACACACATTCAATCCAACACACACATACGATCCACACACACACACACACACGTTCAATCCAACACACACATACGATCCACACACACACACACACACACACACACACACACATTCAATCCAACACACACATACGATCCACACACACACACACACACACACATTCAATCCAACACACCCACACGATCCAACACACACACACACGTGTCAACATACACTATCAACAACAATCAATCACATTTAGTCACAATTGACTACCACGTCAACATTTAATCAAATACATACAAGACAAATCATATCACACGCACATACCCATATTCAACCAAGCAACGGTAAACTTAATTATGAAATAAACTGGGCATAAAACAATTTATAAAAATATAAAGTTAGCAAGAATCCTCTTGCCTCAAGTCGAACCACAACGACCTCAGAGATCTCCAGTCAATCCGAACGAACCTGCGAAATCAATCCGAGCAAAACTCTGGCGTTAATTAACCCATCAAATCCACAACCAATAAAACTCCAATTCAGACCCTAAAATCATCCCTTAATTAATTAGGTCAAACGCACCCAATCAACCCAATCTCAATCGATTATGCATATGCAATTCAAATGAACCCAGCAATCAAACCCAATTTCAAACCCCCAAATCAAACCCTAACATTAATACCTTCAAAATTCCGCACCCACACACACAAAAATCAGCCCAAGGCTCTCGAAATTGGCTCTTCAACTGCCCACGAAGGATAAATCAACATCAATTCGGACCACTATACAACATCAATTCGAACATATACCCAATATCAATTCAAACCTAAAAAATCAGCAAAGCTTCGAATTAGCCCTTAACCCATAAACTCACCTTGTCGACAACCAAGCGGTAGTCACCGAGGAGAGCTCCTCGTTGTCGGAACTACAACAATAACAACGGATAGCAGCTGCACACAAACACCACAATTTCGCTGCACAAATTCAACAAAGAAGGGAGTCCGAAATACACACAGACCAAACACCCATTTCTTACCTCGTTGGTGGCCACAATCCAGCCCGGAAACACCACCTCTCGCCGGAACCACCTCGGAGCACCGGACAGCTCCACACAACAGCACGACCGCAACCACAGCGAGCAACCACGGACAGCGGCCAGCGGCGTGACGGCTCCACAGCAGCAGCTCCGAGCAGGGGGACGATGTCGGACGGACAGGGCTCGCCGGAGAAGGAGGGACTCGTCTGGGCACGAAGAGAACCGAATCCGTTCGGGAAGGAAGAGCTGGGCTGCTCGTGCAGAAGACACACGGGAGAGAGAGAACCGAACATGTTAGGGATTTAATCCCCAATTTCCCATTTTTTCCCCTTTTTAGTAAATCCCATAATTAAATTACCAAAATACCATTATCGACTTATTTGGGGTATTTCAGTTACACTTATATACTATAGTATTTCATTACATTTGATATAGTTAGACTTATATACTATAGTATTTCATTAAATTTGATATAGTTACACTTATATACTATATTTCATTACATTTGATATAGTTACACTTATATACTATAGTATTTCATTATATTTGATATAGTTACACTTATATACTATAGAATTTCATTATATATGATATAGTTACACTTTCATACTATAGTATTTCATTATATTTGATATAGTTACACTTATATACTATTGTATTTCATTATATTTCATATAGTTACACTTATATACTATAGTATTTCATTTCATTTGATATAGTTAGACTTATATATACTATAGTATTTCATTACATTTGATATAGTTAGACTTATATACTATAGTATTTTATTATATTTGATAGAGTTACACTTATATACTATAGAATTTAATTATATATGATATAGGTCCACTTATATACTATAGTATTACATTATATTTCATTTAGTTACATTTATATACTATAGTATTTTATTACATTTGATATAGTTACACTTATATACTATAATATTTCATTATATTTGATATAGTTATACTTATAACCTATAGTATTTCATTATATATGATATAGTTACACTTATATACTATAGTATTTCATTACATAAGATATAGTTAGACTTATATACTATAGTATTTCATTATATTTGATATAGTTACACTTATATACTATAGTATTTCATTATATTTGATATAGTTACACTTATATATTGTAGTATTTCATTATATTTGATATAGTTACACTTATATACTATAGAATTTCATTATATATGATATAGTTACACTTATATACTATAGTATTTTATTATATTTAATTTAGTTACACTTATGTACTATAGTATTTCATTAAATTTGATATAGTTAGACTTATATATACTATAGTATTGCATTATATTTGATACAGTTACACTTATATATTATAGTATTTCATTATATTTGATATAGTTAGACTTATATATACTATAGTATTTCATTACATTTGATACAGTTAGACTTATATATACTATAGTATTTCATTACATTTGATATAATTAGACTTATATACTATAGTATTTCATTATATTTTATATAGTTATATTTATATACTATAGAATTTCATTATATTTTATATAGTTACACTTATATACTATAATATTTCATTACATAAGATATAGTTAGACTTATATACTATAGTATTTCATTATATTTGATATAGTTACACTTATATACTATAGTATTTCATTGCATTTGATATAGTTACACTTTCATACTATAGTATTTCATTATATTTGATATAGTTACAATTATATACTATTGTATTTCATTATATTTTATATAGTTACACTTATATACTATAGTATTTCATTACATTTGATATAGTTAGACTTATATACTATAGTATTTCATTATATTTGATATAGTTACACTTATATACTATAGTATTTCATTGCATTTGATATAGTTACACTTTCATACTATAGTATTTTATTATATTTGATATAGTTACAATTATATACTATTGTATTTCATTATATATGATATAGTTACACTTATATACTATAGTGTTTCATTATATTTCATTTAGTTACACTTATGTACTATAGTATTTCATTAAATTTGATATAGTTAGATTTATATATACTATAGTATTTCATTACATTTGATATAGTTAGACTTATATACTATATTATTTCATTATATTTTATATAGTTACACTTATATACTATAGAATTTCATTATATATGATATAGGTACACTTATATACTATAGTATTTCATTACATTTGATATAGTTAGACTTATATACTATAGTATTTCATTATATTTTATATAGTTATACTTATATACTATAGAATTTCATTATATATGATATAGGTACACTTATATACTATAGTATTTCATTATATTTCTTTTAGTTACACTAATATACTATAGTATTTCATTAAATTTGATATAGTTACACTTATATACTATAGTATTTCATTACATTTGATATAGTTACACTTATATACTATAGTATTTCATTACATTTGATATAGTTAGACTTATATAATATAGTATTTCATTATATTTGATACAGTTACACTTATATACTATAGTATTTCATTACATTTGATATAGTTAGACTTATATATACTATAGTATTGCATTATATTTGATATAGTTACACTTATATACTATAGAATTTCATTATATATGATATAGTTACACTTATATACTATAGTATTTTATTATATTTAATTTAGTTACACTTATGTACTATAGTATTTCATTAAATTTGATATAGTTAGACTTATATATACTATAGTATTGCATTATATTTGATATAGTTACACTTATATATTATAGTATTTCATTATATTTGATATAGTTAGACTTATATATACTATAGTATTTCATTACATTTGATACAGTTAGACTTATATATACTATAGTATTTCATTACATTTGATATAGTTAGACTTATATACTATAGTATTTCATTATATTTTATATAGTTATATTTATATACTATAGAATTTCATTATATTTTATATAGTTACACTTATATACTATAATATTTCATTACATAAGATATAGTTAGACTTATATACTATAGTATTTCATTATATTTGATATAGTTACACATATATACTATAGTATTTCATTGCATTTGATATAGTTACACTTTCATACTATAGTATTTCATTATATTTGATATAGTTACAATTATATACTATTGTATTTCATTATATTTTATATAGTTACACTTATATACTATAGTATTTCATTACATTTGATATAGTTAGACTTATATACTATAGTATTTCATTATATTTGATATAGTTACACTTATATACTATAGTATTTCATTGCATTTGATATAGTTACACTTTCATACTATAGTATTTCATTATATTTGATATAGTTACAATTATATACTATTGTATTTCATTATATATGATATAGTTACACTTATATACTATAGTGTTTCATTATATTTCATTTAGTTACACTTATGTACTATAGTATTTCATTAAATTTGATATAGTTAGATTTATATATACTATAGTATTTCATTACATTTGATATAGTTAGACTTATATACTATATTATTTCATTATATTTTATATAGTTACACTTATATACTATAGAATTTCATTATATATGATATAGGTACACTTATATACTATAGTATTTCATTACATTTGATATAGTTAGACTTATATACTATAGTATTTCATTATATTTTATATAGTTATACTTATATACTATAGAATTTCATTATATATGATATAGGTACACTTATATACTATAGTATTTCATTATATTTCTTTTAGTTACACTAATATACTATAGTATTTCATTAAATTTGATATAGTTACACTTATATACTATAGTATTTCATTACATTTGATATAGTTACACTTATATACTATAGTATTTTATTACATTTGATATAGTTAGACTTATATAATATAGTATTTCATTATATTTGATACAGTTACACTTATATACTATAGTATTTCGTTACATTTGATATAGTTAGACTTATATATACTATAGTATTGCATTATATTTGATATAGTTACACTTATATATTATAGTATTTCATTATATTTGATATAGTTAGACTTATATATACCATAGTATTTCATTACATTTGATATAGTTAGACTTATATATACTATAGTATTTCATTACATTTGATATAGTTAGACTTATATACTATAGTATTTCATTATATTTTATATAGTTACATTTATATACTATAGAATTTCATTATATTTTATATAGTTACACTTATATACTATAGTATTTCATTACATAAGATATAGTTAGACTTATATACTATAGTATTTCATTATATTTGATATAGTTACACTTATATACTATAGTATGTCATTGCATTTGATATAGTTATACTTATATAATGTAGTATTTCATTATATTTGATATAGTTACACTTATATACTATAGTATTTCATTATATATGATATAGTTACACTTATATACTATAGTATTTCATTGCATTTGATATAGTTACACTTTCATACTATAGTATTTCATTATATTTGATATAGTTACAATTATATACTATTGTATTTCATTATATTTTATATAGTTACACTTATATACTATAGTATTTCATTACATAAGATATAGTTAGACTTATATACTATAGTATTTCATTATATTTGATATAGTTACACTTATATACTATAGTATTTCATTGCATTTGATATAGTTACACTTTCATACTATAGTATTTCATTATATTTGATATAGTTACAATTATATACTATTGTATTTCATTATATTTTATATAGTTACACTTATATACTATAGTATTTCATTACATTTGATATAGTTAGACTTATATACTTTAATATTTCATTATATTTGATATAGTTACACTTATATACTATAGTATTTCATTACATTTGATATAGTTACACTTATATAATGTAGTATTTCATTATATTTGATATAGTTACACTTATATACTATAGTATTTCATTATATATGATATAGTTACACTTATATACTATAGTATTTCATTACATTTGATATAGTTAGACTTATATACTATAGTATTTCATTAAATTTGATATAGTTACACTTATATACTAATAGCATTTCATTACATTTGATATAGTTACACTTATATACTATAGTATTTCATTATATTTGATATAGTTACACTTCTATACTATAGAATTTCATTATATATGATATAGTTACACTTATATACTATAGTGTTTCATTATATTTCATTTAGTTACACTTATGTACTATAGTATTTCATTAAATTTGATATAGTTAGATTTATATATACTATAGTATTTCATTACATTTGATATAGTTAGACTTATATACTATATTATTTCATTATATTTTATATAGTTACACTTATATACTATAGTATTTCATTACATTTGATATAGTTACACTTATATAATATAGTATTTCATTATATTTGATATAGTTACACTTATATACTATAGTATTTCATTATATATGATATAGTTACACTTATATACTATAGTATTTCTTTACATTTGATATAGTTAGACTTATATACTATAGTATTTCATTAAATTTGATATAGTTACACTTATATACTATAGTATTTCATTACATTTGATATAGTACACTTATATACTGTAGTAATTCATTATATTTGATATAGTTACACTTATATACTATAGAATTTCATTATATATGATATAGTTAGACTTATATACTATAGTATTTCATTATATTTCATTTAGTTACACTTATGTACTATAGTATTTCATTAAATTTGATATAGTTAGACTTATATATACTATAGTATTTCATTACATTTGATATAGTTAGACTTATATACTATAGTATTTCATTATATTTTGTATAGTTACACTTATATACTATAGAATTTTATTATATATGATATAGGTACACTTATATACTATAGTATTTCATTATATTTCATTTAGTTACACTTATATACTATAGTATTTCATTACATTTGATACAATTACACTTATATACTATATTATTTCATTATATTTGATATAGTTAGACTTATATACTATAGTATTTCATTATATATTATATATTTACACTTATATACTATAGAATTTCATTAAATATGATATAGTTACACTTATATACTATAGAATTTCATTACATATGATATAGTTACACTTATATACTATAGTATTTCATTATTATTCATTCAGTTATACTTAAATACTATAGTATTTCATTATATTTGATATAGTTAGACTTATATACTATAGTATTTCATTATATTTGATATAGTTACACTTATATACTATAGTATTTCATTATATATGATATCGTTACACTTATATACTATAGTATTTCATTACATTTGATATAGTTACACTTATATACTATAGTATTTCATTACATTTGATATAGTTAGACTTATATAATATAGTATTTCATTATATTTGATACAGTTACACTTATATACTATAGTATTTCATTACATTTGATATAGTTAGACTTATATATACTATAGTATTTCATTACATTTGATATAGTTAGACTTATATATACTATAGTATTTCATTACATTTGATATAGTTACACTTATATACTATAGTATTTCATTATATATGATATCGTTACACTTATATACTATAGTATTTCATTACATTTGATATAGTTACACTTATATACTATAGTATTTCATTACATTTGATATAGTTAGACTTATATAATATAGTATTTCATTATATTTGATACAGTTACACTTATATACTATAGTATTTCATTACATTTGATATAGTTAGACTTATATATACTATAGTATTTCATTACATTTGATATAGTTAGACTTATATATACTATAGTATTTCATTACATTTGATATAGTTAGACTTATATATACTATAGTATTTCATTACATTTGATATAGTTAGACTTATATACTATAGTATTTCATTACATTTGATATAGTTAGACTTATATACTATACTATTGCATTATATTTGATATAGTTACACTTATATATTATAGTATTTCATTATATTTGATATAGTTAGACTTATATATACTATAGTATTTCATTACATTTGATATAGTTAGACTTATATATACTATAGTATTTCATTACATTTGATATAGTTAGACTTATATACTATAGTATTTCATTATATTTTATATAGTTACATTTATATACTATAGAATTTCATTATATTTTATATAGTTACACTTATATACTATAGTATTTCATTACATAAGATATAGTTAGACTTATATACTATAGTATTTCATTATATTTGATATAGTTACACTTATATACTATAGTATGTCATTGCATTTGATATAGTTATACTTATATAATGTAGTATTTCATTATATTTGATATAGTTACACTTATATACTATAGTATTTCATTATATATGATATAGTTACACTTATATACTATAGTATTTCATTGCATTTGATATAGTTACACTTTCATACTATAGTATTTCATTATATTTGATATAGTTACAATTATATACTATTGTATTTCATTATATTTTATATAGTTACACTTATATACTATAGTATTTCATTACATAAGATATAGTTAGACTTATATACTATAGTATTTCATTATATTTGATATAGTTACACTTATATACTATAGTATTTCATTGCATTTGATATAGTTACACTTTCATACTATAGTATTTCATTATATTTGATATAGTTACAATTATATACTATTGTATTTCATTATATTTTATATAGTTACACTTATATACTATAGTATTTCATTACATTTGATATAGTTAGACTTATATACTTTAATATTTCATTATATTTGATATAGTTACACTTATATACTATAGTATTTCATTACATTTGATATAGTTACACTTATATAATGTAGTATTTCATTATATTTGATATAGTTACATTTATATACTATAGTATTTCATTATATATGATATAGTTACACTTATATACTATAGTATTTCATTACATTTGATATAGTTAGACTTATATACTATAGTATTTCATTAAATTTGATATAGTTACACTTATATACTAATAGCATTTCATTACATTTGATATAGTTACACTTATATACTATAGTATTTCATTATATTTGATATAGTTACACTTCTATACTATAGAATTTCATTATATATGATATAGTTACACTTATATACTATAGTGTTTCATTATATTTCATTTAGTTACACTTATGTACTATAGTATTTCATTAAATTTGATATAGTTAGATTTATATATACTATAGTATTTCATTACATTTGATATAGTTAGACTAATATACTATATTATTTCATTATATTTTATATAGTTACACTTATATACTATAGTATTTCATTACATTTGATATAGTTACACTTATATAATATAGTATTTCATTATATTTGATATAGTTACACTTATATACTATAGTATTTCATTATATATGATATAGTTACACTTATATACTATAGTATTTCTTTACATTTGATATAGTTAGACTTATATACTATAGTATTTCATTAAATTTGATATAGTTACACTTATATACTATAGTATTTCATTACATTTGATATAGTACACTTATATACTGTAGTAATTCATTATATTTGATATAGTTACACTTATATACTATAGAATTTCATTATATATGATATAGTTAGACTTATATACTATAGTATTTCATTTAGTTACACTTATGTACTATAGTATTTCATTAAATTTGATATAGTTAGACTTATATATACTATAGTATTTCATTACATTTGATATAGTTAGACTTATATACTATAGTATTTCATTATATTTTATATAGTTACACTTATATACTATAGAATTTTATTATATATGATATAGGTACACTTATATACTATAGTATTTCATTATATTTCATTTAGTTACACTTATATACTATAGTATTTCATTACATTTGATACAGTTACACTTATATACTATATTATTTCATTATATTTGATATAGTTAGACTTATATACTATAGTATTTCATTATATATTATATATTTACACTTATATACTATAGAATTTCATTAAATATGATATAGTTACACTTATATACTATAGAATTTCATTACATATGATATAGTTACACTTATATACTATAGTATTTCATTATTATTCATTCAGTTATACTTAAATACTATAGTATTTCATTATATTTGATATAGTTAGACTTATATACTATAGTATTTCATTATATTTGATATAGTTACACTTATATACTATAGTATTTCATTATATATGATATCGTTACACTTATATACTATAGTATTTCATTACATTTGATATAGTTACACTTATATACTATAGTATTTCATTACATTTGATATAGTTAGACTTATATAATATAGTATTTCATTATATTTGATACAGTTACACTTATATACTATAGTATTTCATTACATTTGATATAGTTAGACTTATATATACTATAGTATTTCATTACATTTGATATAGTTAGACTTATATATACTATAGTATTTCATTACATTTGATATAGTTAGACTTATATACTATAGTATTTCATTACATTTGATATAGTTAGACTTATATACTATACTATTGCATTATATTTGATATAGTTACACTTATATATTATAGTATTTCATTATATTTGATATAGTTAGACTTATATATACTATAGTATTTCATTACATTTGATATAGTTAGACTTATATATACTATAGTATTTCATTACATTTGATATAGTTAGACTTATATACTATAGTATTTCATTATATTTTATATAGTTACATTTATATACTATAGAATTTCATTATATTTTATATAGTTACACTTATATACTATAGTATTTCATTACATAAGATATAGTTAGACTTATATACTATAGTATTTCATTATATTTGATATAGTTACACTTATATACTATAGTATGTCATTGCATTTGATATAGTTATACTTATATAATGTAGTATTTCATTATATTTGATATAGTTACACTTATATACTATAGTATTTCATTATATATGATATAGTTACACTTATATACTATAGTATTTCATTGCATTTGATATAGTTACACTTTCATACTATAGTATTTCATTATATTTGATATAGTTACAATTATATACTATTGTATTTCATTATATTTTATATAGTTACACTTATATACTATAGTATTTCATTACATAAGATATAGTTAGACTTATATACTATAGTATTTCATTATATTTGATATAGTTACACTTATATACTATAGTATTTCATTGCATTTGATATAGTTACACTTTCATACTATAGTATTTCATTATATTTGATATAGTTACAATTATATACTATTGTATTTCATTATATTTTATATAGTTACACTTATATACTATAGTATTTCATTACATTTGATATAGTTAGACTTATATACTTTAATATTTCATTATATTTGATATAGTTACACTTATATACTATAGTATTTCATTACATTTGATATAGTTACACTTATATAATGTAGTATTTCATTATATTTGATATAGTTACATTTATATACTATAGTATTTCATTATATATGATATAGTTACACTTATATACTATAGTATTTCATTACATTTGATATAGTTAGACTTATATACTATAGTATTTCATTAAATTTGATATAGTTACACTTATATACTAATAGCATTTCATTACATTTGATATAGTTACACTTATATACTATAGTATTTCATTATATTTGATATAGTTACACTTCTATACTATAGAATTTCATTATATATGATATAGTTACACTTATATACTATAGTGTTTCATTATATTTCATTTAGTTACACTTATGTACTATAGTATTTCATTAAATTTGATATAGTTAGATTTATATATACTATAGTATTTCATTACATTTGATATAGTTAGACTTATATACTATATTATTTCATTATATTTTATATAGTTACACTTATATACTATAGTATTTCATTACATTTGATATAGTTACACTTATATAATATAGTATTTCATTATATTTGATATAGTTACACTTATATACTATAGTATTTCATTATATATGATATAGTTACACTTATATACTATAGTATTTCTTTACATTTGATATAGTTAGACTTATATACTATAGTATTTCATTAAATTTGATATAGTTACACTTATATACTATAGTATTTCATTACATTTGATATAGTACACTTATATACTGTAGTAATTCATTATATTTGATATAGTTACACTTATATACTATAGAATTTCATTATATATGATATAGTTAGACTTATATACTATAGTATTTCATTTAGTTACACTTATGTACTATAGTATTTCATTAAATTTGATATAGTTAGACTTATATATACTATAGTATTTCATTACATTTGATATAGTTAGACTTATATACTATAGTATTTCATTATATTTTATATAGTTACACTTATATACTATAGAATTTTATTATATATGATATAGGTACACTTATATACTATAGTATTTCATTATATTTCATTTAGTTACACTTATATACTATAGTATTTCATTACATTTGATACAGTTACACTTATATACTATATTATTTCATTATATTTGATATAGTTAGACTTATATACTATAGTATTTCATTATATATTATATATTTACACTTATATACTATAGAATTTCATTAAATATGATATAGTTACACTTATATACTATAGAATTTCATTACATATGATATAGTTACACTTATATACTATAGTATTTCATTATTATTCATTCAGTTATACTTAAATACTATAGTATTTCATTATATTTGATATAGTTAGACTTATATACTATAGTATTTCATTATATTTGATATAGTTACACTTATATACTATAGTATTTCATTATATATGATATCGTTACACTTATATACTATAGTATTTCATTACATTTGATATAGTTACACTTATATACTATAGTATTTCATTACATTTGATATAGTTAGACTTATATAATATAGTATTTCATTATATTTGATACAGTTACACTTATATACTATAGTATTTCATTACATTTGATATAGTTAGACTTATATATACTATAGTATTTCATTACATTTGATATAGTTAGACTTATATATACTATAGTATTTCATTACATTTGATATAGTTAGACTTATATACTATAGTATTTCATTACATTTGATATAGTTAGACTTATATACTATACTATTTCATTATATTTGATATAGTTACACTTATATACTATAATATTTCATTATATATGATATCGTTACACTTATATACTATAGTATTTCATTACATATGATATAGTTAGACTTATATACTATAGTATTTCATTATATTTGATACAGTTACACTTATATACTATAGTATTTCATTACATTTGATATAGTTAGACTTATATATACTATAGTATTTCATTACATTTGATATAGTTAGACTTATATACTATAGTATTTCATTATATTTTATATAGTTACACTTATATACTATAGAATTTCATTATATATGATGTAGGTACACTTATATACTATAGTATTTCATTATATTTCATTTAGTTTCAGTTATATACTATAGTATTTCATTACATTTGATACAGTTACATTTATATACTATAGTATTTCATTATATTTGATATAGTTACACTTATATACTATAGTTGAAATACCCCTAAGGTTATAGAATGGCAAAATGGTAAATAAATTTTCGGGATTTATAAATCAACAAATGGGCAAATTAAAGTGGGAAAGCAGATCTGGAAATTTTGGGGTAGAAAACCCCCTTCGATCTCCTTAATTCAGGGAAGTTGTGCCTTCTTCTTCCCTCAGCTGCTCCCAGCTCCAAGCTCCGCCATCATCGCCATCGCTCCCTCGGTCCAGATCCCGTGAGCCGAGCTGCTGCGGCTGTGCTGCTGTTCGCTGTTGATCCTGGTTGTTCGTGGCTGATGCGTGTGGTTGCGGTGCTGTGTGTGGAGCAGCAGAGGAGCTGTTGGTGTAACACCCCCAGGCCAGTGGTGCTACAGTGCCATAATCCAGAAGGATTATAAGGCGGGTTAAAAGAAAAAAATGCAAAACATAACCCATATATATAATATCAAAAGCAGCACAGCGGAAAACCTGTAAAACCTGTCCAGAGTTTGAAACCACCAACAACTTAACATACTGAAATACAACCAATTACAAACCAAAAACCAACAACCAAAAACCAAAACCAATACAATAAATACAACCCATTCAAAGTCCGAAACCAAAACGACACGTGCAACAAGTCAAGTCCAAACCAAAAGAGTAGAGTTCTCGACTCCAAAACCGACGATAATCAAGAACCTCCTTGCTGGTGCTTGAAATACCCCAAATAAGTGGATAATGGCATAAGGGTAAATTAATTAAGGATTTTACTAAAAAAGGGGAAATGTGAAATTGGGGATAAAAATCCCTAAGTGTTCGGTTGTCTTCCTCGTGTGAATCTCCGTTGAGCACCCACGTTTTCTCTTCTCCTTCGGTCTCTCTTCGTGCCCAGCTTCTTCCTCCCGAGCAGCTCCTTCCTCCGACGAGCCCATCCTCTCCCAGCATCGTCCTCCTCCTCCCTTGGCTGCGTGCTGTCTTCGTGGTGGCTGTGCTGTCCGGTTCGAGTTGCGGTCTTCGTGGTTGCTGCTGTCTGTGCTGGTGTTGTTGAGTTGCAACTGCAGTCCGCCGTCGTGGTGGTCGTCTCCGGCGTCAGGAGCTTTCCGGCGAGGACTAACAAAGAGGTAAGGTGATGTTTGATTTGGGTTTGCTTGGGGTTCGTTTGGCTTTGCTGATTTTTTTTATTATGTTCGAATTGATATTGATATGTTCGAATTGATGTTGTATGGAGGTCCGAATTGATGTTGAATTATTCTTCATGGGTAGTTGAAGAAGAATTTCGTGAGCATTGGCTTGATTTTTGTGGGTGTGTGGTTGCTGAAATTTTGGAAGGTATTATTAGGGTTGAATTTGGGGATTTTTCTCTAGTTGTGGTTTGGTATGACTTAACGCCAGGGTTTTGCTCGGATTGATTTCGCAGGACCGATCGAGTTAAAATTGAGTTTCTGAAGTCGTTGTGGTTCGACTTGAGGCAAGAGGATCCTTCCCTAACTTATATATTTTTATAAATTAATTTATGCCTAGTTTATTTCATAATTTGTTTTACCATTACTTGAGCTATTTTTTTTATTGGTTTGATTGACTATATAATTGCTTGGGTGATGATGTGGGATGATATGTGATATTATGTGATGATGTGTGTGTGAGGATATGTGATGATATGTGATGATGTGTGATAAGGTGTGGTTATGTGATTTTGATTGTCGTTGTGTTGTTTGATTGGTGTTGGTATGGTGATGGATAGTTGGTTTGGATGTTGTGAATCGTCTGACCCGGTGATGTGGGGGTGGAGACGGAGATGTTGTGAATTGTCTCACCTGGTGATGTGGGGGTGGAGACGGGGATGTTGTGAATGGTCTCACCTAGGTGATGTGGGGGTGGAGACGGAGAGGTTGAGAAGTGGTAATTGTGAGAAAGGGTTGCTTGCGTACCTGATTAAGTTGTTGTTTGAAGTGATAGATATGTATATTTTAATTGTTGTGATTGGTTGAAAATAAGTTGACTTATCTTCTTGGTTGATTGGTCGGATATGGTGATGTCGGTTATTTATATATCTCTTGGTTAGTTTGGTTGTATATTGTATTGATTGTGTATTGTTGAAACTGTTTTGGCTTGGCTAGTCTTGCCACAGTCTTTCGTGAGACTGACCAACTTCGGTTTATGTACCGTGGTTGGCTGGGGTTTCAGGTCCCCCAGTCAATCAGGCTTTGCAGATTCAACGCCAGCAAGGAGGATCCTGATCACCGTCGGTTTGGAGTCGAAGGCTTTACTCTTTTGGTTTTGGACTTTGACTAGTTGTATGTATCATTTTGGTTTTGGACCTTGAAGTGGTCAAACTTGTTGTTGGCTTTTGGTTTTAGGTTGTTGGCTTTTGGTTGTAAATTATTGTAGTACTTTCTGTGTGTTAAGTTTGATTATGGTTTCAAACTTTGAACAGGTTTTACAGGTTTCCGCTGTGTTGCTTTATATATATATATATGGGTTATGTTTTGCAAAAAAAATTATTTTACCCGCCTTATAATCCTTTGGATTATGGCACTGTAGCACCACTGGCCTGGGGGTGTTACAGAAGTTGGTATCAGAGCTTTCTTTTCAAAAATGTGTTCTTTCCGAGTTTTCAACTTGGAAATTTTTATACGTTGTGGTTGTGAACAAGCGTGTGATCAGGATTCCTTGCTGTCGACCGTAGTGAGTTGTATTGGTAAGTATTGGTTGTTTGTTGTGTTTTGTGCTAATGTTCATACATGTTCAGTATGCCTCCGAACGCGGGTCGAGGTAGAGGTAGAGGTCGTGGACGTGGTAGAGGACGTCCTCGGGCTGATCCTCAAGAGGTGGATGTGAACAGTGAAGCTGCTGATAACACTGTGGGAAGTCAGCAGAATCCTATAGGAATTCCACCAGAGGCTGTCAATGCGGGAATTGACCCAAGGACTCTGACTGTGCTGCAACAGATGGTGACTCAGGCTGTGTAGGCTGCTTTGGCACAGGCATCGCCAGCTCAGGTTGCTCAGCCAGTTCATATTGGGCAGCAAAGGAATGAGCCGCCAGTAGTGCAAGCAGGGTTCAGCAGATATATGGAAGTTGTGGCCAGCATGAAACCTCCTACTTTTGATGGGTCTGGCGAGCCTGCTGCTGTGTCATTCTGGCTGAACAGGTTTGAGAAGTTGCTGGAGGGTATCAGATGCCCAGAAAATGAGAAAGTGACTATTGCTGTTTATTATTTAACTGATGATGCTAGTGATTGGTGGGATGCCGCCCGACCAACTGACCACGGGGCTACGTGGGAAGAGTTTCGAGCCAAGTTAGAGGACCGATTCTTCCTAGAGGCCCTAAGAGATGCTAATCTGCATGAGTTTCAATACCCAGAGAATGAAGGGTTGAAAGTGCATCAGTTGGCTGTGAAATTCAACAAGCTGCTGAAGTATGCAACTGCGGTAGTAAGGAATGAAAAGGATAAGATCAAGCACTTTCACCGATGGTTATATCCCGAAATAAGGCCTCTGATGGCAAGGCACAATTGTACTACGCTCGAGCAATTTATTGACGAGTGTCTGACTATGGAAGCAACTATTGATGACTCGAATCAGATTATGGATGCTCGGGCTGGGAAGAGACAGAAGACTCAGTTTACGCCTGGAGGAACTGGACCTTAAAGTAATTTTGGTGGGTTCAGAAAACCTTTCTTTACCCCTAAGAGTACTCCTAGCACTGGGCCGACTAAGACAAGTCAAGGTGGTGGTTCCCAGATGTCGGTGAATTATCAACCGTCGTGGGGCCAGCCAGGGATGGCAAGGAATGCGCAACGTTGCTTTAACTGTGGGGATCCAAATCATAAGAGGGCAAATTGTACCAGAGCACCCCAGACTTGTTTCAAATGTGGAGTAGTGGGACACATTAAAGCTTACTGCAGACAAAAGGAAATTCCCACTCAAACTCAAGCTTCCTCTCCTGCTTATCGTCCAGTTCCGAATCAGAACCGTCCAGTACCGTCACAGACGCCACATAATGCTATGGGCAACAAGGGCAAGGCACTGATGGGTGAAACTTCAACCCCTCGGATTTATGAGATGAGGAGAACTGAGAATGACAACACGCTTGTGACTACAGGTACGCTTTTTATTCGGTCTGAACCCGTTCGTTTATTATTTGACTCTGGAGCTACATATTCTTTTATTGCTGAGAATTGTGTAGATAGACTTGGGTTAGTATGTGATTTAGAGTGTGAACCATTTGTTGTGGGATTGCCGAATGGTGATAAGTGAGTTGGTACTCGAGGACTTAAGGATTTTCCGATCCTCATAGGTGGTCGGGAATGGATGGTTGATTTGATAGCTATCAGTATGTTGCACTATGATATTATCCTAGGTATGGATTGGCTTTCTCGCCATGGTGCTGTTCTTGATTTCAGGAAGAAGACAGTTACTGTAAGGACAGATGAGGGTGTAGCGCATGTGTTTGAAGGGCATGATCCGCGAGACTCTGGTAGAATTATCAGTACAATGACAGCTGCTAGACTGCTAAGGCAAGGCTGTGCTGGGTATGTGTGTTATGCTTTAGAGGAAAGAAATGATGAAGTAAGGATAGACGACATTCCCGTCGTTTGCGAGTATTCGGATGTGTTTCCGGAGAAACTGGTGGGTTTAGCGCCAAGTCGTGATGTTGATTTTACCATTGAGTTAGAGCCGGGAACTGCCCCGATTTCTCGAGCTCCTTATCGCATGGCACCAGTAGAAATGATGGAATTGAGGAAACAGTTAGAAGACCTTGTTGAATCAGGTTTTATTAGACCAAGTGTATCTCCTTGGGGCGCACCCGTATTGTTTGTTAAGAAGAAAGATGGTTCTCTTCGACTATGTATTGATTACAGGGAATTGAATAAGGTGACGGTTAAGAACAAATATCCGCTTCCTTGTTTTGATGACTTGTTGGATCAATTGCAAGGAGCTACAGTATTCTCCAAGATTGACTTGAGATCAGGGTACCATCAGCTTAGAGTTCGATAAGATGATATCTACAAGACTGCTTTCAGAACAAGGTACGGTCATTATGAATTTGTGGTGATGCCTTTTGGGTTGACGAATGCTCCTGTAGTTTTTATGGACTTAATGAACAGATGCTTTAGAGAATACCTGGATCGTTTTGTGGTGGTTTTTATTGATGATATTCTAGTATACTCTCGGAGTATGGAGGACCATGAAACTCATCTTAGAGCAGTACTTGATGTGTTGAGGCGACAGAAGTTGTTTGCCAAGTTGTCGAAATGTGATTTTTGGTTACCTAAGGTGGCATTTCTTGGTCATGTGATCTCTAGTGAAGGTGTAATGGTCGATCCATAGAAAACAGAAGCAGTAGCAAATTGGAGACCACTTCAGAATGTTAAGGAAGTTCGAAGCTTTCTTGGTTTGGCAGGTTATTACAGGAGATTTGTGGAAGGCTTTTCTCAGATTGCACGACCATTAACTAATCTGCTGCGTAAGACCACGAAGTTTGAATGGGACAGGAAGTGTCTGGGGAGTTTTGAAGAGCTCAAGAGACGTTTGACTAGTGCACCAGTGTTAGCCTTACCGCAGGGAACTGAAGGATTTGCCGTTTACAGTGATGCTTCTAAGCAAGGTTTGGGTTGTGTTCTAATGCAGAATGGAAAGGTTATAGCCTATGCTTCTCGTCAACTTAAATCTCATGAAGTCAATTATCCTACCCATGATTTGGAACTTGCAGCCGTGGTCTTTGCTCTCAAGATTTGGCGACATTATTTGTATGGGGTAAGATGTCCAATTTTCACTGATCATAAGAGCTTGAAGTATATCTTCACTCAGAAGGAATTGAATTTGAGACAGAGACGGTGGCTGGAGTTGATTAAGGATTATGATATAGATATATGCTATCATCCAGGAAAAGCCAATGTAGTGACGGATGCCTTGAGTAGAAAGTTGACCCCGGAACTTAGGGTTGCTTGTTTAACAGCTCAGCCAGAGTTACAACAAGAGTTTGTAAGAGGTGAAATTGAGATTTGGTGTGAGAAGGAACAAATGATGCTGAATGTGATGGAAATTCACTCGACATTAGTAGAGTCGATCAAGGAGGGACAATCTCAGGACCCTGTGTTGAGTAAGTTGTGCAGTGAAGTTGCTCAAGGAAAGGCACCCGGATTTCTCATTCATGAGGATGGGATATTACGATTCCAGAATCGGTTATGTGTGCCAGCTGACAAGGAACTTAGAGAGTTGATCCTTAAGGAAAGTCACTCTTCAGCGTATTCAGTACACCCAGGAGCCAGCAAGATGTACAAGGACTTGAGACGGAATTATTGGTGGAGTAACATGAAGCAAGAAGTTGCTGAGTATGTGTCGAGGTGTTTGATCTGTCAGCAGGTTAAGATTGAACACCAGAGACCAGCTGGAGAGTTACAACCGCTTCCTATTCCTGAATGGAAGTGGGAAGACATCTCGATGGATTTTGTTGTTGCTCTTCCTAGATCCCGAAGAGGGAATGAGGCAATATGGGTCATTGTGGATCGTTTGACGAAGTCTTCACACTTTATACCTATCAAGCTTACTTGGAATCCAGAGAGGTTAGCAGAAATATTCTTGCGAGAGATAGTCAGATTGCATGGTGTTCCCAAGACTATTGTGTCTGACAGAGATGGACGATTCACATCTCGTTTTTGGGAATCCTTGCATGCGGCAATGGGTACGCAACTGAGATTTAGTACATCTTTTCATCCGCAAACTGACGGTCAGTCTGAAAGGACAATTCAAACCTTGGAAGACATGCTTCGAGCTTATGCTTTAGATTGGCCAGGAAATTGGGAAGACAGGTTGCATTTGATAGAATTTACGTACAATAATAGTTGGCATGCATCGATTAAGATGGCGCCTTATGAAGCCTTGTATGGTCGTCGTTGTAGATCGCCTTTGTGTTGGGACGATTTGACTGATGATGTGTTAGTTGCTCCTGAGCTTCTGCAGAAAACTAAGGACGACATTGAGGTGATTCGTCAGAGGTTGTTGTCAGCTCAGAGCAGACAAAAATCGTATGCAGATGTTCGTAGACGTCCTTTGGAATTCAGTGTGGGAGATCATGTGTTTATTAAAGTTTCGCCGACTAAAGGAGTATTCAGATTTGGGAAACGAGGTAAGTTGAGTCCTAGATATGTGGTCCCTTTGAGATTCTGAAGAGAGTTGGTGTCGTGGCTTACCAAGTTGCATTGCCGCCAAAGATGAGTGGAATGCATGACGTATTTCATGTGTCTCAGCTGAGGAGGTATGTGTATCATCCGCCTCATGTTCTGAACTTTGAGGAGATAGAATTTCAATCTGATGGCACGTTTGAGGAATTACCTGTAAGAATCCTAGCGACTGATCAGAAGAAATTGAGGAACAAGGTTATTCCTTTGGTAAAAGTGTTATGGGCTAGGCATGGAACTGAAGAAGAGACGTGGGAATTAGAGTCGGTTATGCGAGGCAGTTATCCTCACCTGTTTGATCTGAGTTTCGAGGACGAAACTGTTGTAAGGGGGGGAGAATGAAATACCCCAAATAAGTGGATAATGGCATAAGGGTAAATTAATTAAGGATTTTACTAAAAAAGGGGAAATGGGAAATTGGGGATAAAAATCCCTAAGTGTTCGGTTGTCTTCCTCGTGTGAACTTCCGCTGAGCACCCACGTTTTCTCTTCTCCTCCGGTCTCTCTTCGTGCCCAGCTTCTTCCTCTCGAGCAGCTCCTTCCTCCAGCGAGCCCAGCCTCTCCCAGCGTCGTCCTCCTCCTCCCTTGGCTGCGTGCTGTCTTCGTGGTGGCTGTGCTGTCCGGTTCGAGCTGCGGTCTTCGTGGTTGCTGCTGTCTGTGCTGGTGTTGTTGAGCTACAGCTGCAGTCCGCCGTCGTGGTGGTTGTCTCCGGCGTCAGGAGCTTTCCGGCGAGGACTAACGAAGAGGTAAGGTGATGTTTGATTTGGGTTTGCTTGGGGTTCGTTTGGCTTTGCTGAATTTTTTTATTATGTTCGAATTGATATTGATATGTTCGAATTGATGTTGTATGGAGGTCCGAATTGATGTTGAATTATTCTTCATGGGCAGTTAAAGAAGAATTTCGTGAGCATTGGCTTGATTTTTGTGGGTGTGTGGTTGCTGAAATTTTGGAAGGTATTATTAGGGTTGAATTTGGGGATTTTTCTCTAGTTGGGGTTTGGTATGACTTAACGCCAGGGTTTTGCTCGGATTGATTTCGCAAGACCGATCGAGTTAAAATTGAGTTTCTGAAGTCGTTGTGGTTCGACTTGAGGCAAGAGGATCCTTGCCTAACTTATATATTTTTATAAATTAATTTATGCCTAGTTTATTTCATAATTTGTTTTACCATTGCTTGAGCTATTTTTTTATTGGTTTGATTGACTATATAATTGCTTGGGTGATGATGTGGGATGATATGTGATATTATGTGATGATGTGTGTGTGAGGATATGTGATGATATGTGATGATGTGTGATAAGGTGTGGTTATGTGATTTTGATTGTCGTTGTGTTGTTTGATTGGTGTTGGTATGGTGATGGATAGTTGGTTTGGATGTTGTGAATCGTCTGACCCGGTGATGTGGGGGTGGAGACGGAGATGTTGTGAATTGTCTCACCTGGTGATGTGGGGGTGGAGACGGAGATGTTGTGAATGGTCTCACCTAGGTGATGTGGGGGTGGAGACGGAGAGGTTGAGAAGTGGTAATTGTGAGAAAGGGTTGCTTGCGTACCTGATTAAGTTATTGTTTGAAGTGATAGATATGTATATTTTAATTGTTGTGATTGGTTGAAAATAAGTTGAGTTATCTTCTTGGTTGATTGGTCGGATATGGTGATGTCGGTTATTTATATATCTCTTGGTTAGTTTGGTTGTATATTGTATTGATTGTGTATTGTTGAAACTGTTTTGGCTTGGCTAGTCTTGCCACAGTCTTTCGTGAGACTGACCAACTTCGATTTACGTACCGTGGTTGGCTGGGGTTTCGGGTCCCTCAGTCAATCAGGTTTTGCAGATTCAACGCCAGCAAGGAGGATCCTGATCACCGTCGGTTTGGAGTCGAAGGCTTTACTCTTTTGGTTTTGGACTTTGACTAGTTGTATGTATCATTTTGGTTTTGGACCTTGAAGTGGTCAAACTTATTGTTGGCTTTTGGTTTTAGGTTGTTGGCTTTTGGTTGTAAATTATTGTAGTACTTTCTGTGTGTTAAGTTTGATTATGGTTTCAAACTTTGAACAGGTTTTACAGGTTTCCGCTGTGTTGCTTTATATATATATATGGGTTATGTTTTGCAAAAAAGTTTATTTTACCCGCCTTATAATCCTTTGGATTATGGCACTGTAGCACCACTGGCTTGGGGGTGTTACAGCGCTGAACCTGAAAAGCCTGATTGACTGAGGGACCTGATACCCCAGCCAACCACGGCACGTAAACCGCAGTTGGTCAGTCTCGTGAAAGACTATGGCAAGACTAGCCGAGCCAAAACAGTTTCAAAACCATAGAGTTATCATGGCAATCAACAATACCAAACAACAACAGATCATACAATATATACATACAATATATACCATATCATACCGACCAAACAACATAAAACACACGCCTAAACGCAAACACACTCTATCACATAATCATCCAATACTCAATCTTATCCAATTCTACACGATACTAATCTCTTTCAATCCATCCTATAACTCATCACAAGCATAGACGAAAAGAACGATCCAATCCAACTTCCTCTCCATTCCTAATACCTCAATCAACAACCCTAAGCACATACACATCTTATGACTGACTTACAACCACAGCTAATCAATTAGACTGAACTCGCTACTGCACTACACAACAAATTCAATTAACCTTCACAACAACAAACACCTAAGCATCAACGATATAATCAATACTTAATACAATCAACCAAAATAACGATCCAGGCCAGCCACCCTTCTGGTGCCGCCGATTCGTCAACCACGACTGCAACTCATACCTCAAACTCAACTCGCATTGGCACACACACCCTCAAGATGGGAAACCAATCTATATAGTCAAACAACGCAACCAACCTTCATAATCCACCAGTTACTAACAACAACCATACCAACAGAATTTACCACATTGACCAGTTACAACCAACAACTATAACACACGAAACTCACAACCACAACCAATGGCCAACAATGACCCACAACCACAACTAATAACAATCAACGTCCAACATAAACCAATTATCAAACATACAACCAAATTACCAACACAACCACTTAATCAAGTACATAATCAACATTCATCACAAATCCACGTATTCAGGTACACAACCAATATCATTAACACAACCACTTAATCAAGTACACAACCAACATTCAACACATAACCAACACACACAACCACCAACACCTCCAATCCAACCTCCGTCTCCACCACCACATCACCGGGTGAGACAATCAACACACACAACCACCAACACCTCCAATCCAACCTCCGTCTCCACCACCACATCACCGGGTGAGACAATCAACACACACTTTCCGGATGGGACTTTCACCACCCAACCCTTGGCCCTTAACGACGTAGGCGTGCACCCTACGCGGTTTGGTGAGACTATCATCATCTGACCCTTCGACCTTCGGGGGTTCATACCCACTGAGGCCCTAAATATAAGGACTTTCACCAACCAACAACATTCCACCACTACACCGACACCAATTCAAACACTTTATACGACAACCAATCAAATATCACATAATCACATACACACACACAATCCAACACACACACACAAACTCAATCCAAAACATGCACACATTCAATCCAACACACGCACACACACACATTCAATCCAACATACACACACACATTCAACACACACACACACACATTCAATTCAACACACGCACACACATGATCCAACACACACACACGATCCCCCCCACACACACACATTTAATCCAACAACACTATTTACAACAATCAATCATATTTAGTCACAATTGACTACCACGTCCACATTTAATCAATCACGATACCAGACAATTACTATCACGCACACATACTCATATTCAACCAAGCAACGATAAACTTAATTATGAAATAAATTAAGCATAAATCAATTTAAAAAATATATAAGTTAGCAAGGATCCTCTTGCCTCAAGTCGAACCGCAACGACCCTAGAGGTCTCCAAACCACTCGAACGAACCTGCGAAATCAATCCGAGCAAAACCCTGGCGTTAATTCATATCAAACCACAACTAGAGAAAACCCCCAAATTCAAACCCTAATATCACACCTTCAAAAAATCAGCCAACCACACACACACAAATCAACTCAATAGCTCACGAAATCCTCTTCAACTGCCCACGAAGAATAATTCAACATCAATTCAGACCACCACACAACATCAATTCGAACACATAACACAATATCACTTCGAAATTAACCCAAAAAAAAATTCAGCAAAGCTTCATCCAAATGAACCCCAAGCAAACCCCACATCAAAGCACCACATTACCTCTTACGCCGGAGACGGACTGCAGCTGACGGCCACCACGACGGAGACGACCACCAGCGGAAGCACTCGGACTGCAGCAGCGAGCCTTGGCTCGAACCAGAAGTAGCAGCTCGCAGTAAACACGGACAACAGAAGGAGGAGGAAGAGCGGCGGAGTGGTCCAAGACGGGTTCGCCGAAGAAGAACACTCGGCTGGCACCGGAGAAGGAACGAATTCGCCGGGGAAGAGAAGGAGCTTGGCTGGGCACCGGTGAATCGATCGGGAGAGAGACAACCGAGAATGAGGGAGTTAGGGATTTAATCCCCAAATTTTCCATTTTCCCCCCCTTTTAACAAAATCCCATAATTAATTTACCAAAATGCCATTACCCACTTATTTGGGGTATTTCAGCTGGTGGTTGTTGCAGTGGTGAGCCACCACCACCACCTCCTTTCCTGGTGCGAGACCACGGCGAGCTCGACCCAGATCGGACCGCCATCGCCTCGTCATTCCTCTGCTGTCCGCTGTTGTGTTGTTGTCCCACTTGCGACACTTCAGAAGAATGGTAATAAATGTTTGATCACTCATTATTTTGGTCTGAAATTTTGAGGAGGTAAACTAGACTCGTAGATCTAACTCCTCGAGTTAGAATCATCGCATTTGGAGTCCTGATTAAGGAGAACGAATTTTTTTCAAGTCGGAGCCGGTGTTCTGCTGCGTGTTGTTGCAGTTGTGCTGCTGTCCGCTGTGTTGCGCTGGTGTGGCTGCTGAGTTCCGGCGTCGAGAAGCCTCCTCGGTGACTACCGTTGGTTGTCGACAAGGTAAGCTTATGGGTTAATTTCGAATTGATGTTGTGTTGTTCGAATTGATGTTGTGTTGTTCGAATTGATGTTGAATTGTTCTTCGTGGACAGTGGAAGAGGAAAGTGTGTGACCGTATTGTTGAATTTGAGCTTTGGTTGAATTGTGTGGGGTTTGCTTGATTGGAATTTTTAAGGAATGATTTTAGGGTTTTGAATTTGGGGGTTTTGTTAGTAGTGGATTTGTATGAGTAATTAATGTCAGGGGCTCGGATTGATTTCGCAGGTTCGTTCGGGTTGGTTGGAGATCTCTGAGGTCGTGGTTGTCGAGCTTGAGGCAAGATAAATCTTGCTAACCCTTCATATATTTTATAAAATTATTTTTTGTTCATATCTTGATTCAGTAATTGATTTAGCCTTGTCTGAGTAAATTAATTTGGATTATTAGTTGTGAAATTTCTTGGTTGAATATGTGTGTTTGTCGACACCTGTGTGTGTTGGCGGTTGTGTGTTGGATTGTGTGCATAATTATTGGTCGTGCATCGGATACCAGTTGTGTGTTTTGTTATTGGTCTTGTGCTGGGTATTGATTGTTTGCTTGGTTGTTGGCAGATATTGGTATGTGCTTGGTTACTGTTTTGTGTAGAATATTGGTTGTTGCTTGATTGTTGGCAGATATTGGTTATGTGCTGGATTATTGGATGTAGAATTACGTGGTTGAATATATATGTGTGTGTGTGTGAATGTGTGGGTGTGTTAGTAATTGTCTCGTGTTGTGTTTGATTGAATGTGATGTGGTAGTTGGTCATAACTAAATGTGGATTGATTGTTGTGGATTGATGGTTATGAATTGATTGTTGTGGATTGATTGGATTATTGAATTTAAAGTTGCTTGGTTGATTATATATATGTGTGAATATGTGTTAATCGTTGTCGTGTGTAATAATTGATTGGGTGTCGGTGTGGTGATGGATTGTTGTTGATTGAGAGTCCAAGGGCCAGGTGATGATAGCCTCACCAAACATCGTAGGGACCGAGTGTCGCCTACGTTGTTAAGGGCCAATGTTAATTCAGAGTCAAAGGGTCAGGTGATGATAGTCTCACCAAACCGCATAGGGTGCACGCCTACGTCGTTAAGGGCCAAGGGTTGGATGGTGAAAGTCCCATCCGGAAAGTGTGTGTTGATTGTCTCACCCGGTGATGTGGTGGTGGAGACAGAGGTTGGATTGGAGGTGTTGGTGGTTGTGTGTGTTGATTGTCTCACCCGATGATGTGGTGGTGGAGACGGAGGTTGGATTGGAGGGGTTGGTGGTTGTGTGTGTTGGTTATGTGTTGAATATTGGTTGTGTACTTGATTAAGTGGTTGTATTGGTAATATTGGTTGTGTGCTTGATTATTGGTTTTTGTTGGATGTTGATTGTTTTTAGTGGTGGTTGTGGGTCATTGTTGGCCATTGGTTATGGTTGTGAAATTTCGTGTGTTATATTGTTAATTGTAACTAGTCAAAGTTGTGAATCTCTGTTGATGTGGATGCTGGTATTAGCTAGTTACGGATATAAGGGTATGTTGATTGATTATGAAGGTCGGTTGTGTGGATTGAATGTGCAGGTTGGTTTCCCATCTTGAGGGTGTGGGCCAACATGGGTTGAGTTTGAATGTATGAGTTGCAGTTTATGTTAACGAACCGGCGGCACCGGAAGGGTGGCTGGCCTGGGTCGTTATTTTGTTATGTTTATAGGTGATGATTATCTCGTTGATGCTTATGTGTTTGTTGATGTGAAGGTTAATTGATTTTGTTGTGTTAGTGCAGTAGTGAGTTCAGTATAATTGGTTAGCTTTGGTTGTAAGTCAGTAGTAAGAGATGTGTATGTGCATAGAGTTGTTGATTGAGATATTAGTAATAGAGAGAAGGATGGATTGGACGTGTCAGTAAAGTTGGATTGGATCGTTTTATTCATTTATGGTTGTGATGAGTTTGAGGATGGATTGATTGAGGTTAGTATAGTGAAGAGTTCGATAAGGATGTGTAATGAATGTTATGTGATAATGTGTGTATATGTTTTGACGTGTGGTTGGCATTGGTTGGTTGATATGATTAAGTATGGTTATGATATTATATAGATATATGTATATATATTGTGTGGTGTGTTGTCGTTGTTGTGAGTTGATTGGTGATATATGTATGTGTTTTGAACTGTTTTGGCTTGAGGAGTCTTGCCAGTCTTTCAAAAGACAGACCAACTTCGGTTTACGTGCCATGGTTGGCTGGGGTATCGGGTCCCCCAGTCAACTGGTCTTTGCAGGTTAGTAGCAACGAGCGGGTTCTGGATCACAGATTGGTCTTCACAGTTAAAGATTTAGTTTTGCATCGGATTTGAAAATGTTGTATTCGCTTCCGTGTTTTGGATATAAATTGATGTATTAACTAGATGACAGGTTTAAGTATTGATTCAATCTTGAACAGAGTTTATTGTTGATGATTTTTTTTGTAATTGGAAGAGTTTTAGATTTCTTTTTTTTTTAAACCGCCTTATAGTCCTTCGGGACTATGGCACTGTAGCACCTCTGGCCCGGGGTGTTACAATAGTATTTCATTATATAAGATATAGTTACACTTATATACTATAGTATTTCATTACATAAGATATAGTTAGACTTATATACTATAGTATTTCATTACATTTGATATAGTTACACTTTCATACTATAGTATTTCATTATATTTGATATAGTTACACTTATATATTATTGTATTTCATATAGTTACACTTATATACTATAGTATTTCATTTCATTTGATATAGTTAGACTTATATATACTATAGTATTTCATTACATTTGATATAGTTAGACTTATATACTATAGTATTTTATTATATTTGATATAGTTACACTTATATACTATAGAATTTAATTATATATGATATAAGTCCACTTATATACTATAGTATTTTATTATATTTGATATAGTTACACTTATATACTATAGAATTTAATTATATATGATATAAGTCCACTTATATACTATAGTATTTTATTATATTTGATATAGTTACACTTATATACTATAGTATTTCATTATATTTGATATAGTTATACTTATAACCTATAGTATTTCATTATATATGATATAGTTACACTTATATACTATAGCATTTCATTACATAAGATATAGTTAGACTTATATACTATAATATTTCATTATATTTGATATAGTTACACTTATATATTATAGTATTTCATTACATTTGATATAGTTACACTTTCATACTATAGTATTTCATTATATTTGATATAGTTACACTTATATACTATTGTATTTCATTATATTTCATATAGTTACACTTATATACTATAGTATTTCATTACATTTGATATAGTTAGACTTATATACTATAGTATTTCATTATATTTGATATAGTTACCCTTATATACTATAGTATTTCGTTACATTTGATATAGTTACACTTATATAATGTAGTATTTCATTATATTTGATATAGTTACACTTATATACTATAGTATTTCATTATATATGATATAGTTACACTTATATACTATAGTATTTCATTACATTTGATATAGTTAGACTTATATACTATAGTATTTCATTAAATTTGATATAGTTACACTTATATAATATAGTATTTCATTACATTTGATATAGTTACACTTATATATTATAGTATTTCATTATATTTGATATAGTTACACTTATATACTATAGAATTTCATTATATTTGATATAGTTACACTTATATACTATAGTATTTTATTATATTTAATTTAGTTACACTTATGTACTATAGTATTTCATTAAATTTGATATAGTTAGACTTATATATACTATAGTATTTCATTATATTTGATATAGTTACACTTATATATTATAGTATTTCATTATATTTGATATAGTTAGACTTATATATACTATAGTACTTCATTACATTTGATATAGTTAGACTTATATATACTATAGTATTTCATTACATTTGATATAGTTAGACTTATATACTATAGTATTTCATTATATTTTATATAGTTACACTTATATACTATAGTATTTCATTACATAAGATATAGTTAGACTTATATACTATAGTATTTCATTATATTTGACATAGTTACACTTATATACTATAGTATTTCATTGCATTTGATATAGTTACACTTTCATACTATAGTATTTCATTATATTTGATATAGTTACACTTATATACTATTGTATTTCATTATATTTCATATAGTTACACTTATATACTATAGTATTTCATTACATTTGATATAGTTAGACTTATATACTATAGTATTTCATTATATTTGATATAGTTACACTTATATACTATAGTATCTCATTACATTTGATATAGTTACACTTATATAATGTAGTATTTCATTATATTTGATATAGTTACACTTATATACTATAGTATTTCATTATATATGATATAGTTACACTTATATACTATAGTATTTCAATACTTTTGATATAGTTGGACTTATATACTATAGTATTTCATTAAATTTGATATAGTTACACTTATATACTATAGTATTTCATTACATTTGATATAGTTACACTTATATACTGTAGTATTTCATTATATTTGATATAGTTACACTTATATACTATAGAATTTCATTATATATGATATAGTTACACTTATATACTATAGTATTTTATTATATTTCATTTAGTTACACTTATGTACTATAGTATTTCATTAAATTTGATATAGTTAGACTTATATATATACTATAGTATTTCATTACATTTGATATAGTTAGACTTATATACTATAGTATTTCATTATATTTTATATAGTTACACTTATATACTATAGAATTTCATTATATATGATATAGGTACACTTATATACTATAGTATTTCATTATATTTCATTTAGTTACACTTATATAATATTGTATTTCATTACATTTGATACAGTTACACTTATATACTATAGTATTTCATTATATTTGATATAGTTATACTTATATATTATAGTATTTCATTATATCTGATATATTTACACTTATATACTATAGAATTTCATTATATATGATATAGTTACACTTATATACTATAGAATTTCATTACATATGATATAGTTACACTTATATACTGAAATACCCCAAATAAGATAATAATGGCATTTTGGTAAATTAATTAAGGGGATTTGTTATAAGGGGAAAAATGGGAATTTGGGGATAAAAATCCCTAACTCCCTCCAAGTGGCTCTCTCTCTCCCGTATGCCTTCTTCACGAGCAGCCCGCTTCAGCTCCTTCCTCCCGATTTCTTCCCTGTGTGCGAGCTCCGGTGCCGAGCTCTCTCTTTCTCCGGCGAGCCAAGCTACTCCGCGCGGTTCCTCCTCCTTCCCTGCCGTCATGGGTGCTGTTCGGGTTCGCTGTTGCTCGTCTCGTTCGTGGTTGATGTCGTGCCGAGTGTTGCGAGCTGCTGCAGTCCATCGTTGAGCCCTCTTCCGGCGTCGGGAGCTCTCTTTCCGGCGAAGATCAAGTGGGAACGAAGAGGTAAGGTGATGTTTGGTTTGGGTTTGCTTGGGGTTCATTTGGACTGAAATTTCTTTGCTGAATTTTTTGGGTGTGTGTCCGAATTGGAGCTGTGCAGCTGCGGTTTTGTGTTGTTGTTGTGGTTCCGGCGACGAGGAGCCTCTTCCCGGTGACTACCGCTTAGTTGTCGACAAGGTGAGCTTATGGGTTGGATTAATTTCAATTTGGTTGAGGCTTTGCTGAATTTTTAGGGTTTATGTTCGAATTGATGTTGTGGTTCGAATTGATGTTGTGTGTAGTCCGAATTGATGTTGAATTATTCCTTGTGGGCAGTTGAAGAGCCAATTTCGTGAGCTTGGGGTTGATTTTGGTGAATGTGTAGTGCTGATTTTTTTTTGGAAGGTATTATTTGGGGGTTTGAAATTGGAGTTTTATTTGGTTGTGGTTTGGATGAGTAATTAATGCTAGGGATTTGCTCGGATTGATTTCGCAGGTTCGTTCGGATTGACTGGAGATCTCTGAGGGTCGTTGTGGTTCGACTTGAGGCAAGAGGATACTTGCCTAACTTATATATTTTATAAATTGATTTTATGCCTAATTTTATCCTAATTTATTTTATCATTGCTTGAGCTATTAAATTGGATTGTTGGACTATATAAATTGCTTGTGTGATATGTGTGTTGATATGTGATGAGGTTTGATGGTGCGTGTGAGGTTATGATGTGTAATGAATTGTGTTGAGGTGTGTTAAGGTGTGATTATGTGATGTGATTGTGATTGTTGTTGATAGTGTCTGTTGACACGTGTGTGTGTGTTGGATTGAGTGTGTGTATGTGAATATGAGTTAATCTTTTCCATATGTGATAATGTGTGATAAGGTGTGATTATGTGTTGTTGATCGTCGTTGTGTTATTTGATTGAGTGTCGGTTTGGAGGTTGGTGTCGTTGAGTCAGAGTCCCTCGGCCAGGTGATGATTGTCTCACCAAACCTCGTAGGGAATCGCCTACGTTGTTCAGGGCCATTATTGAGTCAGAGTCCTTGGGTCAGGTGATGATTGTCTCACCAAACCTCGTAGGGAATCGCCTACGTTATTCAGGACCAGGAGTTGGATGGTATGAGACCGTCCCTATCCGGATAGTTGGTTTTAGGTGATGAGTGTCTCACCGGTGATGGGTTGGAATGGATTGGAGTTATTTGCTTTTGAAGAGTTGAGTACTCTTTTGATTGAATTGGTCGCATTGTGTGACCGTTATGTATATATATGTTATGTGATTGTATTTGGTTGAATTGGTTGATGTTGAAATGATTATATTTGAAGCTGTTTTTGGTGGTGAAGACGGAGGAGATATTATGTGATGATTATGTGTTAAATATTGGTTGAGTACTTGGTTATGGATTGTGCGTTGATTTGATTGTGTGTATATTGGTTGTGTGATGTATAGTGGTTGTGATTGTGAACTTCGTGTGTTGTAGTGGTTGATTGTAACTGGTCAAGGTGGTGAATTTCTGTTGGTATGGTTGTTATTGGTAGCTGGTGGATTGTGAAGGTTGGTTGTGTTGGTTGAGAGTATAGATTGGTTTCCCATCTTGAGGGTGTGGGCCAATACGAGTTGAGTTTGAGGTATGAGTTGCAGTCTAGGTTGACGAACCGGCGGCACCAGAAGGGTGGCTGGCCTGGACCGTTGTTTTGTTAATTGTATTATGTTATGTTGTCTCGTTGATGCTTATGTGTTTGTTGATGTGAAGGTTAATTGGATTTGTCGTGTTGATACAGTAGTGAAATGATGATTGAGGTATTAGTAATGGATGCGATAGTTGGATTGGATGGTTTATTCGTTTATGTTTGTGATGAGATTGAGGTTGGATTGAAAGAGGTTAGTATAGAGGAGAGTTGGATAAGAATGGGTAATTGATCGGGTATGTGATGATGTGTGTTTATGTTGTGTTTTGTTGTGTGATTGGTTGGTCGGTTGATGATTAAGTATAGTTATGATATTATATATATATGTATATATATCGTGTGGCGTGTCGTCGTTTGTTGTGAGTTGATTGTTGAATGAAATAAGTGTTTTTAAACTGTTTTGGCTTGAGGAGTTTTGCCAGTCTTTCGAGAGACTGACCAACCTCGGTTTGCGTGCCGTGGTTGGCTGGGTTATCGGGTCCCCCAGTCAATCAGGCTTTTCAGGTTTAGTGCCAGCAAGGAGGATTCTAATCACCGTCGGTTTAGAGTCGAGGGCTCTACTCTTTTGGTTTGGGATTTTGACTTGGTTGTATATGTCGTTTTGGTTTTGGACCTTGATGTGGTCAAACTTGTTGTATTGGTTTTGGTTGGTAAAGTGTTGTATTTTCTGTATGTTAAGTTTGACTGTGATCTCAAACTTTGGACAGGTTTTACAGGTTTTCCGCTGTGCTGCTTTTGATATATTTTATATATATATGGGTTATGTTTCGCAAATTTTTATTTTTACCGCCTTATAATCCTTCCGGATTATGGCACTGTAGCACCACTGACCTGGGGGTGTTACATATACTATAGTATTTCATTATTATTCATTCAGTTATACTTAAATACTATAGTATTTCATTACATTTGATATAGTTAGACTTATATACTATAGTATTTCATTATATTTGATATAGTTACACTTATATAATATAGTATTTCATTATATATCATATCGTTACACTTATATACTATAGTATTTCATTACATTTGATATAGTTAGACTTATATAATATAGTATTTCATTATATTTGATACAGTTACACTTATATAGTATAGTATTTCATTACATTTGATATAGTTAGACTTATATATACTATAGTATTTCATTACATTTGATATAGTTAGACTTATATACTATAGTATTTCATTATATTTTATATAGTTACACTTATATAATATAGAATTTCATTATATTTTATATAGTTACACTTATATACTATAGTATTTCATTACATAAGATATAGTTAGACTTATATACTATAGTATTTCATTATATTTGATATAGTTACACTTATATAATATAGTATTTCATTACATTTGATATAGTTACACTTATATAATATAGTATTACATTATATTTGATATAGTTACACTTATATACTATAGAATTTCATTATATATGATATAGTTACACTTATATACTATAGTATTTCATTATATTTCATTTAGTTACACTTATGTACTATAGTATTTCATTAAATTTGATATAGTTAGACTTATATATACTATATTATTTCATTACATTTGATATAGTTAGACATATATACTATATTATTTCATTATATTTTATATAGTTACACTTATATACTATAGAATTTCATTATATATGATATAGGTACACTTATATACTATAGTATTTCATTACATTTGATATAGTTAGACTTATATACTATAGTATTTCATTATATTTTATATAGTTACACTTATATACTATAGAATTTCATTATATATGATATAGGTACACTTAGATACTATAGTATTTCATTATATTTCTTTTAGTTACACTTATATACTATAGTATTTCATTATATTTGATATAGTTAGACTTATATACTATAGTATTTCATTATATATTATATATTTACACTTATATACTATAGAATTTCATTAAATATGATATAGTTACACTTATTTACTATAGAATTTCATTACATATGATATAGTTACACTTATATACTATAGTATTTCATTATTATTCATTCAGTTATACTTAAATACTATAGTATTTCATTACATTTGATATAGTTAGACTTATATACTATAGTTTTTCATTATATATGATATAGTTACACTAATATACTATAGTATTTCATTACATTTGATATAGTTAGACTTATATACTATAGTATTTCATTAAATTTGATTTAGTTACATTTATATACTAATATTATTTCATTACATTTGATATAGTTATACTTATATACTATAGTATTTCATTATATTTGATATAGTTACACTTATATACTATAGAATGTCATTATATTTGATATAGTTACACTTATATACTATAGTATTTCATTATATTTCATTTAGTTACACTTATGTACTATAGTATTTCATTAAATTTGATATAGTTAGACTTATATATACTATAGTATTTCATTACATTTGATATAGTTAGACTTATATACTATATTATTTCATTATATTTTATATAGTTACACTTATATACTATAGAATTTCATTATATATGATATAGGTACACTTATATACTATAGTATTTTATTACATTTGATATAGTTACACTTATATAGTATATTATTTCATTATATTTGATATAGTTACACTTATATACTATAGAATTTCATTATATATGATATAGTTACACTTATATACTATAGTATTTCATTATATTTCATTTAGTTACACTTATGTACTATAGTATTTCATTAAATTTGATATAGTTAGACTTATATATACTATAGTATTTCATTACATTTGATATAGTTAGACTTATATACTATAGTATTTCATTATATTTTATATAGTTACACTTATATACTATAGAATTTTATTATATATGATATAGGTACACTTATATACTATAGTATTTCATTATATTTCATTTAGTTACACTTATATACTATAGTATTTCATTACATTTGATACAGTTACACTTATATACTATAGTATTTCATTATATTTGATATAGTTAGACTTATATACTATAGTATTTCATTATATATTATATATTTACACTTATATACTATAGAATTTCATTAAATATGATATAGTTACACTTATATACTATAGAATTTCATTACATATGATATAGTTACACTTATATACTATAGTATTTCATTATTATTCATTCAGTTATACTTAAATACTATAGTATTTCATTACATTTGATATAGTTAGACTTATATACTATAGTATTTCATTATATTTGATATAGTTACACTTATATACTATAGTTATTCATTATATATGTTATCGGTACACTTATATATTATAGTATTTCATTACATTTGATATAGTTAGACTTATATACTATAGTATTTCATTATATTTGATACAGTTACACTTATATACTATAGAATTTCATTATATATGATATAGTTACACTTATATACTATAGAATTTCTTTATATATGATATAGTTACACTTATATGCTATAGTATTTCATTATATTTCATTTAGTTACACTTATATACTAGGCGTAATAGCAAAAATACGAGGATTTCATAGCCAACTTGCAAAAAACCCATCTTTTGAAAAGTATTGCAAAACTATCAGATTTTTGTACGGATTGTGGTAGTTTTGCTATTGTTAAGGGTGAAATTTAACTTTTCTTTTAAATAGAAAAATCAGATAAATCATTAAAACTTTTGAAAAGAAAAGGTAAAAAAAATCTTAATCTTATTAATCAATCCCAAATATTAACCCTAATCAATCCCAAATCCTAAACCCTTCCTCGTCTCCCTACTCTGCTTCCGTCTTCCCCGAAGGCAGTCGGCTGGAGTTCCCTCCTCTGCTTCCGTCTCCCTCCTCTGCTTAATTAATTTCCTCGCCTCCCTCCTCTGCTTCCGTCTCCCTCATCTGCTTCCGGCTGGAGTTCCTCGGCGACGCCGCTCTCGGCCTCGCCTTACATCGTATCCGTCTCTCGATGAAGATTCCCTCACACTCCTCCTCTCTGTCAATGTCTGCAATGAAAAGCTCCTCCGTCAATGTCTGCAACGACGCCGCTCTTTCGACCGCGGACGATGCCGACGACGAAGGAGGTGGAGCCAGGGTGATGAGGTTTGATCCCACCTGGGACCGCCTTCACTTGGTCTGCCTCAAGTCGGCGATCTGACCCAGCGGCCCAGCCCACGGTCTGCTTCAAGTCGGCGATCGGACCGCTGGCGCTCAACCCTCCCCAGGTCTACAGACCACGCACCCCAACCCGTCTGCCAGTAGGCACGAGGCCTTGCTGAGTGGGTTGCTGCTGGGGGGAATCGAACCCCCAACCTTTGATACAAGGGCAAATCCATGCACACTTGTATCACCAGGTGGGCTCAAACCTCATCATAAAGATGAGGTTTGAGCCCACCTGGGACCGCCTTCACTTGGTCTGCCTCAAGTCGGCGATCTGACCCAGCGGCCCAGCCCATGGTCTGCCTCGAGTCGGCGATCGGACCGCTGGCGCTCAACCCTCCCCAGGTCTACAGACCACGCACCCCAACCCGTCTCCCAGTAGGCACGAGGCCTTGCTGAGTGGGTTGCTGCTGGGGGAATCGAACCTCCAACCTTTGATACAAGGGCAAATCCATGCACACTTGTATCACCAATTGGGCTGCAGCTCAATTGGTGATATGATTGGTATTCCACTGCCCTCATATCAAAGGGTCGGGGGTTCGATTCCCCCCTCCAACATCCTGGGGGATTAACAGGCGCAAGCCTCCCTCCAGGTTGGGGTGTAGGGGCTACAACCCTGCTCTGTGATTAGGGCGCCAACGGTCAGATCGCCGATCGAGGTAGACCGTGGGCTGGGCCGCTGGGTCAGAACGCCGAACGAGGCAGACCATGGGAATGCGAACCCAGGTGGGCTCAGATCACATCATAAAAGTGCACTTTTATGATGAGGTTTGAGCCCACTTGGGACCGCCTTCACTTGGTCTGCCTCAAGTCGGCGATCTGACCCAGCGGCCCAGCCCACGGTCTGCCTCGAGTCGGCGATCGGACCGCTGGCGCTCAACCCTCTCCAGGTCTGCAGACCACGCACCCCAACCCGTCTCCCAGTAGGCACGAGGCCTTGCTGAGTGGGTTGCTGCTGGGGGGAATCGAACCCCCAACCTTTGATACAAGGGCAAATCCATGCACACTTGTATCACCAATTGGGCTGCAGCTCAATTGGTGATATGATGGGTATTCCACTGCCCTCATATCAAAGGGTCGGGGGTTCGATTCCCCCCTCCAACATCCTGGGGGATTAACAGGCGCAAGCCTCCCTCCAGGTTGGGGTGCAGGGGCTGCAGCCCTGCTCTGTGATTAGGGCGCCAGCGGTCAGATCGCCGATCGAGGCAGACCGTGGGCTGGGGCGTTGGGTCAGAACGCCGAACGAGGCAGACCATGGGAAGGCGGACCCAGGTGGGCTCGGATCACATCACTTTTATGATGAGGTTTGAGCCCACCTGGGACCACCTTCAGTTGGTCTGCCTCAAGTCGGCGATCTGACCTAGCGGCCCAGCCCACGGTGTGCCTCGAGTCGGCGATCGGACCGCTGAAGCTCAACCCTCCCCAGGTCTGTAGACCGTACACCCCAACCCGTCTCCTGGTAAGCGCGAGGCTACACCAGGTGGGTTGCTGCTGGGGGGAATCGAACCCCCAACCTTTGATACAAGGGCAAATCCATGCACACTTGTATCACCAATTGAGCTGCACCTCGCGCTTACCAGGAGACGGGTTGGGGTGTACGGTCTGCAGACCTGGGGAGGGTTGAGCGTCAGCGGTCCGATCGCCGACTCGAGGCAGACCGTGGGCTGGGCCGTTGGGTCAGATCGCCGACTTGAGGCAGACCAACTGAAGGCGGTCCCAGGTGGGCTCAAACCTCATCATAAAAGTGCACTTTTATGATGTGATTCGAGCCCACCTGGGTCCGCCTTCCCATGGTCTGCCTCGATCGGCGGTCTGACCCAGCGGCCCAGCCCACGGTCTGCCTCAATCGGCGATCTGACCGCTGGTGCCCTGATCACAGAGCAGGGCTGCAGCCCTTGTACCCCAACCTGGAGGGAGGCTTGCGCCTGTTAATCCTCCAGGATGTTGGTGGAGGGGACTCGAACCCCCGACCCTTTGATATGAGGGCAGTGGAATGCCCATCATATCACCAACTACACTGTAGCTCAATTGGTGATACAAGTGTGCATGGATTTGCCCTTGTATCAAAGGTTGGGGGTTCGATTCCCTCCAGCAGCAACCCACCTGGTGTAGCCTCGCGCTTACCAGGAGACGGGTTGGGGTGTACGGTCTGTAGACCTGGGGAGGGTTGAGCGCCAACGGTCCGATCGCCGACTCGAGGCAGACCGTGGGCTGGGCCACTGGGTCAGATCGCCGACTTGAGGCAGACCAAGTGAAGGCGGTCCCAGGTGGGCTCAAACCTCATCAGAGGGCCAGAGATGCACGCGGTGACCTCTTGAAGTACAGGGGTTTCGCCGGCGTCGGGCTCGTGGCCGTCTTCGTGTTCCTCATCGGGTTCACGGCTGACATCGGGTTTCGCCGGCGTCGGGCTCCTCATCGGGTTTCGCCGTCTTCGTGTTCCTCATCGGGTTTCGCCGGCGTCGGGCTCGTGGCCGTCTTCGTGTTCCTCAGTACAGGGGTGTGCTTCTAAACCTCTGAGACACAGGATGCCAATTCATTGAATTAAAACTTTTTGTTATATTTGTCTGGTTTTGTTCTTTCTTGGTGATTATAAAAGCAATTACGATACTATAAAACTATCTTATTGTTCCTGCATCTCGAGCATTCTCTCTCTATAATTTTAGTGTCCACTTGAAATTATTTTTTGTGGAATGGGTTATTCTGTTAATGTTGAAGTGGACTCTTTTTGATTTGTGAACTGTATATAGGGCAATGAACGGCTAACCTTCTTAATGTATGTGCACAGAATATCGAACTGTTTATGGAGTACATAAATGTGGGAGGGATTTAAGAGTTCAGGTTTTCTATGCACAAAGCGGGCCGATACAGAGGTGATTCGATGTCGTTCGGAGATGATTTCAAATGATTCAAGAGACGGGTTTAAGTAACTTGAGTATGGCGAAGACGATGATGTGGTCAGATTTTGAATTTAATGAATCGAAACAAGTTTTTCTTGGGGTCGAATAAGGCTTGGTGGTGATGTATATATGTTCATATAAATGTGGCTTGAAATGAAGTTAGCCGTCCTTGTATTGATGTATATATGTTCAAACAAGGCTCAGTGATTATAATTGGAGCGCCGGAAATGTAGTCTGTACGTACGTGTCTTCGTAGGTCTTCAAGAACGGTTCATTCCCAACTATAACATATTCGACATATTCAAGAAACAAGGACTGCCAAATTACAAGAGAAGGAACCAACCAGGACATCATCATCACAATTTGCACAGTTTGAATTCAGTAGAGTAACTCTACACTTGTAAATTGTGCTAATAACTAAGAAAAATTTGTCAGTATATTATATTAACATATTAAAAGATACCCTTTATGTCTTGGTTTGCTGTAAGCCTATAAATTTCCCTTAAAGGTTAGTTATGAGCTTATCACGTTGAGCTTATCAAAATATCATTAACAAAAAAGGGGAATATATAGCTTTTTCACTGGAATAACTCTGGAAGAATTGAAGATCAAATGATCAAATTAACTTTAGAGTATGGCAATAAAAGCTGCAACATTTGTCCAACGCTCTCACCGCCCAAAAGCACAACGACAACATCATGTATATCAGTATATGTAATCAACAATGGTGGGAGGGCTCGTCCGGGCACCTGGGCTTGGCAATCTCATGGTTATCTTGAAGTTGAGCAAGTTAGGTCAATGCTCTTTGCAATACTATTGTTTCAAATTTAAAGTTAATATAACAAAAGAATGACCTGACTACGTACAAATGTGGCCTGATAAAGTATATATTGTTATGAAATTTGAAATCGGCTAACATTTGAAATTTTGTGATATAACAGAGCATTGACCTGACTTCGTATAAATGTGGCCTGATAAAAAACATAATGCTTTGTTTGGCTTATGCTAATAATAAATTAATACAAACAATGACATGTTTTTCTTCTATTGTTAATATGAACTGTCATGCAGATAAAAAAAATACAAATTATTTTATTTGTTATATCCTCTAATGTACAAGTTACAATTCAACCAAGATTTTTCTTATATATATTTATATATTTTTTATATACATATATGATTCGGTTTTTCCACCATTTACTGTTTTCATATCACACTCAACATTATGCTTTGTTTGGCTTATAGGTCATACGTTATACCTATATAATTATCACCACCTAGTTATCAATTCAAAGAGGATCACAACTAATAAATGCAAATTAAGTGGTTCTGCTTAAAGCTAATATAAAGAGTAATGACCTGACTACGTACAAACATGGCCTGATAAAGTGAATATTGATCTAAAATTTAAATCTGATGACATATGAAATTTTGTGATATAACAAAACATTGACCTGACTTCGTATAAATGTGGCCTGACTTTGTATCAATGTGGCCAGATAAAGTGAATATTGCTTTAAAATTTAAAATCGGTTGGTATTTGAAATTTTGTGATATAACAAAGCATTAACCTGACTTCGTATAAATGTGTCCTGAAATTTTTTCACACTTCACATATTCGTTGTTGCAGAAGCTCTGATTTTAAGATAAATTAAGTTCACGAGTTAACAATAGCTCACATGCAGGTATTCTATTATTTATATGTTGGTATAATCTAAGTACAATATAGCTACTCAGGAATAACAATAGATAGCTTTGATAAAACTTATTAATTGCTTGCAGAGCTGATTGATTACACACTTTGTGATATAACAGATTGTTTACCTGACTTCGAATAAATGTGGCCTGACTTCATATAAATGTGGTCTGATAAAGTACATAATGCTCTGCTATGTAACAAAATTTACGAAAATGAAGTTTTAAATGTTAGTCGATTTTAAATGTCACAACAATATTTACTTTATCAAATCATATTTATACAAAATCAGGTCAATGATGTGTTATATCACAATATTTATAGAAATGAAATTTCAAATGTTGAAACCACATTTATATTCCCTTTAAATTTAAAAGCACATTTATATTGCCTTTAAATTTGATGAAACATTTTATGCAATTTGACGGTCAAAAGTCAAACTCATGAAACATTTTATTAATTTATTTTTAAAAGCAACTTTTTATATGAAAATTGGACCTCACATATCCCATTAGGTTATTACAGACTAGTCCTTCATAGAAGAACATGAGATTGAGAAGGACAATGATATTTCACCCCATAAAACACAAGCCTCTAGATTCATTTTTTTGTCACAAAATTGATTTTTTGATGGTGATTAGTGTTTCTTATTACGGAACCAACCAACTATGAATGGTGGTTTAAGGCATATTTCTCTTATCAAAACTCGTAAATATTATGAGTGGTTATCAATTCAATGAGAATCACAACTAATAAATGCAAACTTAAGTGTTTCAAATTTAAAGTTAATATAATAGAGTAATGACCTGACTACGTACAAATGTGGCGTGATAAAGTGAATATTGCTCTGACATTTAAAATCGGCTAACATTTAAAATTTTGTGATATAACAGAGCATTGACCTGACTACGTATATATGTGGCCTGATAAAGTGAATATTACTCAAACATTTAAAAATCGGCTAACATTTGAAATTTTGTGATATAATAGAGCATTGACCTGACTACGTATAAATGTGGCCTGATAAAGTGAATGTTGCTCTGACATTTAAAATCGGCTAACATTTGAAATTTTGTGATATAACAGAGCATTGACCTGACTTCGTATAAATATGGTCCGATAAAGTACATAAATGTGGGAGGGATCTATATATAATTTAAGAGTTCAAGTTTTCCATGCACAAAGCGGGCCGATACGGAGGTGATTCGATGTCATTCGGAGATGATTTCAAATGATTCAAGAGGCGGGTCTAAGTAAATTGAGCATGGCGAAGACGATGGTGTGGTCAGATTTTGAATTTAATGAATAAAAGCCTGATTTATTTGGAGTCGAACAAGGCCTGGTGGGGATGTATATATGTTCGTATAAATACGAGCATGGCTTTCTGATGTCTAGACTCGCAAAATACAAATGCATTCTTAACTAGGCATGTTCTGGTATAAAAGTGGTTTTGCTTAAAGCTAATATAGCAGAGTAATGACCTGACTACGTACAAATGTGGCCTGACAAAGTGAATATTGCTCTGAAATTTAAAATCGGCTAACATTTGAAATTTTGTGATATAATAGAGCATTGGCCTAACTTCGTATAAATGTGACCTAAATGTGGCCTGATAAAAAACATAATGCTTTGTTTGGCTTGTGCTAATAATAAATTAATAAAAACAATGACACGTTTTTCTTCTATTATTAATATGAACTGTCATGCAGATAAAAAATACAAATTATTTTATTTGCTATATCCTCTAATGTACAACAAACACATTGCTCTTCCTTTTGAACTAATAGGCTTTTAAGTAATTTTCCAATACAAAAGACCAAGCAAAGATACTAGTTAAAAATACAAATACATGATCATTTTCCTAAATCTAAAGCTAGGAAAACAATCTTTACTATAATATGGTATTTGCTTTCCAAATTGAGAAGCAAAACTCATACAGTTTACTTTATCAGGCCATATTTATACGAAGTCAGGTCAGTGCTCTGTTATGTCACAAAATTTCAAATGTTAGCCAATTTCAAACTTCAGAGCAATATTCACTTTATCAGGCCATATTTGTACGTTGTCAGGTCATTACTCTGTTATATATTGTGAGAATTAGTATTATTTTACGCTTCTTATCATTTGAAATTTCATTTTATAAATTTTGTGAAATAACATAGCATTGACCTAACTTGATATACTTTAGGAGGTTAATTCATAAGGAAATTTATTAAACTATTGTGGATGCTCTTGTTTAACACTAGTGGAACGAATAGTCATACATATCAAGCAGTGCAAATTGCAGAAGGATGAAACAAGATGCACTATAAATCACTCCTGACATCCAAAAGTCATCACATTGAGTTCTAATTTCTAAATCACAATTCACATTCTTCCGAAGCCCCAAAATTGTACAACTTCAGCTACAAATCACTTACAAGAATCAAAATTTGAGCCATCACAACCCAAATCCCATTATAAGCCATACTACAATCCAATATGTTAACCAACTCCGAAATCCAGAGAAATCCCTGAATACCTCCTTCACAAGCTTCTTTTCCCGAGTCATAAACAAAAATCACCCTTTCTCATTGTTCCTTAATGTAAGACTTCACAAGCTACAAGTCTACGCCCAGAAGCATCAAATTGCTAACCTATTAAACCCAGGAGAGAGGCGTTTGTAGTGGCCACACCAAGGGGCATAGAAATCGACGAGTACGTAATCGAAAGATGAGATGGTGGAGTCGAAATTGGAACTGTCGAGCTCTTTGACCTTCCCATCAATGGCAAATTGGTTATCAGCGGAGATCGAATTCCGGCATAGAAGACAGAGAAACAGCAAAACGATTACCGATTGCATTTCTTCTACTTCTCCCTTTACCTGTTTCAATTTTCGACTGCACAAGTACAAGTGTTCTTCGCACCGGGAGGGAATTCAAGCTTGTTTGGAAACAGTGGTGCTAAGAGAGAGAAACAATTAGGGTTTACCTCCAGATCCCTAAACAGCCATCTGTCGGAAGGATCGTCGGCGTGAGGGCCATGTCTCGACGGCGAGAGATGATAGAGGGTGGTGTAGTTGAGAAAACAAAGATCGCCGGTAGGGGAGGTGTAATTGGAGTTTAATGGCAACAGTTTCAGAGGAAAGGGAGATGGCCTCAGACGAGGACGAATTGAAGCTCGCCATGATGAGCAGACGGACCAGAGATAGAGGATGTCAACGTCGGTGTTGAGGAGTTTTGATAGGAGTGTTAAGATGTCTACTGGGAGGTTGCTCCATACCATAGGCGCCATGGAAGAGGAAGTGGGAACCGACATGGAAGAAAGTAATATCAGTTGGAGCGTCAACCTTGATTAATAGGAGACAGAGACGAAGAAAGACAGCAACGAAGGAGAAATTGGAGCCGGAAGCGACGGCGGCGGGCCAAAGATGGTGAAGGAAGCAGCGCCGATGAGAAGAAATCCGAAGCAGATGAGAGGAGGAGGAAGCTTAAACCTGTTATAGTTGTTAAGTATAATTAGTCTCCTTAAAAGTTTAATTCTCACCCAAAAAAAAAGATAAATATAAATATGAATTCACCTTTTTTTTTTTTTAAAGTTTTGCAGCTTTATGACATTTTTGCTATACTTTTCAAAACCTGATATTTTTGCAAACGACCTATTAAAATCTGGTAGTTTTTGCAATTCTCCAAATTTCAATAAGCTTTGACTAATAAAGGTAGAGACATTAATCAAAGCCAAAATTAATTAACTAACCTTTTGAGAATTGGTCCGCTTATTGGTGTGATCTTGGTGTAACAAGGGTTATTCAAAGATTAAGAATGGGAATTGCTCCAAAAAATAGAAGAGAGTCTGCCTCGTTTTTTTTGGAATTGTAAAAGTGATGGATGAGATATATGTATATATATATATACAAGAGATAACTTGGATAAAAAGATCTTACTCTAGTTTGGATTCTAAAATCTCGACCGAATAGAGATTTTGTTAAAGATAAAATTTGAAGGGTTAATGATTAATTAAGTAACCAAATATCTTATTATAAAAGAAGATATATATATACACCCGAATATGGCTTTTCATAAATTGGAAGCATGGGCCACAATTGAAATCAGTTGGCCATGCATATAAATAGCCTACGTATATCAAATATTATGGCCATATATATATGTGTGCGTACGGCCAACTTGGTTTAATTACCATATGCTTGCCTACACAATTATAATATTAGTGAAAGGTGATTTATAAAAAAAAATCTATATAATCATAAACATAGTCTTAACTTATATGACAAAGTGATGTGCCCCTTAGGATCCTTGAACAACGGTTCTTGAAGCAAGCTTGAATCTCACGAAAGAGAAGAGAAAACTTGGATAACGTCTACTTCTTGAAGTGGATTTTGGATGACTTTGCGTGGGAAATGGAGGATGATCTTCAAGTGGCTGAGAGAGTGGAGGATAGGCAATCAACTCCTCAAATGAATTCACACAAGAGGATTGTAAGACTCTTCTTGACTTGGATATGGCCACCAAGGCTTGAAGAGGATGAACACGCGACGTCGAAGGATAGATCCACCAACGATGCTTTGAGTTCGGACATGAATGATGTCTTTGGATAGATCGACCAAAGAATCAACCAAAGTTCTTGATAAAACCACAAGAACAAGATGAAAACTGAATTGAAATAATTCTGGAATTTGAAGCAAAAACAAGACAAGAAGGTAACTTAGAGTTTTGATCTCAATTTGCCAACCCTTGTACAAGTGAGTTGGTGGGGTTTAAATAGGCAAAAGAAGTACTAATTGGACCTCCCAAAATGGGCCAAAAACCAAGCCCGACAAAATAGAACCAACTCTCATGATCAAGCTCCAAAATAAGGCCCGTCGCCGTTGGCATTGGTGTGTGCAGTGCAAAGAGCTTCATGGAGCCATAGCCCAATCCGGTCGTGCGTTTCGAGCCAAACTTGGTCCGTAGTGTCCTTGGGTCCATATGAGCCTCCTGGACCCATGTGTGTGGCGAGTTCGGACCCGATATGGGAGATGGCCGCTTCCCTCTTTTGCTTGCTCGGTGCTCCTTAGGCCTCCTTACAACTACATAGGCATTCGTGCTCCAAATGGCCTAGTTTTTGGAATGGGCTCCTCGTTAGGCATATCACGAAGGATGGTGAGTTGGAGGCTCAGTTTTGACGAAGTTGGCACAACGGGTTTGAGAAACCCTAACTTGAGCGGCGCCGGTCCAATCTCCTTGGTTGAAGTCTCGGCCTTGTATTGCTTGGCATGGACCTTGATGTGGGCCATTATCACATCATCCTCCCTTCCTTGAAGAGGATTCGACCCCGAATCCTGACCACCTTCAATTTGAAAGCACAAGACATTAGGCAAGTTAAAAACTCCAAGATACTCATGATGCTTGTGACACCATGAACTTGACCTAACCGACTTGCATGGACAAACAAAAATGTTATGGATCTTCCTCTCTTAATGTGTACCCTGTACCCTGTTTCAAAGCTTGGAAATATAGCATGGGAGAAGGTAGACATTATTCCATGAAAGTTTGAAACATGAACATGAAATTCTTGAAAATGCAGCCTAAGACTGAAGTTCATGACAAGAAAAGAGGGCAAGAGTACTACTCCCTTGGGTTGTTGTGGCGGTTTGAAGAACTCATGGGGAAGTCTCACTCACCAACCACTTCTATTTGGGCGCCTGGATGGGATGAAGAACTCATGGGGCATGTGGTGGTATCTTGGGCGATGAGTGGTGGTGACCATAGCATGGTGCAACTCTCTAGCCTCTCTCCTAACTCGGTAGAGTTGTCCAAGAGTCAAAGACTCTAAATAATGAAATCTTTCATCTTTCACAAAGCGGAGCACATTTCGTCTCCCCTCATGGGTGACATCCAAGTCAAATTGCCAAGGACGCCCCAATAGAAGATCACAAGCGGTAAGGGGAAGAACCTCGAACATTTTCGTGTCCGAGTAAGACCCTATTTCAAACTTCACATAGGCCTTCTTTGTCACAGTCACTTGGGTTTCATCATTGATCTAGCTCATGGTGTAGGTCACGGGTTGAGGAAAAGTTTCAAGGCCAAGTTGCTCGACCACAAATTGAGAAATGAGGTTATGATCGCTTCCACTATCCACAATGGTTTTCACAACCTTCTATCTTGCCATTGAGTAATAGGGGGCGGCGCCAAGGGTCCATAAACGGAATCCTCAACATGAGAAACTGATATGACTATGGTCAATCATGAAACTCAAGCCATGTCACCTCCAATGCCCTCGCTTGCACCAACCTCGGCGCCGCTCGCTGCAAGCCCTTCTCGGTTCCCAAGCCCTAGCAAGGCCACAGATCATTCAAGCCACTTTCCCTCAGACAAGCCGGCGTCCTTGGACCTCCCTAGTCATATGTCCACCATCCAGCCCAAGTGTGCCGAGGGAAGTGCACCGGTGCCCGAGCCAAGCCTCACACGTTCGCTTGCTCGTGCCACCGCTATGCTTTCTCCACCAAACCAAGGCCATTGTCATCCTCCCAGGGTTATCACTCGGGCCCAATCATCTAGACTCCAAACCAAGCTCATGGAGGGGCTTATGACTCAAGGAGTGCCGAGAGAAGTTCAACTTGGCTTGGTGACTTTGCTTGTGGCTTGTCCGAATGGTGTTTGAGGGCTAACTCTCAAATGGCTCGCGCGTTTTGGCTGATATTTTAATGCAGACTTTAATATGTAGTTAATTAAGTTGTGTCAAAACTTCAAGTTATTCCGACTAGAATTACGTAGTTTAACTGGTAAAACTATTCGGCTTGCCTAGGGTACTTGAAGAGTTGTTTTGTGGCTCGGTTTTTGTCCTATAAATAGGGCATTCTTATAACACCCCGGGCCAGATGTGTCACAGTGCCATAGTCCCGAAGAACTATAAGGCGATTTTAGAAAAAAAATAAAACCCAAACACTTCCAAATATACAAAAGTTAGCAACATTAAAATCCCTGTTCAAGTTTGGAACAACCTTTAAACCTTGCATCAAGTTCAATATCTCAATTTACACCAAAACAACGGTAGTTAATACAACCTTTTCAAATCCGTTGCAAAACTAAATCCTTAACTGTGAATACGAATATGTGATCAAGAACTCCCTTGCTGCCGCCAACCTGCAAAGACTAGTTGACTGGTGGACCCGATACACCAGCCAACCACGGAACATAAACCGAGGTTGGTTAGTCTACTGAAAGACTAGCAAGACTCATCAAGCCAAAACAATTTAAAACATAGAGATTTATCACAACAACCAACTAACACCAAACAACCACATGCCACAAAATATATATACTATATCATAACAACTACTTAACCACTTCTGACCAACTCTTCGATATGCTAACCTCATTCAATCCAATCTCAACCTCACCACAAGTAAAAACGGATAAGACGCTCCAATCCAACTTTACTAACACATATAATCCATCTTTCTCTCTACTACTAACACCTCAATTATCAACTTTACAAAACATATATACATATATTACGGTCAACACGTAACCAAGGCTAACCAAACATACTGAACTCACTACTGTACTAACACCTTCCAACCAATCTTCGCATCAACGAACACATAAGCACAAGCAAGACAATCATCACCTTATATAATTATAACAACCCAGGCCAGCCACCCTTCCGGTGCTGCCTATTCGTTAACATGGGCCGCAACCCATACACCTCAACCCAACCCATATTGGCCCACACCCTCAAGATGGGAAACCAACCTTCACAAACATCCACATAACAAACCTTCATAATTAATCAACATAACCATCTTTCCTCAACTAGCTACCACCAACAACCACACCAACAGAAATTCACATCACAACTAGCTATAAAAACCAATATTTGACAACAAGTCAATAATTAGCCAACAATCAACAATCAATATCCAACACAAAACCAATAACCAAGCACACAACCAATATCATCACACAACCACTTAATCAAGTACACAACCAATATCACCAACACAACCACTTAATCAAGTACACAACCAATATCACCAACACAACCACTTAATCAAGTACACATCCAATATCATCAACACAACCACTTAATCAAGTACACAACCAATATTCATCACAAAACCACTTAATCAGGTACACAACCAATATCATCAACAAAACCACTTAATCAAGTACACAACCAACATTCAACACATAACCAACACACACAACCGCCAACACCTCCAATCCAACCTCCGTCTCCACCACCACATCACCGGGTGAGACAATCAACACACTCTTTCCGAATGGGACTTTCAACCATCCAACCATAACCATTAACCAACGTAAGGTCACACCCTCACGTGGTCGGGTGAGGCTATCAATCACCCCGGCCTAGCCTTAACCAATGGAGGTCACACCCTCACGTGGTCGGATGAGGTCACACCCTCACCCCGGCTCCACAACCAACCATTACCAATCCACCAACAACCCACCACCTCCATCTGTCAACACAACCAATCATCCACAACTAGCTACAATCAACTACTACACCAACATCCAATCAATCATAACACAAGGCAACAACAACCAACACATTCAACCAGGTTCAACACAAAACTAACCATCCAGCACATAATCAAAATATACCCACGACCATCAAACAAGCCAACAATCAGTATCCACACAACACCATTTAATCAATTTAATACACATTCAATCATATATATATCTACCTCTATTAATCTAGATTAACATACTAGGTAATAGTAAAATAAATTTATAAAACAATTACGATACGAAATTACGTAAGGGTTAGCAAGATTTATCTTGCCTCAAGCTCGACAACCACGACCTCAGAGATCTCCAACCAACTCGAACGAACCTGCGAAATCAATCCGAGCAAATCCCTGGCATTAATTACTCATACAATCCACTACTCAGCCCCTAATTAACTTCAAAACAGTCAAATCTCAGTCCATAAACTTTAAAAATTGAAACCACACCCAAAATCACATACCAACACCTTAGTCAAATCAAATCAGAACTTTGGTTGCTCACACCACCTTCATTCCCAATCCAAGCCTGCCCACCATCTAAATCTGCTCAAAAATCAAATTCAAGTTTTGCCCAACTACAAATCTGTCACAAATTCCTTCAATAACTGAACCAAAAATCTGCCCAATTTAACAACTCACTTAGCTACCAATTAAGCCCCAAATTCAGATGGAATCAGCTTACCCAAAACCTTACAGCAGCTGCGGCCTACCTCGTCGGTGGCTAGCCTCTGTCGCCGGAACTGGGCATCTCATCGCCGGAGCTCACATCAGCAACAACAGAGGACAGAAGCCGGTGGCGCTCTTCTGGCCACGTAGGAGAACAGAGCTCGTCGCTGACCGCGCAGCACCCGATCCCTCGCACAACAACGACAACAGTCTCGCACAATAACCCGCCGCGGGCTCGCACCAGCTCATCGCGACTCGAATCAAGGAAGGAAGGTGGTAGTGGCAGCGACCGAGTCGAGCTCACCGGCGGAAATCCGAGCAGTTGAAGGCAGGAGGCGTCTCTTTCTCTCTCTTCGCTGTGCTCTCTCCTACTTGAAGCAGATGAGGGTTGTTTCCCCCCTTTTACTGACTTTTGTCCCAAAAATCTGATTTTGTTGACTTATATAGTCAAAACAATAATTCACCATTTCATATATATATACATATATCTATTGGGGTATTTCAATTCTCCTACCTTTTGTAATCATCTTTCAATCATCAATCAAACACAAAGAAAGCTCTTATTCTTCATTTCTCTTGTCCAGAAAAGTTTCCTTGATCGTGTGTAACATCGATCTTGTTTGTGATCATTTTCCTTGGTGAGTTGTATCCCTTGAACTTGAACCAACTTGTCTCCAACGAGTGGTGTATTGTGTCTACTCCAAGGAGTCACTCATCCCTTCACTTCCACCGCCAAACCCATCACCATCAAACCCCATTTCACGATCTCCAACCAAACAACTCATCTCGCTGAACTCCTTTTCGGATCCCTCTGCAACCCCTCCGTATATTCGCCATATCGTTCGACTCCTAGATTGGTTCACGCTAATATGTGGAGGACATAAACTAGACTTCAATATCTAACCTCTGGCGTTGGAATCATCCCATTTGGAGTCCGGAGCAAAGGGAACGGCCCAGTTGAAAACGGAACAGAATCCTAGAAATTGACTGTCGAGGAAGATCAAGATCCATTCTTGCTTGAAGCCCATCCAAGATGTCTACCTTGCACTGAGAACGAGAGGAACGTGGTCCTATATCATGTGGTGTCAGAGCTAGCAAGTTAAACGCTTACAACTTTGGATTAGAATTCAATCTAAGTTCGTTTACAAGCTTCTGAATTTTCGTGCCCTGTTCTTGTGAAAATTTGCTGAGTTCTGCTCTTATTTTCGTGCTTGTGAATGTTCAATTGAAGAATACAACCTTTGATTTACTTAAACTCCTTTTTTAATTACCACTTGAAATTATTGAAGTGATTAAACCCACTTCATTCATTGCACACTGAACTCTTGATTTGCTGCCATTAAACTCGGCTAAACTTCAATTATTTTTTCTTTTTGGCTGTAATAAACTTGCTTGATTTTTGCATCTCTTGCTTGGACGAACAGACTTGAGCAAGTACTTAAAGATACGCGAAAATACTTGAGAAAAATCAAAGCCAACTGAAAGAAAAACAAAATTGAAAGTCCAGCAAATTGTAGACTTGTGCTCACCTCAGTCAAGAAGTTTGTTTTATCATTGTTGTAATTCTCAAGTGTAATCAAAGGCTTATAGCCAAGAAAACTTGAGAAAAAAAGGCCAAGAAGCCAGAAAAAGTCGAGTGGGAAGAGACAAGTTCGAGAAAGAGTGGCAAAGCCAGAAAAAAGCGAACAAGTTGAATTTGAGGACCTTGTATTAGTACCTTCTTTTTGTGTCTTGTAAGGGTCAGTTCTTCCTAGTTGGTGCATAAGTTCAATCAAGGTTGTTGTGTCCGTCTTTGGTTTGCAAAAAGTACCCCCAAACTTGCCTTGTTTTTGAAAGCTTGCAAACTGCACTTGGAAGGGACTTTGGTCCAAACTTTTGGCACTTGATAGCTCAGGGTTCCATTGATTGGCCTGCCTACTCTTGTCTTGGTTGTTTGGTTTGTGCCTTGGTTGCTTCCTTTGCTAGGAAAGACATGGACGCCGAACAAGCTCCGGCTGTCACCTTGGAGGCCATTATGCAAGCCCTCTAACTCAATGACACCAAGAGGGCTTAGGACAAGGAAGAAACCACACGGCTTATCCAAACCTTGGAAGCCAAATTGGAAGCAAAGATTGAGCAACAACTCAGCCGAGTCCAAACCAACATTAGGCGACAAGAAGACCGACACTCTCATGCTTCTCAAGATCATGTGTCACATAGGGTGCAACCTTAAGTGACCTTTCCCGGGGGTGCATCAACCTCATATCTTCCACAAATGTCCATTCCCCTTCGTTTGGCACCCACCTCTTTTACTCCTCCGGTTGTCACCACCTCCTACATGCCCTTTGTGGCAACTTCCACGGCTAATCAAGGTATGGATGACTTTCCCTAATTCAATTCTCTTCCTATGCCTACGATGCCTACTAACCATGTAGGGCAAAGAGCAAGAAGACCACTCATGATGCCTCGATGCATTGTTCTCGGACCATACCCTCCAAGAGAACAAGTGGGGGAGAGGATTAGAGGAACACTCCTCCTCCTAGGCGGCAACCACCAGCTCCTAGAGGTTACTATAAGGAAGAACATGAGAGGCCACGTGGAAGAGAGCTAACCCCTGACGTGAAGCTTAAAGTTCAAAACTTTGGAGGCACCACGAATGTTGAAGCATTCCTAGATTGGGTGTCCAAGACCGAGGTTGTGTTTGACTTCTACAACTACCATGATGCTCAACGGGTTGCCATTGCCACCATCAAGTTTGTGGACTTTGCTTACTATTGGTGGCTTGAATACAAGGAGGAAAGGGAGTACAAGGGCTGGCTACCAATTGCCACTTGGGAAGAACTCAAGGAAGCCCTTCATGCTACGTTTGTTCCCAAAGACTACAACGAAAGGATTCATGCTAAGCTGGAGAAAATTAGGCAAGGAAGTAGGACTCTCGACGAGTACTACAAGGAGCTATTGACTCTCATGTTTTGATCTGGACTTCGTTTCCCCGAGGGGTATGCCATCTCTAAATTTGTCCATGGCTTAACTACTGAACTTAAGTCTATTGTGAGGATGCAACACTTCGTGAGAGGTACCCCCATTGAAGAAGTCCTACACTCATCTGTACAAGAATCTCCCATAAAGAAGGACTCCAGTTTCTAGCTCTCAGCCATGGAATGCTCCAAGTGTGGGCGCCTCTAACCCTCCTCCTCGGCGCCAAGAACCAAGAACTGAGCCCACTCATCCTCCACCAAGAATAGAAGCCCCATAAGCTCCTCAAGGTCAGAGGAGGGAAGGCGAGAGCCGCACATGGGATCTCAAGTGTTTCAAATGCTTAGGGTGTGGCCACTTCGTCAAGGACTGCCCTACAAAGAAGCAAGTTCTCCTTAACACTTTGGGAGACTATGAATCTGAGGAAGAGCTAGAAAAAAGAGAAGAGAACCATGAGGAAGAAGAGGAAATGCATGTAGAAGCAACCATCAGGGATTGCTTTGTTGTCAAGAGAACCTTGGTGACTAATGAGGCTCAAAGTGTTCCTAATCAGCGTGAGATATCTTTCATACTCGATGTATTATCCAAGGAAAGGTATAGTACAAAATGGGGCTTCTCCTACGGACACAATTACTACGGTTCCGTGTTTTTTCATAGTAATTTTGTTGTCATGGTAAAATTACTACGGTTCTGTGAACAACCGTAGTGTTTATGCATCTATTTTACTACGGTTGTGGGAAAACCGTGGTAAATAAACTGCTAAATTATGACGGTTCTGTGTTTTTTTGTGGTAATTTTGTTGTCATGGTAAAATTACTATGGTTCTGTGAAAAACCGTAGTGTTTGTGCATCTATTTTACTACGGTTGTGGGAGAACCATGGTAAATAAACTGCTAAAATACGACGGTTCCATGTTTTTTCGTAGTAATTTTGTTGTCATGGTTAAATTACTATGGTTGTGCGATTTATGGACAATATTTTACTAAGGTTGTTGGTGAACCGTGGTAAATAAACTGCTAAAATACAACGGTTTTGTGTTTTTTTCGTAATAATTTTGTTGTCAAGATTAAATTACTACGGATACGTGAACAACCATGGCAATACTGGACAATATTTTACTACGGTTATAAGAGAACTGTGGTAAATAAACTGCAAAAATACGACAGTTTTGTATTTTTTAGTAGTAATTTTGTTATCATGGTTAAATTACTACGGTTCTATTACTACGGTTCTATGAACAATCGTAGTGTTTATGCATCTATTTTACTACGGTTGTGGGAGAACCGTGGTAAATAAACTGCTAAAATACGACGGTTCTGTGTTTTTTTGTAGTAATTTTGTTGTGATGGTTAAATTACTACGGGGATGTGAACAACCATGGTTTTTATGGACAATATTTTACTACGACTCTTGGAGAACCATGGTAAATAAACTGCTAAAATACCACGGTTCTATGTTTTTTCGTAGTAAGTTTGTCTTCATGGTTAAATTACTACGTGTATGTGGACAACCGTGTTAAATTCTGGACAATATTTTACTACGGTTCACTAGTACAAAAACAACTTTCTAGTAAAGACACAATTACCACGATTTCGTGTTTTTGTGTAGTATTTTTGTTAACATGGTTTACCAGGGTTTTAGTTATAACCGTGGTGTTTAGGCGAGTAATTACCACGCTTCACTTTGAACCGAGGTAAAATAACAGCTAAGTTCACCACGGTTGTGGTTACAACCGTGGTGTTTAGGTGCATAATTACCACAGTTCTATTTGAACCGAGGTTAAAAATTGCTAAGTTTACCACAGTTCATGTTATTTGTGTTAGCATGGTTATTTTACCACGGTTCTGGATATAACCATGGGTGTTTAGGTGTGTAATTACCATGGTTCTCTTGGACCGAGGTAAAAAAAACTGCTAAATTTATCACGGTATATTGAAGATGCAATAAGAAATGCCAAGAAAAATCATATGTTTTTTGCTCCATATATTGCCAAGTAAGTTAGAACATTAATTTTTTTTCTATTTGAAATATTATACATAGTGGGTAGAAATTTAATTTCACTTTTCATTTACTTTTGCAGTGTCCTAGTCAACCAAATAATACAGATTATGGATATTATGTTCTTCGATATATACTAGATATTATGAGAATAGAACACGACTCTACTCCTGAAGAGGTATATGTTAAACTAATATTTGCACACTGGAATTTATATTTAATTGAATTTTAATCTAAGTAAAATATATACTTTTGATATGCACAGTGCTATTCAGAACCAAGGACAGACCCACGTATAGTCTAGTATATTTCGAACCCTAATCTTTTACCATTTGACTCAGCCGCCGAGCCCTCCCTTCTATTTCTCCTTGCCCGTTGCTTCGTTGGACACCGGGCACCGTCCATCTCTCCATTCACAAAGGTCAGGCGACTCAGGCTGGACACCGGCGGGCGGGCGGCGATCTCCATTCTCCACCGACGTCCCGCGTCTGGCGATCTCCAATCTGTAAGACCACCAGACCAGACACGAAACATCGGAACGATTGACGAACCAGGGCAACTCGCACTGGACTATTGGAGCGAGCATCCGAGCAACCGACTAAGACGAGGTCGAGCCGTCGATCTCCATTGTTTTCTTCATTTGGACGAGTCTGTCATTCAAGGATTTCAAGCCTTCAAGGTAATTATTTCAACTTCCAGATCTTGCTAGATTGAGATTTTTTTGAGACTTTTCAGGATACAATTTTCATGTATCAGACTTCCCTTGAAGTGAACTTGAATGCTCCATTGGCGTTGAACATCAAAATAGCAAATTCTTGGGTGTATACTACCGTCGAGTCTATGATGATTTTTTTATAATGAGACATGCTTGACTGCTTGTATAGGATAAGAGACTTGTTCAGATGGCTTCTGAAAATCAGCAACGTTTTCTATGAATCTATGATCAAGGCGCTGATGGTGTATTTAAATTGGTATCTCAACCACACAGCAAAATAGCAAATTGTTTTGTGGTTCTTACTTCATTTTTGGGTGTTTTTAAATTGGTTTAGAAATTAGAACTTTAGTTTGTGTTAGAATGAAACTAAATTATTTAGCTAATTAGCTTGTTAATATGTGAGGAGGGGTGATGATGAACATGTGTTGCTTGATAGAGTAACAAGCTTATTTCATGATGCTATAAATGTATGACCCTTGAAACTGGCATTTTCTTTTAAGTTCAGTGACTTCACTCATTGTAATGCCCCCATATTGTTTTTGCAATATGGTACGAATATATGTTTCATATGAATTTCCTGTTCTTTTTATTTTCCAGTAATATAATTTCATAAATCATTTCTGCACAGAACCTAGTTTCACTTGTTTTCCCAGTTAAATTTGTAAAGAAAAATGTCATTATTCATTATTGCAAGTTTGTTGTACAATACAAACACCAACATGGTTTGCTTGATAATTGCTTCAAAGTATTAACTTGTTCTAGTCAAATTATTTCTTGTTTTGCCAAATAATTCTTCCAATATTGGCAATGATTTTTCAAGAATTAGGTTTTACTTGGGGCATCTTTGGTGATTGACAAAGTCGTTACGCTACAATGGGTCTCTTTTACTCCTTTGTTTAACAACTCATAGCTATGTTCCCATTCAGATTTTGCTTTTTTTTTTGCTTTTATTGGGTCTATTGTTTTTTACTAATTAAATTTAAATTTAATTTTAGCTATACGCAAGATTGTGCCCCTACAATGCGGAAATCCTGCGTCCGCCCCTGTCCAGAACCGATTGGGTCGAAGCCACTATCAAAGAACAAGATAGATGAGGTTCGAGATCAATGGATTACTTTTGTGCAAATGTTCATTTTTTAATCAAATTGTGCAAGTGATATTATTAGGAAACATTACTTAGTTTACATGATATTAGTGATTTGTTCATTACTGACTTTGAATTGATGACCAAGCTAGGTATGTTGTTACAAGATCGGTATTGTGAATGATGTTTGATTATATTTGGATGCTTGTCGGATGTTCATTGGAATTGTTTGTCATAGGTAAATGATATAAAATTCGATCAGATTTATATATCCATTATATTGTTTATAATAGTGACCCAATAAATGGGACATACAATATAACTGCGGTTGTCACAAACTAACGACGATGACATTTTACTACGGGTGAATCAATCCTTTTTACTTCGGTTTGAACAAATATATGTGCACATTTAACACGGTTCATTGCCTTTTACTACGGTTAAAACAATTTAACTACATGTAAAATTACCACGGTTGCTTTGATTGAAACAACTTTACGACATGTCAAATTACCACGGTTGTCTCTATTACTACGGGTCTTAATGAGAGTGGAAAATGTGTTTTTTAATACGGTTATAGATTTACTACGATTATATATCAACCGTAGTAAATAGGTAACCGTAGTAAATCTGTAACCGTAGTAGAAAAAACGACTGTGGTTAAACGACGACCATAGTATATTTACTACGGTTACATATTTACTACGGTTAATATATAACCGTAGTAAATCTGTACCCGTAGTAAATATGTAACCGTAGTAAATCTATAACCGTAGTAAACAAGTTTATAACGGCCACATTTACTACGGTTCACAACCGTAGTAATATATGCATTTGGAACCGTAGTAAACTTGTCATTTTGTACTAGTGTATGTAGCATGATTATAGAAGGAGGATCTTGTTGCAATATCATAGATCAAGAGGTAGTCTCTCGTTTTCACATTCCTACAATTCCTCACCACCAACCTTATACTTTGTGTTGGCTTAACTTCTCTACTCCTCTTAAGGTTAAGGAATATTCCAAAATTTAGTTTTCTATAGGTGGCTATGAAGATGAGGTGTTTTGTGATGTTTTACCCATGACCGCTTGCCATCTCTTGCTTGAGAGACCATGGCAATTTGATAGAGGAGTAATTCATCACGGGGTCAGCAATGAGTATTCTTTTCATTTGAAGGGGAAAAGGATCACACTACACCCCCTGCGCCACATGAGATCATGGCTGACCATGTTGCTAGAGAGCAAAGGAGACAAGCTAGAGAGGCCGAGGACAACAACAAGGGAAAGAAGTTGGCCATTGGGAAGAATCAAGCCTCCTCTAACCATATGCTCTTGGCTAAGGCCAAGGAAGTCCATCAAGCTATTAAGGGGAGTGAAGTTTGTTTCCTTGTAATTTTCAAAGATGTTTTGATCTCTTCTCAAGAGTTAGCTGATCTTCCACCTTTTATCTCCTCTCTCTTGTAGGAATTCCAAGATTTGTTCCAAGATGAAGTTCCAAGTGGCCTACCTCCCATCCGAGGTATTGAACATCAAATAGACTTCATCCCGAGGGCAACCTTGCCTAATAGAGATGTCTATAGAGCCAACCCAGCTGAGACCGAAGAGCTTCAAAAACAAGTTCAAGACCTCCTAGACAAAGGGTATGTAAGGGAAAGTTTGAGCCCATGTTCAGTTTCGGTTATTCTTGTGCCCAAAAAAGATGGGACTTGGAGAATGTGCGTTGATTGTAGGGCTATCAACAACATAATCATCAAATATCGTCACCCTATCCCTAGGCTTGATGATATGCTTGATGAGCTCCATGGCTCTAGTGTGTTCTCCAAGATTGATCTAAAAAGTGGGTACCACCAAATAAGGATGAAGGAAGGAGACGAATGTAAAACGGCCTTCAAAACAAAGTATGAACTATATGAGTGGCTCGTGATGCCATTTGGTCTCACCAATGCTCCAAGCACGTTCATGAGGCTAATGAACCATGTTCTAAGACCCTTCCTTGGTAAATTCGTTGTAGTTTACTTTGATGATATCTTGATTTATAGTCAAAATCTGCATGATCATGCTTATCATCTTAGAAAGGTTTTGGAAGTGCTTAGGCATGAGAAATTGTATGCTAATTTCAGAAAGTGTCACTTTTCCTCGGATCATGTGGTATATCTTGGCTTTTTTGTGCATAGGGATGGCCTTAGAGTGGATGAAGAAAAGATCAAGGCTATCAAAGAATGGCCCACGCCAACCGCCATGACTCAAGTTCGGAGTTTCCTTGGGTTGACTGGCTTCTACCGCCGGTTTGTAAGAGATTTTAGCACCTTAGCCACCCCACTCACCGAGCTCACCAAGAAGAATGTGGCATTCAAGTGGGACGTACCCCAAGAAGAAGCTTTTTCAGCCCTTAAGGACAAGCTCACTAATGCACCACTCTTGGCTTTACCTGACTTCAACAAGACCTTCGAGATAAAGTGTGATGCTTCAGGTATTAGGCTTGGAGGAGTGCTCATGCAAGAAGGCATGCCCATTGCCTATTTTAGTGAGAATCTTGGAGGGGCTGAGCTGAATTACCCTACTTAAGACAAAGAGCTGCTGGCCTTGATTCGAGTGCTTCAAGTGTGGCAACACTATCTCTTGCCAAGAGAATTTATCGTATATTTTGATCATAAAGCCTTGAAGTTCCTCAAAGTTCAAAGCAAGTTGAATAAAAGGCATTCCAAGTGGGTAGAGTTCATAGAAGCATTTCCCTACACCATCAAGCACAAGAAAGGGAAAGATAACATAGTGGCTGATGCACTATCCAAGCGGTACACTTTAATCTCTACTCTTGATGCTCAATTGTTTGGCTTTGCTTTTATGAAAGAACTTTATGTTCATGCTTCTGATTTTGGTGACATTTATCATGTTTGCATATCTAAGGCTAGTAAGGATCAGTCTTACATGCATGATAAATATCTATTCAAGGGGTCTAAACTTTGCATCCCTAGTGGATCTCTTAGGAGGCTTTTAGTACTAGAAGCCCATGGTGGCGGCTTAATGGGACACTTTGGGGTCATGAAAACTTTGCATACACTTAGGGAGCATTTCTTCTGGCCTTACATGACTAAGGATGTAGAAAAACTGTGTGCTTCATGTGTTGTGTGCTTGCGTGCTAAGTCTAAAGTTCAGCCCCATGGTCTTTATACTGCTTTGCCTATACCCCAAGTCCCCTGGGGAGACATCTCAATGGATTTTGTTTTGGGATTACCTCGGTCTAACAAAGGGAGGGATTCTATCTTTGTTGTGGTGGATCGATTTTCTAAAATGGTCCATTTTTTAGCTTGCCACAAGACTGATGACGCTTCCCATGTTGCTAATCTTTTTTTTGACCAAGTGGTGCGGTTACATGGAGTTCCTAGGTCCATTGTTTCAGATCGTGATGTGAAGTTCTTGAGCTACTTCTGGAAAACCTTGTGGGCAAAGCTAGGGACGAAGCTCCTCTTTTCCACTACTTGTCACCCTCAAACGGATGGGAAAACTGAGGTAGTTAATCGAACCCTTGGTGCATTGCTTAGGTCTTTATTGTGAACTAACTTGTGCAGGTGGGAAGAGTGCCTCTCCTTCATTGAGTTTGCCTACAATAGTTCCATTCATTCAGCAACCAAGCGCACTCCTTTTGAGGTTGTGTATGGCCGCAATCCTACCACCAAGGATTGAGAGAGCAAGGAAGGCTATGATCAAGTTGCAAGGATCAAGAAGCTTCATGAGGACACAAGGCTGCAATTTGAGAGAAGAACCGCTCAATATGTGAGACAAGCCGACAAAGGACGCAAGGAAGTAATCTTTGAACCAAGCGACCTTGTTTGGGTGCATTTGAGGAAGGAGCGGTTCCCCTCACTTCGAAATTCCAAGCTCAAACCTCGTGCTGATGACCCTTTCCAAGTGTTGGAGCGGATCAATGACAATGCATACAAGATCGAGCTCCCACCCATATATGGAGTTCATGATGTCTTCAACGTGGCTGATTTGGCTCCTTTTGTGGTGGACGACGAGAACGACTATCAAGATCAAGATTTGAGGTCGAATCTCTTTCAAGAGAGGGAGGATGATGTAAATATGGTCCATCACGAAACTCAAGCCATGTTACCTCTAAAGCCCTCGCTTGCACCAACCCCAGCGCCGCTCGCTGTGAGCCCTTCTTGGCTCCCAAGCTCTAGCAAGGCCATAGATCGTTCAAGCCACTTTCCCTCGGACAAGCCGACATCCTTGGACCTCCCTAGTCATATGTCCACCATCCAGCCCAAGTGTGCCGATAAAAGTGCACCGGTGCCCGAGCCACGCCTCACACGTTCGCTTGCTCGTGCCACCGCTAGGCTTTCTCCACCAAACCAAGGCCATGATCATCCTCCTGGTGTTATCACTCGGTCCCAAGCATCTAGACTCCAAACCAGGCTCATGGAGGGGCTTATGACTCAAGGAGTGCCGAGAGAAGTTCAACTTGGCCCGGTGACTTTGCTTGTGGCTTGTCCGAACGGTGTTTGAAGGCTAACTCTCAAATGCCTCGTGCGTTTTGTTTGATATTTTCATGCCGACTTTAATATGTAGTTTTTGAAGTTCTATCTAAAATTCAAGTCATTCCGATTTTAATTACGTAGTTTAACTGGTAAAACGCTTCGTCTTGCCTAGGGTACTTTAAGAGTTGTTTTGTGGCTCGGTTTTGGTCCTATAAATAGGGCATTCTCCTACCTTTTGTAATCATATTTCAATCATCAATCAAAGACAAATAAAGCTCTCAAGCTTCAGTTCTGTTTTCCAGAAAAGTTTCCTTGATCGTGTGTAACATCGATCTTGTTTGTGATCATCTTCCTGGGTGAGTTGTATCACTTGAACTTGAACCAACTTGTCTCCAACGAGTGGTGTGTTATATCTAATCCAAGGAGTCACTTATCCCTTCACTTCCACCGCCAAACCCATCACCATCGAACCCCCTTTCACGATCTCCAACCAAACAACTCATCTCGCTGAACTCCTTCTCAGATCCCTCTACAACCCCTCAGTAGATTCGCCTTATCTTTCGACTCCTAGATCGGTTCACACTCAAACGTGGAGGACATAAACTAGACTTCAACATCTAACGTCTGGAGTTGGAATCATCCCATTTGGAGTCTGAAGCAAAGCGAAAGACCCTATTGAAAACGGAACAGAATCCTGGAATTTGACTGTCGAGGAAGTTCAAGATCCATTCTTGCTTGAAGCCCATCCAAGACGTCTACCTTGCACTGAGAATGAGAGGAACGTTGTCCTATATCAGAAACCATGAAACATTCCCCTTGAGCGGGATAAACTTCCATGGCCTCATTTTCTTGCAACTTCTTGGCTAGCTCCTCATCATGCTCTACATCTTCTTTTTCGGCCGCCTCATACTCTCCTTGATCCATCATTAGCACTTGCTTCTTGGTAAGACAATCATTTTCCATGTGTCCTTGCCCCATGCACTTGTAGAACCTAATATATCTAGTGCGAGCATTAGTGTCGTTGTAGGCCATGGCCAGTGCTTCCTTCTTTGTGATAGACTTCCCTTTCGGCCCCTTGGTGGTCTCTCTACCTTCGGAGGAACTAGAATCCCATCTCTTGAATCCATTTCCAGCTTCACGTCGCCTATGAAGCAAGTCTTACACTTGTGTAGCATAATGTAAGGCTTCATGGATATGATCAAACCTCTGCAAGTCTACCTGCACACTAAGTTCATGATTTATTCCAGAGGTAAACTTTGACAATATATACCTGTCAAGAAGCCTAAGTCCCGATCGAACGAGGAGGTGACAAAGTTCCTTGTAGTACTCGTTCGGTGTCCGGTTACCTTGGCGTAGGCGCTCTAGCTTGGAATGCACTTGTTGCTCAAAGTTGGAGGGCAAAATTGCCTCCTCATAGCATCCTTCAAGGAAGTCCATGAATCAATAAGAGGATCAAGGTTGCACTCTCTCGTGATAGATGCAAGGATCGAGGGGCCTTCGGCTGGGGTATGTTACCGGCGCAAGGAGACTCCAACGGCAGTTCCAAGGAAGAATAAGGGATAAAATCGGGGAATTGATGGATGATGTTGACGACGTGAAAGTGGTGGTGATGGCGGTGGAACAAGGCAGGATAGGGATCTTCTCGGTTTGGATACAACACACCAAACAAATGAGGGCTAGGCTGGTTGATCTTGAGATTTGACGCACTCAAGAGCTACCAAGGAATCTCTATTTCACACACGAGCAAGGAAAAAGGAAGAGATAGTTTTTTTCTCAGCCAAAAACTGTTTCTAAATTGCCATGAACGTGTCCTCTAAAAACAACAAAACCAGCCACATAAAGGCAAGGAAAGCTGCGGCTAAAACAAACAACATGCGGCCCAACATGACCCACTAATCCTAACTTAAGCTTAAAACTTAAAACTGAGAAATAACACTTTAAACCAAGTCTAAAAATGTCATGAACCGCAATTAAATAAAAGCAACATGATTCACGCGCCTGGACACACCATGATAAGGTTGATCGGCTCAAGAGGAACAAGGCTTGGAACTCTGAGGCTTGTGAGTCCCTTCTTTAGCTCCATTTGAAGTTGCTTGGCTCGGGCCATTGTGATTGAACCAAGTGGAAGCTCATCATCTTGGTCTTGGCTTGGATTGGCGTCTAGGGCTTCACTAGGCTCTTCTTGGACACTTGAGCCATCACTTAAGTCACCATGGTCATCTTGGCTCTCTTGGCTCCTTTGATGGGACTTGGTTACATTATCCTCCCTCTCTTGACAAGGATTTGACCTCGAATCCAGCTTGTCAAGGTCTGCATCTTCCTCCACCATCAAAGGAGCAAAATCAACCACATTGAAGACGTCATGAACACCATAGGATGGAGGCAACTTGAGCTTGTAGGCATTGTGATTGATCTTATCAAGAACTTGGAATGGACCATCTTCTCTTAGTTTCAGCTTGGAGTTGCGAAGTGATGAAAAACGTTCCTTCCTCAAGTGCACCCAAACCAGATCTCCAGGTTCAAAAAACATTTTTTTGCGCCCCTTGTCAGCTTGCCTCTTGTATTGCATGGTCCTCCTTTCAAGCTGTAGTCGGGTATCTTCATGCAACTTTTGTATCCTCAAGGCTTGGTCAACACCCTATTTGCTCTCTCGGTCCTTGATGGCATATGGCAAAAGCTCAAGTGGCATTTTGGGATTGAGGCTATACACCACTTCGAATGGAGTCTTCTTTGTTGTTGTGTGGGCCGACCTATTGTAGGCAAACTCTATGAAGGAAAGGCATTCTTCCCACCTACGCAAGTTAGTTTGCAACATAGATCTAAACAAAGCACCAAGGGTACGACTGACTACATCAGTTTGTCCATCCATTTGAGGATGACAAGTAGTGGAGAATAAAATCTTTGTCCCAAGCTTGGCCCATAGTGTACGTCTTCCAAAAGTAGCTTAGGAATTTCACATCTCGATCTGAAACAATAGACCTAGGAACTCTATGCAATCTCACAACTTGATAAATGAATAGGTTAACAACATGAGATGTATAATCAGTTTTATGGCATGCAATGAAATGAGCCATTTTGGAGAACCTATCCACAACAACAAAAATGGAGTCCCTCCTTATCTTAGACCTAGGTACCCAAAACAAAGTCCATGGAAATGTCTTCCCAAGGCACTTGAGGTACAAGTAAAGGAGTGTAGAGGCCATGAGGTTGAATCCTAGACTTAGCACGCATACAAGTGGTACATGAAGCACACAATTTTTCTACGGCCCTAAGCATATGTGGCCAATAGAAATGTTCTCTAAGAGTATGGTGTGACTATGCCTAGGGTCAATCATGAAGTGCTCGCCGTTGCCGATGCCGCCGCCGCCGCAGCCGCACCCGCGCCTAGGGCCACTTTCTCTTCTTCCTCGAGCACAACTCCACTTAGTCCAAGCTATACTTCATCTACAACCTCCATTGATCCAATTCCAAGCTCTCAAGCCAAGATTACCAAGGGAAATGCAACGGCGCTTGGTCCTTATCTCACTCACTCAAGAGCTGCCGACGCGGTTAGGGTTTCATCTCATAGTCACGGCGTTGAGCCACCTCCCAGTGTGATCACTCGAGCCCAAGCATCTAGACTCCAATCCCGGCTCATGGAGGGACTTATGACTTAGGGAGTGCCGAGAGAACTTCAAGTTGGCTTGGTGACTTTGCTTGTGGCTTTTTCGAGTGGTAAATGAAGGCTATCTTCCAATTGGCTTGTGACTTTTGGCCAATAGTTTAACGAGGACTTTATTATGTTGTTATTTAAAAGCTATAAAAAATTCAAGTCATTCCGAGTTGAATTCCTTAGTTTAATTGTAAAACTCTTCAGCTAGCCTATGGCACTGTGAGGGTTGGTTTTGTGGGTTCGGTTTTGGTCCTATATATAGGGCCTTCTCCTGAAATTGTAAGCACTTCAACTTGAATAAAAAACAATGGAAAACTTGAGTTTTTCTCCAGAAAACGCAACTTGCTTGTGAGTTATATCAAGCGTGATCAAGGTGCCCCGAGTATGTCATATCTCGACCCATTTTCCTCTTGTTCTAGCCTTGCGTGGTGTGTCACATACACTCCAGTCTAGATCACCTATTCCTTATCAAAATACTCCAGAAAATCCACCCCAAAGATCCCTCCATCGTCATCATCCAGCCACCACTTCTTTCGCCAAAAACCAACTCAAAGATGGATCAATCAAGCCCTAATCTTGGAGACGCAAAGCTTGGACCATCCTGCCTTGAACTGAGCATCAAGAGGCGCGATCCTTATCATAGTATGAATGGTCTTAAGGACCCCAAAATGTCCCATTAGTCCCCCTCTCCCATGAGCTTCTTGTACTAAAATTCTCCAAGTATAACCCTTAGGAATGCACAACTTATGACCCTTAAATAAGAAACCCTCATGTAAATAATATTGATCTTTGCTACCCTTAGACACACATACAACAAATATATCACAAAAATCAGGATCACATGCATAGAGTTCTTTCATGAAAGAAAAGCCAAGTAATCTAGCATCCAAAAGAGTTAAGAGAGAGTATCTCCGGGAGAGTGCATCAGCCACCATATTTTCTTTGCCCTTCTTATGCTTGATGACATAAGGGAAGACTCAATGAATTCTACACACTTAGCATGTCTCTTGTTGAGCTTGCTTTGCCCCTTTAAGTACTTCAATGCTTCATGGTCAGAATGTATCACAAATTCTTTTGGTAACTAGTAGTGTTGCCACACCTTAAGTACACAAACAAGAGCCAATAACTCATTATCATAGGTGGGATAATTCAGCTCAGTCCCACCTAATTTCTCACTAAAATAGGCTATTGGTTTGCCCTCTTTCATGAGCACACTTCTTGTGCAGTTTAGACTTAAGAGTGGTAAAGGCCTCTTCTCGTGCAGTTTCCCACTTGAAAACCATACCTTTCTTGGTTAACTCGGTGAGGGGCGTGGCCAAGATACTAAAATCCCTCACAAACTGGCGGTAGAAGCCAGCCAAGCCTAAGAAGCTACGGACTTAAGTCATAGTCCTAGGTGTCGGCCATTCATGAATAGCTTTCACCTTTTCTTCATCAACTCTCAGGCCGTCTTTGCACACCACATATCCAAGAAATACCACATGGTCTGAGCAAAAGTGGCACTTCTTGTAATTGGTATACAACTTCTCTTTCCTAAGAACCTCAAGGACCTTCCTAAGGTGCTCAACATGCTCATATAGATCATGGCTCTACACTAAGATATCATCAAAGTATACAACCACGAACTTACCAAGAAATGGCCTTAGGACATGGTTCATGAGCCTCATAAAAGTGGTAGGGGCATTAGTGAGACCAAAAGGCATTACCATCCATTCATAGAAACCATATTTTGTTTTGAAGGCTGTTTTCCACTCATCGCTCTCTTTCATTCTAATTTGGTGGTAACCACTTTTAAGGTCTATCTTTGAGAACACACTTGCCCCATACAACTCATCAAGCATGTCATCTAGCCTAGGAATGGGATGGCGAAATTTGATAGTAATGTTGTTGACTGCACGACAATCAACACACATTCTCCAAGAGCCATCCTTCTTTGGAACTAGGATGACGGGGATTGTGCAAGGGCTATGACTTTCCCTCACATAGCCATTGTCAAGCAAGTCTTGCACTTGACGTTACAACTCTTTTGTCTCTTCGAGGTTGGCCTTATAGGCAGCCGGGTTAGGAAGTGTTGCCCCCGGTATAAAGTCAACTTGATGCTCAATACCTCTTATCGGCGGCAAGCCACTAGGCACCTCCTCTTGAAAGAGGTCATCAAACTTAAGCAAGAGTTGGGCAATGGTCATGGGGAGTCCTTCAAGTTCTGGACAGGAGAGCAAGGTGTCCTTATAGATGAGTAAGAGACACAGCTCACCCTCTTTGAGAGCTTGAACAATTTCATTTGGCTTAGCTAAGAGCATATGATTAGAAGCACCCCCTTAGAAAATGGCCAGCTTCTTGCCCTTAGCTTGCTCTTTGTTTTTAAGAGACTTCCTGATGTAAGCACGCCTGTGCTTCATCAAGGATCTAGCTTGGACCCACCATGGCAGCCTCTAACACCACCCATGACGCGTGCCCTTCGCCACACTCAAGGAGATGAGATGTCAACAGGGGTGTCGGGAGTCATTACAAGGAGTTGGGCGAGCTCTCATGGGCCCCATATACAAGCAACCTCATACATTGGAAGATTACCAAAGATGAGGAACAATGGAGGAGAATTGCTTGGTGGAGCTAGACGAGGACCTTTGTTGCAACCTCAACGCAAGAGACAAACTAAGGAAGAATGGTGCTTGCGAATGGTTGCTCCAATTGGGCTGAATTTTGGATATGTTTGGGATACAGGCCTTATCTACAAGATGTCCAAAATTCAGTCCAACGGTGACTTGAGTCTCAAGATATCTGCGTCACAACACTAGAGTATAACCAGAATTGTTCAGGCCCGTTCTCGCAAACCACTCGTGCATTTGTGCTGATTTGTTTTGGTATAAGTCAGTTAATGGGCTTATCTTCTTTGTGTCCTAAAATCACGCTAAATGGAGATACGATCTGGAAGATCTGATGCTGGGAAGATCTCATCGATTTTGGAGATTTGAAGATCTTTACATTTTAGGAAATAACATCTTTTGAGTTGATTCTTGCTTGGAGAACAAGTTGGACGTTTTTAAGACTATTTATATGTGGTTTTTAGGGTTTCATTTTCAGCTTTGATTAATTTGAGAAAACACTATGTTTCTTGATTCTTGGATTGGAATTAGATTGTTGCAAGTTTTGAGGATTCGACTTGTTTCAATTGCGAGTTTTGCTTGTTTTGGTGGACTCTGGATCAAGCAAATCTCAACCTGAGTTCAAGAGTGTTGGTGGACTCCATCATTCAAGGATTCAAACCTTGTTCGACTCTTGTTGGACTCCACGAGAAGAGCAAGTCGTTCAAGTTGTCTCGGTGGACTCTAAGACGACGTTGTTCGCTTATCCCGGTTCGTGTTGTGATTCATATCACGACCGACTATGCGACGGCCCTCGTGAAGATTGAGGTGCTACGACAGCAGCTTCAACGCCAACGCCACATACCCGTCTTGATTCCCAACCCAGCACCCGCTCCCGCTCCGGCACCTAAGGCACTCACCTCTGCACCATCGTCGGTAGCGCAAGCCGCCCCGGTGCCTAGCAAGGCGCTCATGCTAGTACCTCCAGCAGCGTCGGCCCTTGTTGCCCCGGTGCTTGCTCCAGACTGGGAGCCTTGCGCGACGATCATTTTGGTGCCCACCGCATTACCTGATCCAGCGCCCACACCTAGTGAGCTGATATTCTTGGCTCTTTATGCGGTCCCGACGCCGACTCTGCACCGTGATTGTGCCACCATTGTTGTTGATCGCATGTTTGCCCTGGCCCTCACACGCTCTAAGCAAGGACGCCTCGAATCTAAGGGAGGGTGAATGATGTGATCCTACCCATCCAACAACGGGTCTACTACGCGTCCTGCAAGGCCGCGCTCGTGCTGGCCCTCTTTAATGCGATCCTACCCGTCCAACAACGGGTCTACTAAGCGTCCTGCAAAGCTGCGCCCGTGGCGGCCCCCTTGGCCTCTTAACACCTTTCTACTTATAGTATTTATGTTATTTTGAGATGCTTTCTATTATTAGACATTACTATGTTTGTTTTCCCAAGTTTAGTATTTACTATTTCAGATATGTGCTCCACTTATATTAAATGGGCTAGCCCAATAAGCGTCTCTGCCCATCCGAGACGCCATAGCTCTATTTAAAGCCAACCTTGGCTTCATCTGTAAGCACGTTCAAGTTTAATCCAAATTGTCAAGTAGAGTATTTAGCCTCCTTCTTTGGATTTGAGCGTCACATATTCCTCAAATTTCACCGATTAATCTTGATCATCACTCGTCCTCCCTCGATCCACATCGAGCGCAAGAGTGTCGTTGACCTCCAATCTTGAAGGCCATCATCTATCCAGTTACAAGAAGAGACGGAATGAGACTCCATCGACCACGACCCGACATCAAAGACGATCTGGGCCTTTCAGATCTTATCACCCCAACATCGGGAATGGGTCTCGCTGCCTCGAGAACGGGGGAGGGAGGCGTATTGTCCCTCCCCAAATCATCGGCCGTCGACACGAGAGGGGGTTGATGCCCTCTACGTAATCCTACTCCAAGGCTGATGTCAATGCCTGCTCGTCGAAGACGTCGTCGGCGTCGGGCATGGACGCGTCGCTGTTATCGCCCCTAGGATCCGACATAGATGCATCGTCTCTCATGTCGCCCTCCTAAATAGCATCCAATCGCGGACCCAAATCCTTCGCACCTCTGTCGCGGCGTCAGGCCGATCCTGTGACCCGACGTTGTCCCAACCGACGAGACCCTCTGTACGGCTGTCGCACTGCAACAACTGTTGTACCGCCTTTTTACGAATTTTGGAAAAAAAAATTTAAAAAAGTTACTAGAATTGTTATATATTTGTTTATTTAAATATGTTTTATATTATGAATTATTAGATATTTGCTTAACTTAAATAAATAAATAATTTTGCATTAGAATAATTACTTTTTTATATATAAATATTTACTTATTTATTTTTAGATTAGAGTTTTTTTATTTATTTCCAATTTAATTTCCTAAATAATAAATATTTAATATAATTTATTTAGAACAATTCCAATTTTTTTTATATTTTCATTTGAATTATATTTTTTAATTATATTTAGGATTTATTTCCAATTTTTTTGTTTAGGATTTATTTATTTATTTCTAATTTACTTCATTATATCATTTCTACTTTTTTATATATTTAGTGTTAATATTTAATTTATTAGAACAATTCCTAATTTTTTTTCATTTCATTCTCAATTTATGAAATCATTACATTTTACAACAAGAACATACTCTCATTACACAATTCCTAATATAAACATTTCATCCATTAATTCAATTCAATCCAAATTTATAAGTGCATAATATATGAAAATTAATTCATTCTAAAAACTTCATGTATATCTAATTTTACCGTACAATCTAAACATTTCTATTTATTCAATATATTAAAATAAAATAAAATACCGAAAATACATACTAACAACCTATCGCAATAATTACCGAAAAATACATACTAACAACCATTTCCAAATTTACCATTTCAAACGAAATTGGACGAAATAATTATAAAAATTTAATTTTACGCTACAAAACACATACCTATAGCAAACCTCCTCGTCGTCCTACCTCCAACAGCGCCGACCCTTGTTGCCCCGGTGCTCGCTCCAGCCCGGGAGCCTTGCGCGACGATCATTTAGGTGCCCACCGCATTACCTGATCCTGCGCCCACACCTAGTGAGCCGATATTCTTGGCTTTTTATGCGGTCCTGACGCCGACTCTGCACCGTGATTGTGCCACCATTGTTGTTGATCGCATGTTTGCCCTAGCCCTCACACGCTCTAAGCAAGGACACCTCGAATCTAAGGGAGGGTGAATGATGCGATCCTACCTGTCCAACAACGGGTCTACTACGCGTCCTGCAAGGCCGCGCCCGTGGTGGCTCCCTTTAATGCGATCCTACCCGTCCAACAACGGGTCTACTAAGCGTCCTACAAAGCCGCGCCCGTGGCGGCCCCCTTGGCCTCTTAACACCTTTCTACTTATAGTATTTATGTTATTTTGAGATGCTTTCTATTATTAGACATTACTATGTTTGTTTTCCCAAGTTTAGTATGTACTATTTCAGATGTGCTCTCCATTTATGTTAAATGGGCTAGCCCAATAAGCGTCTTTGCCCATCCGAGACGCTATAGCTCTATTTAAAGCCAACCTTGGCGTCATCTGTAAGCACATTCAAGTTTAATCCAAATTGTCAAGTAGAGTATTTAGCCTCCTTCTTTGGATTTGAGCGTCACATATTCCTCAAATTTCACCGATTAATCTTGATCATCACTCGTCCTCCCTCGATCCACAACGAGTGCAAGAGTTTCGTTGACCTCCAATCTTGAAGGCCATCATCTATCCAATTATAAGAAGAGACGGAACGAGACTCCATCGATCGCGACCCGGCATCAAAGACGATCCGGGCCTTTCAGATCTTATCACCCTACATCGGGAACGGGTCCCGCTGCCTCGAGAACGGGGGAGGGAGGCGTATTGTCCCTCCCCAAATCATCGGCCGTCGACACGAGAGGGGGCTTGATGCCCTCTACGTAATCCTGCTCCAAGGCTGCTGTCAATGCCTTTTCGTCGAAGACGTCGTCGGCGTCAGGCATGGACGCGTCGCTGTTATAGCCCTTGGGATCCGACATAGATGCATCGCCTCTCATGCAGCCCTCCTAAGCAGCATCCAATCGCGGACCCAAATCCTCCGTACCTCCGTCGCGGCGTCGGGCCGATCCTGTGACCTGACGTTGTCCCAACCGACGAGACCCTCTGTACGGCTGTCGCACTGAATGCAACAACTATTGTACCGCCTTTTTACGAATTTTGGAAAAAATTATTTAAAAAGTTACTAGAATTGTTATATATTTGTTTATTTAAATATGTTTTATATTATGAATTATTAGATATTTGCTTAACTTAAATAATTAATTAATATTGCATTACTTTTTTATATATAAATATTTACTTATTTATTTTTAGATTAGAGTTTTTTTATTTATTTCCAATTTAATTTCCTAAATATAAAAGATTTAATATAATTTATTTAGAACAATCCCTTTTTTTTAAATTTTCATTTCAATTCTATTTTTTAATTATATTTAGGATTTACTTCCAATTTTTTTGTTTAGGATTTATTTATTTATTTCCAATTTACTTCATTATATCATTTCTACTTTTTATATATTTAGTGTTAATATTTAATTTATTAGAACAATTCCTATTTTGTTTTCATTTCATTCTCAATTTATGAAATCATTACATTTTACAACAAGAACATACTCTCATTACACAATTCCTAATATAAACATTTCATCCATTAATTCAATTCAATCCAAATTTATAAGTGCATAATATATGAAAATTAATTCATTCTAAAGACTTCATGTATATCTAATTTTACCGTACAATCTAAACATTTCTATTTATTCAATATATTAAAATAAAATAAAATACCAAAAATTTATACTAACAACCTATCGCAATAATTACCGAATAATACATACTCACAACCTATTCCAAATTTACCATTTCAAACGAAATTGGACGAAAAAATTATAAAAATTTAAATTTGCGCTACAAAACACATACCTATAGCAAACCTCCTCGTCGTCCTACCTCCAACAGCGCCGACCCTTGTTGCCCCGGTGATCGCTCCAGCCCGGGAGCCTTGCACGACGATCATTTCGGTGCCCACCGCATTACCTGATCCAACGCCCACACCTAGTGAGCCGATATTCTTGGCTCTTTATGCGGTCCTGACGCCGACTATGCATCGTGATTGTGCCACCATTGTTGTTGATTGCATGTTTGCCCTGGCCGTCACACGCTCTAAGCAAGGACGCCTCGAATCTAAGGGAGGGTGAATGATGCGATCCTACCCGTCCAACAACGGGTCTACTATGCATCATGCAAGGCCGCGCCCGTGGTGGACCCCTTTAATACGATCCTACCCTTCCAACAACGGGTCTACTAAGCGTCCTGCAAAGCCGCGCCCGTGGAGGCCTCCTTGGCCTCTTAACACCTTTCTACTTATAGTATTTATGTTTTTTTAGATGCTTTCTATTATTAGACATTACTATGTTTGTTTTCCCAAGTTTAGTATTTACTATTTCAGATGTGTGCTCCACTTATGTTAAATGGGCTAGCCCAATAAGCGTCTCTGCCCATCCGAGACGCCATAGCTCTATTTAAATCCAACCTTGGCTTCATCTGTAAGCACATTCAAGTTTAATCCAAATTGTCAAGTAGAGTATTTAGCCTCCTTCTTTGGATTTGAGCGTCACATATTCCTCAAATTTCACGGATTAATCTTGATCATCACTCGTCCTCCCTCGATCCACATCGAGCGCAAGAGTGTCGTTGACCTCCAATCTTGAAGGCCATCATCTATCCAGTTACAAGAAGAGACGGAACGAGACTCCATCGACCACGACCCGACATCAAAGACGATCCGGTCCTTTCAGATCTTATCACCCCAACATCGGGAATGGGTCCCGCTGCCTTGAGAACGGGGGAGGGAGGCGTATTGTCCCTCCCCAAATCATCGGCCGTCGACACGAGAGGGGGCTTGATGCCCTCTACGTAATCCCGCTCCAAGGCCGCTGTCAATGCCTGCTCGTCGAAGACGTCGTCGGCGTCGTTGTCGGGCATGGACGCGTCGCTGTTATCGCCCCTGGGATCCGACATAGATGCATCGCCTCTCATGCCGCCCTCTTAAGCAGCATCCAATCGCGGACCCAAATCCTCCGCACCTCCGTCGCGGCGTTGGGCCGATCCTGTGACCCGACGTTGTCCCAACCGACGAGACCCTTTGTACGGCTGTCGCACTGAATGCAACAACTATTGTACCGCCTTTTTACGAATTTTGGAAAAAAATATTTAAAAAGTTACTAGAATTGTCATATATTTGTTTTTTTAAATATGTTTTATATTATGAATTATTAGATATTTGCTTAGCTTAAATAAATAATTACAATTGCATTAGAATAATTACTTTTTTATATATAAATATTTACTTATTTATTTTTAGATTAGAGTTTTATTTATTTATTTCCAATTTAATTTCCTAAATAATAAATAATAAATATAATTTATTTAGAACAATTCCTATTTTTTTTAAATTTTCATTTCAATTGTATTTTTTAATTATATTTAGGATTTATTTCCAATTTTTTTCTTTAGGATTTATTTATTTATTTCCAATTTACTTCATTATATCATTTCAACTTTTTTATATATTTAGTGTTAATATTTAATTTATTAGAACAATTCCTAATTTTTTCTTTCATTTCATTCTCAATTTATGAAATCATTACATTTTACAACAAGAACATACTCTCATTACACAATTCCTAATATAAACATTTCATCCATTAATTCAATTCAATCCAAATTTATAAGTGCATAATATATGAAAATTAATTCATTCTAAAGATTTCATGTATATCTAATTTTACCGTACAATCTAAACATTTCTATTTATTCAATATATTAAAATAAAATAAAATACCGAAAATACATACTAATAACCTATCGCAATAATTACCGAATAATACATATTCACAACCTATTCCAAATTTACCATTTCAAACGAAATTGGACGAAAAAATTATAAAAATTTAAATTTACGCTACAAAACACATACCTATAGCAAACCTCCTCGTCGTCCTACCTCCAACAGCGCCGACCCTTGTTGCCCCGGTGATCGCTCCAGCCCGGGAGCCTTGCGCGACGATCATTTCGGTGCCCACCGCATTACCTGATCCAGCGCCCACACCTAGTGAGCCGATATTCTTGGTTCTTTATGTGGTCCTGACGCCGACTATGCATCGTGATTGTGCCACCATTGTTGTTGATTGCATGTTTGCCCTGGCCCTCACACGCTCTAAGCAAGGACGCCTCGAATCTAAGGGAGGGTGAATGATGCGATCCTACCCGTCCAACAACGGGTCTACTACGCATCATGCAAGGCCGCGCCCGTGGTGGACCCCTTTAATACGATCCTACCCGTCCAACAACGGGTCTACTAAGCGTCCTGCAAAGCCGCGCCCGTGGAGGCCTCCTTGGCCTCTTAACACCTTTCTACTTATAGTATTTATGTTTTTTTGAGATGCTTTCTATTATTAGACATTACTATGTTTGTTTTCCCAAGTTTAGTATTTACTATTTCAGATGTGTGCTCCACTTATGTTAAATGGGCTAGCCCAATAAGCGTCTCTGCCCATCCGAGACGCCATAGCTCTATTTAAAGCCAACCTTGGCTTCATCTGTAAGCACATTCAAGTTTAATCCAAATTGTCAAGTAGAGTATTTAGCCTCCTTCTTTGGATTTGAGCGTCACATATTCCTCAAATTTCACTGATTAATCTTGATCATCACTCGTCCTCCCTCGATCCACATCGAGCGCAAGAGTGTCGTTGACCTCCAATCTTGAAGGCCATCATCTATCCAGTTACAAGAAGAGACGGAACGAGACTCCATCGACCACGACCCGACATCAAAGACGATCCGGGCCTTTCAGATCTTATCACCCCAACATCGGGAATGGGTCCCGCTGCCTCGAGAACGGGGGAGGGAGGCGTATTGTCCCTCCCCAAATCATCGGCCGTCGACACGAGAGGGGGCTTGATGCCCTCTACGTAATCCCGCTCCAAGGCCGCTGTCAATGCCTGCTCGTCGAAGACGTCGTCGGCGTCGTTGTCGGGCATGGACGCATCGCTGTTATCGCCCCTGGGATCCGACATAGATGCATCGCCTCTCATGCCGCCCTCTTAAGCAGCATCCAATCGCGGACCCAAATCCTCCGCACCTCCGTCGCGGCGTCGGGCCGATCCTGTGACCCGACGTTGTCCCAACCGACGAGACCCTTTGTACGGCTGTCGCATTGAATGCAACAACTATTGTACCGCCTTTTTACGAATTTTGAAAAAAATTATTTAAAAAGTTACTAGAATTGTTATATATTTGTTTATTTAAATATGTTTTATATTATGAATTATTAGACATTTGCTTAGCTTAAATAAATAATTACAATTGCATTATAATAATTACTTTTTTATATATAAATATTTACTTATTTATTCTTAGATTAGAGTTTTTATTTATTTATTTCCAATTTAATTTCCTAAATAATAAATATTTAATATAATTTATTTAGAACAATTCCTATTTTTTTAAAATTTTCATTTCAATTGTATTTTTTAATTATATTTAGGATTTATTTCCAATTTTTTTGTTTAGGATTTATTTATTTATTTCCAATTTACTTCATTATATCATTTCTACTTTTTTATATATTTAGTGTTAATATTTAATTTATTAGAACAATTCCTAATTATTTCTTTCATTTCATTCTCAATTTATGAAATCATTACATTTTACAACAAGAACATACTCTCATTACACAATTCCTAATATAAACATTTCATCCATTAATTCAATTCAATCCAAATTTATAAGTGCATAATATATGAAAATTAATTCATTCTAAAGACTTCATGTATATCTAATTTTATCGTACAATCTAAACATTTCTATTTATTCAATATATTAAAATAAAATAAAATACCGAAAATACATACTAACAACCTATCGCAATAATTACCGAATAATACATATTCACAACCTATTCCAAATTTACCATTTCAAACGAAATTGGACGAAAAAATTATAAAAATTTAAATTTACGCTACAAAACACATACCTATAGCAAACCTCCTCGTCGTCCTACCTCCAACAGCGCCGACCCTTGTTGCCCCGGTGATCGCTCCAGCCCGGGAGCCTTGCGCGACGATCATTTCGGTGCCCACCGCATTACCTGATCCAGCGCCCAAACCTAGTGAGCCGATATTCTTGGCTCTTTATGCGGTCCTGACGCCGACTATGCATCGTGATTGTGCCACCATTGTTGTTGATTGCATGTTTGCCCTGGCCCTCACACGCTCTAAGCAAGGACGCCTCGAATCTAAGGGAGGGTGAATGATGCGATCCTACCCGTCCAACAACGGGTCTACTACGCATCATGCAAGGCCGCGCCCGTGGTGGACCCCTTTAATACGATCCTACCCGTCCAACAACGGGTCTACTAAGCGTCGTGTAAAGGCGCGCCCGTGGAGGCCTCCTTGGCCACTTAACACCTTTCTACTTATAGTATTTATGTTTTTTTGAGATGCTTTCTATTATTAGACATTACTATGTTTGTTTTCCCAAGTTTAGTATTTACTATTTCAGATGTGTGCTCCACTTATGTTAAATGGGCTAGCCCAATAAGCGTCTCTGCCCATCCGAGACGCCATAGCTCTATTTAAAGCCAACCTTGGCTTCATCTGTAAGCACATTCAAGTTTAATCCAAATTGTCAAGTAGAGTATTTAGCCTCCTTCTTTGGATTTGAGCGTCACATATTCCTCAAATTTCACTGATTAATCTTGATCATCACTCGTCCTCCCTCGATCCACATCGAGCGCAAGAGTGTCATTGACCTCCAATCTTGAAGGCCATCATCTATCCAGTTACAAGAAGAGACGGAACGAGACTCCATCGACCACGACCCGACATCAAAGACGATCCGGGCCTTTCAGATCTTATCACCCCAACATCGGGAATGGGTCCCGCTGCCTCGAGAACGGGGGAGGGAGGCGTATTGTCCCTCCCCAAATCATCGGCCGTCGACACGAGAGGGGGCTTGATGCCCTCTACGTAATCCCGCTCCAAGGCCGCTGTCAATGCCTGCTCGTCGAAGACGTCGTCGGCGTCGTTGTCGGGCATGGACGCGTCGCTGTTATCACCCCTGGGATCCGACATAGATGCATCGCCTCTCATGCCGCCCTCTTAAGCAACATCCAATCGCGGACCCAAATCCTCCGCACCTCCGTCGCGGCGTCGGGCCGATCCTGTGACCCGACGTTGTCCCAACCGACGAGACCCTTTGTACGGCTGTCGCACTAAATGCAACAACTATTGTACCGCCTTTTTACGAATTTTGGAAAAAAATTATTTAAAAAGTTACTAGAATTGTTATATATTTGTTTATTTAAATATGTTTTATATTATGAATTATTAGATATTTGCTTAGCTTAAATAAATAATTACAATTGCATTAGAATAATTACTTTTTTATATATAAATATTTACTTATTTATTCTTAGATTAGAGTTTATTTATTTATTTCCAATTTAATTTCCTAAATAATAAATATTTAATATAATTTATTTAGAACAATTCCTATTTTTTTAAAATTTTCATTTCAATTGTATTTTTTAATTATATTTAGGATTTATTTCCAATTTTTTTGTTTAGGATTTATTTATTTATTTCCAATTTACTTCATTATATCATTTCTACTTTTTTATATATTTAGTGTTAATATTTAATTTATTAGAACAATTCCTAATTTTTTCTTTCATTTCATTCTCAATTTATGAAATCATTACATTTTACAACAAGAACATACTCTGATTACACAATTCCTAATATAAACATTTCATCCATTAATTCAATTCAATCCAAATTTATAAGTGCATAATATATGAAAATTAATTCATTCTAAAGACTTCATGTATATCTAACTTTACCGTACAATCTAAACATTTCTATTTATTCAATATATTAAAATAAAATAAAATACCGAAAATACAAACTAACAACCTATCGCAATAATTACCGAATAATACATATTCACAACCTATTCCAAATTTACCATTTCAAACGAAATTGGACGAAAAAATTATAAAAATTTAAATTTACGCTACAAAACACATACCTATAGCAAACCTCCTCCTCATCCTACCTCCAACAGCGCCGACCCTTGTTGCCCCGGTGATCGCTCCAGCCCGGGAGCCTTGCGCGACGATCATTTCGGTGCCCACCGCATTACCTGATCCAGCGCCCACACCTAGTGAGCCGATATTCTTGGCTCTTTATGCGGTCCTGACGCCGACTATGCATCGTGATTGTGCCACCATTGTTGTTGATTGCATGTTTGCCCTGGCCCTCACACGCTCTAAGCAAGGACGCCTCGAATCTAAGGGAGGGTGAATGATGCGATCCTACCCGTCCAACAACGGGTCTACTACGCATCATGCAAGTCCGCGCCCGTGGTGGACCCCTTTAATACGATCCTACCCGTCCAACAACGGGTCTACTAAGCGTCCTGCAAAGCCGCGTCCGTGGAGGCCTCCTTGGCCTCTTAACACCTTTCTACTTATAGTATTTATGTTTTTTTGAGACGCTTTCTATTATTAGACATTACTATGTTTGTTTTCCTAAGTTTAGTATTTACTATTTCAGATGTGTGCTCCACTTATGTTAAATGGGCTAGCCCAATAAGCGTCTCTGCCCATCCGAGATGCCATAGCTCTATTTAAAGCCAACCTTGGCTTCATCTGTAAGCACATTCAAGTTTAATCCAAATTGTCAAGTAGAGTATTTAGCCTCCTTCTTTGGATTTGAGCGTCACATATTCCTCAAATTTCACGGATTAATCTTGATCATCACTCGTCCTCCCTCGATCCACATCGAGCGCAAGAGTGTCGTTGACCTCCAATCTTGAAGGCCATCATCTATCCAGTTACAAGAAGAGACGGAACGAGACTCCATCGACCACGACCCGACATCAAAGACGATCCGGGCCTTTCAGATCTTATCACCCCAACATCGGGAATGGGTCCCACTGCCTCGAGAACGGGGGAGGGAGGCGTATTGTCCCTCCCCAAATCACCGGCCGTCGACACGAGAGGGGGCTTGATGCCCTCTACGTAATCCCGCTCCAAGGCCGCTGTCAATGCCTGCTCGTCGAAGACATCGTTGTCGGGCATGGACGCGTCGCTATTATCGCCCCTGGGATCCGACATAGATGCATCGCCTCTCATGCCGCCCTCTTAAGCAGCATCCAATCACGAGACCCTTTGTACGGCTGTCGCACTGAATGCAACAACTATTGTACCGCCTTTTTACGAATTTTGGAAAAAATTATTTAAAAAGTTACTAGAATTGTTCTATATTTGTTTATTTAAATATGTTTTATATTATGAATTATTAGATATTTGCTTAGCTTAAATAAATAATTACAATTGCATTAGAATAATTACTTTTTTATATATAAATATTTACTTATTTATTCTTAGATTAGAGTTTTTTTATTTATTTCCAATTTAATTTCCTAAATAATAAATATTTAATATAATTTATTTAGAACAATTCCTATTTTTTTAAAATTTTCATTTCAATTGTATTTTTTAATTATATTTAGGATTTATTTCCAATTTTTTTGTTTAGGATTTATTTATTTATTTCCAATTTACTTCATTATATCATTTCTACTTTTTTATATATTTAGTGTTAATATTTAATTTATTAGAACAATTCCTAATTTTTTCTTTCATTTCATTCTCAATTTATGAAATCATTACATTTTACAACAAGAACATACTCTCATTACACAATTCCTAATATAAACATTTCATCCATTAATTCAATTCAATCCAAATTTATAAGTGCATAATATATGAAAATTAATTCATTCTAAAGACTTCATGTATATCTAACTTTACCGTACAATCTAAACATTTCTATTTATTCAATATATTAAAATAAAATAAAATACCGAAAATACAAACTAACAACCTATCGCAATAATTACCGAATAATACATATTCACAACCTATTCCAAATTTACCATTTCAAACGAAATTGGACGAAAAAATTATAAAAATTTAAATTTACGCTACAAAACACATACCTATAGCAAACCTCCTCCTCATCCTACCTCCAACAGCGCCGACCCTTGTTGCCCCGGTGATCGCTCCAGCCCGGGAGCCTTGCGCGACGATCATTTCGGTGCCCACCGCATTACCTGATCCAGCGCCCACACCTAGTGAGCCGATATTCTTGGCTCTTTATGCGGTCCTGACGCCGACTATGCATCGTGATTGTGCCACCATTGTTGTTGATTGCATGTTTGCCCTGGCCCTCACACGCTCTAAGCAAGGACGCCTCGAATCTAAGGGAGGGTGAATGATGCGATCCTACCCGTCCAACAACGGGTCTACTACGCATCATGCAAGTCCGCGCCCGTGGTGGACCCCTTTAATACGATCCTACCCGTCCAACAACGGGTCTACTAAGCGTCCTGCAAAGCCGCGTCCGTGGAGGCCTCCTTGGCCTCTTAACACCTTTCTACTTATAGTATTTATGTTTTTTTGAGACGCTTTCTATTATTAGACATTACTATGTTTGTTTTCCTAAGTTTAGTATTTACTATTTCAGATGTGTGCTCCACTTATGTTAAATGGGCTAGCCCAATAAGCGTCTCTGCCCATCCGAGATGCCATAGCTCTATTTAAAGCCAACCTTGGCTTCATCTGTAAGCACATTCAAGTTTAATCCAAATTGTCAAGTAGAGTATTTAGCCTCCTTCTTTGGATTTGAGCGTCACATATTCCTCAAATTTCACGGATTAATCTTGATCATCACTCGTCCTCCCTCGATCCACATCGAGCGCAAGAGTGTCGTTGACCTCCAATCTTGAAGGCCATCATCTATCCAGTTACAAGAAGAGACGGAACGAGACTCCATCGACCACGACCCGACATCAAAGACGATCCGGGCCTTTCAGATCTTATCACCCCAACATCGGGAATGGGTCCCACTGCCTCGAGAACGGGGGAGGGAGGCGTATTGTCCCTCCCCAAATCATCGGCCGTCGACACGAGAGGGGGCTTGATGCCCTCTACGTAATCCCGCTCCAAGGCCGCTGTCAATGCCTGCTCGTCGAAGACATCGTTGTCGGGCATGGACGCGTCGCTATTATCGCCCCTGGGATCCGACATAGATGCATCGCCTCTCATGCCGCCCTCTTAAGCAGCATCCAATCACGAGACCCTTTGTACGGCTGTCGCACTGAATGCAACAACTATTATACCGCCTTTTTACGAATTTTGGAAAAAATTATTTAAAAAGTTACTAGAATTGTTCTATATTTGTTTATTTAAATATGTTTTATATTATGAATTATTAGATATTTGCTTAGCTTAAATAAATAATTACAATTGCATTAGAATAATTACTTTTTTATATATAAATATTTACTTATTTATTCTTAGATTAGAGTTTTTTTTATTTATTTCCAATTTAATTTCATAAATAATAAATATTTAATATAATTTATTTAGAACAATTCCTATTTTTTTAAAATTTTCATTTCAATTGTATTTTTTAATTATATTTAGGATTTATTTCCAATTTTTTTGTTTAGGATTTATTTATTTATTTCCAATTTACTTCATTATATCATTTCTACTTTTTTATATATTTAGTGTTAATATTTAATTTATTAGAACAATTCCTAATTTTTTCTTTCATTTCATTCTCAATTTATGAAATCATTACATTTTACAACAAGAACATACTCTCATTACACAATTCCTAATAAAAACATTTCATCCATTAGTTCAATTCAATCCAAATTTATAAGTGCATAATATATGAAAATTAATTCATTCTAAAGACTTCATGTATATCTAATTTTACCGTACAATCTAAACATTTCTATTTATTCAATATATTAAAATAAAATAAAATACCGAAAATACGAACTAACAACCTATAGCAATAATTACCGAAAAATACATACTAACAACCTATTCCAAATTTACCATTTCAAACGAAATTGGACGAAATAATTATAAAATTTAATTTTACGCTACAAGCAAACCTCCTCGTCATCCTACCCCGATAGGCGTATCGTCTGAAGTCAAAGTGACCCCGCCACGAGTACGACTGCAACGGGTTCGACGCCCCCGACCGCGATCTCGATCGGCGGTGTCCTCCTCCACCACTTCTCTGACCGCCGCCGCCGCGCCACCGCTGGTAGAGCCTCCATTGCAGCCACCTTAGTTGGACCGCCATTACTTGGCCGCGCCACCTCCTACACTGGCCCGCCTCCAAGAATCTCCGCCGCCACTTCGCTGCCGACAACGACGTCTACCGCCGCTCCACCGCCAAAACTCATTTTTTTATGGGGATTTTTGAAGGAGAAGAGAGAGATCAGGGAGAGAGATGGGAAATTGGGAAGAAAGAGGGGAGATGGGGGGAATTATCGCCGTCAAAAACAAATGTCGTCGCCGCCGCTGCAACGGGAAGAAGAGAGGAAGAAGAGGAGCCGCGCGACTCCTCTTAACCTACCTGGTGTACGCACAAATCTGGCGTATGCCAAATTTTTGTGTACATCTTAATAAATAAAAAGCTCTATGCCATATACTGGCATAGAGCTTTTTGTATTTTTTTAAAATCATATGTATTTGTGGATTTTAGCCTTCTGCGCTTGTATCCTGGTACGCCATGTTTCTGCGTAGTAAATTATAGTGCGAAAAGTAAAAAATGGTAGTATATATAGAATCTGCCAAAAAATCTAAAAAAAGTATTTAAAAAAGGTTAAATTTGCCATTTATACAATCATATCACTCAATGGCTCTTAAGTTTAGCTTTACATCTCCTTTTATCCAATTTTCATAATTATTCCTCACTATTCACTACTACGTATGTAAACCTCACTCTAAAAAATAAGTATAAGAATTTTAGATAGCTCGTACTTTACGTGATCCAATCAATGGTGTGGACTACACTTTGGCCTTATTTGGTTGAGTTAAAACACTTTATTACTTTTATAGATTTTTTTCCAGAAATAAAATTTTCAAATTTTGGAAAATATGTTATCAATTTTCACAATTATTCCTCACTATTCACTACTACGTATGTAAACCTCACTCTAAAAAATAAGTATAAGAATTTTAGATAGCTCGTACTTTACGTGATCCAATCAATGGTGTGGACTACACTTTGGCCTTATTTGGTTGAGTTAAAACACTTTATTACTTTTAAAGATTTTTTTCCAGAAATAAATTTTTCAAATTTCGGAAAATATGTTATCAATTTTCATAATTATTCCTCACTATTCACTACTACATATGTAAACCTCACTCTAAAAAATAAGTATAAGAATTTTAGATAGCTCGTACTTTACGTGATCCAATCAATGGTGTGGACTACACTTTGGCCTTATTTGGTTGAGTTAAAACACTTTATTACTTTTAAAGATTTTTTTCCAGAAATAAAATTTTCAAATTTCGGAAAATATGTTATGGAATAAATTTTATTCCTACTACACACTGTGTGATAAAAAAACCCTCATATAAAATATTTTTCCTAATCACACTTTGATGCATACCCATATTTTTAATATAAAAAATTAAAACTATTTATACTAAACAAACTCTTGATTAGTAAAATAATAATGGTCCAAAGAAACATCCATGAATTAAAAAATATAAGAAAATGGAAAGTACCATAAAAGCTAAGAAAATAAAAGAATATAAGGGAGGGGCCACACGTTACGCGAATGACAGAACTCACCGCCCCGTACAAGGTTGCACGTGTCCGAGTGATTAAGTAGTTAATCAACCGTGTGTCTTTAATTGTGACTTAATAACTACCAACAATGCAAAAACAACCCCGAACCCGAAAAAAATGCTCTTCGTACAACATCAACAAAAAACCCTAGAAACCTTCCATGCGCCGCCTCTTTCCTTCGCCCTTGCCTCTGCCACCGTCCTCTTTCTTCTTTTCTGCAATCAAACCCCACAAAGAACTCAGGTAATACTGACTTAGGAGCTAGCTTGGGGCCGTGTGGTGGGTCTCTAGCCTTGATGGGACCCATGGTCACATCATCCTCCCCCCTTGGAGAGGATTCGACCTTGAATCCTTAGCCCCTGCTAGAAGAAAGCACAAAAAGTTAGACACTTCAAACACGCCCAAGTAAACTTGCTTAGTAGGGCAAATAAGGGCATCTACCCTAGTTGCATGCATGAAGAGAAGTTTAAAGGACTTCCCTTATTCAGGCTAATTTTTTCCTCCTTGTCAACCCTAGGACAAACTATATGTGAATAGTTGGACAACACCCCAAGTAGACAAGCAACATGCACACGATAATCAACAAAGTGCATTTTAAGCCTGAACTTTAGAATACAAGAAAAGGGTAAGAAAACTCCCTTAGATCTTGTGTTGGCATAAGCGAGTTCATGAGGCATTAGAATCTTCCTTCTTGCTTCTACAATAGCATTTGGCGGGTGAAAGAACTCATGAGGCATAAGAGGTGTCCTAGGAAGAGGACTTGATGCTGCTACACCATTGCGAGCCCAACGAGCAACTCTTCAAGAAGAATCAAGTTGCCCAGGCGTCATGGGTTCTAAGAAAAGTTGCCTCCCATCTTTCACAAAGCGTAGGACATTTTTTCTCCCTTTATGAGTTACATCCAAGTCAAACTGCCATGGATGCCCCAATAGGAGATCGCAAGCGGTAAGGGGAAGCACCTCAAACATTTTCGTGTCCGAGTAAGGCCCTACCTCGAACTTCACATATGCCTTCCTTGTCACGGCCACTTGTGTGTCACCATTGATCCAGCTCATGGCGTAGGGCACGGGTTGGGGAAATGGTTCAAGGCCAAGTTGATCGACCACAGATTGAGAGATGAGATTGTGATCGCTTCCACTATCGATCATAACAAGGTAATGGTTGTCATACCCATCTATCTTGCACTTGTGGAAGAAGATTTGTGAACATTGGAGCACAGATTCTTGCCATTGATTTAGAGGGGGCGGCGCCAAGGGTCCATCAATAGAATCTTCAATCCTAGAAGCCATAAAACACTCTCCAATTTCAGCATAGGCTTTGACCTCTTCTACTTGCAATTCCCCGGCTAACTTCCCATCATCTTCTTCGTCAGCTGACTCATAGTCTCCATGGGCAGTCATAAGAACTTGCTTCTTAGATGGGCAGTCTCTTGCCATGTGTCCTCGGCCCATGCACTTGTAGAACCTAATGTCACTTGTCCTTGCTTTAGGATCTTGGGTAGTTTGTTCCCTCTTTGACAAAAGGCTTTGTATCTTGGCCCTTAGAAGTCTATTTCTCTTTTGATGTAGACACATCCTACCTCTTTGATTGCCCAAAGTCATGCTTCTTAGGAAGAGAATCATGCAATTGAGTAGCATAGTGCAAATCATCATGAATACTCTCAAAGCATTGGAGATCAGCCGGTGTTCTAATTTCTGGATTCATCCCCGCAATGAACTTCTCGGGAAGCCTAAGACCTGAACGCAAAAGCAAATGGCATAGCTCCTTATAGTACTCATCCAGGGTGCAATTTCCTTGACGAAGCAACACAAGCTTATGATGCACTCGTTGCTCATAGTTGGACGGCACAAATCTCCTTCTCAAGGCCCCTTTCAAGGCTGTCCAGGTGGTCAAGGGAGGATCTAAATCAACTTTCCTATATTCTTTCTCATCATTCCACCATAGGAGCGCAAATTCAGAAAAGTGAATGGTGGCAAGGGGCACTCTTTCTTCTTCCCCAAGCCAAAGATAATCAAACACTTGATGGGCCTTCAACTCACATTCAAAGAATGCTTTCGGGTCAGACGAACCTGTAAAAGTAGGAACACTCACCTTAGGACCTTGGTGGTGTCGGCGAGGGCGTTGCGGTGGGGCTATCGACTCATCATTGTCCGAAGCTACGGGTTCATAGCCATAGCGATGAGAAGCCCTTTCATGACGTGGCTGCACTTGAGGAAGTGGGGGTCTTGGAACTTCTAACGCCAGCACATGCCTTGGTAGCATAGTTTTCCGCGCATAGGACACACCTTGTTCGCTTTGCCACTCTTTCTCGAACTTATGACTTCTTACTCGACTTTTTCTGGCTACTAGCCTTTCTTTCTCGAGTTTCCTTGGGTTAAAAACCTTTGATTACACTTAAGACAATAGAACTGGGAACAAATTCCTCGACTGGGTTGAGCACATACCTAATTGATGAAGGAATTTTAGTTTTTGGTTGTTTTCAGTTGGCTTGAGTTATCTCAAGTTGTTTCCCGTATCTTGTAGCTCCTCGAATGGTTCAGTTGGTTACATGAATCACACAACTTCAATCAAAGTTTGTTGAGGCACAAATAAGGAAAAAAAAACCAGAAAAATCGGCTCAATTAATGCAAGAATTTCAGAAAGTTTTAGCAAGAAATTCAAGAGTTAAGTGGATTAATGGAAGTGGCTTCAATTATTGCAAGAGCTTTAAATGAAATCAGTTTATTCCAACCCAAGGGTTGTCTTCAACCTGCAAACTCCACGTTTTTTGTCCAGAAATTCAGCAAACTTACACAACAATGGCACGAAATCAGGTTTGCTTGCAAGAACAACTAAGTTCGACTTTCAAAATCAGAATTTTGAGCGTTTACCTTGCGTGGCTTTGATACCACGTGATAGGATCTGCCTTCTCTTTGTCCACGGTACAAGGGAAATGCTCCAACTGAGGCCCAAGTGAAGAAAGGGACACGACCTGGTTTCTACGGGGAACCAAATGCCAGGAAATCTGTCATGTCTTCAACTGGCTCGTTCTCTCTGTTTCGGACTCCGAATTGAATGATTCCAAATCCCAGAGTTAGATCCGGAGGTCTAGATAATTTACTCAAAATTAGAGCATGAACGGATCAGGGTCTCAGAAGTTATATGGATTTTACTGAGGGGTCACAGGCAGTTCAGCGAAGGGGTGTTGATGATGTGGGTTCTGCGAAGGAGGAGTAGAGGAGGGTGGAAGTGAGTGTTTTGATGAGAAAATGGTGAAGTGGAGTTGCTGGATAGGTGCACTTCAAAGGAGGATGTAACGCACCCCCAAGAAAGAGCAAGTTTGATCTTCTACGGTGGGATATAACTCACCCAAAGGAGAAGATCAAGAGTAGCTCGATATGACACACGAACTAAGTACTTTTCTTGGGTAAAACTAAGCTTAAGCTGCTGGGTTTTGATTGAAAGTTGATATGCTTACAATGGCTGAGAAGAAGACTATATATAGCCTTGGAGAAACAAGTTACAAGGGACCCTTGACATGCCAAAGATCACCAAGCATCAAAACTGATCTAGCCTTCATTTCAAGCTGGAAAATGACATTTAAAGCTTGAGAAAATGATAAAAAGAAATAAAAACTGAATCCACATTGAATGCCCAGCTTCACACCCAAGTTTGCTTCAAGGATTCGATGCCAATGCATCCGGATGAGCCACAAGCAACATGACCGAGCCAACTTGACTTTCCCTCGGCACTCCTTGGCTCATTAGACCCTCCATGAGCCTAGATTGGAGTTATTGGGCCTTGGCACGGGTGATGGTTCCCTGAGACGGAACATTGTTGGTGGTTCCCTGAGATGAAACATTGCGGGTGGTTCCCTGAGACGAAACATTTCGGGTGGTTCCCTGAGACAGAACATTGCCGGTAGTAGGAGTGGAACCCGAAGAAGTTGGCAGAGGCAAGTTAGGGGCCGCGGAGGGCGTCGGCGAGGGCGGCGAGAGTGTGTCAAGGGGCAGCACCTCCTGGCCATCAAGGTCTTGATGGGGCGTAGTCACATCACCAACTCCTCCCACTTGTTCAAGGGTTGGCTAATATTGAGATCAAACTATCCTTTCTTTGTTGTCGTTACATTTTCAAGCAATTTCCAGAATTTCTCTTATCTAAGGCATGCAACTACGACACCTTTACAAGTGTTGAATTCCGGTATTGGTTCTCCATGGCCTACATGATGTGATTATATCCCATCAAGGAAGCCTAGGCCCTCCAAGCGCCCCAGTCGCCGCCACGCACTTACCTCCCTCGGCACCCAAAGAGTCACCAGAGGCCACCACACCACTGCCACCACTTTGCTCGGACACGAAGGGTTCCCCAGAGGCCTTGGATGCTGAACGGTTGAACCAAGCCAAGCGCGCCGCGGAAGCCTTGACTAAGCTAGATGATGGCCACCACTCATTGCCCTTGGCCGGCGCTTCCACGGCACCAACTTCCAACCTTCACGATGGCTCGGCCATCCAGAGCTCACTTCACTCCTCGGATCATACCAAAGACTCTCACCCCAAGTTGGCCGATGAAAGTCTCAAGGAGCCACGCCATCGCCACTCACCTCCCTCCACGCGCGGCCAAGCTAGGGTTTTGCCCTTGGACCACGGCGATGACTCACCACCTGGAGCCATTACTCGCACACGAGCTAAGAAGCTTCAAACTAAGCTCAAGGGGGGTCTTTTGAGCCTAGAAGTGCCGAGCCAAAACCTTGAGGGCTTGACGACATTGCTCGTGGCACTTCGAACCACCTAAGGAGCCTAAACCGCCGGCATTTTTCCCAAGCCTTCTAGAAGACTTTGAAGCCGGCCCTATTCTAATATTTTAAGATTATTATTAAGTATTTAGTGAATTAAGAGTGTGCTTTAATAAGGGTTTTTCTTGGGGAGGGGGAGAGGCTAGGAGTTAAAACTTGTTGGCCATTTGAAGGGTTGGTCAAGTGCTCCTTGGGGGCCTATATAAGGCTTCGGCCTTGGCCTTGTAAAATCACTTCCAACTTGAATCAAAACCTCTCTAAGAGTTCTATTTCCCCTCGGAAAAATCTCAGCTTCAAATTAGTTTGTGAGTTACATCAAACTATCTTCGATCTTCCTCTTCGGGTGTGTTGCATCCCCTAGGTGTTGATCCCCCTTGTTCCTCTTAATGGTGTGTTATATCCACTCAAGAAGATCACTTATCCCTTCACTTGCACCACCAAACCCATCACCATCCATTCCCCTTTCACGATTATTCATCCAAAGCCAACCTCTCTCGGATCTCCCTCGTCAAACCCTCTGCGACCTCTTAGGAGAATCTCCATAACATCCGATTCCCAGATCCAATCACTATCAAATTTTGAGATCTGACACTAGACTTCAAGATCCAACTTCCGGCGTTGGAATAATCCAATTTGAAATCCGGAACAAAGAGAACGATGCCATTGAAAACGGAACAGAATTCTGGAAATAAGACTGTCGTGGAGGATCAAGACTCATCCTTGCTTTGGAACCCACCTTGGTGTCTACCTTGCACCGAGGCTGAAGAGATCGTCGATCCTATCATGTGGTATCAGAGCCACGCAAGGTAAACGCTCAAACTTGATTATAAACGTTGATCTTAGTTCAAGTTGCAAGCCTTCATGCTATTTCGTGACTTGTGCGATCGATTGGCTGAATTCCGATTGTGTTGTTTGAACTTTGGTTGCTGGAAAAACACTCTAGAATTTTGTCTTTCTACAGTTGAATACGACCCTTGAATTTGCTTAAAAAAACAAAACCGGCAAACCTTTCATTATGTCACCCGCCAAACTCATTGGCTTCATCTTCCTTTCTCATTACACCTTAGTTATTAGCTTGCTTCTTTCTTAATTTTTGCTACAATTAATTTGTGTGGCTTGTGGAGTTTCTTGAGATTAAAACCGAACCAATTAAGAGGCAAGGATACGGGAAAATACTTGAGAAAACTCAAAGCCAACTGAAAGAAAAACAAAAATTGAAAGTCCGGCAAATTGTAGACTTGTGCTCACCTCAGTCAAGAAGTTTGTCTATCATTGTTATAATTCTCAAGTGTAATCAAAGGCATATAGCCAAGGAAACTCGAGAATAAAGGGCTAGGTAGCCAGAAAAAGTCGAGTAAGAAGTGGGAAATGAGAAGTTCGAGAAAGAGTGGCGAAGCCAGAAAAAAGCGAACAAGTTGAATTTGAGGACCTTGTATTAGTACCTTCCTTCACTCTTGTGTTGGTTCGTGTTTGATCAAAAGGATTTAGCAAGTTCATACAAGTTTTGTGGCTTACTTTTGCTTGATTGAGTCTACCCAAGGGCATTGTTGTGACCTCACCTCTTCTTTAGTTACATGTTATCCATTTGGGCCTTCCTCTACAAGTTTTATAAAAAGCCTTAATCAAATCAAGAGGCCAAGAAAAAGGCAACAAGGCCCATTGATTCAAAAAAGAAAAGAAAATGAGAGAAGGTCCACTTCACTTTTCTTTCTCTCTTCTTGGTTGGGCCACATTCTTTGGTGGGCTCTCTCACCTCCCCTTGGCACCTTGGGCCAAGCCTACCTCTCCATATTCTTCTAGGTGGCTTGTCACCACTTGTCTCCTTCCTTGGGCCCATAAGGGAGGCTGAATTATGTTCAATCTAGGCTTGTCCTCCATTGTCATCTTGGACATTCTTCCATCTAGTCTAAATCATCCACTTGGGCCTTATTTGGAATTACCTTAGCCTACCCCATAATCCTAAGTTACGTGCTTGCTTCAAGTGTGGCGGTCGTGGCCACCTCCAACGGGATTGTCCCAATGTCAAGCGGGTCTTGTTCACCGCCACAAGTGGGTATGAATCCTTTAATGATGAAGAGGAGACCCCGGAGGACGAGCATGAGGCCGCCGCGGACGGCATTTATGAGGACTATGATTGCGCTCCTCTTGAGCATGGAGTCGCCGCCCCTTTGAGCTTGGTGACTCGACGTGTGCTCTTGGTCCACGAGGGTGACACAAAGGACCAACGGGAGAGTCTCTTTCACACTCGATGCCTCATGGGTACCACCTCCCTTAGTGTGATAATCGATGGTGGGTCATGTGCCAACTTTGAGCTAGGCAATGCCACATTGCTTTCTCCATTGGCTCCTACTTTGATCAAATTTTGTGTGATGTGATTTCTATGGATGCCACTCACATTTTACTAGGAAGGCCTTGGCAATTTGATAGGCGAGTGATCCATGATGGCTTCCTCAATACCTTTGTCTTTGTCCATGATGGGAAGCGGATCACTCTCTTGCCTATGTCTCCACGAGAGGTTCTTGAAGATCAAATCAAGAGAAATCGGCTCAAGGCCCTTGAAGCTCACGATCCCTTGGCAGCCCACACCCAAGTCAAGGCGCCCTCCATCGGCCCCGCGTCGGCAACCGTCTCCATTCGCGCGGTTCACGTGCCGGCTTCCTCCGGTCAGCCGGCGGCGCGTGTGATCGACACTATTTTGTAGTGCATTTCTAGGGGTTGTTACCAGGTTTGAGGTGCCATTTGGATGGATTTAGTGCACAACTGTGGATTATGGAGTTAGAGAGGAAAAGTGTGGATTTGGTGGTCTGGAGAAGCAAATTGAAGATATCCAGAGGAAGAGGAGTTGACCACTGAGGAGAAGAAGAAGAACCAAGGAGAGAGTCCACACGAGAGTAGAAGAACAATGTGCTGAATTCAATTGATTCGTTCTCTTTACGCAGAAGTCCAAATGGAGTGATTCCAATTCTAGGCGTTCGCTCTTGAAGTCTACTGAAAATCCTCAAAATATGAGCGCAATCCGAGTTGGGAATCAAAAGTTATGGCATTTTTACGGAAGTATCGCAGGAGTTGAACCGAAGAAATCTGGCGGCGACCGACGCCAGGCTTACGGCGACCGCCGCCGTGTCGGATGCGGAACCGAACCACTTTTCCTTACTTTGTTATTTTGGATTATTATTAGTATTTTTTATTATTTCGTTTTTGACCTTTTTTGGAAGACCTTATTATTTTCTAGTATTGAGGGTTAGAAGGGAGCTTGGCCTCCCTTATCATCGTTTTTCATCTTTTCTCTATTCTACGTACTTGGTTATGAAGAACTAAGCCACTCTTGCTTAGTCAGACGCTGAAGCTTTCGTTTTTATTCAGTTGTGAGATTTTCGTTCCTTATCTATTGCATGGATTTTATCTATTCTCTTGCTTGAATTGCTTATGATTAATATTGATAATCTCTAGCCTGCGCAACTAGGGTTTGTCGTTATTGATCTATTGCTAGATTTAGATTGTTACTGGTTGAGCATATCTTTATCGGAGTAGCAACTGCATCGTACTAGTAACTGGTTGTGCTAGTCTTATGCAGAAGAGAACTGATTTACATTCTAGGATAAAAGCTGGTTGTTTTATGCTAGAATTGTATCCAACTATATTCCTATTCTTAACGCTGCTGTTAAACTGAATCTTGATAGTTTCAGGGTTGTTTAATTAGTTAGTGCTAATAGTATCTGGTTATGCTATTAGTTATATCTGAAAAGGAATTGGAATTTCCATTGCATGAGATATTGAATGATTTTCTAGGATCAACTTGTCATACGAATAGTGGATGTTGTTTGACTGAGCTATTTTCCCATCACTGATTTCACAACTTTTAGTTTGTTTGCCTTTGCATGCTTAGATTTACTGAAACATACAAAACCCCCCTTTGGTTACTTTGGATTGACATATAAATTGCATATAACGATAGACTATGTCTCCCTGTGGACTCAACCTTTACTTACATAGAACTACAGTTTAAGGTTTGTTTGGATATTTTGCATAGCTGGAATTAGCACGACAAATTCCTGTTATCAGCGTGCACACACGACTTCCCTCCAAGGGCGTGGCAAGCAACGCCTCCTTTTGGTTCGTCGCCGCGACCTCCCGCCGGCACCTCATGATGGGCTCCTTTGTTCCAACTTGGTGCATCCCTTTGATCACACCATCATGAGAGGTGTGGCCTTGCTTCTCCATTGGCCGCCGCCCTCACTACCTCCGTAGGCCGCGCCATTGCCACGCTACCAAGGAGACCGGCCGCCCCTCAAGGAGCTCTCACCGCTCGGCCATCATGCGGCTTTTGCCCTCTTGCGGATGCATGCACGTGGAATGGCCCTTGTGGAACTTTCTCCCTTTGATGACCGGAACGAGAAGGACCTAGACAAGATTGTCCACATCTTATCTCCAAGGTATGAGCTTCCATCTCCTTGTCATGCTGACACTGTCATGCTTCACATTCCTTTGTCTTTGCATGCACCCGAAACACTCCATAGTCCTCTCTCCCCGGCGTTTGCCACTTTAGGTGACCTTGCGAGACATTCTTGGGATGACTTTCCCCTTCCCCGAGCGCTTGTGCTTTGTGCCCTTAGATCCCCATTTGGGAAATTGTTGCTTAAGGATGCCCTCGAGTGTCATATAGAGTTTGGGAACACAAGATCTATAGCCACCTTTGAGGATTATACCTTTGCATCGACACTTGTTCCCCTTTTGCCTAGGTTCGACCCTCTCGGGCCTTACACACCCTTTTTCCATCCATCCACCACTTGGGAAGACCTAGCTACGGTTTTTCTAACCGGATTGCACATGTGTAAGAAGGGGAGGGATTCCATATATGTTTTGGGTGCTACACCCCTTAGGAGAGCTCATGGCATTTCTTGTCTACTACAGCCACCTACAACCGAGCTAACTCGCTTTCCATTTGGCTTCGAGGCAACATTCCATGGAATCCCTAATGCTATTGTTGTGGCTTGGGCACCTACTTTAGTGACTCATTTTTGGAGCTTTTGGTGGCTGAATTTTGGGATGAGCTGTATCTTGGACACTAGTTTCCATCTCCCCCCCCCCAATGACTTGCTTAGAGCCATCCTTAAGGCCCCCCACACCATTGGCTAACTTTTCCATTACTTGTTGAGTTTGCTTATTCTAGGACTTTTGTGGACTTGCCTCCACCATGTGCACGGATTCCAGCCCGGGGTCGCTTCAATCCCCACCCATACGGCCATGACTCCTCCCGAGTGATCAAGTGGCTCATAGATGTTGCAACCGAATTGAGGACAATTCTCCCTCAAGAAGGGGAGAGTAATGAGTGCCAAGCACCCATCGACAAGGACATTCAAGGCCCGGTGACTACGGCCCGAGCTCGAGCTATGGCCCAAGCCATCAATGGCCTAGTCCACCGAGCCATCACAAGTCCGAACCAAGGCAAGCCTTTCGGCCTTTGGCAAGATCACTATTGTGCTTCACCTCGGACTAGCCATGGCGCCGGCGCCTCTATGCCACGACAATCAAGCCTCGGGGCTTCGACTCTAAGGCATCAAGGTGTGCGCCATCCCCCAAGCCTATGGCTTCTATCCCTGATGTGGCTACGCCCCATCAAGTGCCATCTACAAGCGTTGCTGCCCCAGATGTTGATCTGGAGGTAGTCCGCCGGGCACTTCTTCGAGTTCCCCGCACACCAAGGACTCCACACATCCATTTGACCCAGATGAGTCCATCCAGCCCGTGAATTACGTGGAAAGTGGGTCCGAGCTTATCGAGCACCGTGCTCCTTTCACCGCGCCGCCAACTCCTCCGTTGGCGTCTCCTGAGCCACCGCCAAGGGCGATCACCCGCGCACGAGCCAAGGAACTCAATCAACAGCTGCTGAAAGGCCTATTCTTCCTTGGTGCGCCGAGCCAAGTTGCATTGGAGCCGGTGATGCTACTCATGGCGTGCTCGGATGCCTAGCCGCTGCGCATGTGGGTGCCGAGAGACTTTACACACGCATTTTGGACGTCATTTTATGCCTTAATGTTTGTGTAATTGTTATGTCTTTATTTCATCTTAAACTTGGGTTTATTTTTCATGACATTTTGGCATTGAATGCCTTAGAGTTCGGCTTGGGTAGGCCGAGAGTTTGAAGGCCTTTATAAGGCTGCTTGTGAACCTTGTTCTGGACAGGTATTATTTGAATCAAAAACTGAGTTTGGCTGCTACCAATTTGCTCCCTCAAACATCCGCTCGTGAGTAAGTTCGAGCTCGGGTTCCTTGGATTGAGTGAGTCACATCTCGTCCCATCGCCACCCATCGTCTTCAAGCCTCGGTGAGTCGCATCCGAGCTCGGAGTCGCCTATCCCCTACCACCGGTCCCTCCTCCATCTCTTCCTCACCACACATCTCCGGAACTTCATTCCCTTCCGCCATCCACCTTCGCAGAACACGTCCTGCCACCGCTGCCAGCCCTTGCGCTTGCTTCCGGCCGTCGTCTTGGAGCTTACCTTGCACCGTGGCCTCCCTGGATCCTTGCTCGCATCATGTGGTATCAGAGCCCCATGAGGTAAGCTTGTGACACCTTGAATCTTGTTTAGTTACGTTCAGTTGAGCAAGCATAGTTGAGTGAATCCTGAATTTTCATAAGTTGAGTTTTCTGTTGTTTTGAGTCTGGTCGTGGCTGTATATGCTCGGTTTTGGTGGGGTTTGGCATCTAAAATTTTCCCTACACTTCATTGCTGTTGTTTGCTTGTGTTGTCAACCGGTATACCCTATGCAAGTCTGTCCTCCTTGCCGCTGAATCTGTTACCTTTTTTTTCGGCTTCCTGTGTGGCTTTGACTTGCAGGAAACATGCGGCCTTCCTGTCATGTGTTACTCGGACCCTAGGTAGAAGGCGAAGCTAGCTGTGGCCGATTTTCCTTGCAAACGTGAGACCACCAAAAGACCAGCCTGATGCGTTAGCTTTCTTCACTAATTAATTTTGTCCGTCCACTTGCCAATACCGCTTACTTAATTAGCCTTTGGATAAGTTAGTGCCTTTACAGCTAATTCATATTTCCACTTGCCATGTTTCTATGATGATTGCTTTCAAATAATTTTTTTTTGGCGTGACCTGCACCTGTTCGTGTGCCCCTACTGTGTTTGAACATTCTTGCATTTAATAAATCCTTTGCTGCATGGTTCGAGTAACTGAATGTGACTTGTGTGCTTGATTTCAATCCGACGCAATCAAATTCGAGTGGTACGAACAACTTCAGCTTAAGGGTGGTCCAACAAGATATAATGTATACATTAGGAAGCCAACCCCTAGTGTATATTATACAAAAAATTTAGGACCTTGTGCTTGATATTTAAAAAACAAAATTGCAAACCCGAAAGCCATCACAAGTGATGTGATAATATGAGGGCAGTGGAATCGAACCCCCGACCCTTTGATATGAGGGCAGTGCAATACCCATCATATCACCAATTGGGTTGCAGATGTGATCCGAGCCCACCTGGGTCCGCCTTCCCATGGTCTGCCTCGATCGGCGGTCTGATCCAGCGGCCCAGCCCACGGTCTGCCTCAATCGGCGGTCTGACCGTTGGTGCCCTGATCACAAAGCAGGGCTGTAGCCCCTGCACCCCAACCTGGAGGGAGGCTTGCGCCTGTTAATCCTCCAGGATGTTGGTGGGGGGACTCGAACCCCCGACCCTTTGATATGAGGGCAGTGGAATGCCCATCATATCACCAACTACACTGCATTCGAGTCCCCCCACCAACATCCTAGAGGATTAACAGGCGCAAGCCTCCCTCCAGGTTGGGGTACAGGGGCTGCATCCCTGCTCTGTGATCAGGGCACCAGCGGTCAGACCGCCGACTCGAGGCAGACCATGGGCTGGGCCGCTGGGTCAGACCACCGATCGAGGCAGACCATGGGAAGGCGGACCCAGGTGGGCTCGGATCACATCATAAAAGTGCACTTTTTTGATGCGGTTCGAGGTGGACCCCACATGCCATGGACCGGGCCCTCGGCCGTAAACCTGGGTCCTGTGGGCTGTCAACCACCCAGCCAGCCCCTCAGTCGGGCTCACCAGCTGGCGAGGCCTAGCCCAACCACGAACAACCCACTTTTATGATGAAGTTTGAGCCCACCTGGGACCGCCTTCACTTGGTCTGCCTCAAGTCGGCGATCTGACCCAACGGCCCAGCCCACGGTCTGCCTCGAGTCGACGATCGGACCGTTGGCGCTCAACCCTCCCTCGGTCTGCAGACCGTACACCCCAACCCGTCTCCTGGTAAGCGCGAGGCTACACCAGGTGGGTTGCTGTCGGGGGGATCGAACCCCCGACCTTTGATACAAGGGCACATGGAATGCACCTTGTATCACCAATTGGGCTGCAGCTCAATTGGTGATACAAGGTGCATTTCATGTGCCCTTGTATCAAAGGTCGGGGGTTCGATCCCCCCCGACAGCAACCCACCTGGTGTAGCCTCGCGCTTACCAGGAGACGGGTTGGGGTATACGATCTGCAGACCTGGGGAGGGTTGAGCGCCAGCGGTCCGATCGCCGACTCGAGGCAGACCGTGGGCTGGGCCGCTGGGTCAGATCGCCGACTTAAGGCAGACCAAGTGAAGGCGGTCCCAGGTGGGCTCAAACCTCATCAACAAGCACAAGACGGCCCTTACCTTGTAGAGGTTGTAAAACTCGGACTTGGCATAACCTGAAAAAAGAAAAAGAAAAAAAAAGAGGCCAAGCAAAGACCATAGGTGACATCTTGGAGGACCACGCCGCAGCTCGGGATTAGTCGTCCACTGAATTTGCTTGAAGACGATTGGTTGAGCAAACAAATCGGGTTCGAGTATTTGAACTTGTGGTGACTTGGGTTGTCATTTGCTTGAGTGTTTGACTGTAGCTAGTGTCACTTGCTTGTGTGTTAAGTCCAAAACTAGGCATCCTAGGAACCTACCTTTGCCCTAGGAACCACTTGCTTGCTGCGTAGCTTGGCGTGAAGCAAGGAAAAACGAGCTCTTTAGGCGGCCTAAGGTCCATTGGCAAGCTTGGCATCGCAAGGGCCTCGTGTGAGTCATAGTTCTCGGACCAAGTTGGAAGCATGAGTAAGACGCCGAACGCCGGCAAGGGCATCACCATTTCTGAGCCCCTTTCTACACCTCCTATCACCATGGATGTAATTAAGGAGGCCATCCTCGCCAGCCAAGAAGCCATGGACGAGAGGTTGCATCAGTTGATCCACACTCTTGAAGAGAGACATGCAACCTTCGAGAGAAGTATATACTCCAAGATTGAGCAATCCTTGAGAGGTCGGTCGAGTGAACCCCGGGAGCCCGACACATCATCTTATGCCTTACCAAGGAGAAGGAAGCTACTCTCGAGGTCTTACACAAGAGGTTTTCCCAATTGTCCTTGGGCGGAGCTACTACTACCGAAGCTCCATTGTTGATCGCCCCGAGAGAAGAGGATGGTATGAATTCTGACTTTCAATTTCCCACTTCTTTATCTCATCCTCCTAGTTTGCCTTTATTGCGCACTAACCATGCAGGTGAGGACTCACGAGGGGCTCGTGCAAGACAACAAGAGTCGTTTCCATTGAGGGAACGAGAGCCCTATCCACCTCCGCACCACGAGCCGAATCCTCCAAGAAATTCGGCCTTCAACATGATGCCTCGAAGGAATGTGGCCCAGAGAGAAGACCTACGAGAACGGAGGCCCTACACTCCGAGGATGCCCTATCAAGGAGGTCGTGGATACTACGAGGATGAGCAAGAGAGATTCCAAGGAAGAGATCGACCCCAAGTTCCCAAGATCGAGATTCCCCATTTTGGAGGTACGTGTGACCCTGACTCTTATATAGATTGGAAAAATAAGGTAGAACAAATCTTTTCTTTCTATGAGTGCTCGGAGGCACGAAAGGTAGCCTTGGCTACTATTCGTTTTGTGGAGTTCGCGCAACAATGGTGGCTAGAGGAGCAAGCCGATCACGACTATGAAGGCATCCCACCAATTGACACTTGGGACGAGCTTCGTATAGCTCTTAGGAATAGATTTGTTCCGGATGACTACCAAGAGCGTGTGCACGCTAGATTGGAGAGTCTTAGGCAAGGGAGTTGCACCCCGGATGAGTACTATAGAGAGCTTAGGATGCTATTGTTTAGGTCGGGACTTAGGTTTCCTGAGGGGTATATCATCTCCAAATTCATCAACAACCTTACCCCTGAACTCAAGTCTATTATAGCCTATCAACATTTCCCTAAGGGCACTAGGATAGAGAATGTCCTACACTACACTACTCAAGTGTACAAGAATCTGTCTCACAAGAGATCCCATTCGTCCAATCCTAGACCGTGGCAGCCATCCTCCTCTTCTAGCCAACCCCATCAAGCCTCACGGCGTCAGGAGCCTAACCCCGAGTTCTCTACTCAACACCCAAGAAGCGAGGCTCCAACTCCGACACAACCGCCAAAGAAGGAAGGAGATGGATGCACCCGGGATTTGAAGTGCTTCAAGTGTTATGGAAGAGGACACTTTGCTCGAGATTGCCCTACAAAGAAGCAAGTCTTATTCAACACTCAATGGGAATTTGAGTCGGAGGATGAGCTTGAAGAAGAGACTCAAGGACTTGAAGAAGAGTATGAAGAAGTGCACGTGAAGGCGGCTGAGGGCGAATGCTTTATGGTCAAGAAGACCCTCGTTACTTCTGAGAGCCCAAGCCTTCCCAACCAAAGGGAAACCATCTTCCACACTAGGTGCACCATTCAAGGCAAAGATTGTAGCATGATCATCGATGGTGGATCATGTTGCAACATCATTGACCAAGACGTGGTCAAGAGGTTTAGCTTGCCCGTCATTCCTCACCCCCAGCCCTACACCCTCTATTGGCTCAATTCTTCCACTCCCCTCAAAGTCAAAGAACAAGCCAAGATTCACTTTTCTATCGGGGGGTATGAGGACGAGGTCCTATGTGATGTGCTTCCCATTACCGCATGTCACCTTCTTCTAGGACGACCGTGGTAGTATGATAGATGAGTCATCCATCAAGGGGTGACCAATGAGTACTCATTCATCATGAAGGGAAGCAGATTACACTTCACCCATTAGCCCCTCATGAGATCATGGCGGACCACGTGGCTAAGGAACAACGCAGGGCCCTATAAGACAACGAGGATATTTCCATGAATTTTGTGCTTGGTTTGCCTAGGTCGAAGAGGGGTAGAGATTCTATTTTTGTAGTGGTAGATCGGTTTTCTAAGATGGCTCACTTCATTGCTTGCCATAAGACCGATGATGCTTCTCATGTTGTTACTCTATGCTTCTCAATTTTCTAAAAACTGAGTTTGGCTGCTACCAATTTTCTCCCTCAAACATCCGCTCGTGAGTAAGATCGAGCCCGGGTTCCTTGGATCGAGTGAGTCACATCTCGTCCCATCGCCACCCATCGTCTTCAAGCCTCGGTGAGTCGCATCCGAGCTCGGAGTCGCCTATCCCCTACCACCGGTCCCTCCTCCTCCATCTCGCCCTCGCCACGCATCTCTAGAACTTCATTCCCTTCCGCCATCCACCTTCGCAGAACACATCCTGTCACCGCTGCCAGCCCTTGCGCTTGCTTCTGGCCGCCGTCTTAGAGCTTACCTTGCACCGTGGCCTCCCCGGATCCTTGGTGACTCTATTGCGCATCACCCCACGGTCATACTGCGGCGTCATGGGTAGAAGAGTGTATCGCTTCCCTTCTAGAAAGAATGAATACTCGTTGGTGACTCTATTGTGCATCACCCCACGGTCATACTACCAAGGACGACCGAGTAATAGGTGGTAAGCCGAGATAGGCAGCACGTCGCACAACACTTCATCCTTGTAGCCCCTATCGAAAAGCTCATCTTCGCTTGTTCGGTTACCTTCAGAGGGGCGATAGAGTTGAGCCAATTCAGAGTGTATGGTTGGTGATGAGGAGTAGTAGTAAGCCCGAGTCGCTCGACCACAACCCGGTCGATGATGTTGCAACATGAGCCACCATCAATGATAACACTACACACCTTGCCTTGGATAGAACATTGAGAGTGGAAGATGGTCTCTCACTGTGAGGGAGGAGCCGCCGGCTCATTGGACACCAACGTCCTCTTGATGACACACGTCCGTGGCGTAGCCATCCTGTCGGCGTTCCTACGAGCAAAAGCAACAACAAAAGCCAGTAGAGGCAATAACAAGGAAAAACGATTCTAACTTGACTACACAATACGCTGTAGATTCAAGGAAGAAATCTAAGGTTAATCAGGAAATAAGCAATAAAGACACGAAAAGGGAAAACAAGATAAGAGTTGTTAGGTAAATGAAGCAAGGTCCCAAAATGTCTTGTTACCGATGGGGAAGCCACCGGCCTGACTTGCCTCGACGAGACCGTCTACAAGTGTACCTTGTCGGGCAGGGTCTTCTCAAGCCCTTTGGGCCGAGACCACTTGACGTACGCCCTTGGACTTCTCAAGGCTTTTCCCGGGTCCGATTCGCCTTAATTTCTAGGGCTACTTGCCGACTCTCTTTTATTTTTCTCTTCACGTTTTTTTTTTAAACTTGATAGGACCACGAGATCACACCAAAATTTTCGAATATCTCTCTTCTTCTTTTTTGTAACAAAAGCTAGAAAAAGGGGCAAACAAGATACATAAGATCTTATCCTATCCAAACAAATCAGGCATATATATTCACCCACCAAAGATAACAAAAGATATCAGAATCTTGCCAAATCTGACCTAACAAGATCTTATCCAAAAAAGAAAGATTGACATAATCAAATAAGATAAAGTAAATTCACTTGGGGAGCAAGAAAAGGGAAAGGGAAGGCAAGGTTTTGCTTCGGTCCTCCCCACCAGCCGCGGACAGCCACGCCCACGAGCCACCGGAGCCGCGCCGATCGGCCGTGCCTCGACCGCGCCGTGTCTGCCCTTTCACACCGGATCTCTCTCTCTCGCTCACTTGGTCGTGGGTTTAGATCTATGGCCCCTATGGGTCTCTCTCTCACTCGGTTTGGGTTTGCACTTGCCCAACCCCGGGTTTGCCTTGAACCTATAAATCGTATAAAGCGTAGAATCAAGAGAGAATAACATTTTTACCTAGCCTCGCTCTGATACGAAATGATGGCTTCCGCCCTTGCAGGATCGCTTCAAGGAAGGTAAAACGCCATGAATCGCTTGCCAATCCATCAATGAGTGCACAGCTGCATTTAAGGCGCCAGAAATGGGTTCGAACGGAGGCACGGGGATGTTGTTGAGATCTCGAAATGAAGCAACATGAACACGAAGTGGATGAGCGATCAACGACAACTAGGAGTCCACCCGGTTGCCTTGAATGATTTGTAGAACTCAAGGAGTCCACCTAGAGTTCAAACAAGGTTTGATAGATCCCTCACAAGAGTCCACTCGCAAAAGAAATATCGGGTTGAGATTGAATGTTGTCGGAGTCCACCTATAGTCTCACAAACTACTAAATATAGTAAATAAATAAGTAACTCAAGCTATGGCTCATGGCTTTCTTGGTGGTGCGTGAGCAAGGTCACCAACCTTGGCTCGGAAGGCACCTCCATGGTGGATGCAAGGCGCTCAAGGAAAACACACGACCCTTCCTTGATCTTCTTAGCCCTTGATCTGGTTATAGGACCATCAAAAGGGACTCGAATAAGCTCATCAACATCATTGGTCGTCAGGGTACCTTGTGAGTCATCATTCCCCCCCACTTGGCCTCGAATCGTCCCCGATTCGTCAAGCTCATCAAAGTCGTCGGGTACATAAGGGGATAAATCTGCCACATTGAATGTAGGATGGACACCATATTCTCCTAGAAGGTCAAGGCGATAAGCATTATCACCTATCCGCTACACCACTCAAAATGGCCCAACTCCACGTGCATCTAGCTTGCTTTTCCTCTTGTGAGGGAACCTCTCCTTCCTTAAATGCAGACACACCATGTCACCTTCTTCAAAGATGACCCGCTTATGCCCCTTGTCAGCTTGGGTCTTGTATTGGTGTGCATGCCTCTCCAGCTGCAAGCGTGTCCGCGCATGAAGCTTCCTCACGAACTTTGCCCTCTCTGTAGCCTCAAAGCTCTCCTTCTCCTTAAAAGTCAGCGGTGTAAAGTCCATGGGAGTATGTTGATTGCATCCATATACCACCTCAAATGGTGTCATCTTGGTGGCGCTATGCTTGGACCTGTTATAAGCAAATTCCACAAAAGGCAAACAATCTTCCTAACGCTTGAGGTTAGACTTAAGCATAGTACGCAACAGTACTCCTAACGTCCTATTAGTTACCTCAGTTTGCCCATCAGTTTGGGTATGACAAGATGTAGAAAAGTGTAGCTTCGTCCCCAACTTTGACCATAAGGTTTTCCAAAAATAACTCAAGAACTTAGCATCACGATCCGAAATAATGGTGCAAGGAATGCCATGTAATCTAACTACTTCCCTAAAGAACAAATCAGCTACATGCAATGCATCATCCGTCTTATTACAAGCAATGAAATGAGCCATCTTTGAAAATCGGTCAACTACCACAAAAATAGAATCTCTTCCCTTTCTAGTCCTAGGTAAACCCACTATAAAGTCCATGCTAATGTCCTCCCAAGGGGCTGTAGGAATAGGCAGGGGCGTGTACAAACCATGTGGATTAAGTCTAGACTTAGCTTTAGCACAAGTACCACAACTATTGCAAAATTTCAGCACATAATTAGTCATATTAGGCCACTAGAAGTGTTCTTTAAGAGCATGCAAAGTCTTCTCAACTCCCTGATGTTCTCTACTCTCGTGAGCTTCACTAGTTAACAACCTACGAATAGATGAAGAAGGAATGCACAATTTTCCATCCCTATACAAAAAACCATCATCTATAAAGTAAGTGTTGTATTCTCCCTTAGCTAAGCATTGATTAAAGATATCTCTAAAGAAATCATCTAGCACATAAAGTTCTTTAAACATAGCAAAACCAAGTATCTTAGCATCACATTGAGCAAGAAGAACATACCTACGTGATAGGGCATCAGCCACCACGTTTTCTTTCCCTTTTTTGTGCTTCACGACATAGGGAAACGTCTCCATGAACTCCACCCAAGTAGCATGCCTTCGGTTAAGCTTGGGATGGCCTTTCAAGTACTTAAGAGCTTCGTGGTCTGTGTGCACAATGAACTCCTTAGGCCATAGATAGTGTTGCCAAGTCTTGAACACCCTAATCAAAGCATACAACTCCTTGTCATAGGTGGGGTAGTTCAACTCGGCTCCACTAAGCTTTTCGCTGAAGTAGGCTATGGGCTTCCTATCTTGCAAAAGCACGCCTCCTATGCCAATTCAAGAGGCATTACACTCCACTTCAAAGGTCTTGGAGAAGTCCGGAAGCTGTAGAAGTGGGGCGTGACAAAGGCAGTCCTTCAAGGTGTCAAAGGCTGCTTGGTGCTTGTCCTTCCAAGTAAAGAGGGACCCTTCACTTGGAAAGCTCCAAGATGGGATCTTTGATCAACACTATTTTGTAGTGCTTATCTAGGAATTATTACCGGTATTTTGGGTGCCCTTTGTATGGGTTTAGAGCACAACTATCGAGAATGGAGTTGAGGAGTAGAAGTGTAGATATGGTGGTTTGGAAAAGCTTTGAATATATACTAAAGGGAGAAGGAAGCCACCCAAGAAGACGAAGTATAGACCCAGTCGGGTCTACAGAAGACCACACGAAGAAGGCAAAGAAGGTCTGCACGGTTAGCTGCACGGTCTGCTAATCGTGTAGGATGTTCGAGAGCACGACGAGAAGAATCAGCAATTTCCGCGACCGCGGAATTTCTTCCGCGATCGCGGAAAAATCGTTCAGCGAAGCATCTGAAGAATGTCGAGAGGAAGGGGCTGGGAGTTTGAATTTTCCGCGATCGCGGAATTTGTTCCGCGATCGCGGAAGCACACGGAAGCGAACCCGCGTCTCTCGTCCGAAGTTTTACTTTTCTTTTATTTTTATTTTATTTTATTTTAATTATTTCGATTACTATACTTTATTTCCTTATAGGATTACTTTCGTTATCTTTTCACTTTAGTTTTAGGGTTAGGTTATTTAACCTAATTTTCCCTATCATCGTTAAGAAGGCAGACCTAGTTTACATACAGTTTTATTTGTTTTTCTCGCACCTTTTGCTCGGGCAGACAATTGAAGCCTTTGGTTGATTTGATTGTGAGGTTATTCCTTTACTCTTTCTATGATTGTTTTAATTCTCTCTCGTGCTTAATCTCATTGATCGTAATCGATTCCCCTTGATTTGTTGATTAGGATATCAAATAGATTGATAATAGTAGTTCCCTCTAGCCTGGCAATCTAGAGAAGATTAGTATTACGCTATTGGTTCCCCTTTTCTATACAACCTGTTGAGATTGTTATTGATCATACTATTAAGGATTGGAGGAGACTGTTTGAGAATCTTGATCCCTTAGTTTGTGTAGAGAATTAATTGCATACAATTGTATGACTGTTTGCTACACTTGCATGTACCTATCTATTCTTGAATTCATTACTGCTGTTAGATTCAATCTAGAAGGTCTTCTAGGTTATTTGATAGTTAGGGTTATCAGGACTGGTTGGACTGATAACTATATCAGAACAGGGATTAGGACATTCATGAGTATTGAGGACTAGGAATAATCAATGATCGATCTATCAATCTGAAGTGTGGATATTGGTTTGGCTGAGCTATTTTCCCGATTTGATTTCAAGTCTTTGATTTTATTTATTTTGTTTGTTTTTAAACCGAAACCCCCTTGGTTACTTGTTGGTATACAATTACATCGTTGGAATAGTATATGATTCTCTGTGGGATTCGACCCTTACTTGCCTATTCTACTAGTTTAGGTTTGTTAGGATTATTTTGTTTAGGCGCCTCGACAACGCCTATCAATCTTGCGGTGGTGGATCTTATGGGGGACCCAAAGAGGGGTGTTGTGGGTCGATGTTGTTGGCGCCGGTGTTGTCTCCACTCGAATTGATGGCCTTCATGCTACCTATAACAATATGACCAGACATAGGAGTAAAAATGAACAAAAGACACAAACAGCAACAATTAAGAAATCACTAGTCAAGTCAACAATGTTTACGTAAGGGAGGGCTTGTATGTCTTGCCGTGAGGGCGGCTAAGGCTAGTCACAAGTGGTGGCGTGAGAAGCAAGTCATCAATCAAACAAACAAGAGCAATTATAACCCTAAACCAAACGTAAACAAGTAAACCAAACTAGCAAGACCTACCTTCTAGGGTTAACCTAGATGGCAGAGAGATAGAGAAGATGAGCCTAGGCCGAGTCGAGTGGGTTAGGGTTGCCTTATTTTGGCTTTCCCTAACTTAGTTGCCTTGTATAACTTTTTTTTTGAATAACTGATTGGCTTTTTTTTAATATCCAAATATCTTATCTTTTGACTTTTGAGATATCGGATGATGAGTCACGGTACTTGACCACCAAGACGTCGGCGCATCAATATCACGACACTCAAGCATCAATAATGTTTCGATTCCAAGACATCTATGTGCACGTCTATATCCAAGCCTTATGGCTTTTATCTCCTTTTGTTAATTATGCATGTATTTGTCTTTCTATATGGGGCATGTGGACCCATTTGCATATGGGCTCCTAGCCCACCAAAACCCTTGTCTATTTAAGCCACTCTTGGCTTCCTTTGTTGGGTAGTTGAAGAATAGAGAATTGGACATTACCTTGGGACTTGGGTAGAGGAATCCTCCCCTAAGACATCCAATTATTTCTATCAACTCAAGCTTCTCCAAATCTCTTTCTCCTTTCATCTTCTCAAAGTCTCTCAAGCAAACATTCAATCTCAAGATCCGAAGTCATCACCATCCCAAGCACCTTCAAGGGAGGCGCCCTTGGGCCCCTCTTGCCGGCGCCACCAACACACCCTAGCTCCGGCCATCCCCTTGCTCACCCATGGCTCCATTCGGCTGGCCGTCCTCTCCACGGTTCTTCTCCAGTGCCCATCCCCCACTTGGCCGTCGTTTTTAACCCTCAAGGGCCTTAGGAGCCCAGCCACCATCAAGGAGAAGGAAGTCTATCTTGGCTTAGTCTAGATCTTGCTTCTTGGGAAGAAAAGTCTCACCTTGGAGGCTTGATTCTCATCAATTGGTATCAAGAGCCAAGGACTAAACTAAGTCATCTTCCTCCTCTCTCAAATTCGTTTTTCTTGTTGATTTCCATAGCTTGCATGTTTTCTTTTGTTGCTCTCATGTTGACCATGTGTTTTACTCATTGTCTTCCTTGCTAGGTTGAATTTTTTTCTTGTTTCTTCATGTCTCGTGTTTAGTTGCATGTTTAGTTTTTCGTCTTGTTTCCATGTCTTTTTTTCAAGTTTCCATGCTAGTCTAGTGCTTATTTTAGTTGCTCTTTGTTTCCTCACCAAAAACGCACCCAAAAAAACAAAAAAAATACCACTTCCGCCGCCCACCACCACCTCCGGCGACCGAACCACCACCCCTGCCGCCGTAGCACCACCCACCACCACCCCTACTGCCGCCCCACCCCTACCCCCCAGCCGGCCATTGTTGCTTGGTTGATCCTTTTTGAATTTCCCCCTCTTGGTTGTACCTTGTACTTGAAGGACCACACCCACTTTCTCCCCTTGTCCTTTTTGTCTATAGTGTATAGAGGACACTTTGTACTATCTTGGCTGATTTGGTTAGTGGGAGGATGGCAATGGAGCCTCCTTAGTGGTTCCACATAGGACCGAAATTAGTCTTGCCAAAAGTGCACCTTCTTTCTTCCATTCTCTAGCCTTGTCCCCCCCCCCCCCCCCAAAAGGAATATTGGCATGTCAAAACAAACCCTTGTTGCCTCCACTTCCCAAAAACAAACAAAAGTGTTGTGGTTCCACTTTCTTTTCCAAGACACAAAAGGAGCATTTCGGTTTTGCCTTGCTTTAATTTAGAAAAAGCCCAACAAGTTCAAGAGGTCAAGAAAAAGGCAAAAGAGACCCGAAATTAAAAAAAAGAAAAAAAAGAAAGAAAACGAAAAAGCAAAGGCAAGGTCAAGACTCCTTTCTCCTATTTGTTCGGTTGGGCCATAGCCCTTGGTGGACTCTCCCACCCTCACTTGGCAACTTGGGGCACTAAACCCATCCCCCCATGTTCATCTAGCCCTTTGCCATGACTACTTCATTCATTGGGTCCATTGGGTGGCCGAATTGATACTCCCATTAGGCTTGTCATCCTAGGTGTCAAATTGGACTTTACTACTTAGCCTAAAGGATACAAGATTGGCATGGGTTGAATGTGCATTGGTTCCACCCAATTCTCAAGATACATGCAATATCCACCTTGCCTCTCCTTGTTTGAGCCTTTACATTTGTGTGTGGTTGTTGTCTTAGGCATCATTTCGTGTGCTCCCTCCTCAAGTGTCATTACTTGATTGCCTAGGTTTCACTTGCTCAATCTTATATAGTATGCATTGCTTTGATTTCTTGGGCCTTTTTGATGAGAAACAACCCTCCAAAGGTGAGGCTTTGCTTCTCCTTAAGCTAGATCTAGCCCAAGGGGTGCTTCTTCTCCTTCCTAAGCTTGAAGAACTCTTCAATGGAAGCCAAGAGAGAGGGAGGGGGCGCCGGACTGAGGTGTGGACGTGAGGGAGAGGGGCGGCGCTGGCGTGAGACCAAGGGAACCTCCCTTGGAGGTTCCTTGACCGAAAGTAACTTGAACTACTTTGTGCTTGAGGATTTGAGTGAGAGCTTGAGAGGTTGTTGAGAGATTGTGAGGAAGATGAGATTTGGAAGAGGTTGAGTTGATAGAAGTTAAGTGGAGGCCTTAGGGGAGTGCTTGCTCTACCCAAGGAAATATTCCACTTCTATATTCTTCAACTCAATGAAAAGGAAGACACGCATTGTTTAAATAGTCTAGGGTTGCTAGGGGGATTAGGAGCCATATACAAATGGGTCCACACATCCACAAAAGGAAACAAACCAAAGCAAGTAGCAAAGGGAAGCAAAACACACGAAATAGCAAAAGAAAGCCAAGCTGAAGGCAGTCAAGAACTCGGCCAAGAGCTCGGCCGAGTTCTTGACCGAGTTGTCTCTTGGTTCAAGAACTCGGCCCCTGACTCGGCCGAGTCTTGGACCGAGTCAAGGCCTGCCTCTTCTTGTTGGTCGTCGCTCGCCTTGATGCCTTGGAGTCGAAGCCGCTTGGCTTGATTGTCGTGGCATCGAGGTGTCGACGTCTTGGGTTGGTGCTCATCACTCTCCCCTTCTTAGCTTCGAAGCGTCCTCGCTTCGAGTGTGCTTGAAGTCCGAGATGGGGAGGAAGTGTGGTGGCACGTCTCCCCTTCTTAAAGGTGAAGGTGGAGTGAGGGAGACCGCCACAAACACAAAGAATCTTGAGCATACTAGCGCCATCAGGCGGCACCTTGGGCACAACAAGTTGGACGGCCTCGTGGACAAGCATGACATCCGGCGGGATGGACCTACAACAAAGCAAATCAACAAGAAAACGTGAGTCCATCCTACGGCTCCGGGTGGGAATATGGGCGCTTCTAGGCACGGGTCCAAGGGAGGAATGAAATATCAAGGGAGCAACCCTAGTTGAGCCGAGTGTGTGAGGGATTCCAAAGAATGGCCACAAAGAGAAATCTAGGGTGATAGTCTCAATTCGGGCAAGAAGTGGCATGTGGCAAGCTATAAGGAATGTGGAATCCCTCCCCTTCTTAAAAGGTTGCCTACCGGTTATGAGGGTCAAACCAAAGAACTCCCAAAATGTTGTAGAAAAGAGTGAGTGCATGCTAGAGTCTTTGAGAAGGGCCCGAGAAGGTGTTGTCAAGGCAACCGCATAAAAGTGGGGTTGGAAGGGAGTAGGGTGGTAGGGCCAAGGTGGAGGCCCCAAAATGGCATGGTGTGGGGCAATCCTTAAAGGCCCAAGCTCAACATGAAAATTTTCGGCCTAGGGGTGCCTTTGAAGGGCTCTAAGCAATATCCTCAAGGGGCCATGATCAACATGAAAAACCATATGCAAGGGCTGCCTAGGGAAGGTTCTAGGCATGTCCCGTGTGTGGCCTAAGAGAGAGTAGTCCCTATCCCCAAAAGAATTCCTAAATACCATTGGATATTGGAGGACTCCAAGGACAACTCTAAGGTATGAGGCATGCAACAATAAAACATATAATGCCAAAAGAAAGTCAGAATAATATGGCACCCTTGCACCAACATGGCAAATGGAGAATGTAAGAACCCAAGGACCAAATTCTACATGGAAGTGTAGGATGTATGCACAAGTTATGCCATTACCCTTCGTAAGCCTAAGTAGATACCCCATGATATAACCATTTAGACAATGAGCATACTTAGACATGGAGAGAATGACATGCATTAAGTGAAACCGCTTGGACATGAATTGAGACATGGAACTATAATGCAAACAAGAGACCATAGTCATAGATGCAAGGTAGTTCATCAACATGCAAAGTGATCTAGCCAAGGATGTAACATGAAGCTCATGCAATGTGCCATTCAATAACATACAAGAGGAAAGAGAGAAGGGGGCCTCAACTTGGGTGGGAGGCGCCGAGGGCAACAATGGCGCCGGCCGAGGTGGTGATGATGCGCAGCCCGCCGTCGATGGTGCAGCCATGGGGGGCCGGCATCCATGGGGTGGGCTCGAAGGAAAACCGCCAAGAGGCGACAAGGGGCTGATCGTGGCTATGGGTGGCGGCCAACCAAGTAGTGGCCGAGCCAAGGGTGTAGCCAGCCAAGCCGCCAACAAGGCAACGCTCGCCTCGACGGTGAGGCACAGGCGTGGCGCCAACAGGACAGTGGGGGTCGCTGCGGGAATGAGTGCGCCAGGCGGTGGAGGAGAGCCGATGGCAGCGAGGTGGGCCTTGGAGGCATATGGCTCCTCGACTGCGTCGGCGGGATCAGGCATCGGGCACGACGGAGGTGTGGGCACCTGTGGAGGCTGTGGCGCGGGCGCCGCGACCAGTTTGGGTGCGGGCTCCGTAGGCAGGTGTGGCTCGAGCCCAGGGTCGTCGGAGTCCCGGGCATGAAGGTCGGCAAAGGCTCAGGCGCCGAGGCCGACGACGGTGCAGGTTCCGATGTCGGCAGAGGCGCGGGCACCGGTTGCGGCACGGGCTCGGGTACTGGAGTCGACGGAGTGGTGGCCATCGCGAGAGGCAGGTGTGCGGTCACCGTGGTTGGCGGTGGGGCCTCGGTCACCGTGTCTGGTTGAGGCATAGGCACCAAGGCCGGCGGAGCTGCGGGCATCGGGGCCGTTGCGGGCACAGGCCGCGACGGGGATGTGGGCGGCGCGGCCGTGAGCAAGGCCGTAGAGATGTGATGGTTGTCGAGGGCGTAGGCATCGTGGGCATCATGGTCGGAGATGTGGTGGTTGAGCATCGGGAAGGCGCGTTCACAAGCACTTAGGCTGGCTAGCGTGGATCTCGGGGCATAGTGGTGAGCCATGACATAGACGAGCTGAGCCCAAGTTTGGATGGGCGGGAAGCCTCCGAGACGTAGGGACTCTTGCACCTTTGGCCACCATGTACGGGCATAGTCGGTGAAGTACCAAGTGGCGATGCGCACCTCCTCGCGAACATCATAACCCGAGCGGCCAAAGACATAGCGTGTGTGGCGCTCCCATGCCAAGAACTCGGAACCACCGTCGTTGCAACCGGTGAAGGGGTAGAAGGACACCCCTAAACCATGGCTCACGGGCCGGCTAGGAACATGAGGGCGTCGGGGATGGCCTTGGGCATGATGATATCCTCGGTGGCTCACATCCCCCCAAGCCTCCTCTTCAAAGGTCTCTTCATAGCCTCCGTCGACGCCTTCCTCGTCATAGTCTCCAAAGGACTCCACGTCGTACTCGGTGAAACTATAAGTATAAGGGCGGTGACCCTCGTATCCGACAGCATGCCTTGGGGCGGCGCGTGAATAAGAGCCTCCATACAAGGGTATGGGGTCACGATCGTGGCTTCGCGGGCGCCGGCCCGACAGTAGACGAGCCGGATAAGACCAATATGGCTCGGCCATGGGGACTCACCTAGCACAAGTAAGAGGCAAACCAAGTAAAGAGTCCCAAGCAAACAAAGCAATGCATACTTAAGAAAATATGAATAACTTAGGCCTAATCCAATCTAATCAAAGCAATGCAAGCAATAAGGCAATAAAATCAAGGCTCGAGACAACCAAGGCAATCATACCAATAAAGAGGGAGCAATCTAAGCATAGGCAAACAAGCAAGGCACAATGACGCCTCAAGTCAAGAGAGGCAAGGTGGTATTGCATGTAACTTGACAAATGGGAGAAACCCAAGACACCCTCGTCCCAAGCCAATTCGTAAACCTCACGCAAATGTAGATAAAGAACCAAATTGTAACTTAGGATGGTAAGCTCAATGGGAGAGCAATTCGGCCAACCTATGGGTCCAATCAAGAGGGTGAAGTAGATACGACAAGGGAGAGAGGAACATGAAGGGAAGGGCTTAGTGGCCCAAGTTGCCGAGTGAGGGTGAGAGAACCCACCAAGGGTTGTGGAACGAAACCGAAAGAAAGAAAAGGAAAAGCTTGACCTTCACTTTGCCCTTCTTTGTGTTTTTTTTTTTTTTTAATTCGGTCCTACTCTTTTTTTTGTTTGGGTCTCTTGCCTTTTTTTTGACCTCTTGAAAATATGTATAGCTTTTTCTTAGGCAAAGGAGGCAATGACTAGCAAGACTTAGTGTTTTGATGCAAGGAGTGGAACCACAACACTTTTTTTTTGTAATGGAGGCAACTAGGGAATGCAAATATTTTTTTTTGTTTTTGTGGAGAAATGCCAAGTCACCATGTAGTGGTGTGACTAGGACTAGGAAGAGAAGTGAAGAGGGCCCCTTGCCACATCATTTTTGGCCCTCCTAAAAGAACACCACTAGAGTTGTCTTTTCCACTTTCCCACTAGCGATTATCCTAGGTATTAGGTGGTTTTTACCCCAAATGGCAAGGTAAATGCCAAGGGACAAAGGAACTACTTGGTCTTTACCCAAAGGGCAAGATACATGCAAGGGGACAACAAGGACAAGGGGGGACCACAAGTACACAATTCAAACAATGTCAAGCAAGCAAGGGAAACAATGGAGGATTTCGGCCATGGAGCAAAGTGGGGGGGGGGGGGTAGGGGCTGTTGGTGGCAGATGGGGTGGTGGTGGGCGGAGCTAGGGCGGCAGAGGAGCTTTTCTGGCGGCCGGAGGTGGTGGAGGTCGCCGGAGATGGAACTTTTTAGGGTTTTTTTTGTAAGGGAAGCTAGGGACAACTAAGCTAAGCATGAAAATAGCATGGAAAACATGAAAAAAGACATGGAAACAAGAGAAAAGCTGAGCATGCAAACTTCAACACAAAGCAATAAGAAACAAGAAAAAAAAATCTAGCTAGCAAGGGAGACAAAGAGCAAAACACATGGAACAATGGAAGCAACAAAGGAGAACATGCTAGCTATGGAAAGAACCATTAAAAACGAAATCTTTAAGAGGGAGAAGATGACTTAGCTTGGGAAATTGGCTCTTGATACCAATTGATGAGAAACAACCCTCCAAAGGTGAGGCTTTGCTTCTCCTTAAGCTAGATCTAGCCCAAGGGGTGCTTCTTCTCCTTCCTAAGCTTGAAGAACTCTTCAATGGAAGCCAAGAGAGAGGGAGGGGGCGCCGGACTGAGGTGTGGACGTGAGGGAGAGGGGCGGCGCCGGCGTGAGACCAAGGGAACCTCCCTTGGAGGTTCCTTGACCGAAAGTAACTTGAACTACTTTGTGCTTGAGGATTTGAGTGAGAGCTTGAGAGGTTGTTGAGAGATTGTGAGGAAGATGAGATTTGGAAGAGGTTGAGTTGATAGAAGTTAAGTGGAGGCCTTAGGGGAGTGCTTGCTCTACCCAAGGAAATGTTCCACTTCTATATTCTTCAACTCAATGAAAAGGAAGACAAGCATTGTTTAAATAGTCTAGGGTTGCTAGGGGGATTAGGAGCCATATACAAATGGGTCCACACATCCACAAAAGGAAACAAACCAAAGCAAGTAGCAAAGGGAAGCAAAACACACGAAATAGCAAAAGAAAGCCAAGCTGAAGGCAGTCAAGAACTCGGCCAAGAGCTTGGCCGAGTTCTTGACCGATTTGTCTCCTGGTTCAAGAACTCGGCCCCTGACTCGGCCAAGTCTTGGACCGAGTCAGGGCCTGCCTCTTCTTGTTGGTCGTCGCTCGCCTTGATGCCTTGGAGTCGAAGCCGCTTGGCTTGATTGTCGTGGCATCGAGGTGTCGACGTCTTGGGTTGGTGCTCATCACTTTTTACTTGGGTTGCCTCTCGCTTGTGCTAGGTGAGTTGTCATGGACGAGCCCTATTGGTATTATCCTCCTCGGCCGTAACCGGGCCGGCGCCCACAAAGCCAAGATCATTACGAATACGGAGCCTATGAAGAGTCCTTTGCCGGGAAGGCTTGGGAGGATGTGCACCATCGAAGACATGCTCGCGCCCAAGGCCAGACCCGGCACCCACTGGACCGTCTTGATTCGGACTGGCTGCCGCCCCCATGCGCTCACCGTTGCGCCGAAGGCCACGATACGGGATGGCTACCGCCCACACTTTGCCCCGCGTCGATTGCCGCGCGGCTTGCCCAGGAGAGCCGCGCCAAGGAGGCTAACATCCACCGTGAGGAAGCCACCGCGGGGGCCTTGCGCGCCGCCCTAGCCGCCCTCCACCGCAAGAAGTAGATTGCCAAGGCCACCGATGCCCGGATGGTCGCACTAGAGCAACGCTTGGCCGAGATTGCCGAGGCCGAGCACAGCCGTGCGAAGGAGGCCCCACCAATGCTCGGCTGGCCGCCTTTGAGCATCGCGTGGAGAGCCTTTCCGCCGCCTTCCAGTCGCCCGCGACGGTTGTGGCACCGCCACCTCCGGCCCCCGCACCTCTGTCGGCACCAGAGCTCGCGCCTCCGTCGGCCACGACGCCTGAGCCGCCACCGGCCTCGGTGCCCGGGCCTCCGCCAGCCCCGGTGCACGAGTCTCCGCTGCCTCCGGCGCCCGCGCCTCCGTCGGCCCCGGTGCCCACTTCCCCATCGGCCACGGTGCCCAAGCTTCTGCCGGCTCGGGTTCCCACGCCTTCGCCGGTTCCGGAGCCCGCACCTCCGCCGGCCTCAGTGCCGAAGCCCCCGCCGGCCCCGGACCCCGCGCCCCCGTCGGCGCCTCCGCCGACCCGAGTGCCCGCGCCTCCGCCGGCCCCGAAGCCCGCACCTCTATCGGCCCCGGTGTCGAAGCCCCAACCGGCCCCGGACCCGGCCCTTATGGCCGCCAGCCCCAATGTCCCGCTCCTATGCTTGTCGTCGGCACCGGACTCGCGCATGTGGCTCGCCCATGAGCCCTCTCATGTAGGTGTGCCCAAGGAGCCACCCGACGGTGGTTCTTGTATGGTTGTGCCTCGTTTGGTTCGTGGCGGTCTCCCTCACTCCACCTTCACCTTTAAGAAGGGGAGACGCGCCACCACATTCCCTCCATCTCTCGGACTTCCCACAACGTCGAAGCGAGGACGCTTCGAAGCTAAGAAGGGGAGAGTGATGATTCACGATACTTGACCACCAAGACGCCGGCGCATCAATGCCACAACACTCAAGCATCAACAATGCTTCGATTCCAAGACATCTATGTGCACGTCTATATCCAAGCCTTATGGCTTTTATCCCCTTTCCCCTTTTGTTAATTATGCATGTATTTGTCTTTCTATATTGGGCATGTGGACCCATTTGCATATGGGCTCCTAGCCCACCAAAACCCTTGTCTATTTAAGCCACTCTTGGCTTCCTTTGTTGGATAGTTGAAGAATAGAGAATTGGACATTACCTTGGGACTTGGGTAGAGGAATCCTCCCCTAAGGCATCCAATTATTTCTATCAACTCAAGCTTCTCCAAATCTCTTTCTCCTTTCATCTTCTCACAGTCTCTCAAGCAAACATTCAATCTCAAGATCTGAAGTCATCACCATCCCAAGCACCTCCAAGGGAGGCGCCCTTGGGCCCCTCTTGTCGGCGCCACCAACACACCCTAGCTCCGGCCATCCCCTTGCTCACCCGTGGCTCCATTCGGCTGGCCGTCCTCACCACGGTTCTTCTCCGGCTCCCATCCCCCACTTGGCCGTCGTTTCGAACCCTCAAGGGCCTTAGGAGCCCAGCCACCATCAAGGAGAAGGAAGTCTCTATTGGCTTAGTCTAGATCTAGCTTCTTGGGAAGAAAAGTCTCACCTTGGAGGCTTGATTCTCATCATCGGATATGGAAACAAAATAAAAATAATGGCCTAAGTAACAAGAAAAGATCAAGCGAGATCTTAGAGATAGGATAGAGAAAGAAGATAAGATTTGATTTCTTATAGAAGGAAATTTCGGCTAACCAACTAAAAAGCAAATCGAGCAAGATACGGAAACAAAATTCATGCAAGAAATAAGGAAACAATCACTCTAGCATGCAAGATATCCGAAGTTAACAAACACACCAAACTTGTAGGTCAAGAAAAAAAAAATCGGCCAAGGAATTACCTTGTGAAACCGATAGGACAAGCAAAAATGGAAACTTTTTTTTTATTATGCGGAAAAAAAGAATGATGGACAAGAAAGATTTTTTTTGTGAACAAGATGATGACTTGAGATAGTGACATACAAGACGGCTGGGCTCTGATGCCAGTTGATGTGTTCTTGCCTCCGATGAAGGTCACTTGTCAAAGGTGGCACTTGGATCTAGTCTTGGGTGAGAAGTCACGAGTCTCGTTTGTCAAGCCTGTCGTGGAAACCTTGGGGAAACCCTTGTTGAATTGCACGAAAAATTGACAAAGCGGTGACGAGGTGAACAGTAACTTTTGAGGTTTACTGACACGGTGGTGGCTTTGAAGTGAACCCGGTGGCAAAGGAGTGGGTCGCTCGACAGCGGCGGCGGTGGCGAGGATGAGTGTCACGATTAGTGTCACGACAACGATGGCGATGGCGAGCGTTGGAGTGGGTTCGATGGTGTGTTCGATAGCGAATGCGATGGTGGAGGCAAAGTCGATGGCGCAAGCGGTGAAGCGAGCGACGGCGACAACGATGGACTGGGTACGATAGTGGATGCGATCACGATGGCGATGGGGGAAGCGATTGGGATGGTGAGCGATTGGTGGTTTGGTTGGTTGGCTTGAAGGTCAAGCTATGTCGTAGCGTCTGCGACGGAGTGAAGGAGATGCGAAGATAGACTTTGCTCGAAGGGTATCAAGCGATGTCGTAGCGTCGGCGGCAGGGTGAATGGGGATGCGAATGCAGAGATAGGATTGACGTCCGATCAAAGGAAGGAGGATAAACACTCGACTTAAGCTTTGATTGAAATTAGATGTAAACAATAACAATAGACAAAGTTTGACTTAAATACTAAACGTGAGACTCGGATGGGCCGAGTCTTGCCTAGTGGACTAGCCCATGCAACACACATGGAGCACACACTTGGTCTTGAAGGCGGTCTTCCACTCATCACCTTCCTTCATTCGAATTTGGTGATAGCCGCTCTTCAAGTCAATCTTGGAGAAGAGGGTCGTGCCGTGAAGCTCATCTAGCATGTCGTCTAGGTGCGGTATCGGGTGCCTATACTTCACTGTGATTTGATTGATGGCACGACAATCAACACACATGCGCCATGAGCCATACTTCTTGGGCACAAGGATCACAGGCACAACGCAAGGGCTTAGGGATTCCCTCACGTAGCCACGATCCAAGAGCTCCTGCACCTGGCGCTGCAACTCTTGGGTCTCTTCAGGGCCGGCGCGGTAGGCGGCGCGATTTGGCAGGGAAGCACCAGGCACCAAGTCAATTTGGTGCTCAATGCCTCGCAATGGGGGTAAGCCCTGTGCAAGCTCCTCTGGAAACACATCGTCGAAGTTAGCGAGCAAGACAACGACGGCAGGCGGCAATGGCTCGACACTCGGTGTCTCAGGAATGCAAGGAGTGGGCACCAACAGAAAACATGGTGCTCTGCCATTCAAGGTGGCAGTCAAGTCACTGGGCCGCGTGAGAAGCAGTATGTGCTCACAACGGCCTTGTAATGGGGGCGTCTGTGGTGATCGAATGGCCAACTGTGATGGAAGGGAGGCACTAGGCAATTTTTTGTGAGGCATTGGGTGTGTGGACACCAGTGCTCGAGCCAGAAGGGGAAGTGCCTGGCCAGATCTCTGTGGGCCTCTGCTTGGCCTTCTGAGCAGCAGTGTTAGATACGCCGTCACGATCCAGGGAGGCACTGGGTTACCCACCTGTGGCATTCGACTTCTTGGATGCAGTGCCTGGTGGAGACAAAAAACTGCCAGAATTGGACGAGTTTTGCTTCTGGAGTGTCGTTGGCGTCTCTTCTGGCCTTGTAGCGGCGGCCTCGATGGCCTTCTGGCGGTCTCTCTCAACCTGGTCCTGCAAGATCTCATGGGGAGACATTGGTAGCAATGTGACGTGCTTCACGTGGTAAGTAAACACATAAGTGTTTAAATAGCCATCATGGAGCACGCGCCTGTCAAATTGCCATGGGCTCCCAAGCAAAAGATGCATGGCGTCCATTGCAATGACATCACAAAGAATGGAATCACAATATTGACCAATAGAAAATGAAATAAGGCATTGTCTAGATAGTGTGTTACCTGGACTAGAAGAAATCCATTGGAGGGCATACGATTGTGGATGTGGCGTGGTGGGCAAGTCAAAGTGCTTTACCACCTTCTCATTCACAATGTTGCAACAAGACCCTCCGTCAATGATGACACTCAAAGAAGTCGTTTTGACGAGGCACCTTGTATGGAACAAGTTCTCGCGTTGGTCAAATAGGCTCGCTTCCTTGACGGTGAGGATGCGCCTTGTCACTAGGCTCAGTGGTGTGCCCACATGCAGTGAAGCAGGCTCACAGTCGTAGGCGTCCTCGGTGTCCTCGATGCCTTCCTCAATGGGCTCTAGTGTGGGCACATCCTCCTCGTATGACTCATAGCCGGCGGCGGTGGAGGAGAGGAGCACCTTCTTCGAGTTGGGGCAATCCTTCTTATAGTGGCCCTTGCCTCCACACTTCTAGCATTCAAGATCACGCACTCGGTCGGTGCCCGGTGTCGATGTCATGTGCGCAGACGCGCGGATGGCAGTGGGTTGCGTTGCGGCCTTCCGCTGGCGACCTTGGCTAGACGCGGCTGGGGCTGAGGCACGCACATTAGCGGAACTAGTTTGACTAGGGTTAGAATCATACCTGCGTTGGCCAGATTGCCACGTGTATTGCTTGCGGCGGTTGAGTTGGTTGTGGATTTGCATCGCCATATGGGTCAATGTGTTGAGATCCTTGATAGGCAAGATCTCAAGCTGGTCTCGGATAGGGGCATTCAATCCACTCAAAAACTTTGTCCTCAGTGTCAAAGGCGCGACACTAATGATGGCCTTATAGTACATGTCCTCCAATTGTGAGAAAAACTCAAGAGGAGTTCTGGTGCCTTGGCGAGCCATGGCAATCTCCATCCTTATTTGATTTCATGTAATCTGGGGGGACATACTTCTTGGTCATGATGTAGACCAATTGGTGCCACTCGGTGACTGGACAAAGGCGGTGTCAGACGCAGTCGTCAACAAATTTGTGCCACCACACACGGGCGGCGCCTCGGAAGTGCAACGTGGCGGCGTTGACATGCTCCTCAGGGGGGGACATGGCAATACCTCAAAGTGTACTCAGTGGCCTGCACCCATTCAAGAATGTTGGAACAATGACGTTCCCTCTAGTTTTGATGATGATAAACTCAAATGCTTTTGATGGCTTTCAGTGTGACTATAAGTTTCAGGAAACGAACATGTCAAAGGAACGATGAAAACCAATGAAGAGTCAAAACAGAGAAGCAAAGGAACAGAGAAGCCAACAATGACAAAACAACACGCTGGAACGACAAAAGAGAAGAGACACGTGATGTTGAATAGAACAGAGAAAGGGAACAGCGCAAGGAACGGAGGACGCGCGCTGAAACCCTAGAGAGCCGCCGAATATCTGTTATTGGAAGTTGCAACTTGGGCCTCAAGGAAGATCTCGGTGAAAAGATATTTTGGTTAGAACACTTCTAGAAAAGATTGTATAGGATATTCTTAGTTTATTTCCTTAAACGAATTTAGGGTAAATCAAGTGAGAATATCCGAACCATAAAAGGCAAGATAGCTGCGTACCTCAAGGCTGACGAAAAACAGAGAGAAATTTCCAGAGCAGAAAATTCGGAAGAAAGAAGAAAACTTACAAGTACGAGACTTTGGTGAGTTGAGTATTTGTTAGGGTTTCGGCTGTCTAGTGTGTTGTTAGGAACGTTACATCTAAGAAGTCTAGATATCTAGGAGTAAACTAGATTGAGAGAAGACTTGCTTGTTGTAATTCCTGGAATAATAACATAAGTAGACATTTGAAATCCTACTAGGGAAACCTAGAGGTAGAGGTTTTTCTCAGTCAACTAGTTGGTTGATTGAGTTTTCCTCTCTAAGGAACTGAGCTTGCTACTTATTAATTTGTTGTTATTTTCCGCTGCCCAAGGAACGAACTAGTCGTTTCTTGATCTAACACACTCGATTCTATAATTGGTATCAAAGCAGGTGCTCTAGATTGTGTGTTACTTACAGATTTTACAGGTAACAATGGCTCCCAGTACTATCGAAGTCGGTTTGAACTCCTCAAGGCCTCCTCTCTTGCTCGCTGGCCAATATCAACATTGGAAGGCACTCTTCATCAAATGGGTGCAAAGCAACGATTACCAATGCTGGTTGGTGATTTCTCTTAGAGATCTCGAGATTGTTGATCTTGAGAAGAAGAAGAAACTGAAGAAATGGGATCAAGACGATCTCCAAGTCATGGAGAAAAATTGCAAAGCAGCCATGCTCATCAACAACGCTCTCAATCAGCAAGATGTGCAAAAACTCCAATCTTGTGAGTCGGCCAATGCTAAATGGCTTGCCTTGGAACAAATGTATATGGGAAGCAAGGATCTGCGTGAAGTTGATCATTTCACTGCGAAAAAGGACTTTTACAACTTCAAAATGGATGACAAGGAAGATGTGAGTTCCTACCAAGCACGATTTGAGAAGATCACAGCAAATATCACTGCTCACTCCGTCACCGATGAGGAAATTCTCCCCGATGAGAAAATCCTCATAATCATTGATGGTCTCCCTCATCGTCATGCAATGACTAAAGCTATTCTGAAGGAGAACCCCAACACTGTCAAACTGACGTTCCATGAGGTATTCAACAAGATACAAAAGTATGACAACGAAGAAAAGGCTGCAAGAAACAAGGATTCCAAAGAAAAGGGAATTGCCTTGATGGTTGGAAAAGTTGTCGACAGAATTGAGAACAACCTCGATGACGATGATGGCTCCGATGACCCTGAGGTGGTACTACTCACTAAAGCCATGCGTTCCCTCTACAACAAAGGAAGAAACAGTAGAGGAGGGAACGGTGAGACTCGTGACATCAAGGATATCACTTGCTACAACTGTAATGAGAAGGGTCACTACTCCAGTTCGTGCCCAAAGCCAAAGAAGGCAAGCAAACCTTCTGGGAACGAAGAAAAGAAAGCTTTCGTTGCTATCTGGGGAAATGAAGATGACTCGGATAACGAAGATCCTGAAGCATGGAGTGGAACGATGTGTGCCATGACCATCAACAACTCGTCTGAAGAAACCGAGGTAAATCCCAAAGACTTTTTAAAATCTCTTGTGAATTTTGATAAAAAATCTTTAATTGCTCTCATAAGAAATATGTATGCTGAGAACATGAAAACTCAAGAGGAACTAGCTAATTCTGAAGATGAATGTAGTAGTCTAAAAGAAAATATTTCTAGAACTGCTAGTACCTCGACTGTTCCTTGTTCTTCATGTGAGGCTAATCATGAGGAACTTCAGAGTTTGAGAAATGAAAAAGTCTCTTTACTTATGAATGAAGTCTCTAACAATACTGATGCAAGGAGTATAGCCAGTCCAAGTAAGCTTGAAGCACAGATATCCGAGATGAAGTCCTATGTGCACAAGATTCATTCTGTTCTGATGGAACAGAAAGCTGAAGCTGAAAGCGTCAAGTTCGTCGAAGCAAGGTATGGTATTGGCTATACAGGTTCCAAGAAAACGGAAGATGATCACTCTATACTGGAACTACGTGAAGCAAGAGATAGGGAACTTCAAGATGCTAGAGAGAAGAATCGCAATCTTGAGGAACGCATCAGTTCTTGAGAGTGGTCTGGATGAAACTCAGTCGTGGTACACTGGACAACCTGCCCACAAGATTTTTCTCAAGCAATCTCAAGGAACGTAATCCAACGTGCCATGTCCTGAACGTACCAAACAACGCAAGAGTATCGTTCCCAACAGAAAGTATGTTCAGTTGGAACAATTCAAGCTGTGTTGGTTTTGTGGGGACAACAGACATGTGCAAAGAGACTGCAAAAAGAAAAAGAAATTCTCTGAAGAGCACACAAAGAGAAGGAACAGTAGGAGTAACAATGTGAACTTGAATAATTTCTATGATAACTCACATGTGCATAGTCATAATCTTGCTAGATCTAGGAAGAAAAATGTTGCTACTGTTAGAACTATTCCTATGGAACAATTGCATTATGTGTCTCGACCAGGTAAGACTAAACTTGCCTGGATCGCCAAAAACTAACCTTCTCTGTGCAGGCTGAAGTGAGGGGGAACGAGAGATGGTACATTGACAGCGCCTGTTCGTGCCATATGACTGGAAAAGAAGATCAACTTACCTCACTTCACAAACACTCACGAGGGAGTGTTGCTCTTGGAGACAAGAGACGCAGAGAAATCATTGGAACAGGCGAAACAAAACTAAACTCCAGCATCAGGGTAAAAGAGGTTAGTTTAGTTCATGAACTTGGTTTTAGTTTGTTGAGTGTTGCACAACTTTGTGACCAAGGGAACAACAAGACGGTCTTTACCTCACAAGATTGCTATGTCAAAGATCGTGAAACCAAGAACATAATTTTGAGAGGAGTCAGATTCAAGGATGTATACATTGTGGATAAAGACTTCAAGCCAAAGGAAGTCCTATGCTTTGCGTCTATAGCTGATGAGACGGAACTATGGCATAGAAGGCTTGGACATGCTAATCTTCGACTCATTCACAAGCTTTATTCAAAGGAACTTGTTCGTGGTCTTCCCCACGTTCAATCGGAGTTCCATTGCGTCTGCGATGCTTGTGTAAAGGGGAAACAGACTCGTTCCTCATTCAAGATCAAACCAGATGTAACAACCTCTCATCCTCTGGAACTGATTCATATGGATCTCTGTGGTCCCATGAGGATAAGAAGTCATGGTGGAAACATGTATGTTTTCGTAATTGTCGATGATTATTCTAGATTCACTTGGACAATCTTTCTGTCTTCGAAGGATGAAGTCTTCTCCGAGTTCGAGGCTTTTATCAAGAAGGTGGAAACAAGCTTAGGAAAGAAGCTAAAGGCAATCAGGTCTGACCATGGAACGGAGTTTGAGAACTCCATGTTCTTCAACTTCTGCGAGGAACATGGTGTGTCTCATGACTTCTCCGCGCCTAGGACACCACAACAAAATGGAGTTGTGGAACGGAAGAATAGGACTCTGGAAGATATGGCAAGAACTCTTCTCATTCAAGCAACCTTCCAAGGATTTTCGGGGCTGAGGCAGTAAAGACTGCTTGTTATATCCTTAATTGTGCCATGCTTCGTCCCTTATTGAATAAAATTGCATATGAACTAATAAGGGATCGCAAGCCCAATATTTCCCACTTGCGTGCTTTTGGATGCAGGTGCTATATTCACAACAATGACAAGGATAACTTGGGAAAGTTTGATCCTCAAAGTGATGAAGGAATCTTCTTGGACTATGCAAGGGCAAGCAAAGCTTACAGGGTATACAATAAGAGACTGCGCAAAATAGAAGAAAGCATCCACGTCGTCTTCGACAAAAACTCCAAAGGTTCAAATGGTGAGTTCGAAGCCTCGTCCCCAGAAGCAGGTTATCCAAGAATGCAACGTGAAGACTCTGATGATGAAGACAATGGTCCTTCCACTCGACCAAACGCTGGTTCTGGGAACGGACACCCCAGTACAGACACGGCATTTCCATCATCTCCGGACTCCTCAAGTCCGGATGAGTCCTCAAAGGAGGATACCTCAAGTGACACTGTACAAGAAACAGAAGCTACCTCCACCTCCATCGTCGACTTAACAACCATGCCCCCATCTATGACTATTCCCATCACCGTTCCTGCTGGAACTTCTAGTGATGCCGTGGTTGTCAGTTCGGAAAGCGATGAAGACGGAATAGATGGTTCTGAGAGTGCTCATGACCCCACACTTCTTGTGTCAAAGAATGCTTTTGTCCGAAAAGAATACCCCACTCACAATCTGGTCACACCCTTCGGTGAAAGAGGTTTGCGCTCTAAATTAAATATGTTTTGTGCATTCCATGCATTTATCTCTCTTGTAGAACCCAAGACTATCAAGGAAGCACTGAAGGAACCAGATTGGATCGTAGCCATGCAAGAAGAGTTACACCAGTTTGAGAGAAACAAGGTTTGGCGGCTCGTTCCCTTACCTCGCAATAAACATGCAATTGGCACTCGATGGGTGTATAGGAACAAGCTCGACGACTCTGGGATAGTCACAAGGAACAAAGCACGGTTAGTTGCTCAAGGCTACAACCAACAAGAAGGGATTGATTATGATGAGACATATGCTCCAGTAGCTCGCATTGAAGCCATTCGTCTCCTCATTGCCTACGCCGCTCATAAAGGGTTCACGCTATACCAGATGGACGTCAAGACTGCGTTCCTTAATGGATATCTTCAAGAAGAGGTATATGTGAAACAACCCCCTGGCTTTTAAGATGTCAATTTTCCCTCTCATGTGTATGCGTTGGATAAGGCTCTGTATGGTTTTAAGCAAGCACCTCGTGCTTGGTATGATAGACTGGCACAGTTCCTTCTTTCCAATGGATATCATAGAGGAACAATTGATAAAACCTTGTTCCTTTTGGAACACGAAGGTAAGATTCTGGTGGTTCAGGTCTATGTTGATGATATTATTTTTGGTTCCACTAATCCCGCTCTTGTAGAAAAATTCAAAGATCTTATGAGTAGTGAGTTTGAGATGAGTATGATTGGGGAATTATCCTTTTTCCTCGGATTACAAGTCACCCAGACTAAGGAAGGAACAAAGATACATCAACAGAAGTACATCAAGGAGTTGTTAAAGAAGTACGGTATGGACACTACCAAACCCATCGTTACTCCTATTTCTCCTAACACTCGCTTGGATGCAGATCTTCATGGAACGGACGTAGATCCCACCATGTATAGAGGAATGATCGGTTCACTACTATATCTCACGGCAAGTAGGCCAGATATTTTGTTTAGTGTGTGTCTATGTGCTAGATTTCAGGCAAATCCAAATGACTCACACTTGAAGGAGGTCAAGCGTATCTTCCGATACCTCAAAGGAATGGACCACTTGTGTCTATGGTATCCCAAGAACTGTGACTTCAACCTTGTTGGATTCACAGACGCCGACTTTGTTGGGCACGTAGTAGATCGCAAAAGCACTTCTGGAATGGCACAGTTCCTTGGTCCCTGTCTCGTTTCATGGGGTTCCAAGAAACAAAACTTTGTGGCCCTTTCCACTACAGAAGCCGAGTACGTCGCTGCGGCAAGTTGTTGTGCTTAGGTATTGTGGCTTAAACAACAACTGGAAGACTATGGTATGTCTCTTGGCACCGTTCCTATTATGTGTGATAATACCAGTGCCATCAACATTTCAAAAAATTCAGTTCATCATTCACGTACTAAGCATATTGACATTCGTCATCATTTTCTACGTGATAATGTTGACATGGGCTTTATTAGAATGGAACATTGCAGGACTGAAAATCAAGTGGCTGACATCTTTACCAAAGCACTAGACAAAGGTCCATTCGAGTATCTTCGATTACTCCTTGGCATGATCTCTCTGAATTGAGGACCTTCACATCCATTATTCCCTCAATGCTTGGCTAACTTGTTTCACAGATTTCATAAAGTTCCTTGTTTACTGGCCTCTCATGACATAAATTTTCATGATTATTGTGTGTTCGAATTGCCTTGTCTTAAGGTCTAGATACTTTATCTTTTGATTTGTGTTGAATTATTTGATTGCATGCTAACATCTTATTTAAAGACCCTAAACAACCAATTTGATGAAATTGAACCTTCATTACAAGCCCACATGATAATTGGTTGTACAGCCTCCCTTAGCCGCAAGACAGGTAAACGTTCCCTATGATCCCTCTTTGCAAAAACCTTTTACTGGGAATAATTACTTGAATTGTCTTTCTCCCTACCATGCGTCTGGATATACTATATTTTGTGTGAACCCAACATTGAAATATCCAGACAAGCCTCGCAAGCACTTTTGATCTCAGGGGGAGCGAAGACCGTTGCTCAGATTAAGGGGGAACTGATAAGTGTGGAACGGTGAATTTGAATCAGAGGCTCGCATTACTTGAGTTGCAGGTGCCCGTTGGAACTGCTCCCTGTGTGATTTGACTGATCAGAGACAGGAACAGTGATGCGGCTACCAAGCAAAAAGTGACCGTTGCATCTGGAGCGAGAATGAGTTATTGATGGAAACTTTTGAAAGAAGGCAACTTGGAGACGGTTGAGATCCGAAAAGATTTATTTGGAAAAGATTTTATCTTGGAAAAGATTTAATCTTGTTCCTATATATATGGCATATCTCCCCCAAGTTCCGTCACCGTCACCTCTCTCTCTGATATCTCTCTCAGACTCTCAAATCTCTACAGCTTGCTTCTTTCATCTGCTTTCATGGATTCCCCAAGCAAGATCATCACCGACAAACTCACCGACGCTGAGATGGATGCCTACATCCTCCAACTTCAGCAGGCCAAGGCCGCCAGGGCTACTCCCAGTTCCGTTGGCGCCCCTGTGTCTGTACTTGATATTGCTAAGGCTGTCGTCCAACAATCGGTGGACCCCCATGCCTCTAGATCGACTCCCACCCCCACAGCATCCTCCCCTGCTCCGTCCCCTCTCAAGGCCCAGGACCTAAATCCTACACTTGCCCTGGTGCCAATGGATGAGGAGCACTCTGTTTCCTCTCCTTCCGAGGGCAAAGCAGAAGCTGAAGAGGAATCGATGAGACTACTAGAGAAGGACTTGGGTGTAAAGGCTACACCTTTGGCGCCGCCTCCACCTCGCAAGCGGAAGCACGCTGTCCTAGCCCTCACCGCCCCGGAGTCTGAGGAAGAAGGCGAAGTCCAAATCTTGGAACACCGCCTAGCCACCACTGCTCACTCCACTCCCTCCAAATCTGGTGGTGATGAGCATGCCCCTCGCCCTATCAAGGCACGGCTCCGTTCCGCTGCTAAAACAACGGCAAAGAAGGCCAAATCCACTGGGAAGGCCAAGTTGGAAATCTCCCTCTCCACCACCACCACCCTAAGCTTCTACGAGGGTAAAAAGATCCTCCCTCCTCTCATAATCCGTACAAGCTTCTACTCTGAGCACTACGTGGAGGAAGTTTTGGAGTTGCTGAAATTCCAGGGTTGGGAACGGCTCTGTTCCGACAGCGTCACAGTCAATGAAGTCCAGGTCTGCGAATTCTACCACTATTTCTATCTCTCCAAAGGAGACGTCTTGACTGGCTCTTCCAAGGTCAGTGGTGAAGAACTTTCCTTCACTCCTACAGTTAGCTCCCAACTTCTTTCTGTTTCATTAGGAGGCTTTTATGAGATTCCGGTGTCTGATCAAACTGAAGAAAAGTTGGCTTGTATGGAACGTTTGTTTGGTTCTACTGAGGGTGAACTGCACACAGAGCGGCTGAATCTGCTTCAGCGTATTGTGTTCCATATCATATCCAGGGCTGTTGCACCACGACAAGAGCGCAGAACAACCATCACCCTGTGCGACCTGTTCTTGCTCGATCGTTTCCTGAGAAGGGAGAAAATTGATCTCCCCAGAGTTATTTTGTGCCATATGGATCGCTGCAAGGCCAAGTCCCATTCTCTAGCCTATCCCAGCCTGGTGAAACTGTTGCTGCAAAAGGAGGAGGCATATGTGGCGGAGAATGAAGTGTTGCTACGTAGCGAGTTGGATTCTGCTACAATTGAAAAAATGAAATTCATTGGCGACAACAAAGGAACGGGCACTGCTGCTGCCAAGAAAGCAACCGGCGAAGGAACGTCTAAAGGGAGCTCTATTCAGCATCAGATACTTGCTGAGCTCAAGCAGTTGAACACAACCATGTCATTGCTCTTGGATCACTTCTTGAGCAACGCCGATGACTCTGCTGAAGACCCCGAGATCTGAGTGCTCTCCGTTCCTATCCTAGCCCGTCTGACCTTGTTCTTGATTTTATATGTTTTTGTCTTTTCTGTGATTGATCCTTATCTTCTGATCTTAGTTGTCTACGTCCCTATGCTTTGTACTTCGTATGACTTTATGAATGAATTATTTTGTTTATGGGTTGCATGTGTGTCAAGTCTTTCTGTTTCTTGTGAAACTTTTGATGATGCCAAAAGGGGGAAGTATGGAAAATGTGAAGCCCAAGGAAGAGTTGATAACAGAAGCTAGTGCTAAGGGGAACGACAAAGCTGCTTGAAGGTAAATTCTCAATGAACTTTTTGAAGGGGAACATCGTTAATTATTTGAACATAGTATCTATGTGATTAAATGTGAAAATGTTTCTACTTGTCTGTTTTGAACTGTGTATTTTGACTTGTACATTTTGAAGGAGTTTGTCATCACCAAAAAGGGGGAAATTGTTGGAACGATGACGTTCCCTCTAGTTTTGATGATGATAAACTCAAATGCTTTTGATGGCTTTCAGTGTGACTATAAGTTTCAGGAAACGAACATGTCAAAGGAACGATGAAAACCAATGAAGAGTCAAAACAGAGAAGCAAAGGAACAGAGAAGCCAACAATGACAAAACAACACGCTGGAACGACAGAAGAGAAGAGACGCGTGATGTTGAATAGAACAGAGAAAGGGAACAGCGCAAGGAACGGAGGACGCGCGCTGAAACCCTAGAGAGCCGCCGAATATCTGTTATTGGAAGTTGCAACTTGGGCCTCAAGGAAAATCTCGGTGAAAAGATATTTTGGTTAGAACACTTCTAGAAAAGATTGTATAGGATATTCTTAGTTTATTTCCTTAAACGAATTTAGGGTAAATCAAGTGAGAATATCAGAACCATAAAAGGCAAGATAGCTGCGTACCTCAAGGCTGACGAAAAACAGAGAGAAATTTCCAGAGCAGAAAATTCGGAAGAAAGAAGAAAACTTACAAGTACGAGACTTTGGTGAGTTGAGTATTTGTTAGGGTTTCGGATGTCTAGTGTGTTGTTAGGAACGTTATATCTAAGAAGTTTAGATATCTAGGAGTAAACTAGATTGAGAGAATACTTGCTTGTTGTAATTCCTGGAATAATAACATAAGTAGACATTTGAAATCCTACTAGGGAAACCTAGAGGTAGAGGTTTTTCTCAGTCAACTAGTTGGTTGATTGAGTTTTCCTCTCTAAGGAACTGAGCTTGCTACTTATTAATCTGTTGTTATTTTCCGCTTCCCAAGGAACGAACTTGTCGTTCCTTGATCTAACACACTCGATTCTACAAAGAAAAACAGAAGGATCGTATTCACCAAGAAAGTGTTCGATCTTTACCTTGACTTCAAGTCTTTGGTAGCGAGGCGTTGGCGGCGCTGGCTGGGGTGCGTTGTGTGGCGCGGCTGCAAAGAGTGGGTTTTGGTAAGCACGCAAGCCAGGGGGTTGAACGCGGCCAAGCTGTCGCTTTTCGCGTCCTTGGTGGGAATCGTCGTGGGCTAACTCATCCCTTGGCGTGTGGCCGTCTTCGCGACGACATTGTCACGGCTGGTCATCGTAGTCGGCTCGGCGACGGAAGTCTCGTGGCACATTGTCTTAGCGTTGGCCGCGAGTGTCACGATCAATGGCGCCTTGGGCTTGTAGGCGCGGCGGGGGTATCCAATCTAATGGCCTATCCTGCAACTCAATAGGATCGCCAAGAGGAGGATGATAAAAGTTAGGGTTAACCATACCTGAGTCCTCGATCTCTTCAGCGTCGAACTCCTTAAAATCGTCATGGATGGTTGGCGTCGTAGAGCCATAGCCGTCGGAGCCATAGTGAGGAGTCCTCACACTCTTGTGGCCAAGGTGCTCGTTGACGTTGTAGGGTATGCGTGTGGGAGCAGGTGTCCTCAGAAGCACATTGTCGCGCCGCGGTTGTCGATTGGGTCTTCTCGACGCGTCAGTGTCAAGCTCGTCACGGCGGGCTCGGCTGTCACGTGGCGCCGAGGTGGGCATACGGCGCTGGGTGCGTCTAGAGCCATACATATCATCAAAGTCATAGGGCTCAGAAAACTCACCTTGGGAGTCGTCGGCGCGATCAGAGCCGGTGTCGTAGCCAGCGGGTGTGGCTCTGGGCACGTAACGATCTTGGTGCGACACGTAGCCTTGGTGACTCTCAATCACCGATTGGATCCTTTGGAGTCGTGGTTGAAGGTTGGAGGTTGATTGCATCAACCCCTTCCCTTTGTCCACGCGTGCATGGCTGGGGCCGGCGTCGATGTGGCGTGGCGCAGCCGCTGCATCCATGGGGATCATGGGTGTCGGTGTGGGCACGATCGACGTCGCTCTCTGCATGGCTTGTAAGTGAACCACTTGTTGACGAAGAGCTTGGATTTCTCTTTGCTCCTCGGAAAGTTCCAAGATTGGATCTTATGGGGGTGTATCTTGTGGGGGACCCAAGGGGGGTGTTGTGGGTCGATATTGTTGGCGCCGGTGTTGTCTCCACTCGAATTGATGGCCGTCATGCTACCTATAACAATATGACTAGACATATGATTAAAAACGAACAAAAGACACGAACAACAACAATCAAGCAAGCACTAGTCAAGTCAACAATGTTCACGTAAGGGAGGGCTTGTATGGCTTGCCGTGAGGGCGGCTAAGGCTAGTCACAAGTGGTGGCGTGAGAAGCAAGTCGTCAATCAAACAAATAAGAGCAATTATAACCCTAAACCAAACATAAACAAGTAAATCAAACTAGCAAGACCTACCTTCTAGGGTTAACCTAGACGGCAGAGAGATAGAGAAGATGAGCCTAGGCCGAGTCAAGTGGGTTAGGGTTGCCTTATTTTGGCTTTCCCTAACTCGGTTGCCTTGTATAACTTTTTTTTTTGAATAACCGATTGGCTTTTTTTTTTTAATAATATCCAAATTTCTTATCTTTTGACTTTTGAGATATCGGATAAGGAAACAAAATAAAAATAACGGCCTAAGTAACACAAAAGATCAAGCGAGATCTTAGAAATAGGAGAGAGAAAAGAAGGTAAGATTTGATTTCTTATAGAGGGAAATTTCGGCTAACCAACTAAAAAGAAAATCAAGCAAGATATGGAAACAAAATTCACGCAAGAAATAAGGAAACAATCACTCTAGCATGCAAGATATCTGAAGTTACCAAACACACCAAACTTGTAGGTCAAGAAAAAAAACCGGCCAAGGAATTACCTTGTGAAACCTATAGGAGAAGAAAAAATGGAAACTTTTTTTTTATTATGCGGAAGCAAAGGATGATGGACAAGAAAGATTTTTTTTTTGTGAACAAGATGATGACTTGAGATAGTGACTTACAAGACGGCTGGGCTCTGATGCCAGTTGATGTGTTCTTGCCTCCGATGAAGGTCACTTGTCAAAGGTGGCACTTTGATCTAGTCTTGGGTGAGAAGTCACGAGTCTCGTTTGTCAAGCCTGTCGTGGAAACCTTGGGGAAACCCTTGTTGAATTGCACGAAAGATTGGCAAAGCGGTGATGAGGTGAACAGTAACTTTTGAGGTTTACTGACACGGTGGTGGCTTTGAAGTGAACCCGGTGGCGAAGGAGTGGGTGTCTCGACAGCGGCGGCGGTGGCAAGGATGAGTGTCACGATGAGTGTCACGACAACGATGACGATGGCGATGGCGAGCGTTGGAGTGGGTTCGATGGTGGGTTCGATAGCGACTGCGATAGTGGAGGCCAAGTCGATGGCCCGAGCGGTGAAGCGAGCGACTGTGACAACGATGGACTGGGTGCGATAGCGGATGCGATCACAATGGCGATGGGGGAAGCGATTGGGATGGTGAGCGATTGGTGGTTTGGTTGGTTGGCTTAAAGGTCAAGCTATGCCGTAGCGTCGGCGGTCGGAGTGAAGGAGATGCGAAGATAGACTTTGCTCGAAGGGTATCAAGCGATGTCGTAGCGTCGGCGGCAGGGTGAATGGGGATGCAAAGGCAGAGATATGATTGACGTCCGATCAAAGGAAGGAGGATAAACACTCAACTTAAGCTTTGATTGAAATTAGACGTAAACAATTACAATAGACAAAGTTTGACTTAAATACTAAACGCGAGACTCGGATGGGCCGAGTCTTGCCTAGTGGACTAGCCCATGCGACACACATGGAGCACACACTTGGTCTTGAAGGCGGTCTTCCACTCATCACCTTCCTTCATTCGAATTTGGTGATAGCCGCTCTTCAAGTCAATCTTGGAGAAGAGGGTCGCGTCGTGAAGCTCATCTAGCATGTCGTCTAGGTGCGGTATCGGGTGCCTATACTTCACTGTGATTTGATTGATGGCACAACAATCAATACACATGCGCCATGAACCATAATTCTTGGGCACAAGGATCACAGGCACAACGCAAGGGCTTAGGGATTTCCTCACGTAGCCACGATCCAAGAGCTCCTGCACTTGGCGCTGCAACTCTTGGGTCTCTTCAGGGCCGGCACGGTAGGCGGCGCGATTTGGCAGGGAGGCACCAGGCACCAAGTCGATTTGGTGCTCATTGCCTCACAATGGGGGTAAGCCCTGTGGAAGCTCCTCTGGAAACACATCGTCGAAGTTAGTGAGCAAGGCAGCAATGGCAGGCGGCAATGGCTCGACACTCGGTGTCTCAGGGATGCAAGGAGTGGGAACCAACAGAAAACATGGTGCTCTGCCATTCAAGGTGGCAGTCAAGTCACTGGGTCGCGCGAGAAGCAGTCTGTGCTCACAACGGCCTTGCAATGGGGGCGTCTGCGGTGATTGAATGACCAACTACGATGGAATGGAGGCACTGGGCAATTTTTGTGAGGCACTGGGTGTGTGGACACCAGTGCTCGAGCCACAAGGGGAAGTGCCTGGCCAGATCTCTGTGGGCCTTTGCTTAGCCTTCTGAGCGGCAGTGTTAGCGACGCCGTCACGATCCAGGAAGGCACTGGGTTGCCCACATGTGGCGTTCGACTTCTTGGATGCAGTGCCTGGTGGAGACAAAAAACTGTCAGAATTGGATGAGTTTTGCTTCTGGAGTGCCGCTGGCGTCTCTTCTGGCCTTGTAGCGGCGGCCTCGATGGCCTTCTGGCGGTCTCTCTCAACCTGGTCCTGCAAGATCTCATGGGGAGACATTGGTAGCAATGTGACGTGCTTCACGTGGTAAGTAAACACATAAGTGTTTAAATAGCCATCATGGAGCACGCGCTTGTCAAATTGCCATGGGCGCCCAAGCAAAAGATGCATGGCGTCCATTGCAATGACATCACAAAGAATGGAATCACAGTATTGACCAATAGAAAATGAAATAAGGCATTGTTTAGATACTGTGTTACCTGGACTAGAAGAAATCCATTGGAGGGCATACGGTTGTGGATGTGGCATGGTGGGCAAGTCAAAGTGCTTCACCACCTTCTCATTCACAATGTTGCAACAAGTCCCTCCGTCAATGATGACACTCAAAGAAGCCGTTTTGACGAGGCACCTTGTATGGAACAAGTTCTCGCGTTGGTCAACTAGGCTCGCTTCCTTGACGGTGAGGATGCGCCTTGTCACTAGGCTCGGTGGTGTGCCCGCATGCAGTGAAGTAGGCTCACAATCGTAGGCGTCCTCAGTGTCCTCGATGCCTTCCTCAATGGGCTCTAGTGTGGGCACATCCTCCTCGTATGACTCGTAGCCGGCGGCAGTGGAGGAGAAGAGCACCTTCTTCGAGTTAGGGCAATCCTTATTATAGTGGCCCCTGCCTCCACACTTCTAGCATTCAAGATCACGCGCTCGGTCGGTGCCCGGTGTCAATGTCATGGGTGCGGACGCGCGGCTGGCAGTGGGTTGCGTTGCGGGCTTCGGCTGACGACCTTGGCTAGACGCGGTTGGGGATGAGGCACGCACATTAGCGGAACTAGTTTGACTAGGGTTAGAATCATACTTGCGTTGGCCAGATTGCCACGTGTATTGCTTGCGGCGGTTGAGTTGGTTGTGGATTTGCATCGCCATGTGGGTCAATGTGTTGAGATCCTTGATAGGCAAGATCTCAAGCTGGTCTCGGATGGGGGCATTCAATCCACACAAAAACTTGATAGGCAAGATCTCAAGCTGGTCTCGGATGAGAAAAACTCAAGAGGAGTTTTGGTGCCTTGGCGAGCCATGGCAATCTCCATCCTCATTTGATTTCATGTAATCTGGGGGGACATACTTCTTGGTCATGACGTAGACCAATTGGTGTCACTCGGTGACTGGAGGAAGGCGGCATCGGACGCAGTCGTCAACAAATCTGTGCCACCACACACGGGCGGCGCCTCGGAAGTGCAACGTGGCGGCATCGACATGCTCCTCAGGGGGGACGTGGCATACCTCAAAGTGTACTCAGTGGCCGGCACCCATTCAAGAAAAACAGAAGGATCGTATTCACCAAGAAAGTGTTCGATTTTTACCTTGACTTCGTGTCTTTGGTAGCGAGGCGCTAGCGGAGATGGCTGGGGCGCGTTGTGTGGCACGGCTGCAAAGAGTGAGATTTGGTAGGCACGCAAGACAGGGGGTTGAACGTGGCCAAGCTGTCGCCTTTCGCATCCTTGATGGGAATCATCGTGGGCTAATTCATCCCTTGGTGTGTGGCCGTCTTCGCGATGGCGTTGTCGCGGCTGGGCATCGTAGTCGGCTCGGCGACGGAAGTCTCGTGGCACATTGTCTTAGCGTTGGCCGTGAGTGTCACGATCAATGGCGCCTTGGGCTTATAGGTGCGGCGGGGGTATCCAATCTGATGGCTTATCCTGTAACTCAATAGGATCGCCAAGAGGAGGATGATAAAAGTTAGGGTTAACCATACCTGAGTCCTCGATCTCTTCATCGTCGAACTCCTCAAAATCGTCATGGATGGTTGGCGTCGTGAAGCCATAGCCTTCAGAGCCATATCGAGGAGTTCTCGCACTCTGGTGGCCAAGGTGCTTGTTGATGTCGTAGGGAATGGGTGTGGGAGCAGGTGTCCTCAGAAGCATGTTGTCGCGCCGCGGTCGTCGATTGGGTCTTCTCGTCGCGGCGGGCTCGGCTGTCGCGTGGCGCCAAGGTGGGCATATGGCGCTGGGTGCATTTAGAGGCATACCTATCATCAAAGTCATAGGGCTCAGAAAACTCACCTTGGGAGTCGTCGGCGCGTTCGGAGCCGGTGTCGTAGCCAGCGGGTGTGGCTCTGGGCACGTAACAATCTTGGTGCAACACGTAGCCTTGGCGACTCTCAATCACCGATTGGATCCTGTGGAGTCGTGGTTGAAGGTTGGAGGTTGATTGCATCAACCCCTTCCCTTTGTCTACGCATGCATGGCTGGGGTCGGCGTTGATGTGGCATGGCGCAGCCGCTGCGTCCATGGGAATCATGGGTGTTGAAGTGGGCACGATCGGTGCCGCTATCTGCATGGCTTCCAAGTGAGCCACTTGTTGACGAAGAGCTTGGATTTCTCTTTGCTCCTCGGAAAGTTCCAAGATTGGATCTTGTGGGGGTGTATCTTGTGGGGGACCCAAAGGGGGGTGTTATGGGTCGATGTTGTCGGCGCCGGTGTTGTCTCCACTCGAATTGATGGCCGTCATGCTACCTATAACAATATGACTAGACATAGGAGTAAACACGAACAAAAGACACGAACAACAACAATCAAGCAAGCACTAGTCAAGTCAACAATGTTCACGTAAGGGAGGGCTTGTATGGCTTGCCGTGAGGGTGGCTAAGGCTAGTCACAAGTGGTGGCGTGAGAAGCAAGTCGTCAATCAAACAAACAAGAGCAATTATAACCTTAAACCAAACATAAACAAGTAAACCAAACTAGCAAGACCTACCTTCTAGGGTTAACCTAGACGGCGGAGAGATAGAGAAGATGAGCCTAGGCCGAGTCAAGTGGGTTAGGGTTGCCTTATTTTGGCTTTCCCTAACTCGGTTGCCTTGTATAACTTTTTTTTTGAATAACGGATTGGCTTTTTCTTTTTTCCTTTTTTTTTAATAATATCCAAATATCTTATCTTTTGACTTTTGAGATATCGGATAAGGAAACAAAATAAAAATAACGGCCTAAGTAACAGAAAAGATCAAGCGAGATCTTAGAGATAGGAGAGAGAAAAAAAGATAAGATTTGATTTCTTATAGAGGGAAATTTCGGCTAACCAACTAAAAAGAAAATCAAGCAAGATATGGAAACAAAATTCACGCAAGAAATAAGGAAACAATCACTCTAGCATGCAAGATATCCGAAGTTACCAAACACACCAAACTTGTAGGGCAAGAAAAAAAAATCGGCCAAGGGCTTGCCTTGTGAAACCGATTAGGACAAGCAAAGATGGAAACTTTTTGGTTTTCTTTGATTATGCGAAAGCAAAGGATGATGGACAAGAAAAAAAAATTGTGAACTAGATGATGACTTGAGATAGTGACTTACAAGACGGTTGGGCTCTGATGCCAGTTGATGCGTTCTTGCCTCCGATGAAGGTCACTTGTCAAGGGTGGCACTGGATCTAGTCTTGGGCGAGAAGTCACAAGCCTCGTTGTCAAGCCTACCGTGGAAACCTTGGGTGAAACCCTTGTTGAATTGCACGAAAGGTTGACAAAGCGGTGGCAAGGTGAACAGTAACTTTTGAGGTTTACTGACACGGTGGTGGCTTTGAAGTGAACCCGGTGGCGAAGGAGTGGGTGTCTCGACAGCGGTGGCGGTGGCGATGGTGAGTGTCACGACGAGTGTCATGACAGCGATGGCGATGGCGAGAGCGGTGGCGAGCGATGGAGTGGGCTCGATGGGGGGTTCGATAACCACTGCGATGGTGAAGGCGAAGTCGATGGCGCGAGCGGTGAAGCGAGCGACAACGGTGGACTGGGTGCGATAGCGGGTGCGATCACGATGGCGATGGGGAAGCGATTGTGATGGGGAGCGATTCGTGGTTTGGTTGGTTTGCTTGAAGGTCAAGCTATGCCGTAGTGTCGGCGGCGGAGTGAAGGAAATGTGAAGATAGACTTTGCTCGAAGGGTATCAAGCAATGTCGTAGCATCGGCGGCGAAGTGATTGGGGATGCGAAGGCATAGATAGGGTTGACGTCCGATCAAAGGAAGAAGGATAAACACTCAACTTAAGCTTTGATTAAATTTAGACGTAAACAATAACAAGAAACAAAGTTTGACTTAAATACTAAACGCGAGACTCGGATGGGCCGAGTCTTGCCTAGTGGGTTAGCCCATGCGACACACATGGAACACACACCCAAAAATAGAATGAACTAAAAATGGAAACTACTAAAATAAGAAAGTACGAACAATAGAAATATCTCAAAATAGTAATGTCTAACACTTAGTAAATAAACCTCTAAATGACTAAGGATAGGCGCCGTGGTGGCGGCGAGGCATGGGACGCGGACACTGGGAGCAGCGGCGACATCAAAGTTGATTGGGCTCGTCAGTGGGCGCGTATGTTGCCGATAGCGATGGGCTAGATTCTGCAATGCCGATGGTGGCGAGGATTTTGAGCTTGGGCTCGGTCTCGGGTATGCCTTGGCCAGCAATGACGCGAGCGATGAGAGATTGCACGGCGTCGGCAATGGCCTTGGCTCTTGATCTTGTCACTGGACCTTGTGAGCGTAGGCTCATCGCATGTTCTTTCTCTGTGGCCGTCATGGAGGGCAAGGTCGCATCACCTCCCTCGGCAGCCCCTTGGCTCTCCTCGCTTCCTCTCGGTCGTGAGTCTCTCCCAAGCATCATTTGGAGGGCTAGCAAGCTCAAGAAGGAAGGAGAAGTCTAGCTTGGCCACAATCTAGCTCACTTGGGAAGAAGAACCTCCTCTTGGGGGGTTTGATTCTCATTAGAGTCGCCGACACTCCCATCATCGCAGCAGATCACCATCGAGGAGATCAGACCGTGGGGAGCGGCCCCTGAGGGACCGACATCAATCTCGGTCTATCAAGGCTGACCATAGGGGGAGATCGGTTTCAGCAGAGTCAGCTCGGCGACAAGATCGATCGTCGTGCATGGCGCATAAACGAGGTTGAACGGTGTTTACTTCATCTTCTGGATAACCAAGGAGAGTCCTTGATAAACGCGCAAGAGCAAGCAGAGCTCAGGCTAGCGCGTATGACGTCAACCCCATTTGCTAGAGCAATACGCAAACAACATCCCCCAGCTAAGTTTTCTACTCCATCTTTTGATTTATATGATGGGAAATCTGATCTTGTAGTCCATATTGCTTCATTTACAAATAAGATGGCTTTATGGGTGTCGAACGATGCATTGATGTGTAAGATGTTTCCCGCTAGTCTAGGAAAAACAACTACTAAGTGGTTTCACTCACTAGAGCCAAACTGCTAAGTGGTTTCACTCACTAGAGTCTGCTTCTATGGATGCCTTATTTGATATGAAAATACACTGGGGCAAAACTCTGAGGCAATTTGCTCCTCGGTTCATGGAGTGCTATGCTGACATGGATAACTGCGAGGAGAGGGTTGATGTTCCTGCTTTCAGGCTTGCACTTCTACGTGACAGTAAGTTGCGAGAGAGCCTGACCTTAAGAGCGCATGCGGGGACGCCCGAGTTGCAAGAGCGTCTGAGACAATATATGAAACTAGAAGATGATTCCAAGCCATCTCGGGATAAGAGGTCGCTATCACCTCTTGCACGTGAGGGAAGGGGCGACGGGCTAGGCGACAAGAGAGAGGGTAGGGACGACCCAGATAGAGAGAAAGGGTTGATATTAGGCACAACCCTACAAGCTGTGTATACGATTTTCAAGGTCCATATCTACAAGATCTTGTCCCAGATTAAGAATCAACCATTTTTTAGTTGGCCCGTGAAGCCGAAAGGGGACCCAAAGAGCAGGGACCAAAACAAATATTGCTCTTTCCACATGGAGAAAGGGCATATGACTGAGAAGTGTAGGACCTTGAAGTATCAGCTAGAAGAATGGGTATCTCAAGTCCATTTGTGTGAGTTTGTTGATGTCAATGTCGCTGCAAATACCAATCAGGCAGAGGAAAAGGCCGCAGAGACTCCTATTGTGAAGACGGGAAACCCTCAGAGACAAGTCATCCACGTGATTGAGGCATCAGTAAGGCAGACTAACACAAGACAACATGATTATAGGAAGCGTTGCCATGATCTAGAGGTGACGAAAGCAGACAACGAGCCTGTTAAGAAGCAATGAATGCCGCAAACTCAGACACTATTTTTCTCTGATGACGATTTGGCGGGTTTGCAACACCTACATAATGACCCCTTGGTCCTTACCGTTGATATTGGATCCTATGAAGTACGCAGAATTCTAGTAGACTCGGGGAGCTCTTTTGATATCATGTATTATGAATTGTTTAGGAAGCTGGGAAAGACTCAGGAAGATCTAGTCCCCATCTCAACTCAACTGATGGGTCTTGGCTCGTTCCCGGTGTGGTGTTTGGGAATGTTGAAGGAGACGGTTACATTGGGAGGAAAATATGTGCTCCCAAAGTTTTTGGTGGTGAATGTCCCCTCCTCCTACAATGCCATTTTGGGTCGGTTGTGGTTGCATTTGATGGAAGTAGTACACTCCACCCTTCACCAGCTCATAGTTTTCCCCCACGCAGGAGACGTTGTTCGTGTTCAAGGGGACCAAAGGGCAACTCGACACTGCCTCGGAGTAGAGAGCAAAGGGGCAACTATGCACATGATTCAAGCGCCCCCACAAATGTTGGACGAGGGGGGCATACCCTCGAGGAGGTTCCACATCTGACTGTAAGCTAGGTATGGGGGTACTCTTTTTCCCCTTCATATGGTTTTTTCCCATGAGGTTTTCCTACAAGAAGGTTTTAAACGAGGCCCCCAAGGGTCACCCCATGTCGTTTTTATTCGATTTTGATGACATTCATTGTTACATGAACTTGAATATTGTATTTGCAATTATACAAGCTAGGTTGCTGATATCCAGATTTGTCAAAAAGATCCTCGCAGAAGTTAAGGAAAAAATGAGTAGCCCACGGGCATACAACAAGTAGCCTAGGGGTGTACACATAAATGAGTAGCCTAGGGGCTTACATCAAGTAGCTTTGGGGTGTACACCTCTGTTATTAAAATCGAGATCCAGATCGTAAAATCGTGAGATTTTATGATCCAGTAGGAGGGGTCTGATCCGGATCGGGCTATAAAATCGAAAAATAGTAAAATCGTATTAAAATCATGTAAAATCGTGTAAAATCGGCTTAAAATCGTAGGATCTTAAGATCTTAAGATCATGTCTTTATGGTTATTTAAAGTAAAATCGTGTAAAATCGGCTTAAGATCATGTCTTTATGGTTATAAAATCTTAAGATCCTGTCTATTATGTATGAATTCTGAACTTTTGGTCATGTAATGTTTCATTTTATATTAGGAAACTTCCATTTATCGTACCTAAATTCTTGAATTTTTTATTTTATTTTTTATATTTATAATATATTATTTTTTAATAAGTTTATAAAATCTTACGATTTTACGATCCGATTTTACGATCCGATCCGCAGGGCCTTCCGTGATCCGATCCTAAAATCTCAATTTTAATAACCTTGGTGTACACAAAAAACGAGTAGCCCAGGGGCGTACATCAAGTAGCCCTAGGGTGTACACAATAAACAAGTAGCCCAGGGGTGTACATCAAGAAGCCCCGGGGTGTACACAAAAAACGAGTAGCCCAAGGGCCACTAATGGAAAAAACACTTTTTGAGGCTCCCTTTTAGAGGCGTACATAGTTCAATACGCCTCAACAACGACTTAGGCAATCACTTTTTTTGGTTTTTGAGGCGGATAATTAATTTATACGCCTCAAAAACATCTTTTGTGGCGGGCAAATTAATATACGCCTCAACAAGTATCCGAAAAAACATTTCCCGCTAAAGTATTAGAGGCGGGCCAGGGCAAGGTCCGCCTCTAATGATAACTAATTGAGGTGGGCCAAGTAGCCCGCCTCAATTAAAGCTTATTGAGGCGGGCTTTAATAGGCCCGCCTCAATAAGTATGTCCAATAGAGGTGGGCATGTAAGGCCCGCCTCTATTATACCAATACTTATAGAGGCGGGCGTGTTAGGCCCGCCTCTATAAGCTCAACCCTAATAAAAAAAAAAAATAGCTGCCGCGCCTTGATCTCCTCTTCGTATCCGTCTTTGTCGAGCTCCGTCTTCCCGAGCTCCGACTTCATCTCCCTTCGCCGAGCTCCCTCTAATACTCCCTTCAACAAGTATCAACAACACACTCGAGGTTTCACCAAAATGTCATCCTCAACCTCACCCGATTCCGCTGGTAAGCTCATCTGACACCCTATTTTACTTCTCCAATTCCGCTAAACTCTACACTTTAATTTGCTCGTATTGTCGTCGACCTCAACTTCATCAATCTTAATTATATACTTCTTCTTCGTCTTTTTCTGCTTATTGAAAGCTCGTGCCTTCTGTTACATTAATCATGAATTTCGAATTTGTGTGTTTTGTGTAGATTTCTCGTGCATGAATTTAGAGTCCCCGGGAGCAGATTTCTCGTGCCTGAATTTGTGTGTTTTGTGTATACATTAATCTTAATTTCTAATTTATTAATGGGCTTGATTTTGTGATTCACATGCTTCTCTCAGTTTCGAGATGTGCTTGATAGAATTTTCTGTCTTGGCTTTGCTAGTAAGTTGCTGATAAATTCAGAAGCTGTTGAGCTTCTTATTGGTTTATAATTGCTGATTCGATTGCTTGCTTCTGTTTCCGTTGTGAACTTCACCTTTGTTTCAATGGCTTACATGATTTTTCTTAATTTTTTTACTAATAGAAACTATGTATGGTTCGATGGTTGCTAAATCAGGTTGACTATATATGTGATTACTAAGGTACAAGGAAATACAATCTACAGACGTAGATTGAATCTTTTATTGGTTGATATGGGTATGAGCCCAGTAGTATTCAAATCCTTGTAAGTGTGCTACCTTTATGGCACTCCTATTATATTTAATAATTTTCTCAGGACTTATTTGGTATTGTACAAGTTGGACTTGATCCTGTATTATTATTCAATGCTTTTGATTTGATCCTACTGTTGTGTAACCATTTTGGTTTTGGATTTTTATTTCTGTATTAGATAAGAGTTCGTGATTAGTAGATCATTGCAGGTTCGGCCTGGCTTGACCTAACTTTCTTTTTTGAAAACAGGAAGGTTTGGCTCTATTAGAAGCTTAATCGGTTTGTCGGAATACTCCTTAAGATCAGTCCTTACGACATAGTCCTTTCCCTTCCTAATTGATTCCTTGATTGGGCTTCTAGTTTGTGAAAATGAAGAGCAAAAGATTTGATTTATATTCATCATAAATTTAGTTAAGAATGTTAATTTTCTGATGCGGCACACTGAAGGTGTTTGATGCAGGAATTCTTTTTTTGTGTGCTTGTTGCAGGAATTCTAGCCACTATGTCTAACGAAAGTGGAAATGCTATTCTCCCTACCCAAGGTGATCATGAATCACAAGGTGTTAGCGCGATTACACAGATCGCTAAAGGGCGTGGTCCGTCAAAAGGAGTTCAAGTAAAAAAGCCTATGCACCTTGAGTTTAATGAGTTAAATGTCCCTGATGGCGAGTAGTCAAAAGAATACGGAAAGCAAGTTGGGAGTTGTGCTCAAAGAATTAATATTAACGAGAAAGAATACCGAAAGATAGATGAGCAGACGAGGCAAGGGTTTTGGGAGGAGACCAAGGTATAATGACATTTTAAATTGTTTTAAATATATACTATATTAACAATTAATCTAACTTATTGTAAAAATCCACAGCTTATGTTCCACATCATTGAGGATGTAGATAAATCAAGGGAAAAATACTTTCATTCTTGTGTGGCAAAACGATTTAGAGATTTCAAGAGCAAGTTGGTGCGTCGATGGATAACTAAGAAGCAAAAGCCGTCAAAATATCCTACAAACAAGAGGCCTTGGGAAATCTACCACCACATTACAGAGGCTGATTGGTCAGTTTTTCTTAAAGAATATTACAAGCCGGAGTCATTGGTAATAATGCTATTTCTTTTTACTATTAAAGATTTCTAGTCAGCGGAAATCGTTGGTTATAAATCTATGTGCCTTTTGACAGGCTCGTAGTGAGAAAGCAAGGGCAAGTGCAATATTAAACAATTGTCCTCATCTCACCGGCCAGGCGGGTTATATTAGAAAACGACACGAGTGGATAAAAGAAGGATGACTCCCATCGGAAGCAGCTTTATCTCTGTCAAGTAGCTCCTCAGTGAACTCATCGGTTCCTAGAGCTAGAAAATATAGATCAAAGGAGTGGGTTTTGGCTCATCAAGTTCGAAGTAAGGATGGAAAGTGGAAAGTTAACCCGAATAATAAAGAATCCGTAGAAATTGCAAGAAAAGTTGTAAGTAGTGCTTTTTTAATGAATATTTACTTAAATTGACTTGGAAATATGAACTAATTTATACTTTCCTAATTGGCATTATAGGAGGAGTATATCGAAGAAGAAGAAAAAGGAAACCTTACTTTCGAGGATGATGAGGATGCCCTCACCAAAGCTATTGGGAAAAAAGATCATCGTGGCCGTGTCAAGGCAATGGGTGGAAATGTTGGTTATAGAGTTGCTTTCGGTCCAAGAGAACGACGGAGAAGATGTTCTAGTGAAGCTTCATCAGATCTGATCGAATCGATCAAAGCTGAAATTAGAAAGGAGTTTGAAGGTGAATTAGATAAAAGGGTGGCTGAGGCCCTCCAAAAGCAACTATGCTCCATGTTACATATAAATCAACCAAACTCCACTTCTACTCCCGTTCTTGAACTTAATGTTAATGCTTCCTATACCACTCGTCCTGATTCCACACCGCAACCACGTGAGCTAAAGGTATGATTGAGTTTGAGTATTGTCATGAACTCTTCATGCTAAGACCTCTTATAACATGAATTAAAATTCCATGCCGCAACCTTAGTATTGCATTTTTCATTTTACTTTATATGCAGGAAAGGTCCATGCCATCTTGCCCTTGAGGATAAAGATTCTGGTAACAAAGTGCTCGTAGCGGATGGTATGGTATAACCCTCAAACGGTGCATCGTCCCAACACTTTACACCGATGAAGCCTGATCACTACAAAGTCCAAGTTGATTTTGTTTATGATGGACATAATGATGATATTCTTCCGGTACCTACGGGTGATGGTTTCACTAACTTAGGCGGTGCTCAGGGTAGTTTCGTGCAATGGCCGATCCGCTTAGTGATTTTCGAAGACGACGAGGTAAGACCTTTGTGCTCAATAATAATGTACACCACATTACTCACTCTTGCTCATCTATAATTCTATATATAGGACTATACTCCACGCCCAACAAAGAAGTCCAAGTCATTTCTCTCTAAAAAGGTGGATGACAGCGCCAAAAATACAAAGGTAAGACCTTTGTGCTCAATAATACAAATGTTACTTCATTATTATTTTTTGGAAATTTCATGTCCAAATAACTCTTAAGTCTCATTTCAACAAAGAGGCGGTTGGTAGCTGTGATCGTAAAACGGAAGAATCAGCCGCCAAAAGGAAGGAAGCAGAAAACGAAGAAATTCGAGGTCATGGCCAGTCATGCAAATACTTGCATTTTATTATGTCTTTGGCGTCGGGTGGTATATATGATAGTACTCCCATCCCATTGGATGCCTCGGTTTGGAATTATGTGAGAGATCAAGAAACATACGTCACTGCACCCGATGTAGAAGAGTTCCTTAAGGGGGTGTGCTTAAACATTTCTGTGATTCAAGTCTACATGATGTAAATGTTTTGATCAGTCTTTATCTTTTAATTGTCAACTATCATTCTTAATCGTTTTTTCTTTAATCATTTTTACATTACCATTCATAATCGTTTAATCAAATACCTTTAAATGTGCAGGTATTTATTGGACAATCACACATATGCATTTGAAAATTCTCGAATTGGGTTCATTTGTCCTGAGATAGTGTCAAGCACTAGAATCAGGGCCGATGCAACTGTTCCAGCAGATTACTTGCAACGTGTGTTCAATGCTGAAACTGTTAAGAATACGATTAAAGATTCTAACAATGCCAAATTGTTTTTGCTCCCATATAATCAAGAGTAAGTGTTTTCAATAAGTTTCATATATAATTTACTTTTAAGCAATCATTAATATTTATCAATTTACTTTTAAATGATGCAGTAATCATTGGATTTTGTACGTGATAGACCTATTTAGAGTACACGTCTATCTTTTCGATTCTCTAAAAGGTCAAGGCAATAGAACGACTGATGCATCTGGAATCATGAATTTGTAAGTTATTTTGCTTACGAATTAGTTTTTTTTGGAATATTAACAATATCAGTTTCATGAGTGTATTATGTTGATTTTCTAGGGCATTTCAAGTGTATAAGTATCAAGGTGGGAAGAGCGAGAAATTAATAGGAAAACGTAAGACGTTGAGAGTCTGCAATATAGAGGTACATATAGCATTTTATACGCTTTAGGTTTGTTTATTTATAATCAAAGGCCTTGTATCTAAGACAACCCCCTTATGTTGTGTAATTAGTGCGCTCAACAAAGCGGCGGAACCGAGTGTGGCTATTATGTCATGAAGTTCATGTTAGATATAGTCACGGGACTCTATGACTCTAATGACCGACTAGATAAGGTATGTAACTTAACTAACTATATATTGATAGTATTTGTGTTTTTTGTCAATAATTTCTGTGTTTTTTATGAAGCTATATCCTAAGAGGAAGACATCGTATACTTATGAAGAAATGGATGTTGTTCGTGAGCAATGGGCACAGTATTTTACATCGAAGTATTTATTATCGGATTGAACTTGTTTTTACTTGTCATGTAAACTGTTGTTGAGAACCTGACTGTACTCTGATGAAATCTGTTGTTTGTTGTATATTATTCTGTGAATAAAATCAGGAACCTATTCTGAAATGGATGTTCTTCTTGATCTTCAGCGTCTACTTGTTGAGGCGGGCTTGTATACGCCCGCCTCTATAAGTATATACTCCCGCCAAAATGAGGGACTTGTTGAGGCGGACCTATAGAGGCCTGCCTCAATAAGTGTTTACTTATTGAGGCGGGCCTCCTAAGCCCGCCTCAACAAGTCCCTCATTTTGGCGCCAAAGTGAGGGACTTGTTGAGGCGGGCTTAGAAGGCCCGCCTCAATAAGATCCTTTTAGAGGCGTAAAATGCCCGCCTCAAAAAGTGCCTCTACTTGTTGCAGCCCCTTAGTTGAAGCGAACGGTGTTCGCCTCAATAAGTGTCCAAAGGTCCGCCTCTATAAGGATTTTTTCCACTAGTGGGCGTACAACAAGTAGCCTAGGGGTGTACACAAGAACGAGTAACCCAGGGGCGTACATCAAGTAGCCTTGGGGTGTACACAAAATCGAGTAGCCTAGGGGCGTACATCAAGTAGCCCATGGGTATACACACAACTAAGTAGCCCGGGGACATGCATAGATTAGTCCGGGACATAAAGTAGCAATTGAGCTTGTTCAAACAAGAGCAAAAAGCACGCAAAGAGCCAATGAGGTGCGAAAGAGTGGCTCAAAGCGGAAAAGCTATTCAAATTGAGTGATAAACTCAAATCAACGAATTACTTAGGTTGGTAGACGCCCTCCACGAGTAGAAATCGAGCCAAACATGGCACTAGAGATTAATAGATGAACCGCACGACCGTGCACTTCACCGCACAGTCCGTGCGGTGCTCTCAGCGTTCGGTTGATATTAAAGATTTAAAGTTTCCAGAACCGCACGGCCGTGCATTTTTCCGCATGGCCCGTGTGGTGCTCTCGGCTTTTGTGGATTAAAATTCCCCAGAATCGCACGGCCGTGCATTTTGCCGCACGGGCCGTAAGTGCTCTCGGCTTCGGGCGGAAATTGATGGATTAAATGTTCTCGGAAAATCACCACCCGCACGGCCGTGCATTTTTTTGCACGGCCATGCGGTACCCTTGACCCAGGAAAAAAAAGAAGGGTTTGCATGTGCGATTTTCTCTCGGGCCATGCATGCCCTAGTCCAGGTGACCATGCTATTTTTAGTTGGGGCTTAATCTTGTTGGGCCTTTCTAAGAGCATATTCAGGTTTGTCTAGGCTAGGGAAGAACGTGAAGCTTATATGATCTTCGGTTTCTCAAGCCTACTGACGCCTCGAGAACCCAAGGGGCGAAATGATGGGATAAATTCTCCTATGAGGTAATTATTTAATATATTAAATAATTACCAGCTTTATTAAAAGATAATGATGAGGCTCATTGAAAATGATAGGCAATTAAAGTCTTTCCATAATTAAGAGGTGATTACTCTAAAAAACCCTACCTTTCTTTTCTATTCTCAATCTCTACTATTTAAGAGGTTGCCTCCATTGAAACATAAGAGTAGATAACTGACTTGAGCGTCGTAGGGGCTTTAGGGGAGATCCATCCCTCTCGTTAACGCATTCTTTGGTTGCAGATCGTCGATTCGTAGGCTACTGATGTGTCCCCTCGGATCCTTGATCGTCGGTTCTTAAAGTGAAGTCAAAATTGTTGCTAGAGAGTGGAAAAGTTTGGACGACAACACCTTCCTTGGCGTGGTTTTGTGTTGAATTTGCGGAGAGAGGGATGAAGCGCTTGAATCTCCTTGGAATAGATGAAGAGCGAGCAAGATCGGCAGTCCACAATCCAAATGAATCCACACTTGAATCTGGAAAGACTCCCCTAGGCTTGGATATGTCCACCAAGACGAGAGGAGGTTGAATCGGGTTGATGTTGGATATGTCCACCAACACCTCCTTGGATTCGGTTTGAATGAAGCCCTTGGATAAGTCCACCAAATGAGTCAATCGAGTTCTTGATATGGCCACAAGAACAAAACAAAGAAGAACGAAAGAAATTTTGGAATTTGTTTGAAAAGTTAACGACAACAAAAGACAGGAGAGTTTAATCTCAATTTTAGCCAACCCTTGAACAAGTGTGAGGAGTTGGTTTTTATAGGCAATAAATAACTTAAATGGGCCTCACAAAATGGACCAAAGCCCAGCCCAAAATCAGAAGTAGGAGCCCACACGCCTAGCCTTCATGCCAGCCTTGGTTGTCTTGACGTCAAGGTGTGCGACGCTGGTGGAGTCGTTGAGCCATTGAGAGATCCGCTCGTGCCTTTCAAACCCAAATTGGTTCAAGCTTTCCTTAGGTCCAGATGAGCCTATTGAACCCCCATATTTGTTCTGGAAACTGGCTCGAGCTAGGAGATGTGAGCTAGCCACCTTAGTGTGCTCGGCGCTCTTGGTGAGGACTTTGAGATCTCTTACCATTCGTGCTTCAAATGACCCCAACTTTGGCATGCGATCTTCTTTAGGCATTTGTTAAAGAAGGCTCGAGGCAGAACTTGGATTCTTGGTGGTTAACCCAGGCAAAGCTGAAAACCCTAATCGGGTGCGCGACGCCGGGGTGACGCCATTGTCTTCACCGAGCCATTCTTCTCCAATTGACATTAAATTTGGCATGAACTCCTCATTTGGCAACTCTTGAAGTTTGGCACCAGGTGCGCCTAGTGGAGATGAAGTTGGCGCACAGAAGTGAAGAAAACCCCTCTTGAGTGTCGTCGGGTGACGCGCGCTGGACTTGGGAGCTAGCTTGGGGCCACGTGATGGGTCTCTAACCTTGATGGGACCCATGGACACATCATCCTCCCCCCCCCCCTTGGAGAGGATTTGACCACGCCCAAGTAAACTTGCTTAGTAGGGCAAATAAGGTCATCTACCCTAGTTGCATGCATGAAGAAAAGTTTAAAAGGACTTCCCTTATTCAGCCTAATTCTTTCCTCCTTGTCAACCCTAGGACAAACTATATGTGAATAGTTGGACAACACCCCAAGTAGACAAGCAACATGCACACGATAATCAACAAAGTGCATTCTAAGGCTGAACTTTAAAATACAAGAAAAGGGTAAGAAAACTCCCTTAGATCTTGTGTTAACTGAAGCGAGTTCTTGAGGTATTAGAATCTTGCTTCTACAACAGTATTCGGCGGGTGAAAGAACTCATTAGGCATAAGAGGTGTCCTAGGAAGTGAAATACCCCAAAGGTTATAAAAATGGCAAAATGGTAAATAAGATTTTTGGGATTTTATTTATAAAAAAAAAAAAATTAGGGGATAAAGATCCCTTGTGGTCATCTTCTCGTACAAGCTGAAGTCGGTCTTGAAGTCTTCTTCTCGGGAGTGCACAGCGAAAGGGGAGACATAGACGCCTCCTACCTTCCTCCCTCCGTGTTCAGCCGTACTTCCTCCGGCGAGCTCGACCCGGACACCGCCGTTCGCCTCCTCCTCCTTCCCTGTTCAAGCCGCTGCTGTGCGCTTCCAGAGCCGCTGTGTTCGGCTCACCTCTGCTGTGCAGCTATTCGCCGTTGTATGTTGCTGCTGTGCCGCTGTTGCTGTCGTCGTCTCCGGCGATGAGGGGCGATTCCGGCGGCTACGTAGTGGTTGTCGACGAGGTAAGATGAGGTTCTTCAATTGGGTTTGTTTGGAGTTCAGAAATTTTGCTGAATGTTGTATATGATAGGATGCTCGTGGATAGATGTGGAGAATGGAAAGGATGGCGCTCGACTGTGAAGTGTTTGGCTGAATTCAGTTAGGACTTGTGCAGCAACCCTTTGATTTTGAAGTAATTAGGTGGAATTGTGGGTGTTTGCTTAATTAATTGGAGGTCCGTTCGAGTTGATTGGAGGTTTCTGAGGACGTGGTTGTCGAGTTTGAGGCAAGATGATTCTTGCTAACCCTCCGTATATTTTTATAAAAGTACTTTTGTTTCTATCTTGATTCAGTAATTGATTTTATCCTTGTCTGAGTATGTTAATTTGGATTATCGATTGTGGAGTTACTTGGTTGAATGTGTGTGTGTTAGTATTTGTCTCGTGTTGTGTTTGATTAAATGTTGACGTGGTAGTCAATCGTGACTAATGGTGATTAATTGTGATTGTTTGAAAGAGTGTGAATATGTGTGTGCATGTGTGTGTGTGCGTGTGTTAGTATTTGTCTCGGGTTGTGTCTGATTAAATGTTGACGTGGTAGTCAATTGTGACTAAGTATGATTGATTGTTGATAGATATTGGTTTTGTTATTTGAAATGGTTGAAAGTGTTGATATTGGTCTCGTGTTGGATATCGATTGAGTGCTTGGATGTTGGTCTTGTGCTGAATATTGGTTGTGTGCTTGATTAGTGGTTTTGTTGATAGATATTGGTTTTGTTATTTGAACCTGGTTGAATGTGTTGGTTGTTGTTGCCTTGTGTTATGATTGATTGGATGTTGGTATAGTAGTTGATTGTAGCTAGTTGTGGATGATTGGTTGTGTTGACAGATGGAGGTGGTGGGTTGTTGGTGGATTGATAATGGTTGGTTGTGGAGCCGGGGTGAGGGTGTGACCTCATCCGACCACGTGAGGGTGTGACCTCCGTTGGTTAAGGCTTGGCCGGGGTGATTGATAGCCTCACCCGACCACGTGAGGGTGTGACCTTACGTTGGTTAATGGCCATGGTTGGATGGTTGAAAGTCCCATCCGGAAAGAGTGTGTTGATTGTCTCACCCGGTGATGTGGTGGTGGAGACAGAGGTTGGATTGGAGGTGTTGGCGGTTGTGTGTGTTGGTTATGTGTTGAATGTTGGTTGTGTACTTGATTAAGTGGTTTTGTTGATGATATTGGTTGTGTACCTGATTAAGTGGTTTTGTTGATGATATTGGTTGTGTACCTGATTAAGTGGTTTTGTGACGAATATTGGTTGTGTACTTGATTAAGTGGTTGTGTTGATGATATTGGCTGCGTACTTGATTAAGTGGTTGTGTTGGTGATATTGGTTGTGTACTTGATTAAGTGGTTGTGTTGATAATATTGGTTGTGTACTTGATTAAGTGATTGTGTTGGTGAATATTGATTGTGTGTTTGGTTATTGGTTTTATGTTGGATATTGATTGTTGGCTAGTTTGACTTGTTGTCAAATATTGTTTTTTTTAGCTAATGGTGATGTGGATTTATGTTGGTGGGGTTATTGGTGGCAGCTAGTGGATTATGAAGGTTGGTTGTGTGGATTGAGTGTGAAGGTTGGTTTTCCATCTTGAGGGTGTGGGCCAACATGGGTTGGGTTGAGGTGTATGGGTTGCGGCTCATGTTAACGAACAGGCGACACCGGAAGGGTGGCTGGCCTGGGTCGTTATTTTGTCATGTTTATATAATGTGATGATTGTCTTGCTTATGCTTAAGTGGTTGTTGATGCGAAGATTAGTTGGACGTGTTAGTACAATAGTGAGTTCTGTAAATGGTTAGTCGTGATTATACGTGTTAGTAGTAATATATGTGTATAGGTTCGTAGGGTTGATAATTGAGGTGTCAGTAGTAGAGAGAAAGATGGATTGGATGTGTTAGTAAAGTTGGATTGGATCGTCTTATCCGTTTATACTTGTGGTGAGATTGAGGTTGGTTTAAGTGATGTTAGTATATTGAAGAGTTGGATAAGAGGGGTAATGATGGTTATGTGATAGTGTGTGTTTATGTTTTGATGTGTGGTCGATATTGGTTGGTTGATATGATAGTGATATTATAATGATATATATATTTATATATGGTGTGGCATGTTGTTGTTTGGTATTATTTGATTGTTGTGATAATTCTCTGGTTTTAAACTGTTTTGGCTTGAGGAGTCTTGCCAGTCTTGATGGAAGACTGACCAACTTCGGTTTACGTGCCGCGGCTGGCTGGGGTATCGGGTCCCCCAGTCAATTGGGCTTTGCAGATTTGCAGCAACAAGCGGGTTCTGGATCATAGATGTGTCTTCATAGTTAAAGATTTAGTTTTACTGCGGATTTGAAAAGGTTGTATTAACTATTCGTTGTTTTGGAATTTAACTGATGCATTGAGTTGGATGAAATGTTTAAGTGTAGTTTCAAACTTGAGCAATGAATTTTAATGTTGTTAACTTTATGTATTGGGAAGAGTTTTGGATTTCTTTTCTTTTAAAAACCGTCTTATAGTCCTTCGGGACTATGGCACTGTAGCACCTCTGGCCCGGGGTATTACAGGAAGAGGACTTGATACGGCTACTCCATTGCGAGCCCAACGAGTAGCTCTTCAAGAAGAATCAAGTTGCCCATGCGTCATGGGTTCTAAGCAAAGTCGTCTCCCATCTTTTACAAAGCATAGGACATTTCTTCTCCCTTCATGAGTTACATCCAAGTCAAACTGCCATGGATGCCCCAATAGAAGATCGCAAGCGGTAAGGGGAAGCACCTCGAACATTTTCGTGTCCGAGTAAGGCCCTACCTCAAAATAACTGGATATTAAATTCATGATTGTATGATTTGCAGTACATAGATTTTACATCCCATTATAATAACTGGGACCGAGAAGACGAAATAGTAATCTCTAGTGATTACTTACAAGTTGAGGCACATTGGTAATTTTAGAACTTTCAAAACACAACATATCTTTATTGATATTTTTGGGTTTATTTGTTAAGTTATTTATAAAGACATTTTTATTAAAAAATATTTATTACTTTTCTTTACGTTTTTCTAGATTACCTAAATTTTAAATTAAAATACTATTTTTTAATAAAATGTATACTATAAGTAAAAAAATCGATATAAAGGTATTTGTAAAACAAAGCCTTGGTCAAGGGTCAGGTTAGCTATCTTTTGACCAACTATTTATTAAATAATTAAATGAATTTAGTAAGAATCAATCTAAAACCTGACCAAATTCTCAACTGAAGTTATAATTATAAACAATTTCACTTACTAATAAAAAGACTGTAATTATAAGTTAGAACTGACTCGTAAAAACATTTCATAATATATTTTTAAGAAAGGAAAGTTACATGCGAGAACGAGTACCTTTGTAAAAATGTGGTAATGATGTTCATGCTCATGCAAAACAAAATATATGTACATATTGGAAAATCGCCAATTTAAGCCTTTTAAAATTCAATATTCTCATAGTGACATGTAAAGACTTAAGACGTAATAAATATATAATTTTCAAATGAGTGTGTAAAATGAGGTGTTTAAAAAATTGAATGTTTATTAAAAATAATTAGGAGTGTAATGTCAATGGAAAATACACATTTGAATTAATTATCAACGAGATTCCAATGCTGATGTAGTAACCATAAATACAAGATGTGCCTCATCTTCGATATTTGTTGCAGAAGTTATGAGACACAGGGAAGGATTGTAAGCAACTCAAAGTGCATTTCTTGCATTTGGTGGGCATAACGAAAATAAAAATTAATGGTGATAATCTATGTTGTTATTAACGTCCCACAGAAAAATGAATTTGTCAATAAAAAATTAGAAAATTTATATACTCGGTTTCGGACTTTAAGGTGGATTTATTTGTGTTGGATGATACTTGTTAATTTCAACCATATTTTGATGCAGTCAATTGCGTTACTAATAGAACTATAAAACTAGGTTATGCAATCTGTTGGTATCTTTGAAGGATCAATTATTGTTTCAGTTTATCCGGCATTATACTCTAGAATGATTTAGTACTTGTTCGTGACAACTTTGACTACCCAAATTCTATAATAAATATAAAAAAATACAAGTGTAAGTATAATAAGTATACTTATCCTATTTTATTGTAGTTTAATTATGGATGCTTATGTCAATAAGATTTTGAAGTACATAGATTTGCAGTACATAGATTTTACATTTTACAAAGTAAATATGAGATCGCCTAGAGCTGGCCAATCCTGAATCGGAACCGGCGAATCGGACCGGGTCAAACCCGGTCAAACCCTGAACCGGATCGGAACTGGACCGGCGGTTCAAGGTCCCGACCGTTTCAGGTTTCGGTTCAAGGCATAGTTGAACCGTCGAACCGACGGTGAAACCGAAGGTTCGAACGGCGGTTCGAACCGACGGTTCATGAACCGAAGGTTCAACCAGCGGTTCAGGCAAAATATAAATATTTTTAAAAAAGAAGTATCCATTACAATTACCCTAAAATCCAAAACACCCCTAAAATCCTAAACCATAAGTCCTACATCCTACTATTCCTACTAATCCCTTTAAATCTTAAAAAATATATAAAAATCATAAACACATTAAAAAACGTTCAAAAGATTACATATTAAAAAAACATAAACCATAAACCATACTCTACAAAGTAACAAACCCTTAAAATACAAACCCTTAACCCTAAAACTATGTCTAATGTCTATAAACTCTAACCTAAATCATATAATGTTACATTAATTACATTACCCTTCAAATCTAAAAAAAGCTACGAAAATCATAAACACATTAAAAAACGTTTAAATAATTAAATAAAAAAAATCCTAAACATATAGTTATACAAAACCTTAAAATACAAACCCTTAACCCTAAAACTATAAACCCTAACCTATATCATATAATGTTACATTACCCTTTAAATCTTAAAAAAGCTACAAAAATCATAAACACATTAAAAAATGTTCAAATAATTAAATATAAAAAAAACTAACATAACCCATAAACTATACAAAACCTTAAAACACAAACCCTTTAACCCTTACTATACACCCTAATTATCTAGAGTCTTAAATCCTTCATTATCCTTTAAATCTTAAAAAAGCTACAAAAAACATAAACACATTAAAAACGTTCAAATAATTAAATTTAAAATAAAACCTAACCATAAACCATAAACAATACAAACCCTTAACCCTAAACTATAAACCCTAACCTAGAGTCCTAAATCCTACATTACCCTTTAAATCTTAAAAAAGCTACAAAAAACATAAACACATTAAAAATGTTCAAATAATTAAATTTAAAATAAAACCTAACCATAAACCATAAACAATACATAACCTTAAAATACAATCCCTTAACCCTAAACTATAAACCCTGAGTCCTAAATCCTACATTACCCTTTAAATCTTAAAAAAGCAAGAAATAACATAAACACATTAAAAACGTTTAAATAATTAAATTTAAAGTAAAACCTAACCAAAAACCATAAAGAATACAAAACCTTAAAATACAAACCCTTAACCCTAAACTATAAACCCTAACCTAGAGTCCTAAATCCTACATTACCCTTTAAATCTTAAAAAAACTACAAAAAACGTAAGCACATTAAAAACGTTCAAATAATTAAATTTAAAATAAAACATAACCATAAACCATAAATAATACAAAACCTTAAAACACAACCCCTTAACCCTAACTTAGAGTCCTAAATCCTACATTACCCTTTAAATCTTAAAAAAGCCACAAAAAACATAAACACATTAAAAACGTTCAAATAATTAAATTTAAAATAAAACCTAACCATAAACCATAAACAATACAAAACCTTAAAATTCAAACCATTAACCCTAAACTATAAACCCTAACCTAGAGTCCTAAATCCTAAATTACCCTTTAAATCTTAAAAAAACTACAAAAAACATAAACACATTAAAAACGTTCAAATAATTAAATTTATAATAAAACCTAACCATAAATAATACAAAACCTTAAAATACAAACCCTTAACCCTAACTTAGAGTCCTAAATCCTACATTACCCTTTAAATCTTAAAAAAACTACAAAAAACATAAACACATAAAAAACGTTCAAATAATTAAATTTAAAATAAAACCTAACCATAAACCATAAACAATACAAAACCTTAACCCTAAACTATAAACCCTAACTTAGAGTCCTCAATCCTACATTACCCTTTAAATCTTAAAAAAGCTATAAAAACAAAAATACATTAAAAACGTTCAAATAATTAAATTTAAAATAAAACCTAACCATAAACAATACAAAACCTTAAAATACAAACCCTAAACTATAAACCCTAACCTAGAGTCCTAAATCCTACATTACCATTTAAATGATTAAATCTTAAAAAAGCTATAAAAATCATAAATACATTAAAAAACATCAAAATAATTAAATATAAAAAAACCTAACCATAAACTATACAAAACCTTAACTTACAAACCCCTAATCCTAAACTATAAACCCTAACCTAAATCATATAATGTTACAATACCCTTTCAAATTTAAATCTTAAAAAAACTACAAAACCTAGCCCTTTTTTTTAAAAAAAAACTAATGTTTTTATTTATTTATTTTAATTTTTTTGAACCGGATTCCGAACCGGCGGGAACCGGGTTCCAAACCGACGGGAACCCGATTTCCTTTTTTAAAATTGTTAAAAATGTTTTTATTTGTCTTAACCGGGTTCCGAACCGGCGGAAACCCGGCCGAACCTGGACCGGAACCGAACCGCCGGTTCCGGGGGGTAGCCGATTCAGGTTCCGGTTCAAGAACCTGAACCGGCGGTTCATGAACCGTGGCCACCTCTAGATCGCCAATGAAAATGGTGTTAGGCATGCCGAGTGCAAAACACACAAAGTTACAAATAGATGGTTAGTTAACACGGAGGAGTAGTAGTTTAAGACCCCACTAAATTAGATTCGTCGGAATTAAATCTGAGTGTCAGCGGCGCCCCCACCCACCCCACCCTTATAAATCAAAACCAACACACCAACTGTCTCCTCCTCATCCTCCGTGTGCTCCTCCTTGACAACATGGACGCTTTTCCCACACTCCCTCCCCCTCCGACACCCTATAAATCTCTCACCACTTCCGTCACCTTCCATATTCAGGATCCAATTCCATCTCCGCCTAATTCCATCAATCATCAATTTCATACATATATGTTCTAGATGACTTAAAATCAAGAAGTATTGTAAGGGGCCCTACTTGAGCGAGCAGGAGCTAAGTCCCGGGGCTTTAGCGGGCTCGCGAAACGACACGGGCCGGGCCGACGCGTTATGGTTGTCGCAAAGATGGAGCCCCCCGCGGTACGGTATAGATAGAATTTTGGGTAGTCCTAATTTTAGGATTAAAGATAGATTTTATCTGTATCGGGTTGTAGGTTTATAAATAGATTGTCTTAGGGTTGTATTTACTTATCCACATAATCAGTAAAAAGAAACTCTAAAGGGCGTTTTGCTCCAAAATCGTTTCTTTCTTCTTCGCTTTACTGTTCGTCAATCACCCAAAATTCTCAACACATATACATATAATTAATATATGCTAATTATTCTGGTGATCATGGGTCGCCCTCGTGGAAGGGCATACTCCTCGCTGCACCCACCCCAAGAAGAGAGCTGGGCGCAAGAAGTTCTGCAAGACCCGCCACCCGGTGTACCGCGGCGTCCGCCAGAGGAACTCCGGCAAGTGGGTCTGCGAGCTCTGCCACGGCGCCACCCCAACAGCGCCAAGTCTCGGATGTGGCTCGGCACCTTCCCCACTGCCGAGATGGCCGCCATTGCCCTCCGCGGCCGCTCCGCCTGCCTCAACTTCGCCGACTCCACCTGGCGCCTACCCGTCCCCGCCTCCTAGAACCCCAAGGACATCCAGAGGGCCGCTGTTCAGGCCGCCGAGGCCTTCCGCCCCCTGCCCCTGACGAGGGCTCTTCCTCCGCCGTTGTTGTTGTTGCCATCGGGACCCATCCCGAAGGGGGCATAGACGAGGAGAAGGACATGTTCAGGATGCCTGAGGTGGTTGCTGACATGTACAAAAGGATGATGCTGCCCCCACCCCAACCCGCTTTTGATGATGACGTGGACTCTGACTTTGACCTGCCACTCTGGAGCTACTCTATTTAGAATGTACGTCTACTAAGATGCTATTCTTGTTGCAGAGCCCAGACTATCACAACAATCTCTTTGTTTTTTCGGTACAAGTCACAATTCCTCTGTCATTTTTACCATTCAGATGTGTCTCGGGGCATTTCTTTCTTTCTTCTACTAGGTATCTTGTGGGCTCTTTTACCGCCAAAAATTGCCCGTACTATATATGTTTTTGGATATAGTACAAAAAAATAAAATCAATGTCGTGCATATGGCAAATGCAGCCACAAAAAGCCAGTTAAGCATGTAATGCTACTAGATTATCCAAAGGCCTTTTAACCCTCTTCTTCTATGTATAATTTAATAAAATAAGAATATATATTTGTTATTGCCAAACAGTCATTTTTTTAGCATAAAACTCCTATTCTCAAACAGTGTTCATGATTATAAATATGGAGTACTCTAATTGTATAACATGCCATATCAATCTAACACATAACTAGACCTGATCAAACGCGGGCCTGGGTCGGGCTTTAGCCAAAATCCGGGCCCGTTTTGCGGGTCCGGACCGGGCCGAGCCCGTTTGTCGGGCCCAAGGGGCTAACCGGGCCCGCCCGGAAGAGCGGGCCGGGCCGGCCCGCATGACATATGACTTATATTTAAATTATTTTTTGGTATTTAGCGGGACGGGCCGGCCCGTTAAATGATTATTTTTTATGTATTTTTTAGGTTATATTTATATTTTTAATGTATTTTTAAATATATTTTTATATAATTTAAATTTTATACGGGCGGAGCGGCCCGTACGGCCCTGTTACTGGGCCCGGCCCGTTCGGGCTTAAACCCCTGTCAAAGCCCGTTTTGCTTGGCGGGCGGGCCTGCGTTTGCTCAGGTCTAGAAGTCACCAACCAACTGGCATTTTTCATCTCTGTTCTAGCATCTCTCTTTTATGTCCCGAAAATATTTTTTCTGGACTCTTCAGAAATCAACCGTGTTTTGATCAAAGAGGACCTCAACAAGAAAAGAGGAGCCGTCTCTAATGTGCCATTGTAGTAGCAAACGTGTTAAAATACTCATCATACATCTAAAGTTGGGATATAACTTGCCTAGTATATAAGCTTAGTGGACTACTCCTCTTATTGCCAATTGGTTTTAGGATGGAACCCCACTGGGCTTATCTGCTAGGCCCATACGCGCAAGTTGCGCCATACATACCCACATGCCCCCGGGTTGGCCCACGGCCCATTGTCTAAATTTGACATCGTATCAGAGCTTGTTTCGGTCCTGGGTCCAAGTGTCACGGGCCAAGTAGGCACGTTACACTTGCGGGGGAGTGTTAAAATACTCATCCCACATTTAAAGTTGGGATATAACTTGCCTAGTATATAAGTTTAGTGGACTACTCCTATTGCCAATTGGTTTTAGGATGGAACCCCACTGGGCTTATCTGCTAGGCCCATATGTGCAAGTTGCGCCATACATACCCACATGTCCCCGGGTTGGCCCACGGCCCATTGTCTAAATTTGACAAAACGCTAGCCTTGACTGGAACAATACAACTAATTGTAATATGATACCCGAAAATGGCCAACATCAAAGGATCCCGAGGTAGATCACAATTGAAGACACCCAAGAAGCTAATTGTAATATGATACTCGAAAATGGCCAACATCAAAGGATCCCGAGGTAGATCACAATTGAAGACACCCAAGAACGGATTGAATGCAGTGATAAAGATTCCGGACGAAAATGACAAGGATTAGCAAACTATATCAACAACAGGCCGAATCCGATACTCTGATGAAGCAATATTGTCTGCAGAAAATCCTCGGTAAAATAATTTGGGAGAATAAAAAGAAAACAAAAATAACATAACATTTTAACCAGCGAATGCTCTCTGAGTTTCTCAAGTTTCTTGTACCTACCTTGAACTTATCCATGATTACCCAAAATTTGTTGGACAGTGATAACTTCATTATGAGTCTCAGCTTCCAATCAGGCACATGAGAATGTTCAGAGATGGATCACTGAATCTCAGCTTCTTAATCTTGGCCGTGTCAGAAAAGATGATGTTGAAAGTATATAACATCATCCCATCCATGATCCATCCCATCCATGATTCATCCCATGACTTTGACATAATGAAGCCGAAAGAAGATGGTACTTGCTGACAAGTCACCCCTCAATCTCAGCATTATGGACTTCTTCTGGAGCAGCTTTAGCATCTGCGTCCGAGACACTTTCAGGAGGACGGAGATCAGGGTAGTTTTGGTGGTTAAGATAATGAAGCCAGAGTCCAACCACCCCTTCCTTGTGCTCAGCTTCCGCAATGTGGGAGTAAATGTACTTCTTTTTGAACTCCTCAGCTTGTTCAGAATAGGATTTCATGGATACCTCCTCGTGAGACTTTTTCCACTTGTTGTTGTACGACGTGAATAGGCACTCATCCAGGAATAAGCCGACCTCAGGAGCCGTAGGCACGTTGATACGCACGTCCCTAAGGATTCAAGTTCAACATAAAGATTCAGATATCATCCAAACAGCTGCAAATAGTACTCGATACCATGAATTGTAAGATAGAAGCTGCGCTACAAGCAAATTTCCCCAGATTCTAGAAACAGTTCTCTGAACCTTTTAGCAAAAATTAGAGCATGTCGAAACATCATCTAAAACTGAAACATGCAAAAATGAGATAGTAGGCTCAACAACACTAAGCAAACAACATGCAATAAATCGAGTAGGCACCATTAGGCTTTATGGTAGGCAAGCTGCGAGCATATAGGAAACTTACTGTTGGAAAGCGGTATCAAAGATGGACTCAGAAGCGCAGTCCCTCATGATGGCCACAACCATTCCAATCATCTTCCTAATCTGATGAAGCATGAAACTCTGCCCTAGCACCTCACACTTGACAAACTCCATCCCATTGACGGTGGCAGTTGTATTTGCACTGAAAGAGACGATATATCTTTTAGCAGAAGGGTCTTCTGCTTTTGTCCTCGTCGTGAAATTATGGAAGTTATGCGTGCCCACATAGTGTTTCAATATTCTATTGAGCCTTTCCTTCTCCTTCTCCCCGTAGCTGAACTCACTCTTATTCAGGACCTTCTCCTCAACTGCATTGCAGTGATCATTCCCGTTCAGTTCATCTGCCTTCCCCTCCCTCTCAAATGGCGATGGCTCTTGCAACTTCAAAAGGCAATCAGAATTTCCCTCGTCTTCAACCATTTCAGATCCCACCAACCCCTTACCCTCCTGCAGTAACGCCACATTCTCACCTTCTAACATTGCAGCTTCCCTGTTTGACGAAATGTTTGACTGAACCACACCTTCGGAAAGCACTAACCCCTCGTCCTGAATAACCCTGGACTTTCTCTTACCCATCAAACCACCAAATTTCAAGCACTGCAAGCAATTGGTATCATCATCACCGGATCCCCAAGCTTCTTGATGACAACTACGATCGAGGGCGAAGACAGGGAGCAAGTAAACATACCTCCGCCGATCACAGAATCTCTTCGCGTTAAACGTCGGCGTCACCCGCTTGTACCCGAAGATCCGGATTTGATGGGGTAGGTGGGAGTTGAGACGTTCTACGAACCCCGGAGGGTCGATGAAAAACCAGCCGGAGATGACCTGGCATAGGGCGGAGACGCCCTTGTCAGTGCGAGCAGACCGTGCCCAATCCCAGCGCTTGGACTGGCCGCGGTCCTGCTCGGGGACGGCGCTGGCGAGATACAGCGCTTCTTCGAGGTCGCTTTCGATGGTCTTGGCGCCGGGATTCTTCTGCATCCCCTGGTAGCCGACGCCGCAGTAGGTGAAGAAGATCGCGACCTTCCGCCGCTTGAACTTTATGGTAACGGAGGCCGCGGCGTCGGCGGTAGTGGACGGGTCAACGTGGGGATCATCGCCGGAAGTGGGGGTGGTGGATAGCTTTACTTCTTCTGAGCAGGTTCTGATGGTGGTGGAGAGGAGGAAGAAGGGTTTTGGGTTTCGGCTTCCATGGGCTTTGTGCGGTCTGTTTACAAAACCCTAGGGGTACACTTTCTTCAACTATTTGGGGTATTCATCCTCTCAAACATATTTTTTTAAAAAACTATTTTTTTATATTTTGATAAACGTGTAATAAAATTATTTTATCTTTCTTTTACTATACACATTTTCCAACAAAAATACACACATATCTATAAAATATTTTTTTTACCAAACATATTTTTTTACACAAACTTACTTTTCATCTACTTATCAATAAAAAAATCTTTATAAATACTATTCCCAAACAAACCCATAATTAATTTGGGATGACAGGAAAATATGTTTTATATTAAATTTATGAGTGCCGGTTCTTTGTTATATAGGGTATAAAGTGTGAATTTATGGAATCTCTTGGATGTAGGATATTGAATGTTAAGATTGAACCATGTTATATGGGAAGAAAAGGCTGAAATAAACAGGCACACCTCTTTATTTCATTCAAAATGGCATGTTTTGTAATTATTAGAAAAAGACTATACCCTCCCTAAACCAGAACAAAGGCGCTCACTCTGTTCTCTCAATTCACCTGATTCGACGCCACAAACTAGAAACACTCTCAAGATATTCGAATTGACTCCCAATCCGAAAAATCCACGGATTGTGATGTGTCGAAGGAGCACGACTTGATTGCGACAATGATCCAAATCTGCAAGTCCTAAAATTCGAAGAACATGGCGAAATCATCCAAAGGTAATTATCAGATCTAGTGCCCTAATTCCATGTAACTATCAGATCTCGTGCCTAATTTCCATTTGTGTGCTCGATTTTAGAGTTTTGTGCATCAATTTCAGTCTGCCTAATTCCATGTAACTATCAGATCTCGTGTTGTTTGTATCGTTCATTTTGCTTTATGATTTGATTGTTTAGGTTTCTTTACTCTTTCATGTTGGTACTTTTCACCGATTGAGATCACGATCTTAATAATTAGGGTTTCAATTGAACGTCGTTCAATTACTTGCGCGCTACAACGTAGGCAAAGCATTTCGCTGAGGTTCAATGATGGATGTCGGTTTATAGGCTCATTCGTTCCTCTTACAAACCTTGCTGAAATTGTGTGTTTGGTTGTGTAGTGTTAATTTTTGCTCAGTGCTGAAAATAATTTGAGCTTGATGAGATTTCCTTATAAAATTGATCAACACATGAGCCATGGTTATTAAAATCTAGATCCGGATCTTAAAATCCTAAGATTTTACGATCCAAGGTAGGGTGTCTGATCCGAATTTATTACTAAAATCTATTCATGTCAAAATCTAACTCTGGATCTTATAGGATCTCACAAGATTAGTAGAATCTTACGATTCTAAGATCTGAGTAAGATCCTAACGTTAAACTTCTACGAGCTACTAACACATTGTTTGACAACCCAATTTGTCCAAATTTTCACCTCTCGCATACTAACGATCTCCATATATACGTCTCTCCCATGTAGTCACGCTCGAAATCCCAAAATTTCACTCATGTGTGATAAAAAACCAAAACAACTCTTATAACGATTGTTCAAAATCTTCATGTCTCATTTACGCATGTCCTGAATCCAATTAGTTTTGACAAAGTAGTGTATATGGCTTGAGTTTCGGTGAGTCAATAGTCCATTGTATCAATGTTCTAAAGTTTTATATTTAAAATTTTAAATATTTATTTGAAATTTTGTTAAATGACGTTCATATTTTATTATTAAATTAATTTTTATTTGTTTACAAAATCTTACGATTTTACGATCCGATCCAAAGGGACCCTTGTAATCCGATCCTAAAATCCCGATTTTGATAACCTTGACATGAGCTAGAGTTGAGGATCCCTTCTTTAGCTATTATTTTGGGAGGATTTCCTGATCGATCCACTTCTTTCCTGCCAAAATTTCCATTTCTTTACACGATAATTGTCCTTTCTTCTATTACACTTAGATAGCTTAGGGAAATTTTAATTCTGCAATTTTTATAGAGGATAGATCTTGATAGATCAATAGACATCAAATGGAAAGCCATTGTGCTTTCTGTGCATGAATAAGAGGTTTTTGTGCATGAATAAGAGCTTTATGTGCATGAATAAGAGCTTTATGTGCATTAAAATATGTAAACTAGCCGTTGTGCTTGCACTTCATTTCAACAAATTTTATTTTGATGCCATTTTGATGATTGGTAACCAAATTAGGAAATGGAGCTTTTTGTGCATGAAATATGTAAACTAGCCGTTGTGCTTGCACTTGGTTTCAACAAAGTTTATTTTGCTGCCATTTTGATGATTGGTAACCAAATTAGAAAATGGAGCTTTTTGTACATGCATAAGAGCTTTCTGTGCATGAATAGGAGCTTTTTGTGCATGAAATATGTAAACTAGCTGTTGTGCTTAAGTGGTTTCAACAAAGTTTATTTTGCTGCCATTTTGATGATTGGTAACCAAATTAGGAAATGGAGCTTTCTGTGCATGAATAAGAGCTTCTCTGCATGAATAAGAGCTTTATGTGCATGAATTATGTAAACTAGCTATTGTGCTTGCACTTGGTTTCAGCAAAGATTAACCCATTGGTTTAATTCATTAAGAATTGATTTTTGGAGTGCATGATTTATATATAGAAGTGCTTTATGAAAAGTTGTATATGCATAATTAAGATATATTTGTGCATAAACAAAATCTTCCACAAAAAATACTTTATTGAATTGATTTCTAAAGTGCATGAATTATGTATAGCAGTGCTTTAATGAGTTGTTTGTGCATAATTAAGATTCATGTGTATAAAGCAAATCTTCTGCTAAAAAGACTTTATTGAATTGATTTCTAAAGTGCACAGATTATGTATAAGAGTTCTTAAATAAGATCTTTATGTGCATAATTATGACAGATGTTTTTCTATCTTTATATTGATGTGTTCGATTTCTGATTCTAGAATTCTTTACTATTGTTTTATCATCAGAACTAATTTTTTGTTCCTATACACAGAGAAACTAAATGAAAAGAAGAGGCCAAGACAAGAGCAAAGCCCTACACCATCCCCAACGGGTTTAAGAGTCAGGTTAAAGTTACCACCAACACCATCTCCAAAGGGTCAACTCAACCAATTTTGTTTGCCTCCAATCAGTGATGCACATAAAAGGAATAAGCTCATACCTGATGACACAAATAACTCAGAAGAAGATAGTGAGTTTCATGACAGTCAGATTGATGAAACTGATGCTACATAGGAGGTTGAGGAAGACAACGGGACTAAAGTACAGCTTGAGAAAGAATAGGTTAGGTAGAACACTTTGAGTGAAGAAGAGGGAGAAGATAAGAATGGGGAGGAAGAAGACACAGAAAATAATAACACAATGGAAGAAGATATGGCTGCTACTCAAAACACAACCTCTACACTAGAAAAGAAGATATGGCTGCTACTCAAAACACAACCTATGTATTAGTTGTTGCAAACTTGATGTTTTTCTTTGGTTTTTTATAGACGCATAAATAAATTCTCAACCTCATCCCTTCTGCCTTTTGATTGTTTGTCTCCACTCAGCCATCTGATCTTATTCTTATTTACCATTGTTGGGGAGAAATCTTGTGGTATTGGAACATCTGATTTTATCCCAAGTTTAAATGATTTAATTTAAATCATTCTCTTGGACTTGCATTTACTATTGTCGTGAGAGATTATGCATATGGTGTCAGTGTGACTCTTGAGCTTGATCTGTGGGTTGATTGTTTGATTGATCTACCTCTATATTGGATATGGTTTCGTTTGTATTATTTATCTAAACTGAATGTGACAACATATTAATAGGTAAAGGTAACATAGATATTTAAGATCTTAATTCTCCCTCGCCAAAACAACAAACAAATACATATCCAATTGAAATTTTGATGTTTAGAACTGCATACACAATCTGAGGTTAAACGAAATAATGAATATTGTCAGTCAATTGCCACCATGATAGTTATTCCACGTCACACAAATACCTTAATATTGCCAGGTTTGTCACACCCATTAACACTCGAAAATCCCATTTGTCAAACAAGCCACAATTATCCACAAGGCAACATATCACTAAACTCAAAAGGAAGGGAATCCAACCAATTGTTCTTGTGTAGTTGTCACCAGAGATCCTTCTTCAAGTTTGTCCAATAACTTGTAAGCATGTGTTTGATGAGAATCAAACCCCAAGATGAGGTTCTTCTTCCCAATGGAGCTAGATCGTGGCCAAGCTAGACTTCTCCTTCCTTCTTAAGCTTGCTAGCCCTCCAATGGTGCTTGGGAGAGACTCACGGCCGAGAGGGAGAGAGGAGAGCTGAGGGACTGCCGAGGGAGGGTACGACCGGCGGCGGACAAGGAGGAGTCGGTGGCTCTCGTCTAGAAGGCCAAGGGAACCTCCTTTAGAAGTTCCTTGGCTGAGGTGACCGTGGGCTGAATTCAAGAGTTAAATTATTGAGTGAGACTTGAGAGATTGAGAGGAAGAAGGAGAGATTTGAATGCTTATGGTTGATAGAAGTAAGTGGAGACCTTAGGGAGATATACTCAACCTAAGGAAAATATTCCACTTCTATAATCTTCAACCAAATTATTTACAAGGAAGGAGAGACATATAAATACTAGAATGCTAGGGGTTCGGCCACATGGCCTTGCTAAGCTAATGGGCCTCTTGGGCTAGAAGTCCATAAACATATGGCTTCACACACCCAAAGATGTAATGCTAGAAATAAAAGACATCATACTAAAAATAGAAGGATAAAAACCTTAGAGGCTTGGATATAGGCGTGTGCATGAATGCCTTGGAATCGAAGCATGGTCGATGCTTGAGTGTCGTGGCATTGATGCGTCAGCGCCTTGGTGGTCAATTATCGGGACTCATCACTCTCCCCTTCTTAGCTTCGAAGCGAGGACTCTCCCCTTCTTAGCTTCGAAGCGTCCTCGCTTCGAGGGTGTGGGGAGTCCGGGAGGTGGAGGAAGTGTGGTGGCGCGTCTCCCCTTCTTAAAGGTGAAGGTGGAGTGAGGGGAACTGCTACTAACACAAAGAAGCACGAGCATACGAGATCCGTCGGGCGGCTCCTTGGGCACAACAAGATGGAAGGCCGCATGGGCGAGCATGGGAGCCAGAGGAATGTACCTACAACAATGCAACTCAACAAGAAAACGTGAGTCCATCCTACGGCTCCGGGTGGGACTATGGCCGCTCCTAGGCACGGGTCCAAGGGAGAAATGATGCATCAAGTGAGCAACCCTAGTGGAGCCAAGTGTGTGAGGGATTCCAAAGAGAGGCCACAAAGAGAAATGTAGGGTGATAGGCTCAATCGGGGCAAGAAGTGGCATGTGGCAAGTAGAGCTGTCAATTTTTTACCCGACCCGCAAACCCGACCCGTATTTTCTGGTTCGAGACCCGACCCGAAAAATATTGGGTCAAAAGTGACCCGACACGTTCGACCCGAAATTTCTGGGTTGGGTCATTGACTTGTTGGGTCATTACAAATGTATTTTTTATTTTATATATTATAATGTTTAATATATAAAATAAAAACACATTTGTAATGACCCAACATGTCAATGACCCAACCCAGAAATTTTGGGTCGAACGGGTCGGGTTACTTTTGACCCAACCCAAAGCAGAAGACCCCTATGATGGGGTCTATGCATAATCTTCAAAGGGCCATGATCAACATGATAAACTTCATACAAGGGTTGTCTAGGGAAGGTGCTAGGCATGTTTAGTGTGTGGGCTAAGAGAGAGTAGTCCTTATCCTCAAAAGAATGCTTAGATACCACTAGATAGTGAAGAACTCCAAGGACAACTCTAAAGCAAGAAGCATGCCACAATAAAACATATGATGCCAAAAGCAACTCAGAATAATAAGGCACCCTTGTGCCAACAAGGCAAATGGAGAATGTAAGAACACACGGTCCAATTTCTATATGAAAGGCAAGGATGCATGCACAAGTGATGCCACTACCCTTCCTGATACGGGGATCGCCGTAGGGTGTCCCGACCTTGGTGATCAACACACGAACAACAAGAAAAACAACAAATCAGAATCGGTGGAAGGAAGAGAAATGAAGAACAACAAGAAAGATAGACGATAGGGTAAGAAGAAACCAAACACCCGGAACTAGAAACCCTTGATTCGTAGGAATCAAGAACCTCCAACCCTATGGTAGATGACCTCGTCTTCTACAACTCCACACAAGGAAGAACGGATCTTCAAAGCACGAAGAGGATGTCTTGTGTCGCTTTGGATCAATAACTCGAAAGCAATTGAATAACACAACTCGACCAAAACTAGCTCGGATTGGCAAACTCACGAAAACTCCCTTTTGAGAAGGTTTCTATTTCAGAAATACGTATTCTTCAATAATGGTTTGCTGCCAAGAAAGGAAATAAAAACAAGCTTAAATACCTAATAGCTAAACCGGCCTTCTAACACTAATCTAAGGCTAAACCGGAAATTAAAAGAGGAAAACCGAGTTTAAGAATGTTAAAGCCCACACGGCTGCAAACATACTAAAAGAGGCAAGTTTCTAAGAGTGGAAGGTGTACACAAGTCATACACTCAACCACTAGAAACCATTGTGACCGAATAGGCCTTGGGTGTGGCCGTGGCAACCTCCTCCGGGACTTGGTGTGCAAGCTTGGCGAGCTCATCTTGAAGTTGACGAACTCGGCTCCTAGTCATGGGCCCGGATGGTGGTTGGGTCATGGATGGTCCTCCATCATCCTCCCCTTCTTGGAAAGGATCCATCCACGGATCACTAGCCAAAGGTGTGGTTACGTCCGGTGTGTAGTAGGGCGTCAAGTCAGCCACATTGAAGGTGGCACTCACACCATATGTGTCCGGGAGGTCTAAGACATAAGCGTTGTCACCAACACGGCGCAGCACCTTGAATGGTCCATCTCCTCTAGGTGCAAGCTTGGACTTGCGTTGCTCCGGGAAATGCTCCTTCCTCAAATGCACCCACACGAGATCTCCAGGCTTGAACACCACTCGCTTGCGCCCCTTGTTAGCCCTAGCTGCATTCCTCTCCGCACACGCCTCCAGCTTCTCCTTAGTCCTTGCATGTAGCTCCTTGATGAACTCCACGTGCTTACCTGCATCAAAACTTTCACGCTCCTTCATAGGAAAAGGAGCAAGATCAAGTGGAGTAGTGGGGTTTACACCATAAACACATGCAAAAGGAGACAATGAAGTAGAAGAATGGACTGTCCTATTGTAAGCAAACTCTACATGTGGTAGAGCTTCCTCCCAAGCCTTAAGGTTCTTCTTTAGAATGGCTCTAAGAAGGGTTGATAAAGTCCTATTAGTTACTTCAGTTTGGCCATCCGTTTGAGGATGACTAGAGGTAGAGAACAAGAGTTTCGTCCCTAGTTTTCCCCAAAGCGTCTTCCAAAAGTAACTAAGGAATTTAACATCCCTATCACTCACTATAGTACGGGGCACACCATGTAGCCTCACGACTTCCCTAAAGAAGAGATTGGCTACATTAGATGCATCATCCGTCTTATGGCAAGCAATGAAATGAGCCATCTTAGAGAAACGATCAACTACCACAAAGATAGAATCACGTCCCTTCTTAGTCCGGGGCAGCCCCACGATAAAGTCCATTGAGATGTCCTCCCAAGGGGCACTTGGGATGGGCAATGGACTGTATAGGCCGTGGGGTTGCAACCTAGACTTGGCCTTTAGGCAATCCAAACACCTCTTAATAAGGTGCTCAACATCCCTAAGCATGTGGGGCCAAAAGAAATGTGCACATAACATATGATATGTCTTGTCCCTTCCGAAGTGACCCATTAAACCACCCTTATGGGCTTCTTCAACGATTAACATACGCAAGGAACAACTAGGTATGCACACTTTTTCAGCTTTAAATAAGAATCCATCAAACAAGTAAAACTTGTCACATGAACCCTTATCTACACACGTCTTATAGATGGCACCAAAATCAGCATCTTCCACATATAACTCCTTAATATATGCAAATCCTAAGACCTTGGAGTCTAATGTGGTAAGCAAGGTGTATCTCCTAGATAGGGCATCGGCAACTACATTGTCCTTTCCCTTTTTGTATTTGATAACATAAGGGAAAGTCTCAATAAATTCCATCCACCTACCATGGCGTCTATCAAGTTTATCTTGGCTCTTGAAGTGCTTCAAGGACTCATGGTCCGTATGCAAGATAAACTCTCTAGGCCACAAGTAGTGTTGCCAAGTCTTAAGTACTCTAAATAGGGCAAAGAGTTCTTTGTCATATGTAGAGTAATTAAGGCTAGCCCCTTTCAATTTCTCACTAAAGAAGGCAACGGGTTTACCTTCCTGCATAAGCACGCCTCCAATGCCAATCCCGGATGCATCACACTCCACCTCGAATGGCCTAGTGAAGTCGGGTAACACCAGCAAAGGGGCTTGCGTCAACCTCCATTTTAGGGCGTTGAATGCCCTCTCCTGCGCCTCCTCCCACACAAAGGCCGAATGCTTCTTGGTCACTTCCGTCAAGGGGGCAGCAATGGTGCTGAAATCCTTCACGAACCGCCTATAGAAGCTAGCTAGCCCATGGAAGCTCCGCACTTGGCTCACTGAGGTAGGCGTAGGCCACTCTTGAATAGCCTTTATCTTGCTCTCATCTACTTGAAGACCTTTGGAGCTCACTACAAAGCCAAGAAAAGAAACATGATTAGTGCAAAATTCACATTTCTTCTCATTAGCATATAAGCACGCACTACGTAAGGTAGAGAGTACTTCCCTCAAATGTTGCTCATGCTCCTCAATAGACTTGCTGTATATTAGGATATCATCAAAATAGACAACAACAAATCTACCTATGAAATGCCTCAAAACATGGTTCATTAAACGCATGAAAGTACTAGGAGCGTTTGTCAAGCCAAAAGGCATGACAACCCACTCATACAAACCAAATTTAGTTTTGAAGGCGGTCTTCCACTCATCCCCCTCCTTCATCCTTATTTGATGGTAGCCGCTGCGGAGGTCTATCTTGGTGAAGACCGAGGCTCCATGCAGCTCATCTAGCATGTCATCGAGGCGGGGGATTGGATGCCGGTACTTGATGGTGATGTTGTTGATGGCTCGGCAGTCCACGCACATCCTCCATGTGCCATCCTTCTTGGGCACTAACAACACAGGCACGACACAAGGGCTAAGGCTCTCACGCACATGGCCCTTGTCAAGCAATGCCTTCACTTGCTCTTGCACCTCTTGGGTCTCCTTGGGGTTCATTCTGTACGCCGGCCTGTTAGGAAGAGTAGCACCCGGGATTAGATCAATTTGATGTTCTATACCTCTCATAGGTGGCAATCCGGGTGGCATCTCTTCGGGGAACACATCTTGAAACTCCTCTAGTAGAGTTAAGATGTTCCTAGGCAGCGTTGACTTCAATTCTTCACTCAACAACCCGAGGCCCTTGCACAAGAGCATGAGGACGGTCTCTTGTGGTAAGTGCTCCTCTCTCAACTCCTCCTTGGAAGCCAACAAGGCTTGAGACGTGGTCTTGGCCTTGGAGGTGCTCTCGGCCTTGCTCCCCTTCTTAGCCTCAGCCGACTTCTCATTGTCCTTCTTCTTCTCAAAGGCTTCCGCAACCTGCAAAGGAGTCATTGGCTTAAGTACCACACTCTTACCATTATAATCAAAAGAATGACGATTAGTATAACCATCATGCTTGACCCTCCTATCAAACTGCCATGGACGTCCTAACAAGATGTGACAAGCATTCATAGGGACCACATCACATAATATAGTATCAACATAATGTCCTAGTGTTATGGTCACATTAACTTGCTTAGACACCTTAACCTCTCCACATTCATTCATCCAATGCAGTTTATAGGGTCTAGGGTGATGAAAGGTATGCACTTGCAATTTAGTAACTAATTCAGTGCTAGCAATGTTGCAACAACTACCCCCATCAATAATCATGTTACAAACCTTTCCCTTAACCAAACATCTAGTATGAAATAGGTTCTCTCGTTGGTTATCATCACAAGGGGTCGGTTGTACATGCAAAGTTCTCCTACAAACTAGAGATTCACCATGCTCAAACTCAATACAATCCATGTCCTCATCTACATCATGCATAGGCTCATCAACAATAGTCGGACCTTGATCCTCACCCTCAGACTCAGATTCATAGAGTCCAAGATGGTTAATGACCAACGTTCGACTATTGGGACAATCCTTCATCATATGTCCACGACCTTGACACTTAAAGCATATAGTATCTCTAGCCCTAGAAGAAGGAGAAAAGGTCGAATTACTCCCCTGAGGGCCATTGGCCGACGACGGCTGGCGGCTGGTTGCTTGCGGCGGCGTTCCTGGTGGGCCATTTTTCCTCGGCGCATCTTGGCTCCTAGGGTGGCTCACGGACTGAGCTTGGTTCCTGCCAAATTGGGCCGGAGGATTCACCCTGGTTTGGTTTTGGGCCCGCCATTGGCTCGGCTGGCCGCTAGGGTTCCTAGCCGCTTGTCCACCTTGGTTCCTAGCCTTGAACCTTTGATTCTTCTCCACTTTTATAGCTAGGTGCAGCAGCTGGGTGCAATCTGTATAGGGGTACATATCCACTTCATTAGCAATATAAGGATTAAGGATACGGAGATACCTCGCCATGGTAGATTCTTCATCCTCAATGACGTTGGCTCGGACCATAGCGGTTTGCATGGCGTTGTAGGCTTCTTCCACGCTCATGCTACCTTGCTTGAGGTTCTCCAACCTTTGCTTGAGCTCTCGGGAGTAATGTTGAGGGACGAACCGAGCCCTCATCAAAACCCTCATTTGTTCCCACGTAGCAACCGGTGGGTCCAAAGCTCGCTGCCTCTCCTTCACTAAGTTGTTCCACCAAGTTAGGGCGAAACCACTAAACTCAATGGAAGCTAGCTGCACCTTCTTTGCTTCTATGAAGTTATGGCAACTCCAGATTTGCTCCACCTTCATCTCCCACTCCATATAGGCATCCGGATCACATCTTCCTTCGAAGGCGGGCATCTTGATCTTTATCTTGCCTATGCCATCTTGCTCCAACTCTCTCCGAGGTGGCTGGCCTTGATAACCCCTATTGCCTCCGAATCTGCCCCTAGGCTCATAGTAGTCGTAGCCCCTCTCTTGCCCTTGGTAGCCTCCGAACCTACCTCCTTGGCCTTGGTGCCACATCTCTTCCTCATAATCTGCCTCATTGAACTCGTCTTCTCTAAGTGGATCCTGAGGCTCATTAAGAGGGTTAGCAACAAAAGGCACCTCACGTGGAGGTGGTATTTCAGCGTGATACATGGGGGCTACCCTATTCGGCCTATCATGGTTATGGACAAGAGGAGAAGCATGTCTTACCGGGGAGTGCCTCACGGTTCCGGTGCTCACTGCACGACCACCACCAAGTGGCACCAAGTTGGCTCCGGAAGGGCCTCCTGGCTCAGCATAACCCCCTAAGGGTACGGTGGCTGGATTGGGTGGCGTCTCTTGGGCTTGAGATGCTAGGACCACCGGGGGCACCATGGCTGGTGGAGGAACCCTTTGAGACGTCTCTAGGGCAGCCAACCGATGGGTGATCACGGACACGGAGTCGGTCAATTTCTGGATGAGAATGGCCACGTCCGGGTGCACCGGTGAGGGACTCCTATTTTCCCTACCACTTGAAGTGTCATCATCACCTGCCATCACACTTAACAAGCTAACACGGAATTGAGTTAAGGTTAGAATCAATCAAAAAACACTCACAAGTGTTTCTCTCGTGTGTTTCACTCTCCCTCGCTCAATCTCAACTAGTTTTGTAGTGCAGCCGGTTGTGAAACTCAAAGACTTCACGTGAGTTAAACGATTTTAAACAACACTTAACAACCAAGATGAGTTATATGCAAAGTGAAGTAGAGAACGTTCAACAAAGTTCACACAAGGCACTTTATATTCTGATTTTTAGTGCACTTAACAAACAAAAACAAAATCGGAAAAGAAGACTCAACGACTCAAAGAAGAACACCTCACAAGGATGTAAATGCAAGGTAACTAATGAAACTCAACAATTTTACTCAAGAATACTAGCATGCACGCATGTAATGCAAGCTTAATATGGACGAGTAACAAAGAAGTTTTAAGAACTCAAGAGGACAAGTTGTTACCTCTATTCACCTTGGCTTGTGCTCGTGGAGATGGAGGATGATGTAGAGATCGGTGTGATGATGAGAAGAGACGTAGGCACAAGCAAAAGTGAGGCTAGGGTTGTAGGGTTTACCGAGCGTCGGTGACACGGCGCGGCAAGGGAAGGAGCACGGCGCTGCAAAAGGTTTGGCGCGGCGCTTGCTAGGTATGCCGAGGCGCAGTCACTTGGGCGTCGACCTTGAGCTTGTCTCTTGAGAGTTTACAACCCTAAACTATAATCTATCCTAAGTATGTATGTAATACAAAGGAATAGACTAAGGTAACAAAGGAAATAAAATGCAATGATCGTCTTCTTTTTTTTTGACGATTGATTTTTTTTTTTTTTTGACTATTCTGATATTCTTTTCTTCTTTTTTTTTTCTCTTTTTTTTTTTTATAACAAAAGAATTCGAAATTCAAATTACAAATGAATTGAAAAAGAAAATAAAAGAAAATCAAGAGATAAGCTCTAAAAGAGAACGTTGCCTTGTTTGTAGGGAGTGGGAGCCGAACTTGTTGACTCTTTCAAGCCACACGCCTCCTTTGTAGGGTGAATGGCCGAGTGGGTTTGTTGGGGCAATCAGCCAAGCCTTGATTGTAGGACAAGTAATTCCTCTCGCCCACAAGCCACAAACGTAGGACAAAGACCTAGGGTAGGACTTCGGCACGCCGTGAATTAGGACAAGGGCCTTGCGTAGGCCTTGGCACGCCGTGGACTAGGGTTAGGGCTCCTTGATGCTTGCCTTGGGAAAAGTCACCGGTTATGAGGATTGGAGAACGTAGGATTAGTGGTGATAATGGAGATGGTGGCCGGGTGTTTGAGGTGGTGATGGTGGTGGTTGGAGATGGTGTTTCCGGCAAGGTTTGGCGGCTGTAGTGTGGTGGTGTTGATGGTGATCGTCCCTTCTTCACACACGCACAACCGATCTCCACAAGATGCAAGCCTATCTCCACAACACTCAAACACAATTTAGAATAGCAAGCAACAACTTCAAACGACTCACAAGACAACAAGAAAAAGGAAAAGAGATTCGGCTATGCACAAGGCACAACCAAACGACACAATACCAAAACCGAATTGAAGACTCGGCAATGACACTTGTTGACACCAAAACCTATGCTCTGATACCAATTTGATACGGGGATCGCCGTAGGGTGTCCCGACCTTGGTGATCAACACACCAACAACAAGAAAAACAACAAATCAGAATCGGTGGAAGGAAGAGAAATGAAGAACAACAAGAAAGATAGACGATAGGGTAAGAAGAAACCAAACACCCGGAACTAGAAAACCTTGATTCGTAGGAATCAAGAACCTCCAACCCTATGGTAGATGACCTCGTCTTCTACAACTCCACACAAGGAAGAACGGATCTTCAAAGCACGAAGAGGATGTCTTGTGTCGCTTTGGATCAATAACTCGAAAGCAATTGAATAACACAACTCGACCAAAACTAGCTCGGATTGGCAAACTCACGAAAACTCCCTTTTGAGAAGGTTTCTATTTCAGAAATACGTATTCTTCAATAATGGTTTGCTGCCAAGAAAGGAAATAAAAACAAGCTTAAATACCTAATAGCTAAACCGGCCTTCTAACACTAATCTAAGGCTAAACCGGAAATTAAAAGAGGAAAACCGAGTTTAAGAATGTTAAAGCCCACACGGCTGCAAACATACTAAAAGAGGCAAGTTTCTAAGAGTGGAAGGTGTACACAAGTCATACACTCAACCACTAGAAACCATTGTGACCGAATAGGCCTTGGGTGTGGCCGTGGCAACCTCCTCCGGGACTTGGTGTGCAAGCTTGGCGAGCTCATCTTGAAGTTGACGAACTCGGCTCCTAGTCATGGGCCCGGATGGTGGTTGGGTCATGGATGGTCCTCCATCACTTCCTAAGCCTAAGTAGATGTCTCAAGATACAACAAGTTAGAAAATGAGCATACTTAGACATGGATAGAATGACATGCATTAAGTGAGGCCTCTTGGACATGAATTGAGACATGGAATTATAATACAAACAAAAGAACATAGTCTTAGATGCAAAATAGCTTGTCATCATGCAAAGTGCTCTATCCAAGAATATAACATGAAACTCATGCAATGCGCCACTCAATGAAATACAAGAGGAAAGAGAGAAGGGGGCCTGAACTTGGGTAGGACGTGCCGAGGGCAACAATGGCGCCGGCCAAGGTGGTGACAAGGCGCAACCCTCTGTCGGTGGTGCAACCATGGGGTGCCCGCCTCCATGGTGGTGGGTCGATGGGGAGCCGCCAATAGGCGACAAGGGGTCGCTCGTGGCAATGCGCGGCGACCAACGAAGTTATGGCCGAGTTAAGGGCGCGGCCAGTCGAGTGGGCAAGAAGACACCGCGGCGCGGCACCAAGGGGAAGGTGGGGGCCGCTCCGGGGGTGAGCGCGCCCAGCGGTGGTGGAGACCCGATGGCAGCGAGGTAGGCCTGGGAGACGCATGTGTCCTCAGCTGTAGTGGCGGGCTTCCCGTCACAAGGCACATCCTCGGTGTGGTCCGGCGGACGCCGGCCCGGTGTCAGCCGAGCGTCAAGAAGCTTACTGGGCTCCTCACGTTCCGAGGCGTCAAGGTAGCGGTCAGCCGAGGCGCGCAAGGAGGTGCCGGGAAGGAGGGGCACCATGGGGAGCGGCATGGGCTCGGGCACTACAGCCGGCAGGGGCTCAGGCATCGGGGCCGGCGGAGGAGCGGGCACCACAAGCGGTGGGGGCTCGGGCACCGGGGCCGGAAGAGGCGTGAGTACCACAGGCGGCTGGGCCTCGGGTACCGGAGCAGGCGGAGGAGCGGCCATCGGAGTCGGCGGAGGCGTGACTTGGAAGGACATAGGTGCTCTCGCAGGCTAGCATGGATTTTGGGGCAAAGTGGCTAGCCATGACCTAGACATGTTGAGCCCAAGTTTGGAGGGGTGGGAAGCCGCTGTCAGTTAGGGCGTCTTGCACCCGCGACCACCACGCACGGGCATAGTCTGTGAAGTATCGCATGGTGATGTGCACCTTCTCGAGCTCATCATAATCCGAGTGGCAAAAGACATGACTTGTGTAGCGCTCCCATGCCAAGAACTCGGAACCATCGTCGTTATAGCCGGCGAAGGAGTAGAGCGACATTCCTAAACCATGGCTCACGGGCCGGCTAGGAACATGAGGGCGTCAGGGCTGGCCTTGGGCGTGATCATATCCTCGGTGGCTCACATCCGCCCAAGCCTCATCTTAAAAGGTCTCGAGATACTCGCCATAGGGGCGGGGAGGCGCCAGCCAATCCGGATCACGACGGTCTAGCGGGCGTCGGGGCTGGACCCGGGCGCGGTCATAACTTTCGGGGTACACATCCGCCCAAGCCTCCTCTTCAAAGGTCTCTTCATAGCCTCCGTAGGCGCCTTCCTCGTCATAGTCTCCAAAGGACTCCATGTCGAACTCGATGAAACTATGAGCATAATGGCGGCTGACCTCGTAGCCGGCTGCGGGCCTAGGGGCGGCGCGTGGATAAGGGCCTCCATACAAGGGCATGGGGTCACGGACTCACGGGCATGGCTTCGTGGGCGCCGACCCGGCATAGGCCGAGCGTGATAAGGCCGAAGTGGCTCTTCCATGGGGGACTCACCTAGCACAAGCAATAGGCAAAGCAAGTAACAAGTTCCAAGCAGGCAAAGCAATCATGCTAAAAGAGAGGAATATCTAGGCCAATGACAACAAACACAAGCAATAGAGAAAGACTCAAGCAAGAGGCAATCCACCTAATGCGCACAACAAGTAAGCACACGAGCCTAAGACAATCAACCTAAAGCAATAAGGAAGGTTCAAGTAAAGAACAAGCTAGGCCGCGGTGGAACATGTGACTTGCCAAACTTGACTAGAACATAAGTACTTTGCAAACTCTCCAAAAGTGAATGACTTAGGCTAAGGAGTAAAGTCCAAATTGAAGACTTAGAATGATGGGAGAGGGAAAGAGAGGTAGTGGGCTGCCATATGGGCAATGAAAGGGGAGAATATGTAATGCCAAACAACTAGAAGAAAATGGGGAGGTAGGCTTAGTGGCCCAAGTTGCCAAGTGAAGGAAGAAAGCCCACAAGATTGATGAGTGATTTGTTGTGGCCCAACCGAAAATACAAAGTTTTTTTTTTGTATTGGGCCTTTGCCTTTTTCTTGGCCTCTTGATTTTCCTTAGGCTTTTTCAATTGCTTGGATGAGTGAGGCCGAAATTGGAAGGGTAGGGCCACACTTTTTGGGGCTGTAAATGGTAGGGCCACACTTTTTGGGGTGGGACAAAGTTTGAGAAGGGGGAAAGAGAATGGTTGACTTGCTGATGAGAATCAAGGTCCCCAAAGGACCCTTCTTCCCTAGAGAGAGTGGACCGTGCCTAAGCTAGGGCTTCTTCTCCTTCCTTGAGCTTGAATGGTCTCCAATGGACTTTGGGAAGAGCTCTCGGCCGTGGGGGAGTTGGGCCACCAACAGAGACACCGAGGGGAGATATGGGCTGTGGGGATGCCAAGGGAACCTCTAGTGGAGGTTCCTTGTCCGAGCTTGCTTGGTTCGAATGAGTGCTTGTGAGTGAGAGAGATCCACACGAGTTTGAGTAGAGAAAGGAGGGTTGGAATGTTGAAGATTTGAGTTGAGAGAAGATAGTGGCTGCCTAGAGGGAGTTAAGACTCTACCTTAGGCTATGCCACTCTTTAATTCTTCAACTACTCTTACAAGGAAGCCAAAGATGGCTTTAAATAGTCTAGGCATCAAGCCAACAAGGGAAAGCTCTAATGGGCCTTTGTGAGTTGAAGCCCATGTGCAAATGGCTCTTCACACTCACCAAGGCAAGACTAGAATAATGAAACTAAACAATCCAAAAATACAAAGAGGATAAACGCCTTCAAGGCTTGGATATAGGCATGCGCATGAATGCCTTGGAATTGAAGCATAGTCGATGCTTGAGTGTCGTGGAATTAACGCATCGGCGCCTTGGTGGTCAATCACCGGGACTCATCACTCTCTCCTTCTTAGCTTCGAAGTGTCCTCGCTTCGACGGTGTGGGAAGTCCGGGAGATGGAAGAAGTGTGGTGGCGCGTCTCCCCTTCTTAAAGGTGAAGGTGGAGTGAGGCAGACCTCCACCAACACAAAGAAGCACAAGCAAATGAGATCCGTTGGGCGGCTCCTTGGGCACAGCAAGATGGAAGGCCTCATGGGCGAGCATGGCAGCCGGGGGAATGTCCCTACAACAAAGCAACTCAACAAGAAAATGTGAGATCATCCTACAGCTCCGGGTGGGACTATGGCCACTCCTAGGCACGGGTCCAAGGGAGGAATGAGACATTAAGTGAGCAACACTAGTGGTGCCGAGTGTGTGAGGGATTCCATTAAGTGGCCACCAAGAGAAGCTAGGGTGAGAGGCTCAACCGGGACAACGAGTGGCATGTGGCAAGCTATAATGAAAATGGAATCCCTCCCCTTCTTAAAAGGTTACCTAGCGGTCATGAGGGCCAAAGCAAAGATTTCCCAAGATGTGGGCATGCTAGAATCTTTGAGAAAGACCGTAGAGGGTGTCAGCAAGGCAACTACATAAAATTGGGGTTCGAAGGGAGTACGGTGGTAGGGCCAAGGCAGCCAAGGAGGAGGTCCCAAATTGTCTTGGTATAGGATAATCCTTGGGGGCCCATGGTCATGATAAGAAAGTGTATCCAAGGAGTGCCTATGAAGGGCTCTAGGCATAATCCTCAAAGGGCCATGAGCAACATGATAAGTCTCATCCAATGGGTGCCTAGGAAGGGCTCTAGGCAAAACTAGTGTGTGCCCTAAGAGAGAGTAGTCCTTATCCTCAAAAGAATGCTTAGATACCACGGGATAGTGAAGGATTCTAAGGACAACTCGAAAGCAAGGGGCATTCAACAATAACATATATGAATCCAAAAGCGAATCATTGTAATACGGCACCCATGAACTAGCAAGAAAAATGGGGATAGGAGCAACACAAGGTCCAAATTCTATCTGAAAGGCAAGGATGCATGTACAAGTAATCCCACTACACCTTGTAGGTCTAAGTAGGTGCCTCATGATACAACAAGTTAGACAATGAGCATACTTAGACATGGATAGAATGACATGCAATAAGTGAGATCTCTTGGACAAGAATGGGGACATGGAACTAAAATGCAAACAAGGGGACATACTCCTAGATGCAAAATAGCTTGTCAACATGCAAAGTGCTCTATCCAAGGATGTAACATGAAGCTCATGTAATGTGCCACTCAATAACATACAAAAGGATAGAGAGAAGGGGGCCTCAACTTGGGTGGGAGGCACCGAGGGTAACAATGGAGCCGACCAAGGTGGTGACAAGGCGCAGCCCGCCGTCGATGGTGCAGCTATGGGGCGCCGACCGCCATGGTGGTGGGTCGAAGGTGAGCCACCAATAGGCGACAAGGGGGCGCTCGCGGAAATGGGCGGTGGCCAACCAAGTTATGGCCGAGTCAATGGAGCGGCCATCTGAGCAGGTGAGGGCACCGAGGCCGACGCTTGTGCGGGCGCCGGTGATGACGGGGGCGCAAGTTCCAGTGGTAGCGGAGGCACGCGCTTAGGCGCCGATGGCGGCGCGGCTCTCAACGTTGGCTGGAGCACGAGCACGGGGGCGAATGTGGCCACCTCCGTCGTGCGCCCGACCTCCGTCGCTAGCTGTGCCTTGGTGGCCACGACCTTGTCCAAATGATGACCCACGGCCTCGGCGATGGACTCATCACTGCGGCCCACGGCAAGGGTGAAGGCCGAAAAAGGTTGCTCCAAGGGAGTTGTGGGTACCTCGGCCACTTGGAGTAAGGCAGCCAATTGGAGCTCAAGGGCAGCCATCCGGGCGGCCGCGGCCTCCAGAATCTGGCGGCTTTCGGCTTGAGCGGCGCGGAAGGCCTCGACTTTAGCTGCGGCGGCTTCCTCCTCTCGGCGGTGCCTAGTCACCTCGGCGTGGGCAGCGCGTGAGGTGTAGGCGGCAACCTCCCTGGCGCGACTCTCCGCGGCAAGCCGCGCGGTAGATAACTCGTGTGAATGTATGGGCGGCCGCCACCCTGGGGCAAGGCGGTCGAGCAGGCGCCGGCGCGGGCCTTGGGTGCGAGCATAACCTCGGTGGCTCACATCCGCCCAAGCCTCCTCTTCAAAGGTCTCTTCTAATCCTGCATAGGCGCCTTCCTCTTCATAGTCTCCAAAAGACTCCACGCCAAACTCGGTGAAACGAGGAGCATAATGGTGGCGACCCGCGTAGCCGGCTGCGGGCCTAGAGGCGGCGCGTGAATAAGAGCCTCCGTACAAGGTAGTGGTGGAATGAGCTTGGCTTCGTGGGTGCCGGCCCGGTTGCGTCCGAGGAGGATAAGGCCAATATGGCTCGTCCATGTCGACTCACCTAGCACAAGCAAGGGGCAATCCAAGTAAAGAGTCCCAAGCAAACAAAGCAATTCATACTTAACACAAAATGAATACCTTATGCCTATGACAATCTAATCCAAGCAATGCAAGCAAGAAGGCAATCAAATCAATGATCTAGGCAACCAAGGTAATCACAAGTATCACAAAGTAGGCATAAGCAAAGGAGATGAATGGTCAAGGGCATGTAACTTAGAATTATGGGGTTGGCTAAGGAACTTCCAAAACAAGGCCAATGGGATGACTTAGGCTAAAGAGGAAAGGCCAAACATGACACTAGGAATGACAAGCCTAGGCAAGTGATCAAGTTAGCCACCTTGTGGGCCCACGAAAAGGGAATTGTAATGGCAAGCAACAAAGAGGAATATGGAGAGGTGGGCTTAGTGGCCAATGTTGCCAAGTGAGGGTGAGAGATCCCACCAATGGGTTGTGGCCCAACCAAGAGAGGGAGACAAGGAACAAAGTGGGCCCTCTCGGTTTTGTATTCTGTTTTTTTTTTTTATCTTGGGCCCTTTGCCTTTTTCTTGGCCTCTTGAATTTGTCTTGGGCTTTTTCGAAAATTTGGAGAGAGAGAGGACCGAATGCTTGGTGTTTGGGAGGGGATTGGTGTGGCCACAACAAGTTCCCTTTGAGTGGTTATGGGGCTGGCAACAAGGGTATATTTTTGAAGAGCAATGTCCCATTTTAGGGGGGGACAAAGAAGAGAAGAGGGGAAAATGAGGTTGTTGACTTGCCAAGTATAGTCACCTCTTTTTGAATCCCACAAAAAGTAAGCTTCCAAGCTCACTAACCCACACAAATCAGCCAAGAATCATCCTTGGAATTTTCTCAAGTAGGTTAAGACAACCAAACAAGCCAAGTAAGAAAACATTTTGAACCTTTACCCAAATTACTAAGGTCACATGCAAGACTTAAGGATTCAAACAAAGGAGCAAGCAAGGGCAAGGCTAGGGCCGGCCATGGCAGGGCATGTGGTGGCTGGAGGGGTGGTGGTGGGTGGAAGCAAGGTGGCGGAAGTGGTGGTCCAGTCGCCGGCGATGGTGGAAGTCGCCGAAAAGTGAGTTTTTTGCGTTTTTGGGGGTGGGTTTGGGAGGGTCAAGCTAGGCATGCAAAATAAGACATGAAAAGCAAGAAAAAAATTCAAGCTAACAAGAGAGATTCTATGCCTAGAACATGCTCAACATGAAAAACAACAAGGAACTTCGTGCAAGGCTATGAAACTAAGCATGAAAACTGAACTTGAAGAAGGAGAAAGGGAACTTAGCTTGACTTTGACTCTTGATACCAATTGATGCGAATCAAGGTCCCCAAAGGACCCTTCTTCCCTAGAGAGAGTGTACCATGCCTAAGCTAGGGCTTCTTCTCCTTCCTTGACCTTGAATGGTCTCCAATGGCCTTTGGGAAGAGCTCTCGTCCGTGGGGGAGTTGGGCCACCAACGGAGACACCGAGGGGAGATGTGGGCTGTGGGGATGCCAAGGGAACCTCTAGTGGAGGTTCCTTGTCCAAGCTTGCTTGGTTCGAATGAGTGCTTGTGAGTGAGAGAGATCCACACGAGTTTGAGTAAAGAAAGTAGGGTTGGAATGTTGAAGATTTGAGTTGAGAGAAGATAGTGGCTGCCTAGAGGGAGTTAAGACTCTACCTCAGGCTATGCCACTCTTTAATTCTTCAAAGATGGCTTTAAATAGTCTAGGCATCAAGCCAACAAGGGAAAACTCTAATGTGCCTTTGTGAGTTGAAGCCCATGTGCAAATGGCTCTTCACACTCACCAAGGCAAGACTAGAATAATGAAACTAAATAATCCAAAAATATAAAGAGGATAAAAGCCTTCAAGGCTTGGATATAGGCGTGCGCATGAATGCCTTGGAATCGAAGCATAGTCGATGCTTGAGTGTCGTGGCATTAACGCGTCGGCGCCTTGGTGGTCAATCACCGGGACTCATCACTTGCCACTTACATCCACTCTTTTTTGAACCTCACAATGGCTAGCTTTCAAGCTCACTAACCCACACAAATCAGCCAAGAATCATCCTTGGAATTTTCTCAAGTAGGTTAAGACAACCAAACAAGCCAAGTAAGAAAACATTTTGAACCTTTACCCAAATTACTAAGGTCACATGCAAGACTTAAGGATTCAAACAAAGGAGCAAGCAAGGGCAAGGCTAGGGCCGGCCATGGCAGGGCATGTGGTGGCTGGAGGGGTGGTGGTGGGTGGCAGCAAGGTGGCGGAAGTGGTGGTCCAGTCGCCGGCGATGGTGGAAGTCGCCGGAAAGTGAGTTTTTTGCGTTTTTGGGGGTGGGTTTGGGAGGGTCAAGCTAGGCATGCAAAATACTTACTAAACTATCAAACTATCAAGCAAACTAAGCAAGAAACCAAGAAAAAAACTGAACATGAACAACTCATACAAGACATGAAAAGCAAGAAAAAAATTCAAGCTAACAAGAGAGATTCTATGCCTAGAACATGCTCAACATGAAAAACAACAAGGAACTTCGTGCAAGGCTATGAAACTAAGCATGAAAACTGAACTTGAAGAAGGAGAAAGGGAACTTAGCTTGGCTTTGACTCTTGATACCAATTGATGCGAATCAAGGTCCCCAAAGGACCCTTCTTCCCTAGAGAGAGTGTACCGTGCCTAAGCTAGGGCTTCTTCTCCTTCCTTGACCTTGAATGGTCTCCAATGGCCTTTGGGAAGAGCTCTCGTCCGTGGGGGAGTTGGGCCACCAACGGAGACACCGAGGGGAGATGTGGGATGTGGGGATGCCAAGGGAACCTCTAGTGGAGGTTCCTTGTCCAAGCTTGCTTGGTTCGAATGAGTGCTTGTGAGTGAGAGAGATCCACACGAGTTTGAGTAAAGAAAGGAGGGTTGGAATGTTGAAGATTTGAGTTGAGAGAAGATAGTGGCTGCCTAGAGGGAGTTAAGACTCTACCTTAGGCTATGCCACTCTTTAATTCTTCAAAGATGGCTTTAAATAGTCTAGGCATCAAGCCAACAAGGGAAAACTCTAATGGGCCTTTGTGAGTTGAAGCCCATGTGCAAATGGCTCTTCACACTCACCAAGGCAAGACTAGAATAATGAAACTAAATAATCCAAAAATATAAAGAGGATAAAAGCCTTCAAGGCTTGGATATAGGCGTGCGCATGAATGCCTTGGAATCGAAGCCTAGTCGATGCTTGAGTGTCGTGGCATTAACGCGTCGGCGCCTTGGTGGTCAATCACCGGGACTCATCACTTGCCACTTACATCCACCCTTTTTTGAACCTCACAATGGCTAGCTTTCTAGCTACTCTAACCCAAACAAATCAGCCATAAGTCCATTTTATCATTTACCCAAATAACATAAGGCCATCAAAATTGCAAAGGGTGAAAGCAACTTAAAGCTTAGCCAAAAATAGCCTAGTCACATGCACACTTAGGAATTCAAAATGGGAGCAAGCAAGGGGTAAGGGCACGTGGCCAGCAATGGGGGATGGGTGTGGTGGATGTAGGGTGGTGGTGGGTGGCAGCAAGGTGGCAGAAGCGGTGGTCCGGTTGCCGGCGGTGGTGGTGGCCGTCGGAAAGCGAATTTTTTGTGGTTTTTGGGGCTGTTTTGGGAGGGGGAAGCAAAGCAACTAAAATAAACACTAAGCTAGCATGGAAACAAGGAAAAAATGAGCATGAAAAACTGAACACAAAAACATGAAGAAACAAGAAAATTTTCAAGCTAACAAGAGAGGAAATGAACATAAACACATGGTCACCATGAAAGCAAGAAAAGAACTCATGCAAGCTAAGAAAATAAGCACAAAAACGGAATTTGAAAGAGGAGAAAGGGGACTTAGCTTGGTCTTTGGCTCTTGATACCAATTGATGAGAATCAAACTCCAAGATGAGGTTCTTCTTCCCAATGGAGCTAGATCGTGGCCAAGCTAGAATTCTCCTTCCTTCTTAAGCTTGCTAGCCCTCCAATGGTGCTTTGGAGAGACTCACGGCCAGGACTTATCAGTGTTTTTCAAGAGCTCACTTCAGAAAGAATTTCACTCTCTTGAGTCTCTTCCACTGACTCCTCTGAGCGAGGATCCACTGATGAAGGGGAAGAGCGAGCTCTATTTGAAGCCGTGTTGAGTCTCAGAGGTCATCCTTGTAACACCCCCGACTATTTAGGTAGTGCCACACGCCAGTGACCTCATATTATAAAGTTCAAAGCAGCCCTAGGCTTTAATCGGAACAATTACGCTTAAATAAATACATAAACATTAAATAATGACAGAGTAGCGAAAGACTTTTGTAGTGAACACTCAATACTTTTATTAAAACTCCTCTTGCAAATTGAGAAGGGCAGTATTACAACAAAATAAAATTATAGCGAAAGACTTAAAAAAAACCTAAGTACATAACTAGTCCATATACGTATTACATTTACAAAAAAACATACTCTGAAATATTACTTTAGTACACAATATTCAACTGCAAACCTTCTCTTCAACTGGTTACTTCAATCATCGGGGACCAACCTCTGATGTGTCGTATAGGACGGATGACACCAGTCAACCATGCAGGGAAAATGAAAGGTTGGTCTGTCACATGAAAGACGACGCAAGGGCTCAAACAGAGTGGTTCTTGTAGTCTTATATAGTCACTATCATTGTTTCCCGAATAAAACTCGGTTAACAATATATGACTATAGACTTCTACTGAAAAGAATGAAAAATGCATGCTTAAATAGAAGACTCCAATGAATTGAGTCTTATGGGAAATTACATATTTGTTCGGGAACAATTATATAATCACAGAAAGTTTTATAAACATCTCGTTGCATATTTGGGTCCTCGACCAACCTCACCGTGTAATGCGAATCTAGATTGGAAAGGGGACTTACTTTAGACAAGAGACCGGGCGGGTTCCACGTTGTACTTCTTGCCCGAGAGTATATTAATTATGTGCAAAACGACACTTATCTTATTTAATTTCAAAACACACATTTACGTTAAAGCTTTTAATCCACACCAATCTCGCAATGAGATATATAACATGGGATGAATCCCGAATTTTGGAACTAGCTAAGTGCACCATCACTTATATAAAATAAGGGTAGGTCATGACCAAAAGTATTAGGGTAATTATCCTCCTAATACCAAGATATAAAGAAACAGCTAAACCTTGCAAGGTATATAGCGTTCCTACGAATACTCGTGCTAATTAGAAATTATATCCACACCAATTATTATCTAGCACGATATATAAATATATATAAGGGTCATAACTAGCATATATACAACCTAATAAAAAGGTTCACTTTACACAACACTTTAGCACACAAGTTCCCAAACAATAAATTAAGAATATTTATCCCAACTTAATTAAGACAATAGATTAATCATCAATTAAGTAAAATATGGAATAAATTAGCAAGAGCGAACCGCCACTTGCCTTGAATTATGGAGAAGATCGAACGGCGTTTTGGATATGGTTGCTTTCGAGAAGCAAATCGGCTCTCTGCTTTATTCTCGTTCCAAACGCCAATTCCAAGACGTACCCAAATCATACAAAATAAATAAATTAAATTATATAATTTATTCAATATCACAATTTGAAGGATACAATGTCTCGATTTCTAATTGATTTTATTTAACTCGTAAATAAATCAATTTCAAGGATTATTGATAAAATGATTATTTATACAATTAAAATTCAATTAGTTGTATATTCTAAATAATAATATTATAAATAAATTAATAAAATAATTTATTTATAATCATTAAAAAATTTTAAGTCAAAATATTATCTAAATGAATAGTCATAACTTACACATTCATAATATAAGATCATATTATAAAAACTTATAATTAATTTACTTTTTAATTTTCATAAAATCAAATTAATCCTAAATTATTTTTCACTAACTTAGATTAATTAATTTAACCAAGATTAGGCCCACATAAAAGTAAAATCAGCTAAAATACTCAAAATTTATACAAATGACAAATATTATGAAATTGCCATTGTCTTCAACCTTGGACCAGTACTGTTCATGCAGACACAATTCGGCTCGATGGTGGCTCGGTGGCTCGACTCCGGGTGCGGGGCTAAGGCTTTCGAAGAGGACGACACAGTGGTTCCAATGGTGGCCTTAATTGTGGCGGAAGAACACAAAGGTGGCAGAAAAACTCCATTTTCAAACACGACCTAATGAGTGGGGTTGAAGGCTTTGAAATTGAAATTGGATGCCAAATGATAACGATTGGGATCGAATTTATAGTGTGGGAGAAGCCCATAACTTTACCAACACAATAGGGCAACAATCGCTCTTCCAAAAGCAAGATTTGTTTCCAAAATTCTCACCCCCTTGGAATAAAAATCTCACACGGCTATATGGGGCTTGGGGTGGCCGAATTTTTGCTTTGGAAGGACTACCAGATATGGAAAATTTGTTAGGAAAGATCGTATCTTGAAAAGCAATTTTATTTCTGATGAGTACCAACCCAAGACGCCGGCGCATCAATGCCATGATACTCAAGCATCGACAATGCTTCGATTCCAAGGCATCTATGCACCCGTGTATATCCAAGCCTTATGGATTTTATCCCCTTTTCCCTTTGTTAGTTAAGACATAGATTTCCTTTACTTGGTGGGACATGTGGACCCATGTGCCAATGGTGCCTAGTCCACCCTTTTCCCTTTTGTTATGTCTTCATTTATGTTTTTGGGCCTTTCCTTGGGTGTGGACTTTCACTTGCATGTGAAGCCAGCCCACTTGGAAAACCCTTGAGTATTTAAACTCCTCCTTGTCATCCTTGCTCATTAGTTGAAGAATTAAAGAGTGGCCAAAGCCTAAGGTAGAGTCTTAACTCCCCTAGACAGCCACTATTTTCTATCAACTCCAAATCTTCAATCTTCCAACACTCTTTCTCTCATCAATCTCGTGTATAACACTCAAGTTCTCAAGGATCTTGTTCGAATCACACAACTCGGCCAAGGAACCTCCAAGAGAGGTTCCCTTGGCATCCCTCCAGCCCACATCTCCCCACGGTGACTCCCTTGGTGGTTCATCCCTCCTCCCAGCCGTGAACACCCCTTGAGCTCCATTGGAGGTCCCTCAAGCTCAAGGAAGGAGAAGAAACTCAGCCTAGGCACGATCTAGCCTCACTTGGGAAGAAGAACTCCTTTGGAGGGGTTTGATTCTCATCAATTTCCCTCCAAGAAAATTCAAATATTTGTTAAAGAATCCGAAAACGGCCCTACTTTTAAAGATAAGTCGTCCAAGCGGGGTCTTCTCAAGCCCTTTGGGCCGGGACCACTTGACGTACGCCCTTGGACTTCTCAAGGCTTTGCCCGTGTCCGCTCAACCTTTTCAATAAAATGGCAAGGGTAAACTATGAAATGATGAAGCAAGACATTATGGAGACTAAGGGGATACACACGATAACTATAGAGGTGCACCACAAAACTAACATGCATATAAAAAGTTGTAGGCGAGAAAACTCCCTTAGCTTGTGGCGGCGTTTGAATCATCTTGTGTGTCAGCTCCCACTCCTCAACTCTTGTGGGTGTCACAACTTCGATGGAATGGGCGACCCCTTGCACTATGGTCGTGATTTTTACATCGACTGCTTCTTCAAGTGCGTCATCAGCTTGCACCTCACCTTCTTCTTCGACTGGTCCTTCAAACTCAAAATCCTCTTGGGCCTTAAGCGTCACCTACTTGCTAGATGGGCAATCACGGGAAACATGGCCTCGCCGCATACATGTGTAGCACTGTATACCGCCATTCCGCTGATGCTCTCCTTTGGGGGTATCGGTTCCATTGAGATCAGTCAACTGTCCCGGGATGGTCATACCCTGCAAACGTTGCTCACACTTCTCCGGCTTCACCTCAAATTGCGTCCAGCCGCTTTTCCAAGTAATCATCCAAATCCATCCTCAATCGGGTGTTGCTCTAGATGAGGAGAGCTTGTATAGCTTCAAGGAGTGAGGAAGAGGCCGGCGTGGGTGAATAGCCTCGCCTAAGGTTTCCCGATAACCTAGCCATGTGGTCTTGATTTAGTTAGGGCAGAATCTCTTCCCATTGGATATGCCTTGGAGCCCAAGTAGCCCAACTTCCCAAGTCTGAAAAATTAGGAAAATATATCTCCTAAAAGATATTAGGGATTTTCTAGAGTTAATTTTAATAACAAAATCAACAAAAGATAAGATACTCCCTCAATTTCCTTGTAGAGAAACTCGGCTGCCTTGTTGATGCTTGGGCCGCAATTTTGGGAATGGCAAGATCTTTTGGTTGCCAAAAACTCGGCCAAGAGGATATGGGAAGCCACAAGATATTCTCCAAGATATCCTAACCAATTCAAGGTAATAGTCTCCAAAAGCAAGATTTGTTTCCAAAATTCTCAACCCCTTGGAATAAAAATCTCACACGGGTATATGGGGCTTGGGGTGGCCGAAGTTTTGCTTTGGAAGGACTACCAGATATGGCAAATTTGTTAGGAAAGATCGTATCTTGAAAAGCAATTTTATTTCCCTCCAAGAAAATTCAAATATTCGTTAAAGAATCTGAAAACAGTCCTACTTTTAAAGAAAAGTTGATGAGTCAAAGGATCATAGAAGGCACGGTGCAAGGCAAGCCCCCTAGACCTCCAAGGAACAATCAACAACTTCCAGAAATCTGCCCTGGGTTCAACGGGGTCGTTCTCTCGGCTCCGAACTCCAAATTGGACGATTCCAAATCCCCGAGTTAGATCTTGACGTCTGGATGATGTCCTCAAAATATGAGCGCAATTGGATCACGGAAATAAAAGTTATGGCACGTTTACTGAGGGGTCGCTGAAAGTTCCGGGAAGGAATTCAGCGAGATGATTGTTGTGTGATATAGGGATGACTCCCTAAGGCTCGATCTAGACACCAACAACCTCTACAACAACACGAAATCAGAAATGGACAACAACTACTCGGAAATCAATGGATTCAACAAGAAACAAGAAGGAAAAGATAGGAGAAGAACCAAACCAAACAATGGAACAACCCCTTGTCGTTGGAGACAAAGAACCGAACCAAATGATGGCTAAACCCTTACTCTTTGCAACCTTACACGGCAGCCATGGTGGCTGAGCACAAGGAGGGTGCCTATGGAACCTTGATAACACCAAAACTCGGAGGATTTGACATACACAAGAGCAACTAGACGTAATCAATCAACAAACCTCACTTCCAACCCCAAAAGCTCTCTTTTGGATTGAAAACTGAAAATACAAGTTCTGAAAACTGAGTTTTTTAACGTCCGGGGCAATGAGAAAGAAAGCTCCTTAAATACTCCTAAGAGCCACGTCTAAAAATAGAAAGAAAATGTCTTAAAACCACTAAGCATACGGCCAAATGTCATAATACTCCTATTACAAGTTCACTTGATATCCTCAACATATTTGAGGTCTTCATGCACCGAGATGGTCACCATGGTCTTCATTTCTGGGTTAGGAGGTTCGTCTAACATTGTGGACTCTTTAGACAAGAGGGTGGTCACAACCTTGTCTAGCTCATGTTGAATCTCCTTAGCCCTTGCTCGTGTGATGGCACCATCAAAGGTAGGCACATGAGGTGCTCCCGCATCATCCTCCCCTTCTTGGAAAGGATTCGACCTCGAATCTTCGAGCTCCTCATCTTGTGCCTCATAAAGTGTCAAATCGCCCACATTGAAGGTAGGGCTAACTCCATACTCCTCGGGTAGCTCCAACACATAGGCATTGTCGCCCACCTTCCTTAACACCTTGAAAGGTCCATCTCCACGTGGTGAGAGCTTGGACTTGCGCTTGTCAGGAAAGCGCTCCTTCCTCAAATGAACCCAAACAAGATCTCCCGGTTGGAAGATAACTCGTCTACGTCCATGGTTAGCCTTGGATGCGGTGTGCTCGGCCTTTTGTTGCAGCTTTATCCGAGTTCTCTCATGCAATGCCTTGATGTACTCCACATGTTTACCTGCATTAAAATCTGCTCGCTCCTTCATAGGTAACGGCGAAAGATCAAGTGGAGTTAAGGGGTTCAAACCATATACACATTCAAAAGGACTCAAAGATGTAGATGAATGCACGGCCCTATTGTATGCAAATTCTACATGTGGTAAGGCTTCTTCCCATGCCTTCAAATTCTGCCTAATAACAGCCCGTAAGAGGGTTGTGAGGGTTCGGTTAGTTACTTCCGTTTGACCATCCGTTTGAGGATGGCTAGAGGTAGAGAACAAGAGTCTCGTCCCTAGCTTTCCCCAAAGAGTCTTCCAAAAGTAACTAAGGAACTTCACATCCCTATCACTCACAATAGACTTAGGTACACCATGTAATCTAACTACTTCCCTAAAGAATAAGTTAGCAACATTAGTAGCATCATCGGTCTTATGACAAGCAATAAAATGAGCCATTTTGGAGAATCTATCAACTACCACAAAAATAGAATCTCTCCCCTTCTTAGTCCTAGGTAAGCCCACAATAAAGTCCATGCTAATGTCTTCCCAAGGTGACGTGGGAATAGGCAATGGTGTGTATAATCCGTGTGGCTTCACCCTAGACTTAGCCTTAAGGCACTCTAAACATCTCTTCAACAAGTGCTCAACATCCCTAAGCATATGTGGCCAATAAAAGTGAGTGCGCAGCATGTGATATGTCTTATCTCTACCAAAGTGTCCCATTAAGCCTCCCTTATGGGCTTCCTCCACAAGCAAAATCCTCAAAGAACACTTAGGAATGCACACCTTATCAACCTTAAACAAGAATCCCTCAAACAAGTAAAACTTATCTAAAGAACCCTTTCAGTTTTTCACTAAAGAAGGCGATGGGTTTACCTTCTTGCATGAGGACGCCCCCTATGCCAATGCCACTTGCATCACACTCCACTTCAAATGGCCGAGTGAAGTCCGGGAGCACCAAGAGTGGGGCGTTGGTAAGGCTCCACTTCAGCGTGTTGAAGGCCCTCTCTTGTGCTTCTCCCCACACAAATGGCGCATGCTTCTTTGTGATTTCAGTCAAGGGGGCGGCAATGGTGCTGAAATCCTTGACAAATCGCCTATAGAAGCTAGCTAGGCCGTGGAAACTCCTCACATGTCCAATGTTTGAAGGCGTGGGCCATTCCTGGATCGCCTTGATCTTCTCCTCATCAACTTGCAGCCCTTGTGTGCTCACTACAAAACCAAGAAATATAACCTTGTTAGTGCAAAAGTCACACTTCTTTAGATTGGCATACAAGTGCTCTACTCTAAGAGTATAGAGGACTTCCCTTAGATGATTCTCATGCTCTTCTAGGGACTTGCTGTAGATAAGAATGTCATCAAAATATACAACAACAAATTTCCCTATAAAATGCCTCAATACATAATTCATTAAGCGCATGAAAGTAGAAGGGGCATTAGTCAAACCGAAGGGCATTACGAGCCACTCGTAGAGTCCGAACTTGGTCTTGAAGGCCGTCTTCCACTCATCTCCCTCCTTCATCCGAATCTGATGGTAGCCACTCCTTAGGTCAATCTTGGTGAAGACGGTGGCACCATGTAGCTCATCGAGCATGTCATCTAGGCGGGGGATTGGGTGGCGGTACTTGATTGTGATGTTGTTGATGGCCCGGCAATCAACACACATCCTCCACGTATCATCCTTCTTGGGGACCAATAGGACAGGTACAGCACATGGGCTCTTACTCTCTCTCACATAACCCTTGTCTAAGAGGTCTTGGACTTGGTCTTGGACCTCTTGACTCTCCTTAGGGTTCATCCTATAAGCTGGACGGTTTGGTAGGGTGGCTCCGGGGATGAGGTCTATTTGATGCTCAATACCTCTCAATGGGGGGAGGCCAGGAGGTATCTCATCCGGGAACACGTCCTCAAACTCAGCTAGGATGGCTTGGATGTTAGGAGGAAGGGTTGCCTTGTTGTCCTCACTTAAGGCAACCAACTTCTTGCAAAGGGTCATTAGGATGGTGTCTAAGGGTAGGCACTCATCTCTCATCTCACTCTTGGATGCCATTAGGACACTAGGGGACTGGATAGCTAGGGCTTGGGGTGACGGTGTAGATGGACCCTCAAGGGGCCGTGAGCTTGTCTTCCCTTTCTCCATGTTCTCCAACTCCTCTCTCTTCTTCTTCTCATAGGCATCCGCAATCTGCACTGGGGTCATAGGCTTTAAAACAACATTTTGGCCTTTATGAGTAAAAGAGTGTTTGTTAGTAAAACCATCATGCACAACTCTTCTATGATATTGCCAAGGTCTACCTAGCAAGATATGGCAAGCATTCATAGGCACAACATCACACAAAATGGTATCCTCATAATGACCGAGGGTGAATGTTATCTTAGCTTGCCTATTCACTTTCAACTCACCACAATCATTCATCCAATGCAGCCTATATGGTCTAGGGTGGCAGAACGTAGGTAGATGCAATTTAGTGATCAATTCAGTGCTAGCTATATTGCAACAACTACCTCCATCAATTATCATGTTGCACACTTTTCCTTTAACTAAGCATCTAGTATGAAATAGGTTCTCTCTTTGATTATCCTCACAAGGAGCCGGTTGCACATGCAAATTTCTTTTACAAATCAAAGACTCACCATGTTCAAACTCAATGCCATCATCATTATCATGCAAATCAGATTCATGCACAACATGCTCATCAACCAAATCATCATCATCCTTATCACTTTCACTTTCATACAGCCCTAAGTGATTAATGATAAGGGTTCTAGTATTAGTGCAATCCCTAGCATAATGACCTCTACCACGACATTTAAAGCACTCAATATCTCTAGCACGTGGGTTAGGGTTAGGGGTACTCCCTTTGGGTCCATTAGAAGGACCAGCCGAACTCCTTGGAGGGTATGGATGTCCACTAGGTGGTGCACTCCTCTTCACTCCTCCTTGGTCCGTGCTAGGTGCCCTTGGGCCTTCCCTTGCATGGGGGTGCTCTCGGTTGGGGTTAGGATAGCCTCGGTTGGGCTGAGATCTCCAAGCATTGGAAGCTCCACTTGGTGGTCTTGGCCCTTGGTTCCTCCCCTTGTTCTTCCTTTCCACTCGAATGGCTAGGTGCAGCAACTCCGTCATGGTCCTATACGGGTACAAATCAACCTCATTAGCCAAATAAGAATTAAGGATGCGGAGGTACCTTGCCATTGTGGTCTCTTCATCCTCCACCACGTCAGCCTTCACCATGGCCATTTGCATGGCGTTGTATGTCTCCTCGGCTGACATGGACCCTTGCCTCAGATTTTCAAGGCGTTGGCGTAGGTCCCTTGTATGGTGTTGAGGAATGAAACGAGCCCTCATCAAAGCTCTCATTTGCTCCCAAGTAGCCACGGCTGGATCCATGGCTCTTCTCCTTTCCTTGACTAGGTGATCCCACCATACCAAGGCATAGCCATTGAACTCCAATGCAGCCAATTGAACCTTCTTGTGCTCCGGGAAGTTATGGCAAGACCAAATCTGCTCCACTTTGGTCTCCCACTCTTGATACACATCCGGATCACACTTGCCCTCAAAGCTTGGGATCTTGACCTTAATACGCCCAATGCCATCTTGCTCGGGCTCTCGACCTCTCCTTGGTGGATAGGCCCTCATTGGCTCGGCTCTCCAGCCCTCGTCTTCCATGTAATCATCTTGGTATCCTTGAAACTCATTGAAAAGATTAGGAGCAAAAGCATGTCTATGCATAGGAGAGTTAGGAACCGACCCTTGCTCACGGTGAGCATGACCCCGGTTAGGGTTTACATGGCCAGCTCCTTGGTGGGCATCATGATGAGACACGGCTGGATGAGTTGTGGGTAAGGGTGGCGTCTCATGGTTAGTGGCGGCCCTAGCAGCATTGTAGGTGGCCCTTTGATCCGGGAGGGGCGCCCTTGATGGTTCAAGTGAAGGGCCTCCAGCCTCCATGTTGGTACCCAATGGAACCGGCGTGGGCTGAGGTGTCCTTGACTCCAATGTGGCCATCCTAGTGGACAATCCAGCTAGGGTGTCCGACATTTGCTTGAGGAGACTAAACACCTCCGGATGCACCGGCTCGGGGCTCCTAGAACGGGTTGGACTCCTTGAATTAGACATGATCACAAACAAAATAAACAAAGGTTAAGGTTAGTTCTAAAATCAGAACACTCTCCTCTCTTTAGTGCACTCGTTTGTATGTGATCTCTCAAGTGTTTCACTCTCGGTTTTGTGGTCTTCAAGCTCCAAATGCAGCGTATTGGAGGGTAGACCTACACAACAACACAACAAACACGTAAGGTTAGTAAAATCAGTAAAGACCTCACTAGTGTTTCCCTTGTGTTCCCTTGTGTTTGCTTCACTCACACTCTTGTTGTTGATACCGTCGGTTTGATGGATTGCCTTGTATAGATCAAATACCTATATGAGCTCAATGTTTAGGCAACACAAACGACTATGATTCAAGGTTAAGAGTGTGGACAGAATGGCGACTGAAAATGCAAGGAATTGAACAAGAAACAAAGACGCAAGAAAAGAAAGAAAGAAAGACTCTAAGAAGACTACAAAGCAAGATTGTAATGCAATGCTAATTAGGGCTGAATTACGAACTCAAGAGGGCCAAGAGAGAGACGTACCTTTGCCTTGCTTGTCGTGCAACAATGGAGTAGAGATTAGGGTAGGCGTAGGTAGCTTGTAGGGTTAGGTGAAGGGTGTTTAGGCCTTAACACAACCGGCTAGGATCCTCTTGAGAACAAACTCAGAAATCGGCTAAGTGTAGCCTTAGACTATTACAATCACAACTTAGGGGTAGTATAACATACAAATGAAAGAACAATGCAAGAGACGTTTTCTTCTCTTTTTTTTTTGACGATCAGATATATTTTTTTTTTTTTTTTTGATCACTCCTTTTTTTTTTGTCTCAAAAAATAAAATACAAATATTATACTAACCTATAGTATGAATTGTATGAAGAGCATAGACTAAAATGATATATACAATGTTAGAAAGGTGGCTGCCGAAGTTGTTTGATTTTTGAATTTGAAATCAGCCGTGAGGATTAGCTTAGGATGTGGTTAGGATTGAGGTTTGAAAAGGTCAAAGATTTTGGAGGAAATGTAGGACGTGGGTTAGTGGGTAATTTTGTAGGATTTTTCTTTTGGCTCTTTTGCTAGTAACCGGCTGGATTAATTGGGAAGTGGGGGTAGTGGCGGTTTTCTTTGAATTTGGACGTGGAAAGTTGGCTGAGGGGCTGGTGGTCGGAGGGTGGTGGCTCGCTGGCGGCAGGGGGTGGTTTACACTCTTCAAACTCCAAGTCACACGTTCAAAACAAGAGCAAAAGGTACCAAAAGACACGAAAACTGAGGAAGCACTAACCGGACTTGACAAGACTCAAACCAAACCGAGATGGTGGTGCAGCCAGGCGGCGGCTCGGCGGCGTGGACGGTGGTGGCTGGTGTCGCCTTGCTCTGATACCACTTGATATAGGGATGACTCCCTAAGGCTCGATCTAGACACCAACAACCTCTACAACAACACGAAATCAGAAATGGACAACAACTACTCGGAAATCAATGGATTCAACAAGAAACAAGAAGGAAAAGATAGGAGAAGAACCAAACCAAACAATGGAACAACCCCTTGTCGTTGGAGACAAAGAACCGAACCAAATGATGGCTAAACCCTTACTCTTTGCAACCTTACACGGCAGCCATGGTGGCTGAGCACAAGGAGGGTGCCTATGGAACCTTGATAACACCAAAACTCAGAGGATTTGACATACACAAGAGCAACTAGACGTAATCAATCAACAAACCTCACTTCCAACCCCAAAAGCTCTCTTTTGGATTGAAAACTGAAAATACAAGTTCTGAAAACTGAGTTTTTTAACGTCCGGGGCAATGAGAAAGAAAGCTCCTTAAATACTCCTAAGAGCCACGTCTAAAAATAGAAAGAAAATGTCTTAAAACCACTAAGCATACAGCCAAATGTCATAATACTCCTATTACAAGTTCACTTGATATCCTCAACATATTTGAGGTCTTCATGCACCGAGATGGTCACCATGGTCTTCATTTCTGGGTTAGGAGGTTCGTCTAACATTGTGGACTCTTTAGACAAGAGGGTGGTCACAACCTTGTCTAGCTCATGTTGAATCTCCTTAGCCCTTGCTCGTGTGATGGCACCATCAAAGGTAGGCACATGAGGTGCTCCCGCATCATTGTGGATGTTGGTGGTTGGCGTGAAAATGTTGATGGATATCCTCTTGGTTGGATATGACTCACCAACAAGAGTAGACTCGATTGATCCTTCAAGATATGACTCACTCAAATGATTCAATCAAAGGGAAGCCTTGATATTACTCACAAGGAAAGGAGATCAGGAGAGAGTTTTGGAGAGAACCAAATAACTGTAATCTTCTTCAATTCAACGTTGTTCTAAACAAGCCCTAATCAGCCCTTTTATATGGCCACTTATTAAAGAAGAAAAACAATGCAAAAATCATTAAAAAGAAACTAAAGGCAGCTGGCTGCCCTCCTAATGTTTTTCTAAACTTAAACAATCCCCAAAGCCTTAAAATAAGTCTAAGAAATGTCATAAAACCCATAGGAAAAACTCCATTTGAGAACGCCACCTTTCCCTAGTTCGGGTTATCAACATTGTCGGCGTTGTAGAATCCGCAATTGGTTCGTCCGGCAACCCTCCTCTAAATGGTTCCAAAATTGGTGAGCTTTCCTCGTATGGCATATTTTTGGTTTGGGACCCTTGTAAGATTGTCCATGAGGTCGTTGCTGCCGTCAAATGGAGAAACCCTAGATTAAGGGCTCTTGGCATCGGCGTTGCTAGAGGAAGTCGTGGCGCGCAAATGGCTTGCTTCTTGATGTGAGCCAGGCACACATTATCCTCCTCTCCTTGATCTTCACCTTGAGCTCGGCGACGGGCACACATCATGGACGGTGTCGGAGGCTGCATTGGTGGGTCCGAGCTAGATACTTGATGAAGCACAAGCGTGCTTACATCACTAGTGGTGTCAGAGTCAACAGTAAGCACAGTCTTGACAAAACAAGAGGAAGGAAAACAATCTCCAGTCTACTACGCAAGTCCCTCCCTACTCCCGGCTGAAACAAGATACACATCACTCGAGATATTGGTCCTAGTTCTGGTGATGGCATCAAACAAGCTAAGGCCTTGCTTTGAATCACACGTTATTATTGTGCGGACTAACCATCCCATGAAAGCCATCATGAGGAAACCAGAATTTACAGGATGAATGGCAAAATGGGCAATACACTTGAGTGGTTTCGACATCGAGTATGAGCCAAGGACAACAATTAAGTCTCAAGCTTTGACAGACTTTGTGACCGATTTCAGTCCAACACTAGAACAAGAAGCCACGAAGGAAGCTACACAGCTAACGATTAAAGAAGACAGGGGCACATGGCAACTCCATACAGATGGAGCGTCAAACATAAGAGGAGTCGGGCTGGGAATTGTACTAAAATCACCACAAGGGGACCATATAGCCCAAGCTGTGAGGTGCGAATGGGACGCGACCAACAACGAAGAAGAGTATAAGCACTCATATTCGCACTAACGCTCGCAGAAGACCTCACAATCCAACCTACAAAGCTGAAGCAACAACACAACAAGAAAATCCCTAAAAACAAGGAACTACTAACAATTTTCAAGAGATCAATGGGCACGGCTGTTAGCCTTGGTTTCTCAGCTCGATCTTCAGCCTTAGACCTTAGGAAATTGCAGGCCACAACAACAAGAAACGACAGCCACAACACAAGACACAATTGGTCTCTACCAAGACACACAACCGGGGCTAAGACAACACACAAATTGGCTCGGTGATGGGCGATTGTTCTCTGATTTTTCCAAGGCTCAAAGTACGACTCTAACAACCTAATACTAGACAAGAATAAGCAATGGAAATCAACACGAAAAATTGCAAGACAAAGGCCGCAACAACCAGCCAAGACGACAACAACAACAACCTATGGCTTGACGTCTAAGCCTTGCAAGCTGACTTTTCTCGACCTTAAACAACAAGATTTAGAGCTTTACCTTGCTTAGGCTCTGATACCACATGATGAGTCAAAGGATCTGATACGGGGATCGCCGTAGGGAGGCCCGACCTTGGTGTACAACGAACCAACAAACAAAACAACAAGCAAAGTTAGGATCGGCCGAAGGAAAGAAGATAAAGAAAGAACAAGAACAAAGAACAAGAAAGAACTAGAAGAAACTAATAGCCCGAATTAGGAAACCCTTGGATCGGTTGATCCAAGAACCACCACTCCTAAAGCTATCAACCTCGTCTTCTACAACTTCACACAACAAGAAGACGAATCTTCAAGAGCACGAAGAGGATGTCTTGTGTCGCTTTGGATCAATAACTCGAAAGCAATTGTGAATCACAACTCGACCAAAACTAGCTCGGATTGGGCAAACTCACGAAAACTCCCTTTGGGAAGGTTTCTATTTCAGAAATACGTTCTTGAATAATGGGTTTGCTGCCAAGAAAGGAAATAACAAAGAGCTTAAGTAGTTCCTAGTGAACCGACTCTTAAAAAATGCTAAAACAACTAAACCGGAAATAAAAAGTACAAAACCGAGTCTAATAATGTCAAAAGCCCACACGGCTGAGATATGCTAAATAAGGAAGGTTTCCATTAGTGGAAGGTGTAGACAAACCCTACACTCAACCACTAGAAACCCTTGACACCGAGAAGGCCTTGGATGTGGCCGTTGGAACCTCCACCGGAACTTGAAGTATGAGCTCGGCTAGCTCATCTTGGAGACGTCTAGCTTGGCTCCTTGTTATGGGCCCGGATGGTCCTCCATCATCCTCCCCTTCTTGGAGAGGATCCGTCCACGGATCATGAAGCTTGGAATGGCTGGCGTCCGGTTGATGGTAGGGAGTCAAATCAGCCACGTTGAAGGTGGCACTCACACCATATGTGTCCGGGAGGTCTAGGACATAGGCGTTGTCACCGACGCGGCGCAGCACCTTGAATGGCCCATCTCCTCTAGGTGCAAGCTTGGACTTGCGCTGCTCCGGGAAGCGCTCCTTCCTCAAATGCACCCAAACGAGATCCCCGGGCTGGAAAATCACTCTCTTACGTCCCTTGTTAGCCCTAGCTGCATTCCGCTCCGCACAAGCTTCCAGCTTCTCCTTAGTCCTTGCATGCAGCTCCTTGATGAATTCCACGTGCTTACCTGCATCAAAACTTTCACGCTCCTTCATAGGAAAAGGAGCAAGATCAAGTGGAGTATTGGGATTTATACCATAAACACATGCAAAAGGAGACAATGAAGTAGAAGAATGGACTGTCCTATTGTAAGCAAACTCTACATGTGGTAGAGCTTCCTCCCAAGCCTTAAGGTTCTTCTTAAGAATGGCTCGAAGAAGGGTTGATAAAGTCCTATTAGTTACTTCAGTTTGGCCATCCGTTTGAGGATGACTAGAGGTAGAGAACAAGAGTCTCGTCCCTAGCTTTCCCCAAAGCGTCTTCCAAAAGTAACTAAGGAATTTAACATCCCTATCACTCACTATAGTACGGGGTACACCATGTAGCCTCACGACTTCCCTAAAGAAGAGATCAGCTACATTGGATGCATCATCCGTCTTATGGCAAGCAATGAAATGAGCCATCTTAGAGAAACGATCAACTACCACAAAGATAGAATCACGTCCCCTCTTAGTCCGAGGCAGCCCCACGATAAAGTCCATTGAGATGTCCTCCCAAGGGGCACTTGGGATGGGCAATGGGCTGTATAGGCCGTGGGGTTGCAACCTAGACTTGGCCTTTAGGCAATCCAAACACCTCTTAATAAGGTGCTCAACATCCCTAAGCATGTGGGGCCAAAAGAAGTGTGCACATAGCATATGATAAGTCTTGTCCCTTCCGAAGTGACCCATTAAACCACCCTTATGGGCTTCTTCAACGAGTAACATACGTAAGGAACAACTAGGTATGCACACTTTTTCAGCTTTAAATAAGAATCCATCAAACAAGTAAAACTTGTCACATGAACCCTTATCTACACACGTCTTATAGATGGCACCAAAATCAGCATCTTCCACATACAACTCCTTAATATATGCAAATCCTAAGACCTTGGAGTCTAATGTGGTAAGCAAGGTGTATCTCCTAGATAGGGCATCGGCAACTACATTGTCCTTTCCCTTTTTGTATTTGATAACATAAGGGAAAGTCTCAATAAATTCCATCCACCTACCATGTCGTCTATCAAGTTTATCTTGGCTCTTGAAGTGCTTCAAGGACTCATGGTCCGTATGCAAGATAAACTCTCTAGGCCACAAGTAGTGTTGCCAAGTCTTAAGTACTCTAAATAGGGCAAAGAGTTCTTTGTCATATGTAGAGTAATTAAGACTAGCCCCTTTCAATTTCTCACTAAAGAAGGCTACGGGTTTACCTTCCTTCATAAGCACGCCTCCAATGCCAATCCCGGATGCATCACACTCCACCTCGAATGGCCTAGTGAAGTCGGGTAACACCAGCAAAGGGGCTTGCGTCAACCTCCATTTTAGGGCGTTGAATGCCCTCTCTTGCGCCTCCTCCCATACAAAGGCCGAATGCTTCTTGGTCACCTCCGTCAATGGGGCAGCGATGGTGCTGAAATCCTTCACGAACCGCCTATAGAAGCTAGCTAGTCCATGGAAGCTCCGCACTTGGCTCACTGAGGTCGGCGTAGGCCACTCTTGAATCGCCTTTATCTTGCTCTCATCTACTTGAAGACCCTTGGAGCTCACTACAAAACCAAGAAAGGAAACATGATTAGTGCAGAATTCACATTTCTTCTCATTGGCATGTAAGCACGCACTACGTAAAGTAGAGAGTACTTCCCTCAAATGTTGCTTGTGCTCCTCAATAGACTTGCTGTATATTAGTATATCATCAAAATAAACAATAACAAATCTACCTATGAAATGCCTCAAAACATGGTTCATTAAACGCATGAAAGTACTAGGAGCGTTTGTCAAGCCAAAAGGCATGACAACCCACTCATACAAACCGAATTTTGTTTTGAAGGCGGTCTTCCACTCATCCCCCTCCTTCATCCTTATTTGATGGTAGCCGCTGCGGAGGTCTATCTTAGTGAAGACCGAGGCTCCATGCAGCTCATCTAGCATGTCATCTAGGCGGGGAATCGGATGCCGGTACTTGATGGTTATATTGTTGATAGCTCGGCAGTCCACGCACATCCTCCACGTGCCATCCTTCTTGGGCACTAGCAACACTGGCACGGCACAAGGGCTAAGGCTCTCACGCACATGGCCCTTGTCAAGCAACGCCTTCACTTGCTCTTGCACCTCTTGGGTCTCCTTGGGATTCATCCTGTACGCCGGTCTGTTTGGAAGAGTAGCACCCGGGATTAGATCAATTTGATGTTCTATACCTCTCATAGGTGGCAATCCGGGTGGCATCTCCTCGGGGAACACATCTTGAAACTCCTCTAGTAGAGCTAAGATGTTCCTAGGCAGCGTAGACTTCAACTCCTCACTTAGCAAGCCGAGACCCTTGCATAAGAGCATGAGGATGGCGTCATGTGGTAGGTGCTCCTCTCTCAACTCCTCCTTGGAAGCCAGCAATGCTTGAGAAGTGGTTTTAGCCTTGGAGGTGCTCTCGGTCTTGCTCCCCTTCTTGGCTTCAACCGGCTTCTCTTGATCCTTTTTCTTCTCAAATGCTTCAGCCACCTGCAAAGGAGTCATAGGCTTAAGTACCACATTCTTACCCTTGTAATCAAAAGAATGACGGTTAGTATAACCATCATGCTTTACTCTCCTATCAAACTGCCATGGACGTCCTAATAAAATGTGACAAGCATTCATAGGGACCACATCACATAAAATAGTATCAACATAATGTCCTAGTGTTATGGTCACATTAACTTGCTTAGACACCTTAACCTCTCCACATTCATTCATCCAATGCAGTTTATAGGGCCTAGGGTGATGGAAAGTATGCAATTGCAATTTAGTGACTAATTCAGTGCTAGCAATGTTGCAACAACTACCCCCATCAATAATCATATTACAAACCTTCCCCTTAACCAAGCATCTAGTATGAAATAAATTTTCTCTTTGGTTATCATCACAAGGGGTCGGCTGAACATGCAAAGTCCTCCTACAAACTAGAGATTCACCATGCTCAAATTCAATGCAATCCATTTCCTCATCTACATCATGCATAGGTTCATCAACAATAGCCGGACCTTGATCCTCACCCTCGGACTCAGATTCATAGAGTCCAAGATGGTTAATGACCAACGTTCGACTATTGGGGCAATCTTTCATCATATGCCCACGACCTTGACATTTAAAACATATGGTATCTCTAGCTCTAGAAGAAGGAGAAAAGGTCGAAGTACTCCCCTGAGGGCCATTGGCCGACGACGGCTGGCGTCCACTGGACTGCGGCGGAGTTCCTGGTGGTCCACTTTTCCTCGGCGCATCTTGGCTCCTAGGTTGGCTCATGGACTGAGCTTGGTTCCTACCAAATTGCGCCGGAGGATTCGTCCTGGTTTGAGTTTGGGCCCGCCATTGACTCGGCTGGCCGCTAGGGTTCCTAGCCGCATGCCCACCTTGGTTCCGAGCCTTGTACTTCTGATTTTTCTCCACTTTAATGGCCAAATGCAGCAGCTGGGTGGAATCTGTATATGGATACATATCGACCTCGTTAGCAATAAAAGGGTTAAGGATCCGAAGGTACCTTGCCATGGTTGATTCTTCATCTTCCGTGACATTGGCTCGGACCATAGCCGTGAGCATGGCATTGTAAGCTTCCTCCACGCTCATACTCCCTTGCTTGAGGTTTTCCAGCCGTTGCTTGAGCTCCCTAGAGTAGTGTTGTGGCACAAATCGAGCTCGCATGAGGGCCTTCATTTGCTCCCATGTAGTAACCGGGGGATCCAATACCCTTTGTCTCTCCTTGACCAAGTTATTCCACCAAGTTAGGGCAAAGCCGCTAAACTCAATGGATGCTAGCTGCACTTTCTTGGCCTCGATGAAGTTGTGGCAACTCCAAATTTGCTCCACCTTCATCTCCCACTCCATGTAGGCGTCGGGATCACACTTTCCTTCGAAGGCGGGCATCTTGATCTTTATCTTGCCTATACCGTCTTGCTCCAACTCTCTCCGAGGTTGTTGACCTTGATAACCTCTATTACCCCCAAATCTGCCCCTAGGCTCATAATAGCCGTAACCCCTATCTTGTCCTTGGTAGCCTCCGAACCTTCCTCCTTGGCCTTGGTTCCACATTTCTTCCTCATAATCTGCATCATTGAATTCGTCTTCCCTAAGCGGATCCTGAGGCTCATTAAGATGGTTAGCAACAAAAGGCACCTCTCGTGGAGGTGGTAATTCAGCTTGGTACATTGGAGCTACCCTATTCGGCCTATCATGACTATGGACAAGGGGAGAATTATGCCTTACCGGAGAGTTCCTCACGGTGCCGGTTCCCACTGCACGGCCACCTCCAAGGGGCACTAAGTTGGCGCCGGAAGGACCACCATGTTCAGCATAAGCCCCTAAGGGCACGATGGCTGGATTCGGGACCGTCTCTTGTGGTTGGGACACAAGGGTCACCGGGGGTGGCACGACTGGTTGGGGAGCTCTTTGAGACGTCTCTAGGGCAGCCAACCGGTGGGTGATCACGGACACGGAGTCGGTCAACTTCTGGATGAGTATAGCCACGTCCGGGTGCACCGGTGAGGGACTCCTATTGTCACGATCACTTGAGGTGTCGTCTCCTGCCATCACACAAAATCAAGCTAACACGGAACTAGGTGAAGAGTTAGAATCAAAGCCAAACACTCACAAGTGTTTCTCTCATGTGTTTCACTCACCCTCGCTCAATCTCAACTAGTTTTGTAGTGCAGCCGGTTGGGAAACTCAAGAACTTCACGTGAATTAATTGATCTCAAACAACACTTAACAACCAAGATAAGTTAGATGCAAAGTGAAGTAGAAGAAATCGGCAAGATTCAACAATGGACTCTTATAAACTGAAAATTAGTGCAATCAAAAAGGCACACAAACAAAGATGGAAAAGAAGACTCAACGACTCAACAAAGGATCCTCACAAGGATGTAGTTGCAAGGAAACTAATGGGACTCAAACAAATTTAACTCAAGAATACTACCATGCACGAATGTAATGCAAAGCTTAGTATGGACAAACAATGGAGAAGTTTTAAGAACTCAAGAGGACAAGATGTTACCTTAGCTCGCCTTGACTTGTGCTAGTAGAAGACGGAAGGTGGTCGTAGAGATCGGTGATGATAGGGCAGTGGTAGTCACAAGGAAAGGAGAGATTAGGGTTTTAGGGTTTTTACCGAGCGTCGGCAAGGGGGGGGGGGGGGGGGCACGACGAGGCAACGGCGACGCGGCGCGGCAAGGATGGGCGCGGCGCTGCACTTGGGATGACACGGCGCGGCACTTGCTTGGTCGTGAGGGCTTGTCACTTGAGAACTTACAACCTTAGGCTAAAATCTAACCTAAGTATTAATGTAATACAAGGTATAGACTAAGCTTTGAAAGAAATAAAATGCAATGCTATGTTCGTCCTTTCTCTTTCTTTCTTTTTTTTTGACGATTGATCTTTTTTTTTTTTTTGACTCTTTCTGATTTTCTTTTCTTCTCTCTTTTTTTTTTGACTAAAATTCGAAATTCAAATTACAACTGAAATTGAATTAAAAGAAAATAAGGAAACAAAGAAAATTGAGTTTGTTGCCTTGATTGTAGGGGGGATAACCGGTTGTTTGACTCTTTCTATACCCACACGCCACCTTTGTAGGAGATGAGGCCGAGTGGGTGCTTGGAAGGAATCGGCACACCTTGATTGTAGGAGATAGCTGCCGCACTTGTTGACTCTTTCAACCCACACGCCACAAAATTAGGGTTTATGGCCGAGTGGAGATGGGAGTTGGTTAGGGCAGCCGTGGGACTCCTTGGTGAGCACACCGGCTAGGGTAGTGGGGATTAGGGTATGTGTCTTGTGGGAGGGTTAGTGGCCGGTTAGTGTAGTGGTGGTGATGATGAGGGTGGTGGCCGGAGATAGGGTTTTTCGGCTAGGCTAGAAATGATTCTTGGATGGTAAGAAGACACCGTCCGATCTCCACACACACACAAGCCAATGCTTCCACAAAACACAAGATCAATTAGAAACTTAAGCAACAACACAATCGACTCAACAAGACAACAAGAAGGAAGAAAACAGATTCGGCTATGCAAGGCACAACCAAATGACACAAGACACAATACCGAATTGATGAACTCGGCAAGAACAATTGTTGACACCAAAACCTGGGCTCTGATACCACTTTGATATGGGGATCGCCGTAGGGAGGCCCGACCTTGGTGTACAACGAACCAACAAACAAAACAACAAGCAAAGTTAGGATCGGCCGAAGGAAAGAAGATAAAGAAAGAACAAGAACAAAGAACAAGAAAGAACTAGAAGAAACTAATAGCCCGAATTAGGAAACCCTTGGATCGGTTGATCCAAGAACCACCACTCCTAAAGCTATCAACCTCGTCTTCTACAACTTCACACAACAAGAAGACGAATCTTCAAGAGCACGAAGAGGATGTCTTGTGTCGCTTTGGATCAACAACTCGAAAGCAATTGTGAATCACAACTCGACCAAAACTAGCTCGGATTGGGCAAACTCACGAAAACTCCCTTTGGGAAGGTTTCTATTTCAGAAATACGTTCTTGAATAATGGGTTTGCTGCCAAGAAAGGAAATAACAAAGAGCTTAAGTAGTTCCTAGTGAACCGGCTCTTAAAAAATGCTAAAACAACTAAACCGGAAATAAAAAGTACAAAACCGAGTCTAATAATGTCAAAAGCCCACACGGCTGAGATATGCTAAATAAGGAAGGTTTCCATTAGTGGAAGGTGTAGACAAACCCTACACTCAACCACTAGAAACCCTTGACACCGAGAAGGCCTTGGATGTGGCCGTTGGAACCTCCACCGGAACTTGAAGTATGAGCTCGGCTAGCTCATCTTGGAGACGTCTAGCTTGGCTCCTTGTTATGGGCCCGGATGGTCCTCCATCAGGATCAATGAAGGCACGGTGCAAGGCAAGCCCCCTAGACCTAACAACTTCCAGAAATCTGCCCTGAGTTAAACGGGGTCGTTCTCTCAGCTTCGAACTCCAAATTGGATGATTCCAAATCCCCGAGTTAGAACTTGACGTCTAGATGATGTCCTCAAAGTATGAGCGCAATTGGATCACGGAAACGAAAGTTATGGCACGTTTACTGAGGGGTCGCTGAAAGTTCCCGGAAGGAATTCAGCGAGATGATTATTGTGGATGTTGGTGGTTGGCGTGAAAATGTAGATGGAAGTTGATGGATATGTCTCCTCTTGGTTGGATATGACTCACTAACAAGAGTAGACTCGATTGATCCTTCAAGATATGACTCACTCAAAGGATTCAATCAAAGGGAAGCCTTGATATTACTGACAAGGAAAGGAGATCAGGAGAGAGTTTTGGAGAGAACCAAATAACTGTAATCTTCTTCAATTCAACGTTGTTCTATACAAGCCCTAATCAACCCTTTTATATGGCCACTTAATAAAGAAGAAAAACAATGCAAAAAATATTACAAAGAAACTAAAGGCAGTTGGCTGCCCTCCTAATGTTTTTCTAAACTTAAACAATCCCAAAAGCCTTAAAATAAGTCTAAAAATGTCATAAAACCCATAGGAAAAACTCTAATGTAAATCATGCACTCGGACGCGCCATAATAAGAGAAACGAGCTCCTTTGAGGCTTGATTGAGGGCTCCGAGGTTTGGAAGGACTTCATGCTCCAAGAATCCTTCTTGAGTTCCCTTGATTGACTTGACTCGATCCCACTTGGATGCTTGACTCAAGCCTTAGTGATGGCCCGAGAGGAAGCTCGTCTTGATTGACTCGAACTCCATCTTCAACACTTGAGCCATCTCGGAAGTCCGGGCTCTCTTTAGGATCTTGATGGGGCATAGTCACATCAAAAGTCGTCCGGGCGGGGTCTTCTCAAGCCCTTTGGGCCGGGACCACTTGACGTACACCCTTGGACTTCTCAAGGCTTTGCCGGGTCCGCTCAACCTTTTCAACAAAATGGAAAGGGCTACTAGCCCGCCTTTTTCCTTTCTTTTTTAAACTAAGATGCTGGCATGAAATCCAACTTGAATAACAAAGGGAACAAAACGTCTTTTCTCGCAAGAGGGAAATCTTCCGATTCAAACAAAGATGACAGTTTCCTTTTTGAAAAACAAAATTGATTTTGGCAACACACAATCTTCCCAAAACAAGATTTTCCCACGATCTTAGGAAAGATGGTTAAAAATGGAAAGGAGAAGGTGGTTAGGGTTTCACCTCGGCAGCCGTCGCCCACGGCCAGGCTGCCACTGACCTCTCGGCGTCGCTCTCTCCTCGCCGGCACTCGATTCTCTCGGGTGTGTCTGGCTAGGCACTCGCTTCGCTCGGCTCTGGGACAAGTTTAAACAAAGCCTGTGAGAACTTAAGACGACAAATACAAGCAAATTGGAACGACCTTGATTTGGCTCTGATACCAAATGATGGCTTCCGCCTTCGCAGGATCGCTTCGGGGTAGGTAGAACGCGACGTCTCGCTTACCGACTCTCCAAAGAAGTGCACGACCGAATGGAATGCTCTAGAAATGGTTGAAGATGACGGCACAAGAAGTTGATGTTGGGTAGGCTTGTAGATGGTGACAACGTAACCGGGATAAGCGAACAACGTCGTCTTGGAGTCCATCGAGACGACTTGCACGACTTGCTCTTCTCGTGGAGTCCACCAAGAGTCGAACAAGGTTTGAATCCTTGAATGATGGAGTCCACCAATACTCTTGAACTCGGGTTGAGATTTGCTAGATCCGGAATCCACCAAAATAAGCAAAACTCGCGATTGAATCAAATTCGAATCCTCAAAACTTGAACAATCAATATTCCAATCCAAGAATGAAGTAAACAATGTGTTTTCTCAAATTAATTAAAGATGCCTAAAATTGGAATACCAAAAACATATAAATAATATGCTATTTCCAATAATATGCTATTTCCTAAAAATTAGGGATCTTTAAAATCTTCAAGAATCAATGAGATCTTCCCAAATCAAGCTAGGGAATCCGTAGCTTCCATGCAGCATATCTTCTGCCTCCGAACTCCAATGCGCTTGAACTTTTAGACAAGTCCAAAATAAGCCCAAGCATCGAATCCTCTCCAATGATCAGCCTAATCCGCTGAGTGGTTTGTCTTTTCTAGCTTGTTTACTCCTGGGAAAGAAACGCCAATATCTCGTAGCTCATAATTCCGTTGGACCCGAAATTTGGAAATTTTGCAGTTAAGACCAGGTTTCCAAACATATCCAAAGATCAGACCAAGTGGCTTGACCAATTGAGAACGCCACCTTTTCCTAGTTCGGGTTATCAACATTGTCGGCGTTGTAGAATCCGTAATTGGTTCGTCCGGCAACCCTCCTCTAAATGGTTCCAAAATTGGTGAGCTTTCCTCATGAGATAACAATCAAGACTAGTAGCATACTTAGACATGAAGATCATGATATGGACTACATGGGGCTGCATGGACATGAATTGGGACATGGAGCTAAAGTGCAAACAAGAGAACATTGTCTTAGGTGCAACATAGCTAGTCAACATGAAAAATGAATAATCCCTAGGTGCAGCATCATACACATACAATATATCATTCAAGGGAATAAAAGAGTGAGGAGAGAATGGAACTTCCCTGAAATGAGTATGCATGTGAGCACCTTGCTTCTCGAGGCCACAAGTTAGATCTTTAGAATGTACATCCTCCATGGTCACGATCTTCTCTTGGAGTGACGGAACCGCCAAGGTGGAACCCAACCATGGGGCAGCCAAGGAAAGGGAACAGCTACGGGTGAAGACGGGGCGATCCTTGCTCCGTTTGGACAAAGTTGGCTCCAAAACTGTCTCCATTTCCTCCTTTGTCTCTTGGCCCTCCTCAACAATGAATGGCATAAGACACACACATAAGTTTGCTTTGGGCCCTTGATCACACTTGGGTGGCACATCCATCGGCAATGGCTCTATGATATGCGGCTTTGCAACCGATCCAAGAGGCTCGTCACATGTGGCTTGCACTCTATTTGGTAAGAACTCACATGAGGTGATCATGGCCATATCCTTCTCCAATGATTATACCACCTCATCTACCTCATTCATTAGACCATCTCCCTTTTCAATGGCCATGGATGTAAGAGGTCCACAAGAGTCCTCTATGCATACGTCTACACTAATGAATGGAGTGGTGACGAATGGAGGCACCTCGGCTAGCATTGGTTCAACCATTGTAGAGGAGTCCGGTACATCTTCAAATGGAGCAACCAACACTTCACTCACAAGGGATGGTTCATCCTTGTAAGCGTAGTATTGGTTTGGACAGATATCGGCTAAGTGGCCTCTCCCTCCACACATGACACATATGAGGTCACGAGCCCTAACACGAGGTTGCACCGAAGGAGGGGGCGTGTGATGCTCACAGTGAAGGGCAGGTGCGCCATGGTAGGATCGCACGTAACTCCCCGGAAACTCATCCATGAAATCGGGTGCAAAAGTCCTAGCCATCACAAGAACAAGGTGGTCCAAGGTAACAATTGGATGCAAGCCTCGCCGATGTTGTTCTTCACAAATCCGAGGCCACCATACCCGCGCATAATCGGTGAGGTGACGAATGGCAAGGCGCACTCGTGTCAACTCGGTGTAGTGGGAGCGCCCAAGCACATGCAGCGTATGGTGTGCCCAATCCACGAACTCATCTTCTTCTTCGGCATAGCCGGAGAAGGTGTAGAGGCGCACCATCATGCTATGGTTGCGAGGTTCATGGGAGGGAGGAGGCGGAGGGCGGTGGGCATGGGTGCCGACATCACGAACTTGTGCGCGTGGTGACACCATGGGAAAGGTACCTAGATCATCCATACAAGACACAAGTCACAAGCTCAATGGAAAGGAAGCATAAGCAAGTACAAGCAAGTGACATGACAACAACAAGAGAATGGAAAATATAGGCACAAACAAGGTACGAAGGTAAGGCCACACACACAATGGACTATAAGGGCCGTGTGACTTGAGTACCAAGGAGGACCACAACACTTCGAAACCAAGTCCAATGGAATGACCTTAGGATAGTGTAGGTGAATGCCGAAAAGACCAAGGGTGACAAGTGTGAGAAAGAGCCCAATCGGCCACTCTATGGGTTCAAGTAGAAGTAGGAAAGAGGGGCAAGGCTCCTAGAAGAAAATGGAGAGATGGGCTTAGTGGCCCATGGTACCGAGTGAGGGTGAGAGAGCCCACCAAAGAGAGTGGCCCAACCGAACAATGGAGAATGTGAGTGGACCTTGTCTTAAGAGGAAAAAAAAAGTTGATTTTGATAACCGAATTCTTTTTTTTTTTGTAGTGTGGGCCTTTGCCTTTTGTTGGCCTCTTTTTTGAATGGGCTTTTACTAAACAATGAAAGAGCAAGGTCCACTAGAAAGCATATGAGTAGAGGATGGAGTGGGGCCACCGAATTTGTTTGTGAAGAGGCACTAGAGAGAAAGCAAGTTGGTCCTTTACCTAAAATACTCAAATCACATGCAACACTTAAGAGTTCAAAAGGAGCAAGCAAGGGGGCATGGGCACGTGGTCAGCAATGGGTGAAGGTAATGGTGGTTGTAGGGTGGTGGTGGGCGGTGGCAAGGTGGTAGGGGCGGTGGTCCGGATGCCGGAGGTGGTGGAAATCGCCGGAAAGTGAGTGTTTTCGCGTTTTTTGGGCTGTTTTTGGGAGGGTTTGGGTGGGATGAACAAACCAACGAAAATACCTATTAAACTATCCTAAAAGCAAGCAAAATAAGCATGTAAGTAAAGAAAACTGAGCATGAACAACTAAGCACACAAACATGAAGAACAAGAAAAAAATTAAGCAAGCAAGAGAGAAACTAAGCCTAGAACATGCTCATCATGAAAACAACAAGAAATCTCATGCAAGCTATGAAAGTAATCATGAAAAACTGAACTTGAAGAAGGAGAAAGGGAACTTAGCTTGGCTTTGGCTCTTGATACCAATTAATGAGAATCAAGGTCCCCAAAGGACCCTTCTTCCCTAGAGAGAGTGGACCGTGCCTAAGCTAGATCTTCTTCTCCTTCCTTGAGCTTGAATGGTCTCCAATGGTCCTTGGAAAAATCTCTCGGTCGTGGGGGAGTTGAGCCACCAAAGGAGTCGCCGAGTGGAGACGTGGGCTGTGGGGATGCCAAGGGAACCTCTCTTGGAGGTTCCTTGGCCGAGCTTGCTTGGTTCGAATGAGTGCTTGTGAGTTGAGGGAGATCCAAAACGAGATTGATGAGAGAAAGAGAGATTGGAGTGTTGAAGGCTTGGGTTGAAAGAAGATAGTGGCTGCCTAGAGGGAGTTAAGACTCTACCTTAGGCTATGCCACTCTTTAATTCTTCAACCAATGAGCAAAGATGACAAAGAAGAGTTTAAATACTCTAAGGTTTTCCAAGTGGGCTGGCTGCACATGCAAGTGAAATCCCACACCCAAAGAAAGGCCCAATAACATAAATGAAGACATAAAACGGGAAAGGGTAAAAGCCTTGAAGGCTTGGCTTGAGGCGCGCGCCTAGAATGCCTTGGAGTCGAAGCATCGGGCGCTTGATTGTCGTGGCATCTAGGTGTCGGGTCTTGGTGGCTGGAGGCTAGGCTCCATCGCCATGGAGGTGTCTTGGTGCCGAGACATGATCGGCCCTTGGTGACCTTGGAGACAAGGCCCTGGCTTGGCTTGATGAGGGCCAAGGTAGGACTCATCACCCCTCCACGGGGTTGTGGGAGGAAGTGCCGAGAGGAATTGTGTGAGGCAGCGGCGGTGCGGTTGGTGGTGTGGCCGGGGCTGAATTCAAGGAGAGGGCGGCATTTGTGGCGGAGAGGCGCTCAATTTCTTGGCGAGCGTGGCCCAACTTGGCTAAATGTGCATGGTAGACCGTGTCGCTACGTTGTGCTCGCCGGTCGGCAGCCTCCGCCAAGAGCCTCTCTTCGGCTAGTCGGGCGTCAAAAGTGCCGGGTGTAATGGTCGGAGAGGAGCTTCGAGGGCTCCGGGTGTCGGCGTCCAAGGGGTCTTCCATAGGTGTGCACCTACAAGGACACAAAGCAAATCCAAGTAATAAGTTCCCACACACTAATCAAGCAAACAAGAATCAAGGTAAACAAGTAAAGACAACAAGTAAGGGAGACTAGGACGAAGGCCAAGGCAACACAAGTATCACAAAGGGGCTCAAGCAATGGCAATGGACTACTAGGGCCGTGTGATTTGAGTACCAAGGTGGACCACAACACTTTGACCCCCAACCCAATGGGAAGACCTTAGGCTAGTTCAAGGGAATGCCGAAAAAGGCCAATGGTGACTAGTGTGAGGAAGAGGCCAATCGGCCACCCTATGGGCTCAAGTAGAGGTGGGAAAAATGGGCAAGGCTCCTAGAAGAAGATGGAGAGATGGGCTTAGTGGCCCATGGTACCTAGTGAGGGTGAGAGAGCCCACCAAGGGAGTGGCCCAACCGAACAAGGGAAAGGAGAGTGGACCTTGTCTATGGGAAATTTGCTTTGTTTCTTGTTTTTTTTTTTTTGAATGGAAGCACCGAATCTGTTTTTTTTTTGTAATTTGGGCCTTTGCCTTTTGTTGGCCTCTTTTTTGAATGGGCTTTTGTTAAACAATGCAAGAGCAAGGTCCACTAGAAAGTATAGGAGTGTAGGATGGAGTGGGGTCACCGAATGGGTGTGTGAAGGGCCTCTAGGGCCGGCACCATGGGGATTGGAAGAGAGAGTCCCCTTTTAGGGTGTGGGACAATATGTAGAAGAGAGAAAAGAGGTTTGGAGGCTTGGAGGCTTGCCACAAATATCCCCCCCTTTTTGGAATCCCATAAGAGGTAGCTTTCAATCACTCTAACCCACACAAGTCAGCCCATAGTCAAATTTGGCACTTACTTAAACTACCTAAGACAACCAAAAGAGCTAGAGAGAAAGCAAGTTGGTCCTTTACCTAAAATACTCAAATCACATGCACAAGATAAGGGTTCAAATTAAACAAACAAGGGGTATGGCCAGCAGTGGAGGGGTCCGTGGTGGTGGGCTGGGTGTTGCTTGGTGGTGGGACGGCGGCAGACACGGTGGTCTGGTCGCCGGAGGTGGGGAAAGTCGCCAGAATTATTATTTTTTGCGTTTTCAAGGGTGGGTTTGGGAGGGTCAAGCTAGGCATGCAAAATACTTACTAAACTATCAAGCAAATTAAGCAAGAAACCAAGAAAAAAACTGAACATGAACAACTCATACAAGACATGAAAAGCAAGAGAAAAATTCAAGCTAACAAGAGAGATTCTATGCTTAGAACATGCTCAACATGAAAACAACAAGGAATTTCGTTTAAGGCTATGAAACTTGATGAGTCCAGGTGATTGACCACCAAAGCGCCGATCCGTTAATGTCACGACACTCAAGCATCGACCATGCTTCGATTCCAAGGCATTTATGCGCACGTCTATATCCAAGCCTCTAAGGCTTTTATCCTCTTTGTATTTTTGGTTATTTAGTTTCTTTAGTCTAGTCTTGCCTTAGTGAGTGTGAAGAGCCATTTGCACATGGGCTTCAACTCACTATGGCCCATTATAAGCTTTCCCTTGTTGGCTTGATGCCTAGACTATTTAAAGCCATCTTGGCTTCCTTGTTCATTTGGTTGAAGATTATATAAGTGGAATGATTCTCTTAGGTTGAGTATATCTCCCTAAGGCCTCCACTTACTTCTATCAACCCCAAGCATTCAAATCTCTTCTCTTCTCTCATTCTCTTTCGAATCACTCAAGCAAAGCATTCAAACACATTAGATCCAAGTTCACCCCAGCTAAGGAACCTCCAAGGGAGGTTCCCTTGGCCCTTAGTCTCCCCTCTTCCTCTCGGCCGTGAGTCTCCCCAAAGCTCCATTGGAGGACTAGCAAGCTCAAGAAGGAAGGAGAAGTCTAGCTTGGCCACGATCTAGCTCACTTGGGAAGAAGAGCCTCCTCTTGGGGGTTTGATTCTCATCAATTGGTATCAAGAGACAAAGACCAAGCTAAGCCCCTTTTCTCCTTTCTCAAATTCGTTTTTTATGCTTATTTCCTTAGCTTGTATGAGTTCTCTTGTTGTTCCCATGTTGACCATGTGTTTTTGCTCATTTCCTTTCTTGCTAGCTTGAAATTTTTCTTGTTTCTTCATGTTTTTGTGTTCAGTTTTCATGCTCAGTTTTTTTCTTGTTTCCATGCCTTTTTTAAATGTTTCCATGCTAGCTTAGTGTTTATTTTAGTTGCTTTGCTTCCCCTTCCCAAAACAGCCCCAAAATCCACAAAAATGGCTTTCCGGCGTCCACCACCACCGCCGGTGATGAGAATCAAACCTCCAAGGTGAGGCTTTTCTTCCCAAATAGCTCAATCTAGACTAAGACAAGTGGAGACTTCCTTCTCCTTGTGAGTGGACGGCCTCCTAAGGTCCTTGAGGTCTCAAGGTGGCAGCCAAGGGGGAGAGAGGACGCCGGAAGGAGGGGATGACTGGCCGGAGCTAGTGTGGGACGATGGCGCCGGCGAGGTGACCAAGGGAACCTCCCTTGGAGGTTCCTTGACCGAACGAACTTGGATCTAGATTTGTTGGTTGTTTGAGTGAGAAATCGTGAGGGATTAAGAGAGAGAGAGAGAGAGAGAGAGAGAGAGAGAGAGAGAGAGAGAGAGAGAGAGAGAGAGAGAGAGAGATTGAATGCTTGAGTTGATAGAAAATAATTGGAGACCTTAGGGGAGGATTCCTCTACCCAAGACAATATTCAAATTCTCTATTCTTCAACTACCTAACAAAGGAAGCCAAGAGTGGCTTAAATAGACAAATACATGCATAATTAACAAAAGGGGAAAGAGGATAAAAGCCATAAGGCTTGGATATAGACATGCACATAGATGCCTTGGAATCGAAGCATGTCGATGCTTGAGTGTCGTTGCATTGATGCGTCGGCGTCTTGGTGGTCAAGTACCGTGACTCATCACTCTCCCCTTCTTAGCTTCGAAGCGTCCTCGCTTTGACGGTGTGTGAAGACCGGGAGATGGAGGGAATGCGGTGGCGCGTCTCCCCTTCTTAAAGGTGAAGGTGGAGTGAGGGAGACCGCCCCGAACCAAACGAGGCACAACCATACAAGAACCACCGTCGAGCGGCTCCTTGGGCACACCTACATGAGAGGGCTCATGGGCGAGCCACACGCGCGGGTCCGGTGCCGGCGGCAAGCATAGGAGCGGAACATCGTGGCTGGCGGGCACAAGGGCCGGGGCCGGTGGGGGTGCGTGCATCGGGGCCGGTGGGGGCGCATGCACCGGGGCCAGCGGGGGTCCGGCCACCGCAACCGACGGAGACTCGGGTACCGGGGCCGACGGGGGCGTAAGGTCCGGGGCCGGTGGGGGCTTCGACACCGGGGCCGGTAGAGGCGCGGGCTCCGGGGCCGGCGGAGGCGCGGGCACTTGGGTCGGCGGAGGCGCCGATGGGGGTACGGGGTCCGGGGCCGATGGGGGCTTCGGCACCGGAGCCGGTGGAGGCGCGGGCTCCGGGACCGGCGGAGGCGCGGGCACCCGAGCCGACGAAAGCTTGGGCACCGTGGCCGATGGGGGCGTGGGCACCGTGGACAGCGGAGGCGCGGGCACCGGAGGCGGCGGGGACTCGTGCACCGGGTTATGCGGAGGCCCGGGCATCAAGGCCGGCAACGGCTTGGGCCTCGTGGCCGACGAAGGCGTGGGCTCCGGTGCCGACGGAGGTGCGGGCGCCGGAGGTGGCGGCGCCACAACCGTCGCTGATGAGTCACAATACTTGACCACCAAGACGTCAGCGCATCAATGCCAAGACACTCAAGCATCGACAATGCTTCGATTCCAAGGCATCAATGAACACGTCTATATCCAAGCCTTATGGCTTTTATCCCCTTTCCCCTTTTGTTAATTATGCATGTATTTGTCTTTCTATGTTGGGCGTGTGGACCCATTTGCATATGGGCTCATAGCCCACCAAAACCCTTGTCTATTTAAGCCACTCTTGGCTTCCTTTGTTGGGTAGTTGAAGAATAGAGAATTGGTGATGAGTCAAGGTACTTGACCACCAAGACGTCGGCGCATCAATGCCACGACACTCAAGCATCGACAATGCTTCGATTCCAAGGCATCTATGTGCACGTCTATATCCAAGCCTTATGGCTTTTATCCCCTTTCCCCTTTTGTTAATTATGTATGTATTTGTCTTTATATGCTGGGCGTGTGGACCCATTTGCATATGGGCTCCTAGCCCACCAAAACCCTTGTCTATTTAAGCCACTTTTGGCTTCCTTTGTTGGGTAGTTGAAGAATAGAGAATTGGAATATTGCCTTCGGTAGAGGAATCCTCCCCTAAGGTCTCCAATTATTTTCTATCAACTCAAGCAGTCAATCTCTCTCTCTCCCTTAATTCCTCACGATTTCTCAATCAAACAACCAACAAGGGAGGTTCCCTTGGTCACTTCGCCGGCGCCCTCTGTCCAAGCTCTGGCTGTCCGTCCCTCTCCCCGGTGTCTCCTCCCCCTTGGCTGCCACCTTGAGCCCTCAAGGACCTTAGGAGGCCGTCCACTCACAAAGAGAAGGAAGTCTTCACTTGGCTTAGTCTAGATCGAGCTATTTTGGAAGAAAAGCCTGACCTTGGAGGTTTGATTCTCATCAATTGGTATTAGAGCCAAAGCCCAAGCTAAGTCCTCTTTCTCCTCTTTCAAATTCAGTTTTTATGCTTATTTTCTTAGCTTGCATGAGTTCTTTTCTTGCTTCCATGGTGACCATGTGTTTATGCTCATTTCCTCTCTTGCTAGCTTGAAAATTTTCTTATTCCTTCTTATTTTTGTGTTCAGTTTTCATGCTCAGTTTTTCTTTGTTTCCATGCCTTTTTTTTCTTGTTTCCATGCTAGCTCAGTGTTTATTTTAGTTTCTTTGCTTCCCCCTCCCAAAACAGCCCCAAAAACCACAAAAAAATCGCTTTTCGGCGCCCACCAACACCACCGGCGATCGGACCACCAATTTCGCCACCTTGCTGCCACCGTCCACCACTCTACTGCCACCACACCCATCCCCCATTGCTGGCCACGTGCCCTTACCCCTTGATTGTGTCCAATTTGAATTCCCACCCACTTGCATGTGACTTGCCCATTTGGAAGGGACCACACCCACTTTTCCCTCTTTTGATTTTTGGCTTATTTAACCTAATTGGGTAAAAGACAACCTTGTACTTGGCTGATTTGTTTGAGGGAAGAAAGATAGGAAGCTTCCTTTGTGAGCCTCCAAGTAGTGCTATAAATATTAGTGGCATAAAGTCACCTTTCTTTTCTTCTTGTCCCAAGCCTTGTCCCCCCCCCCCTAAAAAAGTGACTTGGCAAGTCAAAACAAAACACCCCCTTGTTGCCACCACTCTTCATCTTCCAACATTATTTGTTGTAGCCCCACGCCTATTTTATTCAATTGTCACCTTGTAATTTCGGCCACCACTCCCATTGCATTAAAAAGAGCCTAAGGAAAGTCAAGAGGCCAAGAAAAGGCAAAAAGGCCCAAATTCAAAAAAAAAAACAGAAGAAGAAGCAAACATTTAAAAAAAAAAAAGCAAAGCAAAGAGGAGTGGGTCATTAGCCTTGTTCTTCTTGTCTTGTCGGTTGGGCTACAACATCTTGGTAGGTTCTCTCACCCTCACTTGGCAACTAGGGCCCCTAAGCCCATCCCTCCATGTTCCTCTAGTCTCTTGCCACTACACTCTAACTCTCCTTGGACCCATAGGGGGCTGAATTGCTCTCTTGCTTTAACTCATCATCCTAAGTTCCAAGGTTGGATTATACTCCTTAGCTTAAATGATACAATTTGGATTGGATTGAAAGTGCTTTGGCACCATTCAAATTCTCAACTCATTTGCAATTATCCAACTTGCCTCTCTTGTTTGAGCCTTCCTCCATTGTTTGTGTTTGTTGTCTTAGGCTTGTGTGCTTACTTGTTGCATGCATTAGGTGAATTGCCCTTTCCTTGAGCCTTTATCCATTGCTTGTATTTGCTTGTCCTAGGCCCTAGCTTGTCCTTTTACTTGAGCCTTCATTGTTTGCATTAGCTTGATTGTCTTAGGCCTAAGGTATTCTTTTTTTCTTAAAGTATGAATTGCCTTGTTTGCTTGGAACTTGTTACTTGCTTTGCATATTGCTTGTGCTAGGTGACTTCCCATGGCCGAGCCATATTGGCCTTATCCCGCTCGGCCGTGGCCAGGCCGGCGCCCACGACGCCACATTCGTGACCCCACGTCCTTGTATGGGGGTCCATATCCATGCGCCGTCCCTAGGCCCGCCGCCGCTTATGAGTTCAATTGCCACTATGATGAGGAAGACCCATTTGGCGAGTACGTCGAGACCTTTGACGAAGAGGCTTGGGCGGATGTGAGCCACCAAGGATATGATCACGCCCAAGGTCAGCCCTGACGCCCGCTCGACCGCCATGACCAGGGTTGGTTACCGCTTGCACGCACCAACCGCCGCGTTGAAGGCCATGAACCGGGGTGGCTGCCGCCCACACTTTGCCCCGAGTCAATTGCCGCACGGCTTGCCGAGGAGAGCCGCGCCAAGGAGGCTGCCGCCCGCCGTGAGGAGGCCACCTCCGAGGCCTTGCGCACCGCCCTAGCCGCCCTCCCGCGAGAGAAGGAGATTGCCAAGGCCACCGACGCCCGAATGGTCGCACTAGAGCACCGCTTGGCCGAGATTGCCAAGGTCGAGCGCAGCCGCGAGAAAGAGGCCCCAACAGACGCCCGACTGGCCACCATTGAGCACCACGTTGCCAAATTCTTCACCTCCTCCCCGTCGCCCGTGCCGGCTGTGGCACTGCCTACCGTGCCCGATCCAGCTCCGGCCTCGGTGCCAACACTAGCTCCGATGCTCGCGCCCCCGCCGGCGCCGATGGCCGTGCCATAGTCGGCCCCGAAGCCCGCGTATGTGCCGCCTCCGGTGCCCCCACTCCCCCCGGCCATGGAGCACGCACCCACGTCTGTGTTGGGGCCCGCACACTCCCCGACCTCGGTGCCAATGCCCGTTGCAGCCCCGATGAACGTTGCATCGCCGACCCCGGAGCCCGCGCTTCCACTGGCCCCGATGCCGAAGCCCCCACCGGCCCCGGACCATGCGCCCCTAGTGCTCGAGCCTCGGTCGGCTGCGATACCCGTGCCCCCTCCGGCCCGATGCCCACGCCCCCGTCGGCACCGATGCCCAAACTTCAACCGGCCCCGGTGCCCGCGCCTCCACCGACCCCGGAGCCCACGCCTCTACCGGCCCCAGTGCCGAAGCCCCCACCGGCGCCGGACCCCGCGCCCCTGTGGGCCTCGGTACCCGAGTCTTCATCGGCTGTGATGGTCGGACCTCCGCCGGCCCTAGTGCACGCACCCCCACCGTTCCGGTGTACGCACCCTCTCCGGCCCCGATGCACGCACCCCCACCGGCCCGGACCCTTGTGCCTAGCAGCCCCGATGTTCCGCTCCTATTCTTGCCGCCGGCACCGGAACCGCGCATGTGGCTCGCCCATGAGCCCTCTCATATAGGTGTGCCCAAGGAGCCGCCCAACGATGGTTCTTGTATGGTTGTGCCTCCTTTTGTTTGTGGCGGTTCCGGTGCCGCCGGCACCGGAACCGTACAACGTCGAAGCGAGGACGGTTCGAAGCTAAGAAGGGGAGAGTGATGAGTCATGGTACTTGACCACCAAGATGCCGGCGCATCAATGCCACGATACTCAAGCATCGACAATACTTAGATTGCAAGACATCTATGTGCACGTCTATATCCAAGCCTTATGGCTTTTATCCCCTTTCCCCTTTTGTTACTTATGCATGTATTTGTCTTTCTATGTTGGGCGTGTGGACCCATTTGCATATGGGCTCCTAGCCCACCAAAACCATTGTCTATTTAAGCCACTCTTGGCTTCCTTTGTTGGGTAGTTGAAGAATAGAGAATTTGAATATTGCCTTGGGTAGAGGAATCCTCCCCTAAGGTCTCCAATTATTTTCTATCAACTCAAGCATTCAATCTCTCTCTCTCTGATGAGTGTCAACCACTCATCAACAATGAGCCTCCAGGCCCGGTGACTAGGGCCCGGGCCCGAGCCATGGCCCAAGTCATCACCGCCTTAGTCCACCGAGCCCTCATGGAACCAGCCATCAAGGAACCGCCGGCCCAAAGCCCGCACCTACTCTTGTGGACCATCTCTGAGTAGCCAAGACGTCGATGCTTCAATGCCACGACAATCAAGCACTCGGTGCTTCGACTCTAAGGCATTCAAGCATACGTCCCTATCCAAGCCTTATTGGGTTTTATCCCCATTTCCCTTTTTGTCATTTAATTAATGTATTGCCTTTCTATTTTGGGATGTGTGGACCCATTTGCACATGGGCTCCTATTCCCCTATAAACCCTAGACTATTTAAACTTGTCTTGTCTTCCTTTTTCCATTAGTTGAAGATATAGAATTGGAACATTACCTTGGGTAGAGTAAACCTCCCCTAAGGCATCCAACTAATTATATCAACTCAAACATCTTCCAAATCTCTTCCTTCTCTCAATCTCTCACAATCTCTCACTCAAATCCACAAGCATCAAATCGGTTCAAGTTACATCTCGGTCAAGGAACCTCCAAGGGAGGTTCCCTTGGTCTTACGCCGACGCTTCCCCTCCCCTTTCAAGCTCCGGCCAGTCCAACCTCAGTCTGGCGACTTCCCCCTTGGTTTCCGGCAGTCCAACACCTCATTCAAGCATCATTTGCAAGGTTCCCACATTTAGGAAGGAGAAGGAGGCTCCCTTGGTCTAGATCTAGCTTCTAGAGGAGCAAAATCTCACCTTTGGAGGGTTGTTTCTCATCAATTGGTATCAGAGCCAAGTGCCCAAGCTAAGTTGATGGAGGACCATCCACAACCCAACCACCATCCGGGCCCATGACTAGGAGCCAAGCTCGTCGTCTCCAAGATGAGCTAGCCATGCTTATACGCCAAGTCCCGGAGGAGGTTGTCCCGGCCATACCTAAGGGCTTCTTGTTGACAATGGCTTATAATGGTTGAGTGTATGACTTGTGTACACCTTCCATTGCCTTACTTTCCCTTTTTAGTATGTTTTCAGCCGTGTGGGCTATGATACATTATTAGACTCGGTTAGCTTGCTTTATTTCTGGTTTAGCTTGTTTTTAGTGTTTTGGGCCGGTTCTCTTAGGGAACTATTTAAGCCTTTTGTAATTTCCATTTTAGGTAACAAACACCTTATTGAGAATACAATTTCTGAATTAGAAACTTCCCAAAGAGAGAGTTTCGTGTTTGTTCAATTCCTTTCGAGTTGTTAATCCAAGACGACACAAAGCATCCTCTTCGTGCTCTTGAGGATTCGTCCTCCTTTGTGTGGAGTTGTAGGAGACGTGGTCATCAACTTTAGGTTTGGTTGTTCTTGGCTCAATCCGCAGCCAGGGGTTTCTAAATCGGGTTCTTGGTTTCTTCTCATTCACTTGTTCATTTCTTCCTTTCACTTCCGTTATTCTCACCTTGATTTGTGTTTCTTGCTTCTTAGAGACGTTGTGCATCAAGATCGGGCCATCCTACGGCTTACCCCGTATCAAATTGGTATCAGAGCGAGGTTTTGGTGCCAACACCATCCTTTGCCGATTCCATCAATTGGTTTGTGTCTTGAGCCTTTTGGTTTGTGTTCTTGCATAGCCGAATTGTTCCCCTTTGTTCTTCTTTTGTTTTCTTTGTTTGAGTCTTCTAAAAGTTGTTGCTTGAAGTTCTAATTGCGCTTGTGTGTTGTGTAGATCGGACAGCCTCATCATCACCACCATAAAATCACCTCCGCCTAGTCGGAAACCCCAACTCCGGCCACCATCATCACCACCACAGATAACCGTCCCCTATCTCCATCACCAACCCCACGTTCCCCATCATCTCCACCCGACGTGCTCTCCAAAGTGTTTCAACAAGGAGATCCTATCCTTGCGGCGTGCCCTACCAAAGTCAGCAACCACTCGGCCATATCTCCCTATTTTTGTGGCGTGTGGGCGTGAGGATCACAACAGGAGCCGGCTACTACCCCTAAAATCAAGGCAACAACTAAGTGCTAGCTTATCTTCCTTTTTATTTCTATTTCTTTAATTCCGATTTCAGTTGTATTTCAAATTTCGAATTTAGTTCAAAATAAAAAAGAGACAAGAAAGAAAAGAAAAGAATATCAGCAAAAGTCAAAAAAAAAAATCATTTCGTCAAAAAAAGAGAGGTCGAGTTTACATTTTATTTCATTTCATTCTTACCTTAGTATAAGTCTTTGTATTTCATTAATACTTAGGCTTAGTATTTTGGTCCAACGTTGTAATTGCTCAAAGGATAAGCCAAGGTGCCGACGCCCCAAGTGCCGCGCCGCGCCACCCCCTTGCCGCGCCGCGCCTACCTCACCGCCGCCCGGAAAAACCCTAATTTTCCTAGCTTTCCTTTTCTTGTGCCTATTCCCTACATCGATCACCACCGATCCCTACAACCATCTTTCCGCCTCCACTAGCTTGTGTCAAGGAGAATCAAGGTAACAACTTGTCCTCTTGAGTTCTTAAATTTTCCTTGAGTCTAGTCCATCATTTGCATTGCATTTACATTCGTGCATTGTAGTCTTCTTGAGTTAAATTGCTTTGAGTCCCATTAGTCTCCTTGCATTTACATTCTTGTAAGGCTTATTTGTTGAGTCTTGAGTCTTCTTTTCCGACTTTCTTTTGTGTTCTTCTTGGTTGCACTAAATTTCAGATTTATAGTGCTATTGTTGAACCATTGCCGAACCATCTGTACACTTCAAATTGCATCGAATCCATCTTGGTTGTTGAGTGTTGTCCAGATTTATCAACTCACGTGAAGTTATTGGTCTCTCCAACCGATTGCCCTACAAGGTTTGATTTGGATTGAAGAGAGTGTGAGTGAAACACACGAGTGAAACACTTGTGAGTAATTTGGATTTCTCTAACCCTTGACATAGTTTGGTGTTTAGTTGTTTTGTATGATGGCAGGTGACAATTCTTCAAGTGATCAAGGCGACCGAAGCCCTTCACCGGTGCCTCCGGAGATCTTTAATATGTTCAAGCAAATGACCGACTCATTGGCTACCTTAACCGCACGTATGGCAGCCATTGAGACGTCACAAAGAGTCCCACCTCCAGCCATGGTGCCTCCGGTTGAACTTGCTTTACAAGCCCAAGAGACGACGCCTACTCAAGCCACCGCGCCTTTGGGGGCCTATGCAGAACATGGCGGTCCTTCCGGAGCTAATTTGGTGCCCCTTGGACGTCCACGTGCAGTAGGGACCGGCCCCGTGAGGAACTCACCGGTAAGGAACACTTCTCCCCTTGTCTATACCCAAGAAAGGTTGAATAGGGTAGTTGGAATTTATCCTAATGAAGTGCCACCTCCAAACGAGGTGCCTTATGTTGCTAACCCTTTGAATGAGCCTCAGGATCCACTTAGGGAAGATGCATTTGATGAGGCAGAATTGGAGGAAGAGATGTGGAACCAAGGTGATCGGTTTGATGGGTACCAAGGTCAAAGAGGAGCTTACGGCTATTATGAGCCAAGAGGTCGTTATGGAGGCAATAGGGGCTACCAAGGCAATCAGCCTAGGAGGGAATTAGAGCAAGATGGCATAGGAAAGATCAAGATCAAGATGCCATCCTTTGAAGGCAAGTGCGACCCCGATGCCTACATGGAGTGGGAAATGAAGGTGGAGCAAATTTGGAGTTGCCACAACTTCATTGAAGCCAAGAAGGTGCAGCTCGCTTCCATTGAGTTTAGTGGCTTTGCCCTAACTTGGTGGAACAACCTTGTAAAAGAGAGGAGAAGAGCCTTGGATCCGCCGGTTGCTACGTGGGAGCAAATGAGGGCTCTAATGCGTGCTCGGTTCATCCCACAACACTACTCAAGAGAGCTCAAACAGCGGCTAGAGAACCTCAAGCAAGGGAGCATGAGTGTGGAGGAGGCCTACAACGCCATGCAAACGGCCATGGTCTGCGCCAATGTCATGGAAGATGAAGAATCGACCATGGCAAGGTACCTTCGCATTCTTAACCCTTTTATTGCTAATGAGGTCGATATGTATCCATATACAGATTCTACACAGCTGCTGCATTTGGCCATTAAAGTGGAAAAGAACCAAAAATACAAGGCAAGGAATCAAGGCTCGCACGCGGCCAGAAACCCTAGCGGTCACGGCCAACCGAATGCATGGAAGGCTCCCGGCCAACCTAGACCGTTTCAGCCGGCCCAATTTGGCAGGAACCAGGCACCTACAATGAGCCAGCCATGGAGCCAAGAAGTGCCGAGGAAAGGTGCTCCACCGAGCACACCGCCGCAAGTGTCCAGTCGACAGCCCGACCCGACTCATGGTGCCCAAGGGAGTTCTTCTAACTTTTCTCCTTCTTCTAGAGCTAGGGATACCGTGTGTTTTAAATGTCAAGGCCGAGGGCATATGATGAAGGATTGCCCCAATAGTCGAACCTTGATTATTAATCATCTTGGACTCTATGAATCTGAGTCTGAGGGTGAAGATCAAGGTCCGTTTATTGAAGATGAGCCTATGCATGATGTTGATGAGGATATGGACTGCATTGAATTTGAGCATGGTGAATCCTTAGTGTGTAGGAGAACTTTGCATGTACAACCGACCCCATGTGATGATAACCAAAGGGAGAATTTATTTCATACTAGATGTTTGGTTAAGGGGAAGGTTTGCAACATGATTATTGATGGGGGTAGTTGTTGTAACATTGCTAGTACCGAACTAGTCACTAAGTTACAACTTCAAACCTTCCATCACCCTAGGCCCTATAAACTGCATTGGATGAATGAATGTGGAGAAGTTAAAGTGGCTAAGCAAGTCAATGTGACCATAACACTAGGGCATTACGTAGATACTATCTTATGTGATGTGGTCCCAATGAATGCTTGTCATATCTTGTTAGGTCGTCCATGGCAGTTTGATAGGCGTGTCAAGCATGATGGTTATACTAATCGTCATTCTTTTGATTTTAATGGCAAGAATGTGATACTCAAGCCTATGACTCCTTTGCAGGTGGCCGAAGCTTATGAGAAGAAGAAGGACCAAGAGAAGTCGGTTGAGGCCAAGAAGGGGAGCAATGCCGAGAGCTCTTCTAAGGCCAAGGCCAAGTCTCAAGTGCTTCTAGCTTCCAAGGAGGAGATGAGAGAGGAGCACCTGCCCCAAGACGCCACTCTCATGCTCTTGTGCAAGAGCTTTGGCTTGCTTAGTGAGGAGTTGAAGGCCACCTTGCCGCCGATCATCCTAAGCTTGCTTAAGGAGTTCCAAGACGTCTTTCCCGAGGAGATGCCACCGGGCCTGCCCCCTAAAAGAGGTATTGAGCACCAAATTGATTTAATCTCGGGTGCTACTCTTCCAAACAGGCCGGCCTATAGGATGAATCCAAAGGAGACGCAAGAAGTTCAAGAGCAAGTGAAGGCTTTGCTTGACAAGTGCCATGTGCGTGAGAGCCTTAGCCCTTGTGCCATGCCGGTGATTTTGGTACCCAATAAGGATGGCACATGGAGGATGTGTGTGGACTGCCGAGCCATCAACAACATCACCATAAAGTACCGACATCCAATTCCCCGCCTCGACGACATGCTAGATGAGTTGCATGGAGCATCCATCTTCACCAAGATAGATCTCCGCAGCGGCTACCACCAAATAAGGATGAAGGAGGGGGATGAATGGAAGACGGCATTCAAGACCAAATTCGGTTTGTATGAGTGGGTTGTCATGCCTTTTGGTTTGACAAATGCTCCTAGTACCTTTATGCGCTTAATGAATCATGTTTTAAGGTACTTTATAGGGAAGTTTGTTGTTGTCTATTTTGATGATATACTTGTATACAACAAATCCCTAGAAGAGCATGAGCAACACTTGAGGGAAGTACTCCTTACTTTACGTAATGCGTGCTTATATGCTAATGAGAAGAAATGTAAGTTTTGCACTAATCAAGTGACTTTCCTTGGTTTTGTAGTGAGCTCAAGAGGCCTTCAAGTGGACGAGAGCAAGATAAAGGCTATACAAGAGTGGCCTACGCCTACCTCCGTGAGCCAAGTGAGGAGTTTTCATGGATTGGCCAGCTTCTATAGGAGATTTGTGAGGGATTTCAGCACTATTGCCGCGCCCTTAACGGAGGTGACCAAGAAGCATTTGGCCTTTGTGTGGGAGGAGGCGCAAGAGAGGGCTTTCAACGCCCTAAAATGGAGATTGACGCAAGCTCCTTTGTTGGTGCTGCCGGACTTCACAAGGCCCTTTGAGGTAGAGTGTGATGCTTTCGGGATTGGCATAGGAGGCGTCTTGATGCAAGAAGGTAAACCCGTAGCCTTCTTTAGTGAGAAATTGAAAGGGGCAAGTCTTAATTACTCTACTTATGACAAGGAATTGTATGCTTTATTTAGAGTATTAAAGACTTGGCAACACTACTTGTGGCCTAGAGAGTTTATCTTGCATACGGATCATGAATCCTTAAAGCACTTCAAGAGCCAAGATAAACTTGATAGACGACATGGTAGGTGGATGGAATTCATTGAGACTTTCCCTTATGTTATCAAATACAAAAAGGGAAAGGACAATGTAGTTGCCGATGCCCTATCTAGGAGATACACCTTGCTTACCACATTAGACTCCAAGGTCTTAGGATTTGCATATATAAAGGAGTTGTATGTGAAAGATTCTGATTTTGGTTCCATCTATAAGTCGTGTATAGATAAGGGCTCATGTGACAAGTTCTACTTGTTTGATGGGTTCTTATTTAGGGCTGAAAAAGTGTGCATACCTATTTGTTCCTTGCGGATGTTGCTCGTTGAAGAAGCCCATAAGGGTGGTTTAATGGGTCACTTCGGAAGGGACAAGACCTATCATATGCTAAGTGCACACTTCTAGGTTACAACCCCATGGCCTATACAGCCCATTGCCCATCCCAAGTGCCCCTTGGGAGGACATCTCAATGGACTTTATCGTGGGGCTGCCAAGGACCAAGAAGGGACGAGATTCTATCTTTGTGATAGTTGATCGTTTCTCTAAAATGGCTCATTTTATTGCTTGCCATAAGACCGATGATGCATCAAATGTAGCTAACCTTTTCTTTAGGGAAATTGTGAGGCTACATGGTGTGCCTCGGACTATTGTAAGTGATAGGGATGTTAAGTTTCTTAGTTACTTTTGGAAGACTCTTTGGGGAAAACTAGGGACGAGGCTTTTGTTCTCTACCTCTAGCCACCCTCAAACGGATGGTCAAACGGAAGTAACTAATCGAACCTTATCAACCCTACTCCGAGCTATCCTTAGGAAGAACCTCAAGGCTTGGGAGGAAGCTCTACCCCATGTAGAGTTTGCCTATAATAGGACTATCCATTCTTCTACTTCATTATCTCCTTTTGAGTGTGTTTATGGTATCAACCCCACTACTCCACTTGATCTTGCTCCTTTTCCTATGAAGGAGCGTGAGAGTTTTGATGCAGGTAGGCACGTGGAGTTCATCAAGGAGTTGCATGAACGGACTAAGGAGAAGCTTAAGGCATGTGAGGAGAGGAATGCAGCAAGGGCAAACAAAGGGCGCAAGAGAGTGGTGTTCCAACCAGGGGATCTCGTATGGGTGCATTTGAGGAAGGAGCGCTTCCCGGAGCAACGCAAGTCCAAGCTTGCACCTAGAGGAGATGGCCCTTTCAAGGTGATGCGCCGAGTAGGTGACAATGCCTACATCCTTGACCTACCGGACACTTATGGTGTGAGTGCCACCTTCAATGTGGCTGACTTGACGCCATACTACACACCGGACGTAGCCACACCATTCTCTCATGATCCGTGGACGGATCCTCTCCATGAAGGGGAGGATGATGGAGGACCATCCACAACCCAACCACCATCCGGGCCCATGACTAGGAGCCAAGCTCGTCGTCTCCAAGATGAGCTAGCCATGCTTATACGCCAAGTCCCGGAGGAGGTTGTCCCGGCCATACCTAAGGCCTTCTTGTTGACAATGGCTTATAATGGTTGAGTGTATGACTTGTGTACACCTTCCATTAGCCTTACTTTCCCTTTTTAGTATGTTTTCAGCCGTGTGGGCTATGATACATTATTAGACTCGGTTAGCTTGCTTTATTTCTGGTTTAGCTTGTTTTTAGTGTTTTGGGCCGGTTCTCTTAGGGAACTATTTAAGCCTTTTGTAATTTCCATTTTAGGTAACAAACACCTTATTGAGAATACAATTTCTGAATTAGAAACTTCCCAAAGAGAGAGTTTCGTGTTTGTTCAATCTAAGCTAGCCTTGGTCGAATTGTGAAGATCAATTCCTTTCGAGTTGTTAATCCAAGACGACACAAAGCATCCTCTTTGTGCTCTTGAGGATTTGTCCTCCTTTGTGTGGAGTTGTAGGAGACGTGGTCATCAACTTTAGGTTTGGTTGTTCTTGGCTCAATCCGCAGCCAGGGGTTTCTAAATCGGGTTCTTGGTTTCTTCTCATTCACTTGTTCATTTCTTCCTTTCACTTCCGCTATTCTCACCTTGATTTGTGTTTCTTGCTTCTTAGAGACGTTGTGCATCAAGATCGGGCCATCCTACGGCTTACCCCGTATCATAAGTCCTCTTCTCCCTTTAAAAATTTCATTTTTATGGTTCTTTTCCATAGCTAGTGATGAGAAACAACCCTCCAAAGGTGAGGTTTTGCTCCTCTAGAAGCTAGATCTAGACCAAGGGAGCCTCCTTCTCCTTCCTAAATGTGGGAACCTTGCAAATGATGCTTAAATGAGGTGTTGGACCGCCGGAAACCAAGGGTGAAGTCGCCGGACTGAGGTTGGACTGGCCGAAGCTTGAAAGGGGAGGGGCGGCGCCGGTGTGAGACCAAGGGAACCTCCCTTGGAGGTTCCTTGACCGAGATGTAACTTGAACCGATTTGATGCTTGTGGATTTGAGTGAGAGATTGAGAGAAGGAAGAGATTTGGAAGATGTTTGAGTTGATAGAATTAATTGGATGCCTTAGGGGAGGTTTACTCTACCCAAGGTAATGTTCCAATTCTATATCTTAAACTAAAGTGACAAGGGAGCCAAGGGAAGGCTTAAATAGTCTAGGGTTTTTGGGAGTGGGCTAGGAGCCATAGGCACATGGGTCCACACGCCCTCCACTAGATAAATACCCTAATCATCCAAAAATAAAAGATACTAACATAACTTAATTGCCAAAAAGGGAAAAGGGATAAAAGCCATAAAGGTTTGGATAGGAACGCGCGCTTGAATGCCTTGGAGTCGAAGCATCGGATGCTTGATTGTCGTGGCATTTGAAGTGACGGCGTTTTGGCTACTCCGAGAAGGGTCGGGCTCGGGCCTTCGTCCCCGGGCCTTGAGTGTCCATGTTGATGGGTGTTTGGCACTCATCAGCTAGCATGTTCTCCTTTGTTGCTTCCATGGTTCCATGTGTTTTGCTCTTTGTCTTCCTTGCTAGCTAGATTTTTTTTTTCATATTTCTTCTTGATTTGTGTTAAATTTGCATGCTCAGTTTTTCTACCTTTTCCATGTCTTTTCTTCATGTTTCCATGCTATTTTAGTGCTCATCATTGTTGTCCCTTGTTCCCCCACCAAAAACGCACCAAAATAGCCCAAAAAAACCACCTCCGCCGCCCACTACCATCCCCGGCGACCGGAAAACCCCCCTGCCGCCGTAGCTCTGCCCACCACCTCCCCTACTGTCGCCCCACACCTACCCCCCCAGCTGGCCGTGTGTGTTGCTTGCCTCCACCTCCTACTTGTCCTTTTTGTCCCATTGCATGTACCTTGTCCTTTGGGAGGTGACCTCCACCTTCTCCTTGTACTTTTTGTCTCCCTTTGGCTATTTTGGGTAAAAAGCCAAATAGTACCTTGGGATGATGGGTTAGTGGGAGGAATATAAGGACAATTCCTTAGTGGATTCCATTTTAGGGGGGCCGAATTTGTTGTGGCAAAGGAACTTCCTCTCTCTTCCTTCCTAGGCCTTGTCCCACCACTACATGGTGACTTGGCACGTACAAACAAAAAAATTTATGCATCCCTTGTTGCCATTCCTTACAAAAAGTGTTGTGGATGTGAATAGGAACTAGGGGGGGGGGGGGTTTGTAGTATTTCAAACCAAGTAAATAAAGCAAGAAAACAAAGTAAAGGATGTGAATATGATATGAGGAAGGCACCACACTTGACAAAGATCCACACAACAAGAGATATGGTTGATTACTGAATTCTATTATTCTCAAGTTCTTATCTTTCCTTTAGTTGTTCTTATCCCGATCATAGGTAACTATTAGTTCTACCAGCCCTAATAGTACTTATTACTAAATCAAATCCGAAAACCTTCAAGACTCAATAAAGCAATAGCATTCAACCAAGGATTCAACAAGATACATGCAATAGAAACAACCCGTTACTATAGCATGCAATTAACTCTCTCTCACGATGAACACTCGCAACCCGCTTATGTAAATCGTGTTTGCTACTAGATATGCAACCCGAACCCGGAATCACAAGTCCTAGCAATTAGGAAGATATCAATAGACCTAGGTAGCTACTCTAGATAAATCAACATAAACCAATAAACATTCAAGCACAAGAGAATTAATCCAACTAGATAGGAAATCGAACAAGAGTAGAAAACTCACAACCAATCAATTGAAGGCTTCAAAATGTCAAGTACAATAATGGAGGTTTAGTTCTCCATAGGGTTTGTGAGAAAAACTAAGAACGGTGGCAACTAGGGTTAATCTAAACAAAGTCTTAGAAATAACCTTAAATACTAGGGCAATAATCCAGAAATAAATAAAAGAAAATATCAAACTTGGAAACAAAGTTTCAGAAATAAAATAAAACGAGAAATAAAAACTCGGAAAAAAAAGTCTTCAGCGCGTCGTCACCGCGGGTGCGGTGACCTTACACCGTGGGGTGCGGTGATCTTCCAATGTCCAGCTCCTCTTCCCTGACCTTCTCTCCGCGGGTGCGGCAGTGCCCACCGCGGGGTACGGTGGGATTTTAGAACTTCGTTCTCCTTTCTACTTGCTCCACCGCTGGGTGCAGTGGTCTTCGGCGCGGGTGCGGCAAGGCTCCAGTACTCCTTTATCTTCTCTCAAGGCTTCTCCTTGCATCCTTCGCACCGCTCCTTAACTCTTCTCTTCCTTGTGCCTCAGAACTCTGTAAATCCTATGATTTCTTCACTTCTTGGCTTCTCATCCGGATCACAGAGTTAACACTAGAACACACCTAAAACTCATCTAAACCATGCTAATAACCACTAGATGCGATATACAATATATCGCATATCAAATTCCCCCATGCTTAAACCTTGCTCGTCCTCGAGTAAGCTAAAGTCAACCTACTCCTCCAAATTCAACCCCAAGGCTTCAGGAAGCACAAGAAAATATGACAGTAGTAGTTACAACACATCAACAATAAGCTCCAAGACAACCAAACAAGTGATGCAAGACTAATCCAAACCGAACTCCATCTAATCACCTTATTCCTCCATGATGGCCTACCCGAAACCTCCTTATAACTCCCCTTCTTATGTCACCACGCCAGGAAAAATGAGGAATCCTAATAATCACTCTTCTTCATTTCACTCATTTTACCAAGGCGCCCTGATGCGGGAGCACCTCATGTGCCTACCTTTGATGGTGCCATCACACGAGCAAGGGCTAAGGAGATTCAACATGAGCTAGACAAGGTTGTGACCACCCTCTTGTCTAAAGAGTCCACAATGTTAGACGAACCTCCTAACCCAGAAATGAAGACCATGGTGACCATCTCGGTGCATGAAGACCTCAAATATGTTGAGGATATCAAGTGAACTTGTAATAGGAGTATTATGACATTTGGCCGTATGCTTAGTGGTTTTAAGACATTTTCTTTCTATTTTTAGACGTGGCTCTTAGGAGTATTTAAGGAGCTTTCTTTCTCATTGCCCCGGACGTTAAAAAACTCAGTTTTCAGAACTTGTATTTTCAGTTTTCAATCCAAAAGAGAGCTTTTGGGGTTGGAAGTGAGGTTTGTTGATTGATTACGTCTAGTTGCTCTTGTGTATGTCAAATCCTCCGAGTTTTGGTGTTATCAAGGTTCCATAGGCACCCTCCTTGTGCTCAGCCACCATGGCTGCCGTGTAAGGTTGCAAAGAGTAAGGGTTTAGCCATCATTTGGTTCGGTTCTTTGTCTCCAACGACAAGGGGTTGTTCCATTGTTTGGTTTGGTTCTTCTCCTATCTTTTCCTTCTTGTTTCTTGTTGAATCCATTGATTTCCGAGTAGTTGTTGTCCATTTCTGATTTCGTGTTGTTGTAGAGGTTGTTGGTGTCTAGATCGAGCCTTAGGGAGTCATCCCTATATCAAGTGGTATCAGAGCAAGGCGACACCAGCCACCACCGTCCACGCCGCCGAGCCGCCGCCTGGCTGCACCACCATCTCGGTTTGGTTTGAGTCTTGTCAAGTCCGGTTAGTGCTTCCTCAGTTTTCGTGTCTTTTGGTACCTTTTGCTCTTGTTTTGAACGTGTGACTTGGAGTTTGAAGAGTGTAAACCACCCCCTGCCGCCAGCGAGCCACCACCCTCCGACCACCAGCCCCTCAGCCAACTTTCCACGTCCAAATTCAAAGAAAACCGCCACTACCCCCACTTCCCAATTAATCCAGCCGGTTACTAGCAAAAGAGCCAAAAGAAAAATCCTACAAAATTGCCCACTAACCCACGTCCTACATTTCCTCCAAAATCTTTGACCTTTTCAAACCTCAATCCTAACCACATCCTAAGCTAATCCTCACGGCTGATTTCAAATTCAAAAATCAAACAACTTCGGCAGCCACCTTTCTAACATTGTATATATCATTTTAGTCTATGCTCTTCATACAATTCATACTATAGGTTAGTATAATATTTGTATTTTATTTTTTGAGACAAAAAAAAAAGGAGTGATCAAAAAAAAAAAAAAAAAAAATATCTGATCGTCAAAAAAGAAGAAGAAGAAAACGTCTCTTGCATTGTTCTTTCATTTGTATGTTATACTACCCCTAAGTTGTGATTGTAATAGTCTAAGGCTACACTTAGCCGATTTCTGAGTTTGTTCTCAAGAGGATCCTAGCCGGTTGTGTTAAGGCCTAAACACCCTTCACCTAACCCTACAAGCTACCTACGCCTACCCTAATCTCTACTCCATTGTTGCACGACAAGCAAGGCAAAGGTACGTCTCTCTCTTGGCCCTCTTGAGTTCGTAATTCAGCCCTAATTAGCATTGCATTACAATCTTGCTTTGTAGTCTTCTTAGAGTCTTTCTTTCTTTCTTTTCTTGCGTCTTTGTTTCTTGTTCAATTCCTTGCATTTTCAGTCGCCATTCTGTCCACACTCTTAACCTTGAATCATAGTCGTTTGTGTTGCCTAAACATTGAGCTCATATAGGTATTTGATCTATACAAGGCAATCCATCAAACCGACGGTATCAACAACAAGAGTGTGAGTGAAGCAAACACAAGGGAACACAAGGGAAACACTAGTGAGGTCTTTACTGATTTTACTAACCTTACGTGTTTGTTGTGTTGTTGTGTAGGTCTACCCTCCAATACGCTGCATTTGGAGCTTGAAGACCACAAAACCGAGAGTGAAACACTTGAGAGATCACATACAAACGAGTGCACTAAAGAGAGGAGAGTGTTCTGATTTTAGAACTAACCTTAACCTTTGTTTATTTTGTTTGTGATCATGTCTAATTCAAGGAGTCCAACCCGTTCTAGGAGCCCCGAGCCGGTGCATCCGGAGGTGTTTAGTCTCCTCAAGCAAATGTCGGACACCCTAGCTGGATTGTCCACTAGGATGGCCACATTGGAGTCAAGGACACCTCAGCCCACGCCGGTTCCATTGGGTACCAACATGGAGGCTGGAGGCCCTTCACTTGAACCATCAAGGGCGCCCCTCCCGGATCAAAGGGCCACCTACAATGCTGCTAGGGCCGCCACTAACCATGAGACGCCACCCTTACCCACAACTCATCCAGCCGTGTCTCATCATGATGCCCACCAAGGAGCTGGCCATGTAAACCCTAACCGGGGTCATGCTCACCGTGAGCAAGGGTCGGTTCCTAACTCTCCTATGCATAGACATGCTTTTGCTCCTAATCTTTTCAATGAGTTTCAAGGATACCAAGATGATTACATGGAAGACGAGGGCTGGAGAGCCGAGCCAATGAGGGCCTATCCACCAAGGAGAGGTCGAGAGCCCGAGCAAGATGGCATTGGGCGTATTAAGGTCAAGATCCCAAGCTTTGAGGGCAAGTGTGATCCGGATGTGTATCAAGAGTGGGAGACCAAAGTGGAGCAGATTTGGTCTTGCCATAACTTCCCGGAGCACAAGAAGGTTCAATTGGCTGCATTGGAGTTCAATGGCTATGCCTTGGTATGGTGGGATCACCTAGTCAAGGAAAGGAGAAGAGCCATGGATCCAGCCGTGGCTACTTGGGAGCAAATGAGAGCTTTGATGAGGGCTCGTTTCATTCCTCAACACCATACAAGGGACCTACGCCAACGCCTTGAAAATCTGAGGCAAGGGTCCATGTCAGCCGAGGAGACATACAACGCCATGCAAATGGCCATGGTGAAGGCTGACGTGGTGGAGGATGAAGAGACCACAATGGCAAGGTACCTCCGCATCCTTAATTCTTATTTGGCTAATGAGGTTGATTTGTACCCGTATAGGACCATGACGGAGTTGCTGCACCTAGCCATTCGAGTGGAAAGGAAGAACAAGGGGAGGAACCAAGGGCCAAGACCACCAAGTGGAGCTTCCAATGCTTGGAGATCTCAGCCCAACCGAGGCTATCCTAACCCCAACCGAGAGCACCCCCATGCAAGGGAAGGCCCAAGGGCACCTAGCACGGACCAAGGAGGAGTGAAGAGGAGTGCACCACCTAGTGGACATCCATACCCTCCAAGGAGTTCGGCTGGTCCTTCTAATGGACCCAAAGGGAGTACCCCTAACCCTAACCCACGTGCTAGAGATATTGAGTGCTTTAAATGTCGTGGTAGAGGTCATTATGCTAGGGATTGCACTAATACTAGAACCCTTATCATTAATCACTTAGGGCTGTATGAAAGTGAAAGTGATAAGGATGATGATGATTTGGTTGATGAGCATGTTGTGCATGAATCTGATTTGCATGATAATGATGATGGCATTGAGTTTGAACATGGTGAGTCTTTGATTTGTAAAAGAAATTTGCATGTGCAACCGGCTCCTTGTGAGGATAATCAAAGAGAGAACCTATTTCATACTAGATGCTTAGTTAAAGGAAAAGTGTGCAACATGATAATTGATGGAGGTAGTTGTTGCAATATAGCTAGCACTGAATTGATCACTAAATTGCATCTACCTACGTTTTGCCACCCTAGACCATATAGGCTGCATTGGATGAATGATTGTGGTGAGTTGAAAGTGAATAGGCAAGCTAAGATAACATTCACCCTCGGTCATTATGAGGATACCATTTTGTGTGATGTTGTGCCTATGAATGCTTGCCATATCTTGCTAGGTAGACCTTGGCAATATGATAGAAGAGTTGTGCATGATGGTTTTACTAACAAACACTCTTTTACTCATAAAGGCCAAAATGTTGTTTTAAAGCCTATGACCCCAGTGCAGATTGCGGATGCCTATGAGAAGAAGAAGAGAGAGGAGTTGGAGAACATGGAGAAAGGGAAGACAAGCTCACGGCCCCTTGAGGGTCCATCTACACCGTCACCCCAAGCCCTAGCTATCCAGTCCCCTAGTGTCCTAATGGCATCCAAGAGTGAGATGAGAGATGAGTGCCTACCCTTAGACACCATCCTAATGACCCTTTGCAAGAAGTTGGTTGCCTTAAGTGAGGACAACAAGGCAACCCTTCCTCCTAACATCCAAGCCATCCTAGCTGAGTTTGAGGACGTGTTCCCGGATGAGATACCTCCTGGCCTCCCCCCATTGAGAGGTATTGAGCATCAAATAGACCTCATCCCCGGAGCCACCCTACCAAACCGTCCAGCTTATAGGATGAACCCTAAGGAGAGTCAAGAGGTCCAAGACCAAGTCCAAGACCTCTTAGACAAGGGTTATGTGAGAGAGAGTAAGAGCCCATGTGCTGTACCTGTCCTATTGGTCCCCAAGAAGGATGATACGTGGAGGATGTGTGTTGATTGCCGGGCCATCAACAACATCACAATCAAGTACCGCCACCCAATCCCCCGCCTAGATGACATGCTCGATGAGCTACATGGTGCCACCGTCTTCACCAAGATTGACCTAAGGAGTGGCTACCATCAGATTCGGATGAAGGAGGGAGATGAGTGGAAGACGGCCTTCAAGACCAAGTTCGGACTCTACGAGTGGCTCGTAATGCCCTTCGGTTTGACTAATGCCCCTTCTACTTTCATGCGCTTAATGAATTATGTATTGAGGCATTTTATAGGGAAATTTGTTGTTGTATATTTTGATGACATTCTTATCTACAGCAAGTCCCTAGAAGAGCATGAGAATCATCTAAGGGAAGTCCTCTATACTCTTAGAGTAGAGCACTTGTATGCCAATCTAAAGAAGTGTGACTTTTGCACTAACAAGGTTATATTTCTTGGTTTTGTAGTGAGCATACAAGGGCTGCAAGTTGATGAGGAGAAGATCAAGGCGATCCAGGAATGGCCCACGCCTTCAAACATTGGACATGTGAGGAGTTTCCACGGCCTAGCTAGCTTCTATAGGCGATTTGTCAAGGATTTCAGCACCATTGCCGCCCCCTTGACTGAAATCACAAAGAAGCATGCGCCATTTGTGTGGGGAGAAGCACAAGAGAGGGCCTTCAACACGCTGAAGTGGAGCCTTACCAACGCCCCACTCTTGGTGCTCCCGGACTTCACTCGGCCATTTGAAGTGGAGTGTGATGCAAGTGGCATTGGCATAGGGGGCGTCCTCATGCAAGAAGGTAAACCCATCGCCTTCTTTAGTGAAAAACTGAAAGGAGCATGTTTAAACTACTCTACATATGATAAAGAATTGTATGCATTGTTTAGAGTACTTAAAACATGGCAACATTACTTATGGCCTAGAGAGTTTGTCTTGCATACTGATCATGAGTCCTTAAAACACTTTAGGAGTCAAGATAAACTTGATAGGAGGCATGGTAGATGGATGGAGTTTATTGAAACATTTCCATATGTCATTAAGTATAAAAAGGGAAAAGATAATGTAGTTGCTGATGCACTTTCTAGGAGACATGCTTTGCTCACCCAATTAGACTCTAAGGTGTTAGGTTTTACTTACATTCAAGAGTTGTATGAGGATGACGTTGATTTCAGCACTATATACAAGCATTGTGTGGCTAAGGGTTCTTTAGATAAGTTTTACTTGTTTGAGGGATTCTTGTTTAAGGTTGATAAGGTGTGCATTCCTAAGTGTTCTTTGAGGATTTTGCTTGTGGAGGAAGCCCATAAGGGAGGCTTAATGGGACACTTTGGTAGAGATAAGACATATCACATGCTGCGCACTCACTTTTATTGGCCATATATGCTTAGGGATGTTGAGCACTTGTTGAAGAGATGTTTAGAGTGCCTTAAGGCTAAGTCTAGGGTGAAGCCACACGGATTATACACACCATTGCCTATTCCCACGTCACCTTGGGAAGACATTAGCATGGACTTTATTGTGGGCTTACCTAGGACTAAGAAGGGGAGAGATTCTATTTTTGTGGTAGTTGATAGATTCTCCAAAATGGCTCATTTTATTGCTTGTCATAAGACCGATGATGCTACTAATGTTGCTAACTTATTCTTTAGGGAAGTAGTTAGATTACATGGTGTACCTAAGTCTATTGTGAGTGATAGGGATGTGAAGTTCCTTAGTTACTTTTGGAAGACTCTTTGGGGAAAGCTAGGGACGAGACTCTTGTTCTCTACCTCTAGCCATCCTCAAACGGATGGTCAAACGGAAGTAACTAACCGAACCCTCACAACCCTCTTACGGGCTGTTATTAGGCAGAATTTGAAGGCATGGGAAGAAGCCTTACCACATGTAGAATTTGCATACAATAGGGCCGTGCATTCATCTACATCTTTGAGTCCTTTTGAATGTGTATATGGTTTGAACCCCTTAACTCCACTTGATCTTTCGCCGTTACCTATGAAGGAGCGAGCAGATTTTAATGCAGGTAAACATGTGGAGTACATCAAGGCATTGCATGAGAGAACTCGGATAAAGCTGCAACAAAAGGCCGAGCACACCGCATCCAAGGCTAACCATGGACGTAGACGAGTTATCTTCCAACCGGGAGATCTTGTTTGGGTTCATTTGAGGAAGGAGTGCTTTCCTGACAAGCGCAAGTCCAAGCTCTCACCACGTGGAGATGGACCTTTCAAGGTGTTAAGGAAGGTGGGCGACAATGCCTATGTGTTGGAGCTACCCGAGGAGTATGGAGTTAGCCCTACCTTCAATGTGGGCGATTTGACACTTTATGAGGCACAAGATGAGGAGCTCGAAGATTCGAGGTCGAATCCTTTCCAAGAAGGGGAGGATGATGCGGGAGCACCTCATGTGCCTACCTTTGATGGTGCCATCACACGAGCAAGGGCTAAGGAGATTCAACATGAGCTAGACAAGGTTGTGACCACCCTCTTGTCTAAAGAGTCCACAATGTTAGACGAACCTCCTAACCCAGAAATGAAGACCATGGTGACCATCTCGGTGCATGAAGACCTCAAATATGTTGAGGATATCAAGTGAACTTGTAATAGGAGTATTATGACATTTGGCCGTATGCTTAGTGGTTTTAAGACATTTTCTTTCTATTTTTAGACGTGGCTCTTAGGAGTATTTAAGGAGCTTTCTTTCTCATTGCCCCGGACGTTAAAAAACTCAGTTTTCAGAACTTGTATTTTCAGTTTTCAATCCAAAAGAGAGCTTTTGGGGTTGGAAGTGAGGTTTGTTGATTGATTACGTCTAGTTGCTCTTGTGTATGTCAAATCCTCCGAGTTTTGGTGTTATCAAGGTTCCATAGGCACCCTCCTTGTGCTCAGCCACCATGGCTGCCGTGTAAGGTTGCAAAGAGTAAGGGTTTAGCCATCATTTGGTTCGGTTCTTTGTCTCCAACGACAAGGGGTTGTTCCATTGTTTGGTTTGGTTCTTCTCCTATCTTTTCCTTCTTGTTTCTTGTTGAATCCATTGATTTCCGAGTAGTTGTTGTCCATTTCTGATTTCGTGTTGTTGTAGAGGTTGTTGGTGTCTAGATCGAGCCTTAGGGAGTCATCCCTATATCACGCCCTTTCGGGTTTTCACCAAGCCACTCATTTCATTTTTCAATAGATGGGCTCACAATATACTCACATCACTCTTGACCAATTATTACCCCAGCCTAATGCTGGTCCAAGCCACCTGCTTATTACCTAGGCCGCCCTTTCGGGTTTTCACCTATCCCAGGATTTCAATTTTTGCCTTTTTTCAAATTTTTGGCTTTTTCAATTTTTTTATTTTTCTCCTCAACAACGTAGCAAGTATAGAACTCTCCTCCATGCTTAAACATTGCATTGTCCTCAATGTAATAAAAGACAAAAAGAATAGAAGCACAGGGAAAAGCAAAAAAATAACTCGCAACGTTGTTGAGCTGCTTGGACACTTTCGTTGTTGCTGGCGGTATACTAAGTAACGCCCAGGTCTCCAGTGTAGTGCGGGTGTCTTCATCAACTCCATAATATTCTCCTACCGTGCAACCAAAAGGAAACCACTTTGGTGAATAGTGGTATATCAAAGAATTCGGGGCTGCACGGCCTTCAATGAACACAAAAAATGGGCCCAGATGTGTTCGTGGTGTGGGCCCTGGTGTTCCTCCTCTTCAACTGTCGACTGTAGGGCCATCATCGTTGTCAAATCAAGTATAGGGCGAATGTCTCCTCCTAGACAACATGATGCGCACCTTCTCCATGGGGAACTCCGGACAGCTGGCCTACGGTAGAACTCATTTTTTTTTTTTTGAAACAAGAGAAAATGAAGGAGTGCCCACCGTGGGTGCGGTGGGCTGCTCACCGCGGGTGCGGTGATGATGCGGGAGCATCCGAGGTCTCATCCAAGGCGCCCCCAAAAGGAGATGGCCCACTCACAAGGGCTCGAGCCAAGCGTATGCAAGAGGAACTCGAGAGCTTGGTTAGCCTTCACGTCTCATGGGAGCCGACCCTCGTCGAGGACCTCACCGAACCCATGCTAAGGACCTTGGTGACCTTCCGAGCCAAGCCATGCGACGAGGAATGAAGACGAGCCATGGAATTGCTCTCTGGAGGGCTGCACGGTTAAGGGCACGGTTTGTGCAAACCGTGCACCTCACCAGAACACAAAATCTTGCCCCTGGGTTTATGCACGGTTAAGGTGCAATCTGCACGGTTAAGGTGCAAACCGTGCACCTCACCCGAACCTTGTTTTTCGGCTTTGTTTTTCGGCTTTCTTTCATGGCTTTAGTTGGGCCTTTTTGGGGCATGTGTGGGCCGGCTCCCTTGGAGTATATAAGGCCTCTTGCTTGTCTTTTGTAGCACTTTTGGCTGAAATCATGTTGCTTCTTGCACAATGAAAATGAGAGCTCCATGGGAGTGTTTCTCAAGTGTTGATTCGACTAGCTTGGTTGCCCTTGCGTTGTGTCAATCTCTTCCATAAGATTGGTGCTCGTAGGCCTCACACGCGTCCTCCTCGTGCTCCTTGGATTCGTCCATTGTTGTGTGAGGTTGTAGAAGAAGGAGTTGATTGATATTCGGTATTGGTTCTTGGGAGACGACTTAGGGCTCCAAGGGTCTTACCCCTATTCAATTGGTTCTCTCTATATCCCTTTGTTTCTCTTGTTCTTGTTTCATTTGCTAACTTGTTCTTGTTGTGTTTTTCTTGTGTTTCATCTTCCACCTTCCCTTTGAGTCACTTGGCGTCTAGATCGGGCCACTCACGGCTAATCCCCGTATCAAATTGGTATCAGAGCTCGTCGACGCCGAGCCACCACCACTCAGCCGAGCCACCACCCTTGGTTAGCTCTTTTGAGTCTTCTTTTTCCATTTTCTTCTTTGTGTTCTTCCTTGTGTTCTTTGTGTTCTTCATGTGTTCTTCTTGTTCTTCATGCTTTGTTGTTTTTAGTTTGTTTTGCTTGTGCTTGTGAATGTGTGATTTTTGTTGCCACTATCACCTCCTAAAATCGCCACCAACAAACCACCACCACCACCACCACCACCTTTCAGCCACCACTCAACCACCACCAAACCCCCTTCAAGGCTGCCGAAATTCAGCCCCAAAAGACCAACTTTTCGGCCCCCAAAACCCTCACCAACTCCCTAAGACCCTCACCAACTCTAGCCCCAAAAGTCTCACCAACTCTTGTACTATCCTAGGTACTATTAGTCCTATCATCCTTGTTGCTTTGAAAGTCAAAAAGTGGGCAGCCAACACTATTTCTACCTCTTATATTATGCATGTGCACGTGTGATTACAAGGAAAGAAGCCAAGAAAGTTGTGATTTGCTCCATATCATCTTTTTGCTTCAAAAGTCAAGTAGGAAGCAAGACCATTTGTATTTCTATTGTACTATTTTAGTCTTGCACGTTTTTTTTATTCAAAAAAAAAAGAATATCAGAAAAAGAAAAACAAAAGCCAAAAAAAAAAGAAAAAAGAAAAGAGAAAGGGCTTGTTCTTGTTCTAGTTCTAGTTCTTGTTCTTGCATGAAGACATTGATTATTGTTGATCATATGCTATCATCTTCAAGTGTTTGTTGACCTCTACAAGCCCCATCCCAAGCTTGATATCCTACAAAACCTTGATTGCCTAAACACATTCCATATCATTGGCAACTTGATCATGTGTTTATGAGTATTAGTAGAACAAGCTAGGAATGACATTGCTTTGTTGAGTCTTCTAAACACATTTCCTTTGTGTCTTCATTGTGTGTCTTTGTGTGTCTTCTTTGAGCTCTTTTCCAAGCTTCCAAACACATATCCTAGCTCAATCAAATTGAATTGCCATTATCTAAGTCCAAGAGCTACTCAATTTGGTTTGTGTTGTCTAAGTTCACCAATGCTTATATGAAGTTTTTTTCCCTCTCAAGGCAGCTCTACACTCCATAAGCTTGCATCGAATCAACAAGAGAGTGAGTGATCAAACACACGAGTGTAAACACTTGTGAGGTTGTTTTGATTTCACTAACCCTAACATGTTTCTTGAAGTTTGTTGATTATGTCTTATAAAGGAAGTCCACCACATGGAGGGTCCGAACCAATGGCACCCGAGTTGTTCAACATGCTCAAGGCCATGTCGGACAACCTTGCTATCTTGTCTAATCGGATGGTAGCATTGGAGACAAGAGTGCCCAAGCCCGCAGCCGTGCCCCAAGAGACGCGCCGAGTGCCCATAGCCGCCAACTTCCCTCGGCATAGAGATAAGCTTAATGCTCCTAACCATTTAAATGAATTTCAGGGAATTCTTAGGCGTGCCTATCATGAGGAGTCAAGGCGAGCCTATGAAGATGAAGAATGGGAGCAAGTGCCCCATCGAGGCTACCAAGCAAGGAGAGGCCAGCAAGAGCAAAACGGCATTGTCAAGATCAAGGTGAAGATTCCATCTTTTGAAGGACAATGTGATTCATATGTCTACATGGAATGGGAGGCCAAGATTGAACAAATATGGAGTTGTCACCACTTTCCCGAGCATAAAAAGGTACAACTTGCCGCCCTTGAATTCAATGGTTATGCACTAACATGGTGGGATAATCTTGTGAAAGAAAGGAAAAGAATCTTAGATGCACCCGTGACAACTTGGAAGCAAATGAAGGCCTTGATGAGAGCTCGCTTTGTGCCTCAACACCCCACACAATTTCTGCCCTTAACCATCAAAGTTGAGAGACAAACTAAGGCTAGGAACCAAGGAGAAAGAAGTTCAAGTGGTAGCCAAAACCGAGGCTATCATCCTCATATGGAGCAAGGGGAGCCAAGGAGGAGTGCTAAGCCAAGCCCCTCCCCGCCGAGCCTAAGTCCCCCAGCCAACGCTCCTAATGCATCCAAAGGAAGTACTCCTAACCCTTCTCCCGGAGCTAGAGATATCACATGTATTCAAGCTATGCTTGAGGAATTCAAGCCGAGAAGAAAGGAAGAGGTTCTTGCTATTGAACCAATGGCCAAAGGAGAGGAGATTGAGCCAAAGGAAAAACAAAAGGACGTTGTAGAAACATCTCCTTCGCCTACAAGGATCAAGCATCGACCCACTATTGCGCGTAGCTCTCCAAACTCTTTGGATACTCCTTGGATGGATGCAACACTTATGGTTCCCTCGTACTTACCATTCTCACTCCAAGAAGAGGTCCATGCCATGGATGTTAAGCATGTCGAGGAAACGCATTCTTGCCTTGAAAAGGAGAAGACACATCTAAGGGAAGTATCACTTGTCTCTACTTTTCGTATTCCTTTCCCTTTGCTTGAATATGAATTGTTTCCTAGGGGAAGAGAATCTCATGTGCTTAAGTCTATTTTAGATTGTAGAATGAGGTACTCATGCATACACCAAAGTTCTATGGCATAATACTTGTTTTGTGGAATGCACCTTTGATGCGGGGATTAGCCGCGAGTGGCCCGATCTAGATGCCAAGAGACTCGTATGGAAGATGGAGGTGGAAACAAGAGAAAACACAAGAGAACAAGTTAGCAAATGATAGGAAACAAAGAAATAAACAAGGATATAGGAACAACCGAAAGATGCAATGGAGAGACCCTTGGCAAACAATGTCGCCAATAACCAAACCAATGTGCACAAACGACCTTTCCTTCTACAATCTCCCACAACGATGGACGTGTCCAAAGAGCAAGAGAAGGAGGCGAGTGAAGCCTTGGAGCACCAAGATCATAGACGAAATTGACACAACGCAAGAGCAACCTAGCAAGTTTGAATCAACTTTGAGAAAACACTCCCATGGAGCTCTCAATCTTCATAATGCATAAAGCAAAGGTTCATAACTGGGGAAAAACTGAGTTACAAAGAAACACAAAGGTCTTAAATAGCCAAAGGGGTCGGCCCATAAAAGCCCAACAAGAAACGAGACAAAAGGAGCTAAACTGGGAGAAACTCGGTCCAAGACCCGACCGAGTTGTGGGCCGAGTTTGGCTCGACGTGGTTCACTGAGAACAACTCGGCCTGGACCCGGCCGAGTTGTGGGCCGAGTTAGGAGGCTCAACTTCTGGCCTAACTTCAGAAGGTCCGTTCTCTCTCGTCCTTGATCGGAATGGAGTGATTCCAACTCCCAGAGATAGATCTTGAAGTCTAGTTTCACTCCTCAAAATTTGAGTGTGATCGGAGTTGGGAATCAGAAGATATGACAGTTTTGCTGAGAGGTCGCCATCACTAAGCACAACTCGGCCGAGTTTGGTGGGCCGAGTCAGGACCTTGGGCTTCAACTCTTGTGGTTGCCATTCTCCCGCGCTTGGCTCGGCTCGGAATGTCACCAAGGTCCTTGGTATTGGTTCCGTGAAGTACTCGACGATGGTGGGCTCCCTTGAGACGCGAAGGTTTGCCAAGTTCTCGAGTTCCTCGCGTATACGCTTGGCTCGAGCCCTTTGTGAGTGGACCATCTCCTTCCTCAATGGCTTGGCTCGAACCCTTGTGAGTGAACCATATTTCTTTGTGTGTCACTTGGGTGAAGCCTCGGATGCTCCCGCATCAACCTTGTTCATAATATGATCTTTATGTCCATACATGTGTGTTATATTGATCCTTGCATCACTAAGCATGTACATAGGTCTAGGAAGAAGAGTGGAATAATGTGTGCATGCTTGTTTGGATATCATATAGTCATTGGAAGGTTTATGCTTAAATTCTTACAATTGTGTCCACATGCTAGAGGGCCTTATTTTGTCATTGTTGTTATGACTAAGTCCTCTAAGCAAGCTGAATTCATTGCATGCCCTAAACTTCATAATGCACCTTATGTGACTAACTCTTTTATTGACAAAGTTGTGGAGTTGTATGGAGTTTCTAGTGCTTTGATTTCAGGACAAGAAGTGAAGTTTGTGAGCCACTCAAAGCTGCAATCCGGAGAAGTGCCCTTCGAGCCGGGAGATGAAGACATGGACGTGCTTGATTCGAGGTCGAATCCTTTCCAAGAAGGGGAGAATGATGCGGGAGCATCCGAGGTCTCATCCAAGGCGCCCCCAAAAGGAGATGGCCCACTGACAAGGGCTCGAGCCAAGCGTATGCAAGAGGAACTCGAGAGCTTGGTTAGCCTTCACGTCTCAAGGGAGCCGACCCTCGTCGAGGACCTCACCGAACCCATGCTAAGGACCTTGGTGACCTTCCTAGCCAAGCCATGCGACAAGGAATGAAGACGAGCCATGGAATTGCTCTTTGGAGGACTGCACGGTTAAGGGCACGGTTTGTGCAAACCGTGCGCCTCACCAGAACACAAAATCTTGCCCCTGGGTTTCTGCACGGTTAAGGTGAAATCTGCACGGTTAAGGTGCAAACCGTGCACCTCACCCGAACCTTGTTTTTCGGCTTTGTTTTTAGGCTTTCTTTCATGGCTTTAGTTGGGCCTTTTTGGGGCATGTGTGGGCCGGCTCCCTTGGAGTATATAAGGCCTCTTGCTTGTCTTTTGTAGCACTTTTGGCTGAAATCATGTTGCTTCTTGCACAATGAAAATGAGAGCTCCATGGGAGTGTTTCTCAAGTGTTGATTCGACTAGCTTGGTTGCCCTTGCGTTGTGTCAATCTCTTCCATAAGATTGGTGCTCGTAGGCCTCACACGCGTCCTCCTCGTGCTCCTTGGATTCGTCCATTGTTGTGTGAGGTTGTAGAAGGAGTTGATTGATATTCGGTATTGGTTCTTGGGAGACGACTTAGGGCTCCAAGGGTCTTACCCCTATTCAATTGGTTCTCTCTATATCCCTTTGTTTCTCTTGTTCTTGTTTCATTTGCTAACTTGTTCTTGTTGTGTTTCTCTTGTGTTTCATCTTCCACCTTCCCTTTGAGTCACTTGGCGTCTAGATCGGGCCACTCGCGGCTAATCCCCGCATCAGGTGAGCTCTCCAGAACCTCCTTTTGCTACTTTCGTACCTGTATGTCAGAGTACAGGTGAAACGAAACAAAAATAAACTACCTAGCTATGCTATGAAATCACAAAGACAGGAGAAAGAAAGAAAAAAAAACAATACATCGGGTTGCCTCCCGAGCAACGCCTTGTGATGCGATTCTTGGTGGACCCCACAGGCCATGGACTCACCTGGGTCATGTGGGCTGTTAGCCACCCAGCCAGTCCCTCAATCGGAGAACGCCAGCTGGCGAGGCCTAGCCCAACCAAGAACGCCATGGGCTGCAGCCCATACACCCCAACCTGCAAGGGCCTATTAGGCTTTAATTGCAGGATGTTGCCAGGGGGGATCGAACCCCTGACCTTTGACATATCCCCAATTCCATGGGAGATATGCCAACCAATTACACTGCAGTGTAGTTGGCGGACCCAGGTGGGCTCGGATCACATCATAAAAGTGCACTTTTATGATGTGATCCGAGCCCACCTGGGTCCGCCTTCCCATGGTCTGCCTCGATCGGCGGTCTGACCCAGCGGCCCCAGCCCACGGTCTGCCTCAATCGGCGGTCTGACCGTTGGCGCCCTGATCACAGAGCAGGGCTGCAGCCCCTGCACCCCAACCTGGAGGGAGGCTTGCGCCTGTTAATCCCCCAGGATGTTGGAGGGGGGAATCGAACCCCCGACCCTTTGATATGAGGGCAGTGGAATACCCATCATATCACCAATTGAGCTGCAGCCCAATTGGTGATATGATGGGTATTCCACTGCCCTCATATCAAAGGGTCGGGGGTTCGATTCCCCCCTCCAACATCCTGGGGGATTAACAGGCGCAAGCCTCCCTCCAGGTTGGGGTGCAGGGGCTGCAGCCCTGCTCTGTGATCAGGGCGCCAACGGTCAGACCGCCGATTGAGGCAGACCGTGGGCTGGGGCCGCTGGGTCAGACCGCCGATCGAGGCAGACCATGGGAAGGCGGACCCAGGTGGGCTCGGATCACATCATAAAAGTGCAGTGTAATTGGTTGGCATATCTCCCATGGAATTGGGGATATGTCAAAGGTCAGGGGTTCGATCCCCCCTGGCAACATCCTGCAATTAAAGCCTAATAGGCCCTTGCAGGTTGGGGTGTATGGGCTGCAGCCCATGGCGTTCTTGGTTGGGCTAGGCCTCGCCAGCTGGCGTTCTCCGATTGAGGGACTGGCTGGGTGGCTAACAGCCCACATGACCCAGGTGAGTCCATGGCCTGTGGGGTCCACCAAGAATCGCATCATAAAAGTGCACTTTTATGATGCGATTCTTGGTGGACCCCACAGGCCATGGACTCACCTGGGTCATGTGGGCTGTTAGCCACCCAGCCAGTCCCTCAATCGGAGAACGCCAGCTGGCGAGGCCTAGCCCAACCAAGAACGCCATGGGCTGCAGCCCATACACCCCAACCTGCAAGGGCCTATTAGGCTTTAATTGCAGGATGTTGCCAGGGGGGATCGAACCCCTGACCTTTGACATATCCCCAATTCCATGGGAGATATGCCAACCAACTACACTGCAGTGTAATTGGTTGGCATATCTCCCATGGAATTGGGGATATGTCAAAGGTCAGGGGTTCGATCCCCCCTGGCAACATCCTGCAATTAAAGCCTAATAGGCCCTTGCAGGTTGGGGTGTATGGGCTGCAGCCCATGGCGTTCTTGGTTGGGCTAGGCCTCGCCAGCTGGCGTTCTCCGATTGAGGGACTGGCTGGGTGGCTAACAGCCCACATGACCCAGGTGAGTCCATGGCCTGTGGGGTCCACCAAGAATCGCATCACCTTGGTTAATGTCATTGGCTCGACATGAGACTCATACAATCTCAATCCACAGCATCAGGTTCCTTAGGAACCCTTTCATTCAGCACCTCCTTCCTGAACCAATCATGGAAAGGTTTGAACCTTAGACCATTCATCTTCTTCAACGGCTCTTTCACCTTGTCCTTCTTAGTTGCCTTTCCCCCATACTTAGACCGATCAGGGGGTTGTTTAAGCTCAACTTCAAGGGCATGCACAGTAGAGGGAATGAGCTTCTCGCTCGGAGTTAGCACATTGGGGCCACTACCCAAAAGAGAAGTAGGAGACTCACCCTTCTCATCCAATAAAGCCGTGACTTCCTGAAGATTAGAAGATACGGTAATATCGACAGGCAAGTCAACTATGAAATCCTCTATTATAGGTTGCAATTCATCCAAAGGGTTATGACTCATTACATCAACAAAGTTCAAAGAGGTGTTAATGACGGGTTTCATATCTTATATGTTATATTCAACTCCATCCCCATCAAATTCCATAGTTAATTTCCCACTTCTGACATCAATTGTGGTATTTGCGGTTTTCATGAATGGTCTACCTAACAACATATGTGCACCTGTACCACCACCCATATCAAGCACATAAAAATCAGTGGGAAAAATCAGTTTATCTACCATAACAAGGACATCTTCAACAACCCCTTTCGGGTAGACATTGGTTCCATCAGCTAATTGAATAACTAGCCTAGTGTCCTGTAATGGCGGCAGACCAAGAGACTCATAAAATGACAATGGTAAGACATTAATAGCTGCACCAAGATCTAACATAGCTTTATTAATCTTTGTCTCACCAATGACGCATGGGATAGAAAACATACCTGGATCACTGCACTTCTTGGGCAGGCGCCTTTGAAACACAACAGATACTTGCTCGCTCACCTGGACCTGCTTCGTTTGCTTCTGCTTCTGTTTCCTCTTGATTGTGCAAAGTTCCTTCAAGAAACGAGCATATTTGGGAATACTTTTAACAAGTTTGAGTAAAGGGATGTTTACCTCACACTTGCTAAACGTCTCGAAGAGGACCTTGTCATCGATAATTCTCCTCTCCTTAAGCGCCTCTGGGAATGGGGCGGGTGGCTTTTCGGAACCGAGAGGAGGGAAGTACGGACAAACATAGGTGTCCACGTAAGGTTCTTTAACAGGTCTAGGAGATCCGCCGCGAGTGCGGTCAACATCCACCGCGGGGTGCGGTGCATCCCCAGAAAATTCTCGAGAAACAGTACCGTCACCGCGGGGTGCGGTGCCTCCCACCGTGGGGTGCGGTGGACTCGACAGAACATTCTGATCATCCTCTTCGTTCTCACCGCGGGTGCGGTCGTCTTGCCGCTGGGTGCGGTGCTCCTCCAGAACTTCCTCTTTTCCTAACTCGTCCTTCTCAGCATTAGGAGCGATGGGCAATTGCTTTCCACTTCAAAGGGTTACAACACTAACATTTGCTCGTGGGTTCACTACCGTTTGAGTTGGTAGATTTCCCGAAATCTTTGCATCGATCCTTGTGATGGCTTCAGCCATTTGGCTCATCTGATTCTCTAAATTCTTTATGCTCGACCCCGTAGCTTGAACATGAGTAGTGAAATGTTTCGTCAAAGCTTGGAGCATATCTTCAGTTGAGGCAGACGTACACAGTTGTTGATCTTGCGACCTTTGTAGAAATTGAGGTCTTGGCTGCTGTTGTTGATTCAGTTGATCCCTCCATCTGAAATTTGGGTGGTCTCTCCATCCCGGATTATAAGTGCTGGAGTAGGGATCGTTCCGAGGTCTTGGAGGTCCATAACCTCCTACATGGTTCACCTTAGCATTTGGTTCATCTTGCAATTGAGGACTCGCATCGGTGGGGTGGAATTGATCAGCACAAATCCCACATGCTTTGAGTTGTTGAGGAGTTCCTTGCAGCGTTAGTCTCCTCACCATGTCCTGCAATTCAGCAATCTCGCTCGCTAGCTCAGAGTGATTGGAGTTCACGGCATTGACTCCTCTCTTGGTAGAAGTTCTACAGAAATTTCTTGTCCCCTCTGCCATCTCCTGAATCTTTTCCATGGCTGTCGCTGGTGTTGTGTTGAGAATGTTGCCTCCACAAGCAGCGTCGACAATTCGTCTCTCATTATCCAGCAAACCATTGTAAAGATGAAGCACTAGGTCTTGATTGGTGTACCCGTGGAACGGACAGCTTGAGCAAAGTCTCTTGAACCGCTCATAGTACTCATAAAGGGTCTCGTCAGCCTCCTGCTCGATGTTGCTTATAGCCTTTTTCAAACTGTTTGCCTTCTTTGTAGGGAAATACTTTTCGAGAAACGCCTTATGCAGTTTGTTCCACGTGTCTATGCTTCCAGTAGGCATATGGTAATACCAGTCATCAGCAGCGTCTTTGAGGGTAAACCCGAAAGCTCTCATCTTGATTTGTTCCTCAGTGACGTTCGCCGGTTTCATGCTCATACAGACAGTGTGGAATTTACCCATGTGCTTGATTGGGTCCTCTCCACTCAGTCCATGGAATGACGGGAGCAAATGAATCAGCCCCGGCTTCAATCCAAAATTCACGCCATCTCCTATGGCGGGGATTGTCACAACTAGTGGTTGTATAGTCAGATTCAGCGCAGTCAATTGCCGAAGCATTTGGTCACCCATTGCAGCTTGTGGGGTGGTGTGTTCTCTGCGGTTCATGTGGAACGTCCTGTCGATCTCTGGATCTAAATCAACAAGTGGATTATCAGTAGCACGGGTGTGGACCATAAGATAGATCCACACCAAAGTCGGTAACAAACAAAAACACAAAAACAGAAATTTTGAATACCCGGCAACGGCGCCAAATTTGACAGGCCTAAAGTCGTATGCCTAATCAAATAAATCCTAATATACCTACTAAACAGAGTATAGCAAGCAAGTCAGGGTCGAACCCAAGGGAATCAGGTTATCTATTCTTGTATTTCTCAAGTCACCAACTAGGAACTAGGGGGGGGGGTTGTAGTATTTCGAACCAAGTAAATAAAGCAAGAAAACAAAGTAAAGGATGTGAATATGATATGAGGAAGGCGCCACACTTGACAAAGATCCACACAACAAGAGATATGGTTGATCACTGAATTCTATTATTCTCAAGTTCTTATCTTTCCTTTAGTTGTTCTTATCCCGATCATAGGTAACTATTAGTTCTACCATCCCTAATAGTACTTATTACTAAATCAAATCTGAAAACCTTCAAGACTCAATAAAGCAATAGCATTCAACCAAGGATTCAACAAGATACATGCAATAGAAACAACCTGTTACTATAGCATGCAATGAACTCTCTCTCACGATGAACACTCGCAACCCACTTATGTAAATCGTGTTTGCTACTAGATATGCAACCCGAACCCGGAATCACAAGTCCTAGCAATTAGGAAGTTATCAATAGACCTAGGTAGCTACTCTAGATAAATCAACATAAACCAATAAACATTCAAGCACAAGAGAATTAATCCAACTAGATAGGAAATCGAACAAGAGTAGAAAACTCACAACTAATCAATGGCTTTAAAATGTCAAGTGCAACAATGGAGGTTTAGTTCTCCATAGGGTTTGTGAGAAAAATTAAGAACGGTGGCAACTAGGGTTAATCTAAACAAAGTCTTAGAAATAACCTTAAATACTAGGGCAATAATCCATAAATAAATAAAAGAAAATATAAATGCCCACCGCGGGGTGCGGTGGGATTTCAGAACTTTGTTCTCCTTTCTGCTTGCTCCACCGCTGGGTGCGGTGGTCTTCGGCGCGGGTGCGGCAAGGCTCCAGTAGTCCTTTGTCTTCTCTCAAGGCTTATCCTTGCATCCTTCGCACCGCTCCTTAACTCTTCTCTTCCATGTGCCTCAGAACTCTGTAAATCCTATGATTTCTTCACTTCTTGGCTTCTCATCTGGATCACAGAGTTAACACCATAACACACCTAAAACTCATCTAAACCATGCTAATAACCACTAGATGCGCTATATAATATATCGCATATCACCTCACATTGGGCCATAACCCTTGGCGGGCTCTCTCGCCCTCACTTGGCAACTTGGTCCACTAAGCCCTTCTCTACGTATTCCTCTCGCCTTTTCCATTGTCAATTCGTGCCTTTGGGGCCCATAGGGTGGTCGTTTTGCCTTCACCTTGACCTTGTCTTCCTATGTTGCACTTTGGCCGTTTATCCACTTAGCCTAAGGAATACAAGTTGGCTTGGTTTGAAGGTGCATTGGTCACACTCCCAATTGGCAAGTTACATATCATGCTTTTCCCTTGTCACCCCTTGCTTGAGCCATTGACTTTGTTTTTGCCTATGTCTTAGTCTCTTTTCCTTTGTTTGTCCTTTATAAGTTACTTTCCTTGTGCCTTGTGAATTGTTTACTTGGTTTGCTTGTGGCCCTCTTGTAGGTGAGTCTACAAATGGAGGACCACATGGATGTCGACGACCGCCGCTTTGGGTATCCTTACCGCCGTTCCATCCATAGGCCCGCGGTCGGCTATGAGTTCAACCGCCACCATGACGAGGACGCGGCTTGGGCGGATGTGGGCCACCGGGGTTATGATCGCCGTGACCCGAATTGGATATTGCATCCCCGTGGCCGCGCCACTCGCCGCGCCGAAGGCCATGATGCAGGGTGGCTGCCGCCCACATATGACACCGAGTCGGTGACCGCGCGGCTTGCCGAGGAGAACCGCGCCAAGGAGGCTGCCGCCCGCCATAAGGCAGCCGCCGAGGCCTTGCGTGCGGCCCACGTCAAATTGGCTGCGCTCCGCCGTGAGAGGGAGGCCGTCGCCGCCGCCGCCACCGTCGTTGCCGTCGTCGACGCCCGCATGGCTGCCCTCGAGCTTAGCTTGGCCACCATTGCCGTCGGCTCCTTATTGGCCCCTCCCAGGGCCAATCGCGACGCACCGCAGCCGCTCCCCACTCCAGTCACAGCCACGGTCGCGCCCGCCGCTGCCACACGCCTTACTCAACCCCCTTTGGCTTTCACCCTCCCTGTGGGCCACCATGACGAGATCATTGCTGAGGCCGTCGACGAGGCCGGGAGTCCCATGGAGGTCACCACATTATCCCCCGTGCTCGCGTTCCAGCCAGCACCGCGAGCTGCGCCGTCGTCGGCGCCGAAGCCGGCATCTCCACCGCCTCTGGTGCGTTCGCTCCCACAAGCCACGGTGCATGCGCCCCCGTCGGCGTTGGTGCCCGCACAAGCCCGGGCCTCGGTGCCCTCGCCCGCTATGATGGCCGCGCCCTTGGAGGAACCGCGACTTGGCTGGCCGCCGCCCATCACCGTGAGCGGTTCCTTGTCGCCATTTGGTGGACCTCCACAAACCCACCCCCATGGAGGTCGGCACCCTTTGGCTGGCCCACCGAAGGAGGTGTGCGCCTTACTTCCGCCATCACTACCGCCGGGGATGCATGCCCGTGGAATGGACCTTGTGGACCCTTCCCCCAATGATGAGTGGTACCCAACGGACCGAGACAAGATTGTCAACATCTTGTCTCCGAGGCCCTCGGCGCACATGCGTCCACCATTGGCACGGATTCCATGTGGGCACCGCTGCAAGCCTCACCCGTGCGGCCGTGACGCCTCCCACGTGCTCAAGCGGCTTGTCGATGATGTTTTTATGCCGATGCTTCCCGAGGCCCACACCGCATTCCTTGTGGCGGACTTCGTCCCTTATGTGCCCCCGGTCCCCGATGATCGAATTGAGGACAATTCTCCTTCAAGAAGAGGAGAGTGATGAGTGTCAACCACCCATCAACAAGGATTCAAGACCTTGACCACCAAGATGTCGGCGCATCAATGCCACGACACTCAAGCATCGACCATGCTTCGATTCCAAGGCATTTATGCACGCGTCTATATCCAAGCCTCTAAGGCTTTTATCCCCTATCTATTTTGGTTATTTAGTTTCATAATTCTAGCCTTGCCTTAGTGAGTGTGAAGAGCCATTTGCATATGGGCTTTAACTCACTAAGGCCCATTAGAGTTTCCTTTTATTTGTGGGCGTGTGGACCCATTTGCATATGGGCTCCTAGTCCACCAAAACCCTAGAACTATATAAGTCACTCCTTGGCTTCCTTGTTCATGGAGTTGAAGATATAGAATTGGAACATTACCTTGGGTAGAGTAAATCTCCCCTAAGGCATCCAATTAATTCTATCAACTCAAACATCTTCCAAATCTCTTCCTTCTCTCAATATCTCACAATCTCTCACTCAAATCCACAAGCTCATATTGGTTCTTGTTCTTCACGGCCAAGGAATCCCCAAGGAGGGCTTCCTAGGGCTTGCCGGCGCCGCCACCTCCTTGGGCCCTCTCGTCCACACCTCAGTCCGGCGCCCTCCCTCTCTCTCTTTGATACGGGGTTAGCCGTAATTGGCCCGATCTTGATGCGCAATGACTTTAAAATGCAAAAGAAACAACAAACAAAGGTGAATCGGTGGAAGCTAAGAAAGATGATCAAAAGGAACGAGAGGAAACCTTAGAACCGGATGGAGAAACCCTTTGGTGTTCGTAAACACCAAGAACAACCCAACCTGAATTGAAAGACCTCGTCTCCTACAACTCCACACAAGAGAGGACGAATCCTCAAGAGCACGAAGAGGATGCGTTGTGTCGCCTTCGATTACCAACTCGAAAGGAATTGATCTTCACAAACGACCAAGGCTATTTCGGATTGAACAAGACACGAACTCTCTCTTTTGGAAAGTTGCTATTTCAGAAATATGATTCTTGATAATGTGCTTGTTGCCGAAAATGGCAATTACAAAGGCCTTAAATACTTCTCTAAAGAAGCCGGCCCAAAAACACTAAAACATACTAAACCGAGTACTAAAAACATAGCAAACCGAGTCTAAAAATATCCAATCAAACACGGCTAAAAACATACTAAAAAGGGAAAGGAATGGAAGGTGCACACAAGTCATGCACTCAGCCATTATGAACCATCGTCAATGAGAAAGCCTTAGGTGTGGCCGTGACAACCTCCTCCGGGACTTGGTGTGCAAGTGTGGCTAGCTCATCTTGGAGACGACGAGCTTGGCTCCTAGTCATAGGACCGGATGGTGGTTGAGGTGTGGATGGTCCTCCATCATCCTCCCCTTCTTGAAGAGGATCCGACCACGGATCATGTGCTTGAGGTGTAGCTACGTCCGATGAGTGGTAGGGTGTCAAATCAGCCACATTGAACGTTGCACTTACACCATAAGTGTCCGGTAGGTCAAGGATGTAAGCATTGTCTCCTACTCGGCGCAGTACCTTGAATGGACCATCTCCTCTAGGTGCAAGCCTGGACTTGCGTAGCTCCGGGAAGCGCTCCTTCTGCAAGTGCACCCATACGAGATCTCCGGGTTGAAACACCAATCTCTTGCGCCCTTTGATGACCCTAGCTGCATTCCGTTCTCCACAAGCCTTGAGCTTCTCCTTGGTCCTCTCATGCAGCTCCTTGATGAACTCCACGTGCCTACCTGCATCAAAACTCTCACGCTCCTTCATAGGAAAAGGAGCAAGATCAAGTGGAGTAGTGGGGTTGATACCATAAACACACTCAAAAGGAGACAAAGATGTAGATGAGTGGATAGTCCTATTGTAGGCAAACTCGACATGAGGTAGAGCTTCCTCCCAAGCCTTAAGGTTCTTCCTAAGGATGGCTCGAAGAATGGTAGCTAAGGTTCGGTTAGTTACTTCCGTTTGACCATCCGTTTGAGGGTGGCTAGAGGTAGAGAACAAGAGCCTCGTCCCTAGCTTTCCCCAAAGAGTCTTCCAAAAGTAACTTAACATCTCTATCACTTACTATAGTCCTAGGCACACCATGTAGCCTCACGATTTCCCTAAAGAAAAGGTTGGCTACATTAGATGCATCGTCGGTCTTGTGGCAAGCAATAAAATGAGCCATTTTAGAGAAACGATCAACTACCACAAAGATAGAATCACGTCCCTTCTTGGTCCTTGGCAGCCCTACGATAAAGTCCATAGAGATATCCTCCCAAGGGGCACTTGGGATGGGCCCCGGACTATATAAACCGTGGGGTTTGAGCCTAGACTTGGCCTTAAGACAGTTCAAACACCTCCTAATAAGGTGCTCAACATCTCTAAGCATGTGGGGCCAATAAAAGTGAGCATGAAGCATATGATATGTTTTGTCCCTTCCGAAGTGACCCATTAATCCACCCTTGTGGGCTTCTTCAACGAGTAGCATTCGTAAGGAACAACTAGGGATGCACACTTTATCAACCCTAAATAAGAACCCATCAAACAAGTAAAACTTGTCACACGAGCCCTTATCTAAACATGACTTATAAATGGCACCAAAATCAGAATCTTCCACATACAACTCCTTTATATATGCAAACCCTAAAACCTTGGAGTCTAATGTGGTAAGCAAAGTGTATCTCCTAGATAGGGCATCGGCAACTACATTGTCTTTCCCCTTTTTGTATTTGATTACATAAGGGAAAGTTTCAATGAATTCCATCCATCTACCATGTCGTCTATCAAGTTTATCTTGGCTCTTGAAGTGCTTTAAGGATTCATGATCCGTATGCAAGATAAACTCTCTAGGCCACAAGTAGTGTTGCCAAGTCTTTAATACTCTAAATAAAGCATATAACTCTTTGTCATAAGTAGAGTAATTAAGACTTGCACCCTTTAATTTTTCACTAAAGAAGGCTACGGGTTTACCTTCTTGCATCAAGACGCCACCTATGCCAATCCCGGAAGCGTCACACTCCACCTCAAAGGGCCTTGTGAAGTCCGGCAAAACCAGCAAAGGTGCTTGCGTCAATCTCCATTTTAGGGCATTGAATGCCCTCTCTTGCGCCTCCTCCCACACAAAGGCCGAATGCTTCTTGGTCACTTCCGTCAAGGGCGCAACAATTGTGCTAAAATCCCTCACGAACCTCCTATAGAAGCTGGCCAAACCATGAAAGCTCCTCACTTGGCTCACGGAGGTAGGCGTAGGCCAATCTTGTATGGCCTTTATCTTGCTCTCGTCCACTTGAAGGCCTCTTGAGCTCACTCTCATAGGGGGCAGACCCGGTGGCATCTCCTTAGGGAAGACATCTTGAAACTCTTCAAGCAAGCTTAGAATGATTGGCGGCAAGGTGGACTTCAACTCCTCACTAAGCAAGCCAAAACTCTTGCACAAGAGCATGAGAGTGGCGTCTTGGGGTAGGTGCTCGTCTCTCATCTCCTCCTTGGAAGCCAGCAGAACTTGGGACTTGGTTTTTGCCTTGGAAATGCTCTCGGTTGAACTCCCCTTCTTAGCTTCAACCGGCTTCTCTTGGTCCTTCTTCTTCTCATATGCTTCGGCTACCTGCAATGGAGTCATAGGCTTTAGTACCACACTCTTGCCATTATAATTAAAAGAATGACGGTTAGTATAGCCATCATGAGTGACACGTCTATCAAACTGCCATGGACGACCTAACAATATATGGCAAGCATTCATTGGGACCACATCACATAAGATAGTATCTACATAATGCCCTAGGGTTATGGTCACATTGACTTGTTTAGCCACTTTAACTTCTCCACATTCATTCATCCAATGCAGCTTGTATGGCCTAGGATGATGGAAGGTCGGAAGTTATAACTTAGTAACTAGTTCAGTACTAGCAATGTTACAACAACTACCCCCATCAATGATCATGTTACAAACCTTCCCCTTAACCAAACACCTAGTATGAAATAAATTTTCCCTTTGGTTATCATCACATGGGGCAGGTTGTACATGCAAAGTTCTCCTACACACTAAGGATTCACCATGCTCAAATTCAATGCAGTCCATATCCTCATTAACATCATGCATAGGCTCGTCTTCAATAAACGGACCTTGCTCTTCACCCTCGGACTCAGATTCATAGAGTCCAAGATGGTTAATAACCAAGGTTCGTCTATTGGGGCAATCTTTCATCATATGCCCACGGCCTTGACATTTAAAGCATATAGTATCCCTAGCTCTAGAAGAAGGAGAAGGGTTAGAAAAACTCCCTTGTGACCCATTAGCCGGGCCGGGCTGTCGACTAGAGGACTGCAGCGGTGTGCTCGGTGGTGCACTTTTCCTCGGCGCATCTTGGCTCCTTGGTTGGCTCACGGTCTGTGCCTGGTTCCTACCAAATTGCGCCGGCTGAAAGGGCCTAGATTGGCTAGGGGCCTTCCATGAGTTCGGCTGGCCGCTAGCTCCTCTCGCCGCTTGATGGCCTTGATTCCTAGCCTTGTATCTTTGGTTTTTCTCCACTTTGATGGCCAAATGCAGCAGTTGTGTGGAATCTGTATAGGGGTACATATCGACCTCATTAGCAATATAAGGATTAAGGATGCGAAGATACCTTGCCATAGTCGATTCTTCATCTTCCATGACATTGGCTCGCACCATGGCTGTTTGCATGGCATTGAAGGCCTCCTCCACACTCATGCTTCCTTGCTTGAGGTTCTCTAGCCGCTGTTTTAGCTCCCTTGAATAATGGTGGGGAACAAAGCGAGCATGCATTAGGGCTCTCATTTGCTCCCAAGTGGTGACCGGCGGGTCCAATGCTCTTCTTCTTTCCTTGACGAGGTTGTTCCACCAAGTTAGGGCGAAGCCACTAAACTCAATGGAGGCGAGCTTCACCTTCTTGGCTTCAATGAAGTTATGGCAACTCCAAATCTGCTCAACCTTCATCTCCCATTCCATGTAAGCATCGGGGTCGCACTTGCCTTCAAATGATGGCATCTTGATCTTTATCTTCCCTATGCCATCTTGCTCTAGCTCTCTCCTAGGTTGATTGCCTTGATAGCCTCTATAGCCGCCGTAGCGACCTCTTGGCTCATAATAGCCGTAGGCTTCCCTAGGGTCTTGGTGACCATTGAAACGATCTCCTTGTTGCCACATCTCTTCTTCCATGGCTGCCTCATCAAATAGGTCTTCTCTAAGGGGTCCCTGAGGCTCATGCAAAGGGTTAGCAACATAGGGCACCTCATGTTGAGGTGGCAATTCATTAGGGTTATGTCCAGCTACCCTATTAACTTGTTCTTGAACAAAAACACGAGGGGAAGTGTTCCTTACCGGCGAGTTTCTCACGGTGCCGGTACCTTCTGTATGAGGACGTCCGAGAGGCACCAAGTTGGCTCCGGAAGGTCCACCAGGCGCGGCGTAGGTGCCTAAGGGGGCGGTCACCTGGGTTGGTGCCGTCTCTTGAGGCAGTTGCATAGGTGCAGCCGGGGGCACAAGGGCCGGGGGTGGCGCCCTTTGTGCCGTCTCAAGGGCTGCCAAATGCGCGGTGATGGTGGCCATGGAGTCGATCACTTGCTGGAATAAGCTAACGACATCTGGATGCACCGGTGAGGGACTCCGGTCGCCTCGGTCACTAGAGGAATTGTCACCTGCCATCACACAAAAACAACTAAACACAGAACTTGTCAAAGGTTAGGTAATTCCAAAATACTCACAAGTGTTTCACTCGTGTGTTTCTCTCACACTCTCTTCAATCCAAGCCAACCTTGTAGTGCAATCGGTTGGAAAGACCAATAACCTCCACGTGAGTGAAACAATCTGGACAACACTCAACAACCAAGATAATTCTATGCAATTTGAAGTGTGATGATGGATCGGCAAGATTCAAACAATAGCACTATGATTCTGAAATTTAGTGCAACCGAGAAGAACACAAAAGAATTAGGAAAAACAAGAAAAGAAGACTCAAAGACTCAATAATTACCTTACAAGAATGTAAATGCAAGGAAACTAATAAGACTCAAAGCAATTTTAACTCAAGAAGAACTACCATGCACGAATGAAAATGCAATGCAAATGGTGGACAAGACTCAATAAAATCTGAACTCAAGAGGACAAGTTGTTACCTTTGGCTCGCCTTGGCTTGTGCTAGTGGAGGCGGAAGAATGGTAGTATGGATCGGTGGGGAAGATGTAGGGTGTAGGCACAAGGAAAGGTGAACAAGGAAAGGTAGGGTTTCCGGGTGGCGGCGAGGCAGGCGCGGCGCGGCAGAGTTGGTGTCGGTGCGGCACTTATGGCGTCGGCACCCTTGGCTTATCCTTTGAGAGCTTACAATCTTAGACTAAGTACTAAGCCTAAGTATTAATGAAATACAATAGACTTATACTAAGGTAGGAATGAAATGAAATAAAATGCAAATGATCGTCTTTTTTTTTGACGATATGATTTTCTTTTTTTCTTTTTTTTTGACTTTTTCTGATATTCTTTTCTTTCTTGTCTTTTTTTTTGTGAGCTAATTTCGAATTTTGAAATTACAACTGAATCGGAATTACATAAATTAAAATAAAAGAAAGAGATAAGCTATAGAGTAGTGGTTGCCTTGATTTTAGGAAGTGGGAGCCGGCTCTTGTTGTGATCCTCCAAGACGCGCCTCAAAAATAGGGAGAGAGGGCCGAGTGGTTTGAATTGTGAGGAGTGGCACGCCGTGAAGATAGGAGCCCTTGTTGCTGCGCTTTGGAGAGTTTGCCCGCCTTGGAATAGAGGAGAATGTGGGCTTTGAAGTGGGAATGATGGACGGTTATGTTGGTGTGGTGGTGGTGATGGCCGGAGCTAGTGTTTCCGGTAAGGCTGAGGCAATTTTGGTGGTGGTGATGAGGCTGATCCGATCTCCACAAACACAAACACAATTAAAGCACAAAACACAACAACTAGAAGACTCAAACAAAGAAAACAAGAGAAGAAAGGTTCGGCGATGATAGAATCACACAACCGAAGACTCAAGAACACAAACCAATGATGAACTCGGCAAAAGAACGGTGTTGGCACCAAAACGCGGCTCTGATACCAATTTGATACGGGGTTAGCCGTAATTGGCCCGATCTTGATGCGCAACGACTTTAAAATGCAAAAGAAACAACAAACAAAGGTGAATCGGTGGAAGCTAAGAAAGATGATCAAAAGGAACGAGAGGAAACCTTAGAACCGGATGGAGAAACCCTTTGGTGTTCGTAAACACCAAGAACAACCCAACCTGAATTGAAAGACCTCGTCTCCTACAACTCCACACAAGAGAGGACGAATCCTCAAGAGCACGAAGAGGATGCGTTGTGTCGCCTTCGATTACCAACTCGAAAGGAATTGATCTTCACAAACGACCAAGGCTATTTCGGATTGAACAAGACACGAACTCTCTCTTTTGGAAAGTTGCTATTTCAGAAATATGATTCTTGATAATGTGCTTGTTGCCGAAAATGGCAATTACAAAGGCCTTAAATACTTCTCTAAAGAAGCCGGCCCAAAAACACTAAAACATACTAAACCGAGTACTAAAAACATAGCAAACCGAGTCTAAAAATATCCAATCAAACACGGCTAAAAACATACTAAAAAGGGAAAGGAATGGAAGGTGCACACAAGTCATGCACTCAGCCATTATGAACCATCGTCAATGAGAAAGCCTTAGGTGTGGCCGTGACAACCTCCTCCGGGACTTGGTGTGCAAGTGTGGCTAGCTCATCTTGGAGACGACGAGCTTGGCTCCTAGTCATAGGACTGGATGGTGGTTGAGGTGTGGATGGTCCTCCATCACTCTTGGCCACCATTGAAAGACTCCCAAGCTTAGGAAGGAGAAGAAGGCTCCCCTTGGTCTAGATCTAGCTTCTAGAGGAACAAAGCCTCACCTTTGGAGGGTTGTTTCTCATCATTTGGAGTGGGCGATCCAAATGTCATATGTGTTTCGCCATTCCTCCTATGAGTACTATGATCATGTGTACATTGCCATCGGGTGCTTGACCGGCGACGCTTGGGATTGGTGGGTTTGGCTCCAAGGCAATCGTCGTCGACGTGGTTGGCCTCCCGTGGACAAATGGGATCAACTCCTCTACCTTATGGCTAGGCACAATGCCCCCGAGTCCATTTTCGCTTCCAAGAGCACCTATGGCCGCGCCTCCATTGTCACGCCCCCTCCGTCCACGGTGCACGCGCCCTCGTCGGCCATGATGCTCGCGCCACCGCTAGCCCCGCTGTTCTCGCCTCCGCCGACCCATGTGCCCCCGCCTCCGTCTGCCCGGACGCCAGCGGCCCCGGTGACCGCGCCCCTACCGGCACCGCTGCTCGCGCCTCCGCTGGCCACGGCGCCCCCGCCTCCATGTGCATTGACGCTGACGCCCCCATCGGCCCTAGTGCCCGCGTCGCCGCCCGCACCGCTGGCCGCCTCGCCGCTGCCCCTTATGCCCACGCCCATGCTGCACGCGGCGCGTGAGCCGCGGCCGCCAAGTACTCTGTCATGCACAATGCCCGATCCGGCGGCCGCAGCCGAGGAGACATGCGCCTTCAAAGCCCACCTCACGGCCATCGGCTCTCCACCGCTGCCAGGCCAGCTATTCCCCGGAGCGGTTCCCACCGCCCTCTTGGCACCACGCCCGTGCCTAACCGCTGAGGTAGGTGATGCTTTGTTGATGGCTCGGCTGGCCACGCCTTTGGCTCGGCTGGCCACGCCCTTGGCTCGGCCACTACTTGGTTGGCCGCCGCCCATACCCGCGAGCAGCCCCATGGCAACTCCTAGCGGCTTCCCTTTGAGCCCACCACATGGAGGCCCGCGCCCCATGGCTGCCCCACCGAAGGAGGCTTGCGCCTCGCTTCCGTTTCGGTCGGAGCCCTCATTGCTCCCGCCATTGCAAAGCTACCGCGGAGGCCGGCGGCCCCTAAACTCACAATCCGAGGAGCTCTCACCCCACGACCATCCGAGGAGCTCTCATGGGATGGGCCTTTTGGAACTCTCTCCTTTTGATGGCCGGCACAAGAAGGACCGGGACAAGATTGCCAACATCTTGTCCCCGAGGTATATGCTTCCCTCTCCTTGCCATGCTTACACTTTCATGATTTCCATTACTTTGTCTTTGCATGCACCCATGACCCTCCTTAGTCCTTTATCACCGGCGTGCGCCATTTTGGGTGACCTTGCGAGACCTTATTAGGGTGATCTTTCCCTTAGCCGAGAGTGTGAGCTTTGTATCCTTAGAGCCACCTTTAGGAGGATGTTGATTGAGGATGGCAATGAGTGCCATAGAGCATTTGGGAACACTACTTCTATGACAACTTTTGAGGATTATGCCTCCCAACCTACAATTGCCCTTATCTTGCCTAGGTTCCACCCTCCCGGCCCTTACACATCCATATCCCCCCCCCCCCCCCATCCACCCTTTGGGAAGACCTAGCTATGGTTTTTCTAACCGGATTGCACATGCTTAAGAAGGGGAGGGATTCCATTTATGTGTTGGGTAAGATATCCCCTAGGACAGATCATGGCATTTCTTGCCTACTCCCGGACCATACCACCGAGCTAGCTACCCTAACATTTGACATCGAGGCGAACTTCTATGGAATCCCTCGTACTATTGTGTTGGCTTGGGACCCTAGCCTTGTGGATCATTTTTGGAAACTTGGGTGGCTGAAATTTGGGAAAGGCATTCTCCTTGACATTAGTTGCCACCCCCACCCCGATGCCTTGCTTAGAGCCATTCTTCGGGACCCACCACACCGTTGGCTGCCATTTCCCTTGCTTGTTGCGTTTGCTTGTCATAGGATGTTGGCACACATGTTCACACCGTTTGCAAGGTTTCTAGCCCGGCGCCGCTCCGAGCCTCTCCCTTTCTTCGACTCCTTACCTAGGCCCAGCCGTAGACCAACCACGAGCCATTGGATGCACTCACGTTTTCTTGTTAAGTTACATTGTTGTAGGTCCATCCCGCCGGCTGCCTTGCTTGCCAATGAGGCCCCCCAAATTGTGGTGCCCAAGGAGCCGCCCAACGGCTCTCGTATGCTCATATTTCTTTGTGTTAGTGGCGGTCTCCCTCACTCCACCTTCACCTTTAAGAAGGGGAGACGCGCCACCACACTTTCTTCATCTCCCGGACTTCCGACATCGTCGAAGCGAGGACGCTTTGAAGCCAAGAAGGGGAGAGTGATGAGTCCCGGTACATGACAACCAAGATGTCGGCGCATCAATGCCACGACACTCAAGCATCGACAATGCTTCGATTCCAAGGCATCTATGCGCCCGTCTATATCCAAGCCTTATGGCTTTTATCCTCTTTGTATTATTAGTCATTTAGTTTCATTAGCCTAGTCTTGCCTTAGTGAGTGTGAAGAGTCATTTGCACATGTGCTTCAACTCACTAAGGCCCATTAGAAGCTTTCTTTGTTGGCTTGATGTCATGACTATATAAACACTTGTAATGCCTTCCTTTTCCCCTAGTTGAAGAATTAAGGAGTGGCAAAGCCTAAGGTAGAGTCTTAACTCCCCTAGTCAGCCACTATCTTCTATCAACTCCAAATCTTCAATATTCCATCTCTTTTCCCTCATCAAATCGTGTGAATCTCTCAAGCTCACAAAGCTCTCGTTCAAACCAAGCAAGCTCGGCCAAGGAACCTCCAAGAGAGGTTCCCTTGGCATTCCCACCATCCACTTCTCCCCTCGGTGACTCCCCTTGGTGACCCATCTCTCCCACGGCCGAGAACCCCTCTCAAAGGCCATTGGAGACCACTCAAGCTCAAGGAAGGAGAGAAATCTCTAGCTTAGGCACAATCTAGCTTCTCTTGGGAAGAAAGGTTCCATTGGGAACTTTGATTCTCATCAGACGGATCCCCATACAAGGACGTGGGGTCACGAGTGCGGCTTTGCTGGCGCCGGCCCGGCAGCGGACGAGCCGGATAAGGCCAATATGGCTCGGCCATGGGGACTCACCTAGCACAAGCAAGAGGCAAACCAAGTAAAGAGTCCCAAGCAAACAAAGCAATTCATACTTAATAAAATATGAATAACTTAGGCCTAAGACAATCTAATCAAAGCAATGCAAGCAATAAGGCAAGCAAATCAAGGCTCTAGGCAACCAAGGCAATCATACCAATAAAGAGGGAGCAATCTAAGCATAGGCAACAAGCAAGGCACAATGATGGCTCAAGTCAAGAGTAATGGGAGGCTAAGGTCGTGTGACTTGAGGACATGGGGCGGGCTAAAGCACTTCCACGCAAAGCCCAATTGGATGGCTTAGACTAGATGAGGGAATGCCGAAAATGACTAAGGATGACAAGTCTAGATGAGAGCACAATTCGGCTACCCTATGGGCCCAAGGAGAGGTGGATTGTGGTGACAAGCAACATAGAGGAATATGGAGAGATAGGCTTAGTGGCCCATGGTGCCTAGGGGAGGTGACAGAGCCCACCAAAGAATGTGGCCCAACCGAAAAAAGAAAAATTGGAATGAACCTTCTCTTGATTTTTTTTTTTGTATTCCGACTCTCTGATTTATTTTTATTTTTTTGTATTGATGGGCCTTTTGCCTTTTCTTGGCCTCTTGTTTTGAATGAGGCTTTTTCTAACAATGGAAGAGCAAGGTCCAAATGGAAGACATGTAACTAGAGAGGAGGTGGGGCCACACAAAGGCCTTTGAATGTTACTTAGAGCCAGCACCAAGGGTGTGTTTGAAGACAAAATTCCAATTTGTGTGTGGGACAAGGAGGAGAAGAGGAAAAGGGGGTTGTTGACTTGCCACAAATGATCCCCCCTTTTTTGAAGCCCACAAAGAGGAAGTTTTCAAGCACTCTAACCCACACAAATCAGCCAAGAATCAAATTTGGCATTTACCCAAACAACCTAAGACAACCAAGAATGCTAAGAAGGAAAGCACTTCTAGCCTTTGCCAAAAATACCTAAAGTCACATGCACACTTAACAATTCAAAATGGAGCTAGCATTGGGAGAGGGGCACGTGGCTGGCCATGGGGGATGGTGATGGTGGATGTAGGGTGGTGGTGGTGGTGGCAGCAAGGCGGCGGACGCCGTGGTCCGGTCGCCGAAGGTAGTGGAGGTCGCCGGAAAATGATTTTTGTGTGTTTTGGGGCTGTTTTTGGGAGGGAAGTAAAGTCCAACTAAACTAAACACTAAACTAGCATGCAAACAAGAAAAAAAGCATGGAAACAAGGAAAAACTGAGCATGAACAACCGAACACAAAACATGAAGAAACAAGAAAAAATTGAAACTAGCTAGAGGGGAAATGAGCATGAACACATGGTCAACATAGAAGCAAGAAAAGAACTCATGAAAGCTATGAAAGTAACTCCAAAAACTGAATTTGAGAGGGGAAAAGAAAAACTTAGCTTGGACAATGGCTCTTGATACCAATTGATGAGAATCAAACCCCCAAAGAGGTTCTTCTTCCCAAGAGAGAGTAGATCGTGTCCAAGGCTTGTTCCTTCTCCTTCCTAAGCTTGCTAGATCTTCAATGGCGTGTGAGGGAGAACCACGGCCGAGAGGGATGAAGAGGGAATGAGGGGGTCGCCGGCGGTCCTTGGGTTCACGGCCAAGGGAACCTCTCCTAGAGGTTCCTTGGCTTGGTCGGACTTGGACCCAAGATGTTGAACGAGTTCACTTTGAGAGGAGATGAGATTGAAGAAGGAAGATGCAAGAGATTTGGAAGCTTAGAGTGAAAGAAATAAGCGGCGGCCTAGAGGGAGATAAACTCAACCTTAGGCAATGCCACTTCTATATTCTTCACTAGTTTGTTTACAAGGAATGGAAGGCATATAAATACTAGAGTGTTGGAGGTCTTGGCCACATGGCCTTTCTAAGCTAAAGGGTCTCTTGGGCTAGAAGTCCATAAACAAATGGCTTCACACACCCAAAGAGGTAATGCTAGCAATAAAAGACATCATATTAAAAATAGAAGGATAAAAGCCTTAGAGGCTTGGATATAGGCGCGCGCATGAATGCCCTGGAATCGAAGCATGGTCGATGCTTGAGTGTCGTGGCATTAACGCGTCGGCGCCTTGGTGGTCAATCACCGGGACTCATCAAAAGATAACAAAGAGGAGTTTAAATACTCTAGGGTTTTCCAAGTGGGCTAGCTGCACATGATGAGAATCAAACCCTGAAAGAGGTTCTTCTTCCCAAGAGAAGCTAGATCGTGTCCAAGCTAGGGTTCCTTCTCCACTCTTGAGCTTGAATGGTCTCCACTAGTCTTTGGAAGGGGCTCTCGGTCGTGGGGGAGAGGGGTCACCAAGGGAGGCACCGAGAGGAGGTGAGAATGGTGGGAGTGCCAAGGGAACCTCTCTTGGAGGTTCCTTGGCCGAGCTTGACTTGTTTGAATGAAAGCTTGTGAGCTTGAGAGATCCACAACGAGTTTGATGAGAGAAAGAAAGATTGGAATGTTGAAAGCTTGAGTTGAAAGAAGATAGTGGCTGCCTAGGGGAGATATACTCTTACCCAAGGCAATGCCACTCTTTAATTCTTCAACTAAGGTTACAAGGAAGCCAAAAATGGCTTTAATTAGTCTAGGCATCAAGCCAACAAGGGAAAACTCTAATGGGCCTTTGTAAGTTAAAGCCTATGTGCAAATGGCTCTTCACACTCACCAAGGCAAGACTAGAATAATGAAACTAAATAATCCAAAAATACAAAGAGGATAAAAGCCTTAAAGGCTTGGATATAGGCGTGCGCATGAATGCCTTGGAATCGAAGCATGGTCGATGCTTGAGTGTCGTGGCATTAACGCATCGGCGCCTTGGTGGTCAATCACCAGGACTCATCACTCTCCCCTTCTTAGCTTTGAAGCGTCCTCGCTTCGACGGTGTGGGAAGTCCGGGAGATGGAGGAAGTGTGGTGGCGCGTCTCCCCTTCTTAAAGGTGACGGTGGAGTGAGGGAGACCGCCACTAACACAAAGAATCCTGAGAATACGAGTCATGGGGCGGCTCATTGGGCACCACAAGTTGGGGTCCTCATGGGCAAGCATGGCAGTCGGCTGGGTGGACCTACAACAATATAACTCAACAAAAAAATGTGAGTCCATCATACGGCTCCGGGTGGGACTAATGTTGAGGAGAGGGTCATTCCCAAATTTTAGCCACCAATGTTTCAAAAAACGATCCACAGGGTCCCAAGCCAACACAATAGTATGAGGGAGTCCATAGAAGTTCGCCTCGGTTTCAAATGTTAGGGTAGCTAGCTCGGTGGTAGGGTCCGAAAGTAGGCAAGGAATGCCATGATCTCTCCTAGGGGGTACCTTACCCAACACATAAATGGAGTCCCTCCCCTTCTTAAGCATGTGCAATCTGGTTAGAAAAACCATAGCTAGGTGTTACTAAGGGTGGATGGGGTTAATATGGGTGTGTAAGGGCCGTGAGGGTGGAACCTAGGCAAAATAAGGGCAATTGTAGGTTTGGAAGCATAATCCTCGAAAGTTGCCATGGAAGTAGTGTTCCCAAATGCTCTATGGCACTCATTGCCATTGTCAATCAACATCTTCCTAAAGGAGGTTCTAAGGATACAAAGCTCACCCTCTCGGATACGGAAGACATCATCCCAAGAATGTCTCGCAAGGTCACCCAAAGTGGCATACGCCGGTAAGATAGGACTAAGGAGGGTCTCGTGTGCATACAAAGACAAGAAAATGGAAATCATGGAATTGGGAGTATGACAAGGAGAGAGAAGCATATACCTCGGAGACAAGATGTTGGCAATCTTGTCTCGGTCCTTCTTGTTCCGGCCATCAAAAGGAGAGAGTTCCAAAAGGCCCATCCCATGTGAATGGCGCTAGCCAAGCGGTGCATGTATCTCCAAGAGGACAAGTGATAAGAATCAAGGTCCCCAAAGGACCCTTCTTCCCTAGAGAGAGTGGATTGTGCCTAAGCTAGGGCTTCTTCTCCTTCCTTGAGCTTGAATGGTCTCCAATGGCCTTTGGAAAGGGAGTCTCGGCTGTGGGGGAGTTGAATCACCAAAGGAAATGCCAAGAGGAGAGACGAATGGGGGAGGTGCCAAGGGAACCTCTCTTGGAGGTTCCTTGGCCGAGATTGACTTGTTCGAACAAGAGGTATGTGAGCTTGAGAGATTCACACGATTGATGAGGGAAAGAGAGATTGGAATGTTGAAAGCTTGAGTTGAAAGAAGATAGTGGCTGCCTAGAGAGAGTTAAGACTCTACCTTAGGCTATTCCACTCTTAATTCTTCAACTAGTTAGAAAATGAAGGCAATACAAGCTTTAAATAGTCTAGGTCTCAAAGTGGACTAGGAACCATTCCACAAATGGGTCCACACGCCCATAAAAGGAAATGCAACTTAAATAACTAAGAAAGGGATAAAAGCCAAAGGCTTGGTGGATGGCGTGCGCCTTGATGCCTTAGAGTCGAAGCCATGGTGCTTGATTGTCGTGGCATGGAGGCGTCGGCGCCGGGACTAGTCCGAGGTGAGGCATGATAGTGATCTTGGCCCAAGGCCGGAATGCTCGCCTTGGCTTGGACTTGTGATGGCTCGATGGACTAGGCCATTGATGGCTTGGGCCATAGCTCGGGCTCGGGCCCTAGTCACCGGGCCTTGAATGCCCTTGTCGATGGGTGTATGGCACTCATCACTCTCCCCTTCTTGAGGGAGAATTATCCCCAATTCTTCATCATACTCCGGTGGAACATATGGAGACAAATCAGCCACGTTGAAGATGGGGTGAGCACCGTACTTCTCGGGGAGGTCAACTTCATAAGCATTGTCGCCGAACCGACGAAGGATGCGGAAAAGACCAGCTCCCCGAGGGGTTGAGTTTGGATTGGCGGTGAGCTTTGAATCTTTCCTTGCGCAAATGGACCCACACGAGGCCGCCCGGGGCAAAGACAACACGATGCTGGCCTTTGTTGTTGTGGGCCTCGTATTGGGCTGTGTGGCGTTCGAGTTGCACCCGGGTCCGCTCGTGGAGCTCGCGGATGAAGTCGGCGCGCTTGGCTCCTTGCGGGTGCTCGGCAATGGCCAACGGGTGGGGCACCATGTCTAGCGGTGTGATGGGGTTCCGGCCATAGACTACTTCAAATGGTGTAAGCCTAGTCACCGTATGCATGGACCTATTATACACAAACTCAACATATGAAAGTAAGTCCTCCCACTTGCGTGGGTTGGCCCTAAGGACGGCTCGAAGCAAGGAACCCAAGGTTCGGTTGGTGACCTCGGTTTGCCCATCTGTTTGGGGGTGGCAACTAGTAGAGAATAAGAGGTTGGTGCCTAGTTTGCCCCACAATGTCCTCCAAAAGTGTCCCACAAACTTAGGGTCCCTATCCGACACTATGGTTCTAGGGATTCCATGCAACTTAACCACATGATCAAAGAAGAGGAAAGCAATTTCTGAAGCATTGTTGGTGGTCTTGCAAGAGATAAAGTGAGCCATCTTGGAGAACCTATCAACGACAACAAATATGGAATCCCTCCCCTTATTAGAAGTTGGCAACCCGGTTATGAAGTCCATGGAAATGTCCTCTCAAGGGGCCGAAGGAATGGGTAATGGAGTGTAAAGGCCATGGGGTTGGGTCCTAGAGTTGGCATGATGGCAAGTAATGCAAGCCTTGCAAAACATGGACACATGATGGGCCATTTTGGGCCAAAAGAAGTGCTCTCTAAGGGATGCGAGTGTCTTAGCCACACCAAAGTGACCACGACCCTCGTGGGCTTCCTTAATCAAAAGTTGCCTAATTGAAGAACTAGGGATGCACAACTTGCCCGCTCGATATAGGTAGAGCCCTCATCCAAGAAATAACTCTCAAACTCTCCCCGACGGGAACATTCCTCAACAATATGGCTAAAGAAAGGGTCTTGAGCATATAATGATTTAAGCATAGAAAAACCCAAAACTTTAGCATCAAGATGAGCAAGAAGAAGGTACCTTCGGGAGAGAGCATCGGCCACTACATTGTCTTGGCCCTTCTTGTGCTTCACCACATAGGGAAAAGTCTCCATGAACTCCACCCATCGAGCATGCCTTCGACCAAGGTGAGCTTGACTCTTCAACTAAGCAAGAGCCTCATGATCGGAGTGGATGATGAATTCCTATAGCCACAAATAATGTTGCCAAGTCTTGAGCACCCGGATCAAGACGTAGAGCTCCTTGTCATAGGTGGGGTAGTTGAGGGCCGCCCCCGAAAGTTTCTCACTAAAGTAGGCTATGGGGCGACGGTCTTGGAAAAGCACCCCTCCTATGCCAATGTTGGAGGCATCACATTCCACCTCAAAGACTTTGGCAAAGTCGGGAAGTTGGAGAAGCGGAGCATGGCACAAGCGATCCTTGAGCAAGTTGAAAGCGGCCTCATGCTTGTCTTGCCAATCAACCTCAACACCCTTCTTGGTAAACTCATGCAATGGGGATGCGATGGTACTAAAGTCACGAACAAAACGCCTATAGAACCCGGCAAGACCAAGGAATGATCTCACCATGGTTGCGGTTGAAGGGCGTGGCCATTCCATGATCGCTCGGACCTTCTCTTCATCAACACGCAGCCCCTCCTTGCCCACCACATAGCCAAGGAAGATGGTCGAGGGGGCACAAAAGGTGCACTTCACAAGGTTGGCATATAGCTTCTTCTTGCGTAGGCACTCAAAAACAACCCTCAAATGCATCGTGTGGTCTTCCAAGGACTTGCTATAGATGAGGATGTCAGCAAAATAGACCACCACGAACTTGCCCAAATAGGCCCTCAAAACATGGTTCATGAGGCGCATGAAGGTGCTAGGGGCGTTGGAGAGCCCAAATGGCATGACAAGCCACTCATATAGGCCATACTTGGTCTTGAAAGCGGTCTTCCACTCATCGCCTTCTCTCATGCGGATTTGATGATATCCACTTTTGAGATCCACCTTTGAGAAGAAGATGGCACCATGAAGTTCATCAAGCATATCATCCAACCTCGGAATGGGGTGCGATACTTGATGGTGATTTGGTTGATGGCCCGACAATCCACACACATTCGCCACGAACCATCCTTCTTGGGTACAAGTAGCACCGGGATCGCGCATGGACTTAGGCTCTCTCGGACATGGCCCTTGTCCATGAGCACTTGAACTTGCTTTTGTAGCTCGGCGGTCTCCTCGGGCCTAGCTCGGTAAGCCGCTCGGTTGGGAAGGGATGCGCCCGACACTAAATTAATTTGGTGTTCTATGCCGCGCACCGGGGGCAACCCATTCGGGATCTCACCCGGCGTGACATCAGCGAACTCTTTCAACAAAACCGAGATGCAAGGAGGCAAGGCGGTGGTTGCGGCCGTAGTGGCAAGGCAATGGTGGGGCACAAGAAGAAAGCACGGGCGGCGGCCTTGGAGCACCAGAGCTAGGTGGCGGTGCCGAGCCAAAAGGAGGCGTTGCTCACACCGCCCTTGGAGAGTGGCCGGGCTGCCGAGCTTGGCCGAGGGATGTGCCGTCGACACGGGCACCACATTGGGGGAGGCGGGGGCTGTGCCGGTGATGAGCGCGCCGGCTACGGGACGCTCACCCTTGCCCGGGCATTGAGGCACCGTGGCAGAAGGAGCTAGAGGGGCCGGCTGCCTTGGCGCCGAGCTTGTGGAGGCGCGGACACGAGCAGCGGGCACGGCCGGTGGTGTCGGGTCCTTGGGTGTCTCCATGGCCTTGAGGCGATTGCGCTCGACTTGATCTTCTAGGATCTCCCAGGGGTCATGGGCAATAAAGTGATTCGCTTCCCGCCATGGACAAACACGAAGGTGTTGAGGAAGCCATCATGGATCACCCTTCGGTCAAATTGCCAAGGCCTACCTAGAAAAAGGTGAGTGGTATCCATAGAAATAACATCACAAAGACTTTTATCAATATAATGACCAATAGAGAAAGTGATGTGTCATTGCCTTGATACCACATCACCTTTACCTTCGGAAAGCCATTGAAGGTTATATGGTTGAGGGTGGGGAGTGGTGTTGAGGTTGAAGTGCTTGACCACCCTCTCGTTGATAATGTTGGCACAAGATCCTCCATCAATGATCACGCTCAAAGAAGCGGAGCCCATGAGACACCTCGTATGAAAGAGGTTCTCCCTTTGATCGCGGATGTCAACCTCCCTTGCCGAAAGGACTCGGCGGGCCACGAGGCCAAGGGGTGTCCCGAAACCATGCTCCAAAGGTGCACAATCAAACTCGGCATAGGGAACCTCCTCGGTGGTCACAACATCGTCCTCCTCCGGGCCCTCATCATCATCCTCAAAGGACTCGTATCCACCTTGGGAGGTGAACAAGATGCGTTTGTTGTTCAGGCAATCCCTTTGAAGGTGGCCACGACCACCGCACTTGAAACATGCCCGGTCACTTGAGCGCTCGGTGGAGGGCACTTGGGGGCGAGCGGCTGCATGGGGGCCGCGAGGTGGGGCGGCGAGACGCGCGGCGCTGGCTGGGGTGGCAGTGGCCGCGGAGGGGCTGGCGCGGGGCGGCGTGACTGGGCGGGCGGCCGGCGGAGGGCCGCTTGAGGAGCTCGGAGCAAACGGGGCCCTAGGCACTTGGGTGCGCGCCCAAGAGGCTCGCCTCTTCCTTTGGAGTTGGGTATGGATCTCCATGGCGGTGTGGGTAAGAGCGTTGATGATGAGAATCAAACCCCTCCAAAGGAGTTCTTCTTCCCAAGTGAGGCTAGATCGTGCCTAGGCTGAGTTTCTTCTCCTTCCTTGAGCTTGAGGGGCCTCCAATGGAGCTCAAGGGGTGGTCACGGCTGGGAGGAGAGATGAGCCACCAAGGGAGTCACCGTGGAGAGATGTGGGCTGTAGGGATGCCAAGGGAACCTCTCTTGGAGGTTCCTTGGCCGAGCTTGAGGTGTTGAACGAGAGCTTGAGAGATTGAGTGTGTCACACGAGATTGATGAGAGGGAGAGAGTTGGAATGATGAAGGTTTTGAGTTGATAGAAGAAAGTGGCTGCCTAGGGGAGTTAAGACTCTACCTTAGGCTTTGGCCACTCTTTAATTCTTCAACTAAATGAAATAGGTAGCCACAAGTTGGCTTAAATAGTCATGACATTAAGCCAATAAGGAAAAGCTTCTAATGGGCCTTAGTGAGTTGAAGCCCATATGCAAATGGCTCTTCACACTCAATAAGACAAGACTAGACAAAATAAACTAAATAACCAAAAATACAAAGAGGATAAAAGCCTTAGAGGCTTGGTTATAGGCGCGCGCATGAATGCCTTGGAATCGAAGCATGGTCGATGCTTGAGTGTCGTGGCATTAACGCGTCGGCGCCTTGGTGGTCAATCACCGGGACTCATCACTCTCCCCTTCTTAGCTTCGAAGCGTCCTCGCTTCGACGGTGTAGGAAGTCCGGGAGATGGAGAAAGTGTGGTGGCGCGTCTCCCCTTCTTAAAGGTGAAGGTAGAGTGAGGGAGACCGCCACTAACACAAAGAATCTTGTGCATACGAGAGTCGTCGGGCGGCTTCTTGGGCACCACAATGGGGGGCCTCATGTGCAAGCATGGCAGTCATCGGAAGAGACCTACAATAATGCAACTGAACAAGCCAAAGAAAGGTCAGCCAACGGTGTGTGTGGGGGGGGGGGGGGGGTCCTAAGGATGGCTCTAAACATGGCTACGAGGTGTAGGTGGCCACTAATGTCAAGTGTAAAGCTCTTCCAAAATTTCAGCCACCAAATCTCCCAACAACGACCCATAAAGCTAGGGTCCCAAGCCAACACACTAGTACAAAAGAGTCCATCTAAGAGTACCCCGGGGTCAATGGGAAGGGTAACTAATCCGAGGGCCAAGTGTGTAATGCGACAAGGGATGCCATGACCCATCCTAGGGGGGTGTTTACCTAACACACCAATGGAATCCCTCCCCTTCTTAGGCGTGGCCAATCCGGTTAGAAAGACCAAGGCTAGGTCTTCCCAAGGGGTGGGTGGATGAGCTAGGTGTGTGTAGGGACCGAGAGGGACCCTATGCAAGAGAGAGGCAAGTGTAGACCAAAAGATATAATCCTGAAAAGTTGCCATGGGTATTGTGGTCCCAAATTCTCTACGGCACTCAATGGCATTCTCAATCAACAATGGCATAAGAGAGGTCCTAAAGGCACAAAACTCACCCACTCGGAGTAGGAAATCATCATCCCAATAATTGCCCACAAAGTTACCCAAAATGACACCCATCGGGGCTAGAGGACCAAGGAGGGTCTCGGGGTCATGCAAGGACAAAGAAACGGAAATCAATATTGATGCGGGGATTAGCCGCGAGTGGCCCGATCTAGACGCCAAGAGACTCGAATGGAAGATGGAGGTGGAAACAAGAGAAAACACAAGAGAACAAGTTAGCAAATGATAGGAAACAAAGAAATAAACAAGGATATAGGAACAACCGAAAGATGCAATGGAGAGACCCTTGGCAAACAATGTCGCCAATAACCAAACCAATGTGCACAAACGACCTTTCCTTCTACAATCTCCCACAACGATGGACGTGTCCAAAGAGCAAGAGAAGGAGGCGAGTGAAGCCTTGGAGCACCAAGATCATAGACGAAATTGACACAACGCAAGAGCAACCTAGCAAGTTTGAATCAACTTTGAGAAAACACTCCCATGGAGCTCTCAATCTTCATAATGCATAAAGCAAAGGTTCATAACTGGGGAAAAACTGAGTTACAAAGAAAGCTAAAGGTCTTAAATAGCCTAAGGGGTCGGCCCATAAAAGCCCAACAAGAACCGAGACAAAAGGAGTTTAACTGGGGGAAACTCGGCCCAGACCCGGCCGAGTTTCAGGCCGAGTCAGGATGGGGGCAGCTTCACTGGGACAAACTCGGCCTGGACCCGGCCGAGTTTGGGGCCGAGTCAGGGCCTTGTCGTGGCTTTGCTTCTCTGGGCGCAACTCGGCCTGGACCCGGCCGAGTTTGGTGGCTTGGGGCCGAGTCAGGGCCCTACAACTCTTTAGTGCTTTGTTCGTCTTGGCTCGGCTTGGCTTGAAAGGTCACCAACGTCTTTAGCTTCGTCTCGGTGAAGTCTTCAACTTGGGCGGGTTTCCTTGAGACATGTTGGCTAGCCAAGTTCTCGAACTCTTCTTGCATGAGCTTGGCTTGAGCTCTTGTGAGTGGCCCACCTCCTCTTGCGGACACCTTGGTTGAGGTCTTGGATGCTCCCGCATCATTCTCCCCTTCTTGAAAAGGATTTGACCTCGAATCATCGTCTTCCTCCTCGGAGAGATATGGGGTGAGGTCGGCGACATTGAATGTGGGGCTAACTCCATAATCGTCTGGTAGCTCCAAGACGTAAGCATTGTCTCCAACACGGCGTAGTACTTTGAAGGGGACATCTCCTCTTGGTGAAAGCTTGGACTTGCGCTTCTCGGGAAAACGCTCCTTCCTCAAATGCACCCACACAAGATCTCCGGGTTGAAACACCAAGCGGCGGCGCCCTTTGTTGGCCTTGGCTGCGTTGCGCGCCGCCTTGACATGAAGCTTGTCCCTCGTGCGCTCATGTAGCTCCTTGATGAACTCCAAATGTTTACCTGCATCAAAGCTTTCTCTATCCTTCATGGGGAAGGGGGTGAGATCAAGTGGGGTTAAAGGATTCACACCATAAACACACTCAAAGGGGGTCAATTGGGTGGAGGAATGGATGGTTCTATTATAAGCAAACTCCACATGTGGTAAGGCATCTTCCCAAGCCTTGAGATTCTTCCTAATAATGGCTCTAAGAATGGTGGTTAAGGTCCTATTAGTCACCTCCGTTTGACCATCGGTTTGGGGGTGACTAGATGTAGAGAACAATAACCTAGTTCCTAGCTTGCTCCAAAGTGTCTTCCAAAATGAGCTAAGGAACTTCACATCCCGGTCACTTACTATAGTCCTAGGTGCACCATGCAACCTAACAATCTCCCTAAAGAAAAGGCTAGCTACATTGGGTGCATCATCGGTCTTATGGCAAGCTATGAAGTGAGCCATCTTAGAGAAGCGATCAACAACCACAAAGATCGAATCTCTCCCCTTCTTAGTCCTAGGCAATCCCACAATAAAATCCATCGATATGTCCTCCCAAGGGGCTGTAGGAATGGGCAAAGGGCTATACAATCCATGGGGCTTTAGCTTAGACTTAGCCTTCAAACAATCCAAACACCTCTTCACTAGGTGCTCAACATCCCTAAGCATGTGTGGCCAAAAGAAATGAGTATGCAGCATGTGATGTGTTTTGTCCCTCCCAAAATGTCCCATCAATCCACCCCTATGGGCTTCCTCAACAATCAACAATCGAAGGGAACATCGAGGTATGCACACTTTATCAACTTTGTACAAGAATCCATCAAACAAGTAATACTTATCCAATGAACCTTTTAGCACACAATGCTTGTAAATATCACCAAAATCCACATCATCCACATATAACTCTTTTATGTATGCAAATCCTAGAACCTTAGAGTCTAATGTGGTGAGTAATGCATGTCTCCTAGAAAGTGCATCGGCAACTACATTGTCTTTCCCTTTTTTGTACTTGATCACATAAGAAAAAGTCTCAATAAATTCCATCCATCTACCATGCCTCCTATCAAGTTTATCTTGACTCCTAAAGTGTTTTAAGGACTCATGATCGGTATGCAAAACAAACTCTCTAGGCCATAGGTAATGTTGCCATGTCTTAAGTACTCTAAACAATGCATAAAGTTCCTTGTCATATGTAGAGTAGTTTAGACATGCACCTTTCAATTTTTTACTAAAGAAGGCAATAGGCTTACCTTCTTGTATGAGCACTCCCTCCAATGCCAATCCCACTAGCATCACATTCCACTTCAAAGGGCCGTGTGAAATCCGGGAGAGCTAGCAATGGTGCTTGGGTTAGCTTCTCCTTCAAGTTGTTGAATGCTCTTTCTTGGGCTTCCTCCCATTTGAATGGACTATTTTTCTTTGTAATCTCGGTCAAGGGGGCAGCAATGGTGCTAAAGTCCTTGACAAATCTCCTATAAAAGCTCGCTAGTCCATGGAAGCTCCTCACTTGGCTAATGGAAGTCGGTGTTGGCCAATCTTGAATTGCTTTGATCTTCTCTTCATCCACTTGCAGCCCTTGTGTACTCACTACAAAACCAAGAAAAATGACCTCATTAGTGTAAAAGTCACATTTCTTCAAGTTGGCATACAAGCGCTCTACTCTAAGAGTAGAAAGGACTTCCCTTATGTGTCTCTCATGCTCCTCTTGGGTCCTGCTGTAGATAAGAATGTCATCAAAGTATACTACAACAAATTTCCCAATATAGTTCCTCAAAATATAATTCATTAGTCTCATAAAAGTAGAGGGAGCATTTGTCAAACCAAATGGCATTACAAGCCACTCATAGAGCCCAAACTTCGTCTTGAAGGCTGTTTTCCATTCGTCTCCTTCCTTCACCCGGATTTGATGGTATCCACTCCTTAGATCAATCTTTGTGAAGATGGTGGCACCATAGAGCTCATCTAGCATGTCGTCCAACCTTGGAATTAGATGGCGGTACTTGATGGTGATGTTGTTGATGGCTCTACAATCAATACACATCCGCCATGTGTTGTCCTTCTTAGGCACAAGTAGGACCGGCACGACACAAGGTGATAGGCTCTCTCTCACATAACCCTTATCTAGGAGCTCTTGCACTTGGTTTTGGATTTCTTGGCTCTCCTTAGGGTTCATCCTATAAGCGGGCCTATTGGGTAGAGTGGCACCGGGGATAAGGTCAATTTGGTGCTCTATGCCTCTCAAATGGGGGTAGGCCATGGGGTATCTCATCCGGAAACACATCACTAAGCTCCTCAAGAAGGGCTTGGATTCTAGGGGGTAGTGTAGCCTTGTCCTCTTCACTTAGCATGGTTAGTTCTTTGCACAAGAGCATAAGGGTGGTGTCTAGGGGTAGGTACATACCTTGTAGCTCACTCTTGGATGCTACTAAGACACTTGAAGGTTGGGTGGCTAAAGCTTGGCTCGGTTTGGTCATGGATGGTGATTGGGTTTCCGAAGCCTTCCCCTCCTTCACATTCTCTTCTTCCCTTCCCATGGCCTTTCTCTTCTCATACTCCTTTGCCACTTGAGATGGCGTCATAGGCTTGAGCACAACAGATTTTCCATTGAAAGGAATGGCGGTTGGTTAGACCATCATGCGTCACCTTCCTATCATATTGCCATGGACGACCTAGTAAGATATGACAAGTTTGCATAGGCACTACATCACACAAAATAGTATCTTCATAGTGCCCTAGTGTCATAGTGACCTTAACTTGCTTGGTAACCCTCAATTCAGCACAATCATTCATCCAGTGCAATCTATAAGGCCTAGGGTGACGAATTGTAGAAAGTTGTAATTTTTAAACCATTTCAGAACTAGCAATATTACAGCAACTTCCTCCATCTATGATCATATTACACACCTTGCCTTTTACCAAACAACGAGTATGAAACAAAATTTCTCATTGATTATCTTCACATGGAGCCGGTTTCACATGCATAGTTCTCCTAACAATCAATGACTCACCATGCTCATACTCAATTTCATTCTCATCATCCAAATCATTGTCATGCAGCTTATCATCATCACAAACATCATGCTCATCATCACATTCAGATTCAGATTCATAAAGTCCTAGGGAATTAATCATGAGAGTTCTAGTGTTAGGACATTCCCTAGCAACATGACCTCTATCTTGGCATTTATAACACACAATGTCTCTAGCTCTAGTGGGAGGGTTAGAAGTACTCCCTTTGGGGCCATTGGAGGCCACGGCTGGCCTTGGGCTTGGTGCGGAGGGTGTTGGTTGAACATTCTTCTTTGGCCCTCCTTGCTCCCAATGAGGCTTGGATGGTTGCCCCTTGTCCTTTGCTTGAAAAGGCTCTCTTCCATAGGGTTGGTAGCCTCGGTTTTGATTTGGACCCTTCCAAGAGTTGGGCATCCCACTTTGCATTCTTCCTCCTTGGTACCTACCCTTATTTCTCTTCTCAATTTTGACGGCTAAGTGGAGCAATTCTGTCATGGTAGCATATGGAAACATATCTATTTCATTAGCCAATTGAGAATTAAGGACTCAAAGGTACCTAGCCATGGTGGTCTCTTCATCTTCATCCACGTTGGCCCTAACCATAGCAACTTGCATAGCATTGTAGGTCTCTTCGGCACTCATGGACCCTTGCTTCAAATTCTCTAGTCTTTGTCTTATCTCTCGTGCATGGTGTTGTGGCACGAAACGAGCTCTCATCATGGCTTTCATTTGGTCCCATGTGGCCACGGCTGGATCAAGGGCTCATCTCCTTTCTTTCACAAGGTTATCCCACCAAATTAGTGCATAACCATTGAATTCAAGGGTGGCGAGTTGTACCTTCTTGTGCTCGGGAAAATTGTGGCAACTCCAAATTTGTTCGATTTTTGTCTCCCAATCCATGTACACATCCGGATCACATTTTCCTTCAAAGGATGGGATCTTCACTTTGATTTTGCCAATACCATCTTGCTCGGGTTCTCGACCTCAGACCTAGGTAGCCACGACGGGGCATAGGCTCCCATTCTTCATCTTCCCATTCCTCTTCCTCTTCATGGGTACGCCTTGGATCCTCATAATAGCCACGTCTTGGCTCCTCACGATAGGTGCACCTTGACCCCTGAAATCTATTAAAAGGGTTAGGAGCAAAAGGTCTCCCTCCTTGCCCAGGGGAAGTGGTGGCCGCGGGCACTTGGTGCGCTTGGAGAGGCACGGTGTTGGAAGGTCCTCCCGGCTCGAGGTTGGAGCCTAGGGGCACGAATACGGGTGGGGTCGGCCTTGCCTCCAATGCTCCAATCCGGTGGGTCAATTGGACGAGGTTGTCCGACATCGTCTTAAGCATGGTGAACATCTCGGGGGTCACCACGGGGGACCCTTCTTCGGTTGATGGGGTGTCATCACCTTCATTAGCCATGATCAACAAACTCAAAGAAAACAAATTAGGGTTAGTGAAAACAAAACAATCCTCACAAGTGTTTGATCACTCGTGTGTTTGATCACTCACTCTCTTGTTGATTCGATACAAGCTTTGGAATGTAAGGTTGCCTTGAGAGAGACAAAATCTTCAATAGAACTTGGTGAACTTAGACAACACAAACCAAAGGTGAGAATAGCTCTTGGATCATAGAGAATGACAATGCAATTGGGTGGAACTAAAATATGTGTTTGGACTTGGAAATGAGCCCAAGGGACACACAATGGAAGCTCAAACACAATTGGACTCAATACGATCACACAAGAAGACTCAATGAAAAAGTGTTTAGAAGACCCAACAAAGCAATGTTATATCTAGCATGTAATACCAATGCTCATGACTTGTGAACAATTGCCAATGATATGAAATGTGTTTAGGGAAGGTGAGTAGGGTATCAAGCTTGGGCTAGGATGATCAAGTCTTCAAGAACACTTAATGATATCAAGAGAAAGCACCAATAAACACATACACATTTGTCTTTCTTTTCTTCTTCCTTTTTTTTTTTGATCTCGTTTTTTTTTTTTTTTGCTGACTTTCTTTTCCCTTCTCTTTTTTTTGTAGGGAAAAACGTGCAATAACAAGAAAATAGAAGACAAGTGTGTGGGCTTTCTTTTCTTGGCTTCCCTTGGTTTTGGAAGAAATGGGCTGATTTGTGTGGGTATAGTGGGTGGCCGAAAATAGGCTTCTCCTTTCTTCTCTTTTGTGTTGACTTGGACTTCCTTGGAGCAAAGAAAAGGCTGATTTTGGAGGCTAAAAGGTGTGGGTCGAAATGGAGAGAGGGGAGAAAGAAGCTTGGATACTTGCCACTAATAGCAATAGGTAGCTTTCAAGCTCTCTTCCACATACAAGGCTGCAAAGGGCCCCTTTTGGCTCTTTCCCAAACTTCCTAAGGCAACCAAAATAGCTAGAAAGAAAGTAAGGTGTTTCTTTGCCAAAATTGTGCCAAATCACATGCACACTTTAAGCCTTAACATTCAAACATTCAAGGGGCATGGCTGGGAACGTGGGGTTGCTGTGGTGGTGGGTGGTGGATGTTGGGTGGTGGTGGTGGTGGTAGCAAGGCGGCGGAAGGGTTTTCCGGTCGCCAGAAAATTTGTTTTTGGGTTTTTGTTTAGATTTTTGCAAGGCTTGTGGTAGGGCTTTCTTTTTGTGGGGATTTTTGGAAAGGTGATGAAAATATCAAGCAAGCAAAGTCCACAAATACACAAGCATAAGCAAAACAAGACTAGAAACAACAAAGCAAGAAAAACATGAAGAACATGAAGAACAAGATGAACACAATGAAGGAATTGGAAAAGAAGACTCAAGGAGCTAACCAAAGGTGGTGGCTCGGCTGAGATGGTGGTGCCTCGGCCTCGAGATGGCTCTGATACCAATTTGATGCGGGGATTAGCCGCGAGTGGCCCGATCTAGACGCCAAGAGACTCGAATGGAAGATGGAGGTGGAAACAAGAGAAAACACAAGAGAACAAGTTAGCAAATGATAGGAAACAAAGAAATAAACAAGGATATAGGAACAACCGAAAGATGTAATGGAGAGACCCTTGGCAAACAATGTCGCCAATAACCAAACCAATGTGCACAAACGACCTTTCCTTCTACAATCTCCCACAACGATGGACGTGTCCAAAGAGCAAGAGAAGGAGGCGAGTGAAGCCTTGGAGCACCAAGATCATAGACGAAATTGACACAACGCAAGAGCAACCTAGCAAGTTTGAATCAACTTTGAGAAAACACTCCCATGGAGCTCTCAATCTTCATAATGCATAAAGCAAAGGTTCATAACTGGGGAAAAACTGAGTTACAAAGAAAGCTAAAGGTCTTAAATAGCCTAAGGGGTCGGCCCATAAAAGCCCAACAAGAACCGAGACAAAAGGAGTTTAACTGGGGGAAACTCGGCCCAGACCCGACAGAGTTTCAGGCCGAGTCAGGATGGGGGCAGCTTCACTGGGACAAACTCGGCCTGGACCCGGCCGAGTTTGGGGCCGAGTCAGGGCCTTGTCGTGGCTTTGCTTCTCTGGGCACAACTCGGCCTGGACCCGGTCGAGTTTGGTGGCTTGGGGCCGAGTCAGGGCCCTCCAACTCTTGAGTGCTTTGTTCGTCTTGGCTCGGCTTGGCTTGAAAGGTCACCAACGTCTTTAGCTTTGTCTCGGTGAAGTCTTCAACTTGGGCGGGTTCCCTTGAGACATGTTGGCTAGCCAAGTTCTCGAACTCTTCTTGCATGAGCTTGGCTTGAGCTCTTGTGAGTGGCCCACCTCCTCTTGTGGGCACCTTGGTTGAGGTCTTGGATGCTCTCGCATCAAATATAGTGTAAGCATGACAAGGAGATGGGAGCACATACCTCAAAGACAAGATGTGGGCAATCTTGTCTCGGTCCTTCTTGATCCGACAATAAAACGGAGAAGGCGCCTCGGGTAGGGAATGCATGAAGCACCGTCCTCCTTGGGAGAGAGGCAAAGGTGAGGCCTTGAGCGGCCACGAGGGTGCCGGCCAAGGCGGGATGAAGGCGCACAACTCGTCTGGTATGGCAGCAATGGGGCGCCGACCTCCATGGGGTGGGCTCAAAGGAAAGCCGCTAGGAGTTGACATGGGGCTGCTCGCGGTTATGGGCGGCTGATGAGTCCCGGTACATGACAACCAAGATGTCGACGCATTAATGCCACGACACTCAAGCATCGACAATGCTTCGATTCCAAGGCATCTATGCGCCCGTCTATATCCAAGCCTTTTGGCTTTAATCCTCTTTGTATTATTAGTCATTTAGTTTCATTAGCCTAGTCTTGCCTTAGTGAGTGTGAAGAGCCATTTGCACATGTGATTCAACTCACTAAAGGCCCATTAGAAGCTTTCTTTGTTGGCTTGATGCCATGACTATTTAAACACTTGTAATGCCTTCCTTTTCCCCTAGTTGAAGAATTAAAGAGTGGCCAAAGCCTAAGGTAGAGTCTTAACTCCCCTAGGAAGCCACTATCTTCTATCAACTCAAAACCTTCATCATTCCAACTCTCTTTCTCTCATCAATCTCGTGTGAATCACTCAATCTCTCAAGCTCTCGTTCGAACGCCTCAAGCTCGGCCAAGGAACCTCCAAGAGAGGTTCCCCTGGCACCCCCGCAGCCCACATCTCTTCTCGGCATTCCCTTGGAGACTCACCTCACCCACGGCCGAGACACCCTTTCCAAAGGCCATTGGAGACCATTCAAGCTCAAGGAAGAAGAAGAAGCCCTAGCTTAGGCACGATCTAGCTTCACTTGGGAAGAAGAACTCCTTTGGGGGTTTGATTCTCATCAATTGGTATCAAGAGCCAAAGCCAAGCTAAGTTCCCTTTCTCCTTCTTCAAGTTCAGATTTTTCATGCTTAGTTTCATAGCTTACACGAAATCCCTTGTTGTTTTCATGTTGAGCATGTTCAAGGCCTAGACTCTCTCTTGTTAGCTTCAAATTTTCTTGTTTTTCATGTCTTTGTTTTCTGTTTTTCATTCTCAGTTTTTTCTTGTTTCCATGCCCTTTTTTCTTGTCTCCATGCTAGTTTAAGTGTTTATTTTCGTGCCTTGTTCATCCCACCCAAACCCTTCCAAAAACAGCCCCAAAAACGCAAAAAATCACTTTCCGGTGACCGAACCACCACCTTCGGCGACCGGACCACTGCGTCTGCCACCTTGCTGCCACCACGACCACCCTACAGCCACCACCACCGTCCCCCATAGCCAGCCACGTGACCCTTGCCCTTGCTTGCTCCTTGTTTGAAAGCTTAAGTGTAGCATGTGACTTGATGTATTTTAGGTAAAGGACCACTTTGCTTTCTTTCTAGCTCTTTTTGGATATCTTAGGTAGTTTAAGTAAGTGCCAAACTTGACATTGGGCTGACTTGTGTGGGATAGAGTGATTGAAAGCTACTTCTTGTGGGATTCCAAAAGGGGGGGGGGTATTAGTGGCAAACCTCCAAACTTTGTTTCCCTCTTCTTCATCTTGTCCCACACCCAAAAAGGGGACTTGTCTTCTAACACCCATGGTGCCAGCCCTAGTGGCTTCTCACACACAATTTCGGTGGCCCCACCCCATTCTCTTTTCATATACTTCCTAGTGGACTTTGCTCTTGTCTTGTCTAACAAAAGCCAATTCAAAAAAAGAGGCCAACAAAAGGCAAAGGCCCATATTACAAAAAAAAAACAGAATTCGGTGTTCAATAATAAAAAAAAAACAACACCAAAACAAAGAAGTTCTTTCAAGACAAGGTTCACTCCCTCCTTTGTTCGGTTGGGCCATTCTCTTTGGTGGGCTCTCTCACCCTCACTAGGTACCATGGGCCACTAAGCCCATCTCTCCATTTTCTTCTAGGAGCCTTGCCCATATTTCCCACATCTACTTGGTCCCAAAGGGTGGCCGATTGGCCTCCTCCTCACACTAGTCCCTTTTGGCCATTTTTGGCATTTCCTTGCACTAGCCTACGGTCTTCCCATTGGACTGGGATTTGAAGTGTTGTGGTCCGCCTTGGTATTCAAGTCACATGGCCCTAGTAGTCCATTTCCATTGCTTGACCCCTTTGTGATACTTGTGATTACCTTGGTTGTCTAGATCATTGATTTGCTTGCCTTCTTGCTTGCATTGCTTGGATTCGATTGTCATAGGCCTACGGTATTCATTTTGTGTTAAGTATGCAATGCTTTGTTTGCGTGGGACTCTTTACTTGGATTGCCTCTTGCTTGTGCTAGGTGATGTGATATAGGAACGAACCCCTATGCAACGATCTAGACACCAAGCTTCCAACAAGACTCAAAGAAGAACAACAAAAGGATAAGGAATCGGCACAAAGTAAATGCAAAGGAAGAACAAAGATAGAAAGACAAGAAGAACCGAATATCAACAATGATTAAACCCTTGATCTTGGTGAATCAAGAACCAAACCAAATGAGAGATCGACCCATCTTCTACAACTTCACACGATTGGCCAAGGCTACCAAGGGCACGAAGAGGATGCTCGTGATGATCCGTGCAAACCAAACTCGAAGGAGTTGACACACACAAAGCAACCAAGCCAAATTCACACAACCGGATGTTTTCTCTCAAAGCTCCTGTTTGATAGAAAACTAAAAAAAACGTTTACAACTTTCAACCATGTCTAACTAGCAAAGGAAATGTTTTAGGGAGCCTTTTATACCTCCTAAAGGCCGGTCCTAAACTAAGGAAAAACAAGACAAAGCCGTGTCTTTAAACAACATAAAACCGGAAGGAAAATGTCAAAGAATGTCATAAAATGCAATTACAATCTTCAAGTATTTCCCTCAACACTCTTGAGGTCTTCATGCACCGAGATGGTCACCATGGTCTTCAAATCAGGCTTAGGGAGATCCTCTAGCATAGTAGACTCCTTAGACAAGAGGAAGGTCACAATTTTGTCTAGCTCATGTTGAATCTCCTTAGCCCTTGCTCGTGTAATGGCACCATCAAAGGTAGGCATTTGAGGTGACGTAGATGATCCCTCATCATCCTCCCCTTCTTGGAAAGGATTCGACCTCGAATCTTCTAGCTCCTCATCTTGCGCCTCATAGAGTGTCAAATCGCCCACATTGAATGTAGGGCTAACTCCATACTCCTCGGGTAGCTCCAACACATAGGCATTGTCGCCCACCTTCCTTAGCACCTTGAAAGGCCCATCTCCACGTGGTGAGAGCTTGGACTTGCGCTTGTCGGGGAAGCGCTCTTTCCTCAAATGAACCCAAACAAGGTCTCCCGGTTGGAAGATAACTCGCCTACGTCCATGGTTAGCTTTGGAGGCGGTGTGCTCGGCCTTTTGTTGCAGCTTGACCCGAGTCCTCTCATGTAATTCCTTGATGAACTCCACATGTTTTCCTGCATTAAAATCTGCTCGCTCCTTCATAGGCAACGGCGAAAGATCAAGTGGGGTTAAGGGATTCAAGCCATAGACACACTCGAAAGGACTCAAAGATGTAGAGGAATGCACGGCCCGATTATATGCAAATTCTACATGTGGTAAGGCATCTTCCCATGCCTTCAAATTCTTCCTAATGACAGCCCTTAAGAGGGTTGTGAGGGTTCGGTTAGTTACTTCCGTTTGACCATCCGTTTGAGGATGACTAGAGGTAGAGAACAAGAGTCTCGTCCCTAGCTTTCCCCAAAGAGTCTTCCAAAAGTAACTAAGGAACTTCACATCCCTATCACTCACAATGGACTTAGGTACTCCATGTAATCTAACTACTTCTCTAAAGAATAAGTTAGCCACATTAGTAGCATCATCAGTCTTATGACAAGCAATAAAGTGGGCCATTTTTGAGAATCTATCAACAACCACAAATATAGAATCTCTCCCCTTCTTAGTTCTAGGTAATCCCACAATAAAGTCCATGCTAATGTCCTCCCAAGGGGACGTGGGGATAGGCAATGGGGTGTATAAGCCGTGGGGTTTCACTCTAGACTTAGCCTTAAGACACTCCAAACATTTCTTCAACAAGTGTTCTACATCCCTAAGCATATGTGGCCAATAAAAGTGAGTGTGCAGCATGTGATATGTCTTATCTCTACCAAAGTGTCCCATTAAACCTCCCTTATGGGCTTCCTCCACAAGTAATATCCTCAAAGAACACTTAGGAATGCACACCTTATCAACCTTAAACAAGAATCCCTCAAACAAGTAAAACTTATCCAAAGAACCCTTAGCCACACAATGCTTATATGTAGTGCCGAAATCAAGGTCATCCTCATACAACTCTTGAATGTAAGTAAAACCTAACACCTTAGAGTCTAATGTGGTGAGCAAAGCATGTCTCCTAGAAAGCGCATCATCAACTACATTATCTTTTCCCTTTTTATACTTAATGACATATGGAAATGTTTCAATAAACTCCATCCATCTACCATGCCTCCTATCAAGTTTATCTTGACTCCTAAAGTGTTTTAAGGACTCATGATCAGTATGCAAGACAAACTCTCGTAATGTTGCCATGTTTTAAGTACTCTAAACAATGCATATAATTCTTTATCATACGTAGAGTAGTTTAAACATGCACCTTTCAGTTTTTCACTAAAGAAGGCAATAGGCTTACCTTCTTGCATGAGGACTCCTCCTATGCCAATGCCACTAGCATTACACTCCACTTCAAATGGCCGTGAGAAATCCGGGAGCACTAGAAGAGGTGCTTTGGTGAGCCTCCACTTCAGATTGTTGAAGGCCCTCTCTTGCGCCTCTCCCCACACAAAGGGAGCATGCTTCTTGGTGATCTCGGTCAAGGGGGCAGCAATGGTGCTGAAATCCTTGACAAACCGCCTATAGAAGCTTGCTAGCCCATGGAAGCTCCTTACATGGCCGATTGTAGTAGGTGTTGGCCAATCTTGAATTGCTTTTATCTTCTCCTCATCCACTTGCAGCCCCTGTGAACTCACTACAAAACCAAGAAAAGTGACCTTATTAGTGCAAAATTCACATTTCTTCAAATTGGCATACAAGTGCTCTACTCGAAGGGTAGAAAGAACTTCCCTTAGATGTCTTTCATGCTCCTCTAGGGACCTGCTATAGATAAGAATATCATCAAAATATACTACAACAAATTTCCCTATATGATTTCTCAAAACATAATTCATTAATCTCATGAAAGTAGAGGGAGCATTAGTCAAACCAAATGGCATCACAAGCCATTCATATAGCCCAAACTTGGTCTTGAAGGCGGTCTTCCATTCATCTCCTTCCTTCATCCTAATCTGGTGGTAGCCACTCCTTAGATCTATCTTTGTGAAAAGTGTGGCACCAAAGAGCTCATCTAACATGTCGTCCAGCCTTGGGATAGGGTGACGGTACTTGATAGTGATGTTGTTGATGGCTCTACAATCAACACACATCCTCCAAGTGTTGTCCTTCTTAGGCACTAATAGGACTGGTACGGCGCAAGGGGAAAGGCTCTCTCTCACGTAACCCTTATCTAGGAGGTCTTGTACTTGGGTTTGAATTTCCTCACACTGCTTAGGGTTCATTCTATAAGCTGGCCGGTTGGGTAAGGTGGCACCGGGGATTAGGTCGATTTGGTGCTCTATTCCTCTCAATGGGGGTAGGCCGTGGGGTATGTCATCCGGGAAGACATCCTTAAACTCCTCTAGAAGGGCTTGGATATTAGGGGGTAAGGCAGCCAAGGTCTCTCCACCTAACATGGTCAGTTTCTTGCACAAGAGCATAAGGATAGTATCTAAAGTTAGGTACTCACCTTGTAGCTCACCTTTGGAAGCTAACAAGACACTAGAAGGCTGCATTTCCAAAGTTTGGCGTGGTTTGGAGGGAGTGCCCACTTGCTGTCGTGGTGCTCCCTTGCCTTGATGCTTCTCCTTCTCTTTGTCTTGGCCCAAGTCCTTCTCCTTTTTCTTCTCAAAAGCCTCGGCAATCTACATAGGAGACATTGGTTTTAGTATGACATCTTTTCCTTTAAAAGAGAAAGAGTACCTATTAGTAAATCCATCATGCATGACTCTCCTATCATATTGCCATGGGCGGCCTAATAACACATGACAAGCTTGCATAGGCACCACATCACATAGAATAGTATCCTCATAATGGCCTAATGTGAATGTAATCTTAGCTTGCTTATTTACTTTCAATTCGCCACAATCATTCATCCAATGTAATTTGTAAGGTCTAGGGTGATAAAATGTAGGAAGTTGTAACTTAGAGATCAATTCAGTGCTAGCAATATTACAACAACTACCTCCATCAATTATCATATTACAAACCTTCCCTTTAATAAACACCTAGTATGAAATAGGTTTTCCCTTTGATTATCCTCACAAGGGGCAGGTTGTACATGCAAAGTTCTCTTACAAATTAAAGATTCCCCATGCTCAAACTCAATGCCATCATCATCACAAAATTCAGTTTCATGCTCGGCATTCTCATTAACACAATCATCATCATTTTCATGCTCAGATTCAGATTCATAAAGACCTAGATGATTAATCATGAGAGTTCTACTATTAGGACAATCTTTCATCATGTGTCCTCTTCCTTGACACTTAAAACAAACCATATCCCTAGCTCTAGAAGTAGGATTAGAAGTACTCCCTTTAGGTCCATTAGTGGGGGCAGCCGAGTTTCTTGGAGTGTATGGGGTTCCACTTGGTGGTACATTCCTTCTCAGCCCTCCTTGATCCACATTTGGCGCCCTTTCCTTGTCCTTGGCAGTAGGGTGGTCTCGGCTAAAGGGAGGATAGCCACGGCTAGGTTGGCTTCTCCAATTGTTGGGGCCGCCAATGGTAGCCTTGCTTCCTTGGCTCCTAGCTTGATTCCTTGCCTTTAGGTTCCTCTCCACTTTGATTGCCAAGTGTAGCAAATCTGTCATAGTACCATAGGGATACAAGTCCACTTCGTTAGCTAAAGATGTATGGAGAACTCGAAGATACCTTGCCATAGTTGTCTCTTCATCTTCAACAACATTGGCTTTCACCATAGCCACTTGCATGGCGTTGTATGTCTCTTCAGCGGACATGGCTCCTTGCTTCAAGTTCTCAAGTCTTTGGCGGAGATCCCTAGTGTGGTGTTGGGGCACAAATCGGACCCTCATCAAGGTCCTCATTTGCTCCCAAGTAGATACAGCCGGGTCTAGGGCTCTCCTCCTTTCCTTGATTAAGTTGTCCCACCAAATCAAGGCGTATCCATGGAACTCAAGGGCAGCCAATTGAACCTTCTTGTACTCGGGAAAGTTGTGACACGACCAAATCTGCTCCACCTTGGTTTCCCATTCTTGGTAGGCATCCGGGTCACATTTGCCCTCAAAACTTGGTATCTTCACCTTGATGCGGCCAATCCCATCTTGCTCGGGCTCGCGGCCTCGCCTTGGCTGATATCCTCTAGGCGCCTCGGCCCTCCAACCTTCCTCATCCATGTAGTCATCTTGGAACCCTTGAAACTCATTGAAAGCATGAGGAATAAAATGAGTTCTATGCATAGGAGAGTTAGGGAGGGAACCTTGCTCTCGGTGAGCGTGACCTCTAGTAGGATGAAAGTGGCCGGCTTCTTGAGGGGTGCCATGGCGTGAGGCGGCCAATTGAGTGGCGGACTGAGGTGGTGACCCTTGATTGGCGGTGGCCCTTGCTGCATTGTAGGTGGTCCGTTGATCCTGAAGGGGTACTCTTGATGGCTCAATTGAAGGGCCTCCAGCCTCCACATTGGTGCCCAACGGAATGGATGCAGCCGGTGGTGGCCGAGACTCCAAGGTGGCCATCCGAGACGACAATCCAGCTAGGGTATCCGACATTTGCTTGAGTAGGCTAAACACCTCCGGATGCACCGGCTCGAAGCTCCTTGATCGAGTTGGACTCACTGACTTGGACATGATTAAAGACAAGAAACACACAACTAGTTAAAGGTTAGTGAAAACAAAGAAGCTCTCCTCACAAGTGTTTCACACTTCGTGTTTGATCCTCTCTAGTGTTTCTCTCGTGTGTTTAACTCTCTCAAGCTCCAATGGTTGATGCAACTTCTGAAAAGGGATGGTCTACACAAAGAAACAAACAATAACAATGTTAGGGTTAGTGAAAATCAGAAATCGCCTCACAAGTGTTTGGCTCTCTTGTGTTTGATTTTCACTCTCTCTTGTTGTTGAACGTTGGCTTCTTTGGAAGAAATCGCCTTGTATAAGTCAAAACCTCACGTGAGCTTAGTGCAATCGGATCACAAGATAAGAACAAGAGCTAATATGGGAGATAGCTCGACAGAACTTCAAAGAAAATAAAGAATGACTCAACAAAAGAGGAAACAAAGACTCTAGAAGGGACTTACAAAGCAAGAAAGGTAATGCAATGCAATAATGGGGGACTCAAATATTCTGAACTCAAGAGGGACAAGAACACGTACCTTTGCCTTGCCTTGGCTTTGCAACAATGGAGTTGGAAGAGGGTTAGGCGTAGGGTAGGTGTTTGTAGGGTTAGGGTAAGGCTCGGCTATGCCTTGGAATACCGGTTTGGAACCTCTTGAATTGGCTAGAGAATCGGCTAAGTACAAGCTTTAGTCTATAACATTTACAACTTAGGGTAGTAGAACATGTGTATGAAATATAATGCAAGAGACAACCTTACTTTTTTTTTTTTTTTTGACGATCTTCTTCTTTCTTTTTTTTCTTTTTTTTTTATCACTTCCTCTTTTTTTTTCTCAAAAATAAAATACACAAATAAAATACTAACCTAAGGTATTTGTATTATATAAGAGAATAGACTAAGATGAGTTAACAAAGGCTGCCGAATTCTCTTGGTTCTCTTTTTTTTTGAATTTGAATGGGCCGAGATATGTGTTGAGATATGGCTGGGATTTTGGTTTGAAAAGGTCAAAGATATGGAGTGGAAATAGGAAGGGTGGGTTAGTGGTTGTTTTTTCTCGGAATTTCCTTTCTTTTTCTTTGACTTGTAACCGAGTATGGGAGGGATAGTGGGGATAGTGTTTCGGTTATGTGTGGACGTGGGGAGTTGGCTGAGGTGGTGACTGGTGGCCGGAGCAGTGGTGATTTCCGGCGGCTTAGGGTGGCAGAACTTCTCAACTCCACAATCACAAGGACAACACAAGTAAAAGGAACACAAAGACTCAAGAAAACTGAGAAGAACACTAACCGGACCTTGCACAAACACAAGCCAAAGGAAGGCTAGCAATCCCAGGGCGGCGATGCGGCGGCGCCGGCGGCGGAGTTGGTGTCAACCGGCTCTGATACCACTTGATATAGGAACGAACCCCTATGCAACGATCTAGACACCAAGCTTCCAACAAGACTCAAAGAAGAACAACAAAAGGATAAGGAATCGGCACAAAGTAAATGCAAAGGAAGAACAAAGATAGAAAGACAAGAAGAACCGAATATCAACAATGATTAAACCCTTGATCTTGGTGAATCAAGAACCAAACCAAATGAGAGATCGACCCATCTTCTACAACTTCACACGATTGGCCAAGGCTACCAAGGGCACGAAGAGGATGCTCGTGATGATCCGTGCAAACCAAACTCGAAGGAGTTGACACACACAAAGCAACCAAGCCAAATTCACACAACCGGATGTTTTCTCTCAAAGCTCCTGTTTGATAGAAAACTAAAAAAAACGTTTACAACTTTCAACCATGTCTAACTAGCAAAGGAAATGTTTTAGGGAGCCTTTTATACCTCCTAAAGGCCGGTCCTAAACTAAGGAAAAACAAGACAAAGCCGTGTCTTTAAACAACATAAAACCAGAAGGAAAATGTCAAAGAATGTCATAAAATGCAATTACAATCTTCAAGTATTTCCCTTAACACTCTTGAGGTCTTCATGCACCGAGATGGTCACCATGGTCTTCAAATCAGGCTTAGGGAGATCCTCTAGCATAGTAGACTCCTTAGACAAGAGGAAGGTCACAATTTTGTCTAGCTCATGTTGAATCTCCTTAGCCCTTGCTCGTGTAATGGCACCATCAAAGGTAGGCATTTGAGGTGACGTAGATGATCCCTCATCATGATGCAGGGATTAGCCACGAGTGGCCCGATCTAGACGCCAAGTGACACAAAGGGAAGGTGGAAGATGAAACACAAGAGAAACACAACCAGAACAAATTAGCAAATGAAACAAGAACAAGAAAAACAAAGGGATATAGAGAGAACCAATTGAATAGGGGTAAGACCCTTGGAGCCCTAAGTCGTCTCCCAAGAACCAATACCAAATATCAACCAACCCTTCCTTCTACAACCTCACACAATAATGGACGAATCCAAGGAGCACGAGGAGGACGCGTGTGAGGCCTACGAGCACCAATCTTATGGAAGAGATTGACACAACGAAAGGGCAACCAAGCTAGTCGAATCAACACTTGAGAAACACTCCCATGGAGCTCTCATTTTCATTGTGCAAGAAGCAACATAATTTCAGCCAAAAGTGCTACAAAAGACAAGCAAGAGGCCTTATATACTCCAAGGGAGCCGGCCCACACATGCCCCAAAAAGGCCCAACTAAAGCCTAAAAACAAAGCCAAAAAACAAGGTTCGGGTGGGGTGCACGGTTTGCACCTTAACCGTGCAGATTGCACCTTAACCGTGCAGAAATCCAGGGGCAAGATTTTGTGTTCTGGTGAGGCGCACGGTTTGCACAAACCGTGCCCTTAACCGTGCAGCCCTCCAGAGAGCAATTCCATGGCTCGTCTTCATTCCTCGTCGCATGGCTTGACTCGGAAGGTCACCAAGGTCCTTAGCATGGGTTGGGTGAGGTCCTCGACGAGGGTCGGCTCCCTTGAGACATGAAGGCTAACCAAGCTCTCGAGTTCCGCTTGCATACGTTTGGCTCGAGCCCTTGTGAGTGGGCCATCTCCTTTTGGGGGCATCGTAGGTGAGACCTCGGATGCTCGTAGGCATCCACAAGCCTCCTTCTCATGCTCCTTGGATTTGTCCATTGTTGTGTGAGATTGTAGAAGAAGGGGTTGTCTTGTCATTTGGTTTGGTTCTTGTGAGACACCTTAGGGCTCCAAGGGTCTCTCCATTGTTCAATTCGGTTCTTTCTATATCCCCTTATCTATCTTTGTTAATTCTTGCCTATTTTCAGATTTCTAACTCATTTGTGTTTCATCTCTTCTCCTCCATCTCCACGAGTCTCTCTTGGCGTCAAGATCGGGCCACTCGCGGCTAATCCCCGCATCATCCCTCAATATAGGGGTCATTGGAGCGTCTCCGTTGTAGGGGTTAGGATCTGGCCTTGGAAGCTTGTAAGGCTCATCATCCATAGCATGGACCTCCTCTTGGAGTGAGAATGGCAAGCAAGAAGGAACAAGAGGTGTGGCATCCATCCAGAGCGTGGACAAAGAGTTCATGCAGTTGCGAGTGATATAAGCATTGGTGAACTTTGACATTGCTTTGTTGAGTCTTCTAAACACATTTCCTTTGTGTCTTCATTGTGTGTCTTTGTGTGTCTTCTTTGAGCTCATTTCCAAGCTTCCAAACACATATCCTAGCTCAATCAAATTGAATTGCCATTATCTAAGTCCAAGAGCTACTCACTTTGGTTTGTGTTGTCTAAGTTCACCAATGCTTATATGAAGTTTTTGTCCCTCTCAAGGCAACTCTACACTCCAAAAGCTTGCATCGACATCAACAAGAGAGTGAGTGATCAAACACACGAGTGTAAACACTTGTGAGTTTGTTTTGATTTCACTAACCCTAACTTGTTTCTTGGAGTTTGTTGATCATGTATTATGTAGGAAGCCCATCACATGGAGGGTTCGGTGCCATGCCACCCGAGCACGAGATGCGCCGAGGAATTCCAAGGCGTTCCTATCATGAGGAGCCAAGGCGAACCTATGACGATGAAGAATGGGAGCAAGTGCCACATCTAGGCTTCCAAAGAAGGAGAGGCCAAGAGCAAGGGCAAGATGGTATTTGCAATACCATGGTGAGGATCCCATCTTTTAGAGGCGAAAGTGAACCATATGTGTACATGGAATGGGAGATCAAGATGGAACAAATATGGAGTTGCCACAACTTTCCCGAGCATAAAAAGGTACAACTCGCCGCCCTTGAATTCCATGATTATGCACTAACATGGTGGGATAATCTTGTGAAAGGAAGGATGATACGGGGTAAGCCGTAGGATGGCCCGATCTTGATGCACAACACACTAGGAACAAAAGAAACAACAAACAAAAGTGAGATGGCGGAAGATAAGAGAGATGATCAAATGAATGAAACAAAACCTTATAACCGGAAAGAGGAACCCTATGGTGTTCGTAAACACCAAGAACAACTCCACCTAAATTGTAAGACCTCGTCTCCTACAACTTCACACAAAGGAGGACGAATCCTCAAGAGCACGAAGAGGATGTCTTGTGCCGACTAGGATTAACAACCCGAAAGAGATTGATCTTCACAACTCGACCAAGGCTAGTTTGGAATTGAGCAAACTCGTCTTTCTCTCTCAAGAGAAAAGCTTTCTATTTCAGAAAAGTGTTTTGACAATAATGTTTGCTGCCTAAAATGGAAAGAACAACAAGCTTAAATACTTCCTAAGTGAACCGGCCCTAAAACAAATAAAACAAGCTAAAACCGGAAAGGAAAGAGCAAACCGAGTCTAAAAATGTACTTAGGCCCACACAGCCAAAACATACTAAATGAGGAAGGTAATGGCTTAATGGAAGGCTTTAGGTGCGCCGCGTTGGCCCACACCACACAAGTCATACACTCAACCATTATAAGCCATTGTCAACGAGAAGGCTTTAGGTGTAGCCGGGACAACCTCCTCCGGGACTTGATGTATAAGCATGGCTAGGTCATCTTGGAGACGACGAGCTTGGCTCCTTGTCACGGGCCCGGATGGTGGTTGGTGTGTGGATGGTCCTCCATCATCCTCCCATTCTTGGAGAGGATCCGTCTACGGATCATGAACTAATGGTGTGGCTACGTCCGGTGTGTAGTAGGGTGTCAAGTCAGCCACATTGACGGTGGCACTCACACCATATGTGTCCGGTAGGTCGAGGACATAGGCATTGTCACCAACGCGGCGCAGCACCTTGAATGGACCATCTCCTCTAGGTGCAAGCTTGGACTTGCGTTGTGCCGGGAAGCGCTCTTTCCTCAAATGCACCCAAACGAGATCTCCTGGTTGGAACACCACGCGCTTGCGCCCCTTGTTTGCCCTAGCTGCATTCCTCTCCGCACACGCCTCAAGCTTTTCTTTAGTTCTTGCATGTAGCTCCTTGATGAACTCCACGTGCCTACCTGCATCAAAACTTTCACGCTCCTTCATAGGAAAAGGAGCAAGATCAATTGGAGTATTGGGGTTGATACCATAAACACATGCAAAAGGAGATAAAGAAGTAGAAGAATGGACAGTCCTATTATAAGCAAACTCTACATGTGGTAGAGCTTCCTCCCAAGCCTTGAGGTTCTTTCTAAGGATAGCTCGGAGTAGGGTTGATAAGGTTCGGTTAGTTACTTCCGTTTGACCATCCGTTTGAGGATGGATAGAGGTGGAGAACAAAAGTCTCGTCCCTAGCTTTCCCCAAAGTGTCTTCCAAAAGTAACTAAGAAACTTAACATCCCTATCACTTACTATAGTCCGGGGTACACCATGTAGCCTCACGACTTCTCTAAAGAAAAGGTCAGCTACATTCGATGCATCATCCGTCTTATGGCAAGCAATGAAATGAGACATTTTAGAGAATCGATCAACTACCACGAAGATAGAATCACGTCCCCTCTTAGTCCTTGGCAGCCCCACGATAAAGTCCATTGAGATGTCCTCCCAAGGGGCACTTGGGATGGGCAATGGGCTGTATAGGCCGTGGGGTTGCAACCTAGACTTGGCCTTAAGACAATCCAAACACCTCTTAATAAGGTGCTCAACATCTCTAAGCATGTGTGGCCAAAAGAAGTGTGCACATAGCATATGATAGGTCTTGTCCCTTCCGAAATGTCCTATCAAACCACCCTTATGGGCTTCTTCAACGAGCAACATTCGCAAGGAACAAATAGGTATGCACACTTTTTCAGCCCGAAATAAGAACCCATCAAACAAGTAGAACTTGTCACATGAGCCCTTATCTATACACGACTTATAGATGGCACCAAAATCAGAATCTTCCACATACAACTCCTTTATATATGCAAAGCCTAAGACCTTGGAGTCTAATGTGGTTAGCAAGGTGTATCTCCTAGATATGGCATCGGCAACTACATTGTCCTTTCCCTTTTTGTATTTGATAACATAAGGGAAAGTCTCAATGAATTCCATCCACCTATCATGTCGTCTATCAAGTTTATCTTGGCTCTTGAAGTGCTTTAAGGACTCATGGTCCGTATGCAAGATAAACTCTCTAGGCCACAAGTAGTGTTGCCAAGTCTTTAATACTCTAAATAGGGCAAAGAGTTCTTTGTCATATGTAGAATAATTAAGACTTGCCCCTTTTAATTTCTCACTAAAGAAGGCTACGGGCTTACCTTCTTGCATTAGGACGCCTCCAATGCCAATCCCGGATGCATCACACTCCACCTCGAATGGTCTTGTGAAGTCGGGCAGCACTAGCAAGGGAGCTTGCGTCAACCTCCATTTTAGGGCGTTGAAAGCCCGCTCTTGCGCCTCCTCCCACACAAAGGCCGAGTGCTTCTTGGTCACCTCCGTCAAGGGCGCAGCAATGGTGCTAAAGTCCCTCACGAATCTCCTATAGAAGCTGGCCAATCCATGAAAACTCCTCACTTGGCTCACGGAGGTAGGCGTAGGCCAATCTTGTATGGCCTTGATCTTGCTATCATCCACTTGAAGGCCCTTGGAACTCACTACAAAACCAAGAAAAGAAACGTGATTAGTGCAGAATTCACACTTCTTTTCATTAGCATACAAGCACGCACTACGCAAGGTAGAGAGTACTTCCCTCAAGTGTTGCTCATGCTCCTCTAGTGATTTGCTGTATATTAGTATATCATCAAAATAGACAACAACAAATCTACCTATGAAATGCCTTAAAACATGATTCATTAAGCGCATAAAGTTACTAGGAGCATTTGTCAAGCCAAAAGGCATGACAACCCACTCATACAAACCGAACTTTGTCTTGAACGCCGTCTTCCATTCATCCCCCGCCTTCATCCTTATTTGATGGTAGCCGCTGCGGAGGTCTATCTTGGTGAAGACCGAGGCTCCATGCAACTCATCTAGCATGTCATCGAGGCCGGGAATAGGATGCCGGTACTTGATGGTGATATTGTTGATGGCTCGGCAGTCCACGCACATCCTCCAGGTGCCATCCTTCTTGGGCACCAATAGCTGGCACGGCACAAGGGCTAAGGCTCTCACGCACATGGCCCTTGTCAAGCAAAGCCTTCACTTGTTCTTGCACTTCTTGGGTCTCCTTGGGGTTCATCCTATAAGCTGGCCTGTTTGGAAGAGTAGCACCCGGGATTAGATCAATTTGATGTTCAATACCTTGTTTAGGGGGCAGTCTGGGTGGCATCTCCTCAGGAAAGACATCTTGGAACTCCTCAAGCAAGCTTAGGATGATTCTCGGCAGTGTAGACTTCAACTCCTCACTAAGCAAGCTTAGACCCTTGCACAAGAGCATAAGAATGGCGTCTTGTGGTAAGTGCTCCTCTCTCAACTCCTCCTTGGAAGCCAACAAAACCTGAGATTTGGTTTTAACCTTAGAGGTGCTCTCGGCATGGCTCCCCTTCTTGGCTTCAACCGACTTCCCTTGGTCCTTCTTCTTCTCAAAGGCTTCAGCTACCTGTAAAGGAGTCATAGGCTTGAGTATCACATGCTTACCATTATAATCAAACGAATGACGATTAGTATAACCATCATGCTTGACACGCCTATCAAACTGCCATGGACGACCTAATAATATATGACAAGCATTCATAGGGACCACATCACATAAAATAGTGTCTACATAATGTCCTAGTGTTATGGTCACGTTGACTTGCTTAGCCACTTTTACTTCTCCACATTCATTCATCCAATGTAGTTTATATGGCCTAGGGTGGTGGAAGGTATGTAGTTGTAATTTAGTAACTAATTCAGTGCTAGCAATGTTACAACAACTACCCCCATCAATAATCATGTTACAAACCTTCCCCTTAACCAAACATCTAGTATGGAATAAATTCTCTCTTTGGTTATCATCACAAGGAGTAGGTTGTACATGCAATGTTCTCCTACAAACTAAGGATTCACCATGTTCATATTCAATGCAGTCCATATTCTCATCTACATCATGCATAGGCTCATCTTCAATATACGGATCTTGATCTTCACCCTCGGACTCAGATTCAAGGAGTCCAAGATGGTTAATAACCAAGGTCCGTTTATTGGGGCAATCTTTCATCATGTGCCCGCGGCCTTGACATTTAAAACATACGGTATCCCTAGCTCTAGAAGAAGGAGAAGAGTTAGAAAGACTCCCCTGGGGACCATTGGTCGATTGCGGCTGGCGTCCACTTGAATGCGGCGGCGTTCCTGGTGGTCCACTTTTCCGCAGCGTTTCTTGGCTCCTGGGTTGGCTCATGGACTGAGCTTGGTTCCTACCAATTTGCGCTGGTGGAAACGTCCTAGCCTGGTTTTGGGCCTTCCATTGGTTCGGCTGGCCGCTAGGGTTTCTAGCCGTGGAGTAGCCATGATGCCTTGCATTGAACTTTTGCTTCTTCTCCACTTTCATGGCCAAATGCAGCAGCTGGGTGGAATCTGTATATGGATATATATCGACCTCATTAGCAATAAAAGGGTTAAGGATGCGGAGGTACCTTGCCATGGTCGATTCTTCATCTTCCGTGACATTGGCGCAGACCATGGCCGTGAGCATGGCATTGTAGGCTTCCTCCACACTCATACTTCCTTGCTTGAGGTTCTCCAACCGTTGCTTGAGCTCCCTAGAATAGTGTTGTGGCACGAACCGAGCTCGCATGAGAGCTTTCATTTGCTCCCAGCTGGCTTCCATTGAGTTTAGGGCGAAGCCACTAAACTCAATGGAAGCCAGCTGCACCTTCTTGGCTTCAATGAAGTTGTGACAACTCCAAATCTGCTCCACTTTCATTTCCCACTCCATGTAGGCATCGGGGTCGTATTTTCCTTCAAACGATGGCATCTTTATCTTGATCTTCCCAATGCCATCTTGCTCCAATTCTCTTCTTGGCTGGTTGCCTTGGTAACCCCTATTGCCTCCAAATCTACCCCTAGGTTCATAGTAGCCATAAGCTCCTCCTTGGCCTTGGTATCCTTCAAACCGAGCACCTCGGTTCCACATCTCCTCCTCAAATTCTGCATCATTGAACTCGTCTTCCCTAAGCGGGTCCTGAGGCTCATTGAAATGATTAGCTTCATAAGGCACCTCACGTGGAGGTGGCATTTCATTAGAGTAATTCGGAGCTACCCTATTCGGCCTCTCTTGAGTATTGACAAGGGGAGAAGTGTTTCTTACCGGGGAGTTTCTTACGATGCCAGTACCTACTGCACGTGTACGTCCAAGAGGCACCGTATTGGCTCCGGAAGGACCTCCATGTTCAACATAAGTGCCTAAAGGCACGGTGGCTGGATTTGGGATCGTCTCTTGGTTGAGAAGCTAGCGCCACCGGGGGCGCCATAGCTGGTGGGGGAACCCTTTGAGCCGTTTCAAGGGCAGCCAACCGGTTGGTGATGACGGCCATTGAATCGGTTAGTTGTTGGAAGAGGGTCACCACATCCGGATGTACCGGCGAAGGACTCCTATTGTCTCGGTCACTTGAGGTGTCATCTCCTACCATCACACAAAGCAAACTAACACCGAACTAGATTAAAGGTTAGAGTTAAATCAAAACACTCACAAGTGTCTCACTCGTGTGTTTCACTCACTCTCCCTCAATCCAAGACGAACCTTGTAGTGCAATCGGTTGGGAAAATCAACAACTTCACGTGAGTTGGCAGACCTAGACAACACGCCACAATCCAAGAGAAACTCTATGCAATTGAAGTATAAGAGGATTCGGCAATGGTTCACAACAATAGCACTATATATTCTGAAATTTAGTGCAGTCAATCAACACAAAAATGAACTCGGAAAAGAAGACTCAAGACTCAACAAAGAAGCCTTACAATAATGTAATTGCAAGGAGACTAATGGGACTCAAAGCAATTTAACTCAAGAAGACTACAATGCACGAATGTGAATGCAATGCAATTGAAGTACTTAGACGCAAAGAAATTTAGGAACTCAAGAGGACAAGTGGTTACCTTAAGTCGCCTTGGCTTGTGCTCGTGGAGGTGGAAGAGTGATTGTTGGGATCGGCGGTGATAGAGGTGGGGAATAGGCACAAGGGAAGAGGCGAGGACAAGGTAATGTATGGTCTCGGTAGGGTTCGGCACGGCGCGACGCGGCAGTGTTTGGCACGGCGCGGCAACAGGGTGAAGCGGCGCGGCACTACTCTCGGCGTCGGCTCCTTTGACTTGTCCTTGAGAGCTTACAACTTTGTACTAAGATACTAAGCCTAGGTATTAATGAAATACTAAGGCTTGTACTAAAGTATTGATGAAATGAAATAAAATGCAAAAACTATGATCGTCCTTCTTTCTTTTTTTTTTTTTTACGATTGATTTTTTTTTTTTTTTGACTCTTTCTGATTTTTTTTTTTTTGACTAAATTCGAAATTCAAAAATTACAACCGAATTGGAATTAAAAGAAATTAAGAAATTAAAGAGATAAGCTCTAGGAAGAAGTTGCCTTGATTTTAGGAGGTGGGAGCCGAATTGTTGAGATCTCCTTGGCACGCCTCACTTGTAGGGATTGTGGGCGCGGCACTTGAAGAGAGAGAGGGCCGAGTTGTTGAAAGTTTCAACCCACACGCCACCAAAGTAGGGCTTGCTGCCGTAGGGTTGTGGACTTGGTTGAAGTTCGGCCGTGAGGATAGGATAGTGGGGTATTGTGGCTTGTGTTGGGGTAGTGGACGGTTAATATGGTGGTGGTGGTGATGATGGTGGCTGGAGTTAGGGTTTTTCGACAAGGCTAAGGTGAATTTTTTTTTTTGATGGTGATGATGGGGCCGTCCGATCTCCACAATTCTCAAAGCCAAGCTCCATAATTCACAAACGCAATTAGAACTTCAAGCAACAACAAAAACGACTCAACAAGACAACAAGGAAAGAAAGAAAGTTTCGGCTATGCAAGAACACAACCAAAGACTCAAGACACACAATACCGAATTGATGAACTCGGCAAGCAACAATGTTGGCACCAAAACGCAGCTCTGATACCAATTTGATACGGGGTAAGCCGTAGGATGGCCCGATCTTGATGCACAACACACTAGGAACAAAAGAAACAACAAACAAAAGTGAGATGGCGGAAGATAAGAGAGATGATCAAATGAATGAAACAAAACCTTATAACCGGAAAGAGGAACCCTATGGTGTTCGTAAACACCAAGAACGACTCCACCTAAATTGTAAGACCTCGTCTCCTACAACTTCACACAAAGGAGGACGAATCCTCAAGAGCACGAAGAGGATGTCTTGTGCCGACTAGGATTAACAACCCGAAAGAGATTGATCTTCACAACTCGACCAAGGCTAGTTTGGAATTGAGCAAACTCGTCTTTCTCTCTCAAGAGAAAAGCTTTCTATTTCAGAAAAGTGTTTTGACAATAATGTTTGCTGCCTAAAATGGAAAGAACAACAAGCTTAAATACTTCCTAAGTGAACCGGCCCTAAAACAAATAAAACAAGCTAAAACCGGAAAGGAAAGAGCAAACCGAGTCTAAAAATGTACTTAGGCCCACACGGCCAAAACATACTAAATGAGGAAGGTAATGGCTTAATGGAAGGTGTACACAAGTCATACACTCAACCATTATAATCCATTGTCAACGAGAAGGCTTTAGGTGTAGCCGGGACAACCTCCTCCGGGACTTGATGTATAAGCATGGCTAGGTCATCTTGGAGACGACGAGCTTGGCTCCTTGTCACGGGCCCGGATGGTGGTTGGTGTATGGATGGTCCTCCATCAAAGGAGAAGAGCCTTAGAAGCACCCGTGACAACTTGGGCTCAAATGAAGGCCTTGATGAGATATCGCTTTGTGCCTCAACATCTCATCCATGTTCTAGAGCAAAGGCAAGAGAAGTTGAGACAAAGATCAATGTGTGCCAATGAGACTTACAATGCTAGGCAAGTTGCAAGAGTTAGAGCAAATGTGTTTCAAGATGAAGAGACCACCATGGCTAGAAACCAAGGAGGAAGAAGTTCAAGTGGTAGCCAAAACTGAGGCTATCATCCACATATGGAGCAAGGGGAGCCAAGGAGGAGTGCTAAGCCAAGCCCCTCCCCGCCGAGCCTAAGTCCCCCTGATGCGGGGATTAGCCGCGAGTGGCTCGATCTAGACGCCAAGAGACTAGATCTAGACGCCAAGAGACTCGAATGGAAGATGGAGGTGGAAACAAGAGAAAACACAAGAGAACAAGTTAGCAAATGATAGGAAACAAAGAAATAAACAAGGATATAGGAACAACCGAAAGATGCAATGGAGAGACCCTTGGCAAACAATGTCACCAATAACCAAACCAATGTGCACAAACGACCTTTCCTTCTACAATCTCCCACAACGATGGACGTGTCCAAAGGGCAAGAGAAGGAGGCGAGTGAAGCCTTGGAGCACCAAGATCATAGACGAAATTGACACAACGCAAGAGCAACCTAGCAAGTTTGAATCAAATTTGAGAAAACACTCCCATGGAGCTCTCAATCTTCATAATGCATAAAGCAAAGGTTCATAACTGGGGAAAAACTGAGTTACAAAGAAAGCTAAAGGTCTTAAATAGCCTAAGGGGTCGGCCCATAAAAGCCCAACAAGAACCGAGACAAAAGGAGTTTAACTGGGGGAAACTCGGCCCAGACCCGACCGAGTTTCAGGCCGAGTCAGGATGGGGGCAGCTTCACTGGGACAAACTCGGCCTGGACCCGGCCGAGTTTGGGGGCTTGGGGCCGAGTCAGGGCCCTCCAACTCTTGAGTGCTTTGTTCGTCTTGGCTCGGCTTGGCTTGAAAGGTCACCAACGTCTTTAGCTTCGTCTCGGTGAAGTCTTCAACTTGGGCGGGTTCCCTTGAGACATGTTGGCTAGCCAAGTTCTCGAACTCTTCTTGCATGAGCTTGGCTTGAGCTCTTGTGAGTGGCCCACCTCCTCTTGCGGGCACCTTGGTTGAGGTCTTGGATGCTCCCGCATCATTCTCCCCTTCTTGAAAAGGATTTGACCTCGAATCATCGTCTTCCTCCTCGGAGAGATATGGGGTGAGGTCGGCGACATTGAATGTGGGGCTAACTCCATAATCGTCCGGTAGCTCCAAGACGTAAGCATTGTCTCCAACACGGCGTAGTACTTTGAAGGGGCCATCTCCTCTTGGTGAAAGCTTGGACTTGCGCTTCTCGGGAAAACGCTCCTTCCTCAAATGCACCCACACAAGATCTCCGGGTTGAAACACCAAGCGGCGGCGCCCTTTGTTGGCCTTGGCTGCGTTGCGCGCCGCCTTGACATGAAGCTTGTCCCTCGTGCGCTCATGTAGCTCCTTGATGAACTCCAAATGTTTACCTGCATCAAAGCTTTCTCTATCCTTCATGGGGAAGGGGGTAAGATCAAGTGGGGTTAAAGGATTCACACCATAAACACACTCAAAGGGGGTCAATTGGGTGGAGGAATGGATGGTTCTATTATAAGAAAACTCCACATGTGGTAAGGCATCTTCCCAAGCCTTGAGATTCTTCCTAATAATGGCTCTAAGAATGGTGGTTAAGGTCCTATTAGTCACCTCCGTTTGACCATCGGTTTCGGGGTGACTAGATGTAGAGAACAATAACCTAGTTCCTAGCTTGCTCCAAAGTGTCTTCCAAAATGAGCTAAGGAACTTCACATCCCGGTCACTTACTATAGTCCTAGGTACACCATGCAACCTAACAATCTCCCTAAAGAAAAGGCTAGCTACATTGGGTGCATCATCGGTCTTGTGGCAAGCTATGAAGTGAGCCATCTTAGAGAAGCGATCAACAACCACAAAGATCGAATCTCTCCCCTTCTTAGTCCTAGGCAATCCCACAATAAAATCCATCGATATGTCCTCCCAAGGGACTGTAGGAACGGGCAAAGGGCTATTCAATCCATGGGGCTTTAGCTTAGACTTAGCCTTCAAACAATCCAAACACCTCTTCACTAGGTGCTCAACATCCCTAAGCATGTGTGGCCAAAAGAAATGAGTATACAGCATGTGATGTGTTTTGTCCCTCACAAAATGTCCCATCAATCCACCCCTATGGGCTTCCTCAACAAGCAACAATCGAAGGGAACATCGAGGTATGCACACTTTATCAACTTTGAACAAGAATCCATCAAACAAGTAATACTTATCCAATGAACCTTTTAGCACACAATGCTTGTAAATATCACCAAAATCCACATCATCCACATATAACTCTTTTATGTATGCAAATCCTAGAACCTTAGAGTCTAATGTGGTGAGTAATGCATGTCTCCTAGAAAGTGCATCGGCAACTACATTGTCTTTCCCTTTTTTGTACTTGATCACATAAGGAAAAGTCTCAATAAATTCCATCCATCTACCATGCCTCCTATCAAGTTTATCTTGACTCCTAAAGTGTTTTAAGGACTCATGATCGGTATGCAAAACAAACTCTCTAGGCCATAGGTAATGTTGCCATGTCTTAAGTACTCTAAACAATGCATAAAGTTCCTTGTCATATGTAGAGTAGTTTAGACATGCACCTTTCAATTTTTCACTAAAGAAGGCAATAGGCTTACCTTCTTGCATGAGCACTCCTCCAATGCCAATCCCACTAGCATCACATTCCACTTCAAAGGGCCGTGTGAAATCCGGGAGAGCTAGCAACGGTGCTTGGGTTAGCTTCTCCTTCAAGTTGTTGAATGCTCTTTCTTGGGCTTCCTCCCATTTGAATGGACTGTTTTTCTTTGTAATCTCGGTCAAGGGGGCAGCAATGGTGCTAAAGTCCTTGACAAATCTCCTATAAAAGCTCGCTAGTCCATGGAAGCTCCTCACTTGGCTAATGGAAGTCGGTGTTGTCCAATCTTGAATTGCTTTGATCTTCTCTTCATCCACTTGCAGCCCTTGTGTACTCACTACAAAACCAAGAAAAATGACCTCATTAGTGTAAAAGTCACATTTCTTCAAGTTGGCATACAAGCGCTCTACTCTAAGAGTAGAAAGGACTTCCCTTATGTGTCTCTCATGCTCCTCTTGGGTCCTACTGTAGATAAGAATGTCATCAAAGTATACTACAACAAATTTCCCAATATAGTTCCTCAAAATATAATTCATTAGTCTCATAAAAGTAGAGGGAGCATTTGTCAAACCAAATGGCATTACAAGCCACTCATAGAGCCCAAACTTCGTCTTGAAGGCTGTTTTCCATTCGTCTCCTTCCTTCACCCGGATTTGATGGTATCCACTCCTTAGATCAATCTTTGTGAAGATGGTGGCACCATAGAGCTCATCTAGCATGTCGTCCAACCTTGGAATTGGATGGCGGTACTTGATGGTGATGTTGTTGATGGCTCTACAATCAATACACATCCGCCATGTGTTGTCCTTCTTAGGCACAAGTAGGACCGGCACGGCACAAGGTGATAGGCTCTCTCTCACATAACCCTTATCTAGGAGCTCTTGCACTTGGTTTTGGATCTCTTGGCTCTCCTTAGGGTTCATCCTATAAGCGGGCCTATTGGGTAGAGTAGCACCGGGGATAAGGTCAATTTGGTGCTCTATGCCTCTCAATGGGGGTAGGCCATGGGGTATCTCATCCGGAAACACATCACTAAACTCCTCAAGAAGGGCTTGGATTCTAGGGGGTAGTGTAGCCTTGTCCTCTTCACTTAGCATGGTTAGTTCTTTGCACAAGAGAATAAGGGTGGTGTCTAGGGGTAGGTACATACCTTGTAGCTCACTCTTGGATGCTACTAAGACACTTGAAGGTTGGGTGGCTAAAGCTTGGCTCGATTTGGTCATGGATGGTGATTGGGTTTCCGAAGCCTTCCCCTCCTTCACATTCTCCTCTTCCCTTCCCGTGGCCTTTCTCTTCTTATACTCCTTTGCCACTTGAGATGGTGTCATAGGCTTGAGCACAACAGATTTTCCATTGAAGGTGAAGGAATGGCGGTTGGTTAGACCATCATGCGTCACCTTCCTATCATATTGCCATGGACGACCTAGTAAGATATGACAAGCTTGCATAGGCACTACATCACACAAAATAGTATCTTCATAGTGCCCTAGTGTCATAGTGACCTTAACTTGCTTGGTAACCCTCAATTCAGCACAATCATTCATCCAGTGCAATCTATAAGGCCTAGGGTGACGAATTGTAGGAAGTTGTAATTTTTGAACCATTTCAGAACTAGCAATATTACAACAACTTTCTCCATCTATGATCATATTACACACCTTGCCTTTTACCAAACAACTAGTATGAAACAAATTTTCTCGTTGATTATCTTCACATGGAGCCGGTTTCACATGCATAGTTCTCCTAACAATCAATGACTCACCATGCTCATACTCAATTTCATTCTCATCATCCAAATCATTGTCATGCAGCTTATCATCATCACAAACATCATGCTCATCATCACATTCAAATTCAGATTCATAAAGTCCTAGGGAATTAATCATGAGAGTTCTAGTGTTAGGACATTCCCTAGCAACATGACCTCTACCTTGGCATTTATAACACACAATGTCTCTAGCTCTAGTGGGAGGGTTAGAAGTACTCCCTTTGGGGCCATTGGAGGCCACGGCTGGCCTTGGGCTTGGTGCGGAGGGTGTTGGTTGAACATTCTTCTTTGGCCCTCCTTGCTCCCAATGAGGCTTGGATGGTTGCCCCTTGTCCTTTGCTTGAAAAGGCTCTCTTCCATAGGGTTGGTAGCCTCGGTTTTGATTTGGACCCTTCCAAGAGTTGGGCATCCCACTTTGCATTATTCCTCCTTGGTACCTACCCTTATTTCTCTTCTCAATTTTGACGGCTAAGTGGAGCAATTTTGTCATGGTAGCATATGGAAACATATCTATTTCATTAGCCAATTGAGAATTAAGGACTCGAAGGTACCTAGCCATGGTGGTCTCTTCATCTTCATCCACGTTGGCCCTAACCATAGCAACTTGCATAGCATTGTAGGTCTCTTCGGCACTCATGGACCCTTGCTTCAAATTCTCTAGTCTTTGTCTTATCTCTCGTGCATGGTGTTGTGGCATGAAACGAGCTCTCATCATGGCTTTCATTTGGTCCCATGTGGCCACGGCTGGATCAAGGGCTCGTCTCCTTTCTTTCACAAGGTTATCCCACCAAATTAGTGCATAACCATTGAATTCAAGGGTGGCGAGTTGTACCTTCTTGTGCTCGGGAAAATTGTGGCAACTCCAAATTTGTTCAATTTTTGTCTCCCAATCCATGTACACATCCGGATCACATTTGCCTTCAAAGGATGGGATCTTCACTTTGATTTTGCCAATACCATCTTGCTCGGGTTCTCGACCTCAGACCTAGGTAGCCACGACGGGGCATAGGCTCCCATTCTTCATCTTTCCATTCCTCTTCCTCTTCATGGGTACGCCTTGGATCCTCATTATAGCCACGTCTTGGCTCCTCACGATAGGTGCACCTTGACCCCTGAAATCTATTAAAAGGGTTAGGAGCAAAAGGTCTCCCTCCTTGCCCAGGGGAAGTGGTGGCCGCGGGAACTTGGTGCGCTTGGAGAGGCACGGTGTTGGAAGGTCCTCCCGGCTCGAGGTTGGAGCCTAGGGGCACGGATACGGGTGGGGTCGGCCTTGCCTCCAATGCTCCAATCCGGTGGGTCAATTGGACGAGGTTGTCCGACATCGTCTTAAGCATGGTGAACATCTCGGGGGTCACCACGGGGGACCCTTCTTCGGTTGATGGGGTGTCATCACCTTCATTAGCCATGATCAACAAACTCAAAGAAAACAAATTAGGGTTAGTGAAAACAAAACAATCCTCACAAGTGTTTGATCACTCGTGTGTTTGATCACTCACTCTCTTGTTGATTCGATACAAGCTTTGGAATGTAAGGTTGCCTTGAGAGAGACAAAATCTTCAATAGAACTTGGTGAACTTAGACAACACAAACCAAAGGTGAGAATAGCTCTTGGATCATAGAGAATGACAATGCAATTGGGTGGAACTAAAATATGTGTTTGGACTTGGAAATGAGCCCAAGGGACACACAATGGAAGCTCAAACACAATTGGACTCAATACGATCACACAAGAAGACTCAATGAAAAAGTGTTTAGAAGACCCAACAAAGCAATGTTATATCTAGCATGTAATACCAATGCTCATGACTTGTGAACAATTGCCAATGATATAAAATGTGTTTAGGCAAGGTGAGTAGGGTATCAAGCTTGGGCTAGGATGATCAAGTCTTCAAGAACACTTAATGATATCAAGAGAAAGCACCAATAAACACATACACATTTGTCTTTCTTTTGTTCCTTTTTTTTTTGATCTCGTTTTTTTTTTGCTGACTTTCTTTTCCCTTCTCTTTTTTTTTATAGGGAAAAACGTGCAATAACAAGAAAATAGAAGACAAGTGTGTGGGCTTTCTTTTCTTGGCTTCCCTTGGTTTTGGAAGAAATGGGCTGATTTGTGTGGGTATAGTGGGTGGCCGAAAATAGGCTTCTCCTTTCTTCTCTTTTGTGTTGACTTGGACTTCCTTGGAGCAAAGAAAAGGCTGATTTTGGAGGCTAAAAGGTGTGGGCCGAAATGGAGAGAGGGGAGAAAGAAGCTTGGATACTTGCCACTAATAGCAATAGGTAGCTTTCAAGCTCTCTTCCACATACAAGGCTGCAAAGGGTCCCTTTTGGCTCTTTCCCAAACTTCCTAAGGCAACCAAAATGGCTAGAAAGAAAGTAAGGTGTTTCATTGCCAAAATTGTGCCAAATCACATGCACACTTTAAGCCTTAACATTCAAACATTCAAGGGGCATGGCTGGGAACGTGGGGTTGCTGTGGTGGTGGGTGGTGGCTGTTGGGTGGTGGTGGTGGTGGTAGCAAGGCGGCGGAAGGGTTTTCCGGTCGCCAGAAAATTTGTTTTTGGGTTTTTGTTTAGATTTTTGCAAGGCTTGTGGTAGGGCTTTCTTTTTATGGGGATTTTTGGAAAGGTGATGAAAATATCAAGCAAGCAAAGTCCACAAATACACAAGCATAAGCAAAACAAGACTAGAAACAACAAAGCAAGAAAAACATGAAGAACAAGATGAACACAATGAAGGAATTGGAAAAGAAGACTCAAGGAGCTAACCAAAGGTGGTGGCTCGGCTGAGATGGTGGTGCCTCGGCCTCGAGATGGCTCTGATACCAATTTGATGCGGGGATTAGCCGCGAGTGGCCCGATCTAGACGCCAAGAGACTCGAATGGAAGATGGAGGTGGAAACAAGAGAAAACACAAGAGAACAAGTTAGCAAATGATAGGAAACAAAGAAATAAACAAGGATATAGGAACAACCGAAAGATGCAATAGAGAGACCCTTGGCAAACAATGTCGCCAATAACCAAACCAATGTGCACAAACGACCTTTCCTTCTACAATCTCCCACAACGATGGACGTGTCCAAAGAGCAAGAGAAGGAGGCGAGTGAAGTCTTGGAGTACCAAGATCATAGACGAAATTGACACAACGCAAGAGCAACCTAGCAAGTTTGAATCAACTTTGAGAAAACACTCCCATGGAGCTCTCAATCTTCATAATGCATAAAGCAAAGGTTCATAACTGGGGAAAAACTGAGTTACAAAGAAAGCTAAAGGTCTTAAATAGCCTAAGGGGTCGGCCCATAAAAGCCCAACAAGAACCGAGACAAAAGGAGTTTAACTGGGGGAAACTCGGCCCAGACCCGGCCGAGTTTCAGGCCGAGTCAGGATGGGGCAGCTTCACTGGGACAAACTCGGCCTGGACCCGGCCGAGTTTGGGGGCTTGGGGCCGTGTCAGGGCCCTCCAACTCTTGAGTGCTTTGTTCGTCTTGGCTCGGCTTGGCTTGAAAGGTCACCAACGTCTTTAGCTTCATCTCGGTGAAGTCTTCAACTTGGGCGGGTTCCCTTGAGACATGTTGGCTAGCCAAGTTCTCGAACTCTTCTTGCATGAGCTTGGCTTGAGCTCTTGTGAGTGGCCCACCTCCTCTTGAGGGCACCTTGGTTGAGGTCTTGGATGCTCCCGCATCACCCCCAGCCAACGCTCCTAATGCATCCAAAGGAAGTACTCCTAACCCTTCTCCCGGAGCTAGAGATATCACATGTATTCAAGCTATGCTTGAGGAATTTAAACCAAGAAGAAAGGAGGAGGTTCTTGCTATTGAACCAATGGCCAAAGGAGAGGAGATTGAGCCAAAGGAAAAACAAAAGGACGTTGTAGAAACATCTCCTTCACCTACTGATGGAGGCCCATCCCTGCACCAACCACCATCCGGGCCCATGACAAGGAGCCAAGCTAGACGTCTCCAAGATGAGCTAGCCGTGATCATACATCAAGTCCCGGTGGAGGTTCCAACGGCCACATCCAGGCCTATTCGGTGATAAGGGTTTCTAGTGGTTGAGTGTATGGTTTGTGTACACATTCCACTAGTGGAAACTTTCCTTATTTAGTATATTTCAGCCGTGTGGGCTATTAACATTTGGAGACTCGGTTTTAGTGTTTTATTTCCGGTTTAGCATTAGTTTTAGTGGTTTAGGGAGCCGATTCTCTTAGGAAGTATTTAAGCATTGTTTCTTTCTAATTTCAGCAGCAATCACATTATTAAGAATAGAATTTCTGAATTGGAAACTTCCCCAAAAGAGAGGTTTCGTGAGTTTCTCAATCCGAATTGGTTTTGGTCGAATTGTGAATCTCAATTGCTTTCGAGTTATTGATCCAAGCGACACAAGACATCCTCTTCATGCTTTGAAGATCCGTTCTTCCTTGTGTGAAGTTGTAGAAGGCGAGGTCACCTACTTTAGGTGTGGTTGTTCTTGATTCATCCGAATCAAGGGTTTCTACTTCCGGGTTTTTGGTTTCATCTTGTTCCCTTTCGTTCATCTCTTCTTCTTTCCGCCATTATCTAACTTTGATCTTTGTTTCTTGCTTGTTCGTGTGTTGTTCACCAAGGTCGGGCCATCCTACGGCTTACCCCGTATCAAAGTGGTATCAGAGCCAGGTTTTGGTGTCAACAATTGTGCTCGCCGATTTCAGAAATTCGGTATTGGTGTCTTGAGTTTCGGTTGTGTTCTTGCATAGCCGAAGTTCTTCTTTCTCCTTTGTTCTTGTTGAGTCTTTTAGAGTTGTTGCTTGCCATTCTAATTGTGTTTGTGTATTTTGGAGATAGGATTGTGTGTCTTGTGGAGATCGGATTGTGTGTGTTGAGAAGATCGGACGATCCCCATCATTACCAACACAAAACAACCGCCAATCCTTGCCGGAAACACCAACTCTAGCCACCACCATCACCGCCTCATTAACCGTCCACTACCACCACCACAAATCACCCTACACCACTACCCTCGGCAGGCGTGATCACCAAGGAACTCTAACCACGCCACAAACCCTAACGGCAACAAGCCCTACAATTGTGGCGTGTGGGTTGAATTTTTCAACCACTCGGCTCTCTCTCTCTTCAAGTGCTGATCACAAGCCCTACAATAGAGGCGTGCCAAGGAGTTCTCACCACAATATCGGCTCCCACCTCCTAGAATCAAGGCAACTTCCCTTAGAGCTTATCTTTTTGAATTTCTTTTATTTTCTTTAATTCAATTTCAGTTGTAATTCGAATTTCGAATTTCTTGTTAAAAAAAAAAGAAAGAAAGAAAAGAATATCAGAATAGTCAAAAAAAAAAAAAAATCAATCGTCAAAAAAAAAAAGAGAGAAGACGAACATAGTGTTACATTTTATTTTCTTTTCTAGCTTAGTCTATACCTTTGTACTACATTAATACTTAGGTTTAGATTTTAGCCTAAAGTTGTAAGCTCTCAAGTTGCAAGCTCTCAAGGACAAGCAAGTGCCGACGCCCAAGTGACCGCGCCGTGTCATCCCAAGCGCAGCGCCGCGCCATTCCATTGCCGTGCCGCATTGCCCTTGCCGCGCCGTGTCATCAACGCTCGGTAAACCCTAAATTCCTAGCCTCACCTTTCTCTTGTGCCTACGTTCCTTCTCATCATCACACCGATTTCTACAATCATCCTTCCACCTCCACGAGCACGAGCCAAGGTGAATCAAGGTAACAATTTGTCCTCTTGAGTTCTTAAACTTTCTTTGTTATTGTCCATATCAAGCTTTGCATTACGTTCGTGCATGGTAGTGTTCTTGAGTTAAATTTGTTGAGTCCTATTAGTTTCCTTGCAACTACATCCTTGTGAGGTTTCTTTGTTGAGTCTTGAGTCTTCTTTTCGTTTTCTTTTGTGTTTCCGTCTTGCCCTAAATTTCAGAAACTTTGTGTTTTGTGTGACCATTGCCGAACACTCCTCTACTTCACCTTGCATCTAACTTACCTTGGTTGTTAAGTGTTGTTTGAGATCGATTAACTCACGTGAAGTCTTGAGTTTCCCAACCGGCTGCACTACAAAACTAGTTGAGATTGAGCGAGGGTGAGTGAAACACACGAGAGAAACACTTGCGAGTGTTTGTTTTGATTCTAACTCTTCACCTAGTTCCGTGTTAGCTTGATTTGTGTGATGGCAGGAGACGATACCTCAAGTGACCGTGACAATAGGAGCCCCTCACCGGTACACCCGGACGTGGCTATGCTCTTCCAGAAGCTAACCGACTCTATGGCAGTCATCACCAACCGGTTGGCTGCCCTTGAAACTTCTCAAAGGGCTCCCCCACCAGCCATGGTACCCCCGGTGGTACTAGCCTCTCAAGCCCAAGAGACGCCACCCAATCCAGCCACCGTGCCCTTAGGAGCTTATGCTGAACCAGGCGGCCCTTCCGGAGCCAATTTGGTGCCCCTTGGAGGTGGCCGTGCAGTGGGAACCGGTACCGTGAGAAACTCCCCGGTAAGACATGCTTCTCCCCTTGTTCATAGTCACGAAAGGCCGAATAGGGTAGCTCCGATGTATCCAGTTGAAATACCACCTCCACGAGAGGTGCCTTTTGTAGCTAACCATCTTAATGAGCCTCAGGATCCGCTTAGGGAAGACGAGTTCAATGATGCAGATTTTGAGGAAGAGATGTGGAACCAAGGCCAAGGAGGTAGGTTCGGTGGCTACCAAGGCCAAGGAGGAGGTTATGGTTACTATGAGCCTAGAGGCAGATTTGGCGGTAACCGAGGTTATCAAGGCAACCAGCCAAGGAGGGAGTTGGAGCAAGACGGCATTGGAAAAATAAAGATCAAGATGCCCTCCTTTGAAGGAAAGTGTGACCCCGACGCCTACATGGAGTGGGAGATGAAGGTGGAGCAAATTTGGAGCTGCCACAACTTCATTGAGGCCAAGAAGGTGCAACTAGCTTCCATTGAGTTTAGTGGCTTTGCCCTAACTTGGTGGAACAATTTGGTCAAGGAGAGGCAAAGAGTCTTGGATCCCCCGGTTACTACATGGGAGCAAATGAAGGCTCTCATGCGAGCTCGGTTCGTGCCACAACACTACTCTAGGGAGCTCAAGCAACGGCTGGAAAACCTCAAGCAAGGGAGCATGAGTGTGGAGGAAGCTTACAATGCCATGCTCACGGCTATGGTCCGCGCCAATGTCACGGAAGATGAAGAATCAAGCATGGCAAGGTACCTTCGGATCCTTAACCCTTTTATTGCTAACGAGGTCGATATGTATCCATATACAGATTCCACCCAGCTGCTGCATTTGGCCATTAAAGTGGAGAAAAATCAGAAGTACAAAGCAAGGAACCAAGGCGGACAAGCGGCTAGAAACCCTAGCGGGCAACCAAACCAATGGCGGGCCCAAACCCAAACCAGAGCAAATCCCCCGGCGCAATTTGGTAGGAACCAGGCTCAATCCATGAGCCAACCTAGGAGCCAGGATGCGCCGAGAAAAAGTGGACCACCAGGGACCCCGCCGCAGTCCAGTGGACGTCAGCCGCCGTCGGCCAATGGCCCTCAGGGGAGTAATTCGACCTTTTCTCCTTCTTCTAGAGCTAGGGATACTATATGCTTTAAATGTCAAGGCCGAGGGCACATGATGAAAGATTGCCCCAATAGTCGAACGTTGGTCATTAACCATCTTGGACTCTATGAATCTGAGTCCGAGGGTGAGGCTCAAGGTCCGACTATTGTTGATGAGCCTATGCATGATATAGATGAGGAAATGGATTGCATTGAGTTTGAGCATGGTGAATCTGTAGTTTGTAGGAGAACCTTGCATGTACAACCCACCCCTTGTGATGATAACCAAAGAGAGAACTTATTTCATACTAGATGCTTGGTTAAGGGAAAGGTTTGTAACATGATTGTTGATGGGGGTAGTTGTTGCAATATTGCTAGCACTGAATTAGTTACTAAATTGCAATTGCATACTTTCCATCACCCTAGGCCATATAAACTGCATTGGATGAATGAATGTGGAGAGGTGAAAGTGTCTAAGCAAGTCAATGTGACCATAACACTAGGACATTATGTGGATACTATTTTATGTGATGTGGTCCCTATGAATGCTTGTCACATTTTGTTAGGACGTCCATGGCAGTTTGATAGGAGAGTAAAGCATGATGGTTATACTAATCGTCATTCTTTTGATTACAATGGTAAGAATGTGGTACTTAAGCCTATGACTCCTTTGCAGGTCGCTGAAGCCTTTGAGAAGAAAAAGGATCAAGAGAAGTCGGTTGAAGCCAAGAAGGGGAGTAAGACCGAGCGCACCTCCAAGGCCAAAACCACGTCTCAAGCATTGCTGGCTTCCAAGGAGGAGTTGAGAGAGGAGCACTTACCACAGGACGCCGTCCTCATGCTCTTATGCAAGGGTCTCGGTTTCCTAAGCGCGGAGTTGAAGTCTACGCTGCCAAGGAACATCTTAGCATTGCTAGAGGAGTTTCAAGATGTGTTCCCCGAAGAGATGCCACCCGGACTGCCCCCTAAAAGAGGTATTGAACATCAAATTGACCTAATACCGGGTGCTACTCTTCCAAACAGGCCGGCGTACAGGATGAACCCCAAGGAGACCCAAGAGGTGCAAGAGCAAGTGAAGGCTTTGCTTGACAAGGGCCATGTGCGTGAGAGCCTTAGCCCTTGTGTCGTACCAGTGTTGTTAGTGCCCAAGAAGGATGGCACATGGAGGATGTGCGTGGACTGCCGAGCCATCAACAATATCACCATCAAGTACCGACATCCAATCCCCCGCCTCGATGACATGCTAGATGAGCTGCATGGAGCCTCGATCTTCACCAAGATAGACCTCCGCAGCGGCTACCATCAAATAAGGATGAAGGAGGGGGATGAATGGAAAACGGCCTTCGAAACAAAGTTCGGTTTGTATGAGTGGGTTGTCATGCCTTTTGGCTTGACAAACGCTCCTAGTACCTTCATGCGTTTAATGAACCATGTTTTAAGGCATTTTATAGGTAGATTTGTTGTTGTGTATTTTGATGATATCCTAATATACAGCAAGTCTATAGAGGAGCATGAGCAACACTTGAGGGAAGTACTCTCTACTTTACGTAGTGCGTGCTTATATGCCAATGAGAAGAAGTGTGAATTCTGCACTAATCATGTTTCTTTTCTTGGTTTTGTAGTGAGCTCCAAGGGCCTTCAAGTGGACGAGAGCAAGATAAAGGCCATCCAAGAGTGGCCTACGCCTACCTCAGTGAGCCAAGTGCGGAGCTTCCATGGGCTAGCCAGTTTCTATAGGCGGTTCGTGAAGGATTTCAGCACAATTGCCGCGCCCTTAACGGAGGTGACCAAGAAGCATTCGGCCTTTGTGTGGGAGGAGGCGCAAGAGAGGGCTTTCAACGCCCTAAAATAGAGGTTGACGCAAGCTCCTTTGCTAGTGCTTCCCGACTTCACTAGGCCATTCGAGGTGGAGTGTGATGCATCCGGGATTGGCATTGGGGGCGTGCTCATGCAAGAAGGTAAACCCGTAGCCTTCTTTAGTGAGAAATTGAAAGGGGCTAGTCTTAATTATTCTACATATGACAAAGAACTCTTTGCCCTATTTAGAGTACTTAAGACTTGACAACACTACTTGTGGCCTAGAGAGTTTATCTTGCATACGGACCATGAGTCCTTGAAGCACTTCAAGAACCAAGATAAACTTGATAGACGACATGGTAGGTGGATGGAATTTATTGAGACTTTCCCTTATGTTATCAAATACAAAAAGGGAAAGGACAATGTAGTTACCGATGCCCTATCTAGGAGATACACCTTACTTACCACATTAGACTCCAAGGTCTTAGGCTTTGCATATATAAAGGAGTTATATGTGGAAGATGCTGATTTTGGTGCCATCTATAAGACATGTATAGATAAGGGTTCATGTGACAAGTTCTACTTGTTTGATGGGTTCTTATTTAAGGCTGAAAAAGTGTGCATACCTAGTTGTTCCTTGCGTATGTTACTCGTTGAAGAAGCCCATAAGGGTGGTTTGATGGGTCACTTCGGAAGGGACAAGACTTATCATATGTTATGTGCACACTTCTTTTGGCCCCACATGCTTAGGGATGTTGAGCACCTTATTAAGAGGTGTTTGGATTGCCTAAAGGCCAAGTCTAGGTTGCAACCCCACGGCCTATACAGCCCATTGCCCATCCCAAGTGCCCCTTGGGAGGACATCTCAATGGACTTTATCGTGGGGCTGCCTCGGACTAAGAGGGGACGTGATTCTATCTTTGTGGTAGTTGATCGTTTCTCTAAAATGGCTCATTTCATTGCTTGCCATAAGACGGATGATGCATCCAATGTATCTGATCTCTTCTTTAGGGAAGTCGTGAGGCTACATGGTGTACCCCGTACTATAGTGAGTGATAGGGATGTTAAGTTTCTTAGTTACTTTTGGAAGACGCTTTGGGGAAAGCTAGGGACGAGACTCTTGTTCTCTACCTCTAGCCACCCTCAAACGGATGGACAAACCGAAGTAACTAATCGGACTTTATCAACCCTTCTACGAGCCATTCTTAGGAAGAACCTTAAGGCTTGGGAGGAAGCTCTACCACATGTAGAGTTTGCTTACAATAGGACAGTCCATTCTTCTACTTCTTTATCTCCATTTGCATGTGTTTATGGTATCAACCCCAATACTCCACTTGATCTTGCTCCTTTTCCTATGAAGGAGCGTGAAAGTTTTGATGCAGGAAAGCACGTGGAGTCCATCAAGGAGCTGCATGCAAGGACTAAGGAGAAGCTGGAAGCATGTGCGGAGCGGAATGCAGCTAGGGCTAACAAGGGACGTAAGCGAGTGATTTTCCAGCCCGGAGATCTTGTTTGGGTGCATTTGAGGAAGGAGCGCTTCCCGGAGCAGCACAAGTCCAAGCTTGCACCTAGAGGAGATGGCCCATTCAAGGTGTTGCGCCGCGTCGGTGACAACGCCTATGTCATCGACCTCCCGGACGCCTTACCACACGCCGGACGTTCCCCAATCTAAGCTTCATGATCCGTGGACGGATCCTCTCCAAGAAGGGGAGGATGATGGAGGCCCATCCCTGCACCAACCACCATCCGGGCCCATGACAAGGAGCCAAGCTAGACGTCTCCAAGATGAGCTAGCCGTGATCATACATCAAGTCCCGGTGGAGGTTCCAACGGCCACATCCAAGGCCTATTCGGTGATAAGGGTTTCTAGTGGTTGAGTGTATGGTTTGTGTACACCTTCCACTAGTGGAAACTTTCCTTATTTAGTATATTTCAGCCGTGTGGGCTATTAACATTTGGAGACTCGGTTTTAGTGTTTTATTTCCGGTTTAGCATTAGTTTTAGTGGTTTAGGGAGCCGGTTCTCTTAGGAAGTATTTAAGCATTGTTTCTTTCTAATTTCAGCAGCAATCACATTATTAAGAATAGAATTTCTGAATTGGAAACTTCCCCAAAAGAGAGGTTTCGTGAGTTGCTCAATCCGAATTGGTTTTGGTCGAATTGTGAATCTCAATTGCTTTCGAGTTATTGATCCAAGCGACACAAGACATCCTCTTCGTGCTTTGAAGATCTGTTCTTCCTTGTGTGAAGTTGTAGAAGGCGAGGTCACCTACTTTAGGTGTGGTTGTTCTTGATTCATCCGAATCAAGGGTTTCTACTTCCGGGTTTTTGGTTTCATCTTGTTCCCTTTCGTTCATCTCTTCTTCTTTCCGCCATTATCTAACTTTGATCTTTGTTTCTTGCTTGTTCGTGTGTTGTTCACCAAGGTCGGGCCATCCTACGGCTTACCCCGTATCACCTACAAGGATCAAGCATCGACCCACTATTGCGCGTAGCTCTCCAAACTCTTTGGCTACTCCTTGGATGGATGCAACACTTATGGTTCCCTCGTACTTACCATTCTCACTCCAAGAAGAGGTCCATGCCATGGATGTTAAGCATACACCAAAGTTATATGGCACAATACTTGTTTTGTGGAATGCATCTTGTTCATAATATGATCCTTATGTCCATGTATGTGTGTTATGTTGATAGTTGCACTCCTAAGCTTGAACATAGAACTAGGAAAAAGTGTGGAATACTATTGGCATGCTTGTTTGGATATCATGTCATTGGAAGGTTTATGCTTAAATTCTTACAATTGTGTGCACATGCTAGAGGGCCTTATTTTGTCATTGTTGTTATGCCTAAGCCCTCTAACAAAACTGAATTCATGGCATGCCCAAAACTTCATGATGCATCTTATGTGACTAACCCTTTTATTGATCAAGTTGTGGAGTTGCATGGAATTTCTTGTGCTTTGATTTCAGGCGAAGAAGTGAGGCATGTGATCTACTCGAAGCTGAAACTCGGAGAAGTGCCCTTTGAGCCAGGAGATCAAGACAACTTACATGTGGTTGAATTGGCTCACCCCTTGCGGAAGGAAGACGAAAACATGGGCGTGCTTGATTCGAGGTCGAATCCTTTCCAATAAGGGGAGAATGATGCGGGAGCATTCGAGGTCTCACCTACGACGCCCCCAAAAGGAGATGGCCCACTCACAAGGGCTCGAGCCAAGCGTATGCAAGAGGAACTCAAGAGCTTGGTTAGCCTTCACGTCTCAAGGGAGCCGACCCTCGTCGAGGACCTCACCGAACCCATGCTAAGGACCTTGGTGACCTTCCGAGCCAAGCCATGCGACGAGGAATGAAGATGAGCCATGGAATTGCTCTCTGGAGGGCTGCACGGTTAAGGGCACGGTTTGTGCAAACCGTGCGCCTCACCAGAACACAAAATCTTGCCCCTGGATTTCTGCACGGTTAAGGTGCAATCTGCATGGTTAAGGTGCAAACCGTGCACCTCACCCGAACCTTGTTTTTCGGCTTTGTTTTTAGGCTTTCTTTCATGGCTTTAGTTGGGCCTTTTTGGGGCATGTGTGGGCTGGCTCCCTTAGAGTATATAAGGCCTCTTGCTTGTCTTTTGTAGCACTTTTGGCTGAAATTATGTTGCTTCTTGCACAATGAAAATGAGAGCTCCATGGGAGTGTTTCTCAAGTGTTGATTCGACTAGCTTGGTTGCCCTTGCGTTGTGTCAATCTCTTCCATAAGATTGGTGCTCGTAGGCCTCACACGCGTCCTCCTCGTGCTCCTTGGATTCGTCCATTGTTGTGTGAGGTTGTAGAAGAAGGAGTTGATTGATATTCGGTATTGGTTCTTGGGAGACGACTTAGGGCTCCAAGGGTCTTACCTCTATTCAATTGGTTCTCTCTATATCCCTTTGTTTTTCTTGTTCTTGTTTCATTTGCTAACTTGTTCTTGTTGTGTTTCTCTTGTGTTTCATCTTCCACCTTCCCTTTGAGTCACTTGGCGTCTAGATCGGGCCACTCGCGGCTAATCCCCGCATCACGGGCATAGTCGGTGAAGTACCAAGTGGCGATGCGCACCTCCTCGCGAACATCATAATCCGAGCGGCCAAAGATATAGCTTTTGTGGCGCTCCCATGCCAAGAACTCGGAACCACCGTCCTTGCAACCGGTGAAGAAGTAGAAGGACACCCCTACACCATGGCCCTCGGGTTGATGGAGGACCATCCACACACCAACCACAATCCGGGCCCGTGACAAGGAGCCAAGCTCGTCGTCTCCAAGATGACCTAGCCATGCTTATACATCAAGTCCCGGAGGAGGTTGTCCCGGCTACACCTAAAGCCTTCTCGTTGACAATGGCTTATAATGGTTGAGTGTATGACTTGTGTACACCTTCCATTAAGCCATTACCTTCCTCATTTAGTATGTTTTGGCCGTGTGGGCCTAAGTACATTTTTAGACTCGGTTTGCTCTTTCCTTTCCGCTTTTAGCTTGTTTTATTTGTTTTAGGGCCGGTTCACTTAGGAAGTATTTAAGCTTGTTGTTCTTTCCATTTTAGGCAGCAAACATTATTGTCAAAACACTTTTCTGAAATAGAAAGCTTTTCTCTTGAGAGAGAAAGACGAGTTTGCTCAATTCCAAACTAGCCTTGGTCGAGTTGTGAAGATCAATCTCTTTCGGGTTGTTAATCCTAGTTGGCACAAGACATCCTCTTCGTGCTCTTGAGGATTCGTCCTCCTTTGTGTGAAGTTGTAGGAGACGAGGTCTTACAATTTAGGTGAAGTTGTTCTTGGTGTTTACGAACACCATAGGGTTCCTCTTTCCGGTTATAAGGTTTTGTTTCATTCATTTGATCATCTCTCTTATCTTCCGCCATCTCACTTTTGTTTGTTGTTTATTTTGTTCCTAGTGTGTTGTGCATCAAGATCGGGCCATCCTACGGCTTACCCCGTATCAAATTGGTATCAGAGCCAGGTTTTGGTGCCAACATTGTTGCTTGCCGAGTTCATCAATTCGGTATTGTGTGTCTTGAGTCTTTGGTTGTGTTCTTGCATAGCCGAAACTTTCTTTCTTTCCTTGTTGTCTTGTTGAGTCGTTTTTGTTGTTGCTTGAAGTTCTAATTGCGTTTGTGAATTGTGGAGCTTGGCTTTGAGAATTGTGGAGATCGGACGGCCCCATCATCACCATCAAAAAAAAAAATTCACCTTAGCCTTGCCGAAAAACCCTAACTCCGGCCACCATCATGATGGAGGACCATCCATGACCCAACCACCATCCGGGCCCATGACTAGGAGCCGAGTTCGTCAACTTCAAGATGAGCTCGCCAAGCTTGCACACCAAGTCCCGGAGGAGGTTGCCACGGCCACACCCAAGGCCTATTCGGTCACAATGGTTTCTAGTGGTTGAGTGTATGACTTGTGTACACCTTCCACTCTTAGAAACTTGCCTCTTTTAGTATGTTTGCAGCCGTGTGGGCTTTAACATTCTTAAACTCGGTTTTCCTCTTTTAATTTCCGGTTTAGCCTTAGATTAGTGTTAGAAGGCCGGTTTAGCTATTAGGTATTTAAGCTTGTTTTTATTTCCTTTCTTGGCAGCAAACCATTATTGAAGAATACGTATTTCTGAAATAGAAACCTTCTCAAAAGGGAGTTTTCGTGAGTTTGCCAATCCGAGCTAGTTTTGGTCGAGTTGTGTTATTCAATTGCTTTCGAGTTATTGATCCAAAGCGACACAAGACATCCTCTTCGTGCTTTGAAGATCCGTTCTTCCTTGTGTGGAGTTGTAGAAGACGAGGTCATCTACCATAGGGTTGGAGGTTCTTGATTCCTACGAATCAAGGGTTTCTAGTTCCGGGTGTTTGGTTTCTTCTTACCCTATCGTCTATCTTTCTTGTTGTTCTTCATTTCTCTTCCTTCCACCGATTCTGATTTGTTGTTTTTCTTGTTGTTCGTGTGTTGATCACCAAGGTCGGGACACCCTACGGCGATCCCCGTATCAAATTGGTATCAGAGCCAGGTTTTGGTGTCAACAAGTGTCATTGCCGAGTCTTCAATTCGGTTTTGGTATTGTGTCGTTTGGTTGTGCCTTGTGCATAGCCGAATCTCTTTTCCTTTTCTTGTTGTCTTGTGAGTCGTTTGAAGTTGTTGCTTGCTATTCTAAATTGTGTTTGAGTGTTGTGGAGATAGGCTTGCATCTTGTGGAGATCGGTTGTGCGTGTGTGAAGAAGGGACGATCACCATCAACACCACCACAATACAGCCGCCAAACCTTGCCGGAAACACCATCTCCAACCACCACCATCACCACCTCAAACACCCGGCCACCATCTCCATTATCACCACTAATCCTACGTTCTCCAATCCTCATAACCGGTGACTTTTCCCAAGGCAAGCATCAAGGAGCCCTAACCCTAGTCCACGGCGTGCCAAGGCCTACGCAAGGCCCTTGTCCTAATTCACGGCGTGCCGAAGTCCTACCCTAGGTCTTTGTCCTACGTTTGTGGCTTGTGGGCGAGAGGAATTACTTGTCCTACAATCAAGGCTTGGCTGATTGCCCCAACAAACCCACTCGGCCATTCACCCTACAAAGGAGGCGTGTGGCTTGAAAGAGTCAACAAGTTCGGCTCCCACTCCCTACAAACAAGGCAACGTTCTCTTTTAGAGCTTATCTCTTGATTTTCTTTTATTTTCTTTTCCAATTCATTTGTAATTTGAATTTCGAATTCTTTTGTTATAAAAAAAAAAAAAAAGAGAAAAAAAAAAAAAAAAAAGAAGAAGAAAAGAATATCAGAATAGTCAAAAAAAAAAAAAAAAAAAAAAAATCAATCGTCAAAAAAAAAAGAAGACGATCATTGCATTTTATTTCCTTTGTTACCTTAGTCTATTCCTTTGTATTACATACATACTTAGGATAGATTATAGTTTAGGGTTGTAAACTCTCAAGAGACAAGCTCAAGGTCGACGCCCAAGTGACCGCGGCTCGGCATACCTAGCAAGCGCCGCGCCAAACCTTTTGCAGCGCCGTGCTCCTTCCCTTGCCGCGCCGTGTCACCGACGCTCGGTAAACCCTACAACCCTAGCCTCACTTTTGCTTGTGCCTACGTCTCTTCTCATCATCACACCGATCTCTACATCATCCTCCATCTCCACGAACACAAGCCAAGGTGAATAGAGGTAACAACTTGTCCTCTTGAGTTCTTAAAACTTCTTTGTTACTCGTCCATATTAAGCTTGCATTACATGCGTGCATGCTAGTATTCTTGAGTAAAATTGTTGAGTTTCATTAGTTACCTTGCATTTACATCCTTGTGAGGTGTTCTTCTTTGAGTCGTTGAGTCTTCTTTTCCGATTTTGTTTTTGTTTGTTAAGTGCACTAAAAATCAGAATATAAAGTGCCTTGTGTGAACTTTGTTGAACGTTCTCTACTTCACTTTGCATATAACTCATCTTGGTTGTTAAGTGTTGTTTAAAATCGTTTAACTCACGTGAAGTCTTTGAGTTTCACAACCGGCTGCACTACAAAACTAGTTGAGATTGAGCGAGGGAGAGTGAAACACACGAGAGAAACACTTGTGAGTGTTTTTTGATTGATTCTAACCTTAACTCAATTCCGTGTTAGCTTGTTAAGTGTGATGGCAGGTGATGATGACACTTCAAGTGGTAGGGAAAATAGGAGTCCCTCACCGGTGCACCCGGACGTGGCCATTCTCATCCAGAAATTGACCGACTCCGTGTCCGTGATCACCCATCGGTTGGCTGCCCTAGAGACGTCTCAAAGGGTTCCTCCACCAGCCATGGTGCCCCCGGTGGTCCTAGCATCTCAAGCCCAAGAGACGCCACCCAATCCAGCCACCGTACCCTTAGGGGGTTATGTTGAGCCAGGAGGCCCTTCCGGAGCCAACTTGGTGCCACTTGGTGGTGGTCGTGCAGTGAGCACCGGAACCGTGAGGCACTCCCCGGTAAGACATGCTTCTCCTCTTGTCCATAACCATGATAGGCCGAATAGGGTAGCCCCCATGTATCACGCTGAAATACCACCTCCACGTGAGGTGCCTTTTGTTGCTAACCCTCTTAATGAGCCTCAGGATCCACTTAGAGAAGACGAGTTCAATGAGGCAGATTATGAGGAAGAGATGTGGCACCAAGGCCAAGGAGGTAGGTTCGGAGGCTACCAAGGGCAAGAGAGGGGCTAAGACTACTATGAGCCTAGGGGCAGATTCGGAGGCAATAGGGGTTATCAAGGCCAGCCACCTCGGAGAGAGTTGGAGTAAGATGGCATAGGCAAGATAAAGATCAAGATGCCCGCCTTCGAAGGAAGATGTGATCCGGATGCCTATATGGAGTGGGAGATGAAGGTGGAGCAAATCTGGAGTTGCCATAACTTCATAGAAGCAAAGAAGGTGCAGCTAGCTTCCATTGAGTTTAGTGGTTTCGCCCTAACTTGGTGGAACAACTTAGTGAAGGAGAGGCAGCGAGCTTTGGACCCACCGGTTGCTACGTGGGAACAAATGAGGGTTTTGATGAGGGCTCGGTTCGTCCCTCAACATTACTCCCGAGAGCTCAAGCAAAGGTTGGAGAACCTCAAGCAAGGTAGCATGAGCGTGGAAGAAGCCTACAACGCCATGCAAACCGCTATGGTCCGAGCCAACGTCATTGAGGATGAAGAATCTACCATGGCGAGGTATCTCCGTATCCTTAATCCTTATATTGCTAATGAAGTGGATATGTACCCCTATACAGATTGCACCCAGCTGCTGCACCTAGCTATAAAAGTGGAGAAGAATCAAAGGTTCAAGGCTAGGAACCAAGGTGGACAAGCGGCTAGGAACCCTAGCGGCCAGCCGAGCCAATGGCGGGCCCAAAACCAAACCAGGGCGAATCCTCCGACCCAATTTGGCAGGAACCAAGCTCAGTCCGTGAGCCACCCTAGGAGCCAAGATGCGCCGAGGAAAAATGGCCCACCAGGAACGCCGCCGCAAGCAACCAGCCGCCAGCCGTCGTCGGCCAATGGCCCTCAGGGGAGTAATTCGACCTTTTCTCCTTCTTCTAGGGCTAGAGATACTATATGCTTTAAGTGTCAAGGTCGTGGACATATGATGAAGGATTGTCCCAATAGTCGAACGTTGGTCATTAACCATCTTGGACTCTATGAATCTGAGTCTGAGGGTGAGGATCAAGGTCCGACTATTGTTGATGAGCCTATGCATGATGTAGATGAGGACATGGATTGTATTGAGTTTGAGCATGGTGAATCTCTAGTTTGTAGGAGAACTTTGCATGTACAACCGACCCCTTGTGATGATAACCAACGAGAGAACCTATTTCATACTAGATGTTTGGTTAAGGGAAAGGTTTGTAACATGATTATTGATGGGGGTAGTTGTTGCAACATTGCTAGCACTGAATTAGTTACTAAATTGCAATTGCATACCTTTCATCACCCTAGACCCTATAAACTGCATTGGATGAATGAATGTGGAGAGGTTAAGGTGTCTAAGCAAGTTAATGTGACCATAACACTAGGACATTATGTTGATACTATATTATGTGATGTGGTCCCTATGAATGCTTGTCACATCTTGTTAGGACGTCCATGGCAGTTTGATAGGAGGGTCAAGCATGATGGTTATACTAATCGTCATTCTTTTGATTATAATGGTAAGAGTGTGGTACTTAAGCCAATGACTCCTTTGCAGGTTGCGGAAGCCTTTGAGAAGAAGAAGGACAATGAGAAGTCGGCTAAGGCTAAGAAGGGGAGCAAGGCCGAGAGCACCTCCAAGGCCAAGACCACGTCTCAAGCCTTGTTGGCTTCCAAGGAGGAGTTGAGAGAGGAGCACTTACCACAAGAGACCGTCCTCATGCTCTTGTGCAAGGGCCTCGGGTTGTTGAGTGAAGAATTGAAGTCAACGCTGCCTAGGAACATCTTAACTCTACTAGAGGAGTTTCAAGATGTGTTCCCCGAAGAGATGCCACCCGGATTGCCACCTATGAGAGGTATAGAACATCAAATTGATCTAATCCCGGGTGCTACTCTTCCTAACAGGCCGGCGTACAGAATGAACCCCAAGGAGACCCAAGAGGTGCAAGAGCAAGTGAAGGCATTGCTTGACAAGGGCCATGTGCGTGAGAGCCTTAGCCCTTGTGCCGTGCCTGTGTTGTTAGTGCCCAAGAAGGATGGCACATGGAGGATGTGCGTGGACTGCCGAGCCATCAACAACATCACCATCAAGTACCGGCATCCAATCCCCCGCCTCGATGACATGCTAGATGAGCTGCATGGAGCCTCGGTCTTCACCAAGATAGACCTCCGCAGCGGCTACCATCAAATAAGGATGAAGGAGGGGGATGAGTGGAAGACCGCCTTCAAAACTAAATTTGGTTTGTATGAGTGGGTTGTCATGCCTTTTGGCTTGACAAACGCTCCTAGTACTTTCATGCGTTTAATGAACCATGTTTTGAGGCATTTCATAGGTAGATTTGTTGTTGTCTATTTTGATGATATCCTAATATACAGCAAGTCTATTGAGGAGCATGAGCAACATTTGAGGGAAGTACTCTCTACCTTACGTAGTGCGTGCTTATATGCTAATGAGAAGAAATGTGAATTTTGCACTAATCATGTTTCTTTTCTTGGCTTTGTAGTGAGCTCCAAAGGTCTTCAAGTAGATGAGAGCAAGATAAAGGCTGTTCAAGAGTGGCCTACGCCTACCTCAGTGAGCCAAGTGCGGAGCTTCCATGGGCTAGCTAGCTTCTATAGGCGGTTCGTGAAGGATTTCAACACCATTGCTGCCCCCTTGACGGAAGTGACCAAGAAGCATTCGGCCTTTGTGTGGGAGGAGGCGCAGGAGAGGGCATTCAACGCCCTAAAATGGAGGTTGACGCAAGCCCCTTTGCTGGTGTTACCCGACTTCACTAGGCCATTCGAGGTGGAGTGTGATGCATCCGGGATTGGCATTGGAGGCGTGCTTATGCAGGAAGGTAAACCCGTTGCCTTCTTTAGTGAGAAATTGAAAGGGGCTAGCCTTAATTACTCTACATATGACAAAGAACTCTTTGCCCTATTTAGAGTACTTAAGACTTGGCAACACTACTTGTGGCCTAGAGAGTTTATCTTGCATACGGACCATGAGTCCTTGAAGCACTTCAAGAGCCAAGATAAACTTGATAGACGCCATGGTAGGTGGATGGAATTTATTGAGACTTTCCCTTATGTTATCAAATACAAAAAGGGAAAGGACAATGTAGTTGCCGATGCCCTATCTAGGAGATACACCTTGCTTACCACATTAGACTCCAAGGTCTTAGGATTTGCATATATTAAGGAGTTATATGTGGAAGATGCTGATTTTGGTGCCATCTATAAGACGTGTGTAGATAAGGGTTCATGTGACAAGTTTTACTTGTTTGATGGATTCTTATTTAAAGCTGAAAAAGTGTGCATACCTAGTTGTTCCTTGCGTATGTTAATCATTGAAGAAGCCCATAAGGGTGGTTTAATGGGTCACTTCGGAAGGGACAAGACATATCATATGTTATGTGCACATTTCTTTTGGCCCCACATGCTTAGGGATGTTGAGCACCTTATTAAGAGGTGTTTGGATTGCCTAAAGACCAAGTCTAGGTTGCAACCCCACGGCCTATACAGTCCATTGCCCATCCCAAGTGCCCCTTGGGAGGACATCTCAATGGACTTTATCGTGGGGCTGCCCCGGACTAAGAAGGGACGTGATTCTATCTTTGTGGTAGTTGATCGTTTCTCTAAGATGGCTCATTTCATTGCTTGCCATAAGACGGATGATGCATCTAATGTAGCCAATCTCTTCTTTAGGGAAGTCGTGAGGCTACATGGTGTGCCCCGTACTATAGTGAGTGATAGGGATGTTAAATTCCTTAGTTACTTTTGGAAGACGCTTTGGGGAAAACTAGGGACGAGACTCTTGTTCTCTACCTCTAGTCATCCTCAAACGGATGGCCAAACTGAAGTAACTAATAGGACTTTATCAACCCTTCTTAGAGCCATTCTAAAGAAGAACCTTAAGGCTTGGGAGGAAGCTCTACCACATGTAGAGTTTGCTTACAATAGGACAGTCCATTCTTGTACTTCATTGTCTCCTTTTGCATGTGTTTATGGTGTAAACCCCACTACTCCACTTGATCTTGCTCCTTTTCCTATGAAGGAGAGTGAAAGTTTTGATGCAGGTAAGCACGTGGAGTTCATCAAGGAGCTACATGCAAGGACTAAGGAGAAGCTGGAGGCGTGTGCGGAGAGGAATGCAGCTAGGGCTAACAAGGGGCGCAAGCGAGTGGTGTTCAAGCCTGGAGATCTCGTGTGGGTGCATTTGAGGAAGGAGCGTTTCCCGGAGCAACGCAAGTCCAAGCTTGCACCTAGAGGAGATGGACCATTCAAGGTGCTGCGCCGTGTTGGTGACAACGCTTATGTCTTAGACCTCCCGGACACATATGGTGTGAGTGCCACCTTCAATGTGGCTGACTTGACGCCCTACTACACACCGGACGTAGCCACACCTTTGGCTAGTGATCCGTGGACGGATCCTTTCCAAGAAGGGGAGGATGATGGAGGACCATCCATGACCCAACCACCATCCGGGCCCATGACTAGGAGCCGAGTTCGTCAACTTCAAGATGAGCTCGCCAAGCTTGCACACCAAGTCCCGGAGGAGGTTGCCACGGCCACACCCAAGGCCTATTCGGTCACAATGGTTTCTAGTGGTTGAGTGTATGACTTGTGTACACCTTCCACTCTTAGAAACTTGCCTCTTTTAGTATGTTTGCAGCCGTGTGGGCTTTAACATTCTTAAACTCGGTTTTCCTCTTTTAATTTCCGGTTTAGCCTTAGATTAGTGTTAGAAGGCCGGTTTAGCTATTAGGTATTTAAGCTTGTTTTTATTTCCTTTCTTGGCAGCAAACCATTATTGAAGAATACGTATTTCTGAAATAGAAACCTTCTCAAAAGGGAGTTTTCGTGAGTTTGCCAATCCGAGCTAGTTTTGGTCGAGTTGTGTTATTCAATTGCTTTCGAGTTATTGATCCAAAGCGACACAAGACATCCTCTTCGTGCTTTGAAGATCCGTTCTTCCTTGTGTGGAGTTGTAGAAGACGAGGTCATCTACCATAGGGTTGGAGGTTCTTGATTCCTACGAATCAAGGGTTTCTAGTTCCGGGTGTTTGGTTTCTTCTTACCCTATCGTCTATCTTTCTTGTTGTTCTTCATTTCTCTTCCTTCCACCGATTCTGATTTGTTGTTTTTCTTGTTGTTCGTGTGTTGATCACCAAGGTCGGGACACCCTACGGCGATCCCCGTATCACATCATCACCACCACCACCATATTAACCGTCCACTACCCCAACACAAGCCACAATACCCCACTATCCTATCCTCACGGCCGAACTTCAACCAAGTCCACAACCCTACGACAGCAAGCCCTACTTTGGTGGCGTGTGGGTTGAAACTTTCAACAACTCGGCCCTCTCTCTCTTCAAGTGCCGCGCCCACAATCCCTACAAGTGAGGCGTGCCAAGGAGATCTCAACAATTCGGCTCCCACCTCCTAAAATCAAGGCAACTTCTTCCTAGAGCTTATCTCTTTAATTTTCTTAATTTCTTTTAATTCCAATTCGGTTGTAATTTTTGAATTTCGAATTTAGTCAAAAAAAAAAATATCAGAAAGAGTCAAAAAAAAATAAAAAAATCAATCGTCAAAAAAAAAGAAAGAAGGACGATCATAGTTTTTTCATTTTTTTTCATTTCATCAATACTTTAGTACAAGCCTTAGTATTTCATTAATACCTAGGCTTAGTATCTTAGTACAAAGTTGTAAGCTCTCAAGGACAAGTCAAAGGAGTCGACGCCGAGAGTAGTGCCGCGCCGCTTCACCCTGTTGCCGTGCCGTGCCAAACACTGCCGCATCGCGCCGTGCCGAACCCTACCGAGACCATACATTACCTTGTCCTCGCCTCTATCACCGCCGATCCCAACAATCACTCTTCCACCTCCACGAGCACAAGCCAAGGCGACTTAAGGTAACCACTTGTCCTCTTGAGTTCCTAAATTTCTTTGCGTCTAAGTACTTCAATTGCATTGCATTCACATTCGTGCATTGTAGTCTTCTTGAGTTAAATTGCTTTGAGTCCCATTAGTCTCCTTGCAATTACATTCTTGTAAGGCTTCTTTGTTGAGTCTTGAGTCTTCTTTTCCGAGTTCATTTTTGTGTTGATTGACTGCACTAAATTTCAGAATATATAGTGCTATTGTTGTGAACCATTGCCGAATCCTCTTATACTTCAATTGCATAGAGTTTCTCTTGGATTGTGGCGTGTTGTCTAGGTCTGCCAACTCACGTGAAGTTGTTGATTTTCCCAACCGATTGCACTACAAGGTTCGTCTTGGATTGAGGGAGAGCGAGTGAAACACACGAGTGAGACACTTGTGAGTGTTTTGATTTAACTCTAACCTTTAATCTAGTTCGGTGTTAGTTTGCTTTGTGTGATGGCAGGAGACGACACCTCAAGTGACCAAGACAATAGGAGTCCTTCGCCGGTACATCCGGATGTGGTGACCCTCTTCCAACAACTAACCGATTCAATGGCCGTCATCACCAACCGGTTGGCTGCCCTTGAAACGGCTCAAAGGGTTCCCCCACCAGCTATGGCGCCCCCGGTGGCGCTAGCTTCTCAAGCCCAAGAGACGATCCCAAATCCAGCCACCGTGCCTTTAGGCACTTATGTTGAACATGGAGGTCCTTCCGGAGCCAATACGGTGCCTCTTGGACGTACACGTGCAGTAGGTACCGGCACCGTAAGAAACTCCCCGATAAGAAACACTTCTCCCCTTGTCAATACTCAAGAGAGGCCGAATAGGGTAGCTCCGAATTACTCTAATTAAATGCCACCTCCACGTGAGGTGCCTTATGAAGCTAATCATTTCAATGAGCCTTAGGACCCGCTTAGGGAAGACGAGTTCAATGATGCAGAATTTGAGGAGGAGATGTGGAACCGAGGTGCTCGGTTTGAAGGATACCAAGGCCAAGGAGGAGCTTATGGCTACTATGAACCTAGGGGCAGATTTGGAGGCAATAGGGGTTACCAAGGCAACCAGCCAAGAAGAGAATTGGAGCAAGATGGCATTGGGAAGATCAAGATGCCATCGTTTGAAGGAAAATGCGACCCCGATGCCTACATGGAGTGGGAAATGAAAGTGGAGCAGATTTGGAGTTGTCACAACTTCATTGAAGCCAAGAAGGTGCAACTGGCTTCCATTGAGTTTAGTGGCTTCGCCCTAACTTGGTGGAACAATCTTGTCAATGAGAGAAGAAGAGTCTTGGACCCCCCGGTTACTACATGGGAGCAAATGAAAGCTCTCATGCGAGCTCGGTTCGTGCCACAAAACTATTCTAGGGAGCTCAAGCAACGGTTGGAGAACCTCAAGCAAGGAAGTATGAGTGTGGAGGAAGCCTACAATGCCATGCTCACGGCCATGGTCCGCGCCAATGTCACGGAAGATGAAGAATCGACCATGGCAAGGTACCTCCGCATCCTTAACCCTTTTATTGCTAATGAGGTCGATATGTATCCATATACAGATTCCACCCAGCTGCTGCATTTGGCCATGAAAGTGGAGAAGAAGCAAAAGTTCAATGCAAGGCATCATGGCTACTCCACGGCTAGAAACCCTAGCGACCAGCCGAACCAATGGAAGGCCCAAAACCAGGCTAGGACGTTTCCACCGGCGCAAATTGGTAGGAACCAAGCTCAGTCCATGAGCCAACCCAGGAGCCAAGAAACGCCGCGGAAAAGTGGAGCACCAGGAACGCCGCCGCAGTCAAGTGGACGCCAGCCGCAATCGACCAATGGTCCCCAGGGGAGTCTTTCTAACTCTTCTCCTTCTTCTAGAGCTAGGGATACCGTATGTTTTAAATGTCAAGGCCGATGGCACATGATGAAAAATTGCCCCAATAAACGGACCTTGGTTATTAACCATCTTGGACTCCTTGAATCTGAGTCCGAGGGTGAAGATCAAGATCCGTATATTGAAGATGAGCCTATGCATGATGTAGATGAGAATATGGACTGCATTGAATATGAACATGGTGAATCCTTAGTTTGTAGGAGAACATTGCATGTACAACCTACTCCTTGTGATGATAACCAAAGAGAGAATTTATTCCATACTAGATGTTTGGTTAAGGGGAAGGTTTGTAACATGATTATTGATGGGGTAGTTGTTGTAACATTGCTAGCACTGAATTAGTTACTAAATTACAACTACATACCTTCCACCACCCTAGGCCATATAAACTACATTGGATGAATGAATGTGGAGAAGTAAAAGTGGCTAAGCAAGTCAACGTGACCATAACACTAGGACATTATGTAGACACTATTTTATGTGATGTGGTCCCTATGAATGCTTGTCATATATTATTAGGTCGTCCATTGCAGTTTGATAGGCGTGTCAAGCATGATGGTTATACTAATCGTCATTCATTTGATTATAATGGTAAGCATGTGATACTCAAGCCTATGACTCCTTTACAGGTAGCTGAAGCCTTTGAGAAGAAGAAGGACCAAGGGAAGTCGGTTGAAGCCAAGAAGGGGAGCCATGCCGAGAGCACCTCTAAGGTTAAAACCAAATCTCAGGTTTTGTTGGCTTCCAAGGAGGAGTTGAGAGAGGAGCACTTACCACAAGACGCCATTCTTATGCTCTTGTGCAAGGGTCTAAGCTTGCTTAGTGAGGAGTTGAAGTCTACATTGCCGAGAATCATCCTAAGCTTGCTTGAGGAGTTCCAAGATGTCTTTCCTGAGGAGATGCCACCCGGACTGCCCCCTAAACGAGGTATTGAACATCAAATTGATCTAATCCCGGGTGCTACTCTTCCAAACAGGCCAGCTTATAGGATGAACCCCAAGGAGACCCAAGAAGTGCAAGAACAAGTGAAGGCTTTGCTTGACAAGGGCCATGTGCGTGAGAGCCTTAGCCCTTGTGTCGTGCCAGTGCTATTGGTGCCCAAGAAGGATGGCACCTGGAGGATGTGCGTGGACTGCCGAGCCATCAACAATATCACCATCAAGTACCGGTATCCTATTCCCTGCCTCGATGACATGCTAGATGAGTTGTATGGAGCCTCGGTCTTCACCAAGATAGACCTCCGCAGCGGCTACCATCAAATAAGGATGAAGGAGGGGGGTGAATGGAAGACGGCGTTCAAGACAAAGTTCGGTTTGTATGAGTGGGTTGTCATGCCTTTTGGCTTGACAAATGCTCCTAGTACCTTTATGCGCTTAATGAATCATGTTTTAAGGCATTTCATAGGTAGATTTGTTGTTGTCTATTTTGATGATATACTAATATACAACAAATCACTAGAGGAGCATGAGCAACACTTGAGGGAAGTACTCTCTACCTTGCGTAGTGCGTGCTTGTATGCTAATGAAAAGAAGTGTGAATTCTGCACTAATCACGTTTCTTTTCTTGGTTTTGTAGTGAGTTCCAAGGGCCTTCAAGTGGATGATAGCAAGATCAAGGCCATACAAGATTGGCCTACACCTACCTCCGTGAGCCAAGTGAGGAGTTTTCATGGATTGGCCAGCTTCTATAGGAGATTCGTGAGGGACTTTAGCACCATTGCTGCGCCCTTGACGGAGGTGACCAAGAAGCACTCGGCCTTTGTGTGGGAGGAGGCGCAAGAGCGGGCTTTCAACGCCCTAAAATGGAGGTTGACGCAAGCTCCCTTGCTAGTGCTGCCCGACTTCACAAGACCATTCGAGGTGGAGTGTGATGCATCCGGGATTGGCATTGGAGGCGTCCTAATGCAAGAAGGTAAGCCCGTAGCCTTCTTTAGTGAGAAATTAAAAGGGGCAAGTCTTAATTATTCTACATATGACAAAGAACTCTTTGCCCTATTTAGAGTATTAAAGACTTGGCAACACTACTTGTGGTGATATAGGGTCGGACCCCTATGCTTCGATCTAGACACCAAGGCTCCAACACGATTCAAACAAAGAAGAAAGAAAGGTGAGAATTCGGTAATCAACAAGAACAAAGAAAGAACAAAGATAAAAAAGGTAAGAAGAACCGAAATGCAACAATGGTGAAACCCTTGACCTTGGTGAATCAAGAACCAAACCAAATGAGAGATCGACCCATCTCCTACAACTTCACACGAATGGCTAGGATGCCAAGGGCACGAAGAGGATGCTCGTGATGATCCGTGAACACCAAGCTCGAAGGAGTTGACACACACAAGATGATCCAAGCCAAGAACAACAACCAGTTTCCTATCAAAAGCTCTCTTTTGATTGAAACTGAAAAACGTTTTTTTTTTAAATGTTCAAAATGATATCTAACTAAGAAAGGAAATGTTTTTCCAGCCTTTTATACCTCCTAAAGGCCGGTCCTACTAAGGGAAAAACAAGACATTAAAACGTGTCTTTAAACCACATAAAACCGGGAAAGGGAATTGTCTAAGAATGTCATGAAATGCTAATACAATCTTCAAGTATTCTCCTCAATACTCTTGAGGTCTTCATGCTCCGAGATGGTCACCATGGTCTTCAAATCTAGCTTAGGAGGTTCCTCTAACATCGTGGACTCCTTAGACAAGAGGAAGGTCACAACCTTGTCTAGCTCATGTTGAATCTCCTTAGCCCTTGCTCGTGTGATGGCACCATCAAAGGTAGGCACTTGAGGTGACGTAGATGATCCCGCATCATCCTCCCCTTCTTGGAAAGGATTCGACCTTGAATCTTCTAGCTCCTCATCTTGTGCCTCATAAAGTGTCAAATCGCCCACATTGAAGGTAGGGCTAACTCCATACTCCTCGGGTAGCTCCAACACATAGGCATTGTCGCCCACCTTCCTTAGCACCTTGAAAGGTCCATCTCCACGTGGTGAGAGCTTGGACTTGCGCTTGTCGGGGAAGCGCTCTTTCCTCAAATGAACCCAAACAAGATCTCCCGGTTGGAAGATAACTCGCCTACGTCCATGGTTAGCTTTGGAGGCGGTGTGCTCGGCCTTTTGTTGCAGCTTGATCCGAGTCCTCTTATGCAATTCCTTGATGTACTCCACATGTTTACCTGCATTAAAATCTGCTCGCTCCTTCATAGGCAACGGCGAAAGATCAAGTGGAGTTAAGGGGTTCAAACCATATACACACTCAAAAGGACTCAAAGATGTAGATGAATGCACGGCCCTATTGTATGCAAATTCTACATGTGGTAAGGCTTCTTCCCATGCCTTCAAATTCTTCCTAATAACAGCCCTTAAGAGGGTTGTGAGGGTTCGGTTAGTTACTTCCGTTTGACCATCCGTTTGAGGATGGCTAGAGGTAGAGAACAAGAGCCTCGTCCCTAGCTTTCCCCAAAGAGTCTTCCAAAAGTAACTAAGGAACTTCACATCCCTATCACTCACAATAGACTTAGGTACACCATGTAATCTAACTACTTCCCTAAAGAATAAGTTAGCAACATTAGTAGCATCATCGGTCTTATGGCAAGCAATAAAATGAGCCATTTTGGAGAATCTATCAACTACCACAAATATAGAATCTCTCCCCTTCTTAGTCCTAGGTAAGCCCACAATAAAGTCCATGCTAATATCCTCCCAAGGGGACGTGGGAATAGGCAAGGGTGTGTATAAGCCGTGTGGTTTCACTCTAGACTTAGCCTTAAGGCACTCTAAACATCTCTTCAACAAGTGCTCAACATCCCTAAGCATATGTGGCCAATAAAAGTGAGTGTGCAGCATGTGATATGTCTTATCTCTACCAAAGTGTCCCATTAAGCCTCCCTTATGGGCTTCCTCCACAAGTAATATCCTCAAAGAACACTTAGGAATACACACCTTATCAACCTTAAACAAGAATCCCTCAAACAAGTAAAACTTATCTAAAGAACCCTTAGCCACACAATGCTTATATGTAGTGCCGAAATCAATGTCATCCTCATACAACTCTTGAATGTAAGTAAAACCTAACACCTTAGAGTCTAATTGTGTGAGCAAAGCATGTCTCCTAGAAAGTGCATCAGCAACTACATTATCCTTCCCCTTTTTATACTTAATGACATATGGAAATGTCTCAATAAACTCCATCCATCTACCATGCCCCCTATCAAGTTTATCTTGACTCCTAAAGTGTTTTAAGGACTCATGATCAGTATGCAAGACAAACTCTCTAGGCCATAAGTAATGTTGCCATGTTTTAAGTACCCTAAACAATGCATATAGTTCTTTGTCATACGTAGAGTAATTTAAACATGCACCTTTCAGCTTTTCACTAAAGAAGGCAATAGGTTTACCTTCTTGCATTAGGACTCCTCCTATGCCAATGCCACTAGCATCACACTCCACTTCAAATGGCCGTGAGAAATCCGGGAGCACTAGAAGAGGTGCTTTGGTGAGCCTCCACTTCAGATTGTTGAAGGCCCTCTCTTGCGCCTCTCCCCACACAAAGGGAGCATGCTTCTTGGTGATCTCGGTCAAGGGGGCAGCAATGGTGCTGAAATCCTTGACAAACCTCCTATAGAAGCTTGCTAGCCCATGGAAGCTCCTCACATGGCCAATTGTAGTAGGTGTGGGCCAATCTTGAATGGCTTTTATCTTCTCCTCATCCACTTGCAGCCCTTGTGAACTCACTACAAAACCAAGAAAAGTGACCTTATTAGTGCAAAAATCACATTTCTTCAAGTTGGCATACAAGTGCTCTACTCGAAGGGTAGAAAGAACTTCCCTTAAATGCCTCTCGTGCTCCTCTAGGGACCTGCTATAGATTAGAATATCATCAAAATATACTACAACAAATTTCCCTATATAATTCCTCAAAACATAGTTCATTAATCTCATGAAAGTAGAAGGAGCATTAGTTAAGCCAAATGGCATCACAAGCCATTCATATAACCCAAACTTAGTCTTGAAGGCGGTTTTCCATTCATCTCCCTCCTTCATCCTAATTTGGTGGTAGCCACTCCTTAGATCTATCTTGGTGAAGAGTGTGGCACCAAAGAGCTCATCTAACATGTCGTCCAGCCTTGGGATAGGGTGACGGTACTTGATAGTGATGTTGTTGATGGCCCTACAATCAACACACATCCTCCAAGTGTTGTCCTTCTTAGGCACTAATAGGACTGGCACGGCACATGGGGAAAGACTCTCTCTCACATAACCCTTATCTAGGAGGTTTTGTACTTGTGTTTGGATTTCCTCACACTCCTTAGGGTTCATTCTATAAGCTGGCCTATTAGGTAGGGTGGCATCGGGGATTAGGTCGATTTGGTGCTCTATTCCTCTCAATGGGGGTAGGCCGTGGGGTATGTCATCCGGGAACACATCCTTAAACTCTTCTAGAAGGGCTTGGATATTAGGTGGTAATGCAGCCAAGGTCTCTCCACCTAACATGGTTAGCTTCTTGCACAAAAGCATAAGGATAGTATCCAAAGTTAGGTACTCACCTTGGAGCTCACCTCTGGAGGCTAGCAAGACACTAGAAGGCTGCATTTCCAAGGCTTGGCGCGGCTTGGAGGGAGTGCTCACTTGCTGCCGTAGTGCTCCTTTGCCTTGGTTCTTCTCCTTCTCCTTGTCTTGACCCAAGTCCTTCTCCTTTTTCTTCTCAAAGGCCTCGGCAGTCTGCATAGGGGACATTGGTTTTAATATGACATCCTTTCCTTTAAAAGAGAAAGAATACCTATTAGTAAATCCATCATGCATGACTCTCCTATCATATTGCCATGGACGGCCTAATATCACATGACAAGCTTGCATGGGTACTACATCACATAAAATAGTATCCTCATAATGACCTAATGTGAATGTAATCTTAGCTTGCTTGTTTACTTTCAATTCCCCACAATCATTCATCCAATGTAATTTGTAAGGTCTAGGGTGATAAAATGTAGGAAGTTGTAACTTAGAGATCAATTCAGTACTAGCAATATTGCAACAACTACCTTCATCAATTATCACATTACAAACCTTCCCCTTTATTAAACACCTAGTATGAAATAGGTTTTCCCTTTGATTATCCTCACAAGGGGCAGGTTGTACATGCAAAGTCCTTTTACAAATTAAAGATTCCCCATGCTCAAACTCAATGCCATCATCATCACAAATTTCAGTTTCATGCTCGGCATTATCATTAACACAATCATCATCATTTTCATGCTCAGATTCAGATTCATAAAGTCCTAGATGATTAATCATGAGTGTTCTACTATTAGGGCAATCTTTCATCATGTGTCCTCTTCCTTGACACTTAAAACAAACCATATCCCTAGCTCTAGAAGTGGGGTTAGTAGTACTCCCTTTAGGCCCATTAGTGGGGGCAGCCGAGGTCCTTGGATTGAAGGGAGTCCCACTTGGTGGTGCGTCCCTTCTCAGCCCTCCTTGGTCCACATTTGGCGTCCTTTCCTTGTCCTTGGCAGTGGGGTGGTCTCGGCTAAAAGGTGGATAGCCACGGCTAGGTTGGCTTCTCCAATTGTTGGGGCCGCCAATGGTAGCCTTGCCTCCTTGGCTCCTAGCTTGATTCCTCACCTTTAGGTTCCTCTCCACTTTGATCGCCAAGTGTAGCAAATCTGTCATATTGCCATAGGGATACAAATCCACTTCGTTAGCTAAAGAGGTATGGAGAACTCTAAGATACCTTGCCATAGTTGTCTCTTCATCCTCCACAACATTGGCTTTCACCATAGCCACTTGCATGGCGTTGTATGTTTCTTCAGCGGACATGGCTCCTTGCTTCAAGTTCTCAAGCCTTTGGCGAAGATCCCTAGTATGATGTTGGGGTACAAATCGGACCCTCATCAAGGCCCTCATTTGCTCCCAAGTAGCTACGGCCGGATCTAGGGCTCTTCTCCTCTCCTTGATCAGATTGTCCCACCAAATCAAGGCATATCCATTGAACTCTAGGGCAGCCAATTGAACCTTCTTGTACTCGGGGAAGTTGTGACATGACCAAATCTGCTCCACCTTGGTTTCCCATTCTTGGTAGGCATCCGGGTCACACTTGCCCTCAAAACTTGGTATCTTCACCTTGATGCGGCCAATACCATCTTGTTCAGGTTCTCGGCCTCGCCTTGGCTGATATCCTCTAGGCGCCTCGGCTCTCCAACCTTCCTCATCCATGTAGTCATCTTGGTACCCTTGAAACTCATTGAAAGCATTAGGAACAAAATGAGCTCTATGCATAGGAGAGTTAGGAAAAGAACCTTGCTCTCGGGGAGCATGTCCTCTAGGAGGATGAAATTGGCCGGCTCCTTGTGGGGTGCCATGGTGGGATGCAGCCAATTGGGTGGCGGACTGAGGTGGGGACTCTTGATTCCCGGCGGCCCTTGCGGCATTGTAGGTGGTTCGTTGGTCCGGAAGGGGTGCTCTTGATGGCTCAAGCGAAGGACCTCCAGCCTCCATATGAGTTCCCAAAGGAATGGTTGTAGGCTGTGGTGGCCGAGACTCCAAGGTGGCCATCCGGGACGACAAGCCAGCTAGGGTATCCGACATTTGCTTGAGCAAGCTAAACACCTCCGGATGTACCGGCTCGGAACTCCTAGATCGAGTTGGACTCACTGATTTGGACATGATCAAAGACGACAAACACACAACTAGTTAAAGGTTAGAGAAAACAAAGAAGCTCTCCTCACAAATGTTTCACACTACGTGTTTGATCCTCTTTAGTGTTTCTCTCGTGTGTTTAATTCTTTCAAGCTCCAATGGTTGATGCAACTTCTGAAACGAGGTGATCTACACAAGGAAAACAAACAACAACCAAGTTAGGGTTAGCAAAAATCAGAAATCGCCTCACAAGTGTTTGGCTCTCTTGTGTTTGATTCTCACTTTCTCTTGTTGTTGGACGTTGGCTTCTTTGTAAGAAATCACCTTGTACAAATCAAAACCTCACGTGAACTTAGTGTAGTAGGATCACAAGATAAGCACAAGAGCTAATATGGTAGATAGCTCGGCCGAACTCAAAAAAATAAAATTGACTCAACAAAAGAGGAAACAAAGACTCTAGAATGGACTTACAAAGCACGAAATGTAATGCAATGCAATTGATGGGAGACTCAAATATTCTGAACTCAAGAGGGTCAAGAACACGTACCTTTTGCCTTGCCTTGACCTTGCAACAATGGAGTTAGAAGAGGATAGGCGTGGGGTAGTGTTTGTAGGGTTAGGGTAAGGCTAGAAGATGCCTTAGTGTGACTGTAGGAACCTCTTGAATTTGCTAGAAAATTCGGCTAAGTACAAACCTTGGTCTATAACATTTACAACTTAGGATAGTAAAGCATGTGTATGAAATTTAAAACAAGAGACAATCGCCTTTTTTTTTTTTTTTTTTTGACGATCTTTTTTTTTTTTTTTATCACTGTTTTTTTTTTGTCTCAAAAATAAAATACACAAATAATGTACTAACCTAAGGTACTTGTATTAAAAGAATAGACTAAGAGTAGTGAATGTAAGGCTGCCGAATTTTCTTGCAATTTGAATTTGAATGGGCCGAGATTTGTGTTGAGATGTGGCTGGATTTTGTGTTGAAAAAGTCAAAGATATGGAGTGGGATTAGGAGGTGGGTTAGTGGTTATTTTCTTGGGATTTTCTTTTAATTGTAACCGAAAATGGGAAAGATAGTGGGTAGGGTTTCGGTTATCTTTGGACGTGGGAAGTTGGCTGATAATGGTGACTGGTGGCCGGAGTGCTGGTGGTTTCCGGCGGCTTAGGGTGGCAGAAACTCTTCAACTCCAAGATCACAAAGACAACACAAGCAAAGGACACACAAAGACTCAAGAAAATACCAAGAGGACACTAACCGGATTGTGTGCAAACACAAGCCAAAGGGAAGATGGCAATCCGGGGAGGCGCTGTGGCGGCGCCGGCGGCGGAGTTGGTGTCAACCGGCTCTGATACCACTTGATATAGGGTCGGACCCCTATGCTTCGATCTAGACACCAAGGCTCCAACACGATTCAAACAAAGAAGAAAGAAAGGTGAGAATTCGGTAATCAACAAGAACAAAGAAAGAACAAAGATAAAAAAGGTAAGAAGAACCGAAATGCAACAATGGTGAAACCCTTGACCTTGGTGAATCAAGAACCAAACCAAATGAGAGATCGACCCATCTCCTACAACTTCACACGAATGGCTAGGATGCCAAGGGCACGAAGAGGATGCTCGTGATGATCCGCGAACACCAAGCTCGAAGGAGTTGACACACACAAGATGATCCAAGCCAAGAACAACAACCGGTTTCCTATCAAAAGCTCTCTTTTGATTGAAACTGAAAAACGTTTTTTTTTTAAATGTTCAAAATGATATCTAACTAAGAAAGGAAATGTTTTTCCAGCCTTTTATACCTCCTAAAGGCCGGTCCTACTAAGGGAAAAACAAGACATTAAAACGTGTCTTTAAACCACATAAAACCGGGAAAGGGAATTGTCTAAGAATGTCATGAAATGCTAATACAATCTTCAAGTATTCTCCTCAACACTCTTGAGGTCTTCATGCTCCGAGATGGTCACCATGGTCTTCAAATCTAGCTTAGGAGGTTCCTCTAACATCGTGGACTCCTTAGACAAGAGGAAGGTCACAACCTTGTCTAGCTCATGTTGAATCTCCTTAGCCCTTGCTCGTGTGATGGCACCATCAAAGGTAGGCACTTGAGGTGACGTAGATGATCCCGCATCAGGTGGCCTAGAGAGTTTATCTTGCATACGGACCATGAGTCCTTAAAGCACTTCAAGAGCCAAGATAAACTTGATAGACGACATGGTAGGTGGATGGAATTCATTGAGACTTTCCCTTATGTTATCAAATACAAAAAGGGAAAGGACAATGTAGTTGCCGATGCCCTATCTAGGAGATACACCTTGCTAACCACATTAGACTCCAAGGTCTTAGGCTTTGCATATATAAAGGAGTTGTATGTGGAAGATTCTGATTTTGGTGCCATCTATAAGTCGTGTATAAATAAGGGCTCATGTGACAAGTTCTACTTGTTTGATGGGTTCTTATTTCGGGCTGAAAAAGTGTGCATACCTATTTGTTCCTTGCGAATGTTGCTCGTTGAAAAAGCCCATAAGGGTGGTTTGATGGGACATTTCGGAAGGGACAAGACCTATCATATGCTATGTGCACACTTCTTTTGGCCACACATGCTTAGAGATGTTGAGCACCTTATTAAGAGGTGTTTGGATTGTCTTAAGGCCAAGTCTAGGTTGCAACCCCACGGCCTATACAGCCCATTGCCCATCCCAAGTGCCCCTTGGGAGGACATCTCAATGGACTTTATCGTGGGGCTGCCAAGGACTAAGAGGGGACGTGATTCTATCTTCGTGGTAGTTGATCGATTCTCTAAAATGGCTCATTTCATTGTTTGCCATAAGACGGATGATGCATCGAATGTAGCTGACCTTTTCTTTAGAGAAGTCGTGAGGCTACATGGTGTACCCCGGACTATAGTAAGTGATAGGGATGTTAAGTTTCTTAGTTACTTTTGGAAGACACTTTGGGGAAAGCTAGGGACGAGACTTTTGTTCTCCACCTCTAGCCATCCTCAAACGGATGGTCAAACGGAAGTAACTAACCGAACCTTATCAACCCTACTCCGAGCTATCCTTAGAAAGAACCTCAAGGCTTGGGAGGAAGCTCTACCACATGTAGAGTTTGCTTATAATAGGACTGCCCATTCTTCTACTTCTTTATCTCCTTTTGCATGTTTTTATGGTATCAACCCCAATACTCCACTTGATCTTGCTCCTTTTCCTATGAAGGAGCGTGAAAGTTTTGATGCAGGTAGGCACGTGGAGTTCATCAAGGAGCTACATGCAAGAACTAAAGAAAAGCTTGAGGCGTGTGCGGAGAGGAATGCAGCTAGGGAAAACAAGGGGCGCAAGCGCGTGGTGTTCCAACCAGGAGATCTCGTTTGGGTGCATTTGAGGAAAGAGCGCTTCCCGGTGCAACGCAAGTCCAAGCTTGCACCTAGAGGAGATGGTCCATTCAAGGTGCTGCGCCGCGTTGGTGACAATGCCTATGTCCTCGACCTACCAGACACATATGGTGTGAGTGCCACCTTCAATGTGGCTGACTTGACACCCTACTACACACCGGACGTAGCCACACCATTAGCTCATGATCCGTGGACGGATCCTCTCCAAGAAGGGGAGGATGATGGAGGACCATCCACACACCAACCACCATCCGGGCCCGTGACAAGGAGCCAAGCTCGTCGTCTCCAAGATGACCTAGCCATGCTTATACATAAAGTCCCGGAGGAGGTTGTCCCGGCTACACCTAAAGCCTTCTCGTTGACAATGGCTTATAATGGTTGAGTGTATGACTTGTGTACACCTTCCATTAAGCCATTACCTTCCTCATTTAGTATGTTTTGGCCGTGTGGGCCTAAGTACATTTTTAGACTCGGTTTGCTCTTTCCTTTCCGGTTTTAGCTTGTTTTATTTGTTTTAGGGCCGGTTCACTTAGGAAGTATTTAAGCTTGTTGTTCTTTCCATTTTAGGCAGCAAACATTATTGTCAAAACACTTTTCTGAAATAGAAAGCTTTTCTCTTGAGAGAGAAAGACGAGTTTGCTCAATTCCAAACTAGACTTGGTCGAGTTGTGAAGATCAATCTCTTTCGGGTTGTTAATCCTAGTCGGCACAAGACATCCTCTTCGTGCTCTTGAGGATTCGTCCTCCTTTGTGTGAAGTTGTAGGAGACGAGGTCTTACAATTTAGGTGGAGTTGTTCTTGGTGTTTACGAACACCATAGGGTTCCTCTTTCCGGTTATAAGGTTTTGTTTCATTCATTTGATCATCTCTCTTATCTTCCGCCATCTCACTTTTGTTTGTTGTTTCTTTTGTTCCTAGTGTGTTGTGCATCAAGATCGGGCCATCCTACGGCTTACCCCGTATCACGGGTTGGCTAGGCACATAAAGGTTTGATTGGGGCCGAGCTCGAGCATGCCGGTAACCGGATGGCATTCGGTCATATCCTCCTCTTGGTGGCACGGAATGAGGCGTTGAGGGGCGCTTGGAGCTGCGGCCGAGGACACCATAGGAGGCTCTAGGTCGAGGGCGGTGGTATTGTTCAAACCCGACGGCTTTCTCGAGGAGATAATCGAACTCATCTTCCATCGGATAGTCCATGGCCTCGTCACCTAGGAAAACCAAAGGAAAACGCCAATCAAATGTTCCAAGGAAAGTGGTAAGACATAATGATACGGGGTTAGCCGTATCATTATGGTGGCTAGAGGTAGAGAACAAGAGCCTCGTTCCTAGCTTTCCCCAAAGAGTCTTCCAAAAGTAACTAAGGAACTTAACATCCCTATCACTTACTATAGTCCTAGGCACACCATGTAGCCTCACGATTTCCCTAAAGAAAAGGTTAGCTACATTAGATGCGTCGTCGGTCTTACGGCAAGCAATAAAATGAGCCATTTTAGAGAAACGATCAACTACCACAAAGATAGAATCACGTCCCTTTTTAGTCCTTGGCAGCCCCACGATAAAGTCCACAGATATGTCCTCCCAAGGGGCACTTGGAATGGGCAATGGACTATATAGACCGTGGGGTTTGAGCCTAGACTTGGCCTTAAGACAGTCCAAACACCTCCTAATAAGGTGCTCAACATCTCTAAGCATGTGGGGCCAATAAAAGTGTGCATGCAGCATATGATATGTCTTGTCCCTTCCGAAGTGACCCATTAATCCACCCTTGTGGGCTTCTTCAACGAGTAGCATTCGTAAGGAACAACTAGGGATGCACACTTTATCAACCCTAAATAAGAACCCATCAAACAAGTAAAATTTGTCACACGAGCCCTTATCTAGACATGACTTATAAATGGCACCAAAATCAGAATCTTCCACATACAACTCCTTTATATATGCAAATCCTAGAACCTTGGAGTCTAATGTGGTAAGCAATGTATATCTCCTAGATAGGACATCGACAACTACATTGTCTTTCCCCTTTTTGTATTTGATTACATAAGGGAAAGTTTCAATGAATTCCATCCATCTACCATGTCGTCTATCAAGTTTATCTTGGCTCTTGAAGTGCTTTAAGGATTCATGATCCGTATGCAAGATAAACTCTCTAGGCCACAAGTAGTGTTGCCAAGTCTTTAATACTCTAAATAAAGCATATAACTCTTTGTCATAAGTAGAGTAATTAAGACTTGCCCCTTTCAATTTCTCACTAAAGAAGGCTACGGGCTTACCTTCTTGCATCAAGACGCCACCTATGCCAACTCCGGAAGCGTCGCACTCCACTTCAAATGGCCTTGTGAAGTCCGGCAAAATCAGCAAGGGTGCTTGCGTCAATCTCCATTTTAGGGCATTGAAAGCCCTCTCTTGCGCCTCCTCCCACACAAAGGCCGAATGCTTCTTGGTCACTTCCGTCAAGGGCGCGGCAATGGTGCTGAAATCCCTCACGAACCTCCTATAGAAGCTGGCCAAACCATGGAAGCTCCTCACTTGGCTCACAGAGGTAGGCGTAGGCCAATCTTGTATGGCCTTTATCTTGCTCTCGTCCACTTGAAGGCCTCTTGAGCTCACTACAAAACCAAGGAAAGTAACTTGATTAGTGCAAAACTCACATTTCTTTTCATTAGCATATAAGCACGCATTACGTAAAGTAAAGAGTACTTCCCTCAAGTGTTGCTTATGCTCCTCTAGGGACTTGCTGTACACAAGTATATCATCAAAATAGACAACAACAAATTTCCCTATAAAATGCCTTAAAACATGATTCATTAAGCGCATGAAAGTACTAGGCGCATTTGTCAAGCCAAAAGGCATGACAATCCACTCATACAAACCGAATTTGGTCTTGAATGCCGTTTTCCATTCATCTCACTCCTTCATCCTAATCTGGTGGTAGCCACTTCGAAGATCTATCTTGGTGAAGATAGATGCTCCATGCAGCTCATCTAGCATGTCGTCGAGGCGGGGAATTGGATGTCGGTACTTTATGGTGATGTTATTGATGGCTCGGCAGTCCACGCACATCCTCCATGTGCCATCCTTCTTGGGCACCAAAAGCACTGGCACGGCACAAGGGCTAAGGCTCTCACGCACATGTCCCTTGTCAAGCAAAGCCTTCACTTGCTCTTGAACTTCTTGCGTCTCCTTTGGATTCATCCTATAGGCCGGCCTGTTTGGGAGAATAGCACCCGGAATTAGATCAATTTGATGCTCAATACCTCTCATAGGGGGCAGGCCCAGTGGCATCTCCTCAGGGAAGACATCTTGAAACTCTTGAAGCAAATGGAGGATTATTGGCGGTAAGGTGGACTTCAACTCCTCACTAAGCAAGCCAAAACTCTTGCATAAGAGCATGAGAGTGGCGTCTTGGGGTAGGTGCTCTTCTCTCATCTCCTCCTTGGAAGCCAGCAGAACTTGGGACTTGGTTTTAGCTTTGGAAGAGCTCTCGGTTGAACTCCCCTTCTTAGCTTCAACCGGCTTCTCTTGGTCCTTTTTCTTCTCATATGCTTCGGCTACCTGCAATGGAGTCATAGGCTTTAGTACCACACTCTTGCCATTATAGTTAAAGGAATGACGGTTAGTATAACCATCATGAGAGACACGCCTATCAAACTGTCATGGACGACCTAACAATATATGACAAGCATTCATTGGGACCACATCACATAAGATAGTATCTACATAATGCCCTAGTGTTATGGTCACATTGACTTGCTTAGCCACTTTAACTTCTCCACATTCATTCATCCAATGCAGCTTGTATGGCCTCGGATGATGGAAGGTTTGAAGTTGTAACTTAGTAACTAGTTCGGTACTAGCAATGTTACAACAACTACCCCCATCAATGATCATGTTACAAACCTTCCCCTTAACCAAACACCTAGTATGAAATAAATTTTCCCTTTGGTTATCATCACATGGGACAGGTTGTACATTCAAAGTTCTCCTACACACTAAGGACTCACCATGCTCAAATTCAATGCAGTCCATATCCTCATTAACATCATGCTTAGGCTCATCTTCAATAAACGGACCTTGCTCTTCACCCTCGGACTCAGATTCATAGAGTCCAAGATGGTTAATAACCAAGGTTCGTCTATTGGGGCAATCCTTCATCATATGCCCTCGGCCTTGACATTTAAAACATATAGTATCCCTAGCTCTAGAAGAAGGAGAAGAGTTAGAAAAACTCCCTTGTGACCCATTAGCCGGACCGGGCTGTCGACTGGAGGCTTGCGGCGGTGTGCTCGGTGGAGCACCTTTCCTCGGCGCTTCTCCTTGGCTGGCTCACTGTGGGTGCCTGGTTCCTGCCAAATTGCGCCGGCTGAAACGGCCTAGATTGGCCAAGGGCCTTCCATGAGTTCGGCTGGCCGCTAGGGTTTCTCGCTGCATGCGAGCCTTGATTCCTAGCCTTGTATCTTTGGTTTTTCTCCACTTTAATGGCCAAATGCAGTAGCTGTGTAGAATCTGTATAGGGGTACATATCGACCTCATTAGCAATAAAAGGATTAAGGATGCGAAGGTACCTGGCCATAGTCGATTCTTCATCTTCCATGACGTTGGCTCGCACCATGGCTGTTTGCATGGCGTTGAATGCTTCTTCCAAGCTCATGCTCCCTTGTTTGAGGTTCTCTAGCCGCTGTTTTAGCTCCCTTGAATAATGGTGGGGAACAAACCGAGCATGCATTAGGGCCTTCATTTGCTCCCATGTTGTGACCAGTGGATCCAATGCCCTTCTTCTCTCCTTGACGAGGTTGTTCCACCAAGTTAGGGCGAAGCCACTAAACTCAATGGAGACGAGCTGCACCTTCTTGGCTTCAATGAAGTTATGGCAACTCCAAATCTGCTCAACCTTCATCTCCCATTCCATGTAGGCATCGGGATCGCACTTGCCTTCAAAGGATGGCATCTTGATCTTGATCTTCCCTATGCCATCTTGCTCTAGCTCTCTCCTAGGCTGATTGCCTTGATTTCCCCTATAACCACCGTAGCGACCTCTTGGCTCATAATAGCCTTAGGCTTCTCTAGGGTCTTGGGGGCCATTGAACCGATTGCCTTGGTTCCACATTTCTTCTTCCAAATCTGCCTCATCAAACATGTCTTCTCTAAGGGGTCCCTGAGGCTCATGCAAAGGATTAGCAACATAGGGCACCTCATGTTGAGGTGGCAATTCATTAGGGTTAATTCCAGCTACCCTATTACCTTGTTCTTGAACAAAAACACGAGGAGAAATGTTCCTTATCGGGGAGTTTCTCACGGTTCTGGTTCCTTCTGCACGTGCACGTCCAAGGGGCATCAAATTGGCCCCGGAAGGTCCACCAGGCGCGGCATAAGTGCCCAAAGGCACGGTCTCCTGATTTGGCGCCGTCTCCTGGGGTGGTTATGTAGATACCACCGATGGCACTAAGGCTGGTGGAGGTGCTCTTTGTGCCGTCTCAAGGGCAGCCAAGCGGGCTGTTATGAGGTTCATGGAGTCGGTCACTTGTTGGAATAAGCTCACGACATCTGGATGCACCGGTGAGGGGCTCCGGTCGCCTCGGTCACTAGAAGTATTGTCACCTGCCATCACACGAAACAACTAAACACCGAACTTTGTCAAGGGTTATAGAAAATCCAAATCACTCACAAGTGTTTCACTCGTGTGTATCACTCACACTCTCTTCAATCCAAAGCCAACCTTGTAGTGCAATCGGTTGGAAAGACCAAGAACTTCACGTGAGTCGAATAATTTGGACAATACTCAACACCCTAAATAATGCTCTATGTAATCGAAGTGTGATGATTAGTTCGGTAAGACTCAAACAAAGGCACTATAATTCTGAAATTTAGTGCAACCAAGAAGAACACAAAAGAAATCGGAAAACAAGAAAAGAAGACTCAAAGACTCAACAAAGACCTTACAAGGATGTAAGTGCAAGGAAACTAATAAGACTCAAAGCTATTTAACTCAAAAGAACCACAAAGCACGAATGAGAATGCAATGCAATGGTGGACAAGACTCAAATAAAATTTCAGAACTCAAAGAGGACAAGTTGTTACCTTTGGCTCGCCTTGGCTTGTGCTAGTGGAGGCGGAAGAACGGTAATGTGGATCGGTGGTGAAGGCGTAGGGGATAGGCACAAGAAAAGGTGAGTTTAGGGAAATTAGGGTTCCGGACGGCGGCGAGGCAGGCGCGGCGCGGCGCGGTACTTGTGGCGTCGGCAACCTTGGCTTATCCTTGAGAGCTTACAAACTTTGAACTAAGTACTAAGCCTAAGTATTAATGAAATACAAAAGACTTATACTAAGGTAAGAATGAAATGAAATAAAATGCAAATTCGTCCTTCTTTTTTTTTTGACGAAATGATTTTTTTTTTTTTGACTTTTTCTGATATTCTTTTCTTTCTTGTCTTTTTTTTTTGAATTAAATTTCGAAATTTGAACTACATCTGAATTCGGAAATAAAGAAAATAAATAAAAGGAAGAGATAAGCTTGTACTAGTTGCCTTGATTGTAGAAGTGGATAGCCGGCTTGGTTGAGATCTTCAAGTCACACGCCTCAAAAATAGGGAGAGAGGTTGATCCGATCTCCACAACACAAACACAATTAAAACACAAAGCAAACAACTAGAGACTCAAACAAAGAAAGAACAAAAGAAGAAAGGTTCGGCTATGCTTAGAACACAACCGAAGACTTCAAGGACACAAACCAATGGTGGACTCGGCAAAGGAATGGTGTTGGCACCAAAACGCAGCTCTGATACCAATTTGATACGGGGTTAGCCGTAATTGGCCCGATCTTGATGCACAACGACTCTAGAAAGTAAAAGAAGCAACAATCAAAGGTGAATGGCGGAAGTAAGAAGAGATGAACAAAGTGAATAAGAAGAAACCAAAAACCCGGAATAGAAACCCTTGGTTTCGGATGAACGAAGAACAACTACACCTTAAGTTGATGACCTCGCCTTCTACAACTCCACACAAGAGAGGACGAATCCTCAAGAGCACGAAGAGGATGCTTTGTGACGTCTTCGATTCTCAACTCGAAAGGAATTGATCTTCACAACACGACCAATGCTATTTTCAGATTGAACAAACACAAACTCTCTCTTGGGAAAGTTTCTAATTCAGAAAATGATTCTTGATAATATGTTTGTTACCGAAAATGGCAATTACAAAGGCCTTAAATACTTCATAAGGGAACCGGCCAAAAAACACTAAAACATGCTAAACCGAGTTTAATAATATCCAAACACACACGGCCCAAAACATACTAAAAAGGGAAAGGAATGGAAGGTGCACACAAGTCATGCACTCAACCATTATGAACCATGCTCAATGAGAACGCCTTAGGTATGGCCGTGACAACCTCCTCCGGGACTTGGTGTGCAAGTGTAGCTAGCTCATCTTTGGAGGCGACGAGCTTGGCTCCTAGTCATGGGCCCGGATGGTGGTTGAGGTGTGGATGGTCCTCCATCACATAACACAAGACCAAATAAAACAAACAAGGGAAATGCAAGAAGGGAATATCAAACAAACAAACAACACACACAATGATGTCTACACAACAAGACAAGTGAGGTCTAGGGCAAGCAAAGGGCAATCAAAAGAAAAGAGACTAAGACATAAGCAAGACAAATCAGTGGCTCATGCAAGGGTTGTCAAGGAAAGGTATGATATGTAACTTGCCAATTGGGAGTGTGACCAATGCACCTTCAAACCAAGTCAACTTGTATTCCTACTAAGTGGATAAAAGGCCAAAGTGAAACATAGGAAGACAAGGCCAATGATGAGGGTAAAACGACCACCTAATGGGTCCCAAAGGCACGAATGGACAATGGCAAAGGCTAGACGAACATGGAGAGGAGGGCTTAGTGGCCCAAGTTGCCGAGTGAGGGTGAGAGAGCCCACCAAGGGTTGTGACCCAAACCGAAAGAAGAAAAGAGACGTGACCTTTCCTTTGCTTTGTTTTCTCTTCTTTTCTTTTCATTTTTTTTTGTATTCTTTTTTTTTTTGATTGGGTCCTTTGCCTTTTATGTGGACCTCTTGAAATAAACTTGGCTCTTTCTAATAATGATGCGGGGATTAGCCGCGAGTGGCCCGATCTAGACGCCAAGAGACTCGTATGGAAGATGGAGGTGGAAACAAGAGAAAACACAAGAGAACAAGTTAGCAAATGATAGGAAACAAAGAAATAAACAAGGATATAGGAACAACCGAAAGATGCAATGGAGAGACCCTTGGCAAACAATGTCGCCAATAACCAAACCAATGTGCACAAACGACCTTTCCTTCTACAATCTCCCACAACGATGGACGTGTCCAAAGAGCAAGAGAAGGAGGCGAGTGAAACCTTGGAGCACCAAGATCATAGACGAAATTGACACAACGCAAGAGCAACCTAGCAAGTTTGAATCAACTTTGAGAAAACACTCCCATGGAGCTCTCAATCTTCATAATGCATAAAGCAAAGGTTCATAACTGGGGGAAAACTTCGTTACAAAGAAACACAAAGGTCTTAAATAGCCAAAGGGGTCGGCCCATAAAAGCCCAACAAGAAACGAGACAAAAGGAGCTAAATTGGGAGAAACTCGGTCCAAGACCCGACGGAGTTATGGGCCGAGTTTGGCTCGACGTGGTTCACTGAGAACAACTCGGCCTGGACCCGGCCGAGTTGTGGGCCGAGTCAGGAGGCTCAACTTCTGGCCTAACTTCAGAAGGTCCGTTCGCTCTCGTCCTTGATCGGAATGGAGTGATTCCAACTCCCAGAGATAGATTTTGAAGTCTAGTTTCACTCCTCAAAATTTGAGCATGATCGGAGTTGGGAATCAGAAGATATGACAGTTTTGCTGAGAGGTCGCCATCACTAAGCACAACTCGGCCGAGTTTGGTGGGCCGAGTCAGGACCTTGGGCTTCAACTCTTGTGGTTGCCATTCTCCCGCGCTTGGCTCGGCTCGGAATGTCACCAAGGTCCTTGGTATTGGTTCCGTGAAGTACTCGATGAGGGTGGGCTCCCTTGAGACGCAAAGGTTTGCCAAGTTCTCGAGTTCCTCGTGCATACGCTTGGCTCGAGCCCTTTGTGAGTGGACCATCTCCTTCCTCAATGGCTTGGCTCGAACCCTTGTGAGTGAACCATATTTCTTTGTGTGCCACTTGGGTGAAGCCTCGGATGCTCCCGCATCATTCTCCCCTTCTTGGAAAAGATTCGACCTCGAATCTAAGCTTGTATGCCTTGTACTTCGCCTTTTGGGAAAGCTTGGATTGACGCCTCTTGGAAGGCACATCTCCTCTCCGGGGTGAAACACCAAGCGGCGGCGCTCTTTGTTGGCCTTGACTGCATTGTGCTCCGCCTTGGCATGAAGTTTGTTCCTTGTGCGCTCATGCAATTCCCGAATGCACTCCACCAAGGAATGAACCAAATCAGCCACATGTGAGACGTCTTGATCTCCTGGTTCAAAGGGCACTTCTTCGGACTCCAACTTTGAGTAGAGCACACACTTCACTTCTTGTCCTGAAATCAAAGCACTAGAAACTCCATGCAACTCCACAACTTGGTCAATACAAGGGTTAGTCACATAATATGCATTATGGAGTTTAGGTCATGCAATGAATTCATCTTTCTTAGAGGACTTGGTCATATCAACATTGGCAAAATGAGGTCCTCTATCATGTTCACACAATTGTAATAATGTAAGCACAAATCTTCCAATGACTATATGATATCCAAACAAACATGCACACATTATTCCACTCTTCTTCCTAGACCTATGTACATCCTTAGTGATGCAAGGATCAATATAACACACATGTATGGACATAAGGATCATATTATGAACAAGATGCATTCCACAAGACATGTATTGTGCCATAGAACTTTGGTGTATGCATGAGTACCTCGTTCTACAATCTAAAATAGACTTAAGCACATGAGATTCTCTTCCCCTAGGAAACAATTCATATTCAAGCAAAGGGAAAGGAATACGAAAAGTAGAGACAAGTGATACTTCCCTTAGATGTGTCTTCTCCTTTTCAAGGCAAGAATGCGTTTCCTCGGCATGCTTAACATCCATGGCATGGACCTCTTCTTGGAGTGAGAATGGTAAGCTCAAAGACACACACAATAAAACAACAAGAAGGATGACACAACAAAGATTCCAATGAAGACACAAGGAATTGTGTTTAGGAAATTCAACAATGCAATGTCATACCTAACTCTTTTTTACCAATACTCATGAACACATAAACAAGTTGCCAAAGGAATAAAGAGTGGTAAGGGGTAGGCAATCAAGATTGAAGTTCAATGTAAGGTTCAAAGGCACTCGGGGTGACTGAGCCTGACTCGGTCTGAAACTCGGCCGGGTGGGGGCCGAGTTTGGCTCAGTCGAGCTTCTTCCTCCTATTTTTTTTTTTGATGTTGATCACGACACTTGCAATGTGATACAATACAAAAATTAAGTGCAACAATGTAAACTAGAACAAGAAATAAAACAAGAACAAGCCTTTCTCTTTTTTTTGGCTTTTGCTTTTCTTTTTTGAAATAAAACAAGAGTGCCCAAGCCCGCAGCCGTGCCCCAAGAGACGCGCCGAGTGCCCATAGACGCCAACTTCCCTCGGCATAGAGATAAGCTTAATGCTCCTAACCATTTAAATGAATTTCAGGTAATTCCTAGGCGTGCCTATCATGAGGAGCCAAGGCGAGCCTATGAAGATGAAGAATGGGAGCAAGTGCCCCATCGAGGCTACCAAGCAAGGAGAGGCCGAGAGCAAGAGCAAAATGGCATTGTCAAGATCAATGTGAAGATTCCATCTTTTGAAAGCCAATGTGATTCATATGTCTACATGGAATGGGAGGCCAAGATTGAACAAATATGGAGTTGTCACCACTTTCCCGAGCATAAAAAGGTACAACTTGCCGCCCTTGAATTCAATGGTTATGCACTAACATGGTGGGATAATCTTGTGAAAGAAAGGAAAAGAATCTTAGATGCACCCGTGACAACTTGGAATCAAATGAAGGCCTTGATGAGAGCTCGCTTTGTGCCTCGACACCACACACAATTGCTGCCCTTAGCCAACAAAATTGAAAGAAAAACTAAGGCTAGGAATCAAGGAGGAAGAGTGACAAGTGGGATGCCCAACTCTTGGAAGAATCCTACTCAAAACCGAGGCTACCAATCTTATGGAAGAGAGGCATCTCAAGCTAAGGACAAGGGGCAATCATCAAACCCTCATTGGGAGCAAGGAGGGCCGAAGAGGAGTGCTCAGCCGACACCCTCCACACCGAGCCCAAGGCAGCCAGCCGTGGCCCCTGAAGGTCCCAAGGGGAGTGATGAAGAGCTCAAGGATGAATCAAGTCAACCTTCCACTCTAATGGGAGAGGAGTTCAAGCCAAAAAGAAAAGAGGAGGAAATTGAAGCACCTACTACAAGAGGCAATCGATTGCCCATCATTGTGCGTAGTTCATTCAAATCCTTGGCTACTCCATGGACGGACCGGACCCACATGGTTCCTTCAAGCTTGCCCTTCCTACCCCATGAAGAGGTTGAAGCCAATAAATCAATCTTCAACCAAGAGAAGAAGGATGTGCCAATGTAGACTAATGCAAGGGAAGTACCACTTATCTCCACATTTTCAATTCCATCTCTTGAGTTTGAAAATGAGCATGTCATTCCATATAGGGCAATACACATGAAGAAATCAGTCCTTGTGATGGAAGACCATCCACACACCAACCACCATCCGGGCCCATGACAAGGAGCCAAGCTAGGCGTCTTCAAGATGAGCTAGCCATGATCATACATCAAGTCCCGGTAGAGGTTGCCACGGCCACATCCAAGGCCTATTCGGTGACAAGGGTTTCTAGTGGTTGAGTGTATGGCTTGTGTACACCTTCCACTATTAGAAACTTTCCTCTTTTAGCATGATGGAAGCCGTGAGGGCTTATTAACATTCTTAAACTCGGGTTTACATTCTTATTTCCGGTTTAGTAGTGTTTTAGTGTTTTAGGAGCCGGTTCACTAGGAACTATTTAAGCTCTTTGTTAATTCCATTTTGAGGCAACAAACCTTATTATCAAGAATACAATTTCTGATTTAGAAACTTCCCAAAAGAGGGTTTCGTGAGTTTGCTCAATCCGAACTAGTTTTGGTCGAGTTGTGATTCTCAATTTCTTTCGAGTTGTTGATCCAAAGCGACACAAGGCATCCTCTTCGTGCTCTTGAGGATTCGTCCTCTTGTTGTGTGGAGTTGTAGAAGGCGAGGTTTATAGCTTTAGGCGTGGTGGTTCTTGGAACAATCGATCCAAGGGTTTCCATTTCCGGGCTATTGGTTTCACCTATTTCTTCTTGTTCTTCGTTCATCCTTTCTTTCTTTCCGCCTTGTCTAACTTTGATTGTTGTTTTTGCTTGTTCGTGTGTTGTGCACCAAGGTCGGGCCTCCCTACGGCGATCCCCGTATCAAATTGGTATCAGAGCTGCGTTTTGGTGTCAACATTGTTGCTTGCCGATTTCTGAAATTCGGTATTGGTGTCTTGAGCCGTTGGTTGTGTTCTTGCATAGCCGAAGTTCTTCCGTTCTTCTTGTTGTCTTGTTGAGTCGTTTTTGTTGTTGCTTAAGTCTCTAATTGATCTTGTGTTTGTGGAAGTTTTGGCTTTGTGTGTTGTGGAGATCGGACGGCCCTTTCCTAGCCTAGCCGGAAACATCAAACTCCGGCCACCCTCATCATCATCACCACCACCATATTAACCGTCCACTAACCCTACCACAAGACACACTACCCCACTACTCCACTACCCTAGCCGGCGTGCTCACCAAGGATCTTCACGGCTGCCCTAACCAAGTCCAACCCACCCGGCCACACAAGCCCTATCCTTGCGGCGTGAGGGTTGACATTTTCAACAAGTGCGGCAGCCCACTCCTACAATCAAGGCGTGAAGATTCTTCCCACAACAAACACTCGGCCACTCTCCCTACAAAAGTGGCGTGTGGGTGTGAAGAAGTCAACAACCGGTTATTCTCTCCTAAGATCAAGGCAACAAGCTTATCCTTTTAGTTTTCTTATTTTCTTTTAATCCAATTTCAGTTGTAATTTGAATTTCGAATTTTAGTCAAAAAAAAAAAAAAAATCAATCGTCAAAAAAGAAAGAAAGAAGAAGACGATCATAGTGTTGCATTTTATTTCTTTTCTAGCTTGGTCTATATCTTTGTATTACATTAATACTTAGGTTTAGATTTTAGCCTAAAGTTGTAAGCTCTCAAGTTGCAAGCTCTCAAGGTCAAGCAAGTGCCGACGCCCAAGTGCCGCGCCGCGTCATTCCAAGTGCAGCGCCGCGTTGCCCATTGCCGCGCCGCGTCGCCCCTTGCCGCGCCGTGTCCACTTCGCCGACGCTCGGTAAAACCCTAAAATCCTAACCTCCCTTTCCCTTGTGCCTACCACTCCCCTATCACCACCGATCTCTACTACAACCATTCCGTCTTCTACTAGCACAAGTCAAGGCGAGCTAAGGTAACATCTTGTCCTCTTGAGTTCTTAAACTTTTCCTTGTTATTATCATTCTTAGCATAGCATTACATTCGTGCTTTATGGTGATCTTGAGTTAAATTGTTTGAGTCCCATTAGTTTCCTTGCAACTACATCCTTGTGAGGGTTCTTTGTTGAGTCGTTGAGTCTTTTTTTTTTTTTTTTCGATTTCATTTGTGTTTGTTGAGTGCACTAAAATTCAGAATATAAAGTGCCTTTGTGTGAACCTTGTCGATCACTTGCCTATTTCACCTTGCATCAAACTTATCTTGGTTGTTAGTGTTGTTTGAGATCAATCAATTCACGTGAAGTCTTTGAGTTTTCCCAACCGGCTGCACTACAAAACTAGTTGAGATTGAGGGAGGGTGAGAGAAACACACGAGTGAGACACTTGTGAGTGTTTTGATTTTGATTCTAACCCTTCACATAGTTCCGTGTTAGTTTGTTAGTGTAATGGCAGGAGATGATACTTCAAGTGACCGAGACAATAGGAGCCCCTCACCGGTGCATCCGGATGTGGCGATGCTCTTCCAAAAGTTGACCGACTCAATGGCCGTCATCACCAACCGATTGGCTGCCCTTGAAACGGCTCAAAGGACTCCCCCACCAGCCATGGTGCCCCCGGTGGTGCTAGCTTCTCAAACCCAAGAGACGGCATCCAATCCAGCCACCGTGCCCTTAGGAGCTTATGCTGAGCAAGGAGGGCCTTCCGGAGCCAATTTGGTGCCCCTTGGATCTGCACGTGCAGTGGGTACCGGCACCGTGAGGAACTCCCCGGTACGGGCTACTTCTCCCCTTGTCCATAATCAAGAAAGGCCAAATAGGGTAGCTCCGAATTATCATGATGAAATACCACCTCCACGTGAGGTGCCTTTTGTAGCTAACCATCTTAATGAGCCTCAGGATCCGCTTAGGGAAGACGAGTTCAATGATGCAGAATTTGAGGAAGAAATGTGGAACCAAGGCCAAGGAGGTAGATTCGGTGGTTACCAAGGCCAAGGAGGAGCGTATGGTTACTATGAGCCGAGGGGCAGACTTGGAGGTAACCGGGGCTATCAAGGAAATCAACCTAGGAGAGAGTTGGAGCAAGATGGCATAGGGAAAATCAAGATCAAGATGCCATCGTTTGAAGGAAGGTGTGATCCCGATGCCTACATGGAGTGGGAGATGAAAGTGGAGAAAATTTGGAGTTGCCACAACTTCATTGAGGCCAAGAAGGTGCAGCTAGCTTCCATTGAGTTTAGTGGCTTTGCCCTAACTTGGTGGAACAACTTGGTCAAGGAGAGGCAAAGAGCTTTGGACCCACCGGTGGCTACGTGGGAGCAAATGAGGGTGTTGATGAGGGCTCGGTTCGTCCCTCAACACTACTCCAGGGAGCTCAAGCAAAGGTTGGAGAACCTCAAACAAGGTAGCATGAGCGTGGAGGAAGCCTACAATGCCATGCAAACCGCCATGGTCCGCGCCAACGTCATTGAAGATGAGGAATCCACCATGGCGAGGTATCTTCGAATCCTTTCTCCTTTTATTGCTAATGAGGTGGATATGTACCCCTATACAGATTGTACCCAGCTGCTGCACTTGGCTATTAAAGTGGAGAAAAATCATAAGTTCAAAGCGAGGAACCAAGGCGCACATGCGGCTAGGAACCCTAGCGGCCAGCCGAACCAATGGCGGTTTCCCTCGGCGCAAGTTAGCAGGAACCAGGCTCAGTCCATGAGCCAACCTCAGAGCCAAGAAACGCCGAAGAAAAGTGGCCCACCAGGAACCCCGCCGCAGTCAAGTGGGCGCCAGCCGCATTCGGCCAATGGCCCTCAGGGGAGTACTTCGACCTTTTCTCCTTCTTCTAGAGCTAGGGATACTATTTGCTTTAAACGTCAAGGCCGAGGGCATATGATGAAAGATTGCCCCAATAGTCGAACGTTGGTCATTAACCATCTTGGACTCTATGAATCCGAGTCCGAGGGTGAGGATCAAGGTCCGGCTATTGTTGATGAGCCTATGCATGACGTAGATGAGGAAATGGACTGCATTGAATTTGAGCATGGTGAATCTCTAGTTTATAGAAGAACATTGCATGTACAACCGACCCCTTGTGATGATAACCAAAGAGAGAATTTGTTTCATACTAGATGCTTGGTTAAGGGAAAGGTTTGTAACATGATTATTGATGGGGGTAGTTGTTGTAACATTGCTAGCACTGAATTAGTTACTAAATTGCAACTACATACCTTCCATCACCCTAGGCCATATAAACTGCATTGGATGACTGAATGTGGAGAGGTAAAAGTGGCTAAGCAAGTCAATGTGACCATAACACTAGGACATTATGTAGATACTATTTTATGTGATGTGGTCCCTATGAATGCTTGTCATATCTTATTAGGACGTCCATGGCAGTTTGATAGGCGTGTAAAGCATGATGGTTATACTAATCGTCATTCTTTTGATTATAATGGTAAGAATGTGATAATCAAGCCTATGACCCCTTTGCAGGTAGCTGAAGCCTTTGAGAAGAAGAAGGACCAAGAGAAGTCGGTTGAGGCCAAGAAGGGGAGTAAGACCGAGAGCACCTCCAAGGCCAAAACCACATCTCAAGCATTGTTGGCTTCCAAGGAGGAGTTGAGAGAGGAGCACTTACCACAAGACGCCGTCCTCATGCTCTTGTGCAAGGGTCTCGGCTTGCTGAGTGAGGAGTTGAAGTCTACGCTACCAAGGGCCATCCTAGCATTGCTAGAAGAGTTCCATGATGTGTTCCCTGAAGAGATGCCACCCGGACTGCCCCCTAAAAGAGGTATTGAGCATCAAATTGATCTAATACCGGGTGCTACTCTTCCAAACAGGCCAGCGTATAGGATGAACCCCAAGGAGACCCAAGAGGTGCAAGAGCAAGTGAAGGCTTTGCTTGACAAGGGCCATGTGCGTGAGAGCCTTAGCCCTTGTGCCGTGCCAGTGCTATTGGTGCCCAAGAAGGATGGCACATGGAGGATGTGCGTGGACTGCCGAGCCATCAACAACATCACCATCAAGTACCGGCATCCCATTCCCCGCCTTGATGACATGCTAGATGAGCTGCATGGAGCTTCAATCTTCACCAAGATAGATCTCCGCAGTGGCTATCACCAAATAAGGATGAAGGAGGGGGATGAGTGGAAAACGGCATTCAAGACAAAGTTCGGTTTGTATGAGTGGGTCGTCATGCCTTTTGGCTTGACCAACGCTCCTAGTATCTTTATGCGCTTAATGAATCATATTTTAAGGCATTTTATAGGTAGATTTGTTGTTGTTTATTTTGATGATATCCTAATATACAGCAAGTCACTAGAGGAGCATGAGCAACACTTGAGGGAAGTACTCTCTACATTGCGTAGTGCGTGCTTATATGCCAATGAGAAGAAGTGTGAATTTTGCACTAATCAAGTCTCTTTTCTTGGTTTTGTAGTGAGCTCCAAGGGCCTTCAAGTGGACGAGAGCAAGATAAAGGCCATCCAAGAGTGGCCCACGCCTACATCGGTGAGTCAAGTGCGGAGCTTCCATGGGTTGGCCAGCTTCTATAGGCGGTTCGTGAAGGACTTTAGCACCATTGCTGCGCCCTTGACGGAGGTGACCAAGAAGCACTCGGCCTTTGTGTGGGAGGAGGCGCAAGAGAGGGCCTTCAACGCCCCAAAATGGAGATTGACGCAAGCTCCTTTGCTAGTGCTGCCCGACTTCACAAGGCCATTTGAGGTGGAGTGTGATGCATCCGGGATTGGCATTGGAGGCGTCTTGATGCAAGAAGGTAAACCCGTAGCCTTCTTTAGTGAGAAATTGAAAGGGGCTAGTCTTAATTATTCTACATATGACAAAGAACTCTTTGCCCTATTTAGAGTATTAAAGACTTGGCAATACTACTTGTGGCCTAGAGAGTTTATCTTGCATACGGACCATGAGTCCTTGAAGCACTTCAAGAGCCAAGATAAACTTGATAGACGACATGGTAGGTGGATGGAATTCATTGAGACTTTCCCTTATGTTATAAAATACAAAAAGGGAAAGGACAATGTAGTTGCCGATGCCCTATCTAGGAGATACACCTTGCTTACCACATTAGACTCCAAGGTCTTAGGATTTGCATATATAAAGGAGTTGTATGTGGAAGATCCTGATTTTGGTGCCATCTATAAGTCATGTATAGATAAGGGCTCATGTGACAAGTTCTACTTGTTTGATGGGTTCTTATTTAAGGCTGAAAAAGTGTGTATACCAATTTGTTCCTTGCGCATGTTACTCGTTGAAGAAGCCCATAAGGGTGGTTTAATGGGTCACTTCGGAAGGGACAAGACCTATCATATGCTATGTGCACATTTCTTTTGGCCCCACATGCTTAGGGATGTTGAGCACCTTATTAAGAGGTGTTTGGATTGTCTTAAGGCCAAGTCAAGGTTGTAACCCCACGGCCTATACAGTCCATTGCCCATCCCAAGTGCCCCTTGGGAGGACATCTCAATGGACTTTATCGTGGGGCTGCCTCGGACTAAGAGAGGACGTGATTCTATCTTCGTGGTAGTTGATCGATTCTCCAAAATGGCTCATTTCATCGCTTGCCATAAAACGGATGATGCATCCAGTGTAGCCGATCTCTTCTTTAGGGAAGTCGTGAGACTACATGGTGTACCCCGGAGTATAGTAAGCGATAGGGATGTTAAGTTCCTTAGTTACTTCTGGAAGACGCTTTGGGGAAAGCTAGGGACGAGACTATTGTTCTCTACCTCTAGCCATCCTCAAACGGATGGTCAAACAGAAGTCACTAATCGGACCTTATCAACCCTCCTTAGAGCCATCCTTAGGAAGAACCTTAAGGCTTGGGAGGAAGCTCTACCACATGTAGAGTTTGCTTACAATAGGACAGTCCATTCTTCTACTTCTTTATCTCCTTTTGCATGTGTTTATGGTATCAACCACAATACTCCACTTGATCTTGCTCCTTTTCCTATGAAGGAGCGTGAAAGTTTTGATGCAGGAAGGCACGTGGAGTTCATCAAGGAGCTACATGCAAGGACTAAGGAGAAGCTTGAGGCGTGTGCGGAGAGGAATGCAGCTAGGGCAAACAAGGGGCGCAAGCGCGTGGTGTTCAAACCAGGAGATCTCGTTTGGGTGCACTTAAGGAATGAGCGCTTCCCGGAGCAGCGCAAGTCCAAACTTGCACCTAGAGGAGATGGTCCATTCAAGGTGCTGCGCCGTGTTGGTGACAATGCTTACGTCCTAGACCTTCCAGACACCTATGGTGTGAGTGCCACCTTCAATGTGGCTGACTTAACACCTTACTACACCCCGGACGTCGCCACACCTTTAGCAAGTGATCCGTGGACGGATCCTCTCCAAGAAGGGGAGGATGATGGAGGACCATCCACACACCAACCACCATCCGGGCCCATGACAAGGAGCCAAGCTAGGCGTCTTCAAGATGAGCTAGCCATGATCATACATCAAGTCCCGGTGGAGGTTGCCACGGCCACATCCAAGGCCTATTCGGTGACAAGGGTTTCTAGTGGTTGAGTGTATGGCTTGTGTACACCTTCCACTATTAGAAACTTTCCTCTTTTAGCATGATGGAAGCCGTGAGGGCTTATTAACATTCTTAAACTCGGGTTTACATTCTTATTTCCGGTTTAGTAGTGTTTTAGTGTTTTAGGAGCCGGTTCACTAGGAACTATTTAAGCTCTTTGTTAATTCCATTTTGAGGCAGCAAACCTTATTATCAAGAATACAATTTCTGATTTAGAAACTTCCCAAAAGAGGGTTTCGTGAGTTTGCTCAATCCGAACTAGTTTTGGTCGAGTTGTGATTCTCAATTTCTTTCGAGTTGTTGATCCAAAGCGACACAAGGCATCCTCTTCGTGCTCTTGAGGATTCGTCCTCTTGTTGTGTGGAGTTGTAGAAGGCGAGGTTTATAGCTTTAGGCGTGGTGGTTCTTGGAACAATCGATCCAAGGGTTTCCATTTCTGGGCTATTGGTTTCACCTATTTCTTCTTGTTCTTCGTTCATCCTTTCTTTCTTTCCGCCTTGTCTAACTTTGATTGTTGTTTTTGCTTGTTCGTGTGTTGTGCACCAAGGTCGGGCCTCCCTACGGCGATCCCCGTATCACCTTGTATGTAAAACTAGATTTTCTTGTGTGCACCAAAGTTCTCTAGCACAATACATGTCTTGTGGAATGCATCTTGTTCATAATATGATCCTTATGTCCATACATGTGAGTTATGTTGTTAGTTGCACTCCTAAGCTTGAACATAGAACTAGGAAGAAGAGTGAAATAATGTGTGCATGCTTGTTTGGATATCATGTAGTCATTGGAAGGTTTATGCTTAAATTCTTACAATTGTGTGCACATGCTAGAGGGCCTTATTTTGTCATTGTGGTTATGCCTAACCCCTCTAACAAAACTGAATTCATGGCATGCCCAAAACTTCATGATGCATCTTATGTGACTAACCCTTTTATTGATCAAGTTGTGGAGTTGCATGGAATTTCTTGTGCTTTGATTTCAGGCGAAGGAGTGAGGCATGTGATCTACTCAAAGCTGAAACTCGGAGAAGTGCCCTTTGAGCCAGGAGATCAAGACAACTTACATGTGGTTGAATTGGCTCACCCCTTGCGGAAGGAAGACGAAAACATGGGCGTGCTTGATTCGAGGTCGAATCCTTTCCAAGAAGGGGAGAATGATGCGGGAGCATCCGAGGTCTCACCTACAACGCCCCCAAAAGGAGATGGCCCACTCACAAGGGCTCGAGCCAAGCGTATGCAAGAGGAACTCGAGAGCTTGGTTAGCCTTCACGTCTCAAGGGAGCCGACCCTCATCGAGGACCTCACCGAACCAATGCTAAGGACCGTGGTGACCTTCCGAGCCGAGCCATGCGCGGGAGAATGAAGGCCACAAGAGACGGAGGCCCCAGCCACTGATTCAGTCAACAACACGGCCGAGTGCCCAGACGAGTTCTCGCCCCAGAATGCTGACACGGCCAACAACTCGGCCGAGTTGTCAACCGAGTTGTTGGCTGTTTTTTTGGCCGAGTTGTGGGAAGGAGAGGGCTTTCTTGTGGGGGCCACTTGGGGACTTTCTTTCTTGTTGTTTTAAGTGTGTTTAAGACTTCTTTAGGATGCTTATATTTTGGGCCTTTTAAGGGCTTGTGGGCCAAGTCCCCTAGGACTATATAAGGCCATGTGTGTTGTTATTTTGAGAGAGACAAATTTGAAGACAAAACTTGTGGCTTTGCCATGGAATTTCGAGAGCTCTCTAGGGAGAGGCTTCTCTTGTGTTGATTCGACTAGCTTGGTTGCTCTTTCGTTGTGTCAATCTCTTCCATAAGATTGGTGCTCGTAGACCTCACACGCGTCTTACCCCTATTCAATTGGTTCTCTCTATATCCCTTTGTTTTTCTTGTTCTTGTTTCATTTGCTAACTTGTTCTTGTTGTGTTTCATCTTCCACCTTCCCTTTGAGTCACTTGGCGTCTAGATCGGGCCACTCGCGGCTAATCCCTGCATCAAATTGGTATCAGAGCTCGTCGACGCCGAGCCACCACCACTCAGCCGAGCCACCACCCTTGGTTAGCTCTTTTGAGTCTTCTTTTTCCATTTTCTTCTTTGTGTTCTTCCTTGTGTTCTTCATGTGTTCTTCTTGTTCTTCATGCTTTGTTGTTTTTAGTTTGTTTTGCTTGTGCTTGTGAATGTTGATTTTTGTTGCCACTATCACCTCCTAAAATCGCCACCAACAAACCACCACCACCACCACCACTCAACCACCACCAAACCCCCTTCAAGGCTGCCGAAATTCAGCCCCAAAAAGACCATCATTTCAGCCCCCAAAACCCTCACCAACTCCCTTACTTTGTACCATCATTAGCCTTGTACCATACCCAAAAAGCCTCACCCACTCTTGTACTTTCCTAGGCCATTACTATTCATATCATCTCATTCCTTTGAAAGTCAAGAATAGAAGCAACCAAACACTATTTGTATCATCTATTTATGGTATGTCACGTGAGACATCAAGGAAAGAAGCAACAAATTTGTGACTTTTGCTCCATATCATCTTTTGCTTCAAAAGTCAATTAGGAAGCAAGTCTTATTTGTATTTCTATTGTAGTTACTAAGTCTTGCACGTTTTTATTCAAAAAAAAAAAGAATATCAGAAAAGAAAAGGAAAAACAAAAGCCAAAAAAAAAGAAAAAAAGAGAAAAGGCTTGTTCTTGTTCTTATTCTTGTATGAAGACCTTGTTTGTTGTTGATCATATGTTGTTATCTTCAAGTGTTTGTTGATCTCTACAAGCCCCATCCCAAGCTTGATATCCTACTCACCTTGCCTAAACACATTCCATATCATTGGCAACTTGATCATGTGTTTATGAGTATTAGTAGAACAAGCTAGGAATGACATTGCTTTGTTGAGTCTTCTAAACACATTTCCTTGTGTCTTCATTGTGTATCTTTATTGTGACTTATTTCTTGATATCTTGAGTCCAATTGTGTGTCTTCTTTGAGCTCAATTCCAAGCTTCCAAACACATAGTCTATGATATAGGAACGAACCCCTATGCAACGATCTAGACACCAAGCTTCCAACAAGACTCAAAGAAGAACAACAAAAGGATAAGGAACCGGCACAAAGTAAATGCAAAGGAAGAACAAAGATAGAAAGACAAGAAGAACCGAATATCAACAATGATTAAACCCTTGATCTTGGTGAATCAAGAACCAAACCAAATGAGAGATCGACCCATCTTCTACAACTTCACACGATTGGCCAAGGCTACCAAGGGCACGAAGCGGATGCTCGTGATGATCCGTGCAAACCAAACTCGAAGGAGTTGATACACACAAAGCAACCAAGCCAAATTCACACAACCGTATGTTTTCTCTCAAAGCTCCTGTTTGATAGAAAACTAAAAAAAACATTTACAACTTTCAACCATGTCTAACTAGCAAAGGAAATGTTTTAGGGAGCCTTTTATACCTCCTAAAGGCCGGTCCTAAACTAAGGAAAAACAAGACAAAGCCGTGTCTTTAAACAACATAAAACCGGAAGGAAAATGTCAAAGAATGTCATAAAATGCAATTACAATCTTCAAGTATTTCCCTCAACACTCTTGAGGTCTTCATGCACCGAGATGGTCACCATGGTCTTCAAATCAGGCTTAGGGAGATCCTCTAGCATAGTAGACTCCTTAGACAAGAGGAAGGTCACAATTTTGTCTAGCTCATGTTGAATCTCCTTAGCCCTTGCTCGTGTAATGGCACCATCAAAGGTAGGCATTTGAGGTGACGTAGATGATCCCTCATCATCCTCCCCTTCTTGGAAAGGATTCGACCTCGAATCTTCTAGCTCCTCATCTTGCGCCTCATAGAGTGTCAAATCGCCCACATTGAATGTAGGGCTAACTCCATACTCCTCGGGTAGCTCCAACACATAGGCATTGTCGCCCACCTTCCTTAGCACCTTGAAAGGCCCATCTCCACGTGGTGAGAGCTTGGACTTGCGCTTGTCGGGGAAGCGCTCTTTCCTCAAATGAACCCAAACAAGGTCTCCCGGTTGGAAGATAACTCGCCTACGTCCATGGTTAGCTTTGGAGGCGGTGTGCTCGGCCTTTTGTTGCAGCTTGACCCGAGTCCTCTCATGTAATTCCTTGATGAACTCCACATGTTTTCCTGCATTAAAATCTGCTCGCTCCTTCATAGGCAACGGCGAAAGATCAAGTGGGGTTAAGGGATTCAAGCCATAGACACACTCGAAAGGACTCAAAGATGTAGAGGAATGCACGGCCCGATTATATGCAAATTCTACATGTGGTAAGGCATCTTCCCATGCCTTCAAATTCTTCCTAATGACAGCCCTTAAGAGGGTTGTGAGGGTTCGGTTAGTTACTTCCGTTTGACCATCCGTTTGAGGATGACTAGAGGTAGAGAACAAGAGTCTCGTCCCTAGCTTTCCCCAAAGAGTCTTCCAAAAGTAACTAAGGAACTTCACATCCCTATCACTCACAATGGACTTAGGTACTCCATGTAATCTAACTACTTCTCTAAAGAATAAGTTAGCCACATTAGTAGCATCATCAGTCTTATGACAAGCAATAAAGTGGGCCATTTTTGAGAATCTATCAACAACCACAAATATAGAATCTCTCCCCTTTTTAGTTCTAGGTAATCCCACAATATAGTCCATGCTAATGTCCTCCCAAGGGGACGTGGGGATAGGCAATGGGGTGTATAAGCCGTGGGGTTTCACTCTAGACTTAGCCTTAAGACACTCCAAACATTTCTTCAACAAGTGTTCTACATCCCTAAGCATATGTGGCCAATAAAAGTGAGTGTGCAGCATGTGATATGTCTTATCTCTACCAAAGTGTCCCATTAAACCTCCCTTATGGGCTTCCTCCACAAGTAATATCCTCAAAGAACACTTAGGAATGCACACCTTATCAACCTTAAACAAGAATCCCTCAAACAAGTAAAACTTATCCAAAGAACCCTTAGCCACACAATGCTTATATGTAGTACCGAAATCAATGTCATCCTCATACAACTCTTGAATGTAAGTAAAACCTAACACCTTAGAGTCTAATGTGGTGAGCAAAGCATGTCTCCTAGAAAGCGCATCAGCAACTACATTATCTTTTCCCTTTTTATACTTAATGACATATGGAAATGTTTCAATAAACTCCATCCATCTACCATGCCTCCTATCAAGTTTATCTTGACTCCTAAAGTGTTTTAAGGACTCATGATCAGTATGCAAGACAAACTCTCTAGGCCATAAGTAATGTTGCCATGTTTTAAGTACTCTAAACAATGCATATAATTCTTTATCATACGTAGAGTAGTTTAAACATGCACCTTTTAGTTTTTCACTAAAGAAGGCAATAGGCTTACCTTCTTGCATGAGGACTCCTCCTATGCCAATGCCACTAGCATCACACTCCACTTCAATGGCCGTGAGAAATCCGGGAGCACTAGAAGAGGTGCTTTGGTGAGCCTCCACTTCAGATTGTTGAAGGCCCTCTCTTGCGCCTCTCCCCACACAAAGGGAGCATGCTTCTTGGTGATCTCGGTCAAGGGGGCAGCAATGGTGCTGAAATCCTTGACAAACCGCCTATAGAAGCTTGCTAGCCCATGGAAGCTCCTTACATGGCCGATTGTAGTAGGTGTTGGCCAATCTTGAATTGCTTTTATCTTCTCCTCATCCACTTGCAGCCCCTGTGAACTCACTACAAAACCAAGAAAAGTGACCTTATTAGTGCAAAATTCACATTTCTTCAAATTGGCATACAAGTGCTCTACTCGAAGGGTAGAAAGAACTTCCCTTAGATGTCTTTCATGCTCCTCTAGGGACCTGCTATAGATAAGAATATCATCAAAATATACTATAACAAATTTCCCTATATGATTTCTCAAAACATAATTCATTAATCTCATGAAAGTAGAGGGAGCATTAGTCAAACCAAATGGCATCACAAGCCTTTCATATAGCCCAAACTTGGTCTTGAAGGCGGTCTTCCATTCATCTCCTTCCTTCATCCTAATCTGGTGGTAGCCACTCCTTAGATCTATCTTTGTGAAAAGTGTGGCACCAAAGAGCTCATCTAACATGTCGTCCAGCCTTGGGATAGGGTGACGGTACTTGATAGTAATGTTATTGATGGCTCTACAATCAACACACATCCTCCAAGTGTTGTCCTTCTTAGGCACTAATAGGACTGGTACGGCACAAGGGGAAAGGCTCTCTCTCACGTAACCCTTATCTAGGAGGTCTTGTACTTGGGTTTGAATTTCCTCACACTCCTTAGGGTTCATTCTATAAGCTGGCCGGTTGGGTAAGGTGGCACCGGGGATTAGGTCGATTTGGTGCTCTATTCCTCTCAATGGGGGTAGGCCGTGGGGTATGTCATCCGGGAAGACATCCTTAAACTCCTCTAGAAGGGCTTGGATATTAGGGGGTAAGGCAGCCAAGGTCTCTCCACCTAACATGGTCAGTTTCTTGCACAAGAGCATAAGGATAGTATCTAAAGTTAGGTACTCACCTTGTAGCTCACCTTTGGAAGCTAACAAGACACTAGAAGGCTGCATTTCCAAAGTTTGGCGTGGTTTGGAGGGAGTGCCCACTTGTTGTCGTGGTGCTCCCTTGCCTTGATGATTCTCCTTCTCTTTGTCTTGGCCCAAGTCCTTCTCCTTTTTCTTCTCAAAAGCCTCGGCAATCTGCATAGGAGACATTGGTTTTAATATGACATCTTTTCCTTTAAAAGAGAAAGAGTACCTATTAGTAAATCCATCATGCATGACTCTCCTATCATATTGCCATGGGCGGCCTAATAACACATGACAAGCTTGCATAGGCACCACATCACATAGAATAGTATCCTCATAATGGCCTAATGTGAATGTAATCTTAGCTTTGCTTATTTACTTTCAATTCGCCACAATCATTCATCCAATGTAATTTGTAAGGTGTAGGGTGATAAAATGTAGGAAGTTGTAACTTAGAGATCAATTCAGTGCTAGCAATATTACAACAACTACCTCCATCAATTATCACATTACAAACCTTCCCTTTAATTAAACACCTAGTATGAAATAGGTTTTCCCTTTGATTATCCTCACAAGGGGCATGTTGTACATGCAAAGTTCTCTTACAAATTAAAGATTCCCCATGCTCAAACTCAATGCCATCATCATCACAAAATTCAGTTTCATGCTTGGCATTCTCATTAACACAATCATCATCATTTTCATGCTCAGATTCAGATTCATAAAACCTAGATGATTAATCATGAGAGTTCTACTATTAGGACAATCTTTCATCATGTGTCCTCTTCCTTGACACTTAAAACAAACCATATCCCTAGCTCTAGAAGTAGGATTAGAAGTACTCCCTTTAGGTCCATTAGTGGGGGCAGCCGAGTTTCTTGGAGTGTATGGGGTTCCACTTGGTGGTACGTTCCTTCTCAGCCCTCCTTGATCCACATTTGGCGCCCTTTCCTTGTCCTTGGCAGTAGGGTGGTCTCGGCTAAAGGGAGGATAGCCACGGCTAGGTTGGCTTCTCCAATTGTTGGGGCCGCCAATGGTAGCCTTGCTTCCTTGGCTCCTAGCTTGATTCCTTGCCTTTAGGTTCCTCTCCACTTTGATTGCCAAGTGTAGCAAATCTGTCATAGTACCATAGGGATACAAGTCCACTTTGTTAGCTAAAGATGTATGGAGAACTCGAAGATACCTTGCCATAGTTGTCTCTTCATCTTCAACAACATTGGCTTTCACCATAGCCACTTGCATGGCGTTGTATGTCTCTTCAGCGGACATGGCTCCTTGCTTCAAGTTCTCAAGTCTTTGGCGGAGATCCCTAGTGTGGTGTTGGGGCACAAATCGGACCCTCATCAAGGTCCTCATTTGCTCCTAAGTAGCTACAGCCGGGTCTAGGGCTCTCCTCCTTTCCTTGATTAAGTTGTCCCACCAAATCAAGGCGTATCCATGGAACTCAAGGGCAGCCAATTGAACCTTCTTGTACTCGGGAAAGTTGTGACACGACCAAATCTGCTCCACCTTGGTTTCCCATTCTTGGTAGGCGTCCGGGTCACATTTTCCCTCAAAACTTGGTATCTTCACCTTGATGCGGCCAATCCCATCTTGCTCGAGCTCGCGGCCTCGCCTTGGCTGATATCCTCTAGGCGCCTCGGCCCTCCAACCTTCCTCATCCATGTAGTCATCTTGGAACCCTTGAAACTCATTGAAAGCATGAGGAATAAAATGAGTTCTATGCATAGGAGAGTTAGGGAGGGAACCTTGCTCTCGGTGAGCGTGACCTCTAGTAGGATGAAAGTGGCCGGCTTCTTGAGGGGTGCCATGGCGTGAGGCGGCCAATTGAGTGGCGGACTGAGGTGGTGACCCTTGATTGGCGGTGGCCCTTGCTGCATTGTAGGTGGTCCGTTGATCCTGAAGGGGTACTCTTGATGGCTCAATTGAAGGGCCTCCAGCCTCCACATTGGTGCCCAACGGAATGGATGCAGCCGGTGGTGGCCGAGACTCCAAGGTGGCCATCCGAGACGACAATCCAGCTAGGGTATCCGACATTTGCTTGAGTAGGCTAAACACCTCCGGATGCACCGGCTCGAAGCTCCTTGATCGAGTTGGACTCACTGACTTGGACATGATTAAAGACAAGAAACACACAACTAGTTAAAGGTTAGTGAAAACAAAGAAGCTCTCCTCACAAGTGTTTCACACTTCGTGTTTGATCCTCTCTAGTGTTTCTCTCGTGTGTTTAACTCTCTCAAGCTCCAATGGTTGATGCAACTTCTGAAAAGGGATGGTCTACACAAAGAAACAAACAATAACAATGTTAGGGTTAGTGAAAATCAGAAATCGCCTCACAAGTGTTTGGCTCTCTTGTGTTTGATTTTCACTCTCTCTTGTTGTTGAACGTTGGCTTCTTTGGAAGAAATCGCCTTGTATAAGTCAAAACCTCACGTGAGCTTAGTGCAATCGGATCACAAGATAAGAACAAGAGCTAATATGGGAGATAGCTCGGCAGAACTTCAAAGAAAATAAAGAATGACTCAACAAAAGAGGAAACAAAGACTCTAGAAGGGACTTACAAAGCAAGAAAGGTAATGCAATGCAATAATGGGGGACTCAAATATTCTGAACTCAAGAGGGACAAGAACACGTACCTTTGCCTTGCCTTGGCTTTGCAACAATGGAGTTGGAAGAGGGTTAGGCGTAGGGTAGGTGTTTGTAGGGTTAGGGTAAGGCTCGGCTATGCCTTGGAATACCGGTTTGGAACCTCTTGAATTGGCTAGAGAATCGGCTAAGTACAAGCTTTAGTCTATAACATTTACAACTTAGGGTAGTAGAACATGTGTATGAAATATAATGCAAGAGACAACCTTACTTTTTTTTTTTTTTTTTGACGATCTTCTTCTTTCTTTTTTTTCTTTTTTTTTTATCACTTCCTCTTTTTTTTTCTCAAAAATAAAATACACAAATAAAATACTAACCTAAGGTATTTGTATTATATAAGAGAATAGACTAAGATGAGTTAACAAAGGCTGCCGAATTCTCTTGGTTCTCTTTTTTTTTGAATTTGAATGGGCCGAGATATGTGTTGAGATATGGCTGGGATTTTGGTTTGAAAAGGTCAAAGATATGGAGTGGAAATAGGAAGGGTGGGTTGGTGGTTGTTTTTTCTCGGAATTTCCTTTCTTTTTCTTTGACTTGTAACCGAGTATGGGAGGGATAGTGGGGATAGTGTTTCGGTTATGTGTGGACGTGGGGAGTTGGCTGAGGTGGTGACTGGTGGCCGGAGCAGTGGTGATTTCCGGCGGCTTAGGGTGGCAGAACTTCTCAACTCCACAATCACAAGGACAACACAAGTAAAAGGAACACAAAGACTCAAGAAAACTGAGAAGAACACTAACCGGACCTTGCACAAACACAAGCCAAAGGAAGGCTAGCAATCCCAGGGCGGCGATGCGGCGGCGCCGGTGGCGGAGTTGGTGTCAACCGGCTCTGATACCACTTGATATAGGAACGAACCCCTATGCAACGATCTAGACACCAAGCTTCCACACCGAGCCCAAGGCAGCCAGCCGTGGCCCCTAAAGGTCCCAAGGGGAGTGATGAAGAGCTCAAGGACGAATCAAGTCAACCTTCCACTCTAATGGGAGAGGAGTTCAAGCCAAAAAGAAAAGAGGAGGAAATTGAAGCACCTACTACAAGAGGCAATCGATTGCCCATCATTGTGCGTAGTTCATTCAAATCCTTGGCTACTCCATGGACAGACCGGACCCACATGGTTCCTTCAAGCTTGCCCTTCCTACCCCATGAAGAGGTTGAAGCCAATAAATCAATCTTCAACCAAGAGAAGAAGGATGTGCCAATGGAGACTAATGCAAGGGAAGTACCACTTATCTCCACCTTTTCAATTCCATCTCTTGAGTTTGAAAATGAGCATGTCATTCCATATAGGGCAATACACATGAAGAAATCAGTCCTTGTATGTAAAACTAGATTTTCTTGTGTGCACCAAAGTTCTCTAGCACAATACATGTCTTGTGGAATGCATCTTGTTCATAATATGATCCTTATGTCCATACATGTGAGTTGTGTTGTTAGTTGCACTCCTAAGCTTGAACATAGAACTAGGAAGAAGAGTGGAATAATGTGTGCATGCTTGTTTGGATATCATGTAGTCATTGGAAGGTTTATGCTTAAATTCTTACAATTGTGTGCACATGCTAGAGGGCCTTATTTTGTCATTGTTGTTATGCCTAACCCCTCTAACAAAACTGAATTCATGGCATGCCCAAAACTTCATGATGCATCTTATGTGACTAACCCTTTTATTGATCAAGTTGTGGAGTTGCATGGAATTTCTTGTGCTTTGATTTCAGGCGAAGGAGTGAGGCATGTGATCTACTCAAAGCTGAAACTCGGAGAAGTGCCCTTTGAGCCAGGAGATCAAGACAACTTACATGTGGTTGAATTGGCTCACCCCTTGCGGAAGGAAGACGAAAACATGGGCGTACTTGATTCGAGGTCGAATCCTTTCCAAGAAGGGGAGAATGATGCGGGAGCATCCGAGGTCTCACCTACGACGCCCCCAAAAGGAGATGGCCCACTCACAAGGGCTCGAGCCAAGCGTATGCAAGAGGAACTCGAGAGCTTGGTTAGCCTTCACGTCTCAAGGGAGCCGACCCTCATCGAGGACCTCACCGAACCAATGCTAAGGACCGTGGTGACCTTCCGAGCCGAGCCATGCGCGGGAGAATGAAGGCCACAAGAGACGGAGGCCCCAGCCACTGACTCAGTCAACAACACGGCCGAGTGCCCGGACGAGTTCTCGCCCCAGAATGCTGACACGACCAACAACTCGGCCGAGTTGTCAACCGAGTTGTTGGCTGTTTTTTTGGCCGAGTTGTGGGAAGGAGAGGGCTTTCTTGTGGGGGCCACTTGGGGACTTTCTTTCTTGTTGTTTTAAGTGTGTTTAAGACTTCTTTAGGATGCTTATATTTTGGGCCTTTTAAGGGCTTGTGGGCCAAGTCCCCTAGGACTATATAAGGCCATGTGTGTTGTTATTTTGAGAGAGACAAATTTGAAGACAAAACTTGTGGCTTTGCCATGGAATTTCGAGAGCTCTCTAGGGAGAGGCTTCTCTTGTGTTGATTCGACTAGCTTGGTTGCTCTTTCGTTGTGTCAATCTCTTCCATAAGATTGGTGCTCGTAGACCTCACACGCGTCTTACCCCTATTCAATTGGTTCTCTCTATATCCCTTTGTTTTTCTTGTTCTTGTTTCATTTGCTAACTTGTTCTTGTTGTGTTTCATCTTCCACCTTCCCTTTGAGTCACTTGGCGTCTAGATCGGGCCACTCGCGGCTAATCCCCGCATCAAATTGGTATCAGAGCTCGTCGACGCCGAGCCACCACCACTCAGCCGAGCCACCACCCTTGGTTAGCTCTTTTGAGTCTTCTTTTTCCATTTTCTTCTTTGTGTTCTTCCTTGTGTTCTTCATGTGTTCTTCTTGTTCTTCATGCTTTGTTGTTTTTAGTTTGTTTTGCTTGTGCTTGTGAATGTTGATTTTTGTTGCCACTATCACCTCCTAAAATCGCCACCAACAAACCACCACCACCACCACCTTTCAGCCACCACTCAACCACCACCAAACCCCCTTCAAGGCTGCCGAAATTCAGCCCCAAAAAGACCATCATTTCAGCCCCCAAAACCCTCACCAACTCCCTTACTTTGTACCATCATTAGTCTTGTACCATACCCAAAAAGCCTCACCCACTCTTGTACTTTCCTAGGCCATTACTATTCATATCATCTCATTCCTTTGAAAGTCAAGAATAGAAGCAACCAAACACTATTTGTATCATCTATTTATGGTATGTCACGTGAGACATCAAGGAAAGAAGCAAAAAGAGAAAAGGCTTGTTCTTATTCTTGTATGAAGACCTTGTTTGTTGTTAATCATATGTTGTTATCTTCAAGTGTTTGTTGATCTCTACAAGCCCCATCCCAAGCTGATATCCTACCCACCTTGCCTAAACACATTCCATATCATTGGCAACTTGATCATGTGTTTATGAGTATTAGTAGAACAAGCTAGGAATGACATTGCTTTGTTGAGTCTTCTAAACACATTTCCTTGTGTCTTCATTGTGTATCTTTACTGTGACTTCTTTCTTGATATCTTGAGTCCAATTGTGTGTCTTCTTTGAGCTCAATTCCAAGCTTCCAAACACATAGTCTAGCTCAATCAAATTGAATTGCCAATATCTAAGTCCAAGAGCTACTCACTTTGGTTTGTGTTGTCTAAGTTCACCAATGCTTATATGAAGTTTTTGTCCTTCTCAAGGCAGCTCTACACTCCATAAGCTTGCATCGAATCAACAAGAGAGTGAGTGATCAAACACACGAGTGTAAACACTTGTGAGGTTGTTTTGATTTCACTAACCCTAACATGTTTCTTGAAGTTTATTGATTATGTCTTATAAAGGAAGTCTACCACATGGAGGGTCCGAACCAATGGCACCCGAGTTGTTCAACATGCTCAAGGCCATGTCGGACAACCTTGCTATCTTGTCTAATCGGATGGTAGCATTGGAGACAAGAGTGCCCAAGCCCGCAGCCGTGCCCCAAGAGACGCCCCGAGTGCCCATAGACGCCAACTTCCCTCGGCATAGAGATAAGCTTAATGCTCCTAACCATTTAAATGAATTTCAGGTAATTCCAAGGCGAGCCTATGAAGATGAAGAATGGGAGCAAGTGCCCCATCGAGGCTACCAAGCAAGGAGAGGCCGAGAGCAAGAGCAAAATGGCATTGTCAAGATCAAGGTGAAGATTCCATCTTTTGAAGGCCAATGTGATTCATATGTCTACATGGAATGGGAGGCCAAGATTGAACAAATATGGAGTTGTCACCACTTTCCCGAGCATAAAAAGGTACAACTTGCCGCCCTTAAATTCAATGGTTATGCACTAACATGGTGGGATAATCTTGTGAAAGAAAGGAAAAGAATCTTAGATGCACCCGTGACAACTTGGAATCAAATGAAGGCCTTGATGAGAGCTCGCTTTGTGCCTCGACACCACACACAATTGCTGCCCTTAGCCAACAAAATTGAAAGAAAAACTAAGGCTAGGAATCAAGGAGGAAGAGTGACAAGTGGGATGCCCAACTCTTGGAAGAATCCTACTCAAAACCGAGGCTACCAATCTTATGGAAGAGAGGCATCTCAAGCTAAGGACAAGGGGCAATCATCAAACCCTCATTGGGAGCAAGGAGGGCCGAAGAGGAGTGCTCAGCCGACACCCTCCACACCGAGCCCAAGGCAGCCAGCCGTGGCCCCTAAAGGTCCCAAGGGGAGTGATGAAGAGCTCAAGGACGAATCAAGTCAACCTTCCACTCTAATGGGAGAGGAGTTCAAGCCAAAAAGAAAAGAGGAGGAAATTGAAGCACCTACTACAAGAGGCAATCGATTGCCCATCATTGTGCGTAGTTCATTCAAATCCTTGGCTACTTCATGGACGGACCGGACCCACATGGTTCCTTCAAGCTTGCCCTTCCTACCCCATGAAGAGGTTGAAGCCAATAAATCAATCTTCAACCAAGAGAATAAGGATGTGCCAATGGAGACTAATGCAAGGGAAGTACCACTTATCTCCACCTTTTCAATTCCATCTCTTGAGTTTGAAAATGAGCATGTCATTCCATATAGGGCAATACACATGAAGAAATCAGTCCTTGTATATAAAACTAGATTTTCTTGTGTGCACCAAAGTTCTCTAGCACAATACATGTCTTGTGGAATGCATCTTGTTCATAATATGATCCTTATGTCCATACATGTGAGTTATGTTGTCAGTTGCACTCCTAAGCTTGAACATAGAACTAGGAAGAAGAGTGGAATAATGTGTGCATGCTTGTTTGGATATCATGTAGTCATTGGAAGGTTTATGCTTAAATTCTTACAATTGTGTGCACATGCTAGAGGGCCTTATTTTGTCATTGTTGTTATGCCTAACCCCTCTAACAAAACTGAATTCATGGCATGCCCAAAAGTTCATGATGCATCTTATGTGACTAACCCTTTTATTGATCAAGTTGTGGAGTTGCATGGAATTTCTTGTGCTTTGATTTCAGGCGAAGGAGTGAGGCATGTGATCTACTCGAAGCTGAAACTCGGAGAAGTGCCCTTTGAGCCAGGAGATCAAGACAACTTACATGTGGTTGAATTGGCTCACCCCTTGCGGAAGGAAGACGAAAACATGGGCGTGCTTGATTCGAGGTCGAATCCTTTCCAAGAAGGGGAGAATGATGCGGGAGTATCCGAGGTCTCACCTACGACGCCCCCAAAAGGAGATGGCCCACTCACAAGGGCTCGAGCCAAGCGTATGCAAGAGGAACTCGAGAGCTTGGTTAGCCTTCACGTCTCAAGGGAGCCGACCCTCATCGAGGACCTCACGGAACCAATGCTAAGGACCGTGGTGACCTTCCGAGCCGAGCCATGCGCTGGATAATGAAGGCCACAAGAGACGAAGGCCCCAGCCACTGACTCAGTCAACAACACGGCCGAGTGCCCGGACGAGTTCTCGCCCCAGAATGCTGACACGGCCAACAACTCGGCCGAGTTGTCAACCGAGTTGTTGGCTGTTTTTTTGGCCGAGTTGTGGGAAGGAGAGGGCTTTTTAAGGGCTTGTTGTTTTAAGTGTGTTTAAGACTTCTTTAGGATGCTTATATTTTGGGCCTTTTAAGGGCTTGTTGGGCCAAGTCACCTAGGACTATATAAGGCCATGTGTGTTGTTATTTTGAGAGAGACAAATTTGAAGACAAAACTTGTGACTTTGCCATGGAATTTCGAGAGCTCTCTAGGGAGAGGCTTCTCTTGTGTTGATTCGACTAGCTTGGTTGCTCTTGCGTTGTGTCAATCTCTTCCATAAGATTGGTGCTCGTAGGCCTCACACGCGTCCTCCTCGTGCTCCTTGGATTCATCCTTGTTGTGTGAGGTTGTAGAAGAAGGAGTTGATTGATATTCGGTATTGGTTCTTGGGAGACGACTTAGGGCTCCAAGGGTCTTATCCCTATTCAATTGGTTCTCTCTATATCCCTTTGTTTTTCTTGTTCTTGTTTCATTTGCTAACTTGTTCTTGTTGTGTTTCATCTTCCACCTTCCCTTTGAGTCACTTGGCGTCTAGATCGGGCCACTCACGGCTAATCCCCGCATCAAGAGGATTCTTGGCTTGGATCTTGAGTTTGGAAACTAGAACAAGTGATTGTTTGTTTGGGGGATTTGAATGAGATGAAGAGAGATTGAATGTTGAAGATTTTGAGTTGATAGAAGATAGTGGCTGCCTAGGGGAGTTAAAACTCTACCATAGGCTTTGGCCACTCTTTAATTCTTCAACTAAGTAGAAATGAAGACATTACAAGCCTTAAATAGTCTAGGTCTCAAAGTGGACTAGGAGCCATTACACAAATGGGTCCACACATCCATAAAAGGAAACACACTAAAATAAGTAGCAAGGGAAACACAACCAAGTAAATAACAAAGGGGAAACACAACTGAAAACAGTCAAGAACTCGGCCAAGAAATTGGTCGAGTTCTTGACCGTGTCAGGGTCTGTTGCAGGAACTCGGCCCAAGACTCGGCCTAGTCTCTGACCGTGTCAGGGTCTGGTCCTTCCTTGGTGGGTGTCGCGTGCCTTGATGCCTTGGAGTCGAAGCCGCGTGGCTTGATTGTCGTGGCATGGAGGCATCGACGCCCTGACTAGTCCGAGGTGAGGCATGATAGTGATCTTGGCCCAAGGCCGGAATGCTCGCCTTGGCTCGGACTTGTGATGGATCGGTGGACTAGGCCCATGATGGCTTGGGCCATGGCTTGGGCTCAGGCTCTAGTCACTGGGCCTTGAATGCCCTTATCGATGGGTGTGTGGCACTCATCAACTACCACCGGGGATGCATGCCCGTGGAATGGCCTTTGTGGACCCTTCCCCCAATGATGAGTGGTACCCAACGGACCGAGACAAGATTGTCAACATCTTGTCTCCGAGGTACGAGCTTTCCTCTCCTAGTCATGCTTACACTTTCATGCTTTCCATTCATTTGTCCTTGTATGCACCCATGACACTACTTAGTCCTCGACCCCCGGCGTGCGCCAGTTTGGGTGACCTTGTGAGACATTTTTGGGCTGATTTTTCCCTTGTCCGAGAGCATGATCCTTTTGACCTTAGAGCCCCATTTAAGACATTATTGCTTAAGGATGCTATAGAGTGCCATTTTGAGTTTGGGAACACAAGCTATGTCATCACCTTTGAGGATTATACCCTTGCACCACCACTAGTGCCCCCTTTACTTAGGTTCCACACTCCCGCCCTTCACGGCCCCTTTTACCATTCATCCACCACTTGGAGAGACCTAGGTATGGTCTTTTTCAGCGGATTACCCAAGTATAAGAAGGGGAGGGATCCCATATTTATTTTAGGCAAGGTAACCCCTAGGCGATCTCGTGGAATGTCTTGTATTCCGCCAACTACAACCGCGCTAGTTCCCTTTCCATATGGTTTTGAGGCAAACTTCTATGGAATCCCTCGTACTATTGTGTTGGCTTGGGACCCTAGCCTTGTGGATCGTTTTTGGACACTTTGGTGGCTGAAATTTGGGAACGGCATTCTCCTTGCTATTAGGTGCCATCCCCACCCTGATGCCTTGCTTAGGGCCATCCCTAGGGATCCGCCGCACCGTTGGCTAACTTTTCAATTGCTTGTCGAGATTGCTTGTTTTAGGCCTTTGGAACACATGCCTCCACCGTTCGCATGGATTCAAGTCGGGAGTCGCTCCAAACCCCGCCCATACGGTCGTGACGCCTCCCATGTGCTAAGGAGGCTCGTCGATGATGCTTTTATGCCGACGATTCTCGAGGCCCGCACCGCAATCCTTGTGGCGGACTTCGGCCCTTATGTGCCCCGGTCCCCGATGATCGAATTGAGGACAATTCTCCTTCAAGAAGGGGAGAGTGATGAGTGTCAACCACCCATCAACAAGGATTCAAGGCCTTGACCACCAAGACGCCGGCACATCAATGCCACGACACTCAAGCATCAACCATGCTTTGATTCTAAGGCATTTATGCGTGTGTCTATATCCATGCCTCTAAGGCTTTTATCCCCTTTCTATTTTGGTTATTTAGTTTCATAATTCTAGCCTTGCCTTAGTGAGTGTGAAGATCCATTTGCATATGGGCTTTAACTCACTAAGACCCATTAGAGTTTTCTTTTATTAGTGGGCGTGTGGACCCATTTGCATATGGGCTCCTAGTCCACCAAAACCCTAGAACTATATAAGCCACTCCTTGGCTTCCTTGTCATTTAGTTGAAGATTAAAGAGAGTGGGATTGTCTTGGGTTAGAGGAATCCTCCCCTAGGCAGTCACTAAACTTCAACCCAAATCTCTATCTCTCTCTTGCATTTCTCTCCCTCCATCTCTCACGAAGTCTCACTCCAAACAACCAACAAATTGAGATCCTAGCTCGTTCGGTCAAGGAACCTCCAAGGGAGGTTCCCTTGGTCACTTCGCCGGCGGCCCATTCAACCGGAGCTCCGGCCAGTCAGCCCTCAGTCCGGCGTCTCCCCTCTCTCTCTTGGCTGCAATTTGGAAGACTCCCAAGCTTAGGAAGGAGAAGAAGGCTCCCCTTGGTCTAGATCTAGCTTCTAGAGGAACAAAGCCACACCTTGACTCGGCAGACCCTGACCCTGACTCGGACTAGAGGAAGCCAAAGGCTCGGCAGACCCTGACTCGGACAGGAACTCAGCCGAGTTCATGACCGTGTCAGGCTCTGTTGCACTGACTCGGCCCAAGACTCGGCCGAGTCTTGGACCGTGTCAGGTTTTGTTCTTCTTGGTGGTTTGTCGTGCGCCTTGGTGCCTTGGAGTCGAAGCCGGGTGGCTTGATTGTCGTGGCATCGAGGCTTCGACGTCTTCATCACTCCGAGAGGGTCCACACGAGTAGGGGCAGACTTTGGGTCGGAGGCTCTTATGTGGATGATTCCTTGAATACTCGGCGGACTAAGGCGGTGATGGATTGGGCCATGGCTCGGGCCCGTGCCCTAGTCTCCGGGCCTTGAGGCTCGTTGTTGAGGAGCGGTTGGCACTCATCAAAGAGGGCAATTGGCCACTCCATGGGTCCATGGGAAGGAGGTAATTCACGGCAAGTCTCCTAGAAGAATGCGGAGAGACGGGCTTAGTGGCCCATGGTACCGAGTGAGGGTGGGAGAGCCCACCAAAGGAAGTGGCCCCACCGAACCAAAGGAAGGAAGGTGGCCTTGTCTTGCAAAGAAGTTTGTGTTTGAATTTCTTTCTTTCTTTTTTTTGATCCGAAATTCTCTTCTTCTTTTTTCTTTTTTTTTTAAACTTGGGCCTTTGCCTTTTGTGGGCCTCTTTTTTTTATGAATGGGCTTTTACAAAACAAAGAGCAAGCAAGGTCCACTAATTAGCTTGAGGAGAAATCGGTTTTGGGGCCACCTAAAGGGGTGTTGGGTGGTACCATGGGTTTGGAAGAGAGAGAGTCCCCATATGTTTTTGGGTATGGGACAATATGTAGAAGAGAGAAAGAGGGTTGAAAACTTGCTACTAATGTCCCCCCTCTTTAGGGAAACCCACGAAAGGTAGCTATCAAACACTCTATCCCACAATTGGCTGCCAAGAGACACTTTTGGCACTTTCCTCAACTACCTGAGACACCCAAAAGGAGGAAGAGAGAAAGGAGGTTGGTCCCTTACCACAATTGTTCAAATCACATGCACAAGCTAAAGTGGGTCAAAGGAGCAACACACAAGGGGGGGGGGGGGGGGGGGGGGGGGGGCGGCAGTGGGAGGGGCTGTGGTGGTGGTCTGGGTGGTGTGTGGTGCGTGGTGGTGGGAGGGTGGCAGAGGCGGTGGTGCGGTCGCCGGAGTTGGGAAAAGTCGCCGGAAGTGGGTTTTTTTGGGTGTTTTTGGGTGGTTTATGGGGAGGGTGTGGGTGGGATGAACAAGGCCACAACAATAACTAGTAAACCATCCTAAAAGCAAGCAAAGTGAGCATGAAAGTGCAGAAAAACTGAGCAAGAACAACTCATGCTACACATGAAAAACAAGCCAAAGGTTTAAGCAAACAAGAGAGAGTCTAAGCCAAGAGCATGCTAAACATGAAGTAGCAAGGAATTTCGTGCAAAGCTTAAGAAACTAAGCATGAAAGGCTGAATATGAAGAACTCACACAAGACATGAAAAGCAAGAAAAAAAAAATTCAAGCTAACAAGAAGAATCATGACCCTAGAGCATGTCTACCATGGCAATCACAAGAAATCTCATACAAGCTATGAATGTAAGCTCCAAGAACCGAATCTAAAGAGGAGAAAAAAGACTTATCTTGGGCTTTGGCTCTTGATACCAATTGATGAGAATAAAACCCCCAAAGGAGTTCTACTTCCCAAGTGAAGCTAGATCGTGCCTAGGCTAGGGCTTCTTCTCCTTCCTTCTTGATTCCAAGTGAACTCCAAGGTATTCTTGGTGGGAGATGGACGAAATGGCTATGGATCTTGAGCTTGGGGTGGCCGAACCAATGGAAGCCAAGGAACCCTCTCGGAGAGAGGATTCTTGGCTTGGATCTTGAGCTTGAGAACTAGAACAAGTGCTTGATTGTTTTGGTGGAGTGAATGAGATTAAGAGAGATTGAATGTTGAAGGTTTTGAGTTGATAGAAGATAGTAGCTTCCTAGAGGGAGATATACTCAACCTTAGGCTTTGCCACTCTTTAATTCTTCAACTAAATGAAAAGGAAGACAACATAAGTTTATATAGTCTAGGGGATTAGGAGCCCATATGCAAATGGGTCCACACATCCACAAAAGCAAAGCAAGACATAAAAACAAGTAGCAAAAGGGAGTAACACGTAAGAGAAAAGCAAGGCTCGGCAGGTCCTGACTCGGCCAGGAACTCGGCCGAGTTCCTGACCGTGTCAGGCACTATTGCCCTGACTCGGCCGAGTCTTGGACCGTGTCAGGGTCTGCTTCCTCTTGGTGGTTGTCGTGCGCCTTGGTGCCTTGGAGTCAAAGCCGGTGGCTTGATTGTCGTGGCATCGAGGTGTCGACGTCTTGGTGGTCACTAACCGGGGCTCATCAGAAGGCGTAGGAGTGTAGGCACAAGAAAGGTGAGCAAGAGGAGGCAAGGTGACCGGGCGGCGGCGAGGGCATGCACGGCGTCAGCACTTGCGGCGTCGACGACCTTGAGCTTATCCCTTGAGAGCTTACAACCTTAGGCTAAGTACTAAGCCTAAGTATTAATGAAATAATAGGCTTATACTAAACAAAAAATGAAATAACAAATGATCGTCCTTCTCTTTTTTTTTGACGATATAATTCTCTTTTTTTTTTTACTTTTCTTTTCTCTTCTTTTTTTTTTGAACGGATTTTGAATTTAAATTACAACTGAATTGAAATAAAAGAAATTAAAGAAAAATGAAGAGATAAACTTGAAGTACTTGTTGCCTTGATTGTAGGGAGTAGGCGCCGACTCTTGTTAAGATATTCAAGTGGCACGCCTCAAAAATAGGGGAGTGGAGGCCGGTGCTGACTTGCACGTTGAGGAGAGGCACGCCACAAATTTAGGGGCTTCTTGTTGCTGTGCCTTGGAGAGCACGCCCTGCTTGTGGTTGAGGAAGACGTTGGCCTTGTAGTGGGGATGGTGGACGGTTATGGTGGTGATGGTCGGAGTTGGTGTTTCCGACGAGGTTTAGGCAATTTTTGTGGTGGTGATGAGGCTAACCGATCTCCACAAGCACACAACACAATTAAAGCACAAAGCACAACAAACTAGAAGACTCAAAACAAGAGAAACAAGAAAAACTTGTTCGGCTATGAACAAGGCACAACCAAAAGGACTTAGGACGACAAACCGAAGATGAACTCGGCGTGTCAATGGTGTTGGCACCAAAACGCAGCTCTGATACCATTTTGATACGGTGTTACCCGTGATTGGCCCGATCTTGATGCGCAACGACTCAGAAATGAAGAAAAGAAACAACAAACAAGTTAAATCGGTGGAAGCAAAGTAAAGAGATGAAAAGTGAATGAGAAGAAACCAAATAACCGGATGGAGAAACCCAATGGTGCTCGGAAACACCAAGAACTACCCAACCTGCGATAGAAGACCTCGTCTCCTACAACTCCACACAAGAGAGAACGAATTCTCAAAAGCACGAAGAGGATGCCTCGTGTTGCCTTCAATCACCAACTCGAAAGATGTTGATCTTCACAAGACGACCAAAGCGGATTAGATTGAACAAGATGCAAACTCTCTCTAGTTAGAAAGTTCCTTAATTCAGAAATGGTTTCTTGAATAATGTCTTGTTGCCGAAAATTGGCTAAGGAAGGCCCTTAAATACTTCCTAAGGAAGTCGGCCCATTACAACTAAAAGAGTCTAAAAATATCCAACACTAATGTCTAAAACATACTAAAAATAGAAGAGGTAGGCACACACAAGTCATGCGCTCAACCAATGGGGCTAGACGCTGGCCGGGTGCATGTGAACCATAGCCAAGGTGAGAACCCTAGGTGTGGCCGTGACAACCTCCGGAATTTGGCGCACAAGTGTAGCAAGCTCCTCTTGAAGGCGACGAGCTTGGCTCATAGTCATAGGTCCGGGTGGTGGTTGAGGTGTGGATGGTCCTCCATCAAGAAGAGTGTTTGAGAGAGTTTGGGTTGATAGAAGTAAGTGGAAGGCCTTAGGGAGATATACTCAACCTAAGGGAAATGTCCACTTCTATAATCTTCAACCAAATGACAAGGAAGCCAAGGAATGGCTTATATAGTTCTAGGGTTTTGGTGGACTAGGAGCCCATATGCAAATGGGTCCACACGCCCACTAAACAAAAGGAAACTCTAATGGGCCTTAGTGAGTTAAAGCCCATATGCAAATGGCTCTTCAGACTCACTTAAGGCAAGGCTAGAATTATGAAACTAAATAACCAAAATAGAAAGGGGATAAAAGCCTTAGAGGCTTGGATATAGACGTGCACATAAATGCCTTGGAATCGAAGCATGGTCGATGCTTGAGTGTCGTGGCATTGATGCGTCGGCGTCTTGGTGGTCAAGGCCTTGAATCCTTGTTGATGGGTGGTTGACACTCATCACTCTCCCCTTATTGAAGGAGAATTGTCCTCAATTCGATCATCGAGGACCGGGGGCACATAAGGCAAGTAGGCGTCCATAAGACGGCTTGGAAGAGCTCCCAACGCCATGGTATGTGTACTCCAAGGGGACGCCAAAAAGGCCCTAAGCAAGGTGGCCGCCGACATGGTCCTACAACAAAGAAACTCAACAACAAAATGTGAGAATATCCTACTCCCCGGGGTGGTGCTACGAAGGGCCCTAGGCACGGTCCAAAAGGGAGATGGGGTCGGTTCATGCGCAGCCCTAATGGGGTAGGTGATGGGAGGGCTTAGGTCTGGTGGCCATATGTGGAAAAGGAAAATAGTGGCCATCCTCAAGGCAATGTGTGAGATCCTACAAGTTAGGGGGTTGGCCATGTGGGAGAGATGAACTAGTAGCACCCAAAGAGAATCTCTCCCCTTCTTAGGAGTTGGCCAACCGACTACAAGAGTGAGATACACAACCACCCAAGTTCCGGTATAAGAGAATACAAGAATGCTAGGGTCAGGAGGGCGATACCTAGGACAAATCAAAGGGACAAACACCCAAGCACGGGGCCACCAACCAAGAGACAAGCTAAGGTGAGGTCCTAACGAAAGGGTCCCTAAGGAGGCTAGGTACGGGGATATCCTCAAAGGCTCCGTGTCAACCTGAAATACCGTATGCATAAAGGTCCATAATCAACATGATACTCCATGGGTAAGGGGTTCCAAGGAAGCGCTCTAGGTATAATCCTCAAAGGTCCCCAAACAACATGACAAACCTTTTGCAAAGAAAACCTAGGGGAGGATCGAGGCATGCTTAAGGACAAGGCGGAGAGATGGCAGCCCGTACCCCCATAATAGGCCCAAAAATCAACATGGCAAAGACGCATAATAAGGGCATTATCATGGTATGGGGTACGCATAATCAACACATGACGCGTCCTAAAGGTATGCCAAAGGATGGAATATGCAAAACACACAACATACGTCACTAGGAGAGGAAATGAATGAAGTGAATACATCTCATGCAACAAGGATGGGGAGCTATGAAGCAAACATGAGTATGCCAAATCCAAGGGTATAACACTCAAGCCTTTTGTATTGCCTAAGGCACTACATGCAATAACAGGAGAGGTATATGCCATAGGAAGTGTAAGGTCATGTGCAAGAGTAGTGGCATCACTCTTCCTAAGCCTAAGTATATGCTTCATGATGCAACAAGTCAAACAATTGTCATACTTAGGCATGTAGGAAATAACAAGGAATAAGTAAAACATTGTCGGCATGAAGTGAGACATGGAACTATAATGCAAACAAGAATGCGTGGTCCTAGATGCAAAACAGTGTGTCTTCATAAATAAAGATCTATCCAAATGTGTAAATGGACATGCATGCAAAGTATCACTCAAGGGCATAAAAGGAGAGACAAAAGAAGGTACCTCCCTAAATATAGGGGACATTGGAGCGTCTCCGTTGTAGGGGTTAAGAGTTGGCCTCAGAAGCTTGTAAGGCTCGTCATCCATAGCATGGACCTCCTCTTGGAGTGAGAATGGCAAGCAAGAAGGAACAAGAGGTGTGGCATCCACCCAAGGCGTAGCCAAAGAGCTCATGGAGCTGCGAGTGATGATAGGGCGAGGCACCCACTGAGGCGCAATCAAGGCACCCCCAGAAGCGGTCATGGATCCTTGAGGCGTAGCAGGGGCGCTGCACGGCATAGCCGAGGTGCTTTGAGGCACGGCCAAGGCGCGTTGGGGCTCGGACAAGGCGCGATGAGGCTCGGGCAAGGTGTCAAGGCGCGGTGCGGATGAGGCATCGTGAGGAGCGGCTGAGGCCATGTGAGGCGCGCCCGAGTTAATGTCAAACACGTCCAAAGGAGGCTGAGGCGCATGCAAGGGTACTTGAGGTGTGACCAAGGCGCATGGAGGCTCTTCCAAGGCAAACTGAGGCGCGGCCATGGAACAAGAAGGCACAACCGAAACGATCTGAGGTGCGACCAAGGCATGTTGAGACGTGCCAATTGTAGCATTGTTTTGGGCCTCTTTCCAAGGACCAACCACGTCAATTAGCCTCTCCGTGGGCTTCATGGTCGGAGATGTGGTGGTTGAGCATCAGGAAGGCGCGTTCACCTGCACTTGGGCTGGCTAGCGTGGATCTCGGGGCATAGTGGTGAGCCATGACGTAGACGAGTTGGGCCCAAGTGTGGATGGGAGGGAGGCCTCCGAGACGTAGGGACTCTTGCACCTTTGTCCACCACGTACGGGTATAGTCGGTGAAGTACCAAGTGGCGATGCGCACCTCCTCGCAAACATCATAATCCGAGCGGCCAAAGACATAGCGTGTGTGGCGCTCTCATGTCAAGAACTCGAAACCACCGTCGTTGCAACCGGTGAAGGAGTAGAAGGACACCCCTACACCATGGCCCTCGGGCTGGCTAGGCACATAAAGGTTCGACTGGGGCCGAGCTCGAGCATGCCGGTAACCGGATGGCATTCGGTCATATCCTCCTCTTGGTGGCACGGAATGAGGCGCTGAGGGGCGCTTGGAGCTACGGCCGGGGACACCATAGGAGGCTGGAGGTCGAGGGCGGTGGTATTGTTCAAACCCGGCGGCTTTCTCGAGGAGATAATCGAACTCTTCTTCCATTGGATAGTCCATGGCCTCGTCACCTAGGAAAACCAAAGGAAAACGCCAATCAAATGTTCCAAGGAAAGTGGTAAGACATAACACAAGACCAAATAAAACAAACAAGGGAAATGCAAGAAGGGAATATCAAACAAACAACACACACAATGATGTCTACACAACAAGACAAGTGAGGTCTAGGGCAAGCAAAGGGAAATCAAAAGAAAAGAGACTAAGACATAAGCAAGACAAGTCAATGGCTCATGCAAGGGTTGTCAAGGAAAGGTATGATATGTAACTTGCCAATTGGGAGTGTGACCAATGCACCTTCAAACCAAGTCAACTTGTATTCCTTAGGCTAAGTGGGCCAAAGTGAAACATAGGAAGACAAGGCCAATGGTGAGGGTAAAACGACCACCTAATGGGCCCCAAAGGCACGAATGGACAATGGCAAAGGCTAGACGAACATGGAGAGGAGGGCTTAGTGGCCCAAGTTGCCGAGTGAGGGTGAGAGAGCCCACCAAGGGTTGTGACCCAAACCGAAAGAAGAAAAGAGACGTGACCTTTCCTTTGCTTTGTTTTCTCTTCTTTTCTTTTCGTTTTTTTTTTGTATTCTGTTTTTATTTTTATTTTTGATTGGGTCCTTTGCCTTTTATGTGGACCTCTTGAAATAAACTTGGCTCTTTCTAATTCAAGGAGTGGGGTCACAACACTTTTGTTTTGTGTAGGGAAGGGCAACAAGGGTATGCAGATTTTTTATTATGTGTAGACGTGCCAAGTCACCAAATGGAGTGTGTGACAAGGCTTGGAAGAAGGAGAAAAGGGATGTGCCTTTGCCACCTCATTTTCGGCCCTATGTATACCCACTAAGGAATCTTCTTGCCCATCATCCACTAACCCATCATCTAGATGTACAATTTGTCTTTTACCTAAAATAGGCTAAGGAGACAAGAAGGACAAGGAGAAGGTGGGAATGGCCTTCCTCCCAAAAGTACAATTGATGGAGGACCATCCGGGCCCATAACAAGGAGCCAAGCTAGACGTCTCCAAGATGAGCTAGCCGAGCTCATACTTCAAGTTCCGGTGGAGGTTCCAACGGCCACATCCAAGGCCTTCTCGGTGTCAAGGGTTTCTAGTGGTTGAGTGTAGGGTTTGTCTACACCTTCCACTAATGGAAACCTTCCTTATTTAGCATATCTCAGCCGTGTGGGCTTTTGACATTATTAGACTCGGTTTTGTACTTTTTATTTCCGGTTTAGTTGTTTTAGCATTTTTTAAGAGCCGGTTCACTAGGAACTACTTAAGCTCTTTGTTATTTCCTTTCTTGGCAGCAAACCCATTATTCAAGAACGTATTTCTGAAATAGAAACCTTCCCAAAGGGAGTTTTCGTGAGTTTGCCCAATCCGAGCTAGTTTTGGTCGAGTTGTGACTCACAATTGCTTTCGAGTTATTGATCCAAAGCGACACAAGACATCCTCTTCGTGCTCTTGAAGATTCGTCTTCTTGTTGTGTGAAGTTGTAGAAGACGAGGTTGATAGCTTTAGGAGTGGTGGTTCTTGGATCAACCGATCCAAGGGTTTCCTAATTCGGGCTATTAGTTTCTTCTAGTTCTTTCTTGTTCTTTGTTCTTGTTCTTTCTTTATCTTCTTTCCTTCGGTCGATCCTAACTTTGCTTGTTGTTTTGTTTGTTGGTTCGTTGTACACCAAGGTCGGGCCTCCCTACGGCGATCCCCGTATCAAAGTGGTATCAGAGCCCAGGTTTTGGTGTCAACAATTGTTCTTGCCGAGTTCATCAATTCGGTATTGTGTCTTGTGTCATTTGGTTGTGCCTTGCATAGCCGAATCTGTTTTCTTCCTTCTTGTTGTCTTGTTGAGTCGATTGTGTTGTTGCTTAAGTTTCTAATTGATCTTGTGTTTTGTGGAAGCATTGGCTTGTGTGTGTGTGGAGATCGGACGGTGTCTTCTTACCATCCAAGAATCATTTCTAGCCTAGCCGAAAAACCCTATCTCCGGCCACCACCCTCATCATCACCACCACTACACTAACCGGCCACTAACCCTCCCACAAGACACATACCCTAATCCCCACTACCCTAGCCGGCGTGCTCACCAAGGAGTCCCACGGCTGCCCTAACCAACTCCCATCTCCACTCGGCCATAAACCCTAATTTTGTGGCGTGTGGGTTGAAAGAGTCAACAAGTGCGGCAGCTATCTCCTACAATCAAGGTGTGCCGATTCCTTCCAAGCACCCACTCGGCCTCATCTCCTACAAAGGTGGCGTGTGGGTATAGAAAGAGTCAAACAACCGGTTATCCCCCCTAGAATCAAGGCAACAAACTCAATTTTCTTTGTTTCCTTATTTTCTTTTAATTCAATTTCAGTTGTAATTTGAATTTCGAATTTTAGTCAAAAAAAAAAAAGAGAAGAAAAGAAAATCAGAAAGAGTCAAAAAAAAAAAAAAAAAGATCAATCGTCAAAAAAAAAAAAAAAAAGAGAAAGGACGAACATAGCATTGCATTTTATTTCTTTCAAAGCTTAGTCTATACCTTGTATTACATTAATACTTAGGTTAGATTTTAGCCTAAGGTTGTAAGTTCTCAAGTGACAAGCCCTCACGACCAAGCAAGTGCCGCGCCGTGTCATCCCAAGTGCAGCGCCGCGCCCATCCTTGCCGCGCCGCGTCGCCGTTGCCTCGTCGTGCCCCCCCCCCTTGCCGACGCTCGGTAAAAACCCTAAAACCCTAATCTCTCCTTTCCTTGTGACTACCACTGCCCTATCATCACCGATCTCTACGACCACCTTCCGTCTTCTACTAGCACAAGTCAAGGCGAGCTAAGGTAACATCTTGTCCTCTTGAGTTCTTAAAACTTCTCCATTGTTTGTCCATACTAAGCTTTGCATTACATTCGTGCATGGTAGTATTCTTGAGTTAAATTTGTTTGAGTCCCATTAGTTTCCTTGCAACTACATCCTTGTGAGGATCCTTTGTTGAGTCGTTGAGTCTTCTTTTCCATCTTTGTTTGTGTGCCTTTTTGATTGCACTAATTTTCAGTTTATAAGAGTCCATTGTTGAATCTTGCCGATTTCTTCTACTTCACTTTGCATCTAACTTATCTTGGTTGTTAAGTGTTGTTTGAGATCAATTAATTCACGTGAAGTTCTTGAGTTTCCCAACCGGCTGCACTACAAAACTAGTTGAGATTGAGCGAGGGTGAGTGAAACACACGAGAGAAACACTTGTGAGTGTTTGGCTTTGATTCTAACTCTTCACCTAGTTCCGTGTTAGCTTGATTTTGTGTGATGGCAGGAGACGACACCTCAAGTGATCGTGACAATAGGAGTCCCTCACCGGTGCACCCGGACGTGGCTATACTCATCCAGAAGTTGACCGACTCCGTTTCCGTGATCACCCACCGGTTGGCTGCCCTAGAGACGTCTCAAAGAGCTCCCCAACCAGTCGTGCCACCCCCGGTGACCCTTGTGTCCCAACCACAAGAGACGGTCCCGAATCCAGCCACCGTGCCCTTAGGGGCTTATGCTGAACATGGTGGTCCTTCCGGCGCCAACTTAGTGCCCCTTGGAGGTGGCCGTGCAGTGGGAACCGGCACCGTGAGGAACTCTCCGGTAAGGCATAATTCTCCCCTTGTCCATAGTCATGATAGGCCGAATAGGGTAGCTCCAATGTACCAAGCTGAATTACCACCTCCACGAGAGGTGCCTTTTGTTGCTAACCATCTTAATGAGCCTCAGGATCCGCTTAGGGAAGACGAATTCACTAATGCAGATTATGAGGAAGAAATGTGGAACCAAGGCCAAGGAGGAAGGTTCGGAGGCTACCAAGGACAAGATAGGGGTTACGGCTATTATGAGCCTAGGGGCAGATTTGGGGGTAATAGAGGTTATCAAGGTCAACAACCTCGGAGAGAGTTGGAGCAAGACGGTATAGGCAAGATAAAGATCAAGATGCCCGCCTTCGAAGGAAAGTGTGATCCCGACGCCTACATGGAGTGGGAGATGAAGGTGGAGCAAATTTGGAGTTGCCACAACTTCATCGAGGCCAAGAAAGTGCAGCTAGCATCCATTGAGTTTAGCGGCTTTGCCCTAACTTGGTGGAATAACTTGGTCAAGGAGAGACAAAGGGTATTGGATCCCCCGGTTACTACATGGGAGCAAATGAAGGCCCTCATGCGAGCTCGATTTGTGCCACAACACTACTCTAGGGAGCTCAAGCAACGGCTGGAAAACCTCAAGCAAGGGAGTATGAGCGTGGAGGAAGCTTACAATGCCATGCTCACGGCTATGGTCCGAGCCAATGTCACGGAAGATGAAGAATCAACCATGGCAAGGTACCTTCGGATCCTTAACCCTTTTATTGCTAACGAGGTCGATATGTATCCATATACAGATTCCACCCAGCTGCTGCATTTGGCCATTAAAGTGGAGAAAAATCAGAAGTACAAGGCTCGGAACCAAGGTGGGCATGCGGCTAGGAACCCTAGCGGCCAGCCGAGTCAATGGCGGGCCCAAACTCAAACCAGGACGAATCCTCCGGCGCAATTTGGTAGGAACCAAGCTCAGTCCATGAGCCAACCTAGGAGCCAAGATGCGCCGAGGAAAAGTGGACCACCAGGAACTCCGCCGCAGTCCAGTGGACGCCAGCCGTCGTCGGCCAATGGCCCTCAAGGGAGTACTTCGACATTTTCTCCTTCTTCTAGAGCTAGAGATACCATATGTTTTAAATGTCAAGGTCGTGGGCATATGATGAAAGATTGCCCCAATAGTCGAACGTTGGTCATTAACCATCTTGGACTCTATGAATCTGAGTCCGAGGGTGAGGATCAAGGTCCGGCTATTGTTGATGAACCTATGCATGATGTAGATGAGGAAATGGATTGCATTGAATTTGAGCATGGTGAATCTCTAGTTTGTAGGAGGACTTTGCATGTTCAGCCGACCCCTTGTGATGATAACCAAAGAGAAAATTTATTTCATACTAGATGCTTGGTTAAGGGGAAGGTTTGTAATATGATTATTGATGGGGGTAGTTGTTGCAACATTGCTAGCACTGAATTAGTCACTAAATTGCAATTGCATACTTTCCATCACCCTAGGCCCTATAAACTGCATTGGATGAATGAATGTGGAGAGGTTAAGGTGTCTAAGCAAGTTAATGTGACCATAACACTAGGACATTATGTTGATACTATTTTATGTGATGTGGTCCCTATGAATGCTTGTCACATTTTATTAGGACGTCCATGGCAGTTTGATAGGAGAGTAAAGCATGATGGTTATACTAACCGTCATTCTTTTGATTACAAGGGTAAGAATGTGGTACTTAAGCCTATGACTCCTTTGCAGGTGGCTGAAGCATTTGAGAAGAAAAAGGATCAAGAGAAGCCGGTTGAAGCCAAGAAGGGGAGCAAGACCGAGAGCACCTCCAAGGCTAAAACCACTTCTCAAGCATTGCTGGCTTCCAAGGAGGAGTTGAGAGAGGAGCACCTACCACATGACGCCATCCTCATGCTCTTATGCAAGGGTCTCGGCTTGCTAAGTGAGGAGTTGAAGTCTACGCTGCCTAGGAACATCTTAGCTCTACTAGAGGAGTTTCAAGATGTGTTCCCCGAGGAGATGCCACCCGGATTGCCACCTATGAGAGGTATAGAACATCAAATTGATCTAATCCCGGGTGCTACTCTTCCAAACAGACCGGCGTACAGGATGAATCCCAAGGAGACCCAAGAGGTGCAAGAGCAAGTGAAGGCGTTGCTTGACAAGGGCCATGTGCGTGAGAGCCTTAGCCCTTGTGCCGTGCCAGTGTTGCTAGTGCCCAAGAAGGATGGCACGTGGAGGATGTGCGTGGACTGCCGAGCTATCAACAATATAACCATCAAGTACCGGCATCCGATTCCCCGCCTAGATGACATGCTAGATGAGCTGCATGGAGCCTCGGTCTTCACTAAGATAGACCTCCGCAGCGGCTACCATCAAATAAGGATGAAGGAGGGGGATGAGTGGAAGACCGCCTTCAAAACAAAATTCGGTTTGTATGAGTGGGTTGTCATGCCTTTTGGCTTGACAAACGCTCCTAGTACTTTCATGCGTTTAATGAACCATGTTTTGAGGCATTTCATAGGTAGATTTGTTATTGTTTATTTTGATGATATACTAATATACAGCAAGTCTATTGAGGAGCACAAGCAACATTTGAGGGAAGTACTCTCTACTTTACGTAGTGCGTGCTTACATGCCAATGAGAAGAAATGTGAATTCTGCACTAATCATGTTTCCTTTCTTGGTTTTGTAGTGAGCTCCAAGGGTCTTCAAGTAGATGAGAGCAAGATAAAGGCGATTCAAGAGTGGCCTACGCCGACCTCAGTGAGCCAAGTGCGGAGCTTCCATGGACTAGCTAGCTTCTATAGGCGGTTCGTGAAGGATTTCAGCACCATCGCTGCCCCATTGACGGAGGTGACCAAGAAGCATTCGGCCTTTGTATGGGAGGAGGCGCAAGAGAGGGCATTCAACGCCCTAAAATGGAGGTTGACGCAAGCCCCTTTGCTGGTGTTACCCGACTTCACTAGGCCATTCGAGGTGGAGTGTGATGCATCCGGGATTGGCATTGGAGGCGTGCTTATGAAGGAAGGTAAACCCGTAGCCTTCTTTAGTGAGAAATTGAAAGGGGCTAGTCTTAATTACTCTACATATGACAAAGAACTCTTTGCCCTATTTAGAGTACTTAAGACTTGGCAACACTACTTGTGGCCTAGAGAGTTTATCTTGCATACGGACCATGAGTCCTTGAAGCACTTCAAGAGCCAAGATAAACTTGATAGACGACATGGTAGGTGGATGGAATTTATTGAGACTTTCCCTTATGTTATCAAATACAAAAAGGGAAAGGACAATGTAGTTGCCGATGCCCTATCTAGGAGATACACCTTGCTTACCACATTAGACTCCAAGGTCTTAGGATTTGCATATATTAAGGAGTTGTATGTGGAAGATGCTGATTTTGGTGCCATCTATAAGACGTGTGTAGATAAGGGTTCATGTGACAAGTTTTACTTGTTTGATGGATTCTTATTTAAAGCTGAAAAAGTGTGCATACCTAGTTGTTCCTTACGTATGTTACTCGTTGAAGAAGCCCATAAGGGTGGTTTAATGGGTCACTTCGGAAGGGACAAGACTTATCATATGCTATGTGCACACTTCTTTTGGCCCCACATGCTTAGGGATGTTGAGCACCTTATTAAGAGGTGTTTGGATTGCCTAAAGGCCAAGTCTAGGTTGCAACCCCACGGCCTATACAGCCCATTGCCCATCCCAAGTGCCCCTTGGGAGGACATCTCAATGGACTTTATCGTGGGGCTGCCTCGGACTAAGAGGGGACGTGATTCTATCTTTGTGGTAGTTGATCGTTTCTCTAAGATGGCTCATTTCATTGCTTGCCATAAGACGGATGATGCATCCAATGTAGCTGATCTCTTCTTTAGGGAAGTCGTGAGGCTACATGGTGTACCCCGTACTATAGTGAGTGATAGGGATGTTAAATTCCTTAGTTACTTTTGGAAGACGCTTTGGGGAAAGCTAGGGACGAGACTCTTGTTCTCTACCTCTAGTCATCCTCAAACGGATGGCCAAACTGAAGTAACTAATAGGACTTTATCAACCCTTCTTCGAGCCATTCTTAAGAAGAACCTTAAGGCTTGGGAGGAAGCTCTACCACATGTAGAGTTTGCTTACAATAGGACAGTCCATTCTTCTACTTCATTGTCTCCTTTTGCATGTGTTTATGGTATAAATCCCAATACTCCACTTGATCTTGCTCCTTTTCCTATGAAGGAGCGTGAAAGTTTTGATGCAGGTAAGCACGTGGAATTCATCAAGGAGCTGCATGCAAGGACTAAGGAGAAGCTGGAAGCTTGTGCGGAGCGGAATGCAGCTAGGGCTAACAAGGGACGTAAGAGAGTGATTTTCCAGCCCGGGGATCTCGTTTGGGTGCATTTGAGGAAGGAGCGCTTCCCGGAGCAGCGCAAGTCCAAGCTTGCACCTAGAGGAGATGGGCCATTCAAGGTGCTGCGCCGCGTCGGTGACAACGCCTATGTCCTAGACCTCCCGGACACATATGGTGTGAGTGCCACCTTCAACGTGGCTGATTTGACTCCCTACCATCAACCGGACGCCAGCCATTCCAAGCTTCATGATCCGTGGACGGATCCTCTCCAAGAAGGGGAGGATGATGGAGGACCATCCGGGCCCATAACAAGGAGCCAAGCTAGACGTCTCCAAGATGAGCTAGCCGAGCTCATACTTCAAGTTCCGGTGGAGGTTCCAACGGCCACATCCAAGGCCTTCTCGGTGTCAAGGGTTTCTAGTGGTTGAGTGTAGGGTTTGTCTACACCTTCCACTAATGGAAACCTTCCTTATTTAGCATATCTCAGCCGTGTGGGCTTTTGACATTATTAGACTCGGTTTTGTACTTTTTATTTCCGGTTTAGTTGTTTTAGCATTTTTTAAGAGTCGGTTCACTAGGAACTACTTAAGCTCTTTGTTATTTCCTTTCTTGGCAGCAAACCCATTATTCAAGAACGTATTTCTGAAATAGAAACCTTCCCAAAGGGAGTTTTCGTGAGTTTGCCCAATCCGAGCTAGTTTTGGTCGAGTTGTGATTCACAATTGCTTTCGAGTTATTGATCCAAAGCGACACAAGACATCCTCTTCGTGCTCTTGAAGATTCGTCTTCTTGTTGTGTGAAGTTGTAGAAGACGAGGTTGATAGCTTTAGGAGTGGTGGTTCTTGGATCAACCGATCCAAGGGTTTCCTAATTCGGGCTATTAGTTTCTTCTAGTTCTTTCTTGTTCTTTGTTCTTGTTCTTTCTTTATCTTCTTTCCTTCGGCCGATCCTAACTTTGCTTGTTGTTTTGTTTGTTGGTTCGTTGTACACCAAGGTCGGGCCTCCCTACGGCGATCCCCGTATCAGATCCTTTGACTCATCATGTGGTATCAGAGCCTAAGCAAGGTAAAGCTCTAAATCTTGTTGTTTAAGGTCGAGAAAAGTCAGCTTGCAAGGCTTAGACGTCAAGCCATAGGTTGTTGTTGTTGTCGTCTTGGCTGGTTGTTGCGGCCTTTGTCTTGCAATTTTTCGTGTTGATTTCCATTGCTTATTCTTGTCTAGTATTAGGTTGTTAGAGTCGTACTTTGAGCCTTGGAAAAATCAGAGAACAATCGCCCATCACCGAGCCAATTTGTGTGTTGTCTTAGCCCCGGTTGTGTGTCTTGGTAGAGACCAATTGTGTCTTGTGTTGTGGCTGTCGTTTCTTGTTGTTGTGGCCTGCAATTTCCTAAGGTCTAAGGCTGAAGATCGAGCTGAGAAACCAAGGCTAACAGCCGTGCCCATTGATCTCTTGAAAATTGTTAGTAGTTCCTTGTTTTTAGGGATTTTCTTGTTGTGTTGTTGCTTCAGCTTTGTAGGTTGGATTGTGAGGTCTTCTGCGAGCGTTAGTGCGAATATGAGTGCTTATACTCTTCTTCGTTGTTGGTCGCGTCCCATTCGCACCTCACAGCTTGGGCTATATGGTCCCCTTGTGGTGATTTTAGTACAATTCCCAGCCCGACTCCTCTTATGTTTGACGCTCCATCTGTATGGAGTTGCCATGTGCCCCTGTCTTCTTTAATCGTTAGCTGTGTAGCTTCCTTCGTGGCTTCTTGTTCTAGTGTTGGACTGAAATCGGTCACAAAGTCTGTCAAAGCTTGAGACTTAATTGTTGTCCTTGGCTCATACTCGATGTCGAAACCACTCAAGTGTATTGCCCATTTTGCCATTCATCCTGTAAATTCTGGTTTCCTCATGATGGCTTTCATGGGATGGTTAGTCCGCACAATAATAACGTGTGATTCAAAGCAAGGCCTTAGCTTGTTTGATGCCATCACCAGAACTAGGACCAATATCTCGAGTGATGTGTATCTTGTTTCAGCCGGGAGTAGGGAGGGACTTGCGTAGTAGACTGGAGATTGTTTTCCTTCCTCTTGTTTTGTCAAGACTGTGCTTACTGTTGACTCTGACACCACTAGTGATGTAAGCACGCTTGTGCTTCATCAAGTATCTAGCTCGGACCCACCAATGCAGCCTCCGACACCGTCCATGATGTGTGCCCGTCGCCGAGCTCAAGGTGAAGATCAAGGAGAGGAGGATAATGTGTGCCTGGCTCACATCAAGAAGCAAGCCATTTGCGCGCCACGACTTCCTCTAGCAACGCCGATGCCAAGAGCCCTTAATCTAGGGTTTCTCCATTTGACGGCAGCAACGACCTCATGGACAATCTTACAAGGGTCCCAAACCAAAAATATGCCATACGAGGAAAGCTCACCAATTTTGGAACCATTTAGAGGAGGGTTGCCGGACGAACCAATTGCGGATTCTACAACGCCGACAATGTTGATAACCCGAACTAGGGAAAGGTGGCGTTCTCAAATGGAGTTTTTCCTATGGGTTTTATGACATTTCTTAGACTTATTTTAAGGCTTTGGGGATTGTTTAAGTTTAGAAAAACATTAGGAGGGCAGCCATTCCAAGCTTCATGGTGTGAGTGCCACCTTATGGTGTGAGTGCCACCTTCAACGTGGCTGATTTGACTCCCTACCATCAACCGGACGCCAGCCATTCCAAGCTTCATGATCCGTGGACGGATCCTCTCCAAGATGGGGAGGATGATGGAGGACCATCCGGGCCCATAACAAGGAGCCAAGCTAGACGTCTCCAAGATGAGCTAGCCGAGCTCATACTTCAAGTTCCGGTGGAGGTTCCAACGGCCACATCCAAGGCCTTCTCGGTGTCAAGGGTTTCTAGTGGTTGAGTGTAGGGTTTGTCTACACCTTCCACTAATGGAAACCTTCCTTATTTAGCATATCTCAGCCGTGTGGGCTTTTGACATTATTAGACTCGGTTTTGTACTTTTTATTTCCGGTTTAGTTGTTTTAGCATTTTTTAAGAGCCGGTTCACTAGGAACTACTTAAGCTCTTTGTTATTTCCTTTCTTGGCAGCAAACCCATTATTCAAGAACGTATTTCTGAAATAGAAACCTTCCCAAAGGGAGTTTTCGTGAGTTTGCCCAATCCGAGCTAGTTTTGGTCGAGTTGTGATTCACAATTGCTTTCGAGTTATTGATCCAAAGCGACACAAGACATCCTCTTCGTGCTCTTGAAGATTCGTCTTCTTGTTGTGTGAAGTTGTAGAAGACGAGGTTGATAGCTTTAGGAGTGGTGGTTCTTGGATCAACCGATCCAAGGGTTTCCTAATTCGGGCTATTAGTTTCTTCTAGTTCTTTCTTGTTCTTTGTTCTTGTTCTTTCTTTATCTTCTTTCCTTCGGCCGATCCTAACTTTGCTTGTTGTTTTGTTTGTTGGTTCGTTGTACACCAAGGTCGGGCCTCCCTACGGCGATCCCCGTATCAACAATAGTACAATCAAGGACAAGGTACAACCAAGGACAACAATTCAAACAAGGAGCAAGCACAAGCAAGCAAGGGCAGGATTTCGGCCATGGCAGCAATGTGGAGGCTGTAGAGGTGGTGGTGGTGGCAGTAAGGCGGCAGCCGTGGTGGTCCGGTCGCCGGAAAGTGTTTTTTTTTTTGTTTTTGGGGCTGTTTTTGAGAGGGGGACAAGAAGCAACTAAGCTAAGCACTAAAATAGCATGGAAAACATGAAAAAAGACATGGAAACAAGAGAAAAACTGAGCATGCAATCTCAACACAAAACAAGAAGAAACAAGAAAAAAAATCTAGCTAGCAAGGAAGACAAAGAGCAAAACAAAAGGAACCATGGAAGCAACAAAGGAGAACATGCTAGCTATGGAAAAGAACCATAAAAAATGAATTTTGCAAGGGAGAAGATGACTTAGCTTGGCTTTTGGCTCTTGATACCAATTGATGAGAAACAACCCTCCAAAGGTGAGGCTTTGTTCCTCTAGAAGCTAGATCTAGACCAAGGGGAGCCTTCTTCTCCTTCCTAAGCTTGGGAGTCTTTCAATGGTGGCCAAGAGAGAGAGGGAGGGCACCGGACTGAGGTGTGGACGAGAGGGCCCAAGGAGGTGGCGGCGCCGGCAAGCCCAAGGAGACCCTCCATGGGGGTTCCTTGGCCGTGAAGAGCAAAGACCGAATGTGTTCTTGTGGTTCGAATGATGAGTATGAGATTTGATGAGAGATTGAGAGAGAAGAGTGTTTGAGAGAGTTTGGGTTGATATAAGTAAGTGGAAGGCCTTAGGGAATGTCCACTTCTATAATCTTCAACCAAATGACAAGGAAGCCAAGGAATGGCTTATATAGTTCTAGGGTTTGGGTGGACTAGGAGCCCATATGCAAATGGGTCCACACGCCCACTAAACAAAAGGAAACTCTAATGGGCCTTAGTGAGTTAAAGCCCATATGCAAATGGCTCTTCACACTCACTTAAGGCAAGGCTAGAATTATGAAACTAAATAACCAAAATAGAAAGGGGATAAAAGCCTTAGAGGCTTGGATATAGACGCGCACATAAATGCCTTGGAATCGAAGCGTGGTCTATGCTTGATTGTCGTGGCATTGATGCATCGGCGTCTTGGTGGTCAAGGCCTTGAATCCTTGTTGATGGGTGGTTGACACTCATTAGTCCACGGCAGTCCGTTAGTTCCTCTTGGTTTCCGACGGTCCAACTCCCTCTTCAAGTGCCATTGAAGGGCTTCCAAACCTAGGAAGGAGAGGAAGGCTCCCCTTGGTCTAGATCTAGCCTCTAGAGGAGCAAAGCCTCACCTTGGGAGGGTTGTTTCTCATCACCTCCTATGCCAATGTTGGAGGCATCACATTCCACCGCAAAGACTTTGGCAAAGTCGGGAAGTTGGAGAAGCGGAGCATGGCACAAGCGATCCTTGAGCAAGTTGAAAGCGGCGTCATGCTTGTCTTGCCAAACAACCTCGGCACCCTTCTTGGTAAACTCATGCAATGGGGCTGCGATGGTACTAAAGTCACGAACAAAACGCCTATAGAACCCGGCAAGACCAAAGAACGATCTCACCATGGTTGCGGTAGTGGGGCGTGGCCATTCCATGATTGCCCGTACCTTCTCTTCATCAACACACAGCCCCTCCTTGCCCACCACATTGCCAAGGAAGGTGGTTGAGGGGGCACAAAAGGTGCACTTCACAAGGTTGGCATAGAGCTTTTCCTTGCGGAGGCACTCAAAAACAGCCCGCAAATGCATCGTGTGGTCTTCCAAGGACTTGCTATAGATGAGGATGTCATCAAAATAGACCACCACGAACTTGCCCAAGTAGACCCTCAAGACATGGTTCATGAGGCGCATGAAGGTGCTAGGGGCGTTGGAGAGCCCAAATGGCATGACAAGCCACTCAAATAAGTCATATTGGTCTTCAAAGCGGTCTTCCGCTCATCGCCCTCTCTCATGCGGATTTGATGATAGTCACTTTTGAGATCCACCTTTGAGAAGATGGCACCATGAAGTTCATCAAGCATATCATCCAACCTCGGAATGGGGTGCCAGTACTTGATGGTGATTTGGTTGATGGCCTGGCAATCCACACACATCCGGCACGAACCATCCTTCTCGGGTACAAGTAGCACCGGGACCGCGCATGGACTTAGGCTCTCTCAGACATGGCCCTTGTCCATGAGCGCTTGAACTTGCTTTTGTAGTTCGGCGGTCTCCTCGGGGCTAGCTCGGTAAGCCGCTCGGTTGGGAAGGGATACGCCCGACACGAAATCAATTTGGTGTTCTATGCCGCGCACCGGGGGCAACCCATCCGGGATCTCATCCGGCGTGACATCGGTGAATTCCTTCAACAAGGCCGAGATGCAAGGAGGCAAGGCGGCGCATGCGGCCGTAGTAGCGAGGCAATGGTGGGGCACAAGAAGAAAGCACGAGCGGCGGCCTTGGAGCACCGGAGCTAGGTGGCGGTGCCGAGCCAAAAGGAGGCATTGCTCACACCGCCCTTGGAGAGTGGCTGGGCTGCCGAGGTTGGCCGAGGGTGGTGCCGCCGATACAGGAACCGCATTGGGGGTGGCGGGGGCCGTGCCGGTGATGAGCGCATCGGCTGCGGGACGCTAATGAGTGTCAACCACCCATCAACAAGGATTCAAGACCTTGACCACCAAGATGCCGTCGCATCAATGCCACAACACTCAAGCATCGACCATGCTTCGATTCCAAGGCATTTATACGCGCGTCTGTATCCAATCCTCTAAGGCTTTTATCCCCTTTCTATTTTGGTTATTTAGTATCATAATTCTAGCCTTGCCCTAGTGAGTGTGAAGAGCCATTTGCATATGGGCTTTAACTCACTAAGGCCCATTAGAGTTTCCTTTTATTTGTGGGCGTGTGGATCCATTTGCATATGGGCTCCTAGTCCACCAACACCCTAGAACTATATAAGCCACTTCTTGGCTTCCTTGTTCATTTGGTTGAAGATTATAGAAGTGGACATTTCCCTTAGGTTGAGTATATCTCCCTAAGGCCTTCCACTTGATGCATGTTTAGACCATTTGTAGACTAATTTAGTTCTCAATTCTGAAAAGTGTCATTTTATGGTTGAACATGGCATAGTTCTAGGACATATAGTTTCGTCTAAGGGTATTGAGGTCGATAAGGCGAAGATTGATGTCATTCAGTCTTTTCCTTATCCTACTAATGTGCGCGAAGTGCGTTCTTTTCTAGGCCATGCAGGCTTCTATCGCAGGTTTATTAAAGACTTCTCCAAGACATCATTACCCTTGTGCGAGCTGCTGAAGAAAGATATGTCTTTTGAGCTTACAGATGAGTGCAAGAAGGCATTTGATGAGTTGAAGGCACGCCTTACAAGTGCCCCAATCATTCAAGCTCCTGATTGGTCTCGTCCCTTTGAGATCACGTGTGATGCAAGTGACTACGCTATAGGCGCAGTCCTCGGGCAAAAGGAGGATCGAGCATCCCATGTGATTCACTATGCATCTATGACTCTGAATGGCGCACAAAGAAACTACTCCACCACTGATAAGGAACTGTTGGCTGTAGTGTTTGCTCTAGAGAAATTTCGGTCCTATTTGCTTGGTACAAAAGTCGTTGTGTACACGGATCATGCAGCTCTTCGTTATCTTATGACAAAGAAAGAGGCAAAGCCAAGGCTGATAAGATGGATTCTTCTATTGAGTGAGTTCGATGTATAAATCAAGGACAAGAAAGACCAGAGGCTCAGCCACAGATTCAGGGAACCTTTCCTGATGATACATTATGCCGGATTCAGACTTTTGAGCCTTGGTATGCTCACATGGTGAATTTTCTGGTTTCTGGTGAGTTTCCCCCACACTTTTCAAAGGCCAAGAAAGACAAGCTATGCAGTGAGACGCGGTTCTATGTATGGGATGATCCTTACCTTTGGAAGCACTGCTCTGATCAAGTAGTCCGTAGATGTCTTCCTGACAATGAGGTAACTTCTGTACTTGAATTTTGTCATTCTCATGCATGTGGTGTTCATTTTGGGGCTCAAAAGACAGCTAGAAAGGTATTAGATGCGGGATTTTATTGGCCTCACATCTTTAGAGATGCATTTGGTTTTTGTAAATCCTGTGATCGATGCCAAAGAGTTGGGAATATATCCCAAAGGAATGAAATGCCTCAATCCTCTCTAATCTTTTGTGAGATTTTCGATGTTTGGGGTATAGATTTCATGGGACCTCCTAGCTCTTTTGGGAATGTTTATATCTTGCTTGCGGTGGACTACGTTTCCAAGTGGGTGGAAGCGAAGGCCACCAGGACTGATGATTCTAAAGTTGTGGCAGGTTTCTTGAAGGAAAACATCTTTGCCAGGTTTGGTATTCCTAGAGCTCTAATCGGTGATAAGGGAACTCATTTCTGCAACAAGACTGTGAGTGCACTATTGAAGAAGTACCATGTCACACAGAGAGTCTCCACTACATATCACCCACAGACTAATGGACAAGCTGAAGTGTCCAATAGAGAGATCAAAACCATCCTTGAGAAAACAGTAGCACCCAATAGGAAGGATTGGAGTTTGAGACTGAATGATGCACTATGGGCCTACCGACACCTATTGGTATGTCACCTTACATGCTGGTGTTTGGGAAGGGTTGTCACCTTCCTGTGGCGCTTGAACATAAAGCTTTTTGGGCAGTGAAGAATTGTAACATGAGGATTAATGAAGTCGAAGAATTCAGGAAGTTACAATTACAGGAATTGGAGGAGCTACACATAGAAGCTTATGACAAATGCAGTCACCTACAAGGAAAAAACTAAGGCGTGGCATGACAAGCATATCTTACGAAAAGAATTCAAAGCAGGAGACAAGGTTTTGTTGTTTATGTCACGTTTGCGTCTTTTTCCAGGTAAACTCAGATCTCGATGGGCGGGACCGTATGTTGTTGCTCGCGCATTTCCACATGGTGCTGTAGAGATCTATGAGCAGGACTCCGACAGGGTGTTTAAGGTTAATGGTCAGCGGTTGAAGCCTTACCATGAAGGTTTTAACAAAGACGTCATAGAGGAGACGGTTCTTGTTGAACCCGACATTGAGAGTTGACCATAAGAACCTGGTCGAGCCAAGGACAGTAAACAAGGCGCTGCTCGAGAGGCAACCCGAGGTAAGTTTTTCTCTCCTTTAAAAAAAAACGCAGTAAAAAGAGTTTTGGGGTTTTGCACGGTTAGAGGCACGGTCTACAAATTGTGCAGGACTCCAGAAAGGCACTCGGATTTTCCTCGTAGACTTTGCACGGACACTCGCACGGTCTGCAAACCGTGCCAAAGTTTACGAGGCCAATCTAAGGTATCGCACGGTTACAGGCACGGTTTGCAAACCGTGCCTAATTTGCGATTGTGCTCTCGAATTTATTGCCCGGTTAGTGGCATGGTGAGCTAACCGTGCCACTATCCGGGAAAAAAAAACTTTGCAGCTTTCCCTTCGCTTTTCTTCTTTTCCCTTCGTTTTCTTTTCTTTTCTCCCCTCTGTCTGCCCTACCTCACGAACACAGCCGTGCCCCATCTTCATCTCTCCACTTCGTCTCTCTCTTTCTCCGCCCCCACATCTCCTCCGGTGAATCCCCAGCCCACCGCCGACGAGACAAAGACGGATCCGTGACCCGTGCACAACCGGTACAACTACCAGCGAGACGAAGCGACCCACGCATCTCCTGAAACCAGAGCTGCGCGTTCAAGCCACACCACCCTCTCTAGCCTAGACCCAAACCCCCTCTTATCAAATCTCAATTCCGGTTTTAAGGTATACCCTCTCTTGATTTTGCTCTTAATTGATAAAGGTATATGCTTTTACTTTTGGGTTGTTGCTTTGTTGATAATGGATTTTGGATGTGTTCTTCATGTAATATATGGCTATGGCTTGAGAAATTGTGGGTTTTGCGTGGGAAAACTTTATTATATACTTGTCGTCTATTTTGTCGTTTTCCTAATCATATGACGTCATTCATGCTCATATTTATTGGTTGATATTTTTTGGCTTGGAGACTTGCATGCTTTTTGGTGGTGTGATTGGTATTTGGTAGATTTGTGCTGCTTGTGAAATTCTTGTGTTAGCTTTGTCTTTGTCTGTGTTGCAGGTTTAAATGGCTTCGACATCGGGTCGTACTAAACGCACCAAGAAGGCCGCACAAGCTCCCGCTCGTCCTCCCCCTCTTCCTAGTGGTGCGATCCTCCCCTTCGACAACGCGGAGCATCATGATATAGGGATGAGCCCCTAAGCAACGATCTAGACACCAAGCCTCCCTCAAATGCACACGAAATCAGAAATGGAGTTAGGGAATTCGGAAATCAACCAAAACAACAAGAAAGGGATAGAAGAAAGAACCTAATCTAACAATGGTACAACCCTTGATCAAAGAGAGCAAGAACCATACCAAATGAAGATCAAACCCTTACTAAATGCAACCTTACACGGCAACCATGTGGCTGGGCACAAGGAGGGTGTCTATGGTACCTTGATAACACCAAACCTCTAGGGAATTGACATACACAAGAGCAACTAGACGTAATCAAGCAACAATCCTTACCACCGAACCCAAAAGCTCTCTTTTGGATGTGGAAACTGAAAATACAAAGTCTGCAAATGTGTGTTCTAACCTCCCAAAAAACAGCAACTAAGGCGCCTTATATACTTCTAAGGGCCGGTCCTAAAATAGCAAGTAAAGGTGTCTTAAAACAACTTAAAACAAACGGCCATAATGTCATAAAACTCCTACTACAAGTTCACTTAATTCCCTCAACATGTTTGAGGTCTTCATGGGCTGAAATGGTGAGCAAAGTCTTCAATTCAAGCTTGGGAGGATCCTCTAACATATCATGCATCTTGGACAAGGATAAGGTGACGACCTTGTCCAACTCTTGTTGGATCTCCTTAGCTCTTGAACGTGTGATTGCTCCATCAAATGTAGGTCCTTGAAATGATCCCTCATCATCCTCCCCTTCTTGGAAAGGATTCGACCTCGGATCCTCTTGCTCCACCTCGGTATTAGCCTCATAGAATGTGAGATCGCCAACATTGAATGTGGGACTCACTCCATACTCCTCGGGCAGCTCCAAGACGTAGGCATTGTCGCCTACTCTCCTTAGCACTTTGAAAGGCCCATCTCCCCTTGGTGATAGTTTGGACTTGCGCTTGTCGGGGAAACGATCCTTCCTCATATGGACCCAAACATGGTCTCCCGGCTGGAAAATGACCTTGCGACGTCCACGGTTAGCACGTGCAGCATTGGCGTTAGCCTTCTCTTGAAGCTTGAGGCGAGTCCGAGCATGCAACTCCTTGATGTACTCCACCTGATTTCCTACATTCAAATCAGCTCGCTCCTTCATAGGCAACGGCTTAAGATCAAGAGGAGTTAAGGGGTTCAAACCATAAACACATTCAAAGGGGGTTAGTTGGGTAGAAGAGTGGATAGCTCGGTTGTATGCAAATCCAACATGTGGTAATGCATCTTCCCAAGCTTTCAAATTCTTTTTAATAACAGCCCTCAAGAGAGTTGTGAGGGTTCGATTAGTTACTTCCGTTTGACCATCCGTTTGGGGGTGGCTAGAGGTAGAAAACAAGAGTTTAGTACCTAGCTTGCCCCAAAGAGTCCTCCAAAAGTAACTAAGGAACTTCACATCCCTATCACTTACAATAGTCTTAGGTACCCCATGTAGCCTAACCACTTCCCTAAAGAACAAGGTGGCTACATTAGAGGCATCATCCGTCTTATGGCAAGCAATAAAATGGGCCATTTTAGAGAATCTGTCCACTATAACAAATATAGAGTCCCTCCCCTTCTTAGTCCTAGGTAACCCCACAATAAAATCCATGCTAAGGTCCTCCCAAGGGGCTGCGGGTATGGGCAATGGTGTGTACAACCCATGGGGTTTGACCTTAGACTTGGCTCTAAGACACTCTAAGCACCTCTTCACTAAGTGCTCTACGTCCCTAAGCATGTGTGGCCAATAAAAGTGGGTGTGCAGCATATGGAATGTCTTATCACGGCCAAAGTGTCCCATTAAGCCTCCCTTATGGGCTTCCTCTACAAGTAACAACCTCAAAGAACACCTAGGTATGCACACCTTATCAACCTTGAATAAAAAGCCCTCAAATAAATAGAATTTACCTAAGGAACCTTTCTCTACACAAAACTTGTACGTAACCCCAAAATCAGTATCATCATCATATAACTCTTTAATGTAAGTGAAACCTAACACCTTAGAGTCTAATGTGGTGATCAATGCATGTCTCCTAGATAGGGCATCCGCAACAACATTATCCTTTCCTTTTTTATACTTGATCACATAAGGAAATATTTCAATAAACTCCATCCACCTACCATGCCTTCTATCTAACTTATCTTGGCTCCTAAAGTGCTTCAAAGACTCATGATCAGTATGCAATATGAACTCTCTAGGCCAAAGATAGTGTTGCCATGTTTTAAGTACTCTAAACAATGCATACAGTTCTTTATCATATGTAGAGTAGTTTAAACATGCTCCTTTCAGTTTTTCACTAAAGAAGGCGATAGGTTTACCTTCTTGCATGAGGACACCTCCAATGCCAATGCCACTTGCATCACACTCCACCTCGAATGGCCGAGTGAAATCCGGGAGCACCAAAAGTGGGGCGTTGGTGAGTCTCCACTTCAGATTGCCGAAGGCTCTTTCTTGTGCTTCTCCCCACACGAATGGTGCATGCTCCTTGGTGATTTCAGTCAAGGGGGCGGCAATGGTGCTGAAATCCTTGACAAATCGCCTATAGAAGCTAGCTATGCCGTGGAAGCTCCTCACATGTCCAATGGTGGTAGGCGTGGGCCACTCTTGGATCGCCTTGATCTTCTCCTCATCAACTTGCAGCCCTTGTGTGCTCACTACAAAACCAAGAAAAATAACTCTATTAGTGCAAAAGTCACACTTCTTTAAGTTGGCATACAAGTGCTCTACTCTAAGAGTATAGAGGACTTCCCTTAGATGTTTCTCATGCGCTTCTAGGGACTTGCTGTATATAAGAATGTCATCAAAGTATACTACAACAAACTTCCCAATAAAATGCCTCAAAACATAATTCATTAAGCGCATGAAAGTAGAAGGGGCATTAGTCAAACCGAAGGGCATTACGAGCCACTCGTAGAGTCCGAACTTGGTCTTGAAGGCCGTCTTCCACTCATCTCCCTCCTTCATCCGAATCTGATGGTAGCCACTCCTTAGATCAATCTTGGTGAAGACGGTGGCACCATGAAGCTCATCGAGCATATCATCTAGGCGGGGGATCGGGTGGCGGTACTTGATTGTGATGTTGTTGATGGCCCGGCAATCAACACACATCCTCCACGACTCATCCTTCTTAGGGACCAATAGGACCGATACAGCACATGGACTCATACTCTCCCTCACATAACCCTTATCTAAGAGGTCTTGGACTTGGTTTTGGACCTCTTGACTCTCCTTAGGATTCATCCTATAGGCTGGACGGTTTGGTAGGGTAGCTCCGGGGATGAGATCTATTTGGTGCTCAATTCCTCTCAATGGGGGAAGGCCAGGAGGTATCTCATCCGGGAACACATCCTCAAATTCAGCTAGGATGGCTTGGATGCTAGGAGGAAGGGTTGCCTTGTTGTCCTCACTTAAGGCGACCAACTTCTTGCATAGGGTCATTAGGATGGTGTCTAAGGGTAGGCACTCATCTCTCATCTCACTCTTGGACGCCATTAGGACACTAGGGGGCTGAACAACTAGGGCTTGGGGCGACGGTGTAGATGGACCCTCATGTGGCCGTGAGCTTGTCTTCCCCTTCTCCATGTTCTCCAAGTCCTCCTTCTTCTTCTTCTCATAAGCATCCGCAATCTGCACTGGGGTCATGGGCTTTAAAACAACATTTTGACCCTTATGAGTAAAAGAGTGCTTGTTAGTAAAGCCATCATGCACAACTCTTCTATCATATTGCCAAGGCCTACCTAACAAGATATGACAAGCATTCATGGGCACAACATCACACAAAATGGTATCCTCATAGTGACCTAGGGTGAATGTTATCTTAGCTTGCCTATTCACTTTCAACTCTCCACAATCATTCATCCAATGCAGCCTATATGGTCTAGGGTGGCAAAACGTAGGTAGATGCAATTTAGTGATCAATTCAGTGCTAGCTATATTGCAACAACTACCTCCATCAATTATCATGTTGCACACTTTACCCTTAACTAAGCATCTAGTATGAAATAGGTTTTCTCTTTGATTGTCCTCACAAGGGGCAGGTTGCACATGCAAATTTCTTTTACAAATCAAAGATTCACCATGTTCATATTCAATGCCATCATCATTATCATGCAATTCAGAATCATGCACAACATGCTCATCAATCAATTCATCATCTTCCTTGTCACTTTCACTTTCATACAGCCCTAAGTGATTAATGACAAGGGTCCTAGTATTAGTGCAATCCCTAGCATAATGACCTCTACCACGACATTTAAAGCATTCAATATCTCTAGCACGTGGGTTAGGGTTAGGGGTACTCCCTTTGGGTCCATTAGAAGGACCAGCCGAACTCCTTGGAGGAAATAGATGTCCACTAGGTGGTGCACTCCTCTTCACTCCTCCTTGGTCCGTGCTAGGTGCCCTTGGACCTTCCCTTGCATTGGGATGCTCTCGGTTGTGGTTAGGGAAGCTTCGGTTGGGCTGATTTCTCCAAGAATTGGATGCTCCACTTGGTGGTCTTGGCCCTTGGTTCCTTCCCTTGTTCTTCCTTTCCACTCTAATGGCTAGGTGCAGCAACTCCGTCATGGTCCTATACGGGTACAAATCAACCTCATTAGCTAAATAGGAATTAAGTATGCGGAGGTACCTTGCCATTGTAGTTTCTTCATCCTCCACCACGTCGGCCTTCACCATGGCCATTTGCATGGCATTATATGTCTCCTCGGCGGACATGGAACCTTGCCTCAGATTTTCAAGGCGTTGGCGTAGGTCCCTTGTGTGGTGTTGAGGAATAAACCGAGCCCTCATCAAAGCTCTCATTTGGTCCCAAGTAGCTACTGCTGGGTCCATGGCTCTCCTTCTTTCCTTGACTAGATGATCCCACCATACCAAGGCATAGCCATTGAACTCCAATGCAGCCAATTGAACCTTCTTGTGCTCCGGGAAGTTATGGCAAGACCAAATCTGCTCCACCTTGGTCTCCCACTCTTGATACACATCCAGATCACACTTGCCCTCAAAACTTGGGATCTTGACCTTGATACGCCCAATGCCATCTTGCTCGGGCTCTCGACCTCTCCTTGGTGGATAGGCTCTCATAGGCTCGGCTCTCCAGCCCTCATCTTCCATAAACTCATCTTGGTATCCTTGAAACTCATGGAAAACATTAGGAGCATAAGCATTTCTATGCATAGGAGAGTTAGGAACCGAACCTTGCTCACGATGAGCATGACCCCAGTTAGGGTTAAAGTGGCCAGCTCCTGGAGGGGCATCATGGTGAGACACGGCTGGATGGGTGGTTGACAATGGTGGTGTCTCATGATTGGCGGTGGCCTTCGCAGCATTGTATGTGGCCCTTTGATCCGGAAGGGGCGCCCTTGATGGTTCAAGTGAGGGGCCTCCAGCTTCCATGTTGGTACCCAATGGGATGGGCGTGGGCTGAGGTGTTCGTGACTCCAAGGTGGCCATTCGCGTGGACAATCCAGCTAGGGTGTCCGACATTTGCTTGAGGAGGCTAAACACCTCTGGATGCACCGGCTCGGAGCTCCTAGAACGGGTTGGACTCACTGATTTAGACATGATTACAAACAAATTCAAACAAGATTAGGGTTAGTTCTAAAAATCAGAACACTCTCCTCTCTTTAATGCACTCGTTTGTATGTGATCTCTCAAGTGTTTCACTCTCATTTTTGTGGCCTTCAAACTCCAAATGCAGCGTCTTGGAGGATATACCCACACAACAACACAACAAACACGTAAGGGTTAGTAAAACAGAAATGCCTCACTAGTGTTTCCCTTGGTGATCCTTTTGTGTTTGATTCACTCACTCTCCTTGTTGTTGATACCGTCGGTTTGATGGATTGCCTTGTATGGATCAAAACCCTATACGAGGTCAATGCTTAGACAACACAAACGACAAGGATTCAAGGATATGAGTGTGGACAGAACTTCAACAGAAAATTCAAAGAAATGAACAAGAAACAAGACGCAAGAAGAGAAAGAAAGAAGACTCAACAAAATAGTAAAACAAAGACTCTAGAATGGACTACAAAGCAAGATTGTAATGCAATGCTAGATGTAGGCTCAAAAATCTGAACTCAAGAGGGTCAAGAAACGAACCTTTGCCTTGCCTTGATTTGCAACAATGGAGTAGAGAGATTAGGGTAGGCGTAGGGTAGTTTGTAGGGCTAGGATAAGGGTGATTAGGCCTTAGGAAAGCCGGCTGAGATCCTCTTGAAAACACTCTTAGAATTCGGCTAAGTATAGACTTAGGCTATTACAAACACCACTTAGGATAGTATAAAATGTAAATGAAATAAAAATGCAAGAGGCGTTTCTGTATTTTTTTTGACGATCAATATTTTTTTTTTTTTTTTTTTGCCTCAAAAATAAAATACACAAATATTATACTAACCTATGGTACGAATTGTATGAAAAGTATAGACTAAGATGATATGCAATTGCTAAAAAGAAGCTGCCGAATTCTTGCCTTTCGTTTGTGTTTTTGAATTTGAAATCAGTCCATTGTATGGCTGATAACGTGGGGATCTTGGTTTGACAAAGTCAAGGATTTGGGAGAGATATTAGGAAGTGGGTTAGTGGGTAATTTGTGGGATTTTCTTTTGGTTTCTTTCTCTTGTAACCGGCTGAGATAATAGGAAGTGGGATAGTGGGCGGTTTTCTTTGAAAATGGACGTGGGGCTTTGGCTGAGAAGGCTGGTGGTCGGAAGGTGGTGGTTTGCTGGCGGCGGAGGGTGGTGCACTTCTCAAAACTCCAAAATCACAAGTTCAAAGCAAGAACAAAGACACAAAAGACACAAAACTGAAGGGGGACTAACCGGACTTGACAAACACAAACCAAACTGAGATGGAGGAGCAGCCAGGCGGTGGCTCGGCGGCGTGGACGGTGGTGGCTGGTGTCGGCTAGCTCTGATACCACTTGATATAGGGATGAGCCCCTAAGCAACGATCTAGACACCAAGCCTCCCTCAAATGCACACGAAATCAGAAATGGAGTTAGGGAATTCGGAAATCAACCAAAACAACAAGAAAGGGATAGAAGAAAGAACCTAATCTAACAATGGTACAACCCATGATCAAAGAGAGCAAGAACCATACCAAATGAAGATCAAACCCTTACTAAATGCAACCTTACACGGCAACCATGTGGCTGGGCACAAGGAGGGTGTCTATGGTACCTTGATAACACCAAACCTCTAGGGAATTGACATACACAAGAGCAACTAGACGTAATCAAGCAACAATCCTTACCACCGAACCCAAAAGCTCTCTTTTGGATGTGGAAACTGAAAATACAAAGTCTGCAAATGTGTGTTCTAACCTCCCAAAAAACAGCAACTAAGGCGCCTTATATACTTCTAAGGGCCGGTCCTAAAATAGCAAGTAAAGGTGTCTTAAAACAACTTAAAACAAACGGCCATAATGTCATAAAACTCCTACTACAAGTTCACTTAATTCCCTCAACATGTTTGAGGTCTTCATGGGCTGAAATGGTGAGCAAAGTCTTCAATTCAAGCTTGGGAGGATCCTCTAACATATCATGCATCTTGGACAAGGATAAGGTGACGACCTTGTCCAACTCTTGTTGGATCTCCTTAGCTCTTGAACGTGTGATTGCTCCATCGAATGTAGGTCCTTGAAATGATCCCTCATCATCCTCCCCTTCTTGGAAAGGGTTCGACCTCGGATCCTCTTGCTCCACCTCGGTATTAGCCTCATAGAATGTGAGATCGCCAACATTGAATGTGGGACTCACTCCATACTCCTCGGGCAGCTCCAAGACGTAGGCATTGTCGCCTACTCTCCTTAGCACTTTGAAAGGCCCATCTCCCCTTGGTGATAGTTTGGACTTGCGCTTGTCGGGGAAACGATCCTTCCTCATATGGACCCAAACATGGTCTCCCGGCTGGAAAATGACCTTGCGACGTCCACGGTTAGCACGTGCAGCATTGGCGTTAGCCTTCTCTTGAAGCTTGAGGCGAGTCCGAGCATGCAACTCCTTGATGTACTCCACCTGATTTCCTGCATTCAAATCAGCTCGCTCCTTCATAGGCAACGGCTTAAGATCAAGAGGAGTTAAGGGGTTCAAACCATAAACACATTCAAAGGGGGTTAGTTGGGTAGAAGAGTGGATAGCTCGGTTGTATGCAAATTCAACATGTGGTAATGCATCTTCCCAAGCTTTCAAATTCTTTTTAATAACAGCCCTCAAGAGAGTTGTGAGGGTTCGATTAGTTACTTCCGTTTGACCATCCGTTTGGGGGTGGCTAGAGGTAGAAAACAAGAGTTTAGTACCTAGCTTGCCCCAAAGAGTCCTCCAAAAGTAACTAAGGAACTTCACATCCCTATCACTTACAATAGTCTTAGGTACCCCATGTAGCCTAACCACTTCCCTAAAGAACAAGGTGGCTACATTAGAGGCATCATCCGTCTTATGGCAAGCAATAAAATGGGCCATTTTAGAGAATCTGTCCACTATAACAAATATAGAGTCCCTCCCCTTCTTAGTCCTAGGTAACCCCACAATAAAATCCATGCTAAGGTCCTCCCAAGGGGCTGCGGGTATGGGCAATGGTGTGTACAACCCATGGGGTTTGACCTTAGACTTGGCTCTAAGACACTCTAAGCACCTCTTCACTAAGTGCTCTACGTCCCTAAGCATGTGTGGCCAATAAAAGTGGGTGTGCAGCATATGGAATGTCTTATCACGGCCAAAGTGTCCCATTAAGCCTCCCTTATGGGCTTCCTCTACAAGTAACAACCTCAAAGAACACCTAGGTATGCACACCTTATCAACCTTGAATAAAAAGCCCTCAAATAAATAGAATTTACCTAAGGAACCTTTCTCTACACAAAACTTGTACGTAACCCCAAAATCAGTATCATCATCATATAACTCTTTAATGTAAGTGAAACCTAACACCTTAGAGTCTAATGTGGTGATCAATGCATGTCTCCTAGATAGGGCATCCGCAACAACATTATCCTTTCCTTTTTTATACTTGATCACATAAGGAAATGTTTCAATAAACTCCATCCACCTACCATGCCTTCTATCTAACTTATCTTGGCTCCTAAAGTGCTTCAAAGACTCATGATCAGTATGCAATATGAACTCTCTAGGCCAAAGATAGTGTTGCCATGTTTTAAGTACTCTAAACAATGCATACAGTTCTTTATCATATGTAGAGTAGTTTAAACATGCTCCTTTCAGTTTTTCACTAAAGAAGGCGATAGGTTTACCTTCTTGCATGAGGACACCTCCAATGCCAATGCCACTTGCATCACACTCCACCTCGAATGGCCGAGTGAAATCCGGGAGCACCAAAAGTGGGGCGTTGGTGAGTCTCCACTTCAGATTGTCGAAGGCTCTTTCTTGTGCTTCTCCCCACACGAATGGTGCATGCTTCTTGGTGATTTCAGTCAAGGGGGCGGCAATGGTGCTGAAATCCTTGACAAATCGCCTATAGAAGCTAGCTAGGCCGTGGAAGCTCCTCACATGTCCAATGGTGGTAGGCGTGGGCCACTCTTGGATCGCCTTGATCTTCTCCTCATCAACTTGCAGCCCTTGTGTGCTCACTACAAAACCAAGAAAAATAACTCTATTAGTGCAAAAGTCACACTTCTTTAAGTTGGCATACAAGTGCTCTACTCTAAGAGTATAGAGGACTTCCCTTAGATGTTTCTCATGCGCTTCTAGGGACTTGCTGTATATAAGAATGTCATCAAAGTATACTACAACAAACTTCCCAATAAAATGCCTCAAAACATAATTCATTAAGCGCATGAAAGTAGAAGGGGCATTAGTCAAACCGAAGGGCATTACGAGCCACTCGTAGAGTCCGAACTTGGTCTTGAAGGCCGTCTTCCACTCATCTCCCTCCTTCATCCGAATCTGATGGTAGCCACTCCTTAGATCAATCTTGGTGAAGACGGTGGCACCATGAAGCTCATCGAGCATATCATCTAGGCGGGGGATCGGGTGGCGGTACTTGATTGTGATGTTGTTGATGGCCCGGCAATCAACACACATCCTCCACGACTCATCCTTCTTAGGGACCAATAGGACCGATACAGCACATGGACTCATACTCTCCCTCACATAACCCTTATCTAAGAGGTCTTGGACTTGGTTTTGGACCTCTTGACTCTCCTTAGGATTCATCCTATAGGCTGGACGGTTTGGTAGGGTAGCTCCGGGGATGAGATCTATTTGGTGCTCAATTCCTCTCAATGGGGGAAGGCCAGGAGGTATCTCATCCGGGAACACATCCTCAAATTCAGCTAGGATGGCTTGGATGCTAGGAGGAAGGGTTGCCTTGTTGTCCTCACTTAAGGCGACCAACTTCTTGCATAGGGTCATTAGGATGGTGTCTAAGGGTAGGCACTCATCTCTCATCTCACTCTTGGACGCCATTAGGACACTAGGGGGCTGAACAACTAGGGCTTGGGGCGACGGTGTAGATGGACCCTCATGTGGCCGTGAGCTTGTCTTCCCCTTCTCCATGTTCTCCAAGTCCTCCTTCTTCTTCTTCTCATAAGCATCCGCAATCTGCACTGGGGTCATGGGCTTTAAAACAACATTTTGACCCTTATGAGTAAAAGAGTGCTTGTTAGTAAAGCCATCATGCACAACTCTTCTATCATATTGCCAAGGCCTACCTAACAAGATATGACAAGCATTCATGGGCACAACATCACACAAAATGGTATCCTCATAGTGACCTAGGGTGAATGTTATCTTAGCTTGCCTATTCACTTTCAACTCTCCACAATCATTCATCCAATGCAGCCTATATGGTCTAGGGTGGCAAAACGTAGGTAGATGCAATTTAGTGATCAATTCAGTGCTAGCTATATTGCAACAACTACCTCCATCAATTATCATGTTGCACACTTTACCCTTAACTAAGCATCTAGTATGAAATAGGTTTTCTCTTTGATTGTCCTCACAAGGGGCAGGTTGCACATGCAAATTTCTTTTACAAATCAAAGATTCACCATGTTCATATTCAATGCCATCATCATTATCATGCAATTCAGAATCATGCACAACATGCTCATCAATCAATTCATCATCTTCCTTGTCACTTTCACTTTCATACAGCCCTAAGTGATTAATGACAAGGGTCCTAGTATTAGTGCAATCCCTAGCATAATGACCTCTACCACGACATTTAAAGCATTCAATATCTCTAGCACGTGGGTTAGGGTTAGGGGTACTCCCTTCGGCTCGGTGAAGTCTTCAACTAGGGCGGGCTCCCTTGAGACATGTAGGCTAGCCAAGTTCTCGAACTCTGCTTGCATGAGATTGGCTTGAGCTCTTGTGAGTTGACCACTCTTGGGAATCTTGGGTGTAGCCTTGGATGCTTCCGCATCACCTTCCTTCTTGATTCCAAGGCAACTCCAAGGTATTCTTGGTGGGAGATGGACGAAATGGCTATGGATCTTGAGCTTGGGGTGGCCGAACCAATGGAAGCCAAGGAACCCTCTCGAAGAGAGGATTCTTGGCTTGGATCTTGAGCTTGAGAACTAGAACAAGTGCTTGATTGTTTTGGTGGAGTTGAATGAGATTAAGAGAGATTGAATGTTGAAGGTTTTGAGTTGATAGAAGATAGTGGCTGCCCAGAGGGAGATATACTCAACCTTAGGCCTTGCCACTCTTTAATTCTTCAACTAAATGAAAAGGAAGACAACATAAGTTTATATAGTCTAGGGGATTAGGAGCCCATATGCAAATGGGTCCACACATCCACAAAAGCAAAGCAAGACATAAAAACAAGTAGCAAAAGGGAGTAACACGCAAGAGAAAAGCAAGGCTCGGCAGGTCCTGACTCGGCCAGGAACTCGGCCGAGTTCCTGACCGTGTCAGGCACTGTTGCCCTGACTCGGCCCAAGCCTCGACCGAGTCTTGGACCGTGTCCTCTGCTTCCTCTTGGTGGTTGTCGTGCGCCTTGGTGCCTTGGAGTCGAAGCCGATGGCTTGATTGTCGTGGCATCGAGGTGTCGACGTCTTGGTGGTCACTAACCGAGGCTCATCACTCTCCCCTTCTTAGCTTCGAAGCGTCCCCGCTTCGACGAGGAGGGAAGCCCGGGAGATGAAGGAAGTGTGGTGGCGTGTCTCCCCTTCTTAAAGGTGAAGGTGGAGTGAGGGAGACTGCCACAAACACAAAGAATCGTGAGCATACTAGCGCCATCAGGCGGCACCTTGGGCACAACAAGTGGGACGGCCGCATGGGCAAGCATGGCATCCGGCGGGATGGACCTACAACAAAATAAATCAACAAGAAAACGTGAGTCCATCCTACGGCGCCGGGTGGGAATATGGGCGCTTCTAGACACGGGTCCAATAGGGAAATGAGATATCAAGGGAGCAACCCGAGTGGAGCCGTGTGTGTTAGGGATTCCAAAGAATAGCCACAAAGATAAATCTAGGGTGATAGTCTCAATTCGGGCAAGAAGTGACATGTGGCAAGCTATAAGGAATGTGGAATCCCTCCCCTTCTTAAAAGGTTGCCTACCGGTTATGAGGGTCAAACCAAAGATCTCCCAAAATGTTGTAGAAAAGAGCGAGTGCATGCTAGAGTCTTTGAGAAGGTCCCGAGAAGGTGTTGTCAAGGCAACCACATAAAAGTGGGGTTGGAAGGCAGTAGGGTGGTAGGGCCAAGGTGAGGTCCCCAAAATGGCATGGTGTGGGGCAATCCTTAAAGGCCCAAGGTCAACATGAAAAGTTTCGGCCCAGGGGTGCCTTTGAAGGGCTCTAAGCAATATCCTCAAGGGGCCATGATCAACATGAAAAACCATATGCAAGGGCTGCCTAGGTAAGGTGCTAGGCATGTCTAGTATGAGGCCAAAGAGAGAGTAGTCCTTATCCTCAAAAGAATTCCGAAATACCATTGGATAGTGTAGGACAACTCTAAGGCAAGGGGAAAGCAACACAAACACACATGATGTATCAACATTGCAAATGGAGAATGTAAGAACACAAGGTCCAAGTTCAAGATGGAAGCCAAGGATGCATGCACAAATGATGCCACTACTCTTCATAAGCCTAAGTAGATGCCGCATGATAGAACAATTAAGGGAATGAGCATACTTAGACATGGAGAGAATGACATGCATTAAATGAAACTTCTTGGACATGAATTGCGACATGGAACTATAATGCAAACAAGAGAACAAAATCCTAGATGCAAAATAGTTTGTCAACATGCAAAGTGCTCTATCCAAGGAGGTGACATGAAGCTCATGCAATGTGCCACTCAATAGCATACGAAAGGAAAGAGAGAAGGGTTCTTCCCTGAGGTTAGGAGCTTTTAGGACGCCTTTCCCTTCTTGGCCAAGAGTTGATGGTGGGACCAAATTGGTCGTCGGCCGAGGCAGGAGCAAGGCTCAAGCCTCCCTCGGTGGGGCAGCCATGGGGCGCCGGCCTCCATGGGGGTGGATCTATGGGAAGCCGTCAAGAGGCGACAACGGGCTGCTCGCGGCTATGGGCGGCGGCCAACCAAGTAGTGGCCTAGACAAGGGCATGGCCAGCCGAGCCTCCAACAGGGCAACGCCCGTTTCGGCGGTGAATCAGGGTTGCGACGCCAATAGGACAGTGGGGGCCGCCTTGCTGATGAGCGCGCCTAACGGTGGTGGATAGCCGATGGCAACGAGGTGGGACTTGGAGGCACATGTCTCTTCGGCTGCGGGCACCGGATCGCGCATCGGGCACGGCGGAGGCGGCGTGGGCATCACAGGCGACGGAGGCGCGGGCTCGGGCACCGAGGCCGGTGGATGGGAAGGGCCCATGGTCGAGCTTCTCTCCCCAGAGGTGGTGGCGGTCTCGAACACCGTGGCCGGTGAAGGTGCGAGCATTATAGGTTCCGGCATCGGCGTCGTGGAAGACAGAGGCGGCCGTACTGGGGCTGGCTCGGACAAGGCGTCGTGAGGTGCGGCTGAGTCCATGTGTGGCGCGTTCATTGTAGCGTTGTTTTGGGCCTCTTCCTCAGGAGCAACCATGTCAATAGTAGCCTCTCCATGGGCTGCATGGTTGGAGATGTTGTGGTTGAGCATCGGGAAGGCGTGTTCACATGCCCTTAGGCTAGCTAGCGTCGATCTCGGGGCATAGTGGTGAGCCATGGCATAGACGAGCTGAGCCCAAGTTTGGATGGGCGGGAAGCCTCCGAGACGCAGGGACTCTTGCACCTTTGGCCACCATGTACGGGCATAATCGGTGAAGTACCAAGTGGCAGTGCGCACCTCCTCGCGAACATCATAACCCAAGCGGTCAAAGACATAGCGTGTGTGGCGCTTCCATGCTAAGAACTCGGAACCACCGTCGTTGCAACCGGTGAAGGGGTAGAAGGACACCCCTAAACCATGGCTCACGGTCCGACTAGGAACATGAGGGCGCCGGGGCTGGCCTTGGGCGTGATCATATCCTCGGTGGCTCACATCCACCCAAGCCTCCTCTTCAAAGGTCTCTTCATAGCCTCTGTAGGCGCCATCCTTGTCATAGTCGCCAAAGGACTCCACGTCGAACTCGGTGTAACTATGAGCATAATGGCGGCGACCCTCATAGCCGGTTGCGGGCCTAGGGGCGGCGCGTGAATAAGAGCCTCCATACAAGGGTATGGGGTCACGGGCATGGCTTCGCGGGCGCCGGCCCGGCTGCGGCCAAGAAGGAGAAGACCAGTATGGCCCGTCCATGTCGATTCACCTAGCACGAGCAAGGGGGAATCCAAGTAAAGAGTCCCAAGCAATTAAAGCAATACATACTTAGCACAAAATGAATACCTTAGGCCTATGACGATCTAATCCAAGCAATGCAAGCAACAAGGCAAGCAAAATAATGATCTAGGCACCACGGTAAGCACAAGTATCACAACGGGCTCAAGCAATGGCAATGGACGACGAGTAACATGTGATTTGAACACCAAGGCGGACCACAACACTTCCAACTCGAACCCAATTGAAGACCTTAGACTAGTGCAAGAGAGTGCCGAAAAAGGCCCAAGGGGACAAGGGTGAGCAAGAGGGCAATCGGCCACTCCATGGGTCCATGGGAAGGAGGTAATTCACGGCAAGTCTCCTAGAAGAATGTGGAGAGACGGGATTAGTGGACCATGGTACCGAGTGAGGGTGGGAGAGCCCACCAAAGGAAGTGGCCCCACCGAACCAAAGGAAGGAAGGTGACCTTGTCTTGCAAAGAAGTTTGTGTTTGAATTTCTTTCTTTCTTTTTTTTTTATCCGAAATTCTCTCTTTTTTTTTTTTTTGAACTTGGGCCTTTGCCTTTTGTTGGCCTCTTTTGTTTGAATGGGCTTTTACAAAACAAAGAGCAAGCAAGGTCCACTAATTAGCTTAAGAAGAACTCGGTTTTGGGGCCACCTAAAGATGTGTTGGCTGGTACCATGGGTTTGGAAGAGAGAGATGCCCCATTTGTATTTGGGTATGGGACAATATGTAGAAGAGAGAAAGAGGGTTGGAGGCTTGCTACTAATGTCCCCCCCTCTTTTGGAAAACCCACAAAAGGTAGCTATCAAACACTCTAACCCACACTTGGCTGCCAAGAGACACTTTTGGCACTTTCCTCAACTACCTAAGACACCCAAAAGGAGGAAGAGAGAAAGGAGGTTGGTCCCTTACCACAATTGTTCAAATCACATGCACAAGCTAAAGTGGGTCAAAGGAGCAACACACAAGGGGGGGCCGGCAGTGGGAGGGGATGTGGTGGTGGTCTGGGTGGTGCGTGGTGGTGGGAGGGTGGCAGAGGCGGTGGTGTGGTCGCCGAAGTTGGGAAAAGTCGTCGGAAGTGGGTTTTTTTTGGTGTTTTTGGGTGGTTTATGAGGAGGGTGTGGGTGGGATGAACAAGGCCACACCAATAACTAGTAAACCATCCTAAAAGCAAGCAAAGTGAGCATGAAAGTGCAGAAAAACTGAGCAAGAACAACTCATGCTACACATGAAAAACAAGTCAAAGGTTTAAGCAAACAAGAGAGAGTCTAAGCCAAGAGCATGCTCAACATGAAGTAGCAAGGAATTTCGTGCAAAGCTTAAGAAACTAAGCATGAAAGGCTGAATATGAAGAACTCACACAAGACATGCAAGAAAAAAAATTCAAGCTAACAAGAAGAATCATGACCCTAGAGCATGTCTACCATGGCAATCACAAGAAATCTCATACAAGCTATGAATGTAAGCTCCAAGAACCGAATCTAAAGAGGAGAAAAAACCGGAGAGAGGAGCTGTGCCGCATGCTGACGTGCCGAGTCAGTTGGTGATTGGAGCCGAGAGGAGAAAAAACCTTGGGGACAACTGGGTCTGCAGCTGGATTGGAGTCGAGTCAGTTGGTGATGTAGCTGTGCCGCATGTTGACGTCTTTGAACACGGGGGACCCTCTGGCACTGCTGACCCTTCCGAACATAGGGATGACGACCCTGCAGATGTGCTTCGTCAGATCGCAGAGGTGCGAGCTCGGCAAGAGCGGGATGGAGCTCTTTTGGAGGAGCTGTACACGCAAGTTCTGGGCTATCCTCCACCGCCACCGCAGTAGACTTGTTTGGTGAGTTTCTTCCTCTATGTTTATTCTTTTACATTGGGACAATGTACGGTTAAGCTTGGGGGAGGAATTCACATGTAGACTTACATGTTCATATTAGTTCATCCTAGATTTAGTTGCATTTTTATTTTATTTTTCATTGTTTTTGCATTTGTTTGCATCTCTAGGTTGTTATTAGTTTCCTTTAAGTTCATTTTGCATTGCATTGTCACATTATGGATGCTTGATATGATGCCATGTTTAATCTTTTGTGGGTTCTTATAATGGTATATGATTCATGAATCCTCTTAATATTTTTGGCTGTTGAGATTACAATTACATTATGAGCATGATATGATTATTCAAACTTATGACAATGGACTTGAGATGTGGACTTGGATTAAGATGTGTTAGAACCAATACTCTAGACAAAAACGTCCTAGTGAGCTTGTTAGCCTTTCTTGGACTACAATTGCATAAGTCCTCTGATTTTTGTGTGAATCTCCTTGTTTGTTATCTCTAGAACTTGCATGAATAACTATTCGAGGCTGCATTTTAAGACTTTTATGCATGACATTTTGATTGAGACATTGTCTTTCTTTGTGAGCCCATATTTCCCTTGACCGCCTTTTACATATTTTTCCTTTGCTTGAAGCCAATCTGAGCCTTAAAGCCTTTTCTTTGGAAGCTCCACAAAAGCAATCCGAGCCTATATTTATCTTACTCTTCCAGGGAATCGAATTGGGTCTTGCTAGTGTGGGAATGAGCTAAGCTTGGGGGAATTGCATAAAATGCATATGTTGTTGGTTGATGGTTTATATGTGGATTGTAGAGATTGCATCATTCTGATTATTATGTTGCTTCCTCCTTCTAAAAAGAAAAAAGAAAAAAAAAAAGAAAAAAAAAGAAGAATAAAAGAGAATAAGAGAAGAAGAAGGAAAGATTTGTTCATGTTAAGAATGAGAAGTTGTAATGTGAATTGAGGTGTGAGTTGAATTTGTGAGTATTTATGTTTGGTATTATTCTTTGTGAAATTATTTTCCCTGGATTAGCACCACATGGCCTAAATATTTCCATGCCCTATGATTTTACCTTGGCCCCATTACAACCTTATATTCATGTCTCTTGATTGTGTTATGTGTATAGTCCCTAGCAGTGGAGATCTAGATATTGATACAAGCTTATGGTAGTTAACATTCAAGGATGATAATTGAGAGAAATACATACCCGAAACACATGAGCGGAGCTGATACGGGGTAAGCCGTAGGATGGCCCGATCTTGGTGCGCAACAATTCTAAGAAGCAAAAGAAACAACAAATCAGGGTGAATGGCGGAAATACGAAGAGATGAACAAATTGAATAAGATGAAACCAAAAACCCGGAAGTAGAAACCCTTGATTCGGATGAACCAAGAACAACCACACCTAAAGTAAATGACCTCGCCTTCTACAACTTCACACAAAGGAGGACGAATCCTCAAGAGCACGAAGAGGATGTCTTGTGTCGTCTTGGATTAACAACTCGAAAGGAATTGATCTTCACAACTCGACCAAGGCTAACTCAGATTGAACAAACACGAAACTCTCTCTTTGGGAAGTTTCTAATTCAGAAAATGTATTCTCAATAAGGTGTTTGTTACCGAAAATGGAAATTACAAAAGGCTTAAATAGTTCCTTAAGGGAACCGGCCCAAAACACTAAAACAAGCTAAACCGGCAATAAAACAAAGCAAACCGAGTCTAATAATGTATCAACCCACTCGGCTAAGAAACATACTAAAAATAGCAATGGAAGGTGCATACAAGTCATGCACTCAACCATGATGGACCATTGTCAACAAGAAGGCCTTAGGTATGGCCGTGGCAACCTCCTCCGGGACTTGGCGTGCAAACATGGCTAGCTCTTCTTGAAGGCGGCGAGCTTGGCTCCTTGTCATGGGCCCGGATGGTGGTTGAACCGTAGATGGTCCTCCATCATCCTCCCCTTCTTGGAGAGGATCCGTCCATGGATCATGGGCTAAAGGCGGGGCTACGTCCGGTGTGTAGTATGGCGTCAAGTCAGCCACATTGAAGGTTGCACTCAGACCATAAGTGTCTGGTAGGTCAAGGACGTAGGCATTGTCACCTACACGGCGCAACACCTTGAAAGGGCCATCTCCTCTAGGTGCAAGCTTGGACTTGCATTGCTCCGGGAAGCGCTCCTTCCTCAAATGCACCCATACGAGATCCCCTGGTTGGAACACCACTCGCTTGCGCCCTTTGTTTGCCCTTGCTGCATTCCTTTCCGCACAAGCTTTGAGCTTCTCCTAATAAAGAGGAGACTCTTTCCTTCTTCAACATTGAATCCAAGCCAATTGAAGAGTCATCCAAGTCAGCCATCTTCAATGTCGAGCAACCAAAGAGACTATTTTTCTTTGTTTTTGTTTTCCTATATATTTGGCTTTGTTCTACCATTGTAAGGACGTCAATTTGATTAAAAAAGAAGCCTAAAACTGAGTGTTTTATGAGAGAATTTCTCTTGTTTGCTCGTGAGTTATATCGAGTGTGTTCGTGTGTAATATCGAACAAACCGATCTTGTTTCAAGAGTGAGTCATATCTCTTGAATCTTGATATCTCCTAAATTTGAGTGGTGAGTCATACCCACAAGAGTGTTAGGTGCTTATCCCTCTACCAATCCAACTCATCCATCCTCAAGTCCATCACCATTACGAGCCATCCCAAACTCCACTTGCACCATTGCAGATTTCCATCCCGGATCTTTCCACAGCATCTCAGTAGAACTGGAATATATTTTTATTCCCCACCCGGAAAATTCTCAAATTGTGAGGGAACAAACTAGACTTCAAGATCTAACTCTGGGCTTTGGAATCACTCCATTCCGATCTCAGACGAGCGAGAACGAGCCAGTTGAAGTCAGGCCTATTTTCTGGGCTTCGGGTTGACGATTGCTTGAAGATCTTTCGAGCCTTTCCTTGCACCGCGTCATTCTCGATCCTTGATTCACATCAATTAACCTTAAAACGATCTTCTTCTCTTACTTGAGAATGGATCAATTAGGAGAAATGTCAACCTTTAAATGACATTAAACCTAAGAAAAGACGATATCCTTAAGAATGGATCTACGGAATAAGTAACAAAACCGAATCTTGCAAAAGTTTGAAAAACCACTTAAACCCTATTCTTTCAAACTTTATACTTTATACTTTTAAACGTTATATATTTAACTTAATAAAATAATTATTTATAAAGTTAGTTTCTCAAACTAACGACAGTATTATCACCTAAAATCCTTACTAAGACCAAAAATCAAACTTTTTAAAGTTATAGCACGAAGTAAATGTTAAACGTTTATAACACACCATTTATAAGGCAACTATAAAATAACTATTAAATTCCTTATAGTTAAACCATTAATTTTAAATTAAACTTTAAGAAATCATTGAACTTTAAGTTTGATACTAACATTTAGACTCTCGAAATTCCTTTTTAAAAGAAAATAGTTTGAAAATAGTTTCGAAATTAATTTTCGAAAAATTCTCAAACCTAACAATAGGCCAAGAATTTTAAAACCATTGCTCTGATACCATAATTGTAACACCCCCGACTTATGTCGGTAGTGCCACACGGCAGTGACCTCAGACGTTAATGTCCAAAGTCACCCTAGGCTTTAATCGGAACAATTAAGCTTAATTAAATACATAAATATTAAATAAGGAAAGAATAATCAGCGGAAGACATTTTAAATGAATAAAACTCAACCTTTTATTAAGATTTCTCTCGTAAACTGAGAAGGACGGTTTTACAACAAAGTATAGTGACAGCGGAAGACTTTTAAATTACAGCGGAAGACTCTTTTAAAGTAGTCCTAATTACATGACTATGTATTACATTTATTTCAAATTAAACATACACGCCTTGGAAATATTACTTTTTAAAACACAAACTTCAGCTGCAAGCCTTCTCTTGGATTGGTTACTTCAATCGTCGGAGACCAACCTCTGATGTGCCGCATAGGACGGATGACACCAGCCAACCATACAAGGAATAAAATCCGGTTGGTTAGTCTAATGAAAGACTATGCAAGGGTACAAGCAGAATGGTTCTAGTGATCATAACTGTTTACTATCATTGTCCCTCGAATAATAACCGAAGGAACGATACATAACCCGAAACTTTCACGGAATGATAGAAGAAGATATGCATCGAAAAGAAGACTCCAACAGACTTGAGTCTTATAGGAAACGTATGTAATTGTTTGGGAACGTTAAGTTTTCACACAAGTTTATAAAAACGACCTTGATTATTTGGGTCCACGACCAACCTCACCGCGTATTACGAATCCAGATTGGAAAGAGGACCTACTCTAATAAGAGTCCGGGCGGGTTCCACGTTGTACTTCTCGCCCGAGGTTATATTAATTATGTGCGTAAAAACACTTATCTTATTTACTTTAAAAAACGAACATTCACGTTAAGGCTTTTAATTCACATCATCTCGATACGAGAGATATCTTTGGGATGAATCCCGAATATTGGCACTAGCTAAGTGCACTTACCACTTATATCCGAATAAGGGTACAGTCATGACCAGGAGTATTAGGGCAAAGACCTCCTAATACTTGTTATAAAGAAACGACTAGACCTCGCAAGATACATAGCGTTCCTACGAATACTCGTGCTAACTAAGCATGTAAGTCCACATATAAACCACACCAAAATCCATTTATCACTTTACGGTGATATCATATAGAATTATATATAATAGCGTTGTTTCTAGCAATATATACAACCTATTATAAATTCATATTTTTAACACAACATTTTATCGTTTAAGTTTCCAAACACAAATCAATACTTTATTCCAACTTAATTAAACAATTAAGTAAATGATAATTAAGAAAAATATGGAACAAATCAACAAGAGTGAACCACCACTTGCCTTAGTCTGGACGAACGAAAAGTTGGGTCCGAAATCCGGGAACTTGAACTTGTGCACGGCTGCCTACTAAAATTCTCGTTGCAATTTATCATCATTCAGTAGGGTCGGATTCCAATCCGTACAATCAACCATGGAGACGAGCACAATCCAACACCGATGACGCATACGAGAAGAGTTTTAAAACAAAACCCTAATTAGTTACGGGTACGAAGGAACGAAAAGACGAAGAAAAAGGCAGTGCCGCGATCACGGTTTGCATAGCCGCGATCGTGGCTTGGCTAGGCAAAACCGTGCATGCGGCACATGGGCCGCGATCGCGGTTCCATGCCTAGCCGAGATCGCAGGCCTCTGCCCAGCCGCGATCGCGGTATTTATGCCGCGGTCGCGGGATCCATTGTTGAACAACAAGCTAAACTAACGCAACGGAGCCATACCGAGGGAAGACGAGGCTCGGATCTTGCTTCTTGGACAAGCGCGCATCACCACCACTCCTGGCTTCGCTTTGATGGACCTCCGACTCCAACAACGATCGACGATGACAAAACTCCGATGACAACACCAAAAATCGAGCTATTACGAGAGGAAGAGATGAAGGACGTGAAGAACACCCTCGGATCCGCCCCTATTTATAGGGAAAGGGTGGAGCTCTTCCACTAAATGAGAGGAAGAACAACCGCTTGACCTCCCTAAACCGGCCGCTCGGAGAAGAAACGCCGGTACCTAGATCGTCGGCGTCTCAGTAAAGACGAAGAAGCAGAAGAAGCAATGGTGCCGCGATCGCGATTTGGCCTTTGGGAAAAACCGCGGTCGCGAGCAATGCCGCGCCCGCGACTGCATAGCCGCGATCGCGGGCAATGCAGCGCCTGCGGCTTCCGGGCCTAGATCGCGAGTCTTGCTTAACTCCGATTTTAGCAACCCTCCAATAATTAGAACCCATATATTTCATTAAATGTGTATCCACACATTCATATGGTTCTTACAGAGTTACAGAATATGCCTAACACGTCTTGCTTACAAAACGAAAGTTGGGACTTTTAGGGGTTATTACAGTTGGGTCCTAGGATGCCGCAATAAGAACACCGCCTCTTCCTAGAATAGTTCGTCTCCCACGTCGCCTTGTATCGGTTAATAAGTGGTCCTCGAGGAGGACGTTTTACCTGTGGTGCAGAGCATCGGATGGATGATACAGCTTCAGGAACTGACCATCGGTTTTTTGGAGGAACAAGATGCACAGTTTACTTGTACACTTCTCTCACGAACTCATTCTTGAACATGGGATGGCAAAGTCCAGTTAGTGGCAATCCTTTATCACTTGCAACCGCTATGGCATGAGCACATGGAACTTTATCAATTTGGAACATGTTACAATCACATGTACGAGCATTAAGGTTCATAGAGTATCTGATAGTTCCTTGCATAACCTCTGCTTCAAACTAGCTAAGTCTTCGAACACTCATCTTAGTTGACCTTATGTAGTTCACTTCTACCAGCGTGTACACAAAGGGTGATAAAACTTGGTCCCATTTTGAAGTTGTTTCCCTTCTTTCACAAAACGATTTAGTAATGGTCTCTAGAATGACATCAAACAGGGCAAGAATAGGCCATTGACGCTGGGTTTTCCACAGGCCATTAAGACACTCGGCGTTGTTACTCGTAATTATGAAACAGTCAAAAAGAACATTTTTTGTTTCCAATCAGAATGGAGGGGCTTTACAACCTTTGCTGAAGCAGCTGTAGCAGCCAGAAACAGGTTGGGGCCCAATTTTCATATTGAGCCTAAAGAAGACAATTGCCCTGAAGATATTACTACATCAGCATTATATCAAAAAGTCCAGGTCCTAGAATCAGATAACACAAAACTCAGAGAACAGATGAATTTTGCTACAGGAAGACGATGGAAGCAACTCCAAGCTCGCCTCCTTGATACGCCAGCACATGAAGCATTAATACCACTTCTTGACGCTTGGCCCCAGGGAAAAGAGGTTCTACTACAAAAGACAGAAGAGAGCCATTTGGCAGATCTAATACAAGCCCAGAAAGAGCTTATCCAGATGTACTTCAAGGAACCAGGGTGGGAATTCAAGGGAGTCACTGTTCGGAAATTTTCGACTATTAAACCAATACTAGGTGGCCCAACAATGATGACAGACGGACTTCTTAAAATCCTCTTATTCTTAAACACATGCACCATGCCCAAAGACCTCATCCTAAAGTTCTTCCACCTGGGAATGATCCACAGTATCAGTTTCCAACTCGATATTGAGGGAAAAATAGAAGAGACCCTGCTAATAGGAGGAAACATGGCAACTTTTGGACCAACAATTGCCTATGTCCAAGCTATTCTCCCAAAAGTAACGGAGTTCACCGTGATTCCGTCAAAAAAGGTAATTATGTTTCTCCCATGGTGTTTCAAAGAATGAAGATTGGAGAGACTGGATAGGTCTGCAGCCCACCAACTTCACAATACACGAAGAACATGAGCTCTATAGACGCCACCAGGATGTATCCTTCTTCTACAAACATGCATACCTCTACAATGGATGGAGGGGGTGTAGATTGGCAGCAGAAGGACATTATACACAAATCTGGGTCTCAGAGAAATGGAGAATATGTCTACCATTCAGCGGAGGAGATGGCCAGTTTGTGGATTGGAAGAAGTTCATTTCTTTGGATGATGAACTCAAACAAGAAGATGAAGATATGTTAGACACAGAAGACTGGGATGACATAAGCATTCCCGATACTCATAGGGACTACTAGCAAACCTAGAAGTCACCCACAGATCCATATACCATGTAAGCAAAATAGTCCGAATAAGAAAAGAAAAAAGTAAAAAGAAAAGAAAAGAAAGAGAAAAGAAAAGAAAAGAAAAGAAAAACAAAAGAACAGTCCTTATGTTTTCATTTCAGGGGGTATAATCTAGCCTGTTTTAGATTACCTCATTTAAACAACTCGTTACTCTGATAAAAGACTTACGACAAAAGCCTAAGAAGAAGAACAACCCAAGAAGAAGAACAGCCCAAGAAGAAGAAGAGCCCAAGAAGAAAAACAGTCCAAGAAGAAAAACAGTCCAAGACGAAGAACAACCCAAGAAGAAGAACAACCCAAGAAGAAGAACAGTCCAACATGAAGAACAACCCAAGAAGAAGAACAACCCAAGAAGAAGAAGAGCCCAAGAAGAAAAACAGTCCAAGAAGAAAAACAGCCCAAGAAGAAGAACAATCCAACATGAAGAACAACCCAAGAAGAAGAACAACCCAAGAAGAAGAACAGTCCAACATGAAGAACAGCCCAAGAAGAAGAACATCCCAAGAATTCCTATAAAAGGCCCATTAAAAGACAGAAGCAAATCAGACAAGAGACCCTCTCAGATCTCCACTCAAAAAAGAGACAAGACACCACCACCAGCAAAATTCCACTCAGAAGCAAAAGAAGACAAGAGACCCTCTCAGATCTCCACTCAAAAAGGAGACAAGACACCACTCACAACAGGAAACCCATTTGTGACACTACAGTTCCACAAAATTGTACGGACAAAGGAGTTTTAGCCCCTTCCCTTTCCCTATAAAAGGCAAAGCCCTCAGTTGTTTTGAGGCATCCGATTTCAGACTCTCATGTGTTGAGAAACCCTCTCAAAATCCCTAAGCTAGAAATCATCCGAGTATAGTCTTTGAAGTTTTTTAAGATCCTTTCGAAGTTTTCAACAATAGTCCTGTACAACAGTTTGTAAGTTCTTTCTTACGATCTTATAAAAGACCTTGTTTCCAGTTCATATTTCTCTCCTTACTTTCGTTCTTAGTTTTACTATTTAAAATTACTGTTCAAAAGTCACAGTACATATTACTATTCACGCTATAAATAGCTATTTTACTATTCACTAGTTTCTGTATTTCTTAGTTTTGTTATTTTGTTGTGTTTGCTCCTAAGTAATGTCTTCTTTCTTTACTGTCTTTCATTAGTATGATTACCTGGGTTCATTTGGTATCAGAGCCACTTATAGTATACATCTAGATTATAGTATCATAATCATTACACCTTTAGTTACCTTTTATCAAGGTCATACTCGTTACTGTTACTATTGTCTACGTGGACGTATCGCGTAAAGCCGTTGGTTTAGCCTGCTGGAAAGGGTGGTCCAGGTCGTTGGTCCCACGCCAATCGTAACAATAACATTTGTGATTAAGATAAATAGTTCCTAAAACCTAATCAATTATGGCACTACAATTTGGACGTATGTTATATAGAGGTTCTAGTTCAACTAGCACCCCTGTCGTCCATAGTAATGAAAGTCTTTATGAAGAAAATAATACTGATTGAAATATACCACAACAGTCTATACAATCTATTTATAGAATAGGATGGACAGACTTCAAAATAGCCTTTAGCATTAAAAGTCATGAAGAAACACTTAGTCTTGACAAAGATCAACAGACCCTTCAATTATTATCTACTATTGCTATTGAAAAGTACTTAGAAAAGAAGTACAGATATATTCATATAGGTTTAATACAAGTTGCTCTTAAACCTCTAGCCAGATTAGGGATAGACACCCCAGTCTTTATAGCCCTAAGAGATGATAGACTCCTTACTTACAAAGACTCCTTAATCGCTGTTATTCAGACCAACATCTGCAATGGTCCCATCTTCTTCAACTGTTCTCCTAATTTCACAGTTGATATGACAGACCCAAGAATCAGTAATACTCTTACCCTTGACATTAAGCTACTCAAAAAGGAATTCAAAAACCTTTCAAAAAACTTTGTTGTAATCTACAGACTCCATTACAAGATTCTAAGTTCTTGCACAGACCCTAAATGTATTGTATCACCGGTCCCTAGGGGAGAAACTATTCTCCTACAGCTTGAACCCAAGAGATCCACTACCTTTACTCCCAAGCTGATAAAATGGGAAGATATTACCATCCCAGAGACTCTTGAAATCAAACATGACTGTCCTCCACATAATCTTGAGAGAACAGAAATTTCCCACATAGAAGAGACTAGTGATGGTAGAGTCTTAATGAGATTCAACTCCAGCAGATCTCAAAACCCCATACCTAGAAATCCGCATCCTTTCCCTGCTAGAAACTCTTTCTCTGATTCCCTCTATACTGCTAGAGACCATTCTACAAGAGATCATTCTATAAGAGACCATCCTGTTAGGATTGAATTTTGCAATCCTATTCCTAACCCAGTCAATGTACAAAATAGAGATGAATCCCTTCCTTCTCCACCCACTCAGAGTGATATGGCAAGATATTCTTCTATAAATGTTATCACAAGAGCAGACTTCACTATAGACAAAGATTATTTGAGAACAGACTTTGATTCCATAGAGAACAGAATCAAGAAAACTTGGTTCATGAAAATAGACATTCCTACTAGAGATAGAATAAGAGAATTATGGTATTCCGACATGGAAAAATATAAAACCAAGATTTTATTCTTCTACTGGTTTCCTAATTATCTCAAAAACCAGGGAATAGAGAACCCTTTAGAACAAAAGTCTATAGAAGTCCAAACCAGGTTAACAAAGACTTGGAATCTTTTGCCCTCAGGATCCACACAAAGTGTTCATCCTCCGTTGCAAGGAATAAAAATCGTTACAAAAGATGGGGAGGTCCCTGGTGAACCTTTCAAAATACCTAGAACCAATACTTCTGACAACAGTCCCGCAACTTTTGAAGATGTTAAGAAAATACATCAACAGCATAACTATTCCAACCAAATCCTTCACACAATAGCTGAACAAGTAGATTTAATACATGATAAAATCAACACTGAGACTATCAGATTTCCTAAAGACATATCTAGACCACATTTCCAAATTCAGGGTATCAAAAAAGAAATAGCCAAAAACACTTCTTTAAACCCTTCTCTTAGCCTCACGGAATTAATTGATCAAAAATTAAAAAATGTTTCAATTAACTGTGTCGAAGAATGTAATAATAGTTCCAACACGGACTCTAGCAGTTCCTCAGACAATTCTAAAAGAGAAAATAGTCCATCTGGTAAAAAGGCAATAGAAACCTTGCAGACCTGCTTTGAGGAAAATCCCCTTGCCATTAACAGGTTAAGAAACAATCATGGTAGGCCTCAGGCACACAGAAAAATATTCAGGAACACAGACACTAGAAACTTCTATCCTAGACCTACTCCTCTTGACCTTCAATATGAAGAAAGATCTAAGTTTAGATCCACATATTATAATGGACAATCTATCTATGAATGGAATATAGATGGTAAGTCCGAACATGAAATACTTAACACCTTACAAGAAATGGGTATGGCTAATATAGCCTATACAGTTGGTAGAAAAGACCCCAAAACTTGTTTTTCACTTTTAACCACTGGATTCACAGGCCAGCTTAGAAACTGGTGGGATAATGCTTTATCCTCCTTTCAAAGAGAAGAGATCCTAGAGTTTACCAATGATAATGGTGAACCAGAACCTGTCCACCAACTTATATACACCATAAGTATGCACTTTATAGGCAACCCTAGAGAGAAAATCCAGGCCAATAGAGAGATATTTTCTAATCTAAGATGTAGAACCCTTAGTTACTATAGGTGGTATAAAGATGTTTTCCAGTCCTATGTCTACAAAAGAAATGACTGCAATAAGGGATATTGGAAAGAAAGGTTTGTTACCGGTCTTCCAAACTTATTTGCTGATAGGATAATTCAGAAAATAAAAGATGGAATTCAAACGAAAGAAATTCCGTGGAAAGACATGACCTATGGTCAACTAACAGCTTTTGTCAAAAAAGAAGGGTTAGCCCTTTGCTCCGATATGAAAATACAGGCCAAATATGGAAGAGAAAAAGGATCTAGAAGAAAAGAATTAGGTAACTTCTGTGAGGCTTTTGGCCTTGCCAAAATAGAACCTCCTTCTAATAGATATAAAAAGAGTCATAAAAATAAGCACAAAAAATTCGATTCAGATAACAAATATGAAAGACCTAGTTACCCACCTAAAAGAAGGTTTCAACCAAGAAAAACAGATAATGAGATCATCTGTTATAAATGTGGCAAACCTAGCCATAAGGCAAACAACTGTAGACTAAAACAGAAAATTAATGAAATCTGTCAAGATGACAATAGCTTGAAAAATAGACTTACTAAAATCCTCTTAGAAGACTCTGAGGAAGATGTCTATGTCCCTGATTCTTAGGATTCCGAGAATTTAGGAACAACACAATTCTGTAACATTATCACCAAAAGTGATGAGAAAGATGTCCTCTTTGAACTCGTTAGTGATCTTGAAGATCCTCAAACAAAACGAGAATACTTCCTGAAACTAAAAGAACTAATCCTTAAAGAACAACAACCTTTACTTGAAGAACCTTTTAGTATCTCCAAAATCATTAATAAGAAATCTCCCACTAAAATATTCTCCTCTATCAGAGTTAAAGACCTACAAGCTGAAGTTAATGAAATCAAAAAAGACATTAAAACCCTCAACAAGCAATTGCTAATAAATGAGACCAAAGACCTTGAACTTGAAACCAGAATAGCTCATTTAGAACTCTTTCAAACTTCTAATAATAGTCTCAGCTCTAGTTCCAAATCACAACAGAAAGAAGATGAATCTCCTCCTTCTGAACAGACCTTTATTTCAGCAATAAACAAAATTAACTTTCAGAAATGGTATGTTAACATTACCATAAAAATAGAAGACTCCATCCTTTCTACAGTTGCTCCACTTGACAGTGGAGCAGATCTAAACTGTATCTGTGAAGGTTTAATCCCTTCAAAATATTACCATAAAAGTCATGAAAAGATCCTTAATGCTAGTGGTGGTAGAATGAACCTAAACTACCAAATCACCAAAGCCTTCATCTGTAATGACAGATATTGTTTTGACAACTCCTTCATACTAATAAAAGACTTAAACCAGCAGATAATCCTAGGAACACCCTTCCTAACACAAATATATCCTTTTACAGTAGATGCTTATGGCATACATACTGAAGTAAGAGAAAAAAGACTTAGTTTTTGATGCGGGAGCACCTCATGTGCCTACCTTTGATGGTGCCATCACACGAGCAAGGGCTAAGGAGATTCAACATGAGCTAGACAAGGTTGTGACCACCCTCTTGTCTAAAGAGTCCACAATGTTAGACGAACCTCCTAACCCAGAAATGAAGACCATGGTGACCATCTCGGTGCATGAAGACCTCAAATATGTTGAGGATATCAAGTGAACTTGTAATAGGAGTATTATGACATTTGGCCGTATGCTTAGTGGTTTTAAGACATTTTCTTTCTATTTTTAGACGTGGCTCTTAGGAGTATTTAAGGAGCTTTCTTTCTCATTTTCCCGGACGTTAGAACTCAGTTTTCAGAACTTGTATTTTCAGTTTTCAATCCAAAAGAGAGCTTTTGGGGTTGGAAGTGAGGTTTGTTGATTGATTACGTCTAGTTGCTCTTGTGTATGTCAAATCCTCCGAGTTTTGGTGTTATCAAGGTTCCATAGGCACCCTCCTTGTGCTCAGCCACCATGGCTGCCGTGTAAGGTTGCAAAGAGTAAGGGTTTAGCCATCATTTGGTTCGGTTCTTTGTCTCCAACGACAAGGGGTTGTTCCATTGTTTGGTTTGGTTCTTCTCCTATCTTTTCCTTCTTGTTTCTTGTTGAATCCATTGATTTCCGAGTAGTTGTTGTCCATTTCTGATTTCGTGTTGTTGTAGAGGTTGTTGGTGTCTAGATCGAGCCTTAGGGAGTCATCCCTATATCCTCCTCCCCTTCTTGGAAAGGATTCGACCTCGAATCTTCGAGCTCCTCATCTTGTGCCTCATAAAGTGTCAAATCGCCCACATTGAAGGTAGGGCTAACTCCATACTCCTCGGGTAGCTCCAACACATAGGCATTGTCGCCCACCTTCCTTAACACCTTGAAAGGTCCATCTCCACGTGGTGAGAGCTTGGACTTGCGCTTGTCAGGAAAGCGCTCCTTCCTCAAATGAACCCAAACAAGATCTCCCGGTTGGAAGATAACTCGTCTACGTCCATGGTTAGCCTTGGATGCGGTGTGCTCGGCCTTTTGTTGCAGCTTTATCCGAGTTCTCTCATGCAATGCCTTGATGTACTCCACATGTTTACCTGCATTAAAATCTGCTCGCTCCTTCATAGGTAACGGCGAAAGATCAAGTGGAGTTAAGGGGTTCAAACCATATACACATTCAAAAGGACTCAAAGATGTAGATGAATGCACGGCCCTATTGTATGCAAATTCTACATGTGGTAAGGCTTCTTCCCATGCCTTCAAATTCTGCCTAATAACAGCCCGTAAGAGGGTTGTGAGGGTTCGGTTAGTTACTTCCGTTTGACCATCCGTTTGAGGATGGCTAGAGGTAGAGAACAAGAGTCTCGTCCCTAGCTTTCCCCAAAGAGTCTTCCAAAAGTAACTAAGGAACTTCACATCCCTATCACTCACAATAGACTTAGGTACACCATGTAATCTAACTACTTCCCTAAAGAATAAGTTAGCAACATTAGTAGCATCATCGGTCTTATGACAAGCAATAAAATGAGCCATTTTGGAGAATCTATCAACTACCACAAAAATAGAATCTCTCCCCTTCTTAGTCCTAGGTAAGCCCACAATAAAGTCCATGCTAATGTCTTCCCAAGGTGACGTGGGAATAGGCAATGGTGTGTATAATCCGTGTGGCTTCACCCTAGACTTAGCCTTAAGGCACTCTAAACATCTCTTCAACAAGTGCTCAACATCCCTAAGCATATGTGGCCAATAAAAGTGAGTGCGCAGCATGTGATATGTCTTATCTCTACCAAAGTGTCCCATTAAGCCTCCCTTATGGGCTTCCTCCACAAGCAAAATCCTCAAAGAACACTTAGGAATGCACACCTTATCAACCTTAAACAAGAATCCCTCAAACAAGTAAAACTTATCTAAAGAACCCTTAGCCACACAATGCTTGTATATAGTGCTGAAATCAACGTCATCCTCATACAACTCTTGAATGTAAGTAAAACCTAACACCTTAGAGTCTAATTGGGTGAGCAAAGCATGTCTCCTAGAAAGTGCATCAGCAACTACATTATCTTTTCCCTTTTTATACTTAATGACATATGGAAATGTTTCAATAAACTCCATCCATCTACCATGCCTCCTATCAAGTTTATCTTGACTCCTAAAGTGTTTTAAGGACTCATGATCAGTATGCAAGACAAACTCTCTAGGCCATAAGTAATGTTGCCATGTTTTAAGTACTCTAAACAATGCATACAATTCTTTATCATATGTAGAGTAGTTTAAACATGCTCCTTTCAGTTTTTCACTAAAGAAGGCGATGGGTTTACCTTCTTGCATGAGGACGCCCCCTATGCCAATGCCACTTGCATCACACTCCACTTCAAACGGCCGAGTGAAGTCCGGGAGCACCAAGAGTGGGGCGTTGGTAAGGCTCCACTTCAGCGTGTTGAAGGCCCTCTCTTGTGCTTCTCCCCACACAAATGGCGCATGCTTCTTTGTGATTTCAGTCAAGGGGGCGGCAATGGTGCTGAAATCCTTGACAAATCGCCTATAGAAGCTAGCTAGGCCGTGGAAACTCCTCACATGTCCAATGTTTGAAGGCGTGGGCCATTCTTGGATCGCCTTGATCTTCTCCTCATCAACTTGCAGCCCTTGTGTGCTCACTACAAAACCAAGAAATATAACCTTGTTAGTGCAAAAGTCACACTTCTTTAGATTGGCATACAAGTGCTCTACTCTAAGAGTATAGAGGACTTCCCTTAGATGATTCTCATGCTCTTCTAGGGACTTGCTGTAGATAAGAATGTCATCAAAATATACAACAACAAATTTCCCTATAAAATGCCTCAATACATAATTCATTAAGCGCATGAAAGTAGAAGGGGCATTAGTCAAACCGAAGGGCATTACGAGCCACTCGTAGAGTCCGAACTTGGTCTTGAAGGCCGTCTTCCACTCATCTCCCTCCTTCATCCGAATCTGATGGTAGCCACTCCTTAGGTCAATCTTGGTGAAGACGGTGGCACCATGTAGCTCATCGAGCATGTCATCTAGGCGGGGGATTGGGTGGCGGTACTTGATTGTGATGTTGTTGATGGCCCGGCAATCAACACACATCCTCCACGTATCATCCTTCTTGGGGACCAATAGGACAGGTACAGCACATGGGCTCTTACTCTCTCTCACATAACCCTTGTCTAAGAGGTCTTGGACTTGGTCTTGGACCTCTTGACTCTCCTTAGGGTTCATCCTATAAGCTGGACGGTTTGGTAGGGTGGCTCCGGGGATGAGGTCTATTTGATGCTCAATACCTCTCAATGGGGGGGAGGCCAGGAGGTATCTCATCCGGGAACACGTCCTCAAACTCAGCTAGGATGGCTTGGATGTTAGGAGGAAGGGTTGCCTTGTTGTCCTCACTTAAGGCAACCAACTTCTTGCAAAGGGTCATTAGGATGGTGTCTAAGGGTAGGCACTCATCTCTCATCTCACTCTTGGATGCCATTAGGACACTAGGGGACTGGATAGCTAGGGCTTGGGGTGACGGTGTAGATGGACCCTCAAGGGGCCGTGAGCTTGTCTTCCCTTTCTCCATGTTCTCCAACTCCTCTTTCTTCTTCTTCTCATAGGCATCCGCAATCTGCACTGGGGTCATAGGCTTTAAAACAACATTTTGGCCTTTATGAGTAAAAGAGTGTTTGTTAGTAAAACCATCATGCACAACTCTTCTATCATATTGCCAAGGTCTACCTAGCAAGATATGGCAAGCATTCATAGGCACAACATCACACAAAATGGTATCCTCATAATGACCTAGGGTGAATGTTATCTTAGCTTGCCTATTCACTTTCAACTCACCACAATCATTCATCCAATGCAGCCTATATGGTCTAGGGTGGCAAAACGTAGGTAGATGCAATTTAGTGATCAATTCAGTGCTAGCTATATTGCAACAACTACCTCCATCAATTATCATGTTGCACACTTTTCCTTTAACTAAGCATCTAGTATGAAATAGGTTCTCTCTTTGATTATCCTCACAAGGAGCCGGTTGCACATGCAAATTTCTTTTACAAATCAAAGACTCACCATGTTCAAACTCAATGCCATCATCATTATCATGCAAATCAGATTCATGCACAACATGCTCATCAACCAAATCATCATCATCCTTATCACTTTCACTTTCATACAGCCCTAAGTGATTAATGATAAGGGTTCTAGTATTAGTGCAATCCCTAGCATAATGACCTCTACCACGACATTTAAAGCACTCAATATCTCTAGCACGTGGGTTAGGGTTAGGGGTACTCCCTTTGGATCCATTAGAAGGACCAGCCGAACTCCTTGGAGGGTATGGATGTCCACTAGGTGGTGCACTCCTCTTCACTCCTCCTTGGTCCGTGCTAGGTGCCCTTGGGCCTTCCCTTGCATGGGGGTGCTCTCGGTTGGGGTTAGGATAGCCTCGGTTGGGCTGAGATCTCCAAGCATTGGAAGCTCCACTTGGTGGTCTTGGCCCTTGGTTCCTCCCCTTGTTCTTCCTTTCCACTCGAATGGCTAGGTGCAGCAACTCCGTCATGGTCCTATACGGGTACAAATCAACCTCATTAGCCAAATAAGAATTAAGGATGCGGAGGTACCTTGCCATTGTGGTCTCTTCATCCTCCACCACGTCAGCCTTCACCATGGCCATTTGCATGGCGTTGTATGTCTCCTCGGCTGACATGGACCCTTGCCTCAGATTTTCAAGGCGTTGGCGTAGGTCCCTTGTATGGTGTTGAGGAATGAAACGAGCCCTCATCAAAGCTCTCATTTGCTCCCAAGTAGCCACGGCTGGATCCATGGCTCTTCTCCTTTCCTTGACTAGGTGATCCCACCATACCAAGGCATAGCCATTGAACTCCAATGCAGCCAATTGAACCTTCTTGTGCTCCGGGAAGTTATGGCAAGACCAAATCTGCTCCACTTTGGTCTCCCACTCTTGATACACATCCGGATCACACTTGCCCTCAAAGCTTGGGATCTTGACCTTAATACGCCCAATGCCATCTTGCTCGGGCTCTCGACCTCTCCTTGGTGGATAGGCCCTCATTGGCTCGACTCTCCAGCCCTCGTCTTCCATGTAATCATCTTGGTATCCTTGAAACTCATTGAAAAGATTAGGAGCAAAAGCATGTCTATGCATAGGAGAGTTAGGAACCGACCCTTGCTCACGGTGAGCATGACCCCGGTTAGGGTTTACATGGCCAGCTCCTTGGTGGGCATCATGATGAGACACGGCTGGATGAGTTGTGGATAAGGGTGGCGTCTCATGGTTAGTGGCGGCCCTAGCAGCATTGTAGGTGGCCCTTTGATCCGGGAGGGGCGCCCTTGATGGTTCAAGTGAAGGGCCTCCAGCCTCCATGTTGGTACCCAATGGAACCGGCGTGGGCTGAGGTGTCCTTGACTCCAATGTGGCCATCCTAGTGGACAATCCAGCTAGGGTGTCCGACATTTGCTTGAGGAGACTAAACACCTCCGGATGCACCGGCTCGGGGCTCCTAGAACGGGTTGGACTCCTTGAATTAGACATGAGCACAAACAAAATAAACAAAGGTTAAGGTTAGTTCTAAAATCAGAACACTCTCCTCTCTTTAGTGCACTCGTTTGTATGTGATCTCTCAAGTGTTTCACTCTCGGTTTTGTGGTCTTCAAGCTCCAAATGCAGCGTATTGGAGGGTAGACCTACACAACAACACAACAAACACGTAAGGTCAGTAAAATCAGTAAAGACCTCACTAGTGTTTCCCTTGTGTTCCCTTGTGTTTGCTTCACTCACACTCTTGTTGTTGATACCGTCGGTTTGATGGATTGCCTTGTATAGATCAAATACCTATATGAGCTCAATGTTTAGGCAACACAAACGACTATGATTCAAGGTTAAGAGTGTGGACAGAATGGCGACTGAAAATGCAAGGAATTGAACAAGAAACAAAGACGCAAGAAAAGAAAGAAAGAAAGACTCTAAGAAGACTACAAAGCAAGATTGTAATGCAATGCTAATTAGGGCTGAATTACGAACTCAAGAGGGCCAAGAGAGAGACGTACCTTTGCCTTGCTTGTCGTGCAACAATGGAGTAGAGATTAGGGTAGGCGTAGGTAGCTTGTAGGGTTAGGTGAAGGGTGTTTAGGCCTTAACACAACCGGCTAGGATCCTCTTGAGAACAAACTCAGAAATCGGCTAAGTGTAGCCTTAGACTATTACAATCACAACTTAGGGGTAGTATAACATACAAATGAAAGAACAATGCAAGAGACGTTTTCTTCTCTTTTTTTTTTTGACGATCAGATATTTTTTTTTTTTTTTTTTTTTGATCACTCCTTTTTTTTTTTTTTGTCTCAAAAAAATAAAATACAAATATTATACTAACCTATAGTATGAATTGTATGAAGAGCATAGACTAAAATGATATATACAATGTTAGAAAGGTGGCTGCCGAATTTGTTTGATTTTTGAATTTGAAATCAACCGTGAGGATTAGCTTAGGATGTGGTTAGGATTGAGGTTTGAAAAGGTCAAAGATTTTGGAGGAAATGTAGGACGTGGGTTAGTGGGCAATTTTGTAGGATTTTTCTTTTGGCTCTTTTGCTAGTAACCGGCTGGATGAATTGGGAAGTGGGGGTAGTGGCGGTTTTCTTTGAATTTGGACGTGGAAAGTTGGCTGAGGGGCTGGTGGTCGGAGTGTGGTGGCTCGCTGGCGGCAGGGGGTGGTTTACACTCTTCAAACTCCAAGTCACACGTTCAAAACAAGAGCAAAAGGTACCAAAAGACACGAAAACTGAGGAAGCACTAACCGGACTTGACAAGACTCAAACCAAACCGAGATGGTGGTGCAGCCAGGCGGCGGCTCGGCGGCGTGGACGGTGGTGGCTGGTGTCGCCTTGCTCTGATACCACTTGATATAGGGATGACTCCCTAAGGCTCGATCTAGACACCAACAACCTCTACAACAACACGAAATCAGAAATGGACAACAACTACTCGGAAATCAATGGATTCAACAAGAAACAAGAAGGAAAAGATAGGAGAAGAACCAAACCAAACAATGGAACAACCCCTTGTCGTTGGAGACAAAGAACCGAACCAAATGATGGCTAAACCCTTACTCTTTGCAACCTTACACGGCAGCCATGGTGGCTGAGCACAAGGAGGGTGCCTATGGAACCTTGATAACACCAAAACTCGGAGGATTTGACATACACAAGAGCAACTAGACGTAATCAATCAACAAACCTCACTTCCAACCCCAAAAGCTCTCTTTTGGATTGAAAACTGAAAATACAAGTTCTGAAAACTGAGTTCTAACGTCCGGGAAAATGAGAAAGAAAGCTCCTTAAATACTCCTAAGAGCCACGTCTAAAAATAGAAAGAAAATGTCTTAAAACCACTAAGCATACGGCCAAATGTCATAATACTCCTATTACAAGTTCACTTGATATCCTCAACATATTTGAGGTCTTCATGCACCGAGATGGTCACCATGGTCTTCATTTCTGGGTTAGGAGGTTCGTCTAACATTGTGGACTCTTTAGACAAGAGGGTGGTCACAACCTTGTCTAGCTCATGTTGAATCTCCTTAGCCCTTGCTCGTGTGATGGCACCATCAAAGGTAGGCACATGAGGTGCTCCCGCATCAGTTTTGATTTCATTTTCCCGTTAAATCAAAAAGACATAGCCACTCTACACTCCCCAAATAGAACCATAAACCTTATAACCAAGAACAATAATCGAAACCTTTGGATAAACCTTCAGTATTCTCTACAGGATAACATATACCCAGACTTGATCCCTTCTAAACATATCAAAGGTAAAGCCCTCAGTTGTTTTGAGGCATCCGATTTCAGACTCTCATGTGTTGAGAAACTTTTTATCAAGGTCATACTCGTTACTGTTACTATTGTCTACATGGACGTATCGCGTAAAGCCGTTGGTTTAGTCCGCTGGAAAGGGTGGTCCAGGTCGTTGGCCCACACCAATCGTACCAATAACATTTGTGATTAAGATAAATAGTTCCTAAAACGTAATCTATTATGGCACTACAATTTAGACGTATGTTATATAGAGGTTATAGTTTAACTAGCACCCATGTTGTCCATAGTAATGAAAGTCTTTATGAAGAAAATAATACTGATTGGAACATACCACAACAGTCTATACAATCTATTTACAGAATAGGATGGACAGACTTCAAAACAGCCTTTAGCATTAAAAGTCATGAAGAAACACTTAGTCTTGACAAAGATCAACATACCCTAGACCATCCTGTTAGGGTAGAATTTTGCAATCCTATTCCTAACCCTGTCAATGAACAAAATAGGGATGAATCCCTTCCTTCTTCACCCACTCAGAGTGATATGGAAGGATATTCTTCTATAAATGTTATCACAAGAGCAGACTTCACTATAGATAAAGATTATTTGAGAACAGACTTTGATTCCATAGAGAATAGAATCAAGAAAACTTGGTTCATGAAAATAGACATTCCTACTAGAGATAGAATAAGAGAATTATGGTATTCCGACATGGAAAAATATAAAACCAACATTTTATTCTTCTACTGGTTTCCTAATTATCTCAAAAACCAGGGAATAGAGAACCATTTAGAACAAAAGTCTATAGAAGTCCAAACCAGGTTAACAAAGACTTGGAATCTTTTGCCCTCAGGATCCACACGAAGTGTTCATCCTCCGTTGCAAGGAATAAAAATCGTTACAAAAGATAGGGAGGTCCTTGGTGAACCTTTCAAAATGCCTAGAACCAATACTTCTGACAACAGTCCCGCAACTTTTGAAGATGTTAAGAAAATACATCAACAGCATAACTATTCCAACCAAATCCTTCACACAATAGCTGAACAAGTGGAATTAATACATGATAAAATCAGCACTGAGACTATCAGATTTACTAAAGACATATCTAGACCACATTTCCAAATTCAGGGTATCAAAAAATAAATAGCCAAAAACACTTCTTTAAACCCTTCTCTTAGCCTCACGAAATTAATTGATAAAAAATTAAAAAGTGTTTCAATTAACTGTGTCGAAGAATGTAACAATAGTTCCAACACAGACTCTAGCAGTTCCTCAGACAATTCTGAAAGAGAAAATAGTCCATCTGGTAAAAAGGCAATAGAAACCTTGCAGACCTGCTTTGAGGAAAATCCCATTGCCATTAACAGGTTAAGAAACAACCATGGTAGGCCTCAGGCACACAGAAAAATATTCAAGAACACAAACACTAGAAACTTCTATTCTAGACCTACTCCTCCTGACCTTCAATATGAAGAAAGATCTAAGTTCAGATCCACATATTATAATGGACAATCTATCTATGAATGGAATATAGATGGCAAGTCCGAACATGAAATACTTAACACCTTACAAGAAACGAAAAGAAAAGAAAAGAAAAGAAAAATATCAAGAACAGTCCTTATGTTTTCATTTCGGGGGGTATAATCTAGCCTGTTTTAGATTACCTCCTTTAAACAACTCGTTACTCTGATAAAAGACCTACGACAAGAGACCAGAAGAAGAACAGCCCAACAAGAAGAAGAACAGCCCAATATCAAGAAGCCCAAGAATTCCTTTAAAAGGCCCATTACAAGACAGAAGCAAAGAAGACAAGAGACCCTCTCAGATCTCCACTCAAAAAGGAGACAAGACACCACCGCCAGCAAAATTCCACTCAGATCTCCACTCAAAAAGGAGACAAGACACCACTCACAACAGGAAACCCATTTGTGACACTACAGTTCCACAAAACTGTACGGACAAAGGAGTTTAGCCCCTTCCCTTTCCCTATAAAAGGCAAAGCCCTCAGTTGTTTTGAGGCATCCGATTTCAGACTCTCATGTGTTGAGAAACCCTCTCAAAATCCCTAAGCTAGAAATCATCCGAGAATAGTTTTTGAAGTTTTTCAAGATCCTTTCGAAGTTTTCAACAATAGTCCTGTACAACAGTTTGTAAGTTCTTTCTTACGATCTTATAAAAGACCTTGTTTCCAATTCATATTTCTCTCCCTACTTTCGTTCTTAGTTTTACATATTACTATTCATGCTATAAATAGCTATTTTGTTGTTCATTGACTGGGTTAGGAATAGGATTGCAAAATTCTACCCTAACAGGATGGTCTCTTATAGAATGATCTCTTGTAGAATGGTCTCTAGCAGTATAGAGGGAATCAGAGAAAGAGTTTCTAGCAGGGAAAGGATGCGGATTTCTAGGTATAGGGTTATAAGATCTGCTGGAGTTGAATCTCATTAAGACTCTACCATCACTAGTCTCTTCTATGTGGTAAATTTCTGTTCTCTCAAGATTATCGGGAGGACAGTCATGTTTGATTTCAAGAGTCTCTGGGATGGTAATATCTTCCCATTTTATCAGCTTGGGAATAAAGGTAGTGGATCTCTCGGCTTCAAGCTGTAGGAGAATAGTTTCTCCCCTAGGGACCGGTGGTACAATACATTTAGGGTATGTGCAAGAACTTAGAATCTTATAATGGAGTCTGTAGATTACAACAAAGTTTTTTGAAAGGTTTTTGAATCCCTTTTTGAGTAGCTTAATGTCAAGGGTAAGAGTACTACTGATTCTTGGGTCTGTCATATCAACTGTGAAATTAGGAGAACAGTTGAAGAAGATGGGACCATTACAGATGTTGGTCTGAATAACATCGATTAAGGAGTCTTTGTAAGTAAGGAGTCTATCATCTCTTAGGGCTATAAAGACTAGGGTGTCTATCCCTAATCTAGCTAGAGGTTTAAGAGCAACTTGTATTAAACCTATATGAATATATTTATACTTCTTTTCTAAGTACTTTTCAATAGCTATAGTAGATAATAATTGAAGGGTCTGTTGATCTTTGTCAAGACTAAGTGTTTCTTCATGACGTTTAATGCTAAAGGCTGTTTTGAAGTTTGTCCATCCTATTCTGTAAATAGATTGTATAGACTGTTGTGGTATGTTCCAATCAGTATTATTTTCTTCATAAAGACTTTCATTACTATGGACGACAGGGGTGTTAGTTGAACTAGAACCTCTATATAACATACGTCTAAATTGTAGTGCCATAATAGATTACGTTTTAGGAACTTTTTATCTTAATCACAAATGTTATTGTTACGATTGGCGTGAGACCAACGACTTAGACCACCCTTTCCAACGGGCTAAACCAACGGCTTTACGCGATACGTCCACGTAGACAATAGTAACAGTAACGAGTATGACCTTGATAAAAAGTAACTAAAGGTGTAATGATTATGATACTATAATCTAGATGTATACTATAAGTGGCTCTGATACCAAATGAACCCAGGTAATCATACTAATGAAAGACAGTAAAGAAAGAAGACATTACTTAGGAGCAAAGACAACAAAATAACAAAACTAAGAAATACAGAAAATAGTGAATAGTAAAATAGCTATTTATAGCGTGAATAGTAACGTCAACCTTACAGAGAGTCACTGTAAGGTTGACGTTACCAAAACGAAGTTTGGACGTTTCTCATTTCTGTGTATGATCTATGGGGAAGGTCTGTAATTTTCCAGAGGAATCCTATTGGATTTGTCTTTCCATAATCGTGTCCTGTGATATGAAAAATTTATTAGGATTTTTTGACAATAAGTCTATAAGGTTAATATTTTTACCTTTGATATGCTTGAAAGAGATCAAGTCTGGGTATCTGTTATCCTGTAGAGAATACTGAAGGTTTATCCAAAGGTTTCTATTATTGTTCTTGGTTATAAGGTTTATGGTTCTAGTTGGGGACTGTAGAGTGGCTATGTCTTTTTGATTTAGCGGGGAAATGAAATCAAAACTAAGTCTTTTTTCTCTTACATCAGTATGTATGCCATAAGCATCTACTGTAAAAGGATATATTTGTGTTAGGAAGGGTGTTCCTAGGATTATCTGCTGGTTTAAGCCTTTTATTAGTATGAAGGAGTTGTCAAAACAATATCTGTCATTACAGATGAAGGCTTTGGGGATTTGGTAGTTTAGGTTCATTCTACCACCACTAGCATTAAGGATCTTTTCATGACTTTTATGGTAATATTTTGAAGGGATTAAACCTTCACAGATACAGTTTAGATCTGATCCACTGTCAAGGAGAGCAACTGTAGAAAGGACGAAGTCTTCTAAATTTATGGTAATGTTAACATACCATTTCTGAAAGTTAATTTTGTTTATTGCTGAAATAAAGGTCTGTTCAGAAGGAGGAGATTCATCTTCTTTCTGTTGTGATTTGGAACTATAGCTGGGACTATTATTAGAAGTTTGAAAGAGTTCTAAATGAGCTATTCTGGTTTCAAGTTCAAGGTCTTTGGTCTCGTTTATTAGCAATTGCTTGTTGAGGGTTTTAATGTCTTTTTTGATTTCATTAACTTCAGCTTGTAGGTCTTTAATTGTGATAGAGGAGAATATTTTAGTAGGAGATTTCTTATTAATGATTTTGGAGATACTAAAAGGTTCTTCAAGTAAAGGTTGTTGTTCTTTAAGGATTAGTTCTTTTAGTTTCAGGAAGTATTCTCGTTTTGTTTGAGGATCTTCAAGATTACTAATGAGTTCAAAGAGGACATCTTTCTCATCACTTTTGGTGATAATGTTACAGAATTGTGTTGTTCTTGAATTCTCGGAATCCGAAAAATCAAGGACATAGACATCTTCCTCAGAGTCTTCTAAGAGGATTTTAGTAAGTCTATTTTTCAAGCTATTGTCATCTTGACATATTTCATTAATTTTCTATTTTAGTATGCAGTTGTTTGCCTTATGGCCAGGTTTGCCACATTTATAACAGATGATCACATTATCCGTTTTGCTTGGTTGAAACCTTCTTTTAGGTGGGTAACTAGGTCTTTCATATTTGTTATCTGAATCGAACTTTTTGTGCTTATTTTTATGACTCTTTTTATATCTATTAGAAGGAGGTTCTATTTTGGCAAGGCCAAAAGCCTCACAGAAGTTACCTAGTTCTTTTCTTCTAGATCCTTTTTCTCTACCATATTTGGCCTGTATTTTCAATTCGGAGCAAAGGGCTAGCCCTTCTTTTTTGACAAAAGCTGTTAGTTGACCATAGGTCATGTCTTTCCACAGAATTTCTTTCGTTTGAATTTCATCTTTTATTTTCTGAATTATCCTATCAGCAAATAAGTTTGGAAGACCGGTAACAAACCTTTCTTTCCAATATCCCTTATTGCAGTCATTTCTTTTGTAGACATAGGACAGGAAAACATCTTTATACCACCTATAGTCACTAAGGGTTCTACATCTTAGATTAGAAAGTATCTCTCTATTGGCCTGGATTTCCTCTCTAGGGTTGCCTATAAAGTACATACTTATGGTGTATATAAGTTGGTGGACAGGTTCTGGTTCACCATTATCATTGGTAAACTCTAGGATCTCTTCTCTTTGAAAGGAGGATAAAGCATTATCCCACCAGTTTCTAAGCTGGCCTGTAAATCCAGTGGTTAAAAGTGAAAAACAAGTTTTGGGGTCTTTTCTACCAACTGTATAGACTATATTAGCCATACCCATTTCTTGTTAGGTGTTAAGTATTTCATGTTCGGACTTACCATCTATAATCCATTCATAGATAGATTGTCCATTATAATCTGTGGATCTGAACTTAGATCTTTCTTCATATTGAAGGTCAGGAGGAGTAGGTCTAGGATAGAAGTTTCTAGTGTCTGTGTTCCTGAATATTTTTCTGTGTGCCTGAGGCCTACCATGGTTGTTTCTTAACCTGTTAATGGCAAGGGGATTTTCCTCAAAGCAGGTCTGCAAGGTTTCTATTGCCTTTTTACCAGATGGACTATTTTCTCTTTCAGAATTGTCTGAGGAACTGCTAGAGTCTGTGTTGGAACTATTGTTACATTCTTCGATACAGTTAATTGAAACATTTTTTAATTTTTTATCAATTAATTCTGTGAGGCTAAGAGAAGGGTTTAAAGAAGTGTTTTTGGCTATTTCTTTTTTGATACCCTGAATTTGGAAATGTGGTCTAGATATGTCTTTAGGAAATCTGATAGTCTCAGTACTGATTTTATCATGTATTAATTCTACTTGTTCAGCTATTGTGTGAAGGATTTGGTTGGAATAGTTATGTTGTTGATGTATTTTCTTAACATCTTCAAAAGTTACGGGACTGTTGTCAGAAGTATTGGTTCTAGGTATTTTGAAAGGTTCACCAGGGACCTCCCCATCTTTTGTAAGGATTTTTATTCCTTGCAACGGAGGATGAACACTTTGTGTGGATCCTGAGGGCAAAAGATTCCAAGTCTTTGTTAACCTGGTTTGGACTTCTATAGACCTTTTTTCTAAAGGGTTCTCTATTCCCTGGTGTTTGAGATAATTAGGAAACCAGTAGAAGAATTAAATCTTGGTTTTATATTTTTCCATGTCGGAATACCATAATTCTCTTATTCTATCTCTAGTAGGAATGTCTATTTTCATGAACCAAGTTTTCTTTATTCTGTTCTCTATGGAATCAAAGTCTGTTCTCAAATAATCTTTGTCTATAGTGAAGTCTGCTCTTGTGATAACATTTATAGAAGAATATCCTGCCATATCACTCTGAGTGGGTGAAGACGGAAGGGATTCATTTATATTTTATTCATTGACTGGGTTAGGAATAGGATTGCAAAATTCTACCCTAACAGGATGGTCTCTTATAGAATGATCTCTTGTAGAATGGTCTCTAGCAGTATAGAGGGAATCAGAGAAAGAGTTTCTAGTAGGGAAAGGATGCGGATTTCTAGGTATGGGGTTATAAGATCTGCTGGAGTTGAATCTCATTAAGACCCTACCATCACTAGTCTCTTCTATGTGGGAAATTTCTGTTCTCTCAAGATTATCTAGAGGACAGTCATGTTTGATTTCAAGAGTCTTTGGGATGGTAATATCTTCCCATTTTATCAGCTTGGGAGTAAAGGTAGTGGATCTCTTGGCTTCAAGCTGTAGGAGAATAGTTTCTCCCCTAGGGACCGGTGGTACAATACATTTAGGGTATGTGCAAGAACTTAGAATCTTGTAATGGAGTCTATAGATTACAACAAAGTTTTTTGAAAGGTTTTTGAATCCCTTTTTGAGTAGCTTAATGTCAAGGGTAAGAGTACTACTGATTTTTGGGTCTGTCATATCAACTGTGAAATTAGGAGAACAGTTGAAGAAGATGGGACCATTGTAGATGTTGGTCTGAATAACAGCGATTAAGGAGTCTTTGTAAGTAAAGAGTCTATCATCTCTTAGGGCTATAAAAATTGGGGTGTCTATCCCTAATCTGGCTAGAGGTTTAAGAGCAACTTGTATTAAACCTATATGAATATATCTGTACTTCTGTTCTAAGTACTTTTCAATAGCAATGGTAGATAATAATTGAAGGGTATGTTGATCTTTGTCAAGACTAAGTGTTTCTTTATGACTTTTAATGCTAAAGGCTGTTTTGAAGTTTGTCCATCCTATTCTGTAAATAGATTGTGTGGACTATTGTGGTATGTTCCAATCAGTATAATTTTCTTCATAAAGACTTTCATTACTATGGACGACAGGGGTGCTAGTTGAACTAGAACCTCTATATAACATACGTCTAAATTATAGTGACATAATTGATTACGTTTTAGGAACTATTTATCTTAATCACAAATGTTATTGTTACGATTGGCGTGGGACCAACGACTTGGACCACCCTTTCCAGCGGGCTAAACCAACGGCTTTACGCGATACGTCCCGTGATCTTCAACAACTCTTACGCTTTCAATAGTCTCATTGGCTATAAAATCATAATCTTGACCATCTACTCATTTGAAGTATTTTCAATTCTGACCTGCCTATGGTTCAATACAAAATTAAACCAATCAAATTAGCAACTATCAGTGAAATCGTCCAAGAACTTAGTTTAAGTCTAAATCAAATCCCAATTGAATTACCAATTGAAAGTCTAAATCATCCGCCTCGGCGAGAAGATTGTCGGAGTCAAAGTCTACGTGGTTCGTGATGAAAGCGATGCCGTGATGCGTGATGCGTGATGCGTGAGTGTGGAAAGGGTTGTTCCTGTAGTTTTAATGTTGTTTCTTTTGTGTTTGGGTATGTACTTATTAATTTCCATGGAAACTTTGTCATGGAAAGGGAAGTTTGTAAGGTTATGTGTTGTTTTGGAATATTAAGAAGTATGATCCTTTGTCCATATTCATGCGTTTATGAGTTTTGACCATATTCATGCATTTTCAAGACAAATGTAACATTTTCATAACGCATGAACAGATTTTCAGGACAAACGCTGTTATATTTCAGAGCAATAACAACATCGAATATGTCAACACTTATTACAAGTTACACTTTTAATGTTGTTCATTTGTCAAGGAAAGTCAATACCAGTAATGTTATGTGTTGTTTTCGAATATTAAGAAGTAACATTTATAAGTTTTGACCATATTCCATACTTTTCAGGACAAATGTGACTTTTTCATATTGCAGTAACATATATTCAGGACAAACCATGATAACATAACAAAATCGAATTTGTAAACATTTATGACTTCATATACTTAAATCCTCTCAACCACCATGATAACATAACTTTTTTCCTTAGATGATGTCACCCAAAAAATGCACATTCAAAATTTTACAAACCATGTTTAAGGCATTTAGGGAGGCAACATCTAAGTTATATAGTTTTTCAGTGCTTATTTCATTTATGTCAGGGCACAAGTGTAGTTTTTCAGGCCGTATTTATGTTTTACATGGCGTATTTTACTGCAGAGCAGTATTCACGTAGAAGAGAGCGTTAGGACATATACGTAGTTTTCATAACGCATGAATAGATTTTCAGGACAAACGTTGTTATATTTCAGAGCAATAACAACATCGAAAATGTCAACACTTATTACTTGATACACTTTTAATGTTGTTCATTTATCAAGGAAAGTCAATACCAGTAATGTTATGTGTTGTTTTCGAGTATTAAGAAGTATGAATCCTTTTGTCCACTTGAAGATTTGACCATATTCCAGTTATTTACAACAACATTTATAAGTTTTGACCATATTCAATAATTTTCAGGAAAAGTGTGATTTTTTCATACCGCATGAAAATATATGCAGGACAAACCACCCTAACATAACAAAATCGAATTTGTAAACACTTATTACTTCATACACTTAAATCCTCTCAACCACCATGATAACATAACTTTTTCCTTAGATGATCTCACCCAAAAATGCACATTCAAAATATGTCATACCATGTTTTCTTCTTTTAGGGAGGCAAGTTCTAAGATATATAGTTTTTCAGGGCTTATTGCATTTATGTCATCGCACATGTGTAGTTTTGCAGGTCGTATTTATGATTTACAGGGCATATTTTACTTTTACAGTTTTTTATGGGGAGCAGTTTCCACGTAGAAGAGAGTGTCAGGATATATACATAGTTTTACAGGGCGATTTTGAGTTTTACAGGGAGTATATGTGAGTTCTATAAAAAAGAATAAGATAAACGAGCAATTGTTAAGGAAAGATTGAAATTGAAAGAGGTATGGTTTAAGACTATATAGACTTAAACCATACATCTTTTCAAGCACCCAACAACAACAGACTTAAACCATACTTACGCGATGAGGTTTACCAACATTAACCCCCAAAAAACAACAACAGGGTGACAGTTTTAAACAAAACTAAGCTAATCTAGAATCCTTCGTCAGTCCTTCTCCTCCTACAGTACTGCCTGTTGTTGTAACACCCCCGACTTATGTCGGTAGTGCCATACGCCAGTGACCTCAAACGTTAATGTCCAAAGTCACCATAGGCTTTAATCAGAACAATTAAGCTTAAATAAATACATAAATATTAAATAACGAAAGAATAATCAGCGGAAGACATTTTAAATGAATAAAACTCAACCTTTTATTAAGATTCCTCTCGTAAAATGAGAAGGACGGTTTTATAACAAAGTATAGTGATAGCGGAAGACTTTTAAATTACAGTGGAATACTCTTTTAAAGTAGTCCTAATTACATGACTATGTATTACATTTATTTCAAATTAAACATACTCGCCTTGGAAATATTACTTCTTAAAATGCAAACTTTAGCTGCAAGCCTTCTCTTCGAATTGTTACTTCAATCATCGGGGACCAACCTCTGATGTGCCGTATAGGACGGATGACACCAGCCAATCATGCAAGGAATAAAATCCTTAGTCTAATGAAAGACTATGCAAGGGTACAAGCAGAATGGTAAAAGTGATCGTAACCGTTTACTATCATTTGTCCCTCGAATAATAACCGAAGGAACGATACATAACCCGAAACTTTCACGGAATGATAGAAGAAGATATGCATAAAAAAGAAGACTTCAACGAAATTGAGTCTTATAGGAAACGTATGTAATTGTTTGGGAACGTTAAGTTTTCACACAAGTTTATAAAAACGACCTTGATTATTTGGGTCCACGACCAACCTCACCGCGTACTGCGAATCCAGATTGGAAAGAGGACCTACTCTAACAAGAGTCCGGGCGGGTTCCACGTTGTACTTCTCGCCCGAGGGTACATCATCTCGATACGAGAGATATCTTTGGGATGAATCCCGAATATTGGCACTAGCTAAGTGCACCTACCACTTATATCCGAATAAGGGTACAGTCAACGACTAGACCTCGCAAGGTACATAGCGTTCTTACGAATACTCGTGCTAACTAAGCATGTAAGTCCACATATAAACCACACCAAAATCCATTTATCACTTTACGGTGATATCATATAGAATTATATATAATAGTGTTGTTTCTAGCAATATATACAACATATTATAAATTCATATTTTTAATACAACATTTTATCGTTCAAGTTTCCAAACAAAATCAACAACTTTATTCCAACTTAATTAAACAATTAAGTAATTGATAATTAAGAAAAATATGGAACAAATCAACAAGAGCGAACCGCCACTTGCCTTAGTCTGGACGAACGAAAAGTTGGGTCCGAAATCCGGGAACTTGAACTTGTGCACGACTGCCTACTAAAATTCCCGTTGGAATTTATCATCATTCAGTAGGGTCGGATTCTAATCCATACAATCAGCCATGGAAACGAGCACAATCCAACACCGATGACGCATACGAGACGGGTTTTAAAACAAAATCCTATTTAGTTACGAGTACAAAGGAATGAAAAGACGAAGAAAAAGGTAGTGTCGCGATCGCGGTTTGCATAGCCGCGATCGCGGCTTTGTTGGGCAAAACCGTACCCACGACAGATGGGCCGTGATCGTTGTTCCATGCCTAGCCGAGATCGTGGGCCTCTACCCAGCCGCGATCACAGTATTTATGCCGCGGTCGCGGGATCCATTGTCGAACAACAAGCTAAACGAACGCAACAGAGCCATACCGAGTGAAGACGAGGCTCGGATCTTGCTTCTTGGACAAGCACGCACCACCACCACTCCTGGCTTCGCTTTGATGGACCTCCGACTCCGACAACGATCGACAACGACAAAACTCCGACGACAACACCAAAAACCGAGCTATTACGAGAGGAAAAGATGAAGGACGTGAAGAACACCCTCGGATCCGCCCCTATTTATAGGGCAAGGGTAGTGCTCTTCCACTAAATGAGAGGAAGAACAACCGCTTGACCTCCCTAAACTGGCCGGTCGGAGAAGAAACGCCGGAACCTAGATCGTCGGCACTCAGTAAAGACGAGGAAGAAGATGAAGCAATGGTGCCGCGACCGCGGTTATGAAACCACGGGCGCAGGCAATGTCGCGCCCGCGGCTGCATAGCCGCGATCGCGGGCAATGCCGCGCCTGTGGCTCCCGGGCCTAGATCGCGGGTCTTGCTTAACTCCGATTTTAGCAACCCTCCGATAATTAGAACCCATATATTTCATTAAATGTGTATCCACACATTCATATGGTTCTTACAAGGTTATAGAACATGCCTAACACGTCTTGCTTACAAAACGAAAGGTGAGACTTTTAGGGGTTATTACAATACCACCCCCTTAAAAAAAAGTTTCGACCCCGAAACTAACACTACCAAGTTAGAGGGATTGATTTCCACATTAACCTCTCTACTTGAGTTTAGTATCCTCAATTATTTCGTACTCAAAATTAATCCTAGGAAAGTCGATCTGTTTTCTCAACCATGAGATCTCTCATATGTCTTGTTTCCATATATTATCTCATGGCCAACTCTTAATATACTCACAAGGTCATGATTACCTTAGAATCATAGTCTCCAAAATCATCACACGATCTTAATACACCTTAAGCTTGAGAACACACCTTTTCTTTCAACTTTTCTCTTTATAAACGACTCCCAAAGTTCATACCTTATCTCCTTATAACCTAACTTAGTACCCCCAATTGTCATATCGTTTTACTCCTTACATATGCATCTCATCTATTTCATTATTTACGTTAATTAAATTTGACCCTTATGCCATTTATTAACCCAAAATCTTTCCATTAATAAAGCTCTAACATAAGACCTTTAAGATTCCTTAATCTTTTTACAATTAACCGCACAACATCTTATTCATGTGTTTGCCCAAACATGATCTTAATAATTCGTTTTACACAACCATAGTCAACCACTTTGTTCACCCAAAACGTGTCATATGATCACCTTAATAGACATAGGTCACTTTTTCACCATGTCCAGTTAATAAAAATCCACACACTTATATTATCATCGTACTGTTGATCCAAAAAAATCAAAACAAACTTTTACCGACTGAGTTTGTTATTCACCCATAAATCCTTAAACACTTATGCTTTGTCGGAATTTAATATTTACCCAAGACTTAATTATCTTAATACTCCTCATATCATTATATCATTTCCTTAAGAAAGCCTCATAACGAAACCTCAAATAGGTCTTCCAAAATAATACTTATGATTTCACACACTTAGCTTTTCCAAAAGCTGTAACCACTGGTCCTACAATGGGCTCACTCACCTATAAACCCCATAACCATAACTCTTGGGTTTTAAAGTTTATTCAAGATCGTATTAGAGTACGATCATTTTAGAGAAAACGAACTACTTATGAAATATCTCTCATTTATTCACTTAAATATATAATTTATACAACTCACACTTAAGTACTTTGAGCTTTATATTAGCTCACTACACATTTTTTTTACCCCATCTAATGCTCAGAGTATGCACATGATGAATAACCTCAAACTCCATAGAGCATCTACACACACCAAATCCTTATAGCAAGCAATCCTTACAACATTAAACTCTCGAGACAATGTTCATGAATTCGAGCAAGGGGAACAAATAATGTCAATACCCAACTTGACATTATTTCAAGAACATAGAGGGGTTCCTATAAATAGTTTCGACCCTAAAACTAGCGCTAACAAGGTAGGGAACAATCACACATGTCCCAACCCAACACTATCCTTTATGAGTCCAAACAGTCTTTATCAACACATGACATGTACTTAGAGCTGTTAATCAGGTCGGTCAAGTCGGGTTCGGTTCGGTTATTTTTGGTTTGGGTTGAGAACGGGTCGGGTCATTTCGGATAACAGGTCAAGCCGATCGGGTCAATACAGGTCAGCGGGCAGTTCGAGTTAACCAACGGGTCAAGAGCGTCATTTTTTAAATATTATTAAATAGTTAAAAACTAATTTAAATATGTCAAAATAAGTTGAAATGGATTAAAATAATAATAATATTATTAATTATTTTAATGTAATTGATATTAGTAGACCAAAATCATATTTTATTTTTATTTTTATTTTTTATTTATTAATTTATAAATTTCTACATTTTAAAAAATTATATAAGTACAACAATGTTCTTTTTTTAGGATACTAAGCATATTATCATTATTTATATGTCATTTATCATATTATTTTATGTTATATTTTATTAATACTCCACATTTATTCGTTAATCGGGTCGGGTTCGGGTTGGTTGGGTTCGGTCTCGGTAAATTCGGGTTCGGTAACTTCGGGTTATCAAAAATTTTGGTCAGGTCGGGTCGGGTCCAAAAGCGGGTCGGTCAGGTCGGTAAAACGGGTTTGGTAACTTTTTAACAGCTCTACATGTACTACTTTTGGCACTCAAGGATTCTCGTATGAACGAACAACTTGCAATAGTAACGAATTTAGTAATTTTCGGAACAAGGAAACACTTCTTTATTATTCGAAACATTACATTAAAACAATTGACAAAATGTCAAACAAACAGATTACTAAACTATGAAGACTATCGACACAAGTCATTGCTCCTTATTCTTAAAAAGCTTTACAAAATACCACTACTCGTCCAGGGTTTCCTTCTCGTCGGGGTGACGTATCACAAAGAGTCGTTGCCCTTGACCCAAAGATTCGATAGGCGCCTTGCCTCTATTACGAGCAACAGATTGCTCAGGAGCAGACACTTCCGGCTTTGGGTTCTGCCTACTGCCAACATTTGAGGCCTGATATGATTGTGTTGGCCTTTGACCCTTCTACCTACAATATGTTTTCATGTGGCCTTCCTTCCCACAGTTATAACATACCTGCTTCTCCTTTTGGCAATTAAAACTTTTATGCCCAGCTTCACCACAGTTGTGGCATTGAATCACACTGCTACTCCAACCTGAGCCTTTGGCGGAGTCAGACTAAGTCGTCTCGGTCTTAGCACGACCAAACTTTTCAAACTTGGTGGGCGATGCCGGCCGCTTGAAGGTATTACCCTTCCGGTTTTGTGGCCCACCCTTCGCCTTATTATGTTCCTCCCGCTTTCAGGCGGATTCCTCCAGGGTGACCTCTATTTTGTAGGCCGCATCAACATACTGCTCCAAAGTAGAGCAACCGTGATGCACCATCAAGGGTTTGATTTTTGGATTCATCCATCCATGGAAGTACCAGATCTTTTGTTCTTCAGTATGCACTTCAGAACTAGCGTAATGTAGCAAGTGATTAAACTTTGCCGCCAGCTCAGACACTTTTAGTCCTTCAGTCTCTGGGTAGAGGAACTCTTTCATCTTCTCTTCCCTCATAGCACGAGAGAAGAACCGATCAGTGAGCTTGGCCTTGAACATTTCCCAGCTCAGGTTTGGGTGGTTGTCCAAACCAGTTCCTTCCTACCACTCACTTGCTCCGTCTTTCAGATGTAACGAAGCAATGTGCACATGTTCAGCCTCGGTGCATACCACGTTTCGGAACAATCGTTCCATATGGGAAAACCAATAGGCAACCTTGACTGGTTCCCCGGTCCTATCGTAGCTATCCGGGCGCATTGAATTGATCGTCTTCAATGCGCGGTTGTAATTCCCGTCATTTCTCTCCAGAGCCACCGGATGTGTAGGACCTTCACGTCCCTCCACATTAGTTGCAACTTGAGGATTGGGAGCCGCTTGAGCTTGCGGTATCCCTTGGGTCGTCAGTACCTCGACCACCTGCCTCACTATTTGCCCAATGACCGTCGCATCCAACACGATCGGGGCAGGAGGTGGAACTTCCCTCGCAGCTTGGGGGTCCACTTGTCCCTGATGAACATCTTGCCGCAGGGTCGGGTCATTATTACGCGAGCCAGAACCCGCGTCTTCCCCTTGTTGAGTAGCAATCCTCAGTTGAATTCGGGAATCGTCGCTAGGACTTTTATTATCTGCTTGGTTGGTGGATCGAGTGTTCACCATCTGTTGATGAACCATAGCGTCAAATTAAAATCTTCCAACTTGTATATGATACTTAATCACTTACATTATGCTACGAATTGTAAGGGTCCAAACCAATAACTTATATTAGTTTGACTAACCCTCCACCATTAACCTTAAAACGATCTTCTTCTCTTACTTGAGAATGGAGCAATTAGGAGAAATGTCAACCTTTAAATGACATTAAACCTAAGAAAAGACGATATCCTTAAGAATGGATCTAAGGAATAAGTAACAAAACCGAATCTTGCAAAAGTTTGAAAAACCACTTAAACCCTATGCTTTCAAACTTTATACTTTATACTTTTAAACGTTATATGTTTAACTTAATAAAATAATTATTTATAAAGTTAGTTTCTCAAACTAACGACACTATTATCACCTAAAACCCTTACTAAGACAAAAAATCAAACTTTTTAAAGTTATAGCACGAAGTAAATGTTAAACGTTTATAACACACCAATAAATTCCTTTTTAAAAGAAAATAGTTTGAAAATAGTTTCAAAATTAATTTTTGAAAATTCTCAAACCTAACAATAGGCCAAGAAATTTAAAATCATTACTCTGATACCATAATTGTAACACCCCCGACTTATGTCGGTAGTGCCACACGGCAGTGACCTCAGACGTTAATGTCCAAAGTCACCCTAGGCTTTAATCGGAACAATTAAGCTTAATTAAATACATAAATATTAAATAACGAAAGAATAATCAGCGGAAGACATTTTAAATGAATAAAACTCAACCTTTTATTAAGATTTCTCTCGTAAACTGAGAAAGACGGTTTTACAACAAAGTATAGTGACAGCGGAAGACTTTTAAATTACAGTGGAAGACTCTTTTAAAGTAGTCCTAATTACATGACTATGTATTACATTTATTTCAAATTAAACATACACGCTTTGGAAATATTACTTCTTAAAACACAAACTTCAGCTGTAAACCTTCTCTTCGATTGGTTACTTCAATCGTTGGGGACCAACCTCTAATGTGCCGCATAGGACGGATGACACCAGCCAACCATGCAATGAATAAAATCCGGTTGGTTAGTCTAATGAAAGACTATGCAAGGGTACAAGCAGAATGGTTCTAGTGATCATAATTGTTTACTATCATTGTCCCTTGAATAATAACCGAAGGAACGATACATAACCCGAAACTTTCACGGAATGATAGAAGAAGATATGCATCGAAAAGAAGACTCCAACGGACTTGAGTCTTATAGGAAACGTATGTAATTGTTTGGGAACGTTAAGTTTTCACACAAGTTTATAAAAATGACCTTGATTATTTGGGTCCACGACCAACCTCACCGCGTATTGCGAATCCAGAATGGAAAGAGGACCTACTCTAATAAGAGTCCGGGCGGGTTCCACGTTGTACTTCTCGCCCGAGGGTATATTAATTATGTGCGTAAAAACACTTATCTTATTTACTTTAAAAAACGAACATTCACGTAAAGGCTTTTAATTCACATCATCTCGATACGAGAGATATCTTTGGGATGAGTCCCGAGTATTGGCACTAGCTAAGTGCACCTACCACTTATATCCGAATAAGGGTACAGTCATGACCAGGAGTATTAGGGCAAAGACCTCCTAATACTTGTTATAAAGAAACGACTAGACCTCGCAAGGTACATAGCGTTCCTACGAATACTCGTGTTAACTAAGCATGTAAGTCCACATATAAACCACACCAAAATCCATAAATTCATATTGTTAACACAACATTTTATCGTTTAAGTTTCCAAACACAAATCAACAACTTTATTCCAACTTAATTAAACAATTAAGTAAATGATAATTAAGAAAAATATGGAACAAATCAACAAGAGTGAACCACCACTTGACTTAGTCTGGACGAACGAAAAGTTGGGTCTGAAATCCAGGAACTTGAACTTGTGCACGGTTGCCTACTAAAATTCTCATTGCAATTTATCATCATTCAGTAGGGTCGGATTCCAATCCGTACAATCAGCCATGGAGACGAGCACAATCCAACACCGATGACGCAAACGAGACGAGTTTTAAAACAAAACCCTAATTAGTTACGGGTACGAAGGAACGAAAAGACGAAGAAAAAGGCAGTGACGTGCTCGCGGTTTGCATAGCCGCGATCGCGGCTTTGCTGGGCAAAACCGTACCCGCGGCACATGGGCCGCGATCGCGGTTCCATGCCTAGCCGAGATGGACCTCGGATCTTGCTTCTTGGACAAGCGCGCATCACCACCACTCCTGGCTTCGCTTTGATGGACCTCCGACTCCGACTCCAACAACGATCGACGATGACAAAACTCCAACGACAACACCAAAAATCGAGCTATTACGAGAGGAAGAGATGAAGGACGTGAAGAACACCCTCGGATCCGCCCCTATTTATAGGGCAAGGGTGGAGCTCTTCCACTAAATGAGAGGAAGAACAACCGCTTGACCTCCCTAAACCGGCCGCTCGGAGAAGAAACGCCGGTACCTAGATCGTCGGCGTCTCAGTAAAGACGAAGAAGAAGATGAACCAATGGTGCCGCGATCGCGGGCAATGCAGCGCCTGCGGCTCCCTGGGCCTAGATCGCGGGTCTTGCTTAACTCTGATTTTAGCAACCTTCCAATAATTAGAACCCATATATTTCATTAAATGTGTATCCACACATTCATATGGTTCTTACAGAGTTACAGAATATGCCTAACACATCTTTCTTACAAAACGAAAGTTGGGACTTTTAGGGGTTATTACAGTTGTGTCCTAGGATGCCGCAATAAGAATACCGCCTCTTCCTAGAATAGTTCATCTCCCACGTCGCCTTGTATCGGTTAATACGTGGTCCTCGAGGAGGACCATTTACCTGTGGTGCAGAGCATCGGATGGATGATACAAATTCAGGAACTGGCCATCGGTTTTTTGGAGGAACAAGATGCACAGTTTCCTTGTACACTTCTCTCACGAACTCATTCTTGAACATGGGATGTCAAAGTCAAGTCAGTGGCAATCCTCTATCACTAGCAACCGCTATGGCATGAGCACATGGAACTTTATCAATTTGGAACATGTTACAAGCACATGTACGAGCATTAAGGTTCATAGAGTATCTGATAGTTCCTTGCATAACCTCTGCTTCAAACTGGCTAAGTCTTCGAACACTCATCTTAGTTGACCTTCTATAGTTCACTTCTACCAGCGTGTACACAAAGGGTGATAAAACTTGGTCCCATTTTGAAGTTGTTTCCCTTCTTTCACAAAACGATTTAGTAATGGTCTCTAGAATGGCATCAAACAGGGCAAGAATAGGCCACTGACGCTGGGTTTTCCACAGGCCATTAAGACACTCGGCGTTGTTACTCGTCATTATGTTAAACTTGTTCCCATGAAATTGCGCCCTTGCCCAGTTTTCAACTCCATCTTCTTTGAAACCTGAGATGACACGAAGTGAATGTATAAATGCATTGATATTGGACTGAGATAAGAAAAACTAATGAAAGGCAAAAAAAATATACTTGTGAAGTACTTTCTCGACAATCGGGCGAGAAGTTGCTCCTCTGTGATGATTGTACTTTACTCTCATGCCACTGGTATGATCGACCACATATTCTCGCACCTTAAACAAGGACGTTTTACGATACACTAAGCCACGACAAAGGAAGGTGCATTTGTCGTCAACACGTGTAACACCCCCCAAATATATCCTTGAAATGTATCACCGCCAGTGACCTCAGATTCCACATCCGAAGCCACCTAAGGCTTAACCAGTTTATACAAATCATAAAACAATATTTATAATACGAAATGTCATAGTTTTAGATTAAATGAAAGTTTCGGAATTTCATCCATAATCCAAATACAACCAAAATATATTACAGCGGAAGTCTTAATACAGCGGAAGTCTTTTTAAAATAAATGACACAAAAGTCTTGATCTAGCGATCACGCCTAGGATCTCAACCTTGGTAAAACACTTCAAAATTCCATCTTCCTTCACCGTCGTTTCTAGCCTTCATGGAACTGTAGTTTATCTGATGTGCCGTATGAGACGGATGACACCAGCCAACCATGCAAGGGAATAAAACCGGTTGGTTAGTCTAATGAAAGACTATGCAAGGGTTAACCAGAAAGGTTCTAAGTAGTCGTATTAGGTTAGACCCATCGCTTATCGAATGAAAGCCGATGACGATAGTAAACCTCAATACTTCTACTGAAATATACGAAAAGGTATGATCAAGAGAAGACTCTGAAAGATTGAGTCTTAAGGAAACATATGAAGAGAAGACTCCAACGAATTGAGTCTTATCGGAAGTATGACAAATGTTTGGGAACATTAAAGTTTCACGCAAACGTTTAAAAGCGACTTGACTATTTGGGTCCACGACCAACCTCACCCATAATGCGAATTCAGATTCGGAAGGTGGACTTCTAATCGAAGCCCAGACGAGTTTTCACGTTGTACTTCTCGCCCAAGGTTCATTAATTATGTGTCTAATCGCACTTATCTTATTTAATTCCAAAACGTACATTTACGTTATAAGCTTTTTATAATATCTCCTCACAAGAGATAATATCTCCTCACAAGAGATGTAAAAGGGATATCTCCTCACAAGAGATAATCCAACCCTGAGTAAGGGCATGGTCATGACCAAAGAGAGTACTAGGAAAAAATCCACATAGCACCAGTTATAAAGAAACAACTAAACCTCGCAAGGTACATAGTGTTTCTACGAATACTCGTTCTAACTAAACAGTTAAAACATATGAGCCATAATCCACATCAATGCCATCGAGGCAAATAACAGATATAATAGCGTTGTTTCTAGCAATATATACAACCTATTATAATATCTGTATTTCAATCATATATATATATAATAGCGTTGTTTCTAGCAGTATATACAACCTATTATAATATTCCTTTATAAATCACATACAGTTATCAAAACTGGTCCCAGACGAAAACAATATTCATCCCAAATTAATTAACAATTAAACAATTGATAATTAATATAAATATAGAATGATAAGCAAGAGAGAACCGCCACTTGCCTTAGATTAGACGAAGCTCAACGAAGCTCAAAGACAACGGGTTTCCGGGTCCGAAACGGGGACAAAACTCGGATTTCAGATCCCTACGGAACGACCCACAATGAAACCCTAAGGTTAGATTCGATAATAAAATATACGAATCTAAGGAAAGACGAGCGAAATCGAAAAAACGGAAATCCCAATCGAGACCACAAAACCCAAGCCACAACCACAAGCGCCCAGGCACACCGCGGGTGCGGTGGCTCTGCCGCGGGTGCGGTGGCTCTGCCGCAGGTGCGGTGGCTCTGCCGTGGGTGCGGTGGCTCTGCCGCGGGTGCGGTGGCTCTGCCGCGGGTGCAGTCGTCGGAGACGAAGAACTCCGACGACACGACGAGGAAGAAAACCTCACCGGGGAAGACGACGGGGGATCGACTTGTGGTGGCTCCGACTTCTGGACTCCTTGGACTTCCAAAGGACCACCTTGAGAGCACCACCACTTCTAACAAGAGCTCCGGCGAAGAACGAAGCTTTTCCGGCGAGAGCTTGAGCTTTCCGGCGTCAATGGAACAAGAGGAAGAAATAGAGAGAGAGAGAGAGAGAGCTCGGATTGGGTGCCTTTCCCAGCCTCCAGGTCTTCTCCTTTTATAGGCCAAGCAAGCAGGCCAAGCAAGAAGCACCCTAAACCGCCTCGCCCCCGACCGGATGGGACAAGCAGCTCAGGCGGCGCGACGATCGAAGCCGGCGGAGCAGAAAAACAATGATGCCACCGCGGGGTGCGGTGGCCTCACCACGGGTGCGGTGGAGGCAAATTTCTGCCTCTTTCGCCCTCTTTTGTCCGAGAAGAATTATGGGTATGGGTTTTAACCCCGTGTTCAATATATTTGTATCCAAACAAATATTCTAAGTCCCGAAAATACATCGAATGTGTTTTATACCACTCAAGGAATTATTACGGAGATCAAGGATTTTACAGAAAATCCGAACTCCTCTGAAAATAATCCGACTACAATACGAGAGTTTGGAAAAATTACCAAAATACTCTTTACTAAAATGAGGGGTATTACATCACCTCCCCCTTAAAAAAACGTTTTGACCCCGAAACTAGGCCAAAAATAGCTCGGGAAAACGACTAAGCATATCCGCCTCAGTCTCCTAGGTTTCCCAAGTAACCTCTTCAGTTCCTGACTTGGACCATAAAATCCGTACCAAAGGTACCACCTTGCTGCGCAACTGCTTCTCACGGCGCTCGAGAATACGCGTCGGTATCTCCTCGTAGGTACCATTTGCCTGAATCTCAATGTCTTCATAACTCAGCACATGAGACTCATCTGGCACGTACTTCCTCAAAAAAGATACGTGGAACACGTTATGCACTAGATATGCCGACGGCGGCAATGCCAATCGATACGCTAGAGACCCAACTATGTCAAGGATCTCAAACGGTCCCACGTAGCGAGGGTTAAGCTTCCCACGCTTACTGAATCTAACACACCTTTGGATGGCTACACTCTGACAAATACTTTGTCACCAACCTCAAACTCGACATTTCTACGCTTCAGATCTGCATAAGACTTTTGTCGACTCTGAGCTGTCAACATCCTTTGTCTAATTAAAGCAATATCCGAGGCAGTCCTTTCGACTAATTCCGGTCCGAGCATAACCTTGTTGGCATTCTCATCCCAACAAATTAGAGATCTGCACCTTCGACCGTACCAAGCCTCGAATGGAGCCATCTTTATGATAGCATGCCAACTATTGTTGTACGTGAACTCAATCAGACTCAGGCTGTTCTCCCAGCTAGTCGGACGATCGAGTGTACAAGCTCTTAGCATATCTTCCAAGGTCTGGATGGTCCTCTCAGACTGTCTATCCATCTGAGGATGAAATGCAGTACTGAATCTCAACTCGGTTCCCATGGCCTTGTGTAATTCTTTCCAGAATCTTGACATGAATCGGCCATCTTGATCCGATACAATGGTCTTTGGAGTACCATGCAAATAGACAATCTCGTGTAAAAACACTTCTGATAGCTTCTGGGTTCCTCATGTTGACTTGATAGCCACGAAGTGAGCACTCTTCGTGAGCCTGTCAATGATTACCCATATAGCATCCTTCTGGCTTTGAGTCTTTGGCAGCCCCGTGACGAAATTCATAGCAATATCCTCCCATTTCCATTCTGGTAGTGCTAACACTGGTGCAGAGGTCAGACACTGCTTCAACTTCTAAAAACTGGCCTCGCACTTGTCATCCCAGACAAACTTCTTGTGGACTTTGCGGAGCAGACCGGTCATTGGTAGAACGATCTTAGAAAGTCCCTCCACAAACCGTCTATAATATCCAGCAAGTCCAAGAAAACTGTGCACCTCCTTCACATTTTGAGGCCGCTTCTAATTTGCTGCCGCTTCTAATTTGCTACCGCTTCAATCTTCTAGGGATCAACCATAACCCCATTCTCATTAATCACATGGCCTAAGAAAGCCACTTTCTAGATCCAAAAGTCACACTTAGACAACTTTGCATATAGCTGATTCTGTCTAAGGACTGATAAAGTAATCCGAAGATGTTCTTCGTGAGCTTCTTCGCTCGGGAAATAGATCAAAATGTCGTCGATGAAGACCACTACGAACTTATCCAAGTATTGGTGGAAACATCGATGTATTAGATCCATGAAAACTGCTGGAACATTGGTAAGTCCAAATGGCATGACTACGAACTCGTAGTGACCATATCTCATCCGGAAAGCAGTCCTCGGAATATCCTCCTCAAGAATTCTGAGCTGATGGTAACCAGATCTCAGATCGATTTTGGAAAAGACTTTTGCTCCCTGCAGTTGATCCAACAGATCGTCAATCCTCGACCTTAGGTTTAATGTATTATCGGGTCTTAGAATATTTTTAAAGTGCTAAAAGAATAATAATTTAGCATGCTTGGAACGAAACCCGCGACCTTAGGCCAAGGGGCGCGTTCGCCGCATTTCCGCGACCGCGGAAGAGTTTCCGCAATCGTGGAAAACTGTTCGTCGTCGTCTTCATTTCCTTTCGCGTTTCGCCGGTTCGGATGCCGCCGTTTCGCCGGGGGGATGCCGATCGATCCGTCTTCTCGGCGTTGGGCTCCCATTTGCTCTATAAAAGGAGATGGAGGCCCTGGAGATCTTCATCCACATCTCCAATCCTCTCTCTTTCCCTTGTTTTGAGCCTCGCCGGAATTCTCGAGCTCGTCGGAGTTTCGCCAGAGTCTTTGTGGTCGTCGGAACTGTCTTGAAAGCTTGTGTGGTGGTGGTGAGCCTCGTTTGAAGCCAAGGAGGTCGTCTTCGAGTCGTAGGTAAGACTCGAAAGCCGGAAAAGAGTCGCGTCGGAAGGCGATCCGCGACCGCATAAGCTGCCCAGAAATCCGCGACCGTGGAAGTCCAAACCGCGACCGCGGCTTGCCCTGACAAGCGCGATCGTGGCTTGGACTACCATGGTCACGACTCAGGCTTTATTTCCTGTCGGTTCGTATCGTTTATTCGTTCGTATCGAATCTAACCTAGGGTTTCGTCGTTTGTCTCGACGTCATCGTAGGAATCCGTATTCAGATTCCAGTTTCCAAATACTTTTAAAGGTCATGACCATTGCTTCTTATCCACCCGTTAAGGATAAGAGGTGTTTAAGCACCTTGCTAGTGCAAGTGGGTTGGACGTAATGTCACCTTGTGTAATTAAATAAGATAAGTGCGGTTATGCACATAATTAATGTACCTTCGGGCGAGAAGTACAACTTGGAACCCGCCTGGACTTCGGTTAAAGTAAGTCTTCTTTCCAATCTGGATTCGCATTACGCGGTGAGGTTGGTCGTTTACCCAAATGATCAAGTCTTTTATAAACGCTTTTGTGAAAACTATAACGTTCCCAAACATTTGTCATACGTTTCCCATAAGACTCAATTCCATTGGAGTCTTCTTTTCAGTGCATGTCTAAATTTAATCATTCCGTGAAAGTATCGGGTTATGTATCGTTCCTTCGGTTGTTATTCGAGGGACAATGATAGTAAACAGTTATGATCACTAGAACCATTCTGTTTTCACCCTTGCATAGTCTTTCATTAGACTAACCAACCGGGTTTTATTCCATGCATGGTTGGCTGGTGTCATCAGTCCTATACGGCACATCAGTGGTTGGTCCTCGAAGACTTGAAGTAACCAATCGAAGAGGAGGCTTACAGTTGAGGATTTAAGTGACAATGTTTTAAGGTTGTTAAGTATTACTTTAATATATATTCTTATAACCTAGTCTTGTAATAGGGTTTAATTAAAAGTCTTCCGCTGTAATTTCACTCTGTTGTAAAATCGTCATTATCATTTTATGAGAACTCTGTTAATAAAAGGTTGAGTTTCATTTAAATATGTCTTCCGCTGCTTAATCTTTCGTTACTTAATATATACATATTTAAGCTTAATTGTTATGATTAAAGCCTAGGGTGACTTTGGACAGTAACGTCTGAAGTCACTGGCGTGTGGCACTACCGACGTAAGTCGGTGGTGTTAAAATTATGATATCAGAGCAATGATTTTAAAATTTTTGGCTTATTTTTCGGTTTGAGAATTTTTTGAAAATTAATTTCGAACCTATTTACAAACTAGTTTCTTTTAAAAAGGAATTTCGTAAATCTAAATGGTAGTATTAAAATTAAGGTTTTAAAATTTCTTAAAAAATTTTGAAAGTTAAAAGTAACGTTCTCCTAGTATTGAAGGAATACAATGGTATTCATTATGGTGTTAAAAGTAATGTTTAAACTCTCTTGTGTTAAGCGTTAATTTTCATCATACTTCTATAAAATAAAGTTTTAAACGTTTAAAAAAAAATTGTTATAACTTTAAAAAAATGTGGTTTGTATTTTCGTAAGAGTTTATAAAGAAATAATAATGTCTTTATTTCAAAGAGATAACTATAATGATTTTGCCAAGTTAGGTATAAATGATCTATATGTATAAAGTATAAATGATCTATAGGTTATGTTTAGGATTTTGATAAACTAAAGGATTTAGTAAAGAATTTGTCTTTTGTGCGCTTAAGGAGTAAGGTAACAAATGTTACTCGTATATATCTACTGGAAGATTATGACTGGAGTGATTGATTTTGTTGGTAATGAATCATTTATCGATATGATATTTTGAGGAAATAAGAGTAATACCTTATGTGGTTCGTTTTGGGAAAAATAAATTACTAAGAGTTGTTTAAACATATAAGGATTTAAACGTTGTGATTATGAGTAGGTGTATTCTTTATAGGCCTAATGGTTTAGAGCTTTTGGAAGGAGCTAAGTGACATTATAAGGATAAATGACATTATAAGGACATGTTTTTAGGAAGTAATGTAATGATATGAGGATTATAAAGGGATTTAATACAAGGTAGATGGTAAATTTGGTTAGCCAAAAAAGTGTGGTTTAATTAGGATAATAGATTGTGTGAGGGAAATTAACTGTTTATTGGTGAATAATAAATTCAGTCGGTAAATGTTTGTTTGAATTGTGTTGATTAAAACACAGAGTAAAATAAGTTTATAAACTCTTGCCATCTAAGCTTGATGAGAAGGTTATTTATAATTATTAAGGTGATCTTGTGACACGTTTTGGATAAAATGAAATGATTGATCATAAATGTGTTAAAGGAATTATCAAAATCGTGCTTGAGGTAAACAAGAATAGGATGCAGTTAATTGTGGAAAATTAAGGAATCATTTAAGAAGATGGCATAAGGGCCAAACTTAATTAAGGTAAATAATGAGATAGATGAGGTGCATATGTAAAAGAGTAAGCCGATATGACAATTGGAGGTACTAAGTTTGGAAGTATGAGTGAGTTTATGGATGTACTTTGAGGATCTGATCATCAGAAGGAAGTTGGTAGAAAAATGTTATATTCTTCTACTGGAGGACATCAAAATCTTTATGATGAATAGGGCATAAAAGCGAGATTATATTGGAGACTATAATGGATACTCGGTTTAAGGTAATCATAATCGTGTGGATGATCACACCAATTCTAACGAGGGTAAGGAATGAAGGAAGTATGTAGTAAGTGGAATCATGATCGAATAAATAGTTCGACTTGGGTGATATAGGTTACGAAGACCAAATTTATCTAAAGGATATCAACATAAGGAAGAAAAGGTATGTACTTTGAGAGTGGTTTATAAAGAGAATGGTTGAAGGAGAAATGTGTGTTCTCATGCTTGAGGTATATCAAGTCTATTGCGATGATTTTGGAGACTAGTATCCTAAGATAATTATGACCTTGTGGATATAGTCATGAGTTATTACAGGTGTAGCACATGGAGATAAGATATGCGAGATAATGGTTTGGTTGAGAAACATATCGTGTTCCTAGGATCAATTTCAAGGACGAAATGATTAAGGATACTAAGTTCAGGTACTGAGGTTAATGGTGAAAGCGGTCCCTCTACCTTAGTGATTTTAGTTTTGGGGTCGAAACTATTTTTAAGGGGGTAGTAATGTAACAACCCTTAGGTTGCCATAAGGGTAATATGGTAAAATGTATGATTGGTGAAAGCAAGTTATAAAATTCCCTTAAGTTGTGAAGGGTCTAACTGTAATTTGAATCAACTCATAGATTTTAACTTAGAAATGCTTGAACCGATTTACAAGGTGTTAAATGGGTTAGGCATGGTTAAATTTATAAGGTTGGGTAACTTAAAATGAGGTCGTTTCTCTGAGCTGTTATCGGCCAAGTTTCGGGGTCGAAACTTCTCTTAAGGGGATAGTGATGTAATACCCCTCAATTTCAGTAAGGGTATTTGGGTAATTTTCCCAACACCTCGTTCTGTAAGCAAGACACGTTTGGCGTATTTGAAATCTCTGTAATAATCTTTTCGGACGTTATAATATACGTTGAATGTATTATCGGGTCTTAGAATATTTTTAAAGTGCTAAAAGAATAATAATTTAGCATGCTTGGAACGAAACCCGCGACCTCATGCCAAGGGGCGCGTTCGCCGCATTTTCGCGACCGCGGAAGAGTTTCCGCGATCGCGGAAAACTGTTCGTCATCGTCTTCATTTCCCTTCGCGTTTTGCCGGTTCGGATGCCGCCGTTTTGCCGGAGGGATGCCGATCGATCCGTCTTCTCGGCGTTGGGCTCCCATTTTCTCTAAAAAAGGAGGTGAAGGCCTTAGAGATCTTCATCCATAGCTCCAATCCTCTCTCTTTCCCTTGTTTTGAGCCTCGCCGAAATTCTCGAGCTCGCCGGAGTTTCGCGAGAGTCTTTGTGGTCGCCGGAACTGTCTTGGAAGCTTGTGTGGTGGTGGTGAGCCTCGTTCGAAGCCAAGGAGGTCGTCTTCGAGTTGTCGGTAAGACTCGAAAGCCGGAGAAGAGTCACGTCGGAAGGCAATCCGCGATCGCAGAGATGAATTCCGCGACCGCGGAAGCTGCCCAGATATCCGCGACTGCGGAAGTCCAAACCGCGACCACGGCTTGCCCTGGCAAGCGCGATCGTGGCTTGGACAGCCACGGTCACAACTCAGGCTTTATTTCCTATCGGTTCGTATCGTTTATTCGTTCGTATCGAATCTAACCTAGGGTTTCGTCGTTTGTCTCGAAGTCGTCGTAGGAATCCGTATTCAGATTCCTTTTTCCAGATCCCGGAACCCGACATCTTCAATTCGTTTAGATTAAGGCAAGTGGCGGTTCGCTCTTGCTTATCATTCCATATTTTCTTTAATTATCAATTACTTGATTGTTAATTAAAATGGGGTGAAGTGTTGTTTTCGTTTGGGAACAGATTTTATATTTGATGTGATTAAAATAGGACTTTATACTAGGTTGTATATATTGCTAGAACAACGCTATTATACTTGTTATTACTGTAATAAATTTTGGTGTTGATTTAAATGTAAACTTAAATGCTAGATTTATACGATTATTCGTAGGAACGCTAATTCCTTACGAGGATTAGTCATTTCTTTATAACTCGGTATTAGTCGGAATAATTCTCTAATACTTTTAAAGGTCATGACCATTGCTTCTTATCCACCCGTTAAGGAAAAGAGGTGTTTAAGCACATTGCTAGTGCAAGTGGGTTGGACGTAATGTCACCCTGTGTTATTCTCGTAGTTACTCGAGATTGAATTAAAAGCTTCAACGTTAATGTAGGTTTTGTAATTAAATAAGATAAGTGCGATTATGCACATAATTAATGAACCGTCGGGCGAGACGTACAACTTGGAACCCGCCCGGACATCGGTTAAAGTAAGTCTTCTTTCCAATCTGGATTCGCATTGCGCGGTGAGGTTGGTCGTTGAACCAAATGATCAAGTCGTTTTTAAACGCTTGTGTGAAAACTATAACGTTCCCAAACATTTGTCATACGTTTCCCATAAGACTCAATTCCTTTGGAGTCTTCTTTTCAGTGCATGTCTAAATTGAATCATTCCGTGAAAGTACCGGGTTATGTATCGTTCCTTCGGTTGTGATTCGAGGGACAATGATAGTAAACGGTTATGATTACTAGAACCATTCTATTTTCACCCTTGCATAGTCTTTCATTAGACTAACCAACCGGGTTTTATTCCATGCATGGTTGGCTGGTGTCATCCGTCCTATACGGCACATCAGTGGTTGGTCCCCGAAGACTTGAAGTAACCAATCGAAGAGGAGGCTTGCAGTTGAGGATTTAAGTGACAGTGTTTTAAGGTTGTTAAATATTACTTTTATATATATTCTTATAACCTAGTCTTGTACTAGGGTTTAATTAAAAGTCTTCCGCTGTAATTTCACTCTGTTGTAAAATCGTAATTCTCATTTTATGAGAACTCTGTTAATAAAAGGTTGAGTTTCATTTAAATATGTCTTACGCTGCTTAATCTTTCGTTACTTATTATATATACATATTTAAGCTTAATTGTTCCGATTAAAGCCTAGGGTGACTTTGGACAGTAACGTCTGAGGTCACTGGCGTGTGGCACTACCGACGTAAGTCGGTGGTGTTACAATTATGGTATCAGAGCAATGGTTTTAAAATTCTTGGCCTATTGTTAGGTTTGAGAATTTTTTGAAAATTATTTTCGAACCTATTTACAAACTAGTTTCTTTTAAAAAGGAATTTCGTAAATCTAAATTGTAGTATTAAAATTAAGGTTTTAAAATTTCTTAAAAAATTTTGAAAGTTAAATGTAACGTTCTCCTAGTATTGAAGGAATAAAATGGTATTCATTATGGTGTTAAAAGTAATGTTTAAAGTCTCTTGTGTTAAGCGTTAATTTTCATCGTACTTCTATAAAATAAAGTTGTAAACGTTTAAAAAAAATTGTTATAACTGTAAAAAAATGTGGTTTGGATTTTCGTAAGAGTTTATAAAGAAACAATCATGTCTTTATTTCAAAGAGATAACTATAATGATTTTGCCAAGTTAGGTATAAATGATCTATATGTATAAAGTATAAATGATCTATAGGTTATGTTTAGGATTTTGATAAACTAAAGGATTTAGTAAAGAATTTGTCTTAGGTGCGCTTAAGGAATATGGTAACAAATGTTACTCGTATATATCTACTGAAGGATTATGACTGGAGTGATTGATTTTGTTGGTAATGAATCATTTATCGATATGATATTTTGAGGAAATAAGAGTAATACCTTATGTGGTTCGTTTTGGGAAAAAGAAATTACTAAGAGTTGTTTAAACATATAAGGATTTAAACGTTGTGATTATGAGTAGGTGTATTCTTTATAGGCCTAATGGTTTAGAGCTTTTGGAAGGAGCTAAGTGACATTATAAGGATAAATGACATTATAAGGACATGTTTTTAGGAAGTAATGTAATGATATGAGGATTATAAAGGGATTTAATACGAGGTAGATGGTAAATTTGGTTAGCCAAAAAAGTGTGGTTTAATTAGGATAATAGATTGTGTAAGGGAAATTAACTGTTTATTGGTGAATAATAAATTCAGTCGGTAAATGTTTGTTTGAATTGTGTTGATTAAAACACAGAGTAAAATAAGTTTATAAACTCTTGCCATCTAAGCTTGATGAGAAGGTTATTTATAATTATTAAGGTGATCTTGTGACACGTTTTGGATAAAATGAAATGATTGATCATAAATGTGTTAAAGGAATTATCAAAATCGTGCTTGAGGTAAACAAGAATAGGATGCAGTTAATTGTGGAAAATTAAGGAATCATTTAAGAAGATGGCATAAGGGCCAACCTTAATTAAGGTAAATAATGAGATAGATGAGGTGCATATGTAAAAGAGTAAGCCGATATGACAATTGGAGGTACTAAGTTTGGAAGTATGAGTGAGTTTATGGATGTACTTTGAGGATCTGATCATCAGAAGAAGTTGGTAGAAAAATGTTATATTCTTCTACTAGAGGACATCAAAATCTTTATGATGAATAGGGCATAAAAGCGAGATTATATTGGAGACTATAATGGATACTCGGTTTAAGGTAATCATAATCGTGTGGATGATCACACCAATTCTAACGAGGGTAAGGAATGAAGGAAGTATGTAGTAAGTGGAATCATGATCGAATAAATAGTTCGACTTGGGTGATATAGGTTACGAAGACCAAATTTATCTAAAGGATATCAACATAAGGAAGAAAAGGTATGTACTTTGAGAGTGGTTTATAAAGAGAATGGTTGAAGGAGAAATGTGTGTTCTCATGCTTGAGGTATATCAAGTCTATTGCGATGATTTTGGAGACTAGTATCCTAAGATAATTATGACCTTGTGGATATAGTCACGAGTTATTACAGGTGTAGCACATGGAGATAAGATATGCGAGATAATGGTTTGGTTGAGAAACATATCGTGTTCCTAGGATCAATTTCAAGGACGAAATGATTAAGGATACTAAGTTCGGGTACTGAGGTTAATGGAGATAAGATATGCGAGATAATGGTTTCGGACGTTATAATATACGTTTAATGTATTATCGGGTCTTAGAATATTTTTAAAGTGCTAAAAGAATAATAATTTAGCATGCTTGGAACGAAACCCGCGACCTCATGCCAAGGGGCGCGTTCGCCGCATTTTCGCGACCGCGGAAGAGTTTCCGCGATCGCGGAAAACTGATCGTCGTCGTCTTCATTTCCCTTCGCGTTTCACCGGTTCGGATGCCGCCGTTTTGCCGGAGGGATGCCGATCGATCCGTCTTCTCGGCGTTGGGCTCCCATTTTCTCTAAAAAAGGAGGTGAAGGCCTTAGAGATCTTCATCCACAACTCCAATCCTCTCTCTTTCCCTTGTTTTGAACCTCGCCGGAATTCTCGAGCTCGCCGGAGTTTCGCGAGAGTCTTTGTGGTCACCAGAACTGTCTTGGAAGCTTGTGTGGTGGTGGTGAGCCTCGTTCTAAGCCAAGGAGGTCGTCTTCGAGTCGTCGGTAAGACTCGAAAGCCGGAGAAGAGTCGCGTCGGAAGGCAATCCGCAGTCGCAGAGATGAAATCCGCGACCGCGGAAGCTGCCCAGATATCCGCGACTGCGGAAGTCCAAACCGCGACCACTGTAACACCCCCAAAACTTAACCCTTTTGGAAAGGTATTACCGCCAGTGACCCCAGTGTTCCTTACCGAGATCACCCAAGGCTTTACCGTTTAAATACAAATCATGAAATACAATAATACAAAATGATAACCTTATTCATATAAAACACGAGTCCCGGGATTACATCCCAATCCCGAATAGGACAAACACAGAGTTTAAATAAATTACAACGGAAATCTTAAACAAGGTACAGCGGAAGACTTTTAAAAGATATTACAAAAAGGGTTGTGATCGTAATGATCACCTGCCCAAGGATCTCAACCTGATTAAAAGAAATTATTAAAAACGTCGGAAAACCACTGTCGACTCCATAGTCCTTCTAGTCTTCTCATCTACACTCTATCTGATGTGCCGAATCGAACGGATGACACCAGCCCACATGCGGAGAACAATGTTCGTGGGTTAGTCTACTTAAATAGACTAGCAAGGGTAAAAAGCATAGTGGTTCGAGTGATCGAAACCGTTTACTATCATTGTCCCTCGAATAATAACCGAAGGGACGATACATAACCCGGCGCTTTCACGGAATAACAACAAAGGTATGCATGAGAGAAGATTCTGGAAGACTTCATCTTCACAGAAATCGACTCGAAAAGATACTCCAAGAGATTGAGTCTTTAAGGAAATATGACAAATCTGGAATATTACAGAATCAAACAACAATGATTTTAAAAGTTGACTGAGATGCTTCAGTTCACGACCAACCTCAACGCATACAGCGAATCCAGATCGGAAAGAGAACGTACTACATTCAAGTCGAGACGAGATTTCCTAGCTGCACTATTACTTAGCTGCACTACTCGCCCAAGGTTTATTAATCATGTGCACTCGGGCACATATCTTATTTAATTACAAAACACACATTACTGAAACACGTTAATGTTATTAAGAGCGACAACAAGACTTAAATCTCAGGGTGACACTCATGTCGACCCAAATTAAAACGCACACAACACACACGCAGGACTTAACATTATTATGCCGAGAAACAACGACGATTATTATTACACCGAATGACCTTACGTTCACCCTGATTGCACTATACAGCGCTTACAGTTTAATTATGTGCTTAACTGCACTTATCTTATTAAATTACAACACACACACACACAGTGTTGAAGCTTTTAATATTATTCCGAGAACACGGAAGTTATTATTACATCGGGTGATCTTACGTTCACCCTGATTGCACTGCCACATCGCTTACAGTTTATTTTACAGGGTGACAGTTATGTCCACCCCAATGCACTAGCTAAGTGCTTAATACATAGGACTGCAATTAAGCTCATCCAATGGCGCTTGCAAGGCGCTTAAAACACTTCAGATCCTTACATGTGGATAAGAAGCATAGGTCATGACCCTTAAATTATCCGGCAATAACCCCGAGGAATATTATGATTTAAAGAAACGACAAATCCTTACTTGGATTAGCGTTCCCATGAATATTAAATTATAAAGAAACGACTAATCCTTACTTGGATTAGCGTCCCTACGCACATTAAGTTATAAAGAAATGACTAATCCTTACTTGGATTAGCGTTCCTACAAACACTCGTGTTAACTAAACAGTCTAACACAACAATTATTCACATTAAAGCCATCCAGACAATTAACTTAAACATAGAGATAATAGAAACAGCTAATCCTTACTTGGATTAGTTTTCCTATTAATCCACATAAATGCCCGAAAGGCGATCACAGATAATAGCGTCGTTCTAGCAGATATACAACCTATTATATGATTTTCCAAAACAGTTTATAAAACCTTTTCCAGACAAACACAGATAATCATTCCAAATTAATTACTCAGATAAACAGCTGATAATTAATGTAAATATGGAACGATGAGCAAGAGCGAACCGTCACTTGCCTTAGTCCGCTGCAGATCTGGAACAAAGCAGAGACAACGGGATTCCGGGCTCGACACGCGTATAGCTCCACTAGCATAAACACCTTCGAGTCGACCCAAAAAGGAACCCTAGGTTAGATCCGACATAACTAGTACGAATCTAAGGAAAGACGAAAGGAAACCGAAAGAAACGACGCCACGACGACAACCAACCAAGCCAAAGCCACGAAGGCCTTCTGGGCACTGGCAGCGGTCGCCGTTCTTGGCGGCGGTCGCCGCATTCATCACGACGGTCGCCGTGACGAACTCAGACGACACAGAACGAGAGAAATCTCACCCCAAAACACGAGCGGTTCGGCCTCCTTCGACTTGCTTTGGCTTCTAACCTCCAAGGCTAACCAAAAGCTTTAAAAAGGGCTCCTGGAAACACCACCAAACGACACCGACGAGGGCTTCAGAAATTCCGGCAAAGGGCACAACTCCGGCGAGAGAGAGATTCTGAGATGGAGCTTCTGATTCTGTGTTTAATCCGATCCCAGACCTCTCCTTTTATAGCCACAAACCGAGGGAGCTCAATGATGGCTAGGAAGGCGACGTGGAGGGCTACAACGGCGATCGTCAGACGACTCCGGCGACCATCGGGCAAAAACCTCCAGACAACAACTACGGCGGGCGCCGTCATCAATGCGACGGGCACGCGGCGGTCGCCGTAAATGCGGCGGTCGCCGTCGCTAAGCCTGTCGCGGCCAGCTAGAAGCTGACATGCTTACTCCTCGGGCCCAACCACGGCGGTCGCCGTTTCTGAACGGCGGTTGCCGTTTCTCCCTTTTGCCGCCCATTCAGCTTTGAACGGACCTGTCGTTAAACCGGGATAAAAATTATCGTACGCGAACGACAATTAAAATCTAAGGCACCTTGTCTGTATATTATTTCAATGAGAAAAATATTACAGATACAGAGCACATTACAGAATGTCTCAAACTCTCTGTATTAAATCCGACGTACTAAACGGGTGTTCGGGAAAATTCCAAAAATTCCCAAAATAATCCTTACCGAATTACGGGGTATCACATCACCCCCCCCCCCCCCTTAAAATAAGTTTCGACCCCGAAACTTGCATTAAGTCAATGAGGATACTACCTCAACACCAATCTTACCACCTGGATCCAACATCCTTAATCACTTCATCCTTGAAATGGATCACACGAGATATTATTCTTAATTCCTTAGGATATCATTCTGAAAATGATTCATCCGCCTTAATGCTCATGGCACAAACTCACGCATGAGAGATAGCTCCTGATCTCTCCGAACAAAACTCTACAAGTTCATTCCCTTTCCTTAAGAAATCTCGGAAGAACTCAGCGTATGAGACAACGCTTACCACATTACTCCTTAGATGCGTAGACAATTCTCCTTACTAAATCTTTAATACATCGGGATTATCAACATATCCTTAACTGCAACCTTTCTTCTTAGCATAACAACTCCACAACTTAATCTTCCTCAAAGAGTTGCACTTAGCCTTGTAGGTGACATACTCTATGTATGAAGAAGAATCTTAGGAGTGGATTTAGATTTAAACAACAGAGTCGACCCTGGGATTAACCACACATGGGACGAACATCTAAGTTGTTCACAATACTCCACCACCATAAGTCCGACGGTCTTTATCCTTACTTGGCATAAGCTGTTCCCGACACTTACATGGTTTCGTATGAACAACTAATTCGCAATGATAACACATGCTGAAATTTTCCAAAACACGGAAACACTTCATTAACATCCAAACATTTCATTAATTGACAAAAGTCGATCAGGCAGATCTTAATACCACGGAGATTACCGACACACGTCGTTACTCCTTAATCTTAAAGAAAGACTTAACACAAATACAACTCAATGGATCAGGGTTCTTCTCCGTTGGCTTGACTCATTACGAAGAGTCGTTGCCCTTGGCCTGAAGACCCCATAGGCGCTTTGCCTTTATTACGAGCCATAGACTGCTCAGGAGTGGATACCACTGGCCTTGGGTTCTGTCCACCTCCAACATTTGACGCCTGATAAGACTGCATTGGTCCCTGACCCTTCAGTCTGCAGTACATTTTTATGTGGCCTTCTCTTCCACAATTATGACACATCCTCTTGTCCTTTTGGCAAACAAAACTTTTATGCCCTTCTTCACCACAATTGTGGCACTGAATTGCTCTGCCGCTCCAACCTGAGCCTCTGGCAGAGTCTGACTGAGTTGTCTCGGTCTTAGCACGACCAGACCTTTCAAACTTGGTAGGCGATGCCGGTCGTTTGAATGAACCAACCTGGCGATCCTGTTGCCCACCCTTTCCCTTAACTTGCTTCTCCCTCTTAAGGGCAGACTCTTCCAATGTGACTTCCGTCTTGTAGGCTGCATCCACATATTGCTCTAACGTAGTACAGCCATGACGCAACATTAGAGGCTTGATCTCTGGATTCATCCATCCATGGAAGTACCAGATCTTCTACTCCTCGGTTGACACCTCAGGTCCAGCATACTGCATCAAGTGATTGAACTTAGCTGCGAGCTCAGTCACCTTTAACCCATCAGTCTGCGGGTATAGAAATTCCTTATGCTTCTCCTCCCTCATAGCTCGGGAAAAGAAACGATCGTTCATCTTGGTTTTGAACATGCTCCAATTCAGCTCGGGATGGTCAGCCAGACCGGTGCTTTCCCACCATTCGCTAGCCACATCCTTGAGTTGAAGAGAGGCGATGTGCACTTTTCCAGCCTTAGTGCAATTAATGTTCCGGAACAACCGTTCCATATGTGAGAACCAATAGGTCACCCTGACCGGTTCTCCAGTACCGTCATAGCTGTCAGGCCTCATTGAACTCACGGCTTTTAATGCTTGCCCGTAAGTTCCTCTGTTTCTGACAACATTGCTCTGAGGTACTTGCTCCACTGACTCCTCGACTTCAGGAGTAGCTTGAGGAACTGGACCACCTTGTGCTTGTGGTGCAACTGGTCGCATAACATCTGTGATTGCCTGCATGACAATTCCTCGAATTGCCTCCACTGTTGCAGCATCAAACAACATCGGAGCGTTGGCCTGAGCTTGGCCATTGCCTCTCTGGTTATTGTTAAAAACAGACTCACGCTCTCCTGTTGGGTCTGTAACATTCCTTGCATTTGGTCTAGGGTCATTACTCGGCCCAGCACCAGCACAGATAACGTTCCTTGTGTTCACCATCTGTTTACCGATCAAATTCCAAGGATTTTATCACAATAGTATCTTCTGATATACTTATTGTAATAAAATCAACTTAGAATAGATCAACTTGGTAATTTCTATTGATGAACTCAAACCGAGTTACTAGGTTCTACAACCTTAACTCAAAATGAGAGAACTGGGAATTCAAGCCTTATTGGGTATAGCAAAACCACCTTGGCTTCTCCCGGTTCCTCTGAAGAGAATAGAATGCACCCATATTATACGGGGTAACGGGGAAGGAATTAGTCTTTCTAGATATAGAAGCAAACTTACTATATCAGACCATATAGAAGACAAGACTATGAACGGTGTTTTCAAACTCTTTTCACTTTCAAAAATCAGAGCCCTTCTTAAAGCATTTTCAAAAATGGATAAATGATTTATAAAAATCTCAAACCCGTTTTAAAACAACCTTTGGCTCTGATACCACAACTGTAACACCCCCAAAACTTAACCCTTTTGGAAATGTATTACCGCCAGTGACCCCAGTGTTCCTTACCGAGATCACCCAAGGCTTTACCGTTTAAATACAAATCATGAAATACAATAATACAAAATGATAACCTTATTCATATAAAACACGAGTCCCGGGATTACATCCCAATCCCGAATAGGACAAACACAGAGTTTAAATAAATTACAACGGAAATCTTAAACAAGGTACATCGGAAGACTTTTAAAAGATATTACAAAAAGGGTTGTGATCATAATGATAACCTGCCCAAGGATCTCAACCTGATTAAAAGAAATTATTAAAAACGTCGAAAAACCACCGTCGACTCCATAGTCCTTCTAGTCTTCTCATCTACACTCTATCTGATGTGCCGAATCGAACGGATGACACCAGCCCACATGCGGAGAACAATGTTCGTGGGTTAGTCTACTTAAATAGACTAGCAAGGGTAAAAAGCAGAGTGGTTCGAGTGATCGAAACCATTTACTATCATTGTCCCTCGAATAATAACCGAAGGGACGATACATAACCCGGCGCTTTCACGGAATAACAACAAAGGTATGCATGAGAGAAGATTCTGGAAGACTTCATCTTCACAGAAATCGACTCGAAAAGTGACTCCAAGAGATTGAGTCTTTAAGGAAATATGACAAATCTGGAATATTACAGAATCAAACAACAATGATTTTAAAAGTTGACTGAGATGCTTCAGTTCACGACCAACCTCATCGCATATAGCGAATCCATATCGGAAAGAGAATGTACTACATTCAAGTCGAGACGAGCTTTCCTAGCTGCACTATTACTTAGCTGCACTACTCGCCCAAGGTTTATTAATCATGTGCACTCGGGCACATATCTTATTTAATTACAAAACACACATTACTGAAACACGTTAATGTTATTAAGAGCGACAACAAGACTTAAATCTCAGGGTGACACTCATGTCGACCCAAATTAAAACGCACACAACACACACGCAGGACTTAACATTATTATGCCAAGAAACAACGGCGATTATTATTACACCGGATGACCTTACGTTCACCCTGATTGCACTATACAGCGCTTACAGTTTAATTATGTGCTTAACTGCACTTATCTTATTAAATTACAACACACACACACACAGTGTTGAAGCTTTTAATATTATTCCGAGAACACGGAAGTTATTATTACACCGGGTGATCTTACGTTCACTCTGATTGCACTGCCACATCGCTTACAGTTTATTTTACAGGGTGACAGTTACGTCCATCCCAATGCACTAGCTAAGTGCTTAATACACAGGACTGCAATTAAGCTCATCCAATGGCGCTTGCAAGGCGCTTAAAACACTTCAGATCCTTACATGTGGATAAGAAGCATAGGTCATGACCCTTAAATTATTCGGCAATAACCCCGAGGAATATTATGATTTAAAGAAACGACAAATCCTTACTTGGATTAGCGTTCCCACGAATATTAAATTATAAAGAAACGACTAATCCTTACTTGGATTAGCGTTCCTATGCACATTAAGTTATAAAGAAACAACTAATCCTTACTTGGATTAGCGTTCCTACAAACACTCGTGTTAACTAAACAGTCTAACACAGCAATTATTCACATTAAAGCCATCTAGGCAATTAACTTAAACATAGAGATAATAGAAACAGCTAATCCTTACTTGGATTAGTTTTCCTATTAATCCACATAAATGCCCGGAAGGCGATCACAGATATTAGCGTCGTTCAAGCAGATATACAACCTATTATATGATTTTCCAAAATAGTTTATAAAACCTTTTCCAGACAAACACATATAATCATTCCAAATTAATTACTCAGATAAACAGCTGATAATTAATGTAAATATGGAACGATGAGCAAGAGCGAACCGCCACTTGCCTTAGTCCGCTGCAGATCTGGAACAAAGGAGAGACAACGGGATTCCGGGCTCGACACGCGTATAGCTCCACTAGCATAAACACCTTCGAGTCGACCCAAAAAGGAACCCTAGGTTAGATCCGACATAACTAGTACGAATCTAAGGAAAGACGAAAGGAAACCGAAAGAAACGACGCCATGACGACAACCAAGCAAGCCAAAGCCACGAAGGCCTTCTGGGCACTGGCGGCGGTCGCCGTTCTTGGCGGCGGTCGCCGCATTCATCACGGCGGTCGCCGTGAAGAACATGGCGGTCGCCGTGACGAACTCAGACGACACAGAACGAGAGAAATCTCACCCCAAAACACGAGCGGTTCGGCCTCCTTCGACTTGCTTTGGCTTCTAACCTCCAAGGCTAACCAAAAGCTTTAAAAAGGGCTGCTGGAAACACCACCAAACGACACCGACGAGGGCTTCAGAAATTCCGGCAAAGGGCACAACTCCGGCGAGAGAGAGATTCTGAGATGGAGCTTCTGATTCTGTGTTTAATCCGATCCCAGACCTCTCCTTTTATAGCCACAAACCGAGGGAGCTCAATGATGGCTAGGAAGGCGACGTGGAGGGCTACAACGGCGATCGTCAGACGACTCCGGCGACCATCGGGCAAAAACCTCCAAACAACAACTACGGCGGGCGCCGTAATAACTGCGGCGGGCGCCGTCATCAATGCGGCGGGCATGCGGCGGTCGCCGTCGCTAAACCTGTCGCGGCCAGCTAGAAGCTGACACGCTGACTCCTCGGGCCCAACCACGGCGGTCGCCGTTTCTCCCTTTTGCCGCCCATTCATCTTTGAACGGACCTGCCGTTAAACCGGGATAAAAATTATCGTACGCGAAAGACAATTAAAATCTAAGGCACCTTGTCTGTATATTATTTCACTGAGAAAAATATTACAGATACAGAGCACATTACAGAATGTCTCAAACTCTCTGTATTAAATCCGACATACTAAACGGGTGTTCGGGAAAATTCCCAAAATAATCCTTACCGAATTACGGGGTATCACAACCACGGCTTGCCCTGACAAGCGCGATCGTGGCTTGGACAGCCACGGTCACGACTCATGCTTTATTTCCTGTCGGTTTGTATCGTTTATTCGTTCGTATCGAATCTAACCTAGGGTTTCGTCGTTTGTCTTGACGTCGTCGTAGGAATCCGTATTCAGATTCCTTTTTCCAGATCCCAGAACCCGACATCTTTAATTCGTTTAGATTAAGGCAAGTGGCGGTTCACTCTTGCTTATCATTCCATATTTTCTTTAATTATCAATTACTTGATTGTTATTTAAAATGGGGTGAAGTGTTGTTTTCGTTTGGTAACAGATTTTATATTTGATGTGATTAAAATAGGACTTTATACTAGGTTGTATATATTGCTAGAACAACGCTATTATACCTGTTATTACTGTAATAAATTTTGGTGTTGATTTAAATGTAAACTTAAATGCTAGATTTGTACGAGTATTCGTAGGAACGCTAATTCCTTACGAGGATTAGTCGTTTCTTTATAACTCGGTATTAGTCGGAATAATTCTCTAATACTTTTAAAGGTCATGACCATTGCTTCTTATCCACCCGTTAAGGAAAAGAGGTGTTTAAGCACATTGCTAGTGCAAGTGGGTTGGACGTAATATCACCCTGTGTTATTCTCGTAGTTACTCGAGATTGAATTAAAAGCTTCAACATTAATGTAGGTTTTGTAATTAAATAAGATAAGTGCGGTTATGCACATAATTAATGAACCGTCGGGCGAGATGTACAACTTGGAACCCGCCCGGACATCGGTTAAAGTAAGTCTTCTTTCCAATCTGGATTCGCATTGTGCGGTGAGGTTGGTCGTTGAACCAAATGATCAAGTCGTTTTTAAACGCTTGTGTGAAAACTATAACGTTCCCAAACATTTGTCATACGTTTCCCATAAGACTCAATTCCTTTGGAGTCTTCTTTTCAGTGCATGTCTAAATTGAATCATTCCGTGAAAGTACCGGGTTATATATCGTTCCTTCGGTTGTGATTCGAGGGACAATGATAGTAAACGGTTATGATCACTAGAACCATTCTGTTTTCACCCTTGCATAGTCTTTCATTAGACTAACCAACCGGGTTTTATTCCATGCATGGTTGGCTGGTGTCATCCGTCCTATACGGCACATTAGTGGTTGGTCCCCGAAGACTTGAAGTAACCAATCGAAGAGGAGGCTTGCAGTTGAGGATTTAAGTGACAGTGTTTTAAGGTTGTTAAGTATTACTTTTATATATATTCTTATAACCTAGTCTTGTACTATGGTTTAATTAAAAGTCTTCCGCTGTAATTTTACTCTGTTGTAAAATCGTAATTCTCATTTTATGAGAACTCTGTTAATAAAAGGTTGAGTTTCATTTAAATATGTCTTACGCTGCTTAATCTTTCGTTACTTATTATATATACATATTTAAGCTTAATTGTTCCGATTAATGCCTAGGGTGACTTTGGACAGTAACGTCTGAGGTAACTGGCGTGTGGCACTACCGACGTAAGTCGGTGGTGTTATAATTATGGTATCAGAGCAATGGTTTTAAAATTCTTGGCCTATTGTTAGGTTTGAGAATTTTTTGAAAATTAATTTCGAACCTATTTACAAACTAGTTTCTTTTAAAAAGGAATTTCGTAAATGTAAATTGTAGTATTAAAATTAAGGTTTAAAATTTCTTTAAAAATTTTGAAAGTTAAATGTAACGTTCTCCTAGTATTGAAGGAATAAAATGGTATTCATTATGGTGTTAAAAGTAATGTTTAAAGTCTCTTGTGTTAAGCGTTAATTTTCATCGTACTTCTATAAAATAAAGTTTTAAACGTTTAAAAAAAATTGTTATAACTTTAAAAAAATGTGGTTTGGATTTTCGTAAGAGTTTATAAGGAAACAATCATGTCTTTATTTCAAAGAGATAACTATAATGATTTTGCCAAGTTAGGTATAAATGATCTATATGTATAAAGTATAAATGATCTATAGGTTATGTTTAGGATTTTGATAAACTAAAGGATTTAGTAAAGAATTTGTCTTAGGTGCGCTTAAGGAATATGGTAACAAATGTTACTCGTATATATCTACTGAAGGATTATGACTGGAGTGATTGATTTTGTTGGTAATGAATCATTTATCGATATGATATTTTGAGGAAATAAGAGTAATACCTTATGTGGTTCGTTTTGGGAAAAAGAAATTACTAAGAGTTGTTTTTTCCTAAGAGGATTGCAGTATAATGCGATCAATGGTTTATTATTTAAACATATAAGGATTTAAATGTTGTGATTATGAGTAGGTGTATTCTTTATAGGCCTAATGGTTTAGAGCTTTTGGAAGGAGCTAAGTGTATAAATGTTTTAATTGGAGAAACTTACTCAAGTGATAAATGACATTATAAGGACATGTTTTTAGGAAGTAATGTAATGATATGAGGATTATAAAGGGATTTAATACGAGGTAGATGGTAAGTTTGGTTAGCCAAAAAAGTGTGGTTTAATTAGGATAATAGATTGTGTGAGGGAAATTAACTGTTTATTGGTGAATAATAAATTCAGTCGGTAAAGGTTTGTTTGAATTGTGTTGATTAAAACACGGAGTAAAATAAGTTTATAAATTCTTGCCATCTAAGCTTGATGAGAAGGTTATTTATAATTATTAAGGTGATCTTGTGACACGTTTTGGATAAAATAAAATGATTGATCATAAATGTGTTAAAGGAATTATCAAAATCGTGCTTGAGGTAAACAAGAATAGGATGCAGTTAATTGTGGAAAATTAAGGAATCATTTAAGAAGATGGCATAAGGGCCAAACTTAATTAAGGTAAATAATGAGATAGATGAGGTGCATATGTAAAAGAGTAAGCCGATATGACAATTGGAGGTACTAAGTTTGGAAGTATGAGTGAGTTTGTGGATGTACTTTGAGGATCTGATCATCAGAAGGAAGTTGGTAGAAAAATGTTGTATTCTTCTACTGGAGGACATCAAAATCTTTATGATGAATAGGGCATAAAAGCGAGATTATATTGGAGACTATAATGGATACTCGGTTTAAGGTAATCATAATCGTGTGGATGATCACACCAATTCTAACGAGGGTAAGGAATGAAGGAAGTTTGTAGTAAGTGGAATCATGATCGAATAAATAGTTCGACTAGAGTGATATAGGTTACGAAGACCAAATTTATCTAAAGGATATCAACATAAGAAAGAAAAGGTATGTACTTTGAGAGTGATTTATAAAGAGAATGGTTGAAGGAGAAATGTGTGTTCTCATGCTTGAGATATATCAAGTCTATTGCGATGATTTTGGAGACTAGTATCCTAAGATAATTATGACCTTGTGGATATAGTCACGAGTTATTACAAGTGTAGCACATGGAGATAAGATATGCGAGATAATGGTTTGGTTGAGAAACATATCGTGTTCCTAGGATCAATTTCAAGGACGAAATGATTAAGGATACTAAGTTCAGGTACTGAGGTTAATGGTGAAAGCGGTCCCTCTACCTTAGTGATTTTAGTTTCGGGGTCGAAACTATTTTTAAGGGGGTAGTAATGTAACAACCCTCAGGTTTCCATAAGGGTAATATGGTAAAATGTATGATTGGTGAAAGCAAGTTATAAAATTCCCTTAAGTTATGAAGGGTCTAACTATAATTTGAATCAACTTATAGATTTTAACTTAGAAATGCTTGAACCAATTTACAAGGTGTTAAATGGGTTAGGCATGGTTAAACTTATAAGGTTGGGTAACTTAAAATGAGGTCGTTTCTCCGAGCTGTTATCGGCCAAGTTTCGGGGTCGAAACTTCTCTTAAGGGGATAGTGATGTAATACCCCTCAATTTCAGTAAGGGTATTTGGGTAATTTTCCCAACCCTCATTCTGTAAGCAAGACGCGTTTGGCGTATTTGAAATATCTGTAATAATCTTTTCGGACGTTATAATATACGTTTAATGTATTATCGAGTCTTAGAATATTTTTAAAGTGCTAAAAGAATAATAATTTAGCATGCTTGGAACGAAACCCGCGACCTCATGCGAAGGGGCGCGTTTTCCGCATTTCCGCGACCGCGGAAGAGTTTCCGCGATCGCGGAAAACTGTTCATCGTCGTCTTCATTTCCCTTCGCGTTTCGCCTGTTCGGATGCCGCCGTTTCGCCGGAGGGATGCCGATCGATCCGTCTTCTCGGCGTTGGGCTCCCATTTGCTCTAAAAAAGGAGGTGGAGGCCTTGGAGATCTTCATCCATAGCTCCAATCCTCTCTCTTTCCCTTGTTTTTAGCCTCGTCGGAATTCTCGAGCTCACCGGAGTTTCGCCAGAGTCTTTGTGGTCGCCGGAACTGTCTTGGAAGCTTGTGTGGTGGTGGTGAGCCTCGTTCGAAGCCAAGAAGGTCGTCTTCGAGTCGTCGGTAAGACTCGAAAGTCGGAGAAGAGTCGCGTCGGAAGGCGATCTGCGGTCGCGGAGATGAATTCCGCGACCGCGGAAGCTGCCTAGAAATCTGCCACCGCGGAAGTCCAAACCGCGACCGTGGTTTGCCCTGGCAAGCGCGATCGTGGCTTGGACAACCACGGTCACGACTCAGGCTTTATTTCCTGTCGGTTCGTATCGTTTATTTGTTCGTATCGAATCTAACCTAGGGTTTCGTCGTTTGTCTCGACGTCGTCGTAGGAATCCGTATTCAGATTCCATTTTCCAGATCCCGGAACCCGACATCTTCAATTCGTTTAGATTAAGGCAAGTGACGGTTCGCTTTTGCTTATCATTCCATATTTCCTTTAATTATCAATTACTTGATTGTTAATTAAAATGGGGTGAAGTGTTGTTTTCGTTTGGGAACATATTTTATAATTGATGTGATTAAAATATGACTTTATAATAGGTTGTATATATTGCTAGAACAACGCTATTATACCTGTTATTACTGTAATAAATTTTGGTGTGGATTTAAATGTAAACTTAAATGCTAGATTTGTACGAGTATTCGTAGGAACGCTAATTCCTTACGAGGATTAGTCGTTTCTTTATAACTCGGTATTAGTCGGAATAATTCTCTAATACTTTTAAAGGTCATGACCATTGCTTCTTATCCACCCGTTAAGGATAAGAGGTGTTTAAGCACCTTGCTAGTGCAAGTGGGTTGGACGTAATGTCACCTTGTGTTATTCTCGTAGTTACTCGAGATTGAATTAAAAGCTTCAACGTTAATGTACGTTTTGTAATTAAATAAGATAAGTGCGGTTATGCACATAATTAATGAACCTTCGGATGAGAAGTACAACTTGGAACCCACCCGGACTTCGGTTAAAGTAAGTCTTCTTTCCAATCTGGATTCGCATTCCGCGATGAGGTTGGTCGTTGACCGAAATGATCAAGTCGTTTTTAAACGCTTGTGTGAAAACTATAACGTTCCCAAACATTTGTCATATGTTTCCCATAAGACTCAATTCCTTTGGAGTCTTCTTTTCAGTGCATGTCTAAATTTAATCATTCCGTGAAAGTACCAGGTTATGTATCGTTCCTTCGGTTGTTATTCGAGGGACAATGATAGTAAACGGTTATGATCACTAGAACCAATCTATTTTCACCCTTGCATAGTCTTTCATTAGACTAACCAACCGGGTTTTATTCCATGTATGGTTGGCTGGTGTCATCCGTCCTATACGACACATCAGTGGTTGGTCCCCGAAGACTTGAAGTAACCAATCGAAGAGGAGGTTTGCGGTTGAGGATTTAAGTGACAGTGTTTTAAGGTTGTTAAGTATTACTTTAATATATATTCTTATAACCTAGTCTTGTACTAGGGTTTAATTAAAAGTCTTCCGCTGTAATTTTACTCTGTTGTAAAATCGTCATTCTCATTTTATGAGAACTCTGTTAATAAAAGGTTGAGTTTTATTTAAATATGTCTTCCGCTGCTTAATCTTTCGTTACTTAATATATATACATATTTAAGCTTAATTGTTCCGATTAAAGCCTAGGGTGACTTTGGACAGTAACGTTTGAGGTTATTGGCGTGTGGCACTACCGACGTAAGTCGGTGGTGTTACAATTATGGTATCAGAGCAATGGTTTTAAAATTCTTATCCTATTGTTAGGTTTGAGATTTTTTTTGAAAATTAATTTCGAACCTATTTACAAACTAGTTTCTTTTAAAAAGGAATTTCGTAAATCTAAATTGTAGTATTAAAATTAAGGTTTTAAAATTTCTTAATTTTTTTTGAAAGTTAAAAGTAACGTTCTCCTAGTATTGAAGGAATAAAATGGTATTCATTATGGTGTTAAAAGTAATGTTTAAACTCTCTTGTGTTAAGCGTTAATTTTCATCGTACTTCTATAAATAAAAGTTTTAAACGTTTAAAAAAAAATTGTTATAACTTTAAAAAAATGTGGTTTGGATTTTCGTAAGAGTTTATAAAGAAATTATAATGTCTTTATTTCAAAGAGATAACTATAATGATTTTGCCAAGTTAGGTATAAAAAATCTATATGTATAAAGTATAAGGTTTAATAATAAGTGGTTTTCAAAATTCTGCAAGCTTAGATTTGGTTACCTATTCCTTAGATACATTCTTAAGGTTATCGTCCATTCTTAGGTTTAATGTCAGTTAAAGGTTGACATTTCTCCTAATTGATCCATTCTCAAGGAGGAGAAGAAGATCGTTTTAAGGTTAATGGTGGAGGGTCAGTCAAACTAATATAAAGTTATTTGTTTGGACCCTTACAACTCGTATCATAACGTAGTGATTGAAGAGTCACGTATAAGTTGGAAAATTCTAAATGCCAAGTTGGGTACTGGCATTATTTTCTTTTCCAGTCCAGTTGTCGAGCGTTGTCTCGTGAGTGTAGTGGTCGAACGTTATAGTATAAGAATAGGTTATGTTTAGGATTTCGATAAACTAAAGGATTTAGTAAAGAATTTGTCTTATGTGCGCTTAAGGAGTAAGGTAACAAATGTTACTCGTATATATCTACTGAAGGATTATGACTGGAGTGATTGATTTTGTTCATAATGAATCATTTATCGATATGATATTTTGAGGAAATAAGTACCTTATGTGGTTCGCTTTGGGAAAAAGAAATTACTAAGAGTTGTTTTTCCCTAAGAGGATCGCAATATAATGCGATCAATGGTTTATTATTTAAACATATAAGGATTTAAACGTTGTGATTATGAGTAGGTGTATTCTTTATAGGCCTAATGGTTTAGAGCTTTTGGAAGGAGCTAAGTGTATAAATGTTTTAATTGGAGAAACATACTCAAGTGATAAATGACATTATAAGGACAAGTTTTTAGGAAGTAATGTAATGATATGAGGATTATTAAGGGATTTAATACGAGGTAGATGGTAAATTTGGTTAGCCAAAAAAGTGTGGTTTAATTAGGATCATAGATTGTGTGAGGGAAATTAAGTGTTTATTGGTGAATAATAAATTCAGTCAGTAAAGGTTTGTTTGAATTGTGTTGATTAAAACACGGAGTAAAATAAGTTTATAAATTATTGCCATCTAAGCTTTGATGAGAAGGTTATTTATAATTATTAAGGTGATCTTGTGACACATTTTGGATAAAATAAAATGATTGATCATAAATGTGTTAAAGGAATTATCAAAATCGTGCTTGAGGTAAACATGAATAGGATGCAGTTAATTGTGGAAAATTAAGGAATCATTTAAGAAGATGGCATAAGGGCCAAACTTAATTAAGGTAAATAATGAGATAGATGAGGTGCATATGTAAAAGAGTAAGCCGATATGACAGTTGGAGGTACTAAGTTTGGAAGTATGAGTGAGTTTATGGATGTACTTTGAGGATCTGATCAACGAAAGGAAGTTGGTAGAAAAATGTTGTATTCTTCTACTGGAGGACATCAAAATCTTTATGATGAATAGGGCATAAAAGCGAGATTATATTGGAGACTATAATGGATACTTGGTTTAAGGTAATCATAATCGTGTGGATGATCACACCAATTCTAACGAGGGTAAGGAATGAAAGAAGTATGTAGTAAGTGGAATCATGATCGAATATATAGTTCGACTTGGGTGATATTGGTTACAAAGACCAAATTTATCTAAAGGATATCAACATAAGGAAGAAAAGGTATGTACTTTGAGAGTGGTTTATAAAGAGAATGGTTGAAGGAGAAATGTGTGTTCTCATGCTTGAGGTATAGCAAGTCTATTGCGATGATTTTGGAGACTAGTATCCTAAGATAATTATGACCTTGTGGATATAGTCACGAGTTATTACAGGTGTAGCACATGGAGATAAGATATGCGAGATAATGGTATGGTTGAGAAACATATCGTGTTCCTAAGAGCAATTTCAAGGACGAAATGATTAAGGATACTAAGTTCAGGTACTGAGGTTAATGGTGAAAGCGGTCCCTCTACCTTAGTTATGTTAGTTTCGGGGTCGAAACTTTTTTAAGGGGGTAGTAATGTAACAACCCTCAGGTTGCCATAAGGGTAATATGGTAAAATGTATGATTGGTGAAAGCAAGTTATAAAATTTCCTTCAGTTGTGAAGGGTCTAACTGTAATTTGAATCAACTTATAGATTTTAACTTAGAAATGCTTGAACCAATTTACAAGGTGTTAAATGGGTTAGGCATGGTTAAACTTATAAGGTTGGATAACTTAAAATGAGGTCGTTTCTCCAAGCTGTTATCTGACAAGTTTCGGGGTCTCCCCTCAATTTCAGTAAGGGTATTTTAATAATTTTTCCAACCCTCGTTCTGTAAGCAAGACGCGTTTGGCGTATTTGAAATCTCTGTAATAATCTTTTCGGATGTTATAATATTCGTTTAATGTATTATCGGGTCTTAGAATATTTTTAAAGTGCTAAAAGAATAATGATTTAGCATCCTTGGAACGAAACCTGTGACCTCATGCCAAGGGGCGCGTTCGCGGCATTTCCGCGACCGCGGAAGAGTTTCCGCGATCGTGGAAAACTGTTCGTCGTCGTCTTCATTTCCCTTCGCGTTTCGCCGGTTCGGATGCCGTCGTTTCGCCGGAGGGATGCCGATCGATCTGTCTTCTCGGCGTTGGGTTCCCATTTGCTCTAAAAAAGGAGGTGGAGGCCCTGAAGATCTTCATCCACAACTCCAATCCTCTCTCTTTCCCTTGTTTTGAGCCTCGCCATAATTCTCGAGCTCGTTGGAGTTTCGCCAGAGTCTTTGTGGTCGCCGGAACTGTCTTGGAAGCTTGTATGGTGGTGGTGAGCCTCGTTCGACGCCAAGGAGGTCGTCCTCGAGTCGTCTGTAAGACTCGAAAGCTGAAGAAGAGTCGCATCGGTAGGCGATCCGCGGTCGCGGAGATGAATTCCGCGACCGCGAAAGCTGCCCAGAAATCCGCAACCGCGGCTTGCCCTGGCAAGCGCAATCGTGGCTTGGACAGCCACGGTCACGACTTAGGCTTTATTTCCTAGCGGTTCGCTCTTGCTTATCATTCCATATTTCCTTTAATTATCAATTACTTGATTGTTAATTAAGATGGGGTGAAGTGTTGTTTTCGTTTGGGAAAAGATTTTATAAATGATGTGATTAAAATATGACTTTATAATAGGTTGTATATATTGCTAGAACAACGCTATTATACCTGTTATTACTGTAATAAATTTTGGCGTGGATTTAAATGTAAACTTAAATGCTAGATTAGTACGAGTATTCGTAGGAACACTAATTCCTTACGAGAATTAGTCGTTTCTTTATAACTCGGTATTAGTCGGAATAATTCTCTAATACTTTTAAAGGTCATGACCATTGCTTCTTATCCACCCGTTAAGGATAAGAGGTGTTTAAGCACCTTGCTAGTGCAAGTGGGTTGGACGTAATGTCACCCTGTGTTATTCTCGTAGTTACTCGATATTGAATTAAAAGCTTCAACGTTAATGTATGTTTTGTAATTAAATAAGATAAGTGCGGTTATGCACATAATTAATGAACCTTCGGGCGAGACGTACAACTTGGAACCCGCCCGGACATCGGTTAAAGTAAGTCTTCTTTTCAATCTGGATTCGCATTGCGCGGTGAGGTTGGTCGTTGACCGAAATGATCAAGTCGTTTTTAAACGCTTGTGTGAAAACTATAACGTTCCCAAACATTTGTCATACGTTTCCCATAAGACTCAATTCCTTTGGAGTCTTCTTTTCAGTGCATGTCTAAATTTAATCATTCCGTGAAAGTATCGGAATATGTATCATTCCTTCGGTTGTTATTCGAGGGACAATGATAGTAAACGGTTATGATCACTAGAACCATTCTGTTTTCACCCTTGCATAGTCTTTCATTAGACTAACCAACCGGGTTTTATTCCATGCATGGTTGGCTGATGTCATCCGTCCTATACGGCACATCAGTGGTTGGTCCCCGAAGACTTGAAGTAACCAATCGAAGAGGAGGCTTGCAGTTGAGGATTTAAGTGACAGTGTTTTAAGGTTGTTAAGTATTACTTTAATATATATTCTTATAACCTAGTCTTGTACTAGGGTTCAATTAAAAGTCTTCCGCTGTAATTTCACTCTATTGTAAAATCGTCATTCTCATTTTATGAGAAGTCTGTTTAGGAGCGTTCTGTAAGCAAGACGCGTTTGGCGTATTTGAAATCTCTGTAATAATCTTTTCGGACGTTATAATATACATTTAATGTATTATCGGGTCTTAGAATATTTTTAAAGTGCTAAAATAATAATAATTTAGCATGCTTGGAACGAAACATGCGACCTCATGCCAAGGGGCGCGTTCGCTGTATTTTCGCGATCGCGGAAAACTGTTCGTCATCGTCTTCATTTCCCTTCGCGTTTCGCCGGTTCGGATGCCGCCGTTTCGCTGGAGGGATGCCGATTGATCCGTCTTCTCGGCGTTGGGCTCCCATTTGCTCTAAAAAAGGAGGTGGTGGCCTTAGAGATCTTCATCCATAGCTCCAATCCTGTCTCTTTCCCTTGTTTTGAGCCTCGCCGGAATTCTCGAGCTCGCCGGAGTTTCACGAGAGTCTTTGTGGTCGCCGGAACTGTCTTGGAAGCTTGTGTGGTGGTGGTGAGCCTTGTTCGAAGCCAAGGAGGTCATCTTCGAGTCGTCGGTAAGACTCAAAAGCCGGAGAAGAGTCGCGTCGGAAGGCAATCCGCCGTCGTGGAGATGAATTTCGCGACCGCGGAAGCTGCCCAGAAATCTGCGACCGCAGAAGTCCAAACCGTGACCGCGGCTTGCCCTGGCAAGCGCGATCGTGGCTTGGACAGCCACGGTCACGACTTGGGCTTTATTTCCTGTCGGTTCGTATCGTTTATTCGTTCGTATCGAATCTAACCTAGGGTTTCGTCGTTTGTCGCGACGTCGTCGTAGGAATCCGTATTTAGATTCCATTTTCCAGATCCCGGAACCCGACATCTTCAATTCGTTTAGATTAAGGCAAGTGGTGGTTTGCTCTTGCTTATCATTCCATATTTCCTTTAATTATCAATTACTTGATTGTTAATTAAAACGGGGTAAAGTATTGTTTTTGTTTGGGAACATATTTTATAATTGATGTGATTAAAATATGACTTTATAATAGGCTGTATATATTGCTAGAACAACGCTATTATACCTGTTATTACTGTATCAAATTTTGGTGTGGATTTAAATGTAAACTTAAATGCTAGATTTATACGAGTATTCGTAGGAACGCTAATTCCTTACGAGAATTAGTCGTTTCTTTATAACTCGGTATTAGTCGGAATAATTCTCTAATACTTTTAAAGGTCATGACCATTTCTTCTTATCCACCCGTTAAGGATAAGAGGTGTTTAAGCACCTTGCTAATCCAAGTGGGTTGGATGTAATATCACCCTGTGTTATTCTCGTAGTTACTTGAGATTGAATTAAAAGCTTCAACGTTAATGTACGTTTTGTAATTAAATAAGGCGGTTATGCACATAACTAATGAACCTTCGGGCGAGAAGTACAACTTGGAACCGGCCCGGACTTCGGTTAAACTAAGTCTTCTTTCCAATCTGGATTCGCATTGCGCGGTGAGGTTGGTCGTTGACCCAAATGATCAAGTCATTTTTAAACGCTTGTGTGAAAACTATAACGTTCCCAAACATTTGTCATACGTTTCCCATAAGACTCAATTCCTTTGGAGTCTTCTTTTCAGTGCATGTCTAAATTTAATCATTCCGTGAAAGTACCGGGTTATGTACCGTTTCTTCGGTTATTATTCGAGGGACAATGATAGTACACAGTTATGATCACTAGAACCATTCTGTTTTCACCCTTGCATAGTCTTTCATTAGACTAACCAACCGGGTTTTATTCCATGCATGGTTGGCTGGTGTCATCCGTCCTATACGGCACATCAGTGGTTGGTCCCCGAAGACTTGAAGTAACCAATCGAAGAGGAGGCTTGTAGTTGAGGATTTAAGTGACAGTGTTTTAAGGTTGTCAAGTATTACTTTAATATATATTCTAATAACCTAGTCTTGTACTAGGGTTTAATTAAAAGTCTTCCGCTGTAATTTCACTCTGTTGTAAAATCGTCATTCTCACTTTATGAGAAGTCTGTTAATAAAAGGTTGAGTTTCATTTAAATATGTTTTCCGCTGCTTAATCTTTCGTTACTTAATATATACATATTTAAGCTTAATTGTTCCAATTAAAGCCTAGCGTGACTTTGGATAGTAACGTCTGAGGTCACTGGCGTGTGACACTACCGACGTAAGTCGGGGGTGTTACAACAAGTATGTCATCGAAATAAACGACAACAAACTTGCCTAGAAATGCTCTCAAGACGTGGTTCATCAAGCGCATGAAGATGCTGGGCGCGTTGGTGAGCCCAAAAGGCATGACGAGCCACTCATAGAGCCCATACTTCGTCTTGAAGGCGGTCTTCCACTCATCACCTTCTTTCATCCGAATCTGGTGATAACCACTCTTCAAATCAATCTTGGAGAAAAGTGTGGCGCCATGGAGCTCATCAAGCATGTCGTCCAGGCGTGGGATTGGATGCCTATACTTCACAGTAATCTGGTTAATAGCATGGCAATCAACACATATTCTCCACGTGCCATCTTTCTTGGGCACAAGGATCACGGGCACAGCACAAGGGCTCAAAGATTCCCTGACATAGCCGCGATCCAACAACTCTTGGACCTGACATTGTAGCTCCTGGGTCTCTTTTGGGCCAGCACGGTAAACAGCGCGATTGGGCAAGGAGGCACCAGGCACCAAGTCGATTTGGTGCTCAATGCCCCTCAGTGGTGGAAGGCCTTGTGACAACTCCTCTAGAAAGACGTCGTCGAAGGCAACGAGCAAGGCGGCGACGACAGGCGGCAACGACGCAGCACTCGACGACTCTGTGATGCAGGGAGTAAGCACAAGCAGAAAACATGGGACCCTTCCTGTCAAAGCGGCAGTGAGCTCACTGGGCCTGGCCAAAAGAGTCTGTGCTCACAACGGCCTTGCAAAGGGGGCTTCTACAGCGATCGAACGGCCAACTGGGTCGATGGCGAGGCGCTGGGCGGATTCTATGGGCCACTGGGTCTATAGACACCTGGGCTCGAGCCAGAATGGGGAGAACCTGGCCAAGCCTCTAGAGTGCCTTTCTTGTGCTTTCTAGCGGAAGCAGCAGCGGCGCCATCACGATCCAGATAGGCACTGGGTGGCCCACCTATGGCGTTCGTCTTCTGAGAACCAATGCCAGTTGACGACGAAAAATTGCCAGAATTCGATGCGTTTTGCTTCTGGAGTGTCTCTGGGGACTCGTTTGGCCTTGTAGCGGCGGCCTCAATGGCCTTCTGGCGGTCACGCTCAACCTGGTCATGCAAGATCTCATGGGGAGACATTGGATGCAAAGTGACGCGCTTCCTGTGGTAATTGAACACATAAGTGTTCAAATAGCCATCATGGAGCACGCGCCTGTCGAATTGCCATGGGCGCGCAAGCAAAATATGGGTGACGTCCATTGCAATGACATCACATAATATGGAATCACAGTATGGACCTATAGAAAAAGAAATTAAGCATTGTCGAGATACTGTGTTACCTAGACTAGAAGAAATCCATTGGAGGGCATAGGGTTGTGGATGAGGCGTCGTGGGCAATTTGAAGTGCTTGACGACCTTTTCATTCACAATGTGATGCGGGGATTAGCCGCGAGTGGCCCGATCTAGACGCCAAGAGACTCGAATGGAAGATGGAGGTGGAAACAAGAGAAACACAAAGGAAACAAGTTAGCAAATGAGAAGAAACAAAGAAATAAACAAGGATATAGGAACAACCGAAAGATGCAATGGAGAGACCCTTGGCAAACAATGTCGCCAATAACCAAACCAATGTGCACAAACGACCTTTCCTTCTACAATCTCCCACAACGATGGACGTGTCCAAAGAGCAAGAGAAGGAGGCTTGTGAAGCCTTAGAGCACCAAGATCATAGAGGAAATTGACACAACGCAAGAGCAACCAAGCAAGTTTGAATCAACTTTGAGAAAACACTCCCATGGAGCTCTCAATCTTCATAATGCATAAAGCAAAGGTTCATAACTGGGGAAAAACTGAGTTACAAAGAAAGCTAAAGGTCTTAAATAGCCTAAGGGGTCGGCCCATAAAAGCCCAACAAGAACCGAGACAAAAAGAGGCTAACTGAGGGAAACTCGGTCCCAGACCCGGCCGCGTCAGGATAGCTGAGGGAAACTCGGCCCCAGACCCGGCCGAGTTTCAGGCCGCGTCAGGATAGCTGAGGGAAACTCGGCCCCAGACCCGGCCGAGTTTCAGGCCGAGTCAGGGTCCTCCAACCCTTGAGTGCTTTGTTCGTCTTGGCTCGGTTTGGCTTGAAAGGTCACCAACGTCGTTAGCTTCGTCTCGGTGAAGTCTTCAACTTGGGCGGGTTCCCTTGAGACATGTTGGCTAGCCAAGTTCTCGAACTCTTCTTGCATGAGCTTGGCTTGAGCTCTTGTGAGTGGCCCACCTCCTCTTGCGGGCACCTTGGTTGGAGTCTTGGATGCTCCCGCATCACAATGTTGGCACATGAACCTCCATCAATAATCACACCAAGGAAGCCGTCTGGACGAGCGCCCTTGTGTGGAGCAAGTTCTCTCGTTGGTCGCTGAGGCTTGCTTCCTTGACCGTGAGGAGTCGCCTTGTCACTAAGCTCAGTGGTGTGCCTGCATGCAGTGAAGCAGGCTCGCAGTCGTAGGCGTCCTTATCGTCTTCGTGGCCTTCATCGATAGGCTCAAGAATGGGCTCTTCTTCTTCAAAGCTATCATAGCCGGCAGCGGCATTGGAGAAGAGCAATTTCCTAGCATTGGGACAGTCCTTCTTGTAGTGTCCACGACCACCACATTTGTAGCATTCGAGATCGCGCGCGCGTTCTGTGCCCACTGGAGCTTGTCTGGGCGCGTTTGCGCGCGGTGCTGCGCTTGGCGTCGTTGGCTTTGGCGTGGAGCCTTGGTTCGACGCGGCTGTGGCCTGGGCACTGGAATGCACATTAGTAGAAGGCAATGAACTAGGGTTAGAAGAATACCTTGTTTGGCTAGTTTGCCAAGTGTATGACTTTCGGCAATTAAGTTGGGCATGTATTTGCATCGCCGTATGCGTCAATGTGTTCAAGTCCTTGATTGGCAATATTTCGAGTTGATCACGGATGGGAGTGTTCAAGCCACTCAAGAACTTGGTTCTCAAAGTCGATGGGGCAACGCTAATGTTGGCCTTGTAGTACATGTCCTCTAAGGCAGAGAAGAACTCGAGAGGAGTCTTGGAGCCTTGTCGAGCCATGGCTATCTCCATGCGCAGTTGGTTGCGATAATCTGGAGGCACGTATTTCTTCGTCATCACATACACCAATTGGTGCCATTCGATGACCTGGGGTAGGCGGCGTCGGACGCAGTCATCCACGAACCTATTCCACCACACACGGGCGGCGCCTCGAAAATGGAGTGTCGCGGCGTCCATATGGTCCTCAGGTGGCACTCGGCAATATCTCAATGTATACTCGATGGCCTGCACCCATTCAAGAAAAATAGAGGGATTGTATTCACCAAATAAGTGCTCGATTTTTACCTTAACTTCATGTCTTTGGTATCGAGGCTGTGGAGGGGCTTGCATGGGCGCATTGTGTGGCACGGCGGCATAGAGGGGGTTCTCGTAGGCGCGGACGCCATGAGGTGCAACGCGTGCATGTTGTCGCCTCTCGCGAATGGGGTGATCATCGCCGTGAGCAAACCCGTCCCTGGACGCGTAGGCGTTGTCGCGTCGGTGCTGTCGTGGCTGGGCGTCGTAGTCGACTCGGCGAATGTCTCTGGGCATGGCATCGCGGCGCTCACCGCCAATGTCACGATCACGACCTCCTTGGGGCTGGAGACGCGGTGGAGGGATCCAATCCGATGGGCGATCCTGCAATTCAATAGGATCTCCAAGAGGTGGATGGAAAAAGTTAGGATTGCCATACCTGAGTCCTCAATTTCTTCGTCGTCAAAGTCGTCTTGGACTATGGGTATGGAAGAACCATAGCCATCGGACCCATAGTGTGGCATCCGAGCACTTTGATGGCGAAGGTGGTCACGCACATCGTAGGGTCTGGGCTGTGTGGTAGGCGTCCTCCTAGGCGCGTTGTCGCACTGTTGTGATCGACTGGGTCTTCTCGACGTCGCGATGGCTAACTCGGCTTTGCGGTGTCGGCCATCGCGTGGCGCTGAGCCTGGAACACGACGATGGGTGCGTCTGGAGGCATACCTAGCATCAAAATCATAGGGATCGGAAAACTCACCTTGAGAATCGTCAGCGCGGTCAGAGCCAGTGTCAAAGCCAGCGGGTGTGGCTCTGGGCACGTATCGGTCTTGATGTGACACTTAACCTTGTCGACTCTCAATGACACTTTCCATTTCGATTGAGCTGTGGTTGAATGTTGGAAGTCGAAGGCATGACTCCTTTTCCTTTGTCCACACAAGTTTTACTTGGACCGGCGTCGGTGGCTCTAGGTTGAGCCGGCGCATCCATGGGGATCAACGGTGTTGGAGTGGGCACAATCGGTGCCGCTCTTTGTTGTGCTTGCAAGGTAGCTACCAGTTGATGTGTTCTTGTGTTGGAGGGTCTTGTTGTGGACCCAACGGATGGGGAGGTGGGTTGGTGTTGTCGGCGCCTGCGTTGTCCTTACTAGATGTGTTGACCGTCATGCTTTCTATAACAATAGGGCCAGACATGGAAGTAAAAATGAACAACAAGCACAAAGAACAACAACCAAGAAATCAATAATCAAGTCACAAAGTTCACGAAGGGTAGGGCTTGTATGGGCTTGTTGTGAGGGCGGCTAGGCTAGTCACAAGTAGTGGCGTGAGAAGCAAGTCATCAATCAAATACACAAGATCAAATTGAAACCCTAGACCACGTAAACAAAGCAAGCAAACTAGCAAGACAATACCTTTTAGGAAGCTCACCTAGACGGCAGAGGGATTGAGAAGTGAGCCTAGACCGTAGCGATGGGTTAGGGTTGCCTTATTTTGGTTTTCCCTAACTTGGATACTTTTTTTTTTGAATATCCGATTGGATTATCTGTTTTTTTTTTCTTAATATCCAAATATCTTATCTTTGTCTTGGAGATATCGGATTATAAAAGGAAAACAAAATCGTTCTAAGTAACAAGAAGGATCACGTGTGTGATCTTAGAGATTGGAGAGAGAAAGAAGATAAGATTTGAGGATATCTTATATGGAAATTCGGTTAACAAACCCAAAAAGTAAATCAAGCAAATAAGGAAACTCTATCAACGCAAGAAATAAGGAAACAACCTATTCTAGCATGCAAGATATCAAAGTTACCAAACACACCAAAACTTAGGGAGCAAGGAAACAAATTTCGGCCAAGGAATTACATTGTAGAAACCGATTGGACTTAGCAAATATGGAAACTTTTGGTTTTTCTTGTGAATGATGACGCGAAAGCAAAGATGGTGGGCAAGAAAAAAAAACTTGTGAACAAGATGCAAACTTGAGTTCGTGACATACAAGACTGTTGGGCTCTGATACCAGTTGATGTGTTCTTGCCTCCGATGACGAGCACACTTGTCAAAGGTTGCACCTTCGATCTAGTCTTGGATGAGAAGTCACAATCCTTCCTTGTCAAACCTGTCGTGGAATCCTTGGGTGCAAACCCTTGTTGTCTTGCACGAAAGGTTGACAAGATTGGTGGCGAAGTGAATAGTGCTTTTAGAGGTTATCGGACACGGTGGTGGTCGATGGCGAACTGATGGAGGACCATCCGGGCCCATAACAAGGAGCCAAGCTAGACGTCTCCAAGATGAGCTAGCCGAGCTCATACTTCAAGTTCCGGTGGAGGTTCCAACGGCCACATCCAAGGCCTTCTCGGTGTCAAGGGTTTCTAGTGGTTGAGTGTAGGGTTTGTCTACACCTTCCACTAATGGAAACCTTCCTTATTTAGCATATCTCAGCCGTGTGGGCTTTTGACATTATTAGACTCGGTTTTGTACTTTTTATTTCCGGTTTAGTTGTTTTAGCATTTTTTAAGAGCCGGTTCACTAGGAACTACTTAAGCTCTTTGTTATTTCCTTTCTTGGCAGCAAACCCATTATTCAAGAACGTATTTCTGAAATAGAAACCTTCCCAAAGGGAGTTTTCGTGAGTTTGCCCAATCCGAGCTAGTTTTGGTCGAGTTGTGACTCACAATTGCTTTCGAGTTATTGATCCAAAGCGACACAAGACATCCTCTTCGTGCTCTTGAAGATTCGTCTTCTTGTTGTGTGAAGTTGTAGAAGACGAGGTTGATAGCTTTAGGAGTGGTGGTTCTTGGATCAACCGATCCAAGGGTTTCCTAATTCGGGCTATTAGTTTCTTCTAGTTCTTTCTTGTTCTTTGTTCTTGTTCTTTCTTTATCTTCTTTCCTTCGGTCGATCCTAACTTTGCTTGTTGTTTTGTTTGTTGGTTCGTTGTACACCAAGGTCGGGCCTCCCTACGGCGATCCCCGTATCAAAGTGGTATCAGAGCCCAGGTTTTGGTGTCAACAATTGTTCTTGCCGAGTTCATCAATTCGGTATTGTGTCTTGTGTCATTTGGTTGTGCCTTGCATAGCCGAATCTGTTTTCTTCCTTCTTGTTGTCTTGTTGAGTCGATTGTGTTGTTGCTTAAGTTTCTAATTGATCTTGTGTTTTGTGGAAGCATTGGCTTGTGTGTGTGTGGAGATCGGACGGTGTCTTCTTACCATCCAAGAATCATTTCTAGCCTAGCCGAAAAACCCTATCTCCGGCCACCACCCTCATCATCACCACCACTACACTAACCGGCCACTAACCCTCCCACAAGACACATACCCTAATCCCCACTACCCTAGCCGGCGTGCTCACCAAGGAGTCCCACGGCTGCCCTAACCAACTCCCATCTCCACTCGGCCATAAACCCTAATTTTGTGGCGTGTGGGTTGAAAGAGTCAACAAGTGCGGCAGCTATCTCCTACAATCAAGGTGTGCCGATTCCTTCCAAGCACCCACTCGGCCTCATCTCCTACAAAGGTGGCGTGTGGGTATAGAAAGAGTCAAACAACCGGTTATCCCCCCTACAATCAAGGCAACAAACTCAATTTTCTTTGTTTCCTTATTTTCTTTTAATTCAATTTCAGTTGTAATTTGAATTTCGAATTTTAGTCAAAAAAAAAAAAAGAGAAGAAAAGAAAATCAGAAAGAGTCAAAAAAAAAAGAAAAAAAAAGATCAATCGTCAAAAAAAAAAAAAAAAGAGAAAGGACGAACATAGCATTGCATTTTATTTCTTTCAAAGCTTAGTCTATACCTTGTATTACATTAATACTTAGGTTAGATTTTAGCCTAAGGTTGTAAGTTCTCAAGTGACAAGCCCTCACGACCAAGCAAGTGCCGCGCCGTGTCATCCCAAGTGCAGCGCCGCGCCCATCCTTGCCGCGCCGCGTCGCCGTTGCCTCGTCGTGCCCCCCCCCCTTGCCGACGCTCGGTAAAAACCCTAAAACCCTAATCTCTCCTTTCCTTGTGACTACCACTGCCCTATCATCACCGATCTCTACGACCACCTTCCGTCTTCTACTAGCACAAGTCAAGGCGAGCTAAGGTAACATCTTGTCCTCTTGAGTTCTTAAAACTTCTCCATTGTTTGTCCATACTAAGCTTTGCATTACATTCGTGCATGGTAGTATTCTTGAGTTAAATTTGTTTGAGTCCCATTAGTTTCCTTGCAACTACATCCTTGTGAGGATCCTTTGTTGAGTCGTTGAGTCTTCTTTTCCATCTTTGTTTGTGTGCCTTTTTTATTGCACTAATTTTCAGTTTATAAGAGTCCATTGTTGAATCTTGCCGATTTCTTCTACTTCACTTTGCATCTAACTTATCTTGGTTGTTAAGTGTTGTTTGAGATCAATTAATTCACGTGAAGTTCTTGAGTTTCCCAACCGGCTGCACTACAAAACTAGTTGAGATTGAGCGAGGGTGAGTGAAACACACGAGAGAAACACTTGTGAGTGTTTGGCTTTGATTCTAACTCTTCACCTAGTTCCGTGTTAGCTTGATTTTGTGTGATGGCAGGAGACGACACCTCAAGTGATCGTGACAATAGGAGTCCCTCACCGGTGCACCCGGACGTGGCTATACTCATCTAGAGACGTCTCAAAGAGCTCCCCAACCAGTCGTGCCACCCCCGGTGACCCTTGTGTCCCAACCACAAGAGACGGTCCCGAATCCAGCCACCGTGCCCTTAGGGGCTTATGCTGAACATGGTGGTCCTTCCGGCGCCAACTTAGTGCCCCTTGGAGGTGGCCGTGCAGTGGGAACCGGCACTGTGAGGAACTCTCCGGTAAGGCATAATTCTCCCCTTGTCCATAGTCATGATAGGCCGAATAGGGTAGCTCCAATGTACCAAGCTGAATTACCACCTCCACGAGAGGTGCCTTTTGTTGCTAACCATCTTAATGAGCCTCAGGATCCGCTTAGGGAAGACGAATTCAATGATGCAGATTATGAGGAAGAAATGTGGAACCAAGGCCAAGGAGGAAGGTTCGGAGGCTACCAAGGACAAGATAGGGGTTACGGCTATTATGAGCCTAGGGGCAGATTTGGGGGTATAGAGGTTATCAAGGTCAACAACCTCGGAGAGAGTTGGAGCAAGACGGTATAGGCAAGATAAAGATCAAGATGCCCGCCTTCGAAGGAAAGTGTGATCCCGACGCCTACATGGAGTGGGAGATGAAGGTGGAGCAAATTTGGAGTTGCCACAACTTCATCGAGGCCAAGAAAGTGCAGCTAGCATCCATTGAGTTTAGCGGCTTTGCCCTAACTTGGTGGAATAACTTGGTCAAGGAGAGACAAAGGGTATTGGATCCCCCGGTTACTACATGGGAGCAAATGAAGGCCCTCATGCGAGCTCGATTTGTGCCACAACACTACTCTAGGGAGCTCAAGCAACGGCTGGAAAACCTCAAGCAAGGGAGTATGAGCATGGAGGAAGCTTACAATGCCATGCTCACGGCTATGGTCCGAGCCAATGTCACGGAAGATGAAGAATCAACCATGGCAAGGTACCTTCGGATCCTTAACCCTTTTATTGCTAACGAGGTCGATATGTATCCATATACAGATTCCACCCAGCTGCTGCATTTGGCCATTAAAGTGGAGAAAAATCAGAAGTACAAGGCTCAGAACCAAGGTGGGCATGCGGCTAGGAACCCTAGCGGCCAGCCGAGTCAATGGCGGGCCCAAACTCAAACCAGGACGAATCCTCCGGCGCAATTTGGTAGGAACCAAGCTCAGTCCATGAGCCAACCTAGGAGCCAAGATGCGCCGAGGAAAAGTGGACCACCAGGAACTCCGCCGCAGTCCAGTGGACGCCAGCCGTCGTCGGCCAATGGCCCTCAGGGGAGTACTTCGACCTTTTCTCCTTCTTCTAGAGCTAGAGATACCATATGTTTTAAATGTCAAGGTCGTGGGCATATGATGAAAGATTGCCCCAATAGTCGAACGTTGGTCATTAACCATCTTGGACTCTATGAATCTGAGTCCGAGGGTGAGGATCAAGGTCCGGCTATTGTTGATGAACCTATGCATGATGTAGATGAGGAAATGGATTGCATTGAATTTGAGCATGGTGAATCTCTAGTTTGTAGGAGGACTTTGCATGTTCAGCCGACCCCTTGTGATGATAACCAAAGAGAAAATTTATTTCATACTAGATGCTTGGTTAAGGGGAAGGTTTGTAATATGATTATTGATGGGGGTAGTTGTTGCAACATTGCTAGCACTGAATTAGTCACTAAATTGCAATTGCATACTTTCCATCACCCTAGGCCCTATAAACTGCATTGGATGAATGAATGTGGAGAGGTTAAGGTGTCTAAGCAAGTTAATGTGACCATAACACTAGGACATTATGTTGATACTATTTTATGTGATGTGGTCCCTATGAATGCTTGTCACATTTTATTAGGACGTCCATGGCAGTTTGATAGGAGAGTAAAGCATGATGGTTATACTAACCGTCATTCTTTTGATTACAAGGGTAAGAATGTGGTACTTAAGCCTATGACTCCTTTGCAGGTGGCTGAAGCATTTGAGAAGAAAAAGGATCAAGAGAAGCCGGTTGAAGCCAAGAAGGGGAGCAAGACCGAGAGCACCTCCAAGGCTAAAACCACTTCTCAAGCATTGCTGGCTTCCAAGGAGGAGTTGAGAGAGTAGCACCTACCACATGACGCCATCCTCATGCTCTTATGAAAGGGTCTCGGCTTGCTAAGTGAGGAGTTGAAGTCTACGCTGCCTAGGAACATCTTAGCTCTACTAGAGGAGTTTCAAGATGTGTTCCCCGAGGAGATGCCACCCGGATTGCCACCTATGAGAGGTATAGAACATCAAATTGATCTAATCCCGGGTGCTACTCTTCCAAACAGGCCGGCGTACAGGATGAATCCCAAGGAGACCCAAGAGGTGCAAGAGCAAGTGAAGGCGTTGCTTGACAAGGGCCATGTGCGTGAGAGCCTTAGCCCTTGTGCCGTGCCAGTGTTGCTAGTGCCCAAGAAGGATGGCACGTGGAGGATGTGCGTGGACTGCCGAGCTATCAACAATATAACCATCAAGTACCGGCATCCGATTCCCCGCCTAGATGACATGCTAGATGAGCTGCATGGAGCCTCGGTCTTCACCAAGATAGACCTCCGCAGCGGCTACCATCAAATAAGGATGAAGGAGGGGGATGAGTGGAAGACCGCCTTCAAAACAAAATTCGGTTTGTATGAGTGGGTTGTCATGCCTTTTGGCTTGACAAACGCTCCTAGTACTTTCATGCGTTTAATGAACCATGTTTTGAGGCATTTCATAGGTAGATTTGTTGTTGTTTATTTTGATGATATACTAATATACAGCAAGTCTATTGAGGAGCACGAGCAACATTTGAGGGAAGTACTCTCTACTTTACGTAGTGCGTGCTTACATGCCAATGAGAAGAAATGTGAATTCTGCACTAATCATGTTTCCTTTCTTGGTTTTGTAGTGAGCTCCAAGGGTCTTCAAGTAGATGAGAGCAAGATAAAGGCGATTCAAGAGTGGCCTACGCCGACCTCAGTGAGCCAAGTGCGGAGCTTCCATGGACTAGCTAGCTTCTATAGGCGGTTCGTGAAGGATTTCAGCACCATCGCTGCCCCATTGACGGAGGTGACCAAGAAGCATTCGGCCTTTGTATGGGAGGAGGCGCAAGAGAGGGCATTCAACGCCCTAAAATGGAGGTTGACGCAAGCCCCTTTGCTGGTGTTACCCGACTTCACTAGGCCATTCGAGGTGGAGTGTGATGCATCCGGGATTGGCATTGGAGGCGTGCTTATGCAGGAAGGTAAACCCGTAGCCTTCTTTAGTGAGAAATTGAAAGGGGCTAGTCTTAATTACTCTACATATGACAAAGAACTCTTTGCCCTATTTAGAGTACTTAAGACTTGGCAACACTACTTGTGGCCTAGAGAGTTTATCTTGCATACGGACCATGAGTCCTTGAAGCACTTCAAGAGCCAAGATAAACTTGATAGACGACATGGTAGGTGGATGGAATTTATTGAGACTTTCCCTTATGTTATCAAATACAAAAAGGGAAAGGACAATGTAGTTGCCGATGCCCTATCTAGGAGATACACCTTGCTTACCACATTAGACTCCAAGGTCTTAGGATTTGCATATATTAAGGAGTTGTATGTGGAAGATGCTGATTTTGGTGCCATCTATAAGACGTGTGTAGATAAGGGTTCATGTGACAAGTTTTACTTGTTTGATGGATTCTTATTTAAAGCTGAAAAAGTGTGCATACCTAGTTGTTCCTTACGTATGTTACTCGTTGAAGAAGCCCATAAGGGTGGTTTAATGGGTCACTTCGGAAGGGACAAGACTTATCATATGCTATGTGCACACTTCTTTTGGCCCCACATGCTTAGGGATGTTGAGCACCTTATTAAGAGGTGTTTGGATTGCCTAAAGGCCAAGTCTAGGTTGCAACCCCACGGCCTATACAGCCCATTGCCCATCCCAAGTGCCCCTTGGGAGGACATCTCAATGGACTTTATCGTGGGGCTGCCTCGGACTAAGAGGGGACGTGATTCTATCTTTGTGGTAGTTGATCGTTTCTCTAAGATGGCTCATTTCATTGCTTGCCATAAGACGGATGATGCATCCAATGTAGCTGATCTCTTCTTTAGGGAAGTCGTGAGGCTACATGGTGTACCCCGTACTATAGTGAGTGATAGGGATGTTAAATTCCTTAGTTACTTTTGGAAGACGCTTTGGGGAAAGCTAGGGACGAGACTCTTGTTCTCTACCTCTAGTCATCCTCAAACGGATGGCCAAACTGAAGTAACTAATAGGACTTTATCAACCCTTCTTCGAGCCATTCTTAAGAAGAACCTTAACGCTTGGGAGGAAGCTCTACCACATGTAGAGTTTGCTTACAATAGGACAGTCCATTCTTCTACTTCATTGTCTCCTTTTGCATGTGTTTATGGTATAAATCCCAATACTCCACTTGATCTTGCTCCTTTTCCTATGAAGGAGCGTGAAAGTTTTGATGCAGGTAAGCACGTGGAATTCATCAAGGAGCTGCATGCAAGGACTAAGGAGAAGCTGGAAGCTTGTGCGGAGCGGAATGCAGCTAGGGCTAACAAGGGACGTAAGAGAGTGATTTTCCAGCCCGGGGATCTCGTTTGGGTGCATTTGAGGAAGGAGCGCTTCCCGGAGCAGCGCAAGTCCAAGCTTGCACCTAGAGGAGATGGGCCATTCAAGGTGCTGCGCCGCGTCGGTGACAACGCCTATGTCCTAGACCTCCCGGACACATATGGTGTGAGTGCCACCTTCAACGTGGCTGATTTGACTCCCTACCATCAACGGGAACGCCAGCCATTCCAAGCTTCATGATCCGTGGACGGATCCTCTCCAAGAAGGGGAGGATGATGGAGGACCATCCGGGCCCATAACAAGGAGCCAAGCTAGACGTCTCCAAGATGAGCTAGCCGAGCTCATACTTCAAGTTCCGGTGGAGGTTCCAACGTCCACATCCAAGGCCTTCTCGGTGTCAAGGGGTTCTAGTGGTTGAGTGTAGGGTTTGTCTACACCTTCCACTAATGGAAACCTTCCTTATTTAGCATATCTCAGCCGTGTGGGCTTTTGACATTATTAGACTCGGTTTTGTACTTTTTATTTCCGGTTTAGTTGTTTTAGCATTTTTTAAGAGCCGGTTCACTAGGAACTACTTAAGCTCTTTGTTATTTCCTTTCTTGGCAGCAAACCCATTATTCAAGAACGTATTTCTGAAATAAAAACCTTCCCAAAGGGAGTTTTCGTGAGTTTGCCCAATCCGAGCTAGTTTTGGTCGAGTTGTGACTCACAATTGCTTTCGAGTTATTGATCCAAAGCGACACAAGACATCCTCTTCGTGCTCTTGAAGATTCGTCTTCTTGTTGTGTGAAGTTGTAGAAGACGAGGTTGATAGCTTTAGGAGTGGTGGTTCTTGGATCAACCGATCCAAGGGTTTCCTAATTCGGGCTATTAGTTTCTTCTAGTTCTTTCTTGTTCTTTGTTCTTGTTCTTTCTTTATCTTCTTTCCTTCGGCCGATCCTAACTTTGCTTGTTGTTTTGTTTGTTGGTTCGTTGTACACCAAGGTCGGGCCTCCCTACGGCGATCCCCGTATCACGAACCCAGTGGTGAGTGTCTGGGTGGTATCGGCGGCGGCGACGATGGATGTCACGATGAGTGTCAAGACAGTGGCGATGGTGAAGTCGATGGCGATGGCGGCTGCGATGGCGAGCGATCGACTGGGTTCAAGTCTGGGCTCGTTGACGACGACGATAGCGATGGTGAGGGTGAGTGTCACAAGCGATGCTAGCGACGGCGACAACGATGGTTGTGGGTTCGATAGTGGGTTTGATGGATCTCTAGGCTTAGCATGGAACATGTCAAGAGATACATCATAATTATTCAAATCAACATTGTTACTTCTACTGTTATTTAGCTGAGTGTGCTCGTCAGTGAACTTTTGTTTCTTAGCATAGTTTCTCACAACATGACCGTTGTGATGTGAATCACAATGCTTCACCTCATGTTGTCAGCCACACACCAAGTTCCCAGGAGGAAGACCAAGACAAGGCCACAAACGGTGTTGAGATCTTGTCGTCGACGCCACCGATACCACCGTTAGGGCAGGCGGGCGATCTGAGCAATGTGGAGGCAAATGAGGCCAACTTCGAGGCACATGAGGCACTAGAGGAGAGTGTCAATATGCCTCAAGGAGCACCGGACAAAGTGTACCCAGCCCCCACAACGCCACTCACCAGATCTGGCGCCCGGGCACTAGCTAGGCTCCAACAAGGCCATGCCGACGTCCACTAGGCCAAAGGCATGATCACCCGGGCCCAAGCAAGGCATCTTCAAGAGGGCATCCAAAGAAACTTTTTGGCACCAGAAGTGCCGAGCCAAATGCTAAATGGCTCGGTGATGGCACTCGTGCAAGTAAGGACCCCGACACCGGGCAATGTCAAGAAGGGAGGACAACGACACTTACCAGGCCACGAGTGTCCAAATGAGGCCAAACTTCTCCCACATTCTTATGACATTTCTACATGCCAATGGATTCAAGGAGTGCCAGGGAATTCGAAGGTTTGCCCGGAGATGGCATTGGCTGACAACGGAAGCCCGACGCCGACAGTGTCATGGCATTGAGAGAAGGCTATCTCACAAACCGCTCGTGCCTTTTCCCCCAAGTTTGGTGATGACATGGCACATTTGATGTTGTCATTTATCTCCAAAATATAAGGCAAATGGCATTGAGATTTGACCAGGCCATTTAGAGCACCACTTTATGTTTTTCCTTAAATGTTTTCAAAGACAATTTAGGTAATTTTTGTGTTTATAAGCTGGCTTGCAGCTACAATGTTTGGCACGTTAAACTTGATCAAATCTTGAGCTTTTGAGCACAAAAGGCCTTTGAGATCCTTTCAGTTTTGCGTCTTTGTTTGGTGTGTTCATCCGATCTTAGTAGAGCGGTTTAAGGTGTGTTCATCCTCGATCCAATCTACGACCCTTCTGGTTATTTTTGGTGCGTTTATCCAAGGGTTTCCAATAGTTTATCCCATCACAAAATCGCCTTCAAATACTTCCAAACGCTCGGCCAACTTTGCTTGTCAAGCGAGTCCACCGCTGACGCCGAGGAGGAATTGGCTTGGAGTTTTGGTGTCGAACTTTCCTTGAAGCTTCAGTTCCTCACAAGGGACACATCATTTGCTATCAGAGCCTCTTTCAAGGTAAGTTCCAATCCAAAATTTGATCTTGAAATTTCAAGGAAATTTTGCCATAGTTTTACCGAGTACTTTCTAGCCACACTTGCAATTATTCCTTTGTTCTTGCTTGAAGTACTCTACAATTGCCTGCCATTTCTAAGGGAAAAGTGACCGTTGTGTCCTCTTAAATACCCATTAATTTGCTAGCATCAAACCAAATCAATCCCATTGAATTGCATGCATTAAACTTGGCATTGAATTCCCCACATTTATAACCACCACTAACCATATTTGGCCACACTTGTTTGGATGCACTTTGTTCTTGTTGCTTATGCTTTTTATGTGACCAATCTATATTATAAGTAGCATAAGTTACGAGAAAAGTGCTTAGTCGTAAGAGAAGAGTGGCTTACGAAGTTGTTAAGTGTTTTGTTGTGTTAATTGCATTTAGAAGTAAGTCAAAGTTGTAAGGGAAAACTTGCCCACGTATTAAAAAAAAGCTCTAGAAAAAAAGGTTTGAACCAGAAATACCCGGCCTAAGACAAAAGGGACAACCTTAGAAAGAGTGGTCAAACCAAGAAAAAAGAGAGCAAATGAAGAAGAGTTGTTTTGTGTCTAAAACAAGAGTTTGTAAGGGGTTAAGTACCTAGTAGCTTTCTTGTGTGACTTATCTATATTTTGACTTGCATAACGTGTACAATTTGATATTGAATAAAGTACAACCATCTTGTCAAAAACACCACTCCCAGCCTGATGTGTTCTTGCCTCCGATGACGAGCACACTTGTCAAAGATGACACCTTGGATCTAGTCTTGGGCGAGAAGTCACAAGCTTTGCCTTGTCAAGCCTTCCGTGGAACCCTTGGGTACGAACCCTTGTTGTAATTGCACGAAAGGTTGACAAGAGGTGGCGAAGGTGAACAGTAACTTTAGAGGTTATTAGACACGGTGGTGGCCGATGGCGAATCCGGTGGTGAGGGTCTGGGTGGTATCGGTGGTGGCGACGATGAGTGTCATGACAGCGAAGACGACGGCGATGGTGAAGTCGATGGCGATGGCGATGGGTGTGGCAAGCGATCGACTGGGTTAGTGTTTGGGCTCGTTGGCGACAGCGATAGCGATGGCGAGGGTGGATGTCACCAGCAATGCTAGCAACGGCGACAGCGATGGATGTGGGTTCGATTGTGGGTTCGATGGATGCGATTGTGATGGCAAAGGCGGAAGCGGTTGAATGGATGGTATTAGTGTGTGAGTTGGGGATAGATGACTTGAAAGGACAAGTCTTTTTGCCGTAGCGTCGGCGCGGAGTGAAGGGAGATGCGAAGGAAGACTTTGCTTGAGGGTTCAAGCGGTTGCCGTAGCGTCGGCGCGGGTGAAGGGGATGTGAAGATAAAGGGTGACGTCCGATCAAGGGTAGAAGGATAAACACTCTACTAAAGCCTTGATTAAAATTGAACGTAAGTAAAAACAATAACAAAGTTGAACTTAAATACTATAGGCGAGAACTCGGATGGGCCGAGTCGAGCCTAGTGGGCTAGCCCATGCAACATGCAATAGGCACACACCCTAAATATGGAAATAAATATAAAAGGAATCATTCTAAAACAAGAAAAATACCAAAAGTAGAAATGTCTCAAATACAAGTGTTCAACCCGGTGGCGGTGAGGCAATGGACGCAGACACTGGGAGCGGCGACGATGATGAGTCCACTGGCTCGGCAGTGGGTGCACCCGATGCCGGCAGCGATGGGCTCGATACTCCGATGTTGATGGTGGCGAGGACGACGAGTCTGGGTTCGGTCTCCAGGCTTCCTTGGCCAGCGATGACGCCAGTGACTAGCGAATGCACGGCGTCGGGGATGGCCTTGGACCTGGACCTTGTCATTGGGCCCTTTGATCGAAGGCTCAAGGCTTGCTCTTCCTCTGTGGCCGTCTTGGGAGGTGGGATCACATCACCCTCCCCCACTTGGCTGTGAAGCGTCCCCGCTTCACCATCATCAAACTCAGGCTCAACATATGGTGTCAAGTCCGCGACGTTGAAGGACGCATGGACTCCAAAATCTGGGGGGAGCTCGAGTTGATAGGCATTGTCCCCTATGGCCTTGATGACGCGGAATGGACCATCTCCGCGTTGTGGCAATTTGTGCTTGCGCCACGAGGGGAATCTCTCTTTTCGCAGATGCACCCAGACGAGGTCTCTAGACGTAAAAATGACGCGGTGGCGGCCATAATTCTTTTGCGAGGCCCTCCTATCCAATTGTTCGCGTGTCTTGTAATGGATCTCTTGCACTTGCTCGGCGTGATTGGCGGTGGAGACGTGCACTGGGTCTCGGAGTGGGCGCGGCGACAAATCCAGCGGCGTCAAGGGGTTCCTTCCATAGACCACTTCGAACGGTGTCAACTTGGTCGCCGTGTGCCTGCATATATTGTAACAAAACTCGACAAGAGATAGTTAGTCCTCCCAACGCCTAGGTTGGCTTTTAGCATGGTGCGAAGAAGGGCTCCTATGGTTCTATTCGTGACCTCAGTTTGGCCATCGGTCTGTGGGTGGTAGCTAGTGGAAAATAGAAGCTTAGTGCCTAGCTTACCCCAAAGTGTTCTCCAAAAAGGACCAACAAACTTAGAATCCCTATCACTAACAATGGTCCGTGGGACTCCAATTAGACGCACCACATGCTCAAAGAATAAATCTGTAATCTCACTAGCACTATGGGTTGTCTTACAAGCTACAAAATGTGCCATCTTAGAAAACCTATCTACAATCACAAAAATAGAGTCTTTACCTCGTCTAGAGAGGGGCAAACCCGTGATGAAATCCATAGAAAGGTCTTCCCAGGGGGCATTGGGCACGAGTATGGGCGTGTATAGGCCATGTGGGCTAGACTTGGCTTTTGCCCTTTGGCATGTCACACAACTCCTACAATAGCGGGTCACCTGGTGGGTCATATGAGGCGAGAAAAAATGTTCTCTAAGCGCGGCCAAGGTCTTGCTAATTCCAAAATGTCCACGGTTGTCGTGTGCTTCCTGTATCAAAAGGAGCCTAATGAAGGACCTAGGGATGCATAATCGGCCAACCATGTACAAATAACCCTCAGAGATAAAATATGACTCAAACTCACGTAGTCTAAGGCAATGCTCAAATATAGGGGCAAAGAAAGGATCAATAGCATATAATTCTATAATCAAAGCAAAGCCTAGAATCTTAGTTTGCACATGAGTCAAGAGAACGTACCTGCGAGGAGAGCGTCGGCCACAACGTTCTATTTTCCCTTCTTGTGGACCACGACATAGGGAAATGTCTCAAGAAACTCCACCTAACGAGCATGGCGTCAGTTAAGGTGGGCTTGGCTCTTCAAATAGCTCAAGGCGGCATGGTCGTTGTGGATGACAAATTCACGTGACCAAAGATAATGTTGCCATGTCTTTAGCACACGTACGCGGGCATATAACTCCTTGTCATAGGTGGGGTAGTTGAGTGTGGCCCCGGTGAGCTTCTCACTGAAAAATGCAATGGGCCTCTTCTCTTGGTATAGCACACCACCAATGCCTACGTCTGAGGCATCACACTCCACCTCAAAGTGCTTGGCGAAGTCGGGGAGCTGAAGCAATGACGCGTGGCACAAGGCATGCTTCAAGGCCGAGAAGGCCTTCTCATGAGCCTCAAGCCAAGTGACTGTGGTCCCCTTCTTCGTGAGCCCGTGCAAAGGCGTTGTAATGGAACTGAAATCTCTCACAAAGCGCCGATAGAACCCGGCGAGGCCAAGGAAACTCCTCACCTGGGTGGGCGTCGTCGGCGTTGGCCAATCCTTGATGGTCTTGACTATTTGTTCGTCGACACGCAAACCATCCTTACTCACAACATATCCAAGGAAGTTTGTAGTGTCTGAGCAGAAGTGACACTTGCCAAGGTTGGCGAATAGGCTCTCATGTCGAATGCAAACAAGCACAAGGCGTAGGTGATCGACGTGCTCCTCAAGGCTGCGTGAGTACACAAGGATGTCATCGAAATAAACGACAACAAACTTGCCCTCAAGACGTGGTTCATCAAGCGCATGAAGGTGTTGGGCGCGTTGGTGAGCCCAAAAGGCATGACAAGCCACTCATAGAGCCCATACTTGGTCTTGAAGGCGGTCTTCCACTCATCACCTTCTTTCAAATCAATCTTGGAGAAGAGAGTCGCGCCGTGTAGTTCATCAAGCATGTCGTCTAGGCGTAGTATTGGGTGCCTATACTTGACGGTGTCTCGTTTATGGCGCGACAATCAACACACATTCTCCACGTGCCATCTTTCTTGGGCACAAGGATCACGGGCACAACACAAGGGCTTAAGGATTCCCTGACATAGCCGCGATCCAACAATTCTTGCACCTGGCGCTGCAGCTCTTGGGTCTCCTCAGGGTCGGTGCGGTAAGCGGCGCGATTGGGCAAGGATGCACTAGGCACCAAGTCAATTTGGTGCTCAATGCCTCGCAATGGAGGTAGCCCCTGTGGCAACTCATGTGGGAAGACGTCGTCGAAGGCGGCGAGCAACGCGACGACTGCAGGCGGAAAAGACGCGGCACGCAACGACGCTAGGATGCATGGAGTTGGCACAAGTAGAAAACATGGAACTTTCCCAGGCAAAGAAGCAGTGAGCTCACTGGGCCTGGCCAAAAGTAGTCTGTGCTCACAACGGCCTTGCAAAGGTGGCGTCTGCGGCGATCGAACGGCCAACTGGGTCGATGGCGAGGCGCTGGATGATTTTTTTGAGGCACTGGGTGTGTGGACACCTGTGCTCGAGCCAGAATGTGGAGAACATGGCCAAGCCTCTAGAGTGCCTTTCCTGTGCTTTCTAGTGACAGCAGAAGCGACGCCATCACGATCCAGATGGGCACTGGGTGGCCCACCCATGGCGTTCCTCTTATTAGGACCAGTGCTAGTTGACGACGAAAAATTGCCATAATTCGATGCGTTTTGCTTCTGGAGTGCCTTTGGGGACTCGTTTGGCCTTGTAGCGGCGGCCTCAATGGCCTTTTGGCGATCACGCTCAACCTGGTCCTGTAATATCTCATGGGGAGACATTGGATGCAAAGTGACGCACTTCCCATAGTAATTAAACACATAAGTGTTCAAATAGCCATCATGGAGCATGCGCCTGTCGAATTGCCATGGGCGCCCAAGCAAAATATGGGTGGCGTCCATTGGAATCACAGTATTGACCTATGGAAAAAGAAAGTAAGCATTGTCGTGATATTGTGTTACCTGGACTAGAAGAAATCCACTGGAGTGCATACGGCAATGGGTGAGGCGTCGTTGGCAATTTGAAGTGCGTCATGACCTTCTCATTCACAATGTTTGCACATGATCCTCCATCAATAATAACACTCAAGGAAGCCGTTTGGACGAGTGCCCTTGTGTGGAACAAGTTCTCTTGTTGGTCGCTTAAGCTTGCTTCGTTGACGGTGAGGAGTCACCGTGTGACTAAGCTCAGAGGCGTGCCCACATACAGTGAAGCAGGCTCGCAGTCGTAGGCGTCCTCATCTTCCTCATTGCCCTCGTCAATGGGCTCGAGAGTGGGCTCTTCCTCTTCGAAGGACTCATAGCCGGCGGCGGCTGTGGAGAAGAGCACTTTCCTAGCATTGGGGCAATCCTTCTTGTAGTGTCCTCGGCCACCACACTTGTAGCATTCGAGATCGCGCGCGCGATCTGTGCCCACTGGAGGCTGTCTGGGCACGCTGGCGCGCGGCGCTGTGTTTGGCGTCGAAGGCTTCGGCTTTGCACCTTGGCTCGACGCGGCTGTGGAACTAGCATTGGGACGCACATTAGTAGAAGGTAAAGCACTAGGGTTAGAACAATACCTGGTTTGGCCACTTTGCCAAGTGTATGACTTTCGGCGATTGAGTTGGGCATGGATTTGCATCGCCGTGTGTGTCAACGTATTCAAGTCTTTGATTGGCAAGATTTCGAGTTGATCACGGATGGGAGTGTTCAAGCCACTCAAGAACTTGGTTCTCAACGTTGATGGTGCAACACTAATGTTGGCCTTGTAGTACATGTCCTCTAAGGCGGAGAAGAACTCTAGTGGAGTCTTAGAGCCTTGGCGAGCCATGGCTATCTCCATGTGCATTTGGTTGCGATAATCCGGAGGCACATACTTCTTCGTCATGACATACACCAAGCACAAAGAACAACAACCAAGAAATCACTAATCAAGTTCACAAAGTTCACGTAGGATAGGGCTTGTTTTGGCTTGCCGTGAGGGCGGCTAGGCTAGGCTAGTCACAAGAGATGGTGTGAGAAGCAAGTCGTCAATCAAACACACAAGAACAAATTGAAACCCTAAACCACTTAAACAAAGCAACCAAACTAGCAAGACAATACCTTCTAGGAAGTTCACCTAGACGGCGGAGGGGTAGAGAAGTGAGCCTAGACCGTAGCGATCGGGTTAGGGTTGTCTTATTTTGGCTTTCCCTAACTTAGAAGTTATTATTTTATTTTTTTTGAATATCCAACTGGATTATCTTTTTTTTTAATAATATCCAAATATCTTATCTTTTGCTTGAAGATATCGGATTATAAAAGGAAAAGAAAATCGGTCTAAGTAACATGAAGGATCACGCGTGTGATCTTATAGATTGGAGAGAGAAAGAAGATAAGATTTGATGATATCTTATAAGGAAATTCGGCTAACAAACCCAAAAAGTAAAGCAAGCAAATAAGGAAACTCTATCAACGCAAGAAATAAGGAAACAACATATTCTAGCATGCAAGATATCAAAGTTACCAAACACACCAAAACTTAGGGAGAAAGGAAAAATTTTCGGCCAAGGAATTACCTTGTAAAAACCGATTGGACTTAGCAAATATGGAAACTTTTGGTTTTTCTCAATGATGATGATGCGAAAGCAAAGATGGTGGGTAAGAAAAAAAAATTGTGAACAAGATGCAAATTTGAGTTCGTGACTTACAAGACTGTTGCGCTCTGATACCAGTTGATGTGTTCTTGCCTCCGATGACGAGTACACTTGTCAAAGGTGACACCTTGGATCTAGTCTTGGGCGAGAAGTCACAAGCTTTGCCTTGTCAAGCCTGTCGTGGAACCCTTGGGTGTGAACCCTTGTTGTAATTGCACGAAAGGTTGACAAGAGGTGACGAAGGTGAACAATAACTTTAGAGGTTATCAGACACGGTGGTGGCCGATGGCGAACCCGGTGGTGAGGGTCTGGGTGGTATCGGCGGCGGCGACGATGAGTGTCACGATGAGTGTCACGACAGCGAAGACGACGACGATGGTGAAGTCGATGGCGATGGGTGTGGCGAGCGATCGACTGAGTTAGTGTCTGGGCTCGTTGGCGACAGCGATAGCGATGGCGAGGGTGGATGTCACCAACGATGCTAGCGACGGCGACAACGATGGATGTGGGTTCGATTGTGGGTTCAATGGATGCGATTGCGATGGCAAAGGCGGAAGCAGTTGAATGGATGGTGTTGGTGTGTGAGTTGGGGATAGATGACTTGAAAGGACAAGTCTTTTTGCCCTAGCGTCGGCGCGGAGTGAAGGGAGATGCGAAGGAAGACTTTGCTTGAGGGTTCAAGCGGTTGCCATAGCGTCGGCGCGGGTGAAGGGGATGCGAAGATAGAGGGTGACGTCTGATCAAGGGTAGGAGGATAAACACTCTACTAAAGCCTTGATTAAAATTGAACGTAAGTAAAAACAATAACAAAGTTGAACTTAAATACTATAGGTGAGAACTCGGATGGGCCGAGTCGAGCCTAGTGGGCTAGCCCATGCAACATGCAATAGACACACACCCTAAATATGGAAATTACTATAAAAGGAATCATTCTAAAACAAGCAAAATACCAAAAGTATAAATGTCTCAAAAACAATGTCAAAACAGAGGCAAATAAACCTCTAAGTGTTCAACCCCATGGCGGCGAGGCAATGGACACAGACACTGGGAGCGGCGGCGACGATGAGTCGACTGGCTCGACAGTGGGTGCACCCGGTGCCAACAGTGATGGGCTCGATACTCCGATGCCGATGGTGGCGAGGACGACGTGTCTGGGTTCGGTCTCCGGGCTACCTTGGCCAGCGATGACGTGAGTGACTAGCGAGTGCACGGCATCGGCGATGGCCTTGGACTCGGACCTTGTCACTGGGCCCTCTGAGCGAAGGCTCATGGCTTGCTCTTCCTCTGTGGCTGTCATGGGAGGTGGGATCACATCACAGCCCAAACCCTAGTACTCGGTAAAGCTTGCAGTTTTCTGCTTGTGGTGTCAAGCTCTTCTGTAGGACTTCCTAGAGGGGGCCGAGATCAAGTGTGTGTGAGCCTAAGAGGCTTTGGAAGCGGCTTGGAAACAAGTCACTAAGAGGCAAGACTTTGAAGAAAGAAGAAGGTCGTGCGAAGGATAAGACAAGGAAGTCACTTGGAGATACTTCATCCTTACCTTGTGAATTCATTTTTAGACTGATTTGTGTGTTGTTTGCCTTGTGTTTGCTATGTCTATACAGGGAGACAAGTGAAATAGTCTCATGGACGGCGATGGTGAAGACAAGTCTCTCACGATTAGGGATATCAAAGCCTTGTTCGAAAGGACTCGGTTGGATCTCCTACAAGCAATGGATGTGAAGCTAGAGCAACGGCTAGGCAACCCTCGTAGGAGTCACACCTCAACCCAGCCAAGCTCACCAAAGCAAAGAAAGTTCCAAGAGAGCTTTCGAGAGGAAGGGCCTTCACACCAAGCCGGGGAAAGTACCAATTTGTTGCGTCCTTCTACGGGCCACGACCACATCCTTGATGACATGGAGAACCCCTTCTCCCTTGATGTTATCAATCAAGCCCCAACACGGCCATTTGCGCAGACCAATGCCCATATGCTCGAGAGGATGAAGAGGTAGGAGGATAAACACTCTACTAAAGCCTTGATTAAAATTGAACGTAAGTAAAAACAATAACAAAGTTGAACTTAAATGCTATAGGCGAGAACTCGGATGGGCCGAGTCGAGCATATTGGGCTAGCCCATGCAACATGCAATAGGCACACACCCTAAATATGGAAATAACTATAAAAGGAATCATTCTAAAACAAGCAAAATACCAAAAGTAGAAATGTCTCAAAAACAATGTCAAAACAGAGGCAAATAAACCTCTAAGTGTTCAACCCGATGGCGGCGAGGCAATGGACACAGACACTGGGAGCGGCGGCGACGATGAGTCGACTGGCTCGGCAGTGGGTGCACCCAGTGCCGGCAGTGATGGGCTCGATACTCCGATGCCGATGGTGGCGAGGACGATGAGTCTGGGTTCGGTCTTCGGGCTGCCTTGGCCAGCGATGACGTGAGTGACTAGCGAGTGCACGACGTCGGCGATGGCCTTGGACTCGGACCTTGTCACTGGGCCCTCTGAGCGAATGCTCATGGCTTGCTCTTCCTCTGTGGCCGTCATGGGAGGTGGGATCACATCACAGCCCAAACCCTAGTACTCGGTAAAGCTTGCAGTTTTCTGCTTGTGGTGTCAAGCTCTTCTGTAGGACTTCCTAGAGGGGGCCGAGATCAAGTGTGTGTGAGCCTAAGAGGTTTTGGAAGTGGCTTGGAAACAAGTCACTAAGAGGCAAGACTTTGAAGAAAGAAGAAGGTCGTGCGAAGGATAAGACAAGGAAGTCACTTGGAGGTACTTCATCCCTACCTTGTGAATTCATTTTTAGACTGATTTGTGTGTTGTTTGCCTTGTGTTTGCTATGTCTATATAGGGAGACAAAGGAAATAGTCTCATGGACGACGATGGTGAAGACAAGTCTCTCACGATTAGGGATATCAAAGCCTTATTCGAAAGGACTCGGTTGGATCTCCTACAAGCAATGGATGTGAAGCTAGAGCAACGGCTAGGCAACCCTCGTAGGAGTCACACCTCAACCCAGCCAAGCTCACCAAAGCAAAGAGAGTTCCAAGAGAGCTTTCGACAGGAAGGGCCTTCACACCAAGCCGGGGAAAGTACCAATTTGTTGCGTCCTTCTAGGGGCCACGACCACATCCTTGATGACATGGAGAACCCCTTCTCCCTTGATGCTATCAACCAAGCCCCAACACGGCCATTTGCGCCGGCCAATCCCCATATGCTCGAGAGGATGATGAGGTGGCCTTACCAACGGCCGACTAGTCCACTCTTGAACAACAAGAACATCCAGAAGGGGCTAGAAGACAAACAATGCCGCCACGCGCGCAAGGGCCTAGCACTTTGCCTTTAGCCAAGCAGATGCAGCTAGGGCTCAAGAGAGGGAGCCACATCATGGCATCAAGATTTCCATCCAGCCCTATGCAGGCACGTTAGATCCAGAGGCCTACCTTGATTGGGAGGCCAAAACTGAGGCCATTTTTTACTACTACGGCTACACTGATGTGCAAAGGGTGGTCATTGCCACTATCCACTTTTCCGAATTTGCCTACTCTTGGTGGCTTGAAGACAAAAAGGAGAGATCCTACCACAACTACCCACCCATCACCACGTGGGAGGAGCTCAAGGAGGCCATGTGGTTTCGGTTTGTGCCTCAATACTTCCAATACCGAATCCAAGTCAAATTGGAGAGAGTAAAGCAAGGGAACCAGACACCAGAAGAATTTTACAAGGAGTTAAAGCACTTGGTATTTCGCTCCAATGTTCACTTCCCCGAGGGCTATCTAGTGTCCAATTTCACCACGGGATTAAATCCTGACGTGGGCCAAGTGGTGGAGATGCAATTGATGTGCGTAAAATCACAAACCAGGACCTCTTTCAGTACAAGGTGAAGGGCACCAAGATCTCCTGTTTAGGAACTTCTTGGCTAGACTCTCAAGAAGACACTCTAATGTGTTTTGGGTTGTTTTTGGGTATTGGCTTGATGGAGATTGGACTGAAAAGGGAAATGGATATAACTCTTCATGAAAGAGATTCACGAAGAGTTTGGGATAAGCATCTCAGGATCCTTGGATGCGACTCACCAAGAACCACAAGACGAGATTGGTTTCTCATGAATATAACTTACCATGATCAAGCAATCGCCTTTGGATATGACACACCAAAGGGGTGTTTCGGATATGACTCACCGAAACAAGACTAAGGATTTCGAGGATAGGCACCACCTCGGAAACCATCGTCCATGAAGCTTAAGATGAGCAAACACTCTCGTTTATAATCTCCAAATCAAGCTTAAAGAAAATACAATGCTCGGCCACCTATAAATAGGTGCCAAATGAATTAAAGGAAATTACATAAATACTCCACTAAACTACCCACTAACCTAAGCATGACTTAGGCCACTAGATAGACCCATTACTTAGAGCACTATTCTAATTTATAGAAATGCTGAAAATAACAAATAAAACAACATCAAACAACATGGAATAACGTCTTCAACATAAGAGCACGTGGACTTCTACTTCACTTGATGGGCGTCGGCTTGGAGGTGTCAAGATGGGGCCTAGGGTCACATCAGCAATGGTTTGGAGTGCATGTGCAATTGAGGAGGTGCTCCACTATGCCACCCAAGTTTATCAAAATTTGCAACAGAGGAAGAGTTCCACAAGTTCTCGGCCATGGGGCTCCACCTCAAGCTCCAACACCGTGCCAACTGCCCCTAGGCGCCAAGAGAACAAGCCGGACCTAGCCAAGGCTCCACCTAGGAGAGAAGGCCAGCCGCCTAGCCAAGGCCCCAAAAAGGAAGACAACTCTCACACTAGAGATGTCAAGTGCTACAAGTGCTTGGGACGTGGCCATTATGCTAAGGACTGCCCTACACGGAAGCAAGTGCTCTTAAATGAACATGGTGACTATGTGTCGGAGGATGAAGATAAAGTCCTAAAAGAGGAGGTTGACACTCAAAATGAAGAAGAAGAGGTCCATGTCACGGCGGCCATAGGAGATTGCTTTGTGGTCAAGAGGACCTTAGTGCTAGTGATGTGTCGCCTATGCCTTCTCAACGTGAAACCATTTTTCACACAAGGTGTCACATCCATAGAAAATTTTGTAGTGTGATTGCTGATGTAGGCTCGTGCTGCAACATTATAGACCAAGAGGTGGTTAAGAGGTTCAACTTCAAGACCACACCTCACCATCAACCCTACACGCTCAATTGGCTCAATTCCTCCACTCCACTCAAGGTACAAGCTCAAGCTTTAATTTGGTTTTCCATTGGAGCTTACAAGGATGAGGTGCGTTGTGATGTGTTGCCCATGACAGCGTGCCACTTACTACTTGGGCGGCCGTGGCAATATGACTGAGGGGTGATCCACCAAGGGGTCACCAATGAGTATTCTTTCCACATGGCTGGAAAGAAGATTACTCTTCACCCAATGGCGCCTCATGAGATCATGGCCGACTACGTGGCCAATGAGCAAAGAAGAAACCCAAAGAGCCACGGAAAATGAGGTAACAAAAAGACTCCTTTTGAGGTTGTGTATGGACGCAATCCAATCACCCCTCTTGACATGGTGCAAGAGCTGCACAAGACCACCAGGGAGATGGCAAGAACCATGCCAAATTTGTGCAAGAGTTGCATAAGGCCACCAGGAAGAAGTTTGAGGAGTGCATGATGCAATATGTGAAGCAAGCTAATAAAGGAAGAAAGGAAGTCATCTTTGAACCTGGCGACTTAGTGTGGATCCATTTAAGAAAAGAGAGATTTCCTACACTTAGGAACTCTAAGCTCAAGCCAAGAGGCGATAGACCTTTCGAAGTGGTTAAAAGAATCAACAAGAATGCATACCAAATTGATTTACCTAATGTTTATGGTGTGCCAGATGTGTTCAATGTTGCAGATTTGAAGCCTTTCCTAGTGGATCAAGAAGAAGACGAGGGAGAGCAAGAAGATTCGAGGTCGAATCTTTCTCAAGAGAGGGAGGAAGATGTGAATCACAATGCTTCACCTCATGTTGCTAGCCACACACCAAGTGCCCAGGAGGAAGACCAAGACAAGGCCACAGATGGCGCTGAGATCTTGTCGCCGATGCCACCGATACCACCGCTAGGGCAGGCGGGCGATCTGAGCAACATGGAGGCAAATGAGGCCAGCTTCGAGGCACATAAGGCACTGGAGGAGAGCGTCAATATGCCTCAAGGAGCACCAGACAAAGTGTACCCAGGCCCTACTGCGCCACTCACCAGATCTGGCACCCGGGCACTAGCTAGGCTCCAACAAGGCCACACCGACGTCCACCAGGTCAAAGGCGTGATCACCCGGGCCCAAGCAAGGCGTCTTCAAGAGGGCATCCAAAGAAGCCTTTTGGCACCAGAAGTGCCGAGCCAAATTGATGTGAATCGGCATTCGCATCAAGAGCATTCAACGTCACCACCATCAGCGCTGGCGTCACCTCTAGGGCATGAAGAAAGACGCGGCGAAGTTCCTACAATTGAGGCCCCTTTTGCACACAAGGCTAATTCAGGTGTCGATGTGCCAACTACCTCAACGGCGCCCATCAAACCTCTCACTTGTGCGGGCGTCCGAGCATTGGCACGCATGGAACAAGCTAAGGCCGTGACTCACCAGGCCTTGGGTGTGCTCACGCGTTCCTAAGCCAAGAAGGTGCTCAAGGACCTCCAAAGAAGGCTATTAGCTCAAGGAGTGCCTGGCCAAACGCTCGACGCCTCGGTGACCTTGCTTTGCCAAGTGAAGGCGCCGACACAAGAAGGAGAGTTGCGGCACTCACCGAGCCCATCTACCCCAACCGGTCTCCAACTCCTCCTACAGCCCTCATGGACCCAAAGAGTGCCAAGGGACTCAGGTTGGCCGAGCAAAGTGGCTGAGTGCCCGATGGACCAGCGATAGCCACATCTTGACATCCACAGCGTCGTCGTCGGTAATGTCATGACATTCCAACCAGAAGATCTCCCAGATGCCTCGTGCGTTTGGGCTGAGTGTTGGTGGGCTTCTTCCTGATGATGTATAGGCCTACATATCCCAAATTCAGCTTAAACGGAGTCGTTTTGCCCTGTTGCTGCCGAGGGCCTGTTTTAGAACATTAGTAGACTACTTAAGGGTTTTTGGCTTTAGTTTTTAGCCATGTTTTAGCATACATTTTGATTAAGTGTTTCCAGAGAAAACACTCTCAAAAACTCTAAAGCCTGAACGTCTTATTTGGTGTGTTTATCCAAATTCTGGTGGTTAAGATCTAAGTGCGTTTATCTTAGTTTTTGCCCTCGAAATCTAGTGAACTTGTTGGTGAGTTTATCCAACAATTTCAGTAACCTATCCATCACATTCATCCTCCCAACATCCATCTCAAATCGCCTCTCAATCGCTCTTTCGAAGTGGTTTCCAAGACCCTTCTCGGTTCGCACATCGCAAGGCTTGATCATCGGTGGCTTGGACGGCAGAACTACCTTGGACCAGTTCGGATCCGTGCTTGGGCCATATCATTTGGTATCAGAGCCTCCTTCAAGGTTAGTATCCAATTTCCAAGTTGTTTCCATAAGAAAAGCTTGCGATTTTCACCTTTTGTCTCTAGCCGAGTAGTTGGAGGAGAAGAAGAAATTAAGAGGGAGACGTTGGCTGAGATCAGTTGGAGGAGAAGAAGAAATTAAGAGGGAGACGTTGAGGGCTGCCACCAAAACGTAACCTTATTTGGCCTTTAATCTTGTTTAAATTCTGCAATCAATTCGGACATTTAATGCTCTTAACTCAGCCTTGACCCAAGTTACATTACAATTCTTTCCTTTCTTGGCTTAGCTACATTTGTATGCTGCATGAAATATCTTATAGAGCTTTCTCAAGTGTCATAAAAGGAAAGGGACTTAGTCTCTAGCTTGTTTTTGGACTTTAGTTACGTGACCAAGTGAACCGTGTGGAATTTTTTTTTATTGTATCTTGGAATTCGTCAAAGTTGTGATCAGTTGTAATACTTAGCATCGTTTATACATATAAAAAAAAGAATCAAACTCGAGAAAGACAAGGCAAAAGCCAGAAAAAGTCGAGTTCTTATTTCTGAAATTTCTTTTCTTTTCTTTTTGTCGTGTCTAAGGTCCTTGAATTGGTGAAGGGTTGAGTTCTTATTACTTTTGTGCACTTGAGATAGGCTTAAAAATCTTGACTAAGTGTAGCATACGTGTGAAGTTAAGTCTTTTGACCAAACACCATTCCTAGCCTTGACCCCAATTGGTGAAATCTTGTAGCTTTCCTTATGGTTATCAACTTGATTATTGTGACTACTCTTGGAAAGGTGTTTTGCCTTTTGATTGTGTCCAAGCTAGGTGGGACGTGGAGACTCCTCATCCGTTGAGAAGCCAAGAGAAGTTGGTCCACCGAGGTAAACATTCCAACTCTTCAATTCAGTTTTTGGACTAATCATTTTCTTTGAGTGTCTTTGTAGTATGGTTGGTGGCAAAGACAAAGTGATCGAGGAAGAGCTAAGTGACACCGTGAGTTACCCCTTCACCGAGGACGTGACCAAGGATGTAGTCGTCCAATGGGACATGCCCCCAATCTTTGATGAGTACGGAGAAGATGATGATTTGTTGTTAGACCCTATGGCCATGAGCGAGAGTTTGGTGAATCAAGAAGTTATTGGGAGCAAAGAGGCCAAAGAAGATAAAGAAGAAAAAAGTCTTGCAACCGCTACCATTGGAGAAGGCTTTGTGATCTCTAAGGTGAAAGAAGAGCCTTTTGATCCAAGGTATGACTCCTATGCAAACATGGAAACAATTTATGATGGAGATGAACTTTTGGAGATGCCTCTTATGTTTGAAGAAGAAAAGTTTTCGGAGGTGCCTTTTGTAGAGCCCACACCCATGGTTGACTATGGCCAACGAGAGAAAAGCTTCCACCACCTATGTGCCATTGCTGGCCATGACCAACCTTTCTTAGCTTTGGTTGATAGCGGAAGTCATCAAAATGTGATCTCTAAATCCGTGGTTCAAATGTTAGGTCTTGTGACTCAACCACAAAATCCACCCATTGTGATAGGATGGGTGAATGAGGGCCATAAGATCAATGTGGATAAGAAGGTTCATGTGAGCTTTAGCTTGGGAGCCTATTCAGATTGTGCGACATTTGTTGTGATGCCCACACGTGCATTTGATCTCATCTTAGGGCGACCATGGCAGTTTGACCTCAACGTCATCCATGAAGGCCACCTCTATGTGAATCATGTGTACAAAGATAAAGTGTGGTACCGGTTGGAGGCCATGAGTTTGGAAGCATTGAAGGAGGCTAGAAGGCGTTCCAAGAGCTTGGTGCATAAGAAGAAGAAACAATGGGTATTCAAACTACCCCATGAGCTTTGCAAGGCATCTGAACCCAACGTGAAGAGTCAAGTCTGTGCCCTCAAGTCATCCATTGTCTTCAAACCTCCCGAGATGATCAAGCCGTTCACAAAAGAAAAGGGAGTCTTCTTGCCTATTACTTATGCCTTACATATGAGTTTAAGGGCACACTTTCGAAGCTATCATGTGTATCTCTTTTATTTGCTTGGAATTTTGTCTAGTCATTCCCATGCTATTCATCCAAGTGAAATTCCTGGAGATAGGTTGCATATTAAGAAGGGTAGTACACTCAAAAACATATTTGTGCATTTTAGGAGAGTACATACAATTATGACAAGGGCAAGAGACTTTGTGTACTTAGGCATTTTTGAGAAACCTTGCTATTTAACGTTTGTTGGTGTAGGTCGTGTGGATTCGTGGTCGAATCTTTCCTAAGGGGGGGAGGATGATGCGAATCGGAATTCGCATCAAGAGCATTCAACGTCACCACCATCAGCGTCGGCGTCACCTCTAGGGCATGAAGAAAGACGCGGCGAAGTTCCTACAGTTGAGGCCCCTTTTGCACACAAGGCTAATTCAGGTGTCGATGTGCCAACTACCTCAACGGCGCCCAACAAACCTCTCACTCGTGCGGGCGCCCGAGCATTGGCACGTGACTCACCAGGCCCCGGGCATGCTCACGTGTTCCCATGCCAAGAAGGTGCTCAAGGACCTCTATAGAAGGCTATTAGCTCAAGGAGTGCCTGGCCAAACGCTCGACGCCTCGGTGACCTTGCTTTGCCAAGTGAAGGCGCTGGCACAAGAAGAAGAGTTGCGGCACTCACCGAGCCCATCTACCCCAACCGGTCTCCAACTCCTCCTATAGCCCTCATGGACCCAAAGAGTTCCAAGGGACTCAGGTTGGCCGAGCAAAGTGGCGGAGTGCCCGGTGGACCAGCGATAGCCACATCTTGACATCCACAGCATTGGCGTCGGCAATGTCATGACATTCCAACCAGATGATCTCCCCGATGCCTCGTGCGTTTGGGCTGAGTTTTGGTGGGCTTATTCCTGATGATGTACAGGACCACATATCCAAAACGTGGCTTAAACGGAGTCGTTTTGCCCTGTTGCTGCCGAGGGCCTGTTTTAGAACATTAGTAGACTACTTAAGGGTTTTTGGCTTCAGTTTTTAGCCACGCTTTAGCATACATTGTGATTAAGTTTTTCCAGAGAAAACACTCGCAAAAACTCTCAAGCTTGAACGTCTTATTTGGTGTGTTTATCCAAATTCTCGTGGTTAAGATCTAAGTGCGTTTATTTTAATTTTTGCCCTCGAAATCTAGTGAACTTGTTGGTGAGTTTATCCAACAATTTCAGTAGCTTATCCATCTCATTCATCCTCCCAACATACATCTCAAATCGCCTCTCAATGGCTCTTTCGAAGTGGTTTCCAAGACCCTTTTGTTCTTCGTTGGATGACTGCAGAGTCATTGGACACATTTTGTTGTTACCCCATGCCTTTGGCTCATCATCATCAGAGTTGGCACACTCATCACCCCAGATAGGAACGAAAGCTTTCTTCTTGTTGTTCCTAGTATTGTCACCATTGGTGTTGTTTGAGTTGTTCCCTTTGGGACACTTGTTAGCATAGTGACCCTTGTCCTTGCAGTTGTATCGTGTAACATCCTTGATATCACGTTTATCACCATTGTTCCCATCATTCCTGAATGATCTACCCTTGCGATAGAGGGATCGCATGGCCTTGGTGAGAAGAGAATTTTTTGGATCTACACCATCCAAGTTGTCATCTTTGTTGCTTTCTATCATCTCAACAACTTTCTCAACCATCAATGCTATGCCTTTAGGTTTAACATATTTGTCTTCTTCGTCATACTTCTTGATTTTTTCAAACACTTCATGGAGTGTAATGGAGAGGGTATTGGGATTTTCCTTTAGAATAGCTTTAGTCATCTTATGCCTTGGAGGAAGTCCATCGATGATGATAAGGACTTTCTCCTTGGGAAGAATTTCAGTATCCTTGACCTCATGAGCAGTAAGTTAAGCGATGATTTCCTCAAATCTAGATTGGTATGAGGAAACAGTCTCACCAACTATCATGGCAAAGTTGTAGAAGTCTTTTTTGGCTTGAAAGCGATCGATCTCTCAAAGATCAGAACTTCCCATGTACAATCTGCTCCAAAGCAACCCACATGTCTTTAGCGGTTGCACAAGACTACAACTTATGCTTGATAACATAAGGGAAAGACTCAATAAATTCGACCCATTTAGCATGTCTTTTGTTGAGCTTGCTTTGCCCCTTTAAGTACTTCAATGCTTCATGGTCAGAATGGATCACAAACTCTTTGGGCAACAAGTAGTGTTGCCACACTTTAAGGACTTAGACAAGAGCCAACAATTCCTTGTCATAGGTGGGGTAATTCAGTTCAGCCCCACCTAGTTTTTCACTAAAATAGGCTATTCGCTTGCCCTCTTGCATAAGTACACCTCCTAGACCAATGCCCGATGCATCACATTCTATCTCAAAAGTCTTATCAAAGTTAGGCAATGATAGAAGCGGTGCACGCGTAAGGTTAGATTTAAGAGTGGCAAAGGCTTCTTCTTGGGCAGCTTCTCACGCGAAAGCCACACCCTTTTTTGTTAGCTCGGTGAGGGGAGTAGCCAAAATGCTAAAATCCCTCACAAACCTGCGGTAGAAGCCAGCCAAACCAAGGAAACTACGGACTTGAGTCATAGTCATTTTTTGTAGGCCATTCATGAATAGCCTTCACCTTCTCCCCATCCACTCTCAAGCCGTCTTTGCACACCACATATCCAAGAAATACCACTAAGGTGTCCAACATGCTCACTAAGATCATGGCTATACACTAAGATATCATCAAAGTATACAATCACAAACTTACCAAGGAATAGCCTTAGAACATGGTTCATGAGCCTCATGAAAAGTGCTAGGGGCATTAGTTAGACCAAAGGGCATTACCATCCATTCATACAGCCCATACTTAGTTTTGAAGGTTGTTTTCCATTCATCACCTTCTTTCATTCGAATTTGATGGTAACCACTCTTTAGATCTATCTTGGAAAAGACTCTTGCCCCATGCAACTCATCAAGCATGTCATCCAGCCTAGGAATGGGATGGCGGTACTTGATAGTAATGTTATTGATTGCACGACAATCAACACACATTCTCCAAGTACCATCCTTCTTAGGAACTAGGATGACCTCACATAACCCTTGTCAAGCAAGTGTTGCACTTGACGTTGCAATTCCTTAGTCTCTTCGGGGTTGTCCCAATAGGCAGCCCGGTTAGGTAGTGTTTCCCCCGGTATAAAGTCAATTTGATGCCCAATACCTCTTACCGGTTGCAAACCACTTGGCACCTCTTCTTGAAAGAGATAATCAAACTCCAACAAGAGTTGAGCAATGGCCTTAGGCAATCCTTCAAGGTCCGAAGAGGAGAATAAAGTGTCCTTACAAAGGAGCAAGAAGCACACCTCACCCTCATTAAGAGCTTGGACAACTTTCTTGGGCTTAGCTAAAAGCATATGATTAGAAGTACCCCCTTTGCTTCCAATGGCCAGATTTTTGCCTTTAGCTTGCTCAAGAGACTTCCTTTGCTCCATAGCCATATGATCAGCCATAATCTCATGGAGATCCAAGGGATGTAGGGTAATTCTCTTGCCATTCATCAAGAAAGAATACTCATTAGATACTCCTTGATGAATGACACCCCTATCATATTGCCAAGGCCTACATAGGAGGAGATGACATGTAGTCATGGGCAAAACGTCACACACAACTTCATCCTCATATCCCCTTATAGCAAACTGAATGGTAGCTTGGTCCTTGACATTAAGGGAAGTGTTGGAATTCAGCCAAGATAGTGCGTAAGGTTGAGGGTGGGGAGTGGTAGATAGATTGAATCTACATACCACTTATTGGTCAATGATGTTGCAACATGACCCACAATCAACAATGACACTACACACCTTCCTCTTAATGGTGCACCTTGTGTGAAAGATTGTTTCATGGTGATTAGGCACACTAGGACTCTCCGAGGCAATTAATGCTTTCTTAACCACAAAGCACTCACCCTCGGGTGCCACCACATGTAGCTCTTTGACCCCTTCTTTCTCCTCAACAACCTCTTCTTGACACTCATCCTTGGACTCATAATCCCCTAGAGTGTTAAGAAGAACTTGCCTTTTAGAGGGGTCATCCTTAGCAAAGTGGCCTCTCCTAAGACACTTAAAGCATGGTTAGTGTAATGAAGAACCTCTTCAATAGGCGTCCCACACACAAAGTGTTGCATGTTCACCACAGCCTTAAGGTCTGAGTTTAATCTATTGATGAACTTAGAAATAAGATACCCCTCGGGGAATCTAAGTCCCGGACCTAAAGACCAAAGTCCTTAGATTCTTATAGAACTCATCCGAGGCCTTACTTCCTTGCCTCAATTGCTCAAGCCTAGCATGGACTCGCTCGATGTAATCATCCGGTACAAATCGGTTTCTCAATGCAGCATTCAACTCATCCCATGACTCAATTTGAGGATAGCCTCTAAAGGTCCTTTCCTCTTTGTCCTCAAGCCACCAATGATATGCAAAGTCTACAAACTTAATGGAAGCAATAGCTACTCTTTGTGCGTTAGAGTAGTTATAAAAATCAAATATTTGTTCAATTTTTTGCTCCCAATCTAAGTAAGGTTCTACCTCACATGTACCTCCGAATGGATGAACTTCTAGCTTGATGCCATGGTGGTGTGGCTGGCCTTGGGCCTCTCCATACTCATCCTCAAAAGCCACACGTTGAGCTTGATAAGGAAGCCGTTGTGCTGGAAATTGTCCACGGCCAAAGCCCCAGCCCGGCACATTCCTCCTCGGCAGCAAGGGAGGCGCGGTGTTCCTATGAGGGTAGAAGTCGTATTGGGCTTGTAGGTGGCCTCTTGCTCCCAAATCTACATTATTAGGCCACAAGGGAGGAAAAGAATTAACTCCGGAAGTCACAAGGAATTCATAATGCAAACCTTGGCCTTCTCTAGTTGTGGAAACAAGAGGCACGTGGGAGGTGGTGGTGTCATGGATGGACAGCCTAGAGAGCTCTTGGGAGAAGGCTCCATAGGTGCCGCCTTCTACTTGGTAGGAGCTGGATGAGCCTCTTACTTCATGAGCTCTACTCATCTGTGGGCCTCCTTGGGATTGCTCCCACTTGGCCTCCATGTTCCTCATGAAAGCTACTTGCTCTTCCTTCATGGGTTGCATGTGTTGATCGTGTTAAGACATTTGTTGGTTAGTTCCAAAACTCAAATTTTTTGAACAAAACTACACTTTGAGTAAAATGTGTTATGTTAAAATCTCTGTCATTCAAGCCGTGCCTTCTTTTTCAGTCTGATATAGTAAGTTCGCTTCTATATTTAGAAAGACTAATCCTTTCTCATCGCCTCACAGGATATGGGCGCTTTCGTATGGCAACTCAGAAGTAGGAAGGAAGCCGAGGTAGTTCTGTCACCTCCAGTTGGACTTGAGTTTCCGGTTTCCCCTAGATGCACTGAGGTCAGGGAGCCAAGTTGTCCACCCGAGGTGGTGAAGACCGTACTCGAGGAGTCGGTAGTGCTGGTGTTCGATAGGGCAAGGGGTCCCGAGGTGGAGCCCGAAGCGAGCCTGAGGGATGACACGGAGGAGGAGTCGGAGGAGTATCATGGAGGATACTTCGAGGAGGTGGATCCCGAGGAGGATCCAGAGGAAGACCCGGAAGAAGAAGAAGATCCGGAGGAAGAAGACCCCGAGGAGGATCTCGAGGGGTACGACCCTGACATGGGTCTAGAACACCTGCTTGAGGACAGTGAGGATCCGGGAATGTAGTTCATTTTCCCAAGTCCAGAATTGCCGCCTTATGGGGAGTACACGCCCTTGTCCCATGCTACTTGGGAGGCCCTCGGGATTTCGGGTATCAACAGGAGGAGGTATGGGCCGCTGGATGCACCAATGGACCCACAGCTTATCCCCACACTGAGAGGACTGGTGGTGAACCCTGCATCTCGGCACGTGCTTCATCAGAGCGAGATGGCTTCCTCCGAGGCTCGTCGTCAGGTGGAGGAGATGACTGAGCGTGCTCTTATGCGGGCTAGGCCGTGGGAATCAGTGGGTGTCCTGAGGGTGGTTCTGACCCATCAGGTTAGGCCCAGGCCCCGAGTGCTAGTAGAGCGCATGGAGGAGTGGACGAATGACTTACACGATATGGAAGAGAGGACTTACGAGACTGAACTCGGTCTCTCCCGTATGCTGGAGGACGTCCGCGAGCTCCAGGAGAACATCAGGCAAGCCAAGCTGCTACTCAACCCGTATTGTTTTGTTATAGTTGCAGCCTCCTAGCAATTTTGTCGTTTCGTTTAGGAGGGCTTTTGTAAAACTTATCAACTTGGTTTCAGTTTACTTCATCAATAAAAGTTTACCAGTTTGATCTATTCCGAGTCAATTCTATGCGTTGTGCATTTTAAAATATGATATTAATGTTGTGAAATACTTGGGAAATTGATCGATAAACAGATGGTGAACACAAGAAACACGATTCGTGCTAGTGCTGGGCCAAGTAACAACCCTAGGAGGAATCTGAGGAATGCCGCAAATCAAGGGGATGAGAGCGAGTCTGTCTCTCACAATAACCCTGTGGGCAGTGGCCAAGTTCCGGCTAATCCTCAGGTTGTGTTTGACGCTGCGGCCATAGAGGCTATTCGGGGGATAGTTATGCAAGCGGTCACCGACATAATGCGGCCAGTTGCACCACAAGCACAGGATGTTCCGGTTCTTTAGGTTATCCCTGAATTTGAGGAGCCAGCGGTTCATGTACCTCAGGATGATGTCGTCAGGAACAGAGGGAACTATGGTCGAGCTTTGAAGGCCATTAGCTCAATGAGGCCTGACAGCTATGACGGTACTGGAGAACCGGTCAAAGTGGCGTATTGGTTCTCGCACATGGAAAGGTTGTTTAGAAACGTCGACTACACTGAAGCTGAGAAAGTGCACATTGCTTCCCTTCAACTGAAGGATGTGGCTAGCGAATGGTGGGAGAGCACCGTATTAGCTGATCATCCCGGGTTGAACTGGGGAATGTTTCAGACGAAAATGACCGACCGTTTCTTTTCCCGCGCTATGAGGGAGGAGAAGCATAAGGAGTTCCTTTACCCTAAGACGGATGGGTTGAAGATGACTGAGCTAGTTGTCAAGTTCAATCACCTGTTGCAATATGCTGGTCCGGAGGTATCCAATGAAGAGCAAAAGATCTGGCATTTCCACGAGTGGATGCACCCAGACATCAAGCCATTGATGGTGCACCACGGATGCTCTACTTTGGAGCAGTATGTGGACGCCGCTTACAAGCTTGAAGTGACTCTAGAGGAGTCGTATAAGAAGCGCAATCGCCAAAGACCGGCGCAGAGCCAGCCTCAGGCTAGTGGGCTTAAACAACCCGTGCCACCGTCGCATTTTGCCAAGTCTGGCCGGGCTAAAACTGAGGTGATGCAGTCAGGTCCTACTCAACGCTCGGGCCAGGGCAAGAATCCGATCCAGTGTTACAACTATGGAACGCCGGGGCATAAGAGCAACGAGTGTCCGAAGGACAAGAGGACGTGTTTTGCTTGTGGTAAGAAGGGGCACTTGTAGACGTTTTGTCCACAAAAGGGGCAGAAGGGGGCTGAGTCGCAGCAAGGGTCAGTTAGCCACAACAACCGACCCCGATTCAGGCCTGTAGATGCTCTTAGTCCTTCAACGCAGAAGACTGCTCAGAATAAGGGTAAAAGCCCCAACTGCTTCTGGAGGTCAAGGTCAGCGGCTATATGAGATGCGTGAGACTGACGGACCGAATGCTCCGATTGCTCAAGGTACTTTATACCTCCAATCTACTTCTATGTGCATATTGTTTGATTCGGGTGCCACTCATTCTTTTATTTCGGAGAACTGTGTGAGTAAGCTAGGCTTAGTGTGCAATGAGACTTGCAAGCCTTTTGTGGTGAATCTTCCGAATAGTGAACAGTTGGTAGGAACCAAGCGTCTGTCGGAATTTCCGATTACCATTCAGGGTCGGAAGTTCGAAGCGGACTTATCTGTATAGCCATGGCTCCATACGACATTATTCTCGGGATGGACTGGCTGACGCGTCATGGGGCGGTAATCGATTTTAGCTCAAGGACTGTGACAGTTTCATCTGGGGGCCAGTTTGTATGCAAGTTTAAGGGTCGTAATGACGCTGATAACGGAAAGCTCATCAATGTGATGGTTGCGTGTAGCTACTTCGACAAGGTGGTGTCGGGTACCTGTGCTATTTGGATAAGCCCAAGAAGGATGAGACTTCAGTTCTTGATGTTCCTGTCATATGCGAGTATCCGGATGTTTTTTCTGATGAGATTCCCGGTTTACCCCTGAATCGTGATGTGGAGTTCACTATTGATCTCGAGCCCGGTACCGCGCCGATTTCTAAGGCACCGTATCAAATGGCTCCAGCAGAGATGCAAGAGTTGAAGAAGCAACTCGAGGACCTTCTTGAGAAAGGTTATATAAGGCCGAGTGCATCGCCTTGGGACGCTCCGGTCTTGTTTGTCAAGAAGAAGGATGGTTCGTTCAGACTTTGTATCGACTACCGAGAGTGGAATAAGGTCACTATCAAGAACAAGTATCTGTTGCCAAGGATTGATGATCTGTTGGATCAACTGCAGGGAGCAAAAGTCTTTTACAAGATCGATCTGAGATCAGGTTACCATCAGTTTAGGATTCGTGAGGAAGATATTCTGAGGACTGCATTCCGAACGAGGTATGGACACTACGAGTTCGTAGTCATGCCATTTGGGCTTACTAATGCTCCGACAGTTTTCATGGATCTGATGCATAGGTGTTTCCACCAGTATTTGGACAAGTTTGTGGTGGTATTCATCGATGACATTCTGATCTATTCCCCGAGTGAGGAGGCTCACGAGGAGCATCTTCGAATCACTCTGTCAATCCTTAGACAAAATCAGTTGTATGCAAAGTTGTCTAAGTGTGACTTCTTGATCAAGGAAGTGGCTTTCTTAGGCCATGTGATCAATGAGGATGGGGTTATGGTCGACCCTCAGAAGATTGAAGCGGTAGCCAAATGAAAGCGACCTCATAACGTGAAGGAGGTGTGCAGTTTTTTGGGACTTGCAGGATATTACAGAAGGTTCATGGAGGGATTTTCAAAGATCGCTCTACCTATGACCGAGTTGCTCCGCAAGGTCCATAAGAAGTTCACATCGGACGACAAATGCGAGGCAAGTTTTCAGAAGTTGAAAAAGTGCCTGACGTCCGCACTAGTTTTGGCACTACCGGAAGGAACCGATGGTTATGTGGTCTATAGTGACGCTTCAAAGCATGGGTTAGGATGTGTGTTGATGCAAAAGGGAAAGGTTATTGCATACGCATCTCGGCAATTAAAGACCTATGAAGCAAACTATCCGACACATGATCTGGAGTTAGCGATTGTGGTTTTCACGCTGAAGATTTGGAGGAACTATCTCTATGGTGTTAGGTGCCAGATCTTTACAGACCACAAGAGTCTCAAGTATGTGTTCACTCAGAAGGAGTTGAATATGAGACAACGTCGCTGGTTGGAGCTACTCAAGGACTACGACATCGAGTTGCTGTATCATCCGGGCAAGGCTAACGCGGTAGCCGATGCACTGAGTCGGAAGACGCCGCACGAGACCGTAGTGGCTCTACTCACTGCTCAGACCAAACTGTACCAAGGATTGTGCGAGATTGACGTCTTGTACGATCAGTGTCGAGGATGCCTGAGTATGTTGGAGATATCGGCTACGCTACTTGATCAGATCAAGGAGAAGCAGATTGATGATGTGATCTTGGTAAAGTTAAGCAGTGAAAGTGATGGATGGAAAAGCTCTCGGATTCTTGATTCAAGATGATGGATCACTCTGGTTTCAGGACCGGATCTGTGTGCCTGACGTAGATGGCCTTCGCCAATTGGTGATGAAGGAGGCCCATTCGTCAGCTTATTTTGTACATCCAGGATCCAGTAAGATGTACAAAGACCTCAGAAAGAAATTCTGGTGGCCCAACATGAAGTGGGACGTAGCAGAATTTGTGGCGAAATGCTTGACTTGTCAAAAGGTCAAGATAGAACACCGCAGACCAGGCGGTGAATTGCAACCTCTCCTAGTGTCAGAATGGAAGTGGAAGGATATTGCGATAGACTTCGTCACAGGGTTGTCGAAGACTCAGAATCAAAAGGATGCCATATGGGTGATCATTGACTGGCTCACGAAGAGTGCTCAAATCGTGGCCATCAAGTCAACTTGGGGAACCCAGAGACTATCAGAAGTTTTCCTACACGAGATTGTCTGTTTGCATGGTATGCCAAAAATCATTGTATCGGATTGTGATGGCCGATTCATGTCGAGATTCTGGAAGGAACTCCACAAGGCCATGGGAACTGAGTTGAGATTTAGCACCGTGTTTCATCCTCAGAGGGATGGACAGTCTGAGAGGACCATCCAGACACTGGAGGATATGCTGAGAGAACAACTTAAGTCTGATTGAATTCACGTACAACAATAGCTGGCATTCTACCATCAAGATGGCTCCATTCGAGCCTCTCAATCTCCTCTCTTTCTCTCGTTTTAAGTGTTCGTCGGAGTTTTCGAGTTCGTCGGAGCATTGCCGGAAGTGCCTTGGAGGTGTCGTAGTAGTGGTGATCGTAGCGAGCCCTCGTCCGAGGCAAGAAGTCGTCGTTTGTGTCGTCGGTAAGCTTCAAAGCCAAGTTAGAGCCATCGTCGGAAGGGAGATCCGCGACCGCGGGGATGAATTCCGCGACCGCGGCTCTGCCCAGAATTCTGCGACCGCGGAAGTCCAAACCGCGACCGCGGCTTGCCTTAGCAAGCGCGATTGTGTTTTGGGCATTCACAGTCACGACTTAGGTGATAGATCCATGATCCCCTCGATGACGGTGAAGGACGAAGAGGAAGCAATGAAGGTGTGTTCGAATGGCCCAGTGACAAGAGCCCGTGCAAAGGCAATGGAGCGAGCCACACAATCATTAGTCTCGCGGGCGCACGCAGTGATGCAGGTTCATCTAGTCCTAATTGGGTCCTCCTCTTGACCTATGAAGGATTAGGTGAGGTCCCGCCTTAGCCGATCCCGCCGAGAAGACGAAGACGACGAGTTCACGGAAGCAGGACGAAGCAGCCAAGAACTCGGCCCAAAACTCGACCGAGTTCTGGACCGAGTTGTTGCTCCAGCCAAGACCTCGGCCCAGAACTCGACCGAGTTCTGGACCGAGTTGTTGCTCCAGCCAAGAACTCGGCCCAGAACTCGATCGAGTTCTGGACCGAGTTGTTGCCCGCGTCAGCGATCTCAATTCGTCATTTTGCTGAACAATTTATTAATATTTTTTATTATTTTTTGTGTCGCTATTTAAACCCAGAAACCCTAGTTTTTAATGGTACGTTGAATTTGAGTAGTAAAGTTGAGTACGCTCCTTCCCTTGAGTTCCAACGTCAACTCTTCGATCCCACGGATCGTCTATCCCGTAGCTCGTCGCTTCGAGCAATTGTTCATCGTCTCTTCGGTGTTTGTGATCATCTCTTTGATCTATTCGTCATCTCTTTGACGCGTTTGAAGGCTATCTCTTTAGCCCTAGGAAAGCCATCTCTTTGGCTACGGAAGAGAAGGATTCAACTACAAGCTTGAGGAACCCATATCCTGCATTGCAGACAACACTTCAGGGGTTGTTCGCATCAACTGGCATCAGAACCTATCCAAGCTAAGTTTGGTCTTCTCTCTTATTGTGATTCTTTGAAATTTTCCGCTCGCAAACCCTAGAATTTTTTTTTCTCACCACCACCATCCGCCGGAACCCTATCCGTGACCACACTACCACCACCACCGTTCCACCACCACCGACCGCCGCCAACACCCCCTTCCGCCACCCTCTCCATCACGGCTGTGCAACCCTATTTTCCTTAGGTTTTGGTTACTTTTCCAATAGTCCTAATCTTTATCCTTCTAGAACTATCTTGTTTCCTTAATTGCATACTTGATTTCCTTGTTTCTTGTTGCTTAAGTCTTGATTTATCTTTGGATTAATTGCTAGATTAGTTGTTCGATTTAATTCCCTCATAGTTGTTTTGTCTCTTCTCTCTTCTCCTACACTTTCTTGTGTGGTTGTTTCTTGCTTGATTCACAATCATATAAAAAAAAATATATATACAGTGTGACCGTATAAACAAAAACATACATACTATTCTCACCTTCCATTAAACGAAACAAAAGGTTTGGGAAGACGGAAGCCTCAAAAACAAAAAGAAACAAAAGAAAAGGCAGAGAACGCACCATACGTTCATACTCCATCTTCTCTTCTTTCATGTCTCTATGCAACTCTCATTGAAAATGGCAAAATTTTCAACTCTCTTGTGATTAATTCTGAGAAACTTGATTTGATCTGCTTGCACTTGGAAATTTTGTGTGTTGTTTGGGACGTGACTTGCTAGTTTTTGCTTTATTGCCTTCCGTTCCAACCTCTCCCTCCTCACGAGCAACCAAAATTAGTACGCCAAGCGGAAAATTTCTTGGTTCACTTTTGAGACAAGGACTTGGCTTGGACTTATTCTTTTGCTTGGTGCAACTTACTTCTAGTGTTGCATGCTTCGTATACGTACTATGGATGTCCCTACCTCGAGCGTCTCTCCTTCTATGGGCCACCGCAGCCCCGGACACATGGACTCCGCCTATGAGCAAATTGACCACCTTCAAGCTTTGAATGACGAGAAAGACCGCCTCCTTGCCGAGCAGGCTACTGAGCTTGCGCACCTTCGTCGGGCCATGAGTAACATGAAGTTGCCCACGGCTGACCCCTTGTTGAACCCTACGGCCTCCACAAGCCAACCACTAGACCGCAAGGGTAAGGGCGTCTTGTCTACTCCACAAGATCGGCTTCGCTCTCAAATTGAAGGCTACCCTCCTAGGCATGGCGATTCCCGCGTCCGGTACAATTCCACCCTTGCTCCGAGAGTTGAGGATTACACTTCGGATCGCTCCCGTCGTAGTATTTGCGTCTCCAAGGATCCCCTACCGTATGTCAACACCAAGAACCGTCGGGAACGAGGTCGACAACATACGCGGTATGATGATTCCGAGTCCGAGCGTGATGATGATGATGACCGTAACTCAGACCACTCCCGGGACGGATTTGATGACGAGGATGCGTATGAGATGGAACGCCTCGAGCCACTAGGCAACATTTCGCCCCGGTTGTAGTATTATAGTTATTTACGCCTTTAGTTACTGTTTACCAAGGTCCGACTTTTTACTATTACTAGGCTGTGCGTGTTTGGTTTTAGTCGTAAGTCTGTTGGTAAGCCCGCTTGACGAGGTAGTCCCAGGGTGTTCCAGGCCGATGGTCCCACGCCATTTAGTAACAATAAAACATACGATTATGATAAATAGTTCCTAAAACGTAACTAATTATGGCTCTACAATTTAGGCGGATGTTGCATAGAGGTTCTAGTTCATCTAGCACCCTAGTCGTCCATAGTAATGAAAATCTGTATGAAGAAAATAATAATGATTGGAACATACCACAACAGTCTATACAATCCATTTACAGAATAGGATGGACAGACTTTAAAACAGCTCTTAGTGTAAAGAGTCATGAAGAAACACTCAGTCTTGACAAAGAACAACTGACTCTTCAATTATTATCCTCCATAGCTATTGATGAATATCTAAAAAAGAACTATAGATATATCCACATAGGCCTAATTCAAGTTGCTCTTAAACCTTTAGCCAGATTAGGCATAGACACCCCTGTCTTTATTGCCCTTAGAGACGACAGACTCCTTTCTTACAAAGACTCATTAACTGCAGTTATTCAAACCAATATCTGTAATGGCCCGATCTTCTTCAACTGTTCTCCAAATTTTACAGTTGATATGACAGACCCTAGAATCAGTAGTACTCTTACTCTTGATATTAAGCTCCTTAAAAAGGGGTTCAAAAACCTTTCTAAAAACTTTGTCATTATCTACCGACTCTATTACAGAGTCCTAAGTTCCTGTACAGATCCTAAGTGTATAGTACCTCCTGTCCCTAGAGGAGAAAATATCCTCCTTCAACTAGAAGCTGAGAGATCTACAACTTTCACTCCCAAACTGATAAAGTGGGAAGATATTACTATACCAGAAGCTTTGGAACTAAAACATGATTGTCCTCCGGATGATCTTGAAAAAACAGAAATTTCCCAGATAGAAGAAAGTGGTGATGGTAGGGTCCTTATAAGATTTAATTCCACTAGATCTTTTAGACCTATACCTAGAAATCCCCATCCTTTCCCTGCAAGAAACTCTTTTTCAGAGTCTCTCTATACTGCTAGAGACCATTCTATAAAAGACCATTCTGTTAAGGTTGAATTCAGTAGTCCCATTCCTAAGCCCTGTTATTGAACAAAATAGAGATGAATCTTTTCCCTCTTCACCTACTCAGAGTGATATGGGAAGATACTCCTCCATAAATGTCATCACAAAAATAGACTTTACAATAGATAAAGATTATCTAAGAAGAGACTTTGATTCCATTGAAAACAGAATCAAGAAAGTTTGGTTCATGAAAATAGACAAAACAGTCAGAGATAAAATAAGAGAACTATGGTATTCTGATATGGAAAAATATAGGATCAATATCTTGTTCTTCACATGGTTTCCTAATTACCTTAGGATTCAGGGAATAGAAAACCCTTTAGAACAAAAGTCCATAGATGTCCAAACAAGGTTAACAAAGACTTGGAATTTTTTACCCTCAAGATCTACACAAAGTGTTCATCCTCCTTTACAAGGAATAAAAATTATTACAAAAGATGGGGAGGTCCCTGCTGAACCCTTTAAAAATCCTAGAATTGATACTTCAGATAACAGTCCTGCTACCTTAGAAGATGTTAAGAAAATACATCAACAACACAACTATTCTAATCAAATCCTCCACACTATAGCTGAACAAATTGAATTAATACATGATAAAATCAGTACTGAAACTATCAAATTCCCTAAAGACATTTCTAGACCTCATTTTCAAATTCAGGGAATAAAAAAAGAAATTATCAGTAACACTTCTCTTAATCCTTCTCTTAGTCTCATGGAATTAATTGATCAAAAATTAAAAAATGTTACGATTAATTGTATCGAGGAATGTAACAATTGTTCCAACACAGACTCAAGCAGTTCCTCAGACAACTCTGAAAGAGAAAATAGCCCATCTGATAACAAGGCTATAGAAATCTTGCAGACCTGCTTTGAGGAAAATCCCCTTACCATTAATAGGATAAGAGACAACCATGATAGGCCTCAGGCACACAGAAAAATATTCAGGAACACAGACACTAGAAACTTCTATCCTAGACCTACTCCTCCTGACCTTCAATATGAAGAAAGATCTAAGTTCAGATCCACAGATTATAATGGACAATCTATCTATGAATGGAATATAGATGGTAAGTCCGAACATGAAATACTTAATACCTTACAAGAAATGGGTATGGCTAATGTAGCCTATATAGTTGGTAGAAAATACCCCAAAACTTGTTTCTCACTTTTAACTACTGGATTTACAGGTCAGCTTAGAAACTGGTTGGATAATGCTTTATCCTCCTTTCAAAGAAAAGAGATCCTAGACTTTACCAATGATAATGGTGAACCAGAACCTGTCCACCAACTTATATACACCATAAGTATGCACTTCATAGGCAACCCCAGAGAGGAAATCCAAGCTAATAGAGAGATCCTTTCTAACCTAAGATGTAAGACCCTTAGTGACTATAGGTGGTATAAAGACGTTTTCCTGTCCTATGTCTACAAAAGAAATGACTGCAATAAGGGATATTGGAAAGAAAGATTTGTTACTAGTCTTCCCAACTTATTTGCTGATAGGATAATCCAGAAAATAAAAGATGAAATTCCTTGGAAAGATATGACATGTGGCCAACTAAAGGATCTAGAAGAAAAGAACTAGGTAACTTCTGTGAGGCTTTTGGCCTTGCCAAAATAGAACCCCCTTCTTATAAATATAAAAAGAGTCATACAAATAAACGTAGAAAGTTCGATAACATATATGAAAGACCTAGTTACCCACCTAAAAGGAAATTCCAACCAAGACAGACTAATAAAAAGATTATCTGTTTTAAATGCGGAAAACCAAGCCATAAGGCAGACAATTGCAGTCTCAAACAAAAGATCAATGAAATCTGTCAGGATGACAGTACCCTAAAAAATAGACTCACTAAAATCCTTTTGGAGGATTCTGAGAATGAATTTTATGTCCCTGATACTTCAGAAACTGAGAATTCAGGAACAACCCAATTCTGCAATGTTATCACCAAAAGTGATGAAAGAGAGGCCCTTTTAGAACTTATTGATACCCTTGAAGATCCTCAAATAAAATGAGAATACTTTATGAAGCTAAAAGAACTAATATTTAAAGAACAACAACCCCTACTCGAAGAACCTTTTAGCATATCCAAGATTATTAATAAAAAGTCACCTGCTAAGATATTTTCCTCCATTACCTTGAAAGACCTACAAGCTGAAGTCAATAAAGTCAAAAAAGACATAGGATCCCTTAACAAACAATTATTACTAAATGAGACCAAAGATCTTGAACTTGAAGCTAGAATAGCTCATCTAGAATTTTCAAAAAACCCTTACTCCAGCCCCCGTTCTCAACAAAAGGAAGAAGAATCTCCCCTCCTTGAAGATTCTTTTATTGCAGCTATAAACAAAATCAACTTTCAAAAATGGTATGTTCATATTACCATAAAAATAGAAGACTTCATTCTTTCTACAGTTGCTCTCATAGACAGTGGAGCAGATTTAAACTGCATCTGTGAAGGATTAATTCCTTCAAAATATTACCACAAGAGTCATGAAAAAATCCTTGATGCTAGTGGTAGTCGCATGAACCTTAGTTACAAGATTCCTAAAGCCTCTATTTGTAATGAGAAACATTGCTTCAACAACTCCTTCATTCTGATAAAAGGCTTAAACCAGCAAATAATCCTAGGAACACCATTCCTAACACAAATTTGTCCGTTCACAGTTGATAGGTTTGGCCTACATACGACAGTAATGGGTAAAAAGATTAGTTTTGAGTTTATTGCAGCAGTTGAACATAATGATATATTCACTCTACAGTCTGCTTCCTTTAGCAGAACCTTAAATCTGATTACAAAAGAACTCGAGACTTTAAACCCCTACTATTCTTACAGAGTTACAGACAAACAGAGATTTCTGACTTGTTTTCATTTTCAGGTTCTAAAAATGAGAACTCCCTCCAACAAAGGAAAGGAAAAGATTTTTTCCTCACCTTCCTCCCAAGCCACAGACAACAGCAAATTCAGACCTCTACAGGGGCTTTTGCTCTCTACAGAACAATTTGGTTTGCTGAATAACCTCTGGCGGCTTCCTACTATGCCCCATGTAGCTAAAAAAAAGTTATAGTGCTTAAATGCACTCAGTATCCACTTCCATGAAAATGGAAATGTGATAAGAGAAAAGGAAAAAAGGGAAAAAGAATTGAATGAACAACTAACCATTGCTACAGGTAGACGTTGGAAGAATCTCCAAGCTCGTCTCCTCGACACACCAGCACAAGAAGCGCTTACACCACTCCTTGACGCTTGGCCCCAAGGAAAAGAGGTCCTAATACAAAAAACAGAAGAAGGCCATTTGGCAGATCTAATACAAGCTCAGAAAGAGCTTATCCAGATGTACTTCAGTGAACCAGGGTGGAAATTCAAGGGAGTCACTGTTCGGCAATTCTCAACTATTAAACCAATAGTAGGGGGCCCAACAATGATGACAGACGGACTTCTTAAAATCCTCCTATACCTAAACACATGCACCATACCCAAAGACCTTATCCTAAAATTCTTCCACCTAGGTATGATCCATAGTATCAGTTTCCAACCCAATATTGAAGGAAGAATAGAAGAGACCCTGCGAGCATTTGGAGAAAAGTTCCTGTTAATAGGAAGTAACATGGCAACTTTTGGCCTAACAACAGCCTATGTCCAAGCTACTCTCCCAAAAGTAACGGAATTCACTATGATTCCGTCAAAAAAGGTTATATGTTTCTCCCATGGTGTTTCAAAGGATGAAGACTGGAGAGACTGGATAGGTCTGCAGCCCACCAACTTTACAATACACAAAGAACATGAGCTCTATAGGCGCCACCAAGATGTATCCTTATTCTACAAGCATGCATACCTCTATAATGGATGAGAGGCGTGTAGATTGGCAGCAGAAGGACATTATACACAAATCTGGGTTTCAGATAAATGGAGAATATGGCTACCATTCAGCGGAGACGGCCAGTTTGCTGATTGGCGGAAATTCATTTCTCTAGAGGATAAACTCAGACAAGAAAATGAAGACATGTTGGACACAGAAGACTGGGATGACATAAGCATTCCCGACACTCATAGAGACATCTAGCACAATCAGCCGGCGTGCTCCGACTAAGGGACTGGCTGGGTGGTTGACAGCCCATAGGACCCAGGTGAGTCAGTGGAGACCTGGGCTCGAATCCCAGCAGCCACACCCACTTTTATGATGCGATTCTTGGTGGACCCCACAGGCCATGGACTCACCTGGGTCTTGTGGGCTGTCAACCACCCAGCCGGTCCCTCAGTCGGAGCATGCCAGCTGGCGAGGCCTAGCCCGACCAAGTCGCCATGGGCTGCAGCCCATACACCCCAACTTGCAAGGGCCTATTAGGCTTTAATTGCAGGATGTTGCCAGGGGGGGTCGAACCCCTGACCTTTGACATATTCCAAATTCCATGGGAGATATGCCAACCAACTACATTGCAGTGTAGTTGGTTGGCATATCTTCCATGGAATTGGGGATATGTCAAAGGTCAGGGATTCGATCCCCCCTGGCAACATCCTGCAATTAAAGCCTAATAGGCCCTTGCAGGTTGGGGTGTATGGGCTGCAGCCCATGGCGATTTGGTCGGGCTAGGCCTCGCCAGCTGGCGTGCTCTGACTGAGGGACCGGCTGGGTGGTTGACAGCCCACAAGACCCAGGTGAGTCCATGGCCTGTGGGGTCCACCAAGAATCGCATCATAAAAGTGCACTTTTATGATGAGGTTTGAGCCCACCTAGGACCGCCTTCACTTGGTCTACCTCAAGTCGACGATCTGACCCAGCGGCCCAGCCCACGGTCTGTCTCGAGTCGGAGATCGGACCGTTGGCGCTCAACCCTCCCCAGGTCTGCAGACCACGCACCCCAACCCGTCTCCCAGTAGGCACGAGGTCTTGTTGAGTGGGTTGCTGCTGGGGGGAATCGAACCCCCAATCTTTGATACAAGGGCAAATCCATGCACACTTGTATCACCAATTGGGTTGCAGCTCAATTGGTAATACAAGTGTGCATGAATTTGCCCTTGTATCAAAGGTTGGGGGTTCGATTCCCCCCAGCAGCAACCCACTCAACAAGGCCTCGTGCCTACTGGGAGACGGGTTGGGGTGCGTGGTCTGCAGACCTGGGGAGGGTTGAGCGCCAGCGGTCCAATCGTCGACTCGAGGCAGACCGTGTGCTGGACCGTTGGGTCAGATCGCCGACTTGAGGCAGACCAAGTGAAGGCGGTCCCAGGTGGGCTCAAACCTCATCATAAAAGTGCTTATTTACGCCTTTAGTTACTGTTTACCAAGGTCAGACTTTTTACTGTTACTAGGCTGTGCGTGTTTGGTTTTAGTCGTAAGTCCGTTGGTAAGCCCGCTTGACGAGGTAGTCCCAGGGTGTTCCAGGCCGATGGTCCCACGCCATTTAGTAACAATAAAACATACGATTATGATAAATAGTTCCTAAAACGTAACTAATTATGGCTCTACAATTTAGGCGGATGCTGCATAGAGGTTCTAGTTCATCTAGCACCCCAGTCGTCCATAGTAATAAAAATCTGTACGAAGAAAATAATAATGATTGGAACATACCACAACAGTCTATACAATCCATTTACAGAATAGGATGGACAGACTTTCGGAGGTGCCTTTTGTAGAGCCCACACCCATGGTTGATTATGGCCAACGAGAGAAAAGCTTCCATCACCTATGTGCCATTGCTGGCCATGACCAACCTTTCTTAGCTTTGGTTGATAGCGGAAGTCATCAAAATGTGATCTCTAAATCCGTGGTTCAAATGTTAGGTCTTGTGACTCAACCACAAAATCCACCCATTGTGATAGGATGGGTGAATGAGGGCCATAAGATCAATGTGGATAAGAAGGTTCATGTGAGCTTTAGCTTGGGAGCCTATTCAGATTGTGCGACATTTGTGGTGATGCCCACACGTGCATTTGATCTCATCTTAGGGCGACCATGGCAGTTTGACCTCAACGTCATCCATGAAGGCCGCCTCTATGTGAATCATGTGTACAAAGATAAAGTGTGGTACCGGTTGGAGGCCATGAGTTTGGAAGCATTGAAGGAGGCTAGAAGGCGTGCCAAGAGCTTGGTGCATAAGAAGAAGAAACAATGGGTATTCAAACTACCCCATGAGCTTTGCAAGGCATCTGAACCCAACGTGAAGAGTCAAGTCTGTGCCCTCAAGTCATCCATTGTCTTCAAACCTCCCGAGATGATCAAGCCGTTCACAAAAGAAAAGGGAGTCTTCTTGCCTATTACTTATGCCTTACATATGAGTTTAAGGGCACACTTTCGAAGCTATCATGTGTATCTCTTTTATTTGCTTGGAATTTTGTCTAGTCATTCCCATGCTATTCATCCAAGTGAAATTCCTGGAGATAGGTTGCATATTAAGAAGGGTAGTACACTCAAAAACATATTTGTGCATTTTAGGAGAGTACATACAATTATGACAAGGGCAAGAGACTTTGTGTACTTAGGCGTTTTTGAGAAACCTTGCTATTTAACATTTTTTGGTGTAGGTCGTGTGGATTCGTGGTCGAATCTTTCCCAAGGGGGGGAGGATGATGCGAATCGGCATGTCTTCTTTCCAATCTGGATTCGCATTGCGCGATGAGGTTGGTCGTGGACCCAAATGATCAAGTCGTTTTTAAACGCTTGTGTGAAAACTGTAAACGTTCCCAAACACTTGTCATGCGTTTCCGAAAGACTCAACTTCTTTGGAGTCTTCTCTTCATACGTTTCCCATAAGACTCATTCTTTTGGAGTCTTCTCTTGTTCATACCTCTTCTTATGTTTCCGTAGAAGTGTGGAGGTTCACTGTCGTCATCGGTTATCATTCGAGAAGCGACGGTGTAACCTAACACGACTACTTATAACCTTTTCTAGTTTACCCTTGCGTAGTCTTTCATTAGACTAACCAACCAGTTATTTTCCTTTGCATGGTTGGCTGGTGTCATCCGTCTCATACGGCACATTAGGTAAACGTCCATTTCCATGAAGGCCAGAATACGATGATGAGGGCAGATGATGTTTTAAAGAGTTTTCCAAGGTTGAAGATCCTAAGCGTGAGATCGCTCAGATCGAAACCCCTGTCATGGAGTTTACAAATTTCAAGTCTTTTGCTGTATTAAACAATTTTGTATTCAGTTTGTATTTGGTTTGGAAAACAGTTGTAAGATCATGACGTTGGTTTGAATAATAGTTGGGGCATATTTATTGCCATTTAATAAAGTTTGTGTTATTATATAGTTGTGATAAAATGATTTAGCCTTGGGTGACCCCAGATGTGTAATCTGAGGTCACTGGCGGTAATACTTTCAAGGGGATATTTAGGGGTGTTATAGATTTGGTGTCAGATCCGAAAGTTTTAAAACGGGTTGGGTTTTCAAATCGTTTTACTTAAAACAAAATTTTGTAAACCGCTTACCCGTTCGTGTTAAGACATTTGTTGGTTAGTTCCAAAAGTCAAAATTTTTGAACAAAACTACACTTTGAGTAAAATGTGTTATGTTAAAATCTCTGTCATTCAAGTCGTGCCTTCTTTTTCAGTCTGATATAGTAAGTTCGCTTCTATATTTAGAAAGACTAACCCTTTCTCATCGCCTCGCAGGATATGGGCGCTTTCGTATGGCAACTCAGAAGTAGGAAGGAAGCCGAGGTAGTTCTGTCACCTCCAGTTGGACTTGAGTTTCCGGTTTCCCCTAGATGCACTGAGGTCGGGGAGCCAAGTTGTCCACCCGAGGTGGTGAAGACCGTACTCGAGGAGTCGGTAGTGCTGGTGTCCGATAGGGCAAGGGGTCCCGAGGTGGAGCCCGAAGCGAGCCCGAGGGATGGCACGTAGGAGGAGTCAGAGGAGTATCATGGAGGATACTTCGACGACGACTTCGAGGAGGTGGATCCCGAGGAGGATCCAGAGGAAGACCCGGAAGAAGAAGAAGATCCGGAGGAAGAAGACCCCGAGGAGGATCTCGAGGGGTACGACCCTGACATGGGTCTAGAACACCTGCTTGAGGACAGTGAGGATCCGGGAATGTACACGCCCTTGTCCCATGCTGCTTGGGAGGCCCTCGGGATTTCGGGTATCAACAGGAGGAGGTATGGGCCGCTGGATGCACTAGTGGACCCACAGCTTATCCCCACACTGAGAGGGCTGGTGGTGAACCCTACATCTCGGCACGTGCTTCATGAGAGCGAGATGGCTTCCTCCGAGGCTCGTCGTCAAGTGGAGGAGATGACTGAGCGTGCTCCTATGCGGGCTAGGTCGTGGGAATCAATGGGTGTCCCGAGGGTGGTTCCGACCCATCAGGCCAGGCCCAGGCCCCGAGTGCTAGTAGAGCGCATGGAGGAGTGGACGAATGACTTGCACGATATGGAAGAGAGGACTTACGAGACTAAACTCGGTCTCTCCCGTATGTTGGAGGACATCCGCGAGCTCCAGGAGAACATCAGGCAGGCCAAGCTGCTACTCAACCCGTATTGTTTTGTTATAGTCGCAGCCTCCTAGCAATTTTGTCGTTTCGTTTAGGAGGGCTTTTGTAAAACTTATCAACTTGGTTTCAGTTCACTTCATCAATAAAAGTTTACCAGTTTGATCTATTCCGAGTCAATTCTATGCGTTGTGCATTTTAAAATATGATATTAATGTTGTGAAATACTTGGGAAATTGATCGATAAACAGATGGTGAACACAAGAAACATGATTCGTGCTGGTGCTGGGCCAAGTAACAACCCTAGGAGGAATCTGAGGAATGCCGCAAATCAAGGGGATGAGAGCGAGTCTGTCTCTCACAATAACCCCGTGGGCAGTGGCCAAGCTCCGGCTAATCCTCAGGTTGTGTTTGACATTACGGCCATAGAGGCTATTCGGGGGATCGTTATGCAAGCGGTCACCGACATAATGCGGCCAGTTGCACCACAAGCACAGGATGTTCCAGTTCTTCAGGTTATCCCTCAATTTGAGGAGCCAGCGGTTCATGTACCTCAGGATGATGTCGTGAGGAACAGAGGGAACTATGGTCGAGCTTTGAAGGCCATTAGCTCAATGAGGCCTGACAGCTATGGCGGTACTGGAGAACCGGTCAAAGTGGCGTATTGGTTCTCGCACATGGAAAGGTTGTTTAGAAACGTCGACTGCACTGAAGCTGAGAAAGTGCACATTGCTTCCCTTCAACTGAAGGATGTGGCTAGCGAATGGTGGGAGAGCACCGGATTAACTGATCATCCCGGGTTGAACTGGGGAATGTTTGAGACGAAAATGACCGACCGTTTCTTTTCCCGCGCTATGAGGGAGGAGAAGCATAAGGAGTTCCTTTACCCTAAGACGGATGGGTTGAAGGTGACTGAGCTAGCTGCCAAGTTCAATCACCTATTGCAATATGCTGGTCCGGAGGTATCCAGTGAAGAGAAGAAGATCTGGCATTTCCACGAGTGGATGCACCCAGACATCAAGCCATTGATGGTGCGCCATGGATGCTCTACTTTGGAGCAGTACGTGGACGCCGCTTACAAGCTTGAAGTGACTCTAGAGGAGTCGTATAAGAAGCGCAATCGCCAGAGACCGGCGCAGAGCCAGCCTCAGGCTAGTGGGCTTAAACGACCCATGCCACCGTCGCATTTTGCCAAGTCTGGCCGGGCTAAAACTGAGGTGACGCAGTCAGGTCCTACTCAACGCTCGGGCCAGGGCAAGAACCCGATCCAGTGTTATAACTGTGGAACGCCGGGGCATAAGAGCAACGAGTGTCCGAAGGACAAGAGGACGTGTTTTGCCTGTGGTAAGGAGGGGCACTTGCAGACGTTTTGTCCACAAAAGGTGCAAAAGGGGGCTGAGTCGCAGCAAGGGTCAGTTAGCCACAACAACCGACCCCGATTCAGGCCTGTAGATGCTCCTAGTCCTTCAATGCAGAAGACTGCTCAGAATAAGGGTAAAAGCCCCAGCTGCTTCTGGAGGTCAAGGTCAACGGCTATATGAGATGCGTGAGGCTGACGGACCGAATGCTCCGATTGCTCAAGGTACTCTATACCTCCAATCTACTTCTATGTGCATATTGTTTGATTCGGGTGCCACTCATTCTTTTATTTTGGAGAACTGTGTGAGTAAGCTAGGCTTAGTGTGCAATGAGACTTGCGAGCCTTTTGTGGTGAATCTTCCGAATAGTGAACAGTTGGTAGGAACCAAGCGTCTGTCGGAATTTCCGATTACCATTCAGGGTCGGAAGTTCGAAGCGGACTTGATCTATATAGCCATGGCTCCATACGACATTATTCTCGAGATGGACTGGCTGACGCATCATGGGGCGGTAATCGATTTTAGCTCAAGGACTGTGACAATTTCATCTGGGGGCTAGTTTGTATGCAAGTTTAAGGGTCGTAATGACGCTGAAAACGGAAAGCTCATCAATGCGATGGCTGTGTGTAAGCTACTTCGACAAGGTGGTGTCGGGTACCTGTGCTATCTGGATAAGCCCAAGAAGGATGAGACTTCAGTTCTTGATGTTCCTGTCATATGCGAGTATACGGATGTTTTTCCTGATGAGATTTCCGGTTTACCCCTGAATCGTGACATGGAGTTCACTATTGATCTCGAGCCCGATACCACGCCGATTTCTAAGGCACCGTATCAAATGGCTCCAGCAGAGATGCAAGTGTTGAAGAAGCAACTCGAGGACCTTCTTGAGAAAGGTTATATAAGGCCAAGTGCATCGCCTTGGGGCGCTCCGGTCTTGTTTGTCAAGAAGAAGGATGGTTCGTTCAGACTTTGTATCGACTACCGAGAGTGGAATAAGGTCACTATCAAGAACAAGTATCTGTTGCCAAGGATTGATGATCTATTGGATCAACTGCAGGGAGCAAAAGTCTATTACAAGATCGATCTGAGATCTGGTTACCATCAGTTTAGGATTCGTGAGGAAGATATTCCAAGGACTGCATTCCGGACGAGGTATGGACACTACGAGTTCGTAGTCATGCCATTTGGGCTTACTAATACTCCGGCAGTTTTCATGGATCTAATGCATAGGTGTTTCCCCCAGTATTTGGACAAGTTTGTGGTGGTATTCATCGACGACATTCTGATCTATTCCCCGAGTGAGGAGGCTCACGAGGAGCATCTTCGAATCACTCTGTCAGTCCTTAGACAAAATCAGCGGTATACAAAGTTGTCTAAGTGTGACTTCTGGATCAAGGAAGTGGCTTTCTTAGGCCATGTGATCAATGAGGATGGGGTTATGGTCGACCCTCAGAAGATTAAAGCGGTAGCCAACTGAAAGCGACCTCAGAACGTGAAGGAGGTGCGTAGTTTTTTGGGACTTGCAGGATATTACAGAAGGTTCGTGGAGGGATTTTCAAAGATCGCTCTACCTATAACCGGGTTGCTCCGCAAGGTCCATAAGAAGTTCATATCGGACGACAAATGCGAGGCAAGTTTTTAGAAGTTGAAAAAGTGCCTGACGTTCGCACCAGTTTTGGCGCTATCGAAAGGAACCGATGGTTATGTGGTCTATAGTGACGCTTCAAAGCATGGGTTAGGATGTGTGTTGATGCAAAAGGGAAAGGTTATTGCATACGCATCTCGGCAATTAAAGACCTATGAAGCAAACTATCCGACACATGATCTGGAGTTAGCGGTTGTGGTTTTCACGCTGAAGATTTGGAGGCACTATCTCTATGGTGTTAGGTGCCAGATCTTTACAGACCACAAGAGTCTCAAGTATGTGTTCACTCAGAGAGAGTTGAATATGAGACAACGTCGCTGGTTGGAGCTACTCAAGGACTACGACATCGAGTTGATGTATCATCCGGGCAAGGCTAACGCGGTAGCCGATGCACTGAGTCGGAAGACGCCGCACAAGACCATAGTGGCTGTACTCACTGCTCAGACCAAACTGTACCAAGGATTGTGCGAGATTGACGTCTTGTACGATCAGCGTCGAGGATGCCTGAGTATGTTGGAGATACCGGCTACGCTACTTGATCAGATCAAGGAGAAGCAGATTCAAGATGATGGATCACTCTAGTTTCAGGACCGGATCTGTGTGCCTGACGTAGATGGCCTTCGCCAATTGGTGATAAAGGAGGTCCATTCGTCAGCTTATCTATACATCCAGGATCCAGTAAGATGTACAAAGACCTCAGAAAGAAATTCTGGTGGCCCAACATGAAGTGGGACGTAGTAGAATTTGTGGCGAAATGCTTGACTTGTCAAAAGGTCAAGATAGAACACCGCAGACCAGGCGGTGAATTGCAACCTCTCCCAGTGCCAAAATGGAAGTGGAAGGATATTGCGATAGACTTCGTCACAGGGTTGCCGAAGACTCAGAATCAAAAGGATGCCATATGGGTGATCATTGACCGGCTCACGAAGAGTGCTCATTTTGTGGCCATCAAGTCAACTTGGGGAACCCAGAGACTATCAGAAGTTTTCCTACACGAGATTGTCCGTTTGCATGGTATGCCAAAAATCATTGTATCGGATCGTGACGGCCGATTCATGTCGAGATTTTGGAAGGAACTCCACAAGGCCATTGGAACTGAGTTGAGGTTTAGCACCGCGTTTCATCCTCAGACGGATGGACAGTCTGAGAGGACCATCCAGACACTGGAGGATATGCTGAGAGAACAACTTAAGTCTGATTGAATTCACGTACAACAATAGCTGGCATTCTACCATCAAGATGGCTCCATTCGAGGCTCTCAATCTCCTCTCTTTCTCTCGTTTTAAGTGTTCGCCGGAGTTTTCGAGTTCGTCGGAGCATTGCCGGAAGTGCCTTGGAGGTGTCGTAGTAGTGGTGATCGTAGCGAGTCCTCGTCCGAGGCAAGAAGTCGTCGTTTGCGTCGTCGGTAAGCTTCGAAGCCAAGTTAGAGCCATCGTCGGAAGGGAGATCCGCGACCGCGGGGATGAATTCCGCGACCGCGGCTCTGCCTAGAATTCTGCGACCGCGGAAATCCAAATCGCGACCGCGGCTTGCCTTAGCAAGCGCGATCGTGGCTTGGGCATTCACAGTCACGGCTTAGGTGATAGCTCCATGATCCCCTCGATGACGGCAAAGGACGAAGAGGAAGCAATGAAGGTGTGTTCGAATGGCCCGGTGACAAGAGCCCGTGCAAAGGCAATGGAGCGAGCCACACAATCATTAGTCTCGCGGGCGCACGCAAGTGATGCGGGTTCATCTAGTCCTAATTGGGTCCTCCTCTTGACCTATGAAGGATTAGGTGAGGTCCCGCCTTAGCCGATCCCGCCGAGAAGACGAAGACGACGAGTTCACGGAAGCAGGACGAAGCAGCCAAGAACTCGGCCCAAAACGCGACCGAGTTCTAGACCGAGTTATTGCTCCAGCCAAGAAGTCGGCCCAGAACTCGACCGAGTTCTGGACCGAGTTGTTGCTCCAGCCAAGACCTCGGCCCAGAACTCGACCGAGTTCTGGACCGAGTTGTTGCTCCAGCCAAGAACTCGGCCCATAACTCGATCGAGTTCTGGACCGAGTTGTTGCCCGCGTCAGCGATCTCAATTCGTCGTTTTGCTGAACAATTTATTATTATTTATTATTATTTTTTGTGTCGCTATTTAAACCCAGAAACCCTAGTTTTTAATGGTACGTTGAATTTGAGTAGTAAAGTTGAGTATGCTCCTTCCCTTGAGTTCCAATGTCAACTCTTCGATCCCACGGATCGTCTATCCCGTAGCTCGTCGCTTCGAGCAATTGTTCATCGTCTCTTCGGTGTTTGTGATCATCTCTTTGATCTATTCGTCATCTCTTTGACGCGTTTGAAGGCTATCTCTTTAGCCCTAGGAAAGCCATCTCTTTGGCTATGGAAGAGAAGGATTCAACTACAAGCTTGAGGAACCCAGATCCTGCATTGTAGACAACACTTCAGGGGTTGTTCACATCAACTGGCATCAGAACCTATCCAAGCTAAGTTTGGTCTTCTCTCTTATTGTGATTCTTTGAAATTTTCCGCTCGCAAACCCTAGAATTTTTTTTTTCTCACCACCACCATCCGCCGGAACCCTATCCGTGACCACACTACCACCACCACCGACCGCCGCCAACACCCCCTTCCGCCACCCTCTCCCTCACGGCTGTGCAACCCTAATTTCCTTAGGTTTTGGTTACTTTTCCAATAGTCCTAATCTTTATCCTTCTAGCACTATCTTGTTTCCTTAATTGCATACTTGATTTCCTTGTTTCTTGTTGCTTAAGTCTTGATTTATCTTTGGATTAATTGCTAGATTAGTTGTTCGATTTAATTCCCTAATAGTTGTTTTGTCTCTTCTCTCTTCTCCTACACTTTCTTGTGTGGTTCTTTCTTGCTTGATTCACAATCATATAAAAAAAATTATATATATACAGTGTGACCGTATAAACAAAAACATACATACTATTCTCACCTTCCATTAAACGAAACAAAAGGTTTGGGAAGACGGAAGCCTCAAAAACAAAAAGAAATAAAAGAAAAGGCAGAGAACGCACCATACGTTCATACTCCATCTTCTCTTCTTTCATGTCTCTATGCAACTCTCATTGAAAAGGGCAAAATTTTCAACTCTCTTGTGATTAATTCTGAGAAACTTGATTTGATCTGCTTGCACTTGGAAATTTTGTGTGTTGTTTGGGACGTGACTTGCTAGTTTTTGCTTTATTGCCTCCCGTTCCAGCCTCTCCCTCCTCACGAGCAACCAAAATTAGTACGCCAAGCGGAAAATTTCTTGGTTCACTTTTGAGACAAGGACTTGGCTTGGACTTGTTCTTTTGCTTGGTGCAACTTACTTCTAGTGTTGCATGCTTCGTATACGTACTATGGATGTCCCTACCTCGAGCGTCTCTCCTTCTATGGGCCACCGCAGCCCCGGACACATGGACTCCGCCTATGAGCAAATTGACCACCTTCAAGCTTTGAATGACGAGAAAGACCGCCTCCTTGCCGAGCAGGCTGCTGAGCTTATGCACCTTCGTCGGGCCATGAGTAACATGAAGTTGCCCACGGCTGACCCCTTGTTGAACCCTACGGCCTCCACAAGCCAACCACTAGACCGCAAGGGTAAGGGCAACTTGTCTACTCCACAAGATCGGCTTCGCTCTCAAATTGAAGGCTACCCTCCTAGGCATGGCGATTCCCGCGTTCGGTACAATTCCACCCTTGCTCCGAGAGTTGAGGATTACACTTCGGATCGCTCCCGTCGTAGTATTCGCGTCTCCAAGGATCCCCTACCGTATGTCAACACCAAGAACCGTCGGGAACGAGGTCGACAACATACGCGGTATGACGATTCCGAGTCCGAGCGTGATGATGATGATGACTGTGCCTCATACCACTCCCAGGACGGATTTGATGACGAGGATGCGTATGAGATGGAACGCCTCGAGGAGTTGCGCCCCACGCGTCGCGGCTACTGTCGGCACTCGCCGGAACGGCGCCGCCCGAGCCTCGGGCGCTATGGACCGTGTCGCCCTAACATCAAGGTAAAACTACCGAACTTTTTTGATGAATTTGATCCTCTTAAATTTCTTGATTGGCAGCAGTCCATGGAGTATGTTTTGAACCATTATCGCTACCCGAAAGAAGAACGGGTTGCAACCGCTGCTTTGTACTTCGACGGCGCCGCCAAGGCTTGGGGGCATCATTTCTGCGCTGACCGTGAGCATCATTGCGAGCCTCCAGTCACTTCTTGGCGCCACCTTATGCGGATCATGCGAAAGAAGTATGTCCCCGAGGACTTTACTTCCGAAATGCGCCTCAAGATACAACTAGCGGCCCAAGGTAACCGTTCTCCCCTTGATTTTTATGCTGAACTTGAAGAATTGTCCCATAAGGCAGGTATCCATCACACTGATGAGGACTTTCGGAGTATGTTCCATCGTGGCCTGCATGAGCCCATTAGAAACCAACTTCGGGTGCTTAACATACGAGACCTCCAAAAGTGCGCACATACGGCACAGGAGATATGGTCGCAGGCACAAGCGTCTAAGCGAGCGTCTTGGTCTCGCACTAATACCAGGTATGCTCCATCCCTTAATTCAGGTTCCTTTACTTCTAATGTGCGCTCCCTTTCGCATTCCGCTCCCGCGACTTCAACGCTGGCGCCTTCCACTCGGCCGAGCAACCCTCCGGCGCGCGTCAACGAGCCCTCACAGCGTCGAGCGCCTCCTTCCGATGATAAGGCACGGGACAAGGTCTGTTTTAAGTGCCAAGGGCGTGGCCACATGCAGCGGGACTGCCCCAACAACAGGCGAGTCCTCTTCTCGAGCACCTCCGGATATGAGTCCTTTGACGAGGACACCCCCGACTTCGAACCAGTGTTTGACACGTACGGCCAGGATGAGGAGGAGGAGAAGTTGGATGGTTACGTCTGCAATTCCATGGATGAGCAAGGCACCATGCCTCTTAGCTTGGTTACACGCCGCGTCCTTACCGCCAAAGAAGGTACCTTACTTGACTAACGTGAGAATTTGTTTCATACTAAATGTGCGGTCCAGGGTGCTTCTTTGAGTGTCATTATAGATGGTGGAAGTTGTTGCAATATCATCAGCGAAAAGGTGATCAAGCACTTCAAGTTCGACACAACTCCACACCCCTAACCCTACAGCCTACAATGGATCTCCGAGGGTGATGATTCCAATGTTGTGAAGCGACAATGCACTATCAATTTCAGCATTGGCCATTACAAGGATTCGGTACTTTGTGACGTAGTACCTATGGATGCTACCCATCTCCTCTTAGGGAGACCTTGGCAATTTGACAAGCGAGCTCTTCATGATGGCTTTCTCAACAACTACGTCTTCATGCACAATGGAAGAAAGATGACGTTACTTCCTATGAGCCCTCAGGAGATTATGCAGGATCATGTTGAAAGGAACCGAGTCAAGGCACTTGAACAAGCCAAGGGACACCCACTGCCCTCAGCTGACCATGAGAAGACACCGAAATCAGCACCTAAATCGTCCCCTAAATCGGCTCCCAACGGAATTCAGGGATCGTGTGAAAACCGGCTTCTTTTGGCTAAGTCTCGGGATGTCTCTCCAATCATTCAGGGATGTCTTCCTTGCTTTTTACTTGTCCCTTTCGCGTGTCTGTTAAATGTTAAAGATCTTGTTGATTTACCCCCTGTAGTGACTTCTCTTTTGCAGGAATTTGACGATGTGATGCCTGAAGACCTGCCCGAAGGATTACCACCTATTCGTGGGATTGAGCATCAAATCGACTTTGTACCCAGCGCCTCTCTTCTTAACCGAGCTGCATACCGCGCGAGCCCGGAAGAAACCAAGGAATTACAATGTCAAGTGCAAGAGTTGATGGATAAGGGCCACGTCCGAGAGAGCTTAAGCCCTTGCGTCGTACCGGTCATTCTAGTGCCTAAGAAGGACGGTAGTTGGCGCATGTGTGTTGATTGTCGGGCAATCAACCAAATTACAGTGAAGTATCGATACCCTATTCCTAGACTTGATGATATGATTGATGAGTTGCATGGTGCTATATTATTTTCTAAAATTGACCTTAAGAGTGGCTATCATCAAATTAGGATGCAAGAGGGTGATGAGTGGAAAACTGCTTTTAAGACTATGTATGGCCTTTATGAGTGGTTAGTTATGCCTTTTGGTTTGACCAATGCTCCTAGCACTTTTATGCGATTGATGAATCATGTTTTACGGGCTTACTTAGGCAAATTTGTAGTTGTCTACTTCGATGATATCCTTGTTTACAGCAGATCATTAGATGAGCATGTTGAGCATCTTAGGAAGGTCTTAGAGTGTCTTAGAAATGAGAAACTTTATGCTAACCTTGGTAAATATTCTTTTTGCTCGGATTCCACTATTTTTCTTGGTTTTGTTGTTAGCAAGGATGGGCTGAAAGTTGACCAAGAGAAGGTCCGCGCCATAGAGGACTGGCCACGTCCCACAACTCCAACCATGGTTCGTTCCTTCCTGGGCTTGGCTGGCTTCTACCGCCAATTTGTGCGTGATTTCTCCACCATTGCAGCCCCATTGCATGAGCTTACAAAGAAGGCTGCGTCCATTGAGTGGACGACCGCACACGAGACTGCCTTCACCACCTTGAAGGACCGATTATGCCATGCTCCTTTGCTGAAATTACCGGACTTCTCCAAGACTTTTGAGGTGGAGTGTGACGCCTCTCATCATGGAATTGGAGGGGTTTTGTTGCAGGATAGGCGTCCCATTGCTTACTTTAGCGAAAAGCTCTCAGGCGCCCAACTCAACTACCCCACGTATGACAAGGAGCTCTATGCTCTTATTCGGGTGTTGAAGACTTGGCAACACTACCTCTGGCCTAAGGAGTTTGTCATTCACTCGGACCATGAGGCGTTGAAGTACTTGAAGAGCCAGTACAACCTCAACCGGCACCACGCATGATGGGTAGAGTTCATGGAGACGTTCCCCTATGTGGTCAAATACAAGAAAGGTAAGGAGAATGTGGTTGCTGACGCCCTTTCTCGCAGGTATGTGTTACTTACCCACCTTGATGCTTATATCTTAGGTTTCTCCTTGATTAAAGATGTGTATATGCATGATGATGATTTTGCTGCAATTTTTAAAACATGTATGGAAAAAGGAGTCTAATGGATTCTATGTTGATAATGGCTACCTATTTAAGGCCGGGAAACTTTGTATCCCAAAGACTTCTATACGTAGGTTGCTAATTCAGGAAGCTCATGAGGGTAGAGGTCATTTTGGTATTCCTAAGACCTTGGCTGCATTAAAGGAATATTTCTATTGGCCTAAAATGTTGCATCATGTTACACGTTTTTCTAAGGCTTGTGTTACTTGTGTGCATGCTAAGTCTAGGTCGAGTCCCCAAGGATTGTATATCCCTTTGCCTATTCCGGATGTTCCATGGGAAGATATTAGTATGAACTTTATTACTGGGTTACCCATGTCTAAGAAGGGGAGGGACTCGATATTTGTAGTAGTTGATAGGTTTTCTAAGATGGCTCACTTCATTGCATGCAAGACTACTAACAATGCTTCTGAGATTGCTTCTTTATTTTTCGAGCATGTTGTTAGATTGCATGGTATCCCTAGAAGTATAGTGTCGGATCATGATGCTAAATTTGTGAGTTATTTTTGGAAATCTTTGTGGTCCAAGCTGGGGACTAAGTTGTTGTTTTCTACTAGCTATCACCCCCAGACTGAAGGCCAGACGGAGGTTACTAATAGGACCTTAGGTGCTTTATTGCGTACTATGTTAAAGTCTAACCTCCGTAAGTGGGAAGAGTGCTTGCCTTTTGTTGAATTTGCTTATAACAGGTCCATGCACTCGGCTATGCAGAAGACTCCCTTCCAGGATTTCTATGAACTCAATCCGCTCACCCCTTTGGATCTGGTTCCACGGCCAATGAAGGAAAAGGAAAGCATCAAGGGAGTGGAGCGTGGGGAGAAGGTCAAGACCTTGCATGAGAGGACGAGACAGCAGCTGGAGCGGCGGTCCGAGCAAGTAGCCGCTCAACGCAACAAAAACCGCCGCCCCGTTGCATACAAGCCCGGCGACTTGGTATGGCTTCACTTGCGCAAGAAACGCTTTCCATTGAAGCGACGTCACAAGCTGGACGCGAGAGGTGATGGCCCTTTCTAGGTGCTACAATGCCTTGGGGCCAACGCCTACCGCTTGGATTTACCCGATGACTATGGCGCACATCCAACTTTCAACGTCGCTGACCTTTCTCCTTATACGCCTCCTGCTTTTGACGACGAGGACAAAGCGGGGACGCTTCACAGCCAAGAAGGGGAGATTGATAGCTCCATGATCACCTCGATAACGGCGAAGGACGAAGAGGAAGCAATGAAGGTGTGTTCGAATGGCCCGGTGACAAGAGCCCGCGCAAAGGCAATGGAGCGATCCACACAATCATTAGTCTCGCTAGCGCACGCAAGTGACGCGGGTTCATCTAGTCCTAATTGGGTCCTCCTCTTGACCTATGAAGGATTAGGTGAGGTCCCATCTTAGCCGATCCCATCGAGAAGACGAAGACGACGATTTCGCGAAAGCAGGACGAAGCAGCCAAGAAGTCGGCCCAGAACTCGACCGAGTTCTGGACCGAGTTGTTGCTCCAGCCAAGAAGTCGGCCCAGAACTCGACCGAGTTCTGGACCGAGTTGTTGCTCCAGCCAAGACCTCAGCCCAGAACTCGACCGAGTTCTGGACCGAGTTGTTGCTCCAGCCAAGAACTCGGCCCAGAACTCGACCGAGTTCTGGACCGAGTTGTTGCCCGCGTCAGCGATCTCAATTCGTCGTTTTACTGAACAATTTATTAATATTTTTTATTATTTCTTGTGTCGCTATTTAAACCCAGAAACCCTAGTTTTTAATGGTACGTTGAATTTGAGTAGTAAAGTTAAGTACGCTCCTTCCCTTGAGTTCCAACGTCAACTCTTCGATCCCACGGATCGTCTATCCCGTAGCTCGTCGCTTCGAGCAATTGTTCATCATCTCTTCAGTGTTTGTGATCATCTCTTTGATCTATTCGTCATCTCTTTGACGCGTTTGAAGGCTATCTCTTTAGCCCTAGGAAAGCCATCTTTTTGTCTACGGAAGAGAAGGATTCAACTACAAGCTTGAGGAACCAAGATCATGCGTTGCAGACAACACTTCAGGGGTTATTCGCATCATTAGGCTTTTGTTTCTTCGATTCATATCGTCTATTCGTTTCGTTCTTATCGAATCTAACTTAGGGTTCTGTCTTTTGTCTCGACGTCGTCGTAGAAATCCGTAATCAGATTCCAGTTTCCAGATCCTGGAACCCGACATCGTCAATTCGTCTAGATTAAGGCAAGTGGTGGTTCGCTCTTGCTTATCATTCCATATTTCCTTTAATTATCAATTACTTGATTGTTAATTAAAATAGGGTGAAGTGTTGTTTTCGTTTGGGAACAGATTTTATAAAATGATGTGATAAAATATGATACTATAATAGGTTGTATATATTGCTAGAAACAACGCTATTATACATGTTATTACCGTGATGGTATTGGTGTGGATTTATTGTGTGAACTTAAATGTGTAGTTAGAACGAGTATTCGTAGGAACGCTATGTACCTTGCGAGGTCTAGTCGCTTCTTTATAACTGGTATTAGGAGGATTTTGCCCTAGTACTATCTAGTCATGACTGTACCCTTGGGTAGGTGCACACAGCTGGTGCCAACACTCGGGATTTATCCCCAAAATATCTCTCGTATCGAGATGATATGCAATAAAAGCTTTAACGTGAATATACGTTTTGTAACTAAATAAGATAAGTGCGGTTATGCACATAATTAATGAACCTTCGGGCGAGAAGTACAACTTGGAACCCGCCCGGACTTTGGTTAGAGTAAGTCTTCTTTCCAATCTGGATTCGCATTGCGCGGTGAGGTTGGTCGTGGACCCAAATGATCAAGTCGTTTTTAAACGCTTGTGTGAAAACTGTAAACGTTCCCAAACACTTGTCATGCATTTCCGAAAGACTCAACTTCTTTGGAGTCTTCTCTTCATACGTTTCCCATAAGACTCAATCTTTTGGAGTCTTCTCTTGTTCATACCTCTTCTTATGTTTTCGTAGAAGTGTGGAGGTTCACTGTCGTCATCGGTTATCATTCGAGAAGAGACGGGTGTAACCTAACACGACTACTTAGAACATTTTCTAGTTTACCCTTGCGTAGTCTTTCATTAGACTAACCAACCAGTTATTTTCCTTTGCATGGTTGGCTGGTGTCATCCGTCTCATACGGCACATCAGGTAAACGTCCATTTCCATGAAGGCCAGAATACGATGATGAGGGCAGATGATGTTTTAAAGAGTTTTTCAAGGTTGAAGATCCTAGGCGTGAGATCGCTCAGATCGAAACCCCTGTCACGGAGTTTACAAATTTCAAGTCTTCCGCTGTATTAAACAATTCTATATTCAGTTTGTATTTGGTTTGGAAAACAGTTGTAAGATCATGACGTTGGTTTGAATAATAGTTGGGGCATATTTATTGCCATTTAATAAAGCTTGTGTTATTATATAGTTGTTATAAAATGATTTAGCCTTGGGTGACCCCAGATGTGTAATCTGAGGTCACTGGCGGTAATACTTTCAAGGGATTATTTGGGGGTGTTACACATTGATTTAAGCTTGTTTTCAGCATTTTGCCTTGTAAAGGCGACATTGGGCCTAATGGGCCGCCAACCTTAGCTTAGTCGTTCTTTCCTTAGGCGTTTCCTCCTTGTTTTTCCTATACAAGGAGTTGCTTGTTCATTATTACAAGGCACGTTGAATATTGAAGAATTACAATTATTTTGGCTGAAGAAAACTCTCATCTCTTCTCCTTCTCCCTCGTGAGTCAGATCGAGTTCCTTTGGCAATTTCTTTGGGTGTGTTGTATCTCAAAGAGGTTGCCGATCTATTCTTCTTGTTGGTGTGTCAAATCCAGCCAAGAAGGATACTTATCCATCATTTCCATCATATACCATCATCGCCGGCCTTCCATTCCACCGAGTGCCTTTGTCGCAGCTGAGGAGAAGCCTTGGAGTCTCTTGTGTCGGCCACTTCCTTCCGCAGCCTTGTCGTTGGGAGTCTTCGGAGGGCAAAACCTTGCACCGAGCCTTCATTGATCCTTGAATCCATCAGTTTGACTGCGGACCGTAACACTTCCAAACACGTATATATTGCCCTATTCTTAGAATTAATCTTTTTATATTTCAGTTACTTGGTTAAGTGACCTAGAAAATAATAAAGATAAGTATACAATTATTTGAGATCTTTGTTGCTAAACTATATTCAAATACTAAAGTATTATATATTTTATAAATCGAAAATCATTTATTTTTGGTATTGATTATGCACATTAGATTGATTAGATTATGGTCGTGTTTGGCTTGACAGTAGTGGTAGCGGTAACGGTTGATATAGTGGTAGTTGGAGCGATTGAAACTAGCTTAAATCGAAACGCTAATGAGAGTAGCATTGAAAAAGTATCGTTTGAAAAGCTATTAAATATGAAAAGTTATCTCTACTACTACTTACCAAACACAATTCTTATTTCTAAAATGTTAAACGCTACCTCAAATGCTAATTTTATGGCCTTGCCAAACACACTCTCAGAGTAATATAACTTCAACTAGCTATATATTGTTAGAATAATTGTAATAGATCTTAATTGATTTTGTTTCCTATTTTAGTTGTATAGAGATATTGTAATATTCTCCCTTGTAATCTCCTATGTATACTATTATAATATAAAGGCAACCCTCTATGGGATTTTTACCAATCTTACATGGTTTTACTAGCTTTCTAAGCACCATATTTATGGTACATCTGTAAAGTTTGGTCTCAAGCACCGCCTTGACGGTATTGGTTATCACTCATCCTCATTTGATAAAGAATGGCACCGCTTCAACTGCATAATTTTGTCATGGATCTATAGATCCATTGTTAAAAATATCTCTGACATTTTCATGTCACAGATGTCTATGCTCAAACCATCTAGACTGCAATCAAAAACTTGTTCTGTGACAACCAGAAGTCTTGTGATATTCAACTTGAAGCACAATTTCACAACGTCTCCCAATTCTCTTCTTCTGTCACCGAATATTGTCAATTACTGAAGACTCTATATGACAACCTCGCCTATATTGATCAAAGAATCAGTGATGAGACCCTTGTTCTTCAAACTCTCGGGGTCTCAATGATTACTTTTCCTCCCTAGCAGCGATCATCCCTCTACAACAGCCTTTCCTGTCTTTTCAACAAGTTAGATCCATGCTCTCTCTTGAAGAATCGCAGCACTCCTACAACAAGGCCACCACTAAGACTGTACTAGTTGTCACCATTATCAATATGGTGATAAACTGACACGTTCTCCTTCTACAAACAACAACGGTGATCCCGCCAACAATCCTCCACCCACTCAAAATCAATACACACAAGGTGGAGGTTGAGGCGGCAGTCGAGGATGTGGTCATGGTAGTTGAGTTCATGGATAGAATCAGTCCACTTCATGGGAAACCAATGGGAATATCCATGGCAAAACAGGAACCTCCAGTCAAACTCACAGTCTTCAAACGACTCAGAAATTCCTGGCCCATGTTAACAAAACCACAAATGCAACTGATGGCTCAGGACCCACTTGGAACAGCAACAACAACAGTTGTATAACTCTTTCGGTTTTCCTAGGTGGGATCAACATGTGTTCATCAACACTATGGAGCAGATGACACTTCGTCAACCTCTTGACAATGGTTGCTATATGGACTCTAAAGCCTCGGAACACATGGCTTCGAATTCAGGTATTCTCAAAGTAGTTTTTAATCATGGCATTAATGCATTTAAACAAGTCATTTTGGGAAATTGGCACAAATTATCCATCAACAAAATTGGCCAACATGATCTGCAAATACCAAATCTATCTCTCAATCTCCAATAAGTTCTCGTAATCCCTAATTCCATTAAGAATCTCATTTATGTTCATCATTTTACTACTGCTTATAATTGGTCTGATGAATTTGATCAATTTTGTTTTTATTTGAGGAATTTCCAAATCAAGAGAGAGATCCATTGGTGCAATAACGATTTTAACCTATACCCCTTCCTCGAATCAACCAACACATTTCCCACGGCCCTCACAGCCCAAATTATTTCGTCTCCTACCATTTGGCATCGGTGATTAGGCCATCCTTGTAATATCCCACTTAAATTAGAAGGGAAATATGGTAATTTTATTTTGATAATAAAAAAAGTTATGAATTTTATTTTAGAGGAGTTTTTTAAATTTTCATTAACTTAAGTTCAAAAATTATGTTAAGATGTTTTTTGTACAAATTATCAAATCGGTTACAATAGTATAGTATATAAACCAATAAATAAGTATAGCCATGAATGTAGTTTTGAAGTATTAAATATTCTAATAAAGGTTATATGATTTAATATGTTTTTTCCATATAGGGATAAAATAATACTTACCCTAAGTATGTGATCTCTTTAAGTTATGAATGAGTTAAATTATGTTAACCTTATGTTAATTATAATTTAAATAAACTTATCAATTTAACTTTAAGTATTTAAATTAAGAATAAAAAAATTTAATTAGGATTTAAATATGGTTAAGTTATATGGAAATATAATTTAAGCTTAAAGCTAACCTAATTTAATTTTTTTTCAACTTAAATAAGGGTTAAAATGTATAATTAAATTTAGGATAAGTTATAAATAAGCTTGGGTAATTTTTGTAATTTTTGGAAATTAAAATAAGGGCATTTATGCTAGAACTTGAGAAGTTGGAAATCATTTGTAACTATGCATAAATTGTGTGGCCACGATTTGAATAAAGTGGCATCTTCTTCAACATCCAGCCAAAAGGACGTTCAACCTTTGAAGCTCCATTTCCATGGCAACGTTTATAACCAAACTCGGACGATTCATGGAATTAACCAATGGGATTTTTAGATAAGGATGGAACGCATCCAATTCCGCAATTATCGGGCATTAACTCCCCCTAATTTGCGCGAATTTAATCCGGAAGGAAGGCCACGTCGTTTACGCGTTTTTGGCGTATTTTGGGAAATTCGGGCTCAATCCGGATCAATTAAGGCTAATTGATGCGCGATTTTGAAGCTCTTGTATGGGAATTGTTTCCCCTATAAATACAAACCCGTCCATGGTCAGTTCTCATCCAATTTCAAGATCTAGGTTTCGGTTATTTTTAAGAAATTTTCGTGGAGTTCCAGGGTAAAATTCTCCCTCGTTATAGCATCTCTAGCTACGGTTCAAGTGTCCAAATCTTCGTCTTGAAGTAACGAATACAACGACACTAACCATGAGCCATTTGGTGGTCGATCGAGTCCGAATCGAGCCAAATACTAATCTGTTGTTCATCCACTGTTTTTGGGTAAAACCCAAATCCGATTTTTGTATTTTATTTTGTTTAATCTTGATTAAATTGGCTATTTAAGATTACATAGTAATACTTTGGGTTAATAAAAATTAATTACACTTAATGTTTATTATCTTATCTGAAATTGTAAAATGTTAATTTTTAACATTACAAATAGATTATATACTTGGTTAAAATAAAATAAATAATTTATTTATTTATATCATGATTATTTAGAATATATGACTAAATGATTTTTAGTACCGTATAATCGTATAATGTGTAGCCTTGATAATCAATTTATTTAGTTTTAAATAAATTCAATTAGAAACCGAGACAAGTATCCTTCAATTTCCGTTATTGAATAAATTATCTACTTATAATTTATTTTTGTGTAAAGTGGGTACGTCCCGGAATCGTCATCAAATCAGGAATCCAGTTTGTTAGTTCAAAGCAACTTTCTTCCGAACGACATTACGCAATTCAACCGATATCTTAATCCGAGGGAAGTGACGGTTCGCTCTTGCATTTATTCCATATTTTCTTAATTGACAATTAATTATGTATTTTAATTAATTTGAGATAAATATTCATAATTTGTGTTTGGAAACTTATGTGATATAATGGTGTGGAAAATGAATCATACATTAGGTTGTATATATTGCTAGTCATGACCCTTGTACATATGTTTTTAATATAGGGTGCTAGTTGAACTTTGGTGTGGAAATTAGTGTGGACTTGTATACTTAGTTAGCACGAGTATTCGTAGGTATGCTATATACCTCATGAGGCTTAGCTGTTTCTTTATAACTTGGTATTACGAGGATTATTGCCCTAATACTTTTGGTCATGATCGTACCCTTATTTTAGCTAGTGCCGTTATTCGGGATTTGTCCCATGATATATCTTGTATCAAGATTGATGTGGATTAAGAGCTTTAACATAAATGCATGTTTTGGAATTAAATAAGATAAGTGCTTTTATGCACATAATTAAAATACTTCGGCCGAGAAGTACAACGTGGAAACCCCTCGGACTCCTGTCAAAAATAAGTCCCCTTTCCAATCTAGATTCACATTATGCGGTGAGGTTGTTTCAGGACCCAAATAGTCAAAGGAGTTATTTTTTAAATCTTGTATGATAATTATAAATTTTCCCAAACAAATACATAAAATTCTCATAAGACTCAATTTCATTGGAGTCTTCTATTGAATCATGCCTCTTTCTTTGTTTCAGTAGAAGTATAATAGTCATATATCATTTATCGAGTTTTATTCGAGAAAAACCAGGGTAGTGACTATGTACGACTACACGAAACCTCACATATCCTTGCATAGTCTTTCATTAGACTAACCAGCCGTTTATTTTCCTTGCATAGTTGGTTGGTGTCATCCATCCCTAATTAACGTAATAAGTGAAATTGTTATATCCTAGTCTTATAATTAGGATTTATTTAAAGTTTCCCGCTATAATTTCAAAATCATTTGTAAAACTTATCTCCTCCATTTACAAGGGGAATATTAATAAAGATTCGTTATTTATTTAAAAAGTCTTCCTCTACTCTTTTACTATTGAATGTTTATTTATTTAAACATAATTGTTCAGATTAATGCCTAAGGTGGCTTGTAAGTCTGAGGCCACTGGCGTGTGACCCTATTGACATAAGTCGGGGGGTGTTACAATCATGGTCGTCTAGTTCAATAGTCTTTAGTGTCTTCTTCTAGTAATTTATGAAATAAACAAGATGATTCTCATCTTTGTGATGTTTTTAAACTAGGAAGTCATGTTCGCTTGCCATTTTTTAGTCTTTTTTCTATAGCTTGTATGCCATTTGAAATCATTCCCTATGATATTTGGACATCACCTATCTACAGTGTTTCGGGTTTTAGCTATTATCTTGTTCATCTTGATAATAATACTCATTGCACTTGAGTTTTTCCATTGAAACACAAATCTGAAGTGTTTAGAAAGTTGGTAGAATTCAAGAGCCTTATCCAATAACAATTCAACTTTTGCCGATCAACACCTTCCGACGTATCAATGGAAAAGAATCAACAAATCTTCCTTTCAAAATTACTTTGCAAACATGGCATACAGTTTTGGTTCTTTTGTCCATACACGTTTCAACAAAGTGATAGAGCTGAACATATCATCCAAACCATCATCGACATGGTATGCTTTCTTCTTTTTCAATTACACCTCCTACAAAAATACTAGGTTGAAGCCCTCTACATCGCCATGCATACCCCAAATCGCCCATCCACCACCTTCCTAAAAATTCAAACCCGTATAACCTACGAACAGTTCAAAGGTTAGCCACCCCGGTATGACCACATTTGTGTCTTCGGGTCCCATTGCTATCCCAACCTCACCTCGACCGCCCCACAAAAACATGCCCCTCGGTCGTGCCTTGTGTGTTTCTTAGGTACCCATAAAACTAGACCGGTGACCATTGCATGGTTCTCTCAATAGACAAGATAATTAGTAGCATGCTTGTTATTGTTGATGAGGATTTCTATCCCTTTTCTAAAGATTATCGTAACAAATCTTATCCTGCAGATAATGATTTGTAAAAATTTACTATAGAGAATCCCCCATATTCTTATCCTTCCACATTATCCAATATCCCAGTTAAATCAATCACACGAGCGTTCTCCTACACGCCCCACTCGCCTGGCACACCTACGTCATCATCTCCTCCTAACAACCTAATCAAATTCCAAACCAATAATCCATACAATACTCCAATCCTAACAAACCCTATTGTGCCTCTATCCCTCGAGATCATCACATCATCACCCAAGCCAAAGATGGCATCACCAAACTCAAACTAATCTTCAACCTCAACATCAACAAAAACTCTCCCCAATCCCGAAAATGTACATACAAGCCCTATAAGACCCTCATTGGCTTGCATCAATGCAAGATGGATCTAATGCCTTGCTTAAAATTGTTACTTGGGATCTTGTTTCACGTTCGCCTTGTGCTAATGTCGTTTCAGGAAAATGGCTTTTCCGTCACAAGATGCACTCGAATGGTTCTCTTACTTGTATTAAGGCTTAATGGGTTGCTCGAGGCTACTCTCAACAACCAGGAATTGATTTAGATGTCAGTTCGGGGGTCAAACCCGCAATTGTTCGAACTGTCCTCACTTTTCTTTCTTCTTGTCCCTGGTCCATACATCAACTAGATGTCAAGAACATATTTTTGCATGGCACACTTTCTGAAACATTTTATTGTCAAGAGCCCTTGGATTTCATGAACCCGTCTTGACCTGGCCACGTATGCAAACTGAAACGAGCCCTTTATGAACTCAAACAAGCACCCCATGCCTGGTACCAATGGCTCACACAAGCTATTGTCAAATTGAGATTCTGAAACTAGAAGTTTGACACCTCTCTATTTGTTGACAAATGTGTGATGAGGTTTGAGCCCACCTGGAACCGCCTTCACTTGGTCTGTCTCAAGTCGGCGATCTGACCCAGCGGCCCAGCCCACGGTCTGCCTCGAGTCAGCGATCGGACCGCTGGCGCTCAACCCTCCCCAGGTCTGCAGACCGTACACCCCAACCCGTCTCCCAGTAGGCACGAGGCCTTGCTGAGTGGGTTGCTGCTGGGGGGAATCGAACCCCCAACCTTTGATACAAGGGCAAATCCATGCACACTTGTATCACCAATTGAGCTGATACGGGGTTGAGCCGCAATGATTCGGATCTAGACGAAGAGACCTTGACAAGACTCAAAAGAGATCAACAATGGTGAAATACTCAAAAAACTGAATTGAAGACACAATGGGACAATGAAAGGAACGACTCAAACTGAATGGAACGGATACAAAACAACAAAGAAAAGGATAGGAAGATAGAACCGCAATCACGAATGGAGCAACCCTTGAACTCGAACGAACAAGAACCTCAACCAATCTAATGAAGACGACCCTGCCTTGTACAACTTCACACAACAAAGGACGGATCCTAGGAGCACGAAGAGGAGGCTTATGAAGCCTACAAACACCAATCTCGAAGGAGATTGACACACGCAAGAACAACTAAGCGAGATCAACACAACCTTGATGAGAACTCTTCTCACAAGCTCTGGGTTTTGAGTTTTGGGAGAGAAATGCTTTTTGCACTTTCTGATTTCTTAATCATCCAAAAACTCCCTAAAACAAGGAGTGGCCACGCCTTAAATAGTGTCTAAGAGGCCGACCCAAAACATGCTAAAAAATGACTAAGTGTTCACCTAAAACTTAGAAAGGAAATTACATAAAATCAGGCCTAAGCATAGGCGTCCAAATAATGTCTAATAATTCATGTAATAACAATCTAATAAGCAAACTAAGGACTAGGATAGGTCAGCCTAAGGCGAGCCAAAGATGGACAAGACATGGCGTCGGGAGGCCTAGCCGCGCGCCGGTCATCATGGGCGCCGGGGATGCTCTTGGCTTGCACTTGGCTGCATTTGTATGAACTCTTGGATGCTCCCGCATCAATGTGGCATAGCTACTATTTATCTACTTGTCTACGTAGATGATGTCATCCTGGACAAAAAAGGGTATGACACTGAAATCCTTAAGAGTGCATGCATGCTCAACTACATGTCTACAAACCCTACTCCACCCCAATGGACATGTGCTCTAAACACAATAAAGACGCATGCATGAGAGTCGAGAACCCTACTCTATGCATAAGCCTTGCATGTGACCTACAATATCTAGCATTCAACAAACCGTATATTAAATATATTGACAAATGAGAATGCCACTTTAATGCAATTAAACGAACATGTGCTTTATTAAAGGCACCATCAGTCACGCCCTCCACATCAACATCGGTGCTATAGATAACCTTACTACATACTTTGATGCCGACTAGGCCAACTCTCGAAAGTTTACTTTAGATTATTGTGTCTATTTGGGTGACAATCTCATCTCCTGGTAATCTAAAAGGAAAGATACAGTTTCCCATTCAAGTGCAGAAGTCGAGTAAATAGGTGTTGCTAATGTCGTGGTTGAGACTTGTTGTGTTCGACAACTTCTGGTCGAACTTCATTCTCACATACACAAGGCGTCCAATGTCTATTGTGACAATGTAACAACAATTTACATGTCATCCAACCCAGTTCAACATTAGCGAACCAAGCATGTGGAGATTGATCTCCACTTTGTCATAGACGAAGTCACACTTGCAGAAGTTAGAGTCCTACATGTTTCGTTACAGAGTCAGTAAGCCGATATTTTCACAAAAGAATTTCATACAACTCAAAGAGTTCAAATACAATTTACACATTCGAGAACCTCATATTCAAATTGACGAGGGATGTTAGAATAATTGCAATTGATCTGAATTGATTTTGTATCCTATATTAGATGTATAGAGATATTGTAATTTTCATCCTTGTAATCTCCTATATATACTATCATAATATAAAGTAGTCTTCTATAAGTCTGGGCTCGGGCCGGGCTTTTGGCATTTGTTGCCCGATCCAACTGGACTGAAATTGTTGTTCAGCCTGTCCGGAAGCATGGGCCGGTCCGGTTTGGTTTTGTACCTTTAGGAACTATATATAATATATATGTAAAATATATAATATGAACTGAAAATTTATTAACTATATATATGTAAAATATTATATAATATATATAAGGATGCGAATCCGGTGAGAAAGAGTGCTTAAGTAAGAACGTGAGAATACGCACGTGTAGACAAAAATCTATGCACATCACAAGATGTGCATGAAATTTTGTTTGTATGTACATGAGTTTTCACTTACACATAGTCACATATGTAATAAAAAATATATGCACATACAGGAAAAAATCCATGCACATGTTGAGGTGTGTATGAATTGTTTGCTTGTATGTTCATAAGTTTTAACTTACACATAGTCATACACATAGTAAAAAAATATATCCACATACATGCAAAAGATCATGCACATCACAAAGTGCATGAAATTTTGTTTGTATGTGCATGAGTTTTCACTTACACATAGTCACATATATAATAAATAATATATGCACATACAGGCAAAAATCCATGCACATCAGTATGTGCATAAGTTTTCACTTACACATAGTCAGCATATAATCACAAATTTATGAACATACATGCGCATCTTGAGGTGTGCATGAATTCTTGCCTATATGTGCATGAGTTTCTTTCTACCCATTAAAGTCATGCACATACAATCATAAATCCATACACATCCGACATTCTCACGTTCTCACCTAAGTGTTCATTCTCACATGAACCTTTTCTTATATGTAATTATATTTTATATTTTTAAAATTTTAACCGGGTACTGGGCCGAGCCTCTAGGCCAGTCCGTTTCTGTATCGGGTCGGGTCGACCCAACCCAATCGGGCCAATGTTATTGTTCAAACTCGATTTTAAACTGGACAGACAGTCCGGATTAGACGGGTTAACCCCTCTATGAATTTCTTACCAATCTTTCATATTTTAATTAATATGCGCGCTATTTTGTATAACACAAATTACACAATCCTCCACGTACGTCATTTGAGCTTGCATGTACATCGTTACTAGCTTGGGTATACCCCTCTTGAGTAGTTGTTTTTGGGTTGATAAACTATCTGAATTGATTAACTGGATTCATGACCTGATCATAAGAAGAAGAAAAAATACTTGTCTAGATCAATCAATTTCAAAGACGGAGACCTACCAATTGTTAGGTGTGGAAGTTTATAAAGAGTTTTTTGTTTATAAATAGTTGATAAATAGGTTTGGGTAAAAAAGTATGTTTGGTAAAAATATATTTTTTTTGGGTATGTGTGTAGTTTATAAGAAAAATGTGAGTAGTGGAAAAATAATAATTTTATTACACGTTTATCAAAATGTATAAAAGTAGGTTTTAAAAATAAATTGTATATAAACAATAAACAAATTGGCCTAACAAAGCCAATTCTGATGAATAATTTCGTAGAAATCAAAATCTCTAAAAAACACAAAATAAGGTTCAAAATTGTTGTAGTATTTTAATAGGAAAAGTGATGAATTGTATTATTCAAAACATAGAAAGTAAATCTTATATATTTGTTGGAACCTTCACGTTCCCTCTGATTTTGATGATGATAAACACCATTAAGTGTTATGGTTTATATTGTTCCTATGAGTTTCAGGTTTTATGAAAGAATTAGGGAACAATGAAAATCATGTGAAGAAGAGAAAGTAGAGGAGTGGAAATGATTGTTGTGGAAACAAGGAACTGTTATGTGGCTGCAAACTGAACATATGAAACGCACGCATAGTTCATATAAGGAAACTTTCATACATGGAAACAACATATAAGGAACAATGCGGGAAAGCAGGATTGTCAAGCTGTTACCAGGTGAAGATCGCTATACAAGGAAACAATATTTGAATATCTACTTGAAGAGAGAAGTGATAGCTAGCGTGTCTTAGGAAACTCTATCAACCAACTAGTTGATAAGAGAAAAACCTCTACCTCTAGGTATTACCCTAGAAGGATTTCAAACCGTATACTTCCATACAAAAACTTTCCTAAGACACACTAGCTATCACTTCTCTCTTCAAGTAGATATTCAAATATTGTTTCCTTGTATAGCGATCTTCACCTGGTAACAGCTACTACCAACAAAGCATACTGAAGAGCTACTGCAAGTTGAGATCGAAGATTCAATGACAAGGTACGAACTGGTGTTGTGAGTACTTGCTTAGGGTCTTTTGTTGTGTTCTTGTGAGTTGATTGCACTCAAAGTCTAGAAACCTAGGATCTGTTTGAGAATATGTGGAGAGAAGACTTTTGAGATTGTACAACTTATTAATGATACAAGTATACGGTTTGAAATCCTTCTAGGGTAATACCTAGAGGTAGAGGTTTTTCTCTTATCAACTGTCTTGATTGTTACTCTTGAATCTATATTATTTTCGCTGCCCAGGAAACAATAACATCATTCTCTATCTAACACACTACGTTTCAACAATATTCTTTAAAATAGATGCAATTTTTGTGATCTAATGGAATGTTAATTAATTTCATTTGTAATAAGTTCTCACATTAATTTTCTGAACTATATACAATAATTAGAATTCATTCCTGAAGTATAGCCTGAAGTAAATTCATGCATGGATCAAACGAGGTGCTATTTAGGATAATTCATATAATCAAATATGAAAATGTAATCATTTAATTGTTTATGTCCCGAAAACTAACGACTGAATTACGCATTGGTCACTTTTTTTTTGATAAGGTAAGAATTCGAAGATCCATGCCACACCTGACAAGGATCCTCGATAGGCCGAAGAATTGGCAATCGGAACAAACCGACTAGGGAGAACAAAGTAAAAAAATCATTCAAAGAGAAGCAAACAAAACCGAAAATAGCTAGAAAAAAGGCAAACGGATGAGAAGGGCGCATACACGGGTTGGAAGAAACCAACGCGGCGATACAACAGCCGGGAAGCAGATCAAAAGACACACTCTGGAGGTGCGACTGTAACACCTGGATAACGCTTTGTCTTTAGAAGCCAACAAGAATCACACGACCACGTCCTCGATCTATTGCCCGAAACAACAACCTCGATCCAAACCTACAATCAGCTACACATCAGCAAATGAATGTATCTCAAGCCAACATGAATCACACGACCACGCATTGGTCACTTTTAGTTTTGCTTATAATACGCATAATTTTGCAAATTATTCGCGCTTCTGATTTTTTTTTAATCTTATTTGTTACCTATTTGCAGATAAAAGATTCGAAAAAAAAAACACAATTACCTTTGTTTCTATTATCCGGCCGTTGTTACTTAGCAGACAAATTATATTGAATTTTTTTTTTATCAGATGTCTCCGAAGAGACAAATTATATTGATTTTGAATGTGTTCACCATGGATTAGCGGACAAAATATAAATTAAAAATTGTAAATAAAAATATTATTTAGTGCATGCTACGACACTCTACTTTTCTTATATGCTTTTAGATGTCTTTTTACACCCAAAATGCCTTTCCGCAAGGATGAAGAGTTTGGCATCGGTAGAACAATTCAATGGCAATTTTGTCATAATTAATTATGGATATTTTGTTAATGGTTAATTGCAAATGGTGTCAAGTCCGTGTGTGGACAAACCATAATCCGCGTAAACCCCCTCTAAAAGTCGAAGGTGGGCGCGGCGGTGGGTGGGACCGGGATCGCATATATTCAATTTCTGTAAGTTGGCCCCAACTAAGGCATGACCCATCACTTCAAACGTAACATATGTATATTGTAAATGGCCTCCTTTCCTTCTTAACTAATTATGTAATTTAAGCCATCAATTTTTTATTTATTTAATTTAACTATTGCAGAATACGTGTGTAGGTTGGGGTGGCAATTAATAAGATATCATTGTAGCCACTATTTTGTCTTCTAGTGTTCTTTCGCCAAACGCACAAACATCTCGACATATGTACCATTAAATTAGGCACACTTACACCTAATGATCTGACCAAGTCTCATCAAGAGAACCAAATGAGCCTAGACAACCATGATGGCTTAAGTGTACAAGAAGAGCCTCCAAGCCAATCACGAGGGCCCGAGCCATTGCATCCAAATGGAGCTCAAGAAGGGACTCACAAATCTCGGAGCTCCAAGCCTACTCCTCTTGAGCCAAACAACCTTCTCATGGCGCGTTCGGGCGCGTGAATTATGTCTTGTTTATTTTATGGAAGTTTATGACATTATTAGACATGGGTTTTGTGTTTATTTTTCAGTTTTACATTTTCAGCCTAAGTTAGGACTTTTGGGCCTTAATGGGCTGCATCTGCTTGTTGTTGGCAGCCACTTCCTTGTATGAAATGTGGCTGGCTTGTCATTTTGAAAGGCACGTTTAATCAGAATTGAAAATACAATTATCGTTTTCTGGAAGCTCTCTCTTTTGGTTAAAGAACGACTTCTTCAATTCCTCTTGCTTGTGAGTTGCATCAAGCCTTGTTGAATGTTCATTGAGTGTGTCAAATCTCAAAGAACAACTAGCCATTATTCTTCTCGTTGGTGAGTTACATCTAGCCGAGAAGAAAACCTATCCTTCACTTGTCTCCATCGTCATCCTCAACAATACATCATCACGTCTACATCCTCATCACTCCATCTTCATCCCTTCATCATCTCATCCAGATCTGGCCGTGTTCATCGTCATCTTCATCAAAATATCATCAAAAACTGAATCGGCCTCCCTTGGTGTCCAAACCGAGATCTTGATCAACTGGGGCTTAGACGAGCGATTACCTTGCACCGAGCCTTCTTAGATCCTTGCGCATATCACGTGGTATCAGAGCTAAGTAAGGTAACGCTCGAAATCTTGGTTTAAAGACTCTAGAATTTCAGTTTTGCAAGCATAGAATTCAAGCCCTAAAACTGAAAACTTGTTCTTGTTGTTTACATTTGATTTTGTTGATTGAGTCTGCGTACTTGCCTAGCATCTCCTTTGTTGTCTTGCTTCTTTACAGGTTGATTAGGTATAATTGAGTCGAGTCTTGGTTCCTAAAAATTGAAAAGGACGTCTTGTTGAAGGAGAATCAAGTTGTGTTTGCGTCTTGTATTGTTGCATTGTGTTGTGTTCACTAGTACAGAATACACTTTCTAGCACGGGCATTTTTTTTAATATAGCCCGGATATAACATGAAATAGGTCCGGGCTTCATAGTGGTATGATAATAGCTCAAATAGCCCGAACCTCTTTCAACACGTCTGGGCTAAAAAACTTAGATATATCACGATCTAATACATTTTATAGTCCGGGCGTGTTTAATGATATCTAGGCTACAAAGTGTACTTTATAGCCCATTTTTTAAGATCAAGGCTAAAAAAATCCCTTTATATTGTTAAAAAAATAGGACTTTTTACCCCAGATTTTACAAAATCGGGCTAAAAAGCCCTTTTATTTAAAAAAAAAAAGAACACCACCACTGATGAGGGATCATCTACGTCACCTCAAATGCCTACCTTTGATGGTGCCATTACACGAGCAAGGGCTAAGGAGATTCAACATGAGCTAGACAAAATTGTGACCTTCCTCTTGTCTAAGGAGTCTACTATGCTAGAGGATCTCCCTAAGCCTGATTTGAAGACCATGGTGACCATCTCGGTGCATGAAGACCTCAAGAGTGTTGAGGGAAATACTTGAAGATTGTAATTGCATTTTATGACATTCTTTGACATTTTCCTTCCGGTTTTATGTTGTTTAAAGACACGGCTTTGTCTTGTTTTTCCTTAGTTTAGGACCGGCCTTTAGGAGGTATAAAAGGCTCCCTAAAACATTTCCTTTGCTAGTTAGACATGGTTGAAAGTTGTAAACGTTTTTTTTAGTTTTCTATCAAACAGGAGCTTTGAGAGAAAACATCCGGTTGTGTGAATTTGGCTTGGTTGCTTTGTGTGTGTCAACTCCTTCAAGTTTGGTTTGCACGGATCATCACGAGCATCCTCTTCGTGCCCTTGGTAGCCTTGGCCAATCGTGTGAAGTTGTAGAAGATGGGTCGATCTCTCATTTGGTTTGGTTCTTGATTCACCAAGATCAAGGGTTTAATCATTGTTGATATTCGGTTCTTCTTGTCTTTCTATCTTTGTTCTTCCTTTGCATTTACTTTGTGCCGATTCCTTATCCTTTTGTTGTTCTTCTTTGAGTCTTGTTGGAAGCTTGGTGTCTAGATCGTTGCATAGGGGTTCGTTCCTATATCAAGTGGTATCAAAGCCGGTTGACACCAACTCCGCCGCCGGCGCCGCCGCCCTGGGATTGCTAGCCTTCCTTTGGCTTGTGTTTGTGCAAGGTCCGGTTAGTGTTCTTCTCAGTTTTCTTGAGTCTTTGTGTTCCTTTTACTTGTGTTGTCCTTGTGATTGTGGAGTTGAGAAGTTCTGCCACCCTAAGCCGCCGGAAACCACCACTGCTCCGGCCACCAGTCACCACCTCAGCCAACTCCCCACGTCCACACATAACCGAAACACTATCCCCACTATCCCTCCCATACTCGGTTACAAGTCAAAGAAAAAGAAAGGAAATTCCGAGAAAAAACAACCACTAACCCACCCTTCCTATTTCCACTCCATATCTTTGACCTTTTCAAACCAAAATCCCAGCCATATCTCGGCCCATTCAAATTCAAAAAAAAAGAGAACCAAGAGAATTCGGCAGCCTTTGTTAACTCATCTTAGTCTATTCTCTTATATAATACAAATACCTTAGGTTAGTATTTTATTTGTGTATTTTATTTTTGAGAAAAAAAAAGAGGAAGTGATCAAAAAAAAAAGAAAAAAAAAAAGAAGAAGATCGTAAAAAAAAAAAAAAAAAAGTAAGGTTGTCTCTTGCATTATATTTCATACACATGTTCTACTACCCTAAGTTGTAAATGTTATAGACTAAAGCTTGTACTTAGCCGATTCTCTAGCCAATTCAAGAGGTTCCAAACCGGTATTCCAAGGCATAGCCGAGCCTTACCCTAACCCTACAAACACCTACCCTACGCCTAACCCTCTTCCAACTCCATTGTTGCAAAGCCAAGGCAAGGCAAAGGTACGTGTTCTTGTCCCTCTTGAGTTCAGAATATTTGAGTCCCCCATTATTGCATTGCATTACCTTTCTTGCTTTGTAAGTCCCTTCTAGAGTCTTTGTTTCCTCTTTTGTTGAGTCATTCTTTATTTTCTTTGAAGTTCTGCCGAGCTATCTCCCATATTAACTCTTGTTCTTATCTTGTGATCCGATTGCACTAAGCTCACGTGAGGTTTTGACTTATACAAGGCGATTTCTTCCAAAGAAGCCAACGTTCAACAACAAGAGAGAGTGAAAATCAAACACAAGAGAGCCAAACACTTGTGAGGCGATTTCTGATTTTCACTAACCCTAACATTGTTATTGTTTGTTTCTTTGTGTAGACCATCCCTTTTCAGAAGTTGCATCAACCATTGGAGCTTGAGAGAGTTAAACACACGAGAGAAACACTAGAGAGGATCAAACACGAAGTGTGAAACACTTGTGAGGAGAGCTTCTTTGTTTTCACTAACCTTTAACTAGTTGTGTGTTTCTTGTCTTTAATCATGTCCAAGTCAGTGAGTCCAACTCGATCAAGGAGCTCCGAGCCGGTGCATCCGGAGGTGTTTAGCCTACTCAAGCAAATGTCGGATACCCTAGCTGGATTGTCGTCTCGGATGGCCACCTTGGAGTCTCGGCCACCACCGGCTGCATCCATTCCGTTGGGCACCAATGTGGAGGCTGGAGGCCCTTCAATTGAGCCATCAAGAGTACCCCTTCAGGATCAACGGACCACCTACAATGCAGCAAGGGCCACCGCCAATCAAGGGTCACCACCTCAGTCCGCCACTCAATTGGCCGCCTCACGCCATGGCACCCCTCAAGAAGCCGGCCACTTTCATCCTACTAGAGGTCACGCTCACCGAGAGCAAGGTTCCCTCCCTAACTCTCCTATGCATAGAACTCATTTTATTCCTCATGCTTTCAATGAGTTTCAAGGGTTCCAAGATGACTACATGGATGAGGAAGGTTGGAGGGCCGAGGCGCCTAGAGGATATCAGCCAAGGCGAGGCCGCGAGCCCGAGCAAGATGGGATTGGCCGCATCAAGGTGAAGATACCAAGTTTTGAGGGCAAATGTGACCCGGACGCCTACCAAGAATGGGAAACCAAGGTGGAGCAGATTTGGTCGTGTCACAACTTTCCCGAGTACAAGAAGGTTCAATTGGCTGCCCTTGAGTTCCATGGATACGCCTTGATTTGGTGGGACAACTTAATCAAGGAAAGGAGGAGAGCCCTAGACCCGGCATTGATTGTTATACCCTTGGATTTGGCATAGAACTCTTCACCAAGCTCAACAGCAAATGACAGTCTTGATATGTCAGCTTCACGAACCTAGAGATACAAATAAATAAATGAGCACTACCAAGACAACTTGCTGAGATAATATTAATAAGAAAAATAAAGAAGGTAGTTCAAGCTAAAAAACAGGAAAATAATCAAGCATAAGTAAACATCTGGTGATATATGTATTACAATTGGCTAAAGCTCAAATCCATTTATCTATGGGTACTAGACTACTAGTGTTTCTTTTCTACTTCAGCGCGGTGTGAGCTCAAGAAAGAAAGGAACAAAACCATCAAAATCTAATTTTGTTTTCTCAAAGGAGGGAAAATTAGCTGACTTTTTTGTAGTAGTTGTGCCCCAAAAAAAAATCATGCCAATGGCATAAGCACGATTAAGTCTGTACATAATTTTCTTATAAATTAGTATTTTATATGATCATACAGATATGTAGCTATCCAGCTATCTATACAAGCAACCTGTATTATAATTGAAAGAAGTACTTCTCCTGTTTTATATTCAGATAACATGATTGAATAATCTAATATTTGTTATACATCATCAATATACAAAAAAAAAATACAGAAAGAAAGGTGATTAAGGAAAGGAATTGAGCTAAATATGAGTGAAACTGATAAGCAAATGCACCTAAGCCATAAAGAAGCAAGGCATAGTCAAAGCTAAACAAATAGCAAAGCCACCAGATAACCTACTTCAATAGAAGAGGACCCCAAAAAGAGTGGGAAAGTGAAATTTGTTTAACATTCTAGAATGAGATCATTAAGATGGGGGAAGTACCCAAGTCATGACTAATCCTCCCAAATTTAGACTTTTTTTATAGGCTAATTCCAAATTAGAAACATATTTTTCTTTTATTTCCCAAGTCTCATGGTCCTAACAATCATCAATAATATCATGCCACCAAGTTAGAAATTAGATCAGATACACCATACTTCTGAGAGCTTCCTATAAAGAAGTTGGCTCAGAGACAGTTTAGGGTGCCTCACACAATGAGGGATAGTTCATAGTAAGACAGAAGTTGTCTTAAGACATTCTATTGATCCACAAGTCTAAGAAAGTTACCAATTTGTATATTCACCATGTAACAAAGAAGGTGATTCAAATTCCAAGCATGAAAACTTGTGACTAATTGCCTGCAAAGGGAGTTCTGTAGATATGTAGAGCGAAGAAGTGTTTACTTTTTTAGCCATTTGAAAGAGCCATTTTTTAATACCACAAGTTTGACTTGGATAATGATTGATTAAGATGTAATGGTTCCATATGTTGTATACAATTTGGTAAACCAAAGTTCCAACTGTTTTATAATAGTTAATCTACATCTCAAACTGAATACTAGAACGTCATGATTCAGATTATGATTTCCCCGCTATAACTTGGCAAGAAATTGTAAAGCAATGATGATGAAAATTGCAACCACAAAAACCAAACCCAATTACTTGCAGTTCAAACCAACCAATTCACATAGTTGAAGGGGGGAGGTTCACCAGAAATCAAAAACAAAGGCCGAAAAAACGCACACTCCTTTTTTTTTACCTCGCACTCTATCTGGGCGGCACCTAGTGCAGCCCAGAAAACCCGATTTTCTTGGGCTGCACTAAGTGTCGCCCAAGATGGGTTCAAATTTATTTTTTATTAAAATTATGATTTAAATTGATTTTTTTTAAAACCGGTTCAGTAGACCGGCTTAGTGGGCGGCACATATTGCCGCCCACTAAGCCGGTTCACTGAACCGGTTTGTTGTGGGAAAAAAGGGTTTATGGGCGGCACATAGTGCAGCCTAGGGAGAGTATGACTGAAATTTAACGGTCAATTTGGGCTGCACATAGTGCCGCCCAGAATTATTCCGTTTCATTCTTAACGGTCATGTGGCCGACTATATATATGGGAGATGTAATAGTATACCACCATTGAAATACAACGGGAAAAAAACTTCAAACCCATTGTAATTTTCCGACTATATATATGTCGTCGTCAAGCGATCCTTGTTGGAGGGGGTTGTCGGAGTCGTCTTCGAGCGCGCCCACGTCTCTAGATGATGAGGATGATTTTCAGTCGCCGATTTCTCCTCAGTACTTCAAGGTACGTAATATTTTTAATTTTTATTGTATAAAATGATTAGATATTAACTGTACTTAGTCTTTGAAATGTAGACTGTTTAGAAATAATGCATAATTTTTGTATATTAATTTGTATAAATTTAATTATTAATTAGTTTCTAATGTACTAATTTTTGTATATAAATAGGGTGATTCTAGTGATGATGATTTTTTAGCAATTGACTTCTCATCCCATTTTACTACTAATGAGATGTTTCCGAGTATGGAGGGATTGAGGCAGTGGGTGCAAAAGGTCGGTTTTAGTCTTTCTATGGTGATCACTACTAAATCATCAAAGTCTAAAAAGATTATATTTCATTGTGAGAGATCTGGGTTACCTAGGTCCGGCAAGAAAAAGAAGTTAGTCGATGGTAAAAAAGTCAGTCCGATACGAGTGAATAAAGCTAGGTCAAAGAAGAAGGGTTGTCCCTTTTTGTTGCATGGTATTTTTACGGAAGGAAATGCTATTAGAGATCCTGGGTGGACCATATCGGTTGTTAGAGGATGCCATAACCATATGCTTTCAACCACCTTGATTGGCCATGCATTTGCTTCCCGACTTACGATGGAGCAGCGTAGAAAAGTGATGATTGATACTACGGCGGGTGCAAGACCCAAGGTTATTTCTACACAGATTAGGAATGAATATACGGGTTCAACGGTATCGAGGAGGCAAGTGTACACTGTTAGGGCTAAGGAGAGGTTGAAATACCTGGGCAATCTGAATGTGACACAATGGTCATTGGGGTTTTTGAAGGACAAAGGCTATTTGTTGGACACTGCTACTAAAACGAGGAAAGATGGGAATGAGGTATTGGCGTGCTTGTTTATTTCTCATACAGACGCTCAACATTTGTTGTGCATGTTCCCTAATGTCGTCATCATGGATTCGACGTACAAAACCAACAGGTAAACCTTACTCGTTTTAGTATTATGAGTAGATAATGATATTTTTGGCGGGTTTAAAGTATTTTTTGTGTTGCATTTATAGGTACGGTATGCCACTGTTCCAGATTGTTGGGTTTACTTGCACCAACTTCACATATTGCATTGCTCTTGTGTTCATGGAAAGGGAGACGGCAAGCCACTATGCATAGGCATTGACACGATTGAAGTGGTTGTACGGGGGGAAAAGTCTCGTATGCATCATGTCTGATCGAGAGCTAGGACTGATCAAGGCTGCCAAAATGGTGTTTCCGAAGGTTCGGCATCATTTGTGTCAGGTCCATGTAGACCGTAATGTGAAGGCATATGCTAAGTTGATGAAGATTGACGAGAAGAAATTCTCGGGAAGTGTTTGTCGGGTGATGAGGTTTCACACAAGGAGGAGTATAGAGAGCGACTTGCTCACTTTAAGGAGATATGGAATGAAGGCCATAAGAAAAAGCTAGTTGCGGCATGGTATGGTGATGTTCTCCATTTTGCCACAAGAACATCAAACAGGTAACTTTCATACAAACATTTGCAATCAAATTGGATTTTAAAATTCATTTAGTAAATTGTAAACCATTAAATTATTTTCATGGTTGAGGGTCAGCACTCTATGCTTAAGGACATGATTGAGACATCCGTTGGAGGGTTCGACACAATTGTGCAACACATCGACAACATGTTTGTTGACCAGCATCGGAAGATCCGATTTGAGATGACCAAGAACTGCACTGCCTTTCCCATGGAGATAGTAAATGGCCCTGAGTGGGTTAAGGTCTTCTTCAAGCGCATCCTTGAAAAGTGCTCTGAGAAATGCTTGAGAATGTTGTATGCCCAAGCAGTGTTTGCAAAGGAGGGGAAAATTGTGGACAAATGTGATGATTTTTGGTGGAAGTCCACACTAGGACTGCCTTGCCCACACACCATTAAGGTCTATGTGGAGACGGGTTACCCATTAGTGCCTGAAGAAGTTGATATTTTCTGGAAGCAAATCAGATGGGAAGGGGTGGATGCTAAGGATCTTGATGTCGGTGATGGTGTTGCAATCACAGCGGATAATGTCACGGTGCAGGACTTCGTTGAAGAGTTCTTATGTGTGAAAGTTGATGGATTTCTGTTGAAGAAGATGGCGGATAAGTGGCGTGAGTCAACTGACCCTACATCGTTCCAGATTCAAGACCCGCCACGTGATGAGACCAAGAAGGAGAGGCTTAGGATGAATGCAAGAAAGACCGGCACCAAGAGGAATATGGGTTGGGACGAGCATGTGGATGCAAAAAGTAAGAAGATGAAGGAGAAGCAGAATATGAAGAATATGGATGAGGAGCTGGGAGTGGAAGAGGAGGATGCGCCTGCAGAGAAAGAGACGACCAATGTGAAATCGTCTGTGGGATCAAGAGCGTCTGTGGGATCGAAAGGATGTCCTTCTAGCGGACGACCTCACAGTGGAGTTTCAACAGCAAAGGGGAGTGCCACTAAACCTGGAAAGTCAAAATCTGCTTCAAACAAGTCCAAATCGGGTTCAAGCAAGTCGTTAAAGTATCTCGGCTTCAACTGGGGGCACGAGAATATTGATCATTTCATGCTCGCATACATTTCTAGGGTACAAAGTGTCAAAGGCGATGGTCATTGCGGGTTTCGTTCCCTTGCCGTTTTGTTAGGTCGCCGAGAAGAGGAGTACGTTAATGTCCGGTTAGAGCTTTCGAAGCATGTCCAGACACATCCAACCAACTACGTAGCGATGCTTGGGGAGGAAGAGTTGACGGTGGAAGCATTTGTTAGGAGATTGAATTATATTGCGTCACCGTGCACAACAAACGTGGAGACAAATTTGGGACAAAATGGAGTGGTTGAAAGAAAGAACAGGACTTTGGAGGACATGGCTAGAACATTGCTTATCGCCAGGGCTGGAAATCACCCGTGGGTGACCGACCCACCCGAAAACCCGATCCGAATATATGAATGATCACCCAAAGTAAACTGGGTGATGGATGGTTGGTGGGTCGGGTGAAACGGATGACGGGTGGGTGATGGATGCTGTAAATCTCACCCATCACCCGATCCATCACCCGCACTTCATCCACCCATCCGTTCACCCGTCGACGATTATAATTCTAATTCTATTTTATTAAAATATATGACGTTAATTTTAGTTTTTATATGTTTAAAAGTTGAATATTCTAAGAATATTTTATATGAACATCCATCAAATCCTATATTTAGAACAACTATTTTCATATATTGAAGAAAATTAATTACTTTTTACACTTAATCATATATTTTATTACATTTAAATAATTATAAAATATTATACGGATGACCCGACCCACCCAAATCACCCGTTGGATGATGGATGGACGGATGTGGGTGAAATGTTTCGCGGGTGACGGGTGGGTCGGGTGGAGGATTTAATTCACGGGTCGGGTGATAAAATGGCTCCACCCATCCATCACCCGACCCATTTCCACCCCTACTTATCGCTAGCAACCTTTCTCGAATCTTCTAGGCTGAAGCAATCAACACTTCTTGATATATCCTTAACCGTGCTATGCTTAGACCCTTACTCAATAAAACTGCTTATGAACTAATCAGTGATCGCAAGCCCAATATCTCCCACTTGGGAAAGTTTGATCCACATAGTGATGAAGGAATCTTTCTAGGGTATGCTAAAGCAAGCAAGGCTTACAGAGTCTACAACGAGAGAACCCAGAAGATCGAAGAGAGCTTTAATGTTGTCTTTAATAAACAATCAAAAGTTGTGAGTGATTATTCCAACACACCGTTCCCAGATAATGACCTTCCATGAATGCAACGTGAAGACTCAGATGACGATGGTGATGATGGAAGTCACCGTGGTAATCCACGTACAGGGAAAAGTGTCCCCAACGCTAGTGGGAGCACTATTGGTTCTCTAGGATTCACCACAAATAGTGGAACCGCTAATACCACAACTGCACCAGCACCTAACGTTCCCACAACATCCACTCAAGCAATAGATGCAGATGTTACCACTGCTCCTGATAGAACTACTGGTGGTGACAACTCGGATGCACAACTTGTGCAAGATGGCCAAGTGAGTAATGTTGTAGGAACAGTCACTGAGGAAGAGACTACGGATGATGCTTCTGTTCTCTTGCCTTCATCCTCAACTACTGTTACTGATATAGTTCCTCTTCTTACTCCAATTCTGGAATCACAAAGTTCTAGGATCCAAAAGAATCATCCAGTTGATGTTGTCATCACACCTTTTGATCAAAGAGGTACACGTTCCGAACTGTATAACTTTTGTACTTTCTATTCTTTTATATCTTTTGTAGAGCCAAAGACCATCAAGGAAGCATTGAAGGAGCCAGATTACATCATTGCTATGCAAGAAGAGTTGCACCAATTTGAGAGGAACAAGATGTGGAGACTGGTTCCCTTACCCAAGAACAAGCATGCTATTTGAACTCGCTGGGTATTTAGGAACAAGCTCGATGACTCTGGAACTATGACAAGGAACAAGGCAAGACTGGTTGCTCAAGGTTACAACCAACAAGAAGGGATAGACTATCATGTGACTTATGCTCCAGTAGCTCGCATTGAAGCCATTCGACTTCTCATCGCCTATGCTGCCTTCAAAGGTTTCACATAGTACCAAATGGATGTCAAAACAGTCTTTCTGAATGACTACCTTCAAGAAGAAGTTTATGTGAAACAAGCCCATGGCTTTGAAGATGTAGATCGTCCTGACCATGTGTATATACAAGACACTATATGGCCTTAAGAAAGCACCTCGTGCTTGGTATGATAGGCTGGCACAATTCATCCTTTCCAATGGATATAGACGTGGTGCGATCGACAAGACATTGTTCCTCTTGGAACACAAAGGTGAGATTCTTGTAGTTCAAGTCTATGTTGATGATATTATTTTTTGTTCTACTAACCCTGCACTTCTAGAGAAATTCAAAAATCTCATGAGTAGTGAATTTGAAATGAGTATGATAGGAAAACTGTCATTTTTCCTCGGATTACAAGTCTCTCAATCTTTCGAGGGAACAAGAGTACATCAACAAAAATACATCAAGGATCTATTGAAGAAGTATGGTATGGATAAATCTAACCCCATTGATACCCCTATTTCTCCTAACACTCGTCTTGATGCAGACTTGAATGGCAAAGATGTGGATGCTACAATGTATAGAGGAATGATTGGCTCATTACTCTATCTAACGACAAGTAGGCCAAATATTATATTTAGTGTGTCTTTGTGCTAGATTTCAGGCAAATCCTAAGGAGTCACACCTAATTGAAGTAAAACGTATCCTGTGATACTTAAAAGGGAACGATCACCTTTGTCTTTGGCATCCAATGAACAATGGGTTTGAACTTATGGGCTTCACAAATGCTGATTTTGCGGGACACATTGTCGATCGCAAAATCACATGAGGGACGGAATATTTCCTCGGCCTATGCTTAGTCTCTTGAGAATTGAAGAAGCAAAACTCTATTGCCCTTTCCACTGCTGAAGCAGAGTACATAGCTATTGCATCATGTTGTGCCCATGTATTGTGGCTAAAGCAACAATTGGAGGATTTTGGTATGTCTCTTGGCACCGTTCCCATTATGTGTGATATAACTAGTGCAATCAACACTTCCAAAAATCTTGTTCATCACTCACGTACTAAGCATATTCATATTCATCATCATTTTCTACGTGATAATGTTGAGAAAATTTTATTAAGAATTGATCATTGTAGGACAGAAGATCAAGTTGCTGATATCTTCACCAAAGCACTGGATAGAATTCATCATTTGTGAATGCTCCTTGGGATGATCTCTCTAAATTGGGGAATTCCATGTCCACTATTCCCTCAATGATTGGCTAGATCGATCAATTTTAATCAGGGAACATCTTCTATGCAACATATTAATTGATAAATGTTTGTTCATAATTCTCTGCTATGTGCTATGTGTTACATGATATGACCAACTCTTGCAAACACTATGCTTGATCTTATGTGCTTCAATTTAATATGATAACATCTTATTTCTTGCCAATGCAACCAATTTGATTATCTAAACCCTCATTATAAGCCAAAATGATAATTGGTTGCTAAGCCTACCTCGGCCATGATTTAGGTAAAGTTCCCTATAAACCTTCTTTGTTTACCATTTTTTACTGAGCATAATTATTTGGATCATCTTTGTTCCCACCCTTATTTTTGTTTGGATATATCTTTGTTTTTTGTGTGAACCCAATTACATATCCAAGCTATCCTTTTACATCCACTCAAGAGCTTGAGAGTCGAATCAAGGGAGCATTGCTTAAGGGGGAAGAGAGAATGAAACACTAATATAGGGAACAGTTTGAGGAATGTTGGAATTCACAGGTGAACATTGCTTCAGTTAGAAGCTTGCATTGAATGTTGATTTGATGGCACTGTAGAGAGAAACGGCTACTTTGCTGCAAAAAGAAGGAAAAAGAGTCGTTATTAGAGGAGATAGAAAAGATTTGGTTGCAGGTTTGGATAAAGATCTCTGTTAGATTTTTAGTAGGCTTATTCCTTGATTTTCCATAATTAGCTTTTTTGCCAATTATCTCAACCATCTATATATACATATCCTTTCCTTAAACCCAAATCACCTTGCTCTCTTGCTCACTATCTCTCTCACTCTCAAAAGATCTCAAAGCTTTCCTTGCTCTCTGTCGCCACCAAACCCTAATCACCTTGATGTGACTCTGCATGTGCCACATCAAGTTCAAGATGCCAAGGATAAGCCATGATACAAGCAAGATCGAGGAAGAGGCCAAGGAGGCTCGGTGCCGGCTCGGTGAAGGGGTGGTCGTGGCTCAAGAGGCGCAGCGTCGACAATTGGCCCTTCGTTCGGAAGGCACGGCGGCAGATCAACGGCGGCGTAGCTTTGGTGGCTCGGCAGTGGCGTGAGGTAGGCATGGCCAAGGCGTCATGGATGAAGGCTTGGGCCGTGGGCTTGGACGTGAAGAGGGCTCAAATGAAGGATGAGCTTGGCAAGGAAGAAGGCCTTGATGGGCCGGCCCATTAGAAGACTTTTATTTGCTTTTCGTTTTTAGCCCGTGACAATCTTAGACTATTTATATGTTGGTTTTGGCATTTCATTTTCAAGTTTTGATTAATTTGAGAAAACACATTGCTACTTCATTCCTGGAATGGAATATTGATTGTTGCAAGTTTTGAGGATTCGACTTGTTTCAATTACGAGTTTTGCTTGCTTTGGTGGACTCTGGATCTAGCAAATCTCAATCCGAATTCAAGAGTGTTGGTGGACTCCATCATTCAAGGATTCAAACCTTGTTCGTCTCTTGGTGGACTCCTCGAGAAGAGCAAGTCATGCAAGTTGTCTCGGTGGACTCCAAGACGACGTTGTTCGCTTATCCCGGTTACATTGACACTTTCTACACGCCTACACAATATCAACTCCTCGTTCTTTAATTTTTATCCATTTCTGGAGTATTCAAGTCAGCCGTGCACGTTCTTGGCATTTGGGCAAGCAAGACAAGGCAATCTACCTATCCCGAAGCGATCCTGCGAAGACGGAAGCCATCATTTGGTATCAGAGCCAATTCAAGGTAGAACGTTCCAATTTGCTTGCATTTGTCTTCCTAAGTTCTCACGGGCTTTGTTTAAACTTGTCCCAGAGCCGAGCGGAGCGAGTGTTTAGCCAAACACACCCGAGAAAGAGAGAGAGCGCCACAGAGGAGAGAGCAAAGCCGAAAGGGGAGCGGCGGCGGCCTGGCCGTGGGCGGCGGCTGCCGAGGTGAACCCTACCCCCTTTTCCTTTTTTATTTCGCCTTATTTACCCTCAGATCGTGGGAAGATCTTGTTTTGTAAGATTGTGTGTTGCAAAATCGGATTTTGTTTTTCAAAAAGGAAATTGAAATATTTGTTTGAATCCGAGGATTTTCCGCTTTTAAGAAAGGATGTTTTGCTCCCTTTGTTTTCAAGTTCGCATCCGCATTACGGTTTTAAAAAAAAAAAGGAGAAGAAGAAAAGAGAAAAAGGAAAGAAAAAGGCGGGCTAGTAGCCCTTGCCACTTTTGTTCAAAAAGGTTGTAGCGGACCTGGGCAATGCCTTGAGAAGTCCAAGGGCGTACGTCAAGTGGTCCCGGCCCGAAGGGCTTGAGAAGACCCCGCCCGACGTCCTTTCTCTAAGGGTTGGGAAATTTTCGGGATTTTAAGCAACTATTTGATTTTTTCTTGGAGAAAAAATTAAATTGATTTTTCAAGATACAATCTTTTCTAACAACTTTCCATATCTTTCCCTTACAAAACAAAAAGTTCGGACCTTCCTAAAAACCTCCTAGCCGTGTGAGATTCTTATCCAAGGGAGGGTGAGATATTTAGGAAACAAAATCTTGCCTTTTGGAAATTGTTACCTTGTTTTTGGTTTAGTTATCTTGGTGGATATTTGGTGGATGTCTTCCTATCTTCTTGGCCGAATTTTTGGCAAGACAAGATCTTGTCCAATCTTCAATATCTCGGCCAAGCACACACACAAGGCAGCCGAGTCCTACACAAGGAAAGCAAGGGAGTATCTTATCTTTGGTTGATTTTATTCGTTAAAATTAATTCAAGAAAATCCCTAATATCTTTTTAGAGATATCCTTTTCTAGTTTTTCAGATTTGGGAGTTGGACTACTTAGGCTCCAAGGCAAGCGGGGGGGGGGGGGGGGGGATTCTATAAACCCTAAATTCCCAAGGTGCGTCTTCCATCTCTTGTGCATTCGGACTTAGTCTCTAACGCCACCTCACGTCTTGTAGTACCATTCCGCCAAACAGGAGTCGACATGCCATGGTTGGGTCGGACCCGGAGCGTGAGCATGAGGAGCCGTCTTCACCGGTGTCGCCCACCATCATCGAAGCCATTCGAGAGCTTCGTCACCAAAACAACGCACAACTGCGGATTGAATTCAACGAGGCTTTGGAGAGGTGGTTGGAGAAGCGCCCTGAGGAGGGTCGCGCGCCAGGAGTGGCCGGAACCACCGTCACCGGCCATCTCAACGACTTGGGAGGCGCTGGCATGTCAAGGGTCTGAGGAGCTTATTCACACAGGGAATCGACTCCTTATGCTACATGGGCGGAGCAAGTTGAAGACGAAGAAGAAGAGGAGGTGTACCGGTCACCGCGGCATCCACCACCGGCGACAGCGAGACGCCAGACCGACGGCGCGCGGGGAAGGCTGGTGTTTCTGGGCGTTCGTGAGTAACCGAGGCGGTTTGTTCCCAATATGCAGTCGTGCCGTAATGTTCTAGGGCTGCGTGAGTTTGGTCAGGACTATGAGCGGCAGTATGATGAGGAGAGACGGGAGTCGCCTGTGCACCACCATGCTAAGGTGCCCATTGATAAGTTTGTTGGAACGGCTGATGTTGAGGTCTACCTGGAATGGTAGTCCAGGATTGAGGCTATCTTTGACTACTATGATCATCTGGATCATGTTCGGGTAGCCATGGCCACCATTCACTTTACTGAGTTCACTTTGTTCTGGTGGAGAGCAGACAAGATCGAACAAGACATAGATGAGATTGAACCAATCCGTACGTGGCGTGAGCTCAAGGTGGCTATGAGGCGGCGGTTTGTGCCTGCCAACTATTTGGACCTTGTGCAAGGTCAGTTGGAGCGCTTGAGGCAGGGCAATAGTACACCATCTGAGTACTACAAACAACCTGAAGCAGCTTATGGCAAGGTCAAGTGTTAACTTTCCTGAGCGGTATGTGTTCTCTAAATTTGCTAATGGCCTTAATGAAGATATAGGTAGTCTTGTTAGAGCTGGGCACTTTGGGTCAGATCCGTCTATAGAGAGCGTGTTACACTACGCCCAACAGGTCTGTGAAGGGTTGCCTAAGAGGAGGCAATCCAGTGGGGCGCGAACATGGGGAACTCCGACTTTTGCTAACCAATCTAAGCCGGCTGTGTCCAAGGAGGAGGCTGCCAAGGCCTCCCCTAAAGTCCAACCTAGCGCTGCTAAGGAAGATACTCCGCGCACCAAAGATGTCCAGTGTTACCGCTGCTTGGGTCGTGGTCATGTTGCTCGGGATTGCCCTACCAAGAAGCAAGTATTGCTTAATGCTTTAGGGGAGTATGAGTCTGGGGATGAGATGGACGTCTCGGCTGAGGTGGAAGACACCAAGTGCGGGGCTTATGACACTCAAGGTGAGAACGTCTTGGCTATTAAAGTTGAGCCCACTTATGTAGAGCCGCCTCTAGAGGGTACCGGGGAGAGTGGGGAGCTAGCTGATTTAGCTCCCATGGATACTTTGGTTGATTGGATCATGGAGGAGATACCCGACCAGGTTTCCAGACCGCCAGTTGATCCGCTACAGAGAGAGCTCAGTTTCTACCACATGTGCTATCTGGGGAATAGTAGCCTGCCTTTCATTGCGTTGGTGGACAGTGGCAGTGAGAGGAATATCTTGGCCGAGTTTGCTGTACAGAAGCTCCATCTCCCTACTTACCCTCTAGGTCAAACGATGACCATGGGATGGATCAACGAGCATCATAGAGTCCAGGTGACCAGGGGTGTTGATGTGACTTTTTGGATGAGGGATTTCACAGATATGGTACAGTGTTACGTGCTTCCAATCAAGGAGTTTGCTCTTATCCTTGGTCGGTCGTGGCAGTTTGATCATTTTGTTAACCATGATGGCCGGCGCAATCTGCATCATGTCATCCATGAAGGGGTATGGTACAACTTTGAGCCTATGAGCTAGAATGAATTAGGCCAAGCTAGGGCACAGGCGCGCACATTACTCCTCCAGGGGCAACCTCGTCCTACTCGGAAGTGGAAGCTACCTCATGAGATGATCAACCCTCCCAAGAAACCTAAGTCTATCTCTTTTGTGCCCTCAGGTTCTAGCACTACTCTATTCTTCCATTTTGAGAATTATAGGGCTTATCTCTTACTGTTTTGTGAGACTTTGGGGAGGTATTCTAAGATTGTGTATGCATGTAGCCCTAGTAGGGATTGGGTGAGAGTTAAGAAGGGGAGTCCCCTCAAGTTTGTTTTTGTTCATGCTAAACGTGAGAGTGAGATGAGAGTTGATATGTCCGGGTTTAGGTTGGTTGGGGTGTTTGAGAGCTTTGATTATTTTGTATTCATGGACGGTCCACATGAAGATTCGAGGTCGAATATTTCCCAAGAAGGGAAGGATGATACAAGCAAGACCGAGGAGGAGGCTCGGTGAAGGGGTGGCCCTGACTCAAGAGGCGCAGCGTCGACAATTGGCCGTGGTTCGGAAGGCACGGCGGCAGCTCAACGGCGGCGTGGCTTTGGTGGCTCGGCAATGACGTGAGGTAGGCATGGCCAAGGCGTCATGGATGAAGGCTTGGGCCGTGGGCTTGGATGTGAAGAGGGCTCGGATGAAGGATGAGCTTGGCAAGGAAGAAGGCCTTGATGGGCCGGCCCATTAGAAGACTTTTATTTGCTTTCCGTTTTTAGCCCGTGACATTCTTAGACTATTTATATGTTGGTTTTGGCATTTCATTTTCCAGTTTTGATTAATTTGAGGAAACACATTGTTACTTCATTCCTGGACTGGAATATTGATTGTTGCAAGTTTTGAGGATTCGACTTGTTTCAATTGCGAGTTTTGCTTGCTTTGGTGGACTCCAGATCTAGAAAATCTCAACCCGAATTCAAGAGTGTTGGTGGACTCTATCATTCAAGGATTCAAACCTTGTTCGTCTCTTGGTGGACTCCTCGAGAAGAGCAAGTCATGCAAGTCGTGTCGGTGGACTCCAAGACGATGTTGTTCGCTTATCCCGGTTACATTGACACTTTCTGCACGCCTACACAATATCAACTCCTCGTTCTTTCATTTTTATCCATTTCTGGAGTGATCAAGTCAGTCGTGCACGTTCTTGGCGTTTGGGCAAGCAAGACAAGGTGATCTACCTATCTCGAAGCGATCCTGCAAAGGTGGAAGCCATCAAGCCATGCCTAGGAACCAACGAGTCAAGTGCCGCAGAGAAGCCACTATTGACGCCGTCGACGCCAACACTAGGGCAATGCACTCCAGGAACATCGTCACCAAAGTAGCCATCTTGGAGCAGGATGAGGTATTGGAGGTGCATTTCCAATGGAGCACAAGAGTTCCGGAGCAATACTACCCAGCTCTTGCAGTGTCGCTCAGAAGATCGGGCGCCTGGGTTTGACTAGAATCAATCAAGGCCACCATGACGCTTCTCAGGCAAAAGGGGTTATCACGAGGGCCCAAGCCAAGCTACTCCAAGAAGGAATCAAAAGAGGCCTTATGAGCTTTGGAGCGATGAGCCAAGTGCTAAATGACTCGGTGATGGCACTCATCCAAGAAGGCTTCCCGACGTTGGGCATTGGCATAGAAGGGAAGCAGCGGCATTCACCGGGCCAAGGAGCTCCAAATGAGGCTCAACTTCTACCATCTCTATTTGAGATCCCTATAAGCCATTGGACCCCAGGAGTGGCGGAGTGTTTGAAGGTTCGACCGGAGATGGCATTGGATGTCAAGGAGACCCCGATGCCGGCATTGTCAAGGCGCTGAAGCAAGGCCATCTCCTAATTGGGTCGTGACTTTTCCCTCAAATTTGGTGGTGACATGGCACATTGGATTCTTCCATTTATCTCCAAAATTGAAAGCAAATGGAATTGAGATTTGACCTGCCCATTAAGAGTCCTATTTTATGATTCCCATTAAATGTGCTTAAGACAATTTAAGGTTTTCTTTGTGTTTAGAAGTTGGCTTGCATCTTAATTGTTTCTCACATTTAAACTTGAATATATCTTGAGCTTTTCAGAGAAAAAAATCCTTTGAGGGCCTCTTCGGTTTTGACGTCATTTTTTGGTGTGTTTATCCGAACAAAGCGTAGTGAGATTTAGGTGTGTTTGTCCTCGATCAAACCTACGTTTCTTCTGGACATTTTTGGTGTGCTTATCCAATAATTCCAGTTGCTTATCCCTTACACAAAGTTTCCTAAATCGCCCTCAAACGCCCAGACCAAAACTTGCTTGTTCTAGCGAGATCAACGCCGAGGAGGACTTTGCTTGGGTTTTGGTGACGAACTTTCCTTGAAGTTGGAGATCCTTGACAAGGGACACATCATTTGGTATCAGAGCCTCTTTCAAGGTAAGTATCAATTCAACCCTCGCTCTTGAAATTTCAAGAAATTTTTTCCATAGTTTTGCCAATTACTTTTTCTCTAGCCATACCTGCGATTGCCATTTTGTTGTTGCTTGAGTACTCCTTGTTGCTTGCATATTGCTAAGGAAAAAGTGATTGTTGCATACTATAAACAATCCATTAATTTGCTAGCATCAAACTAAATCGATTCCATTGATTGCATGCATTAACTTGGCATTAAAATTCCCTAAATTTGCAACTGCCACTTACCCATATTTGTCCACACTTCGTATGACTGCACTTTGTCTTTGTTGCTTGTGCTTTTTATGTGACCAATCTATATTATAAGTAGCATAAGTTACGGGAAAAGTGCTTAGTCCCAAGATAAAAGTGGTGTATGAAGTTGTTAAGTGTCTTGTTGTGTTTCTTTTGCATTTAGAATTTTTGTCAAAGTTGTAAGGGAAAACTTTCCCACGTAAAAAAAAGGGCTCTAGAAAGAAAGGTTTGAACCAGGATTAATCGGCCTAGAACAAAAGGGAAGGCCTTAGAAATATTGGTCAAACAAAGAGAAAAGAGAGCAAGTGAAGAAGAGTTGTTTTCTTGTCCAAAACAAGAGTTTGTAGGGGGCTAAGTACTTAGTAGCTTTCTTGTGTGACTTTTCTATATTTTGACTTACATAACGTGCACAAGTTGAGATTGAACAAATAGCAACCATCTTGTCCAAAACACCACTCCAAGCCTAACCCTAGTGCTCGGTAAAGTCCTGCAATTTTCTTCTTGTTCTTTCAAGCACTTGTGTAGGACTTCCTTAGTGGGGGCAGCGATCAAGTGTGTGTGAGCCTAAGAGGTCTTGAAAGCGGCTTGGAAACAAGTCACTAAGAGGCCAGTCTTAGATTGGAGAAGAAAGCAGTGTTAAGGACTAGTTCAAGGAAGCCACTTGGAGGTACTTCACCCTTTGTGAATTCATTTTTGGACTAATTTGTGTGTTGTTTTCCTTGTGCTTTCTATGTCTATACATGGAGATAAAGGAAAGAATCACATGGATGTCGATAGTGAGGACAAGCCTCCTACTGATGTGTCCCAAGTAATAATCTCGATCTGAACAAGGAGAGGATCGCCACCCAAGCCACCGGTTGTCGCCGCAAGTAGAGAAGATGATCGATTAATGGAGTAAGATGGAAGTTGCGTGAATTTGTGAGAGGGTTTGATGCGATTCTTGGTGGACCCCACAGGCCATGGACTCACCTGGGTCCTGTGGGCTGTTAGCCACCCAGCCAGTCCCTCAGTCGGAGCACGCCGGCTGGCAAGGCCTAGCCCAACCAAGAACGCCATGGGCTGCAGCCCATACACCCCAACCTGCAAGGGCCTATTAGGCTTTAATTGCAGGATGTTGCCAGGGGGGGATCGAACCCCTGACCTTTGACATATTCCCAATTCCATGGGAGATATGCCAACCAACTACACTACAGTGTAGTTGGTTGGCATATCTCCCATGGAATTGGGGATATGTCAAAGGTCAGGGGTTCGATCCCCCCTGGCAACATCCTGTAATTAAAGCCTGAATGGGCCCTTGCAGGTTGGGGTGTATGGGCTGCAGCCCATGGCGTTCTTGGTTGGGCTAGGCCTTGCCAGCCGGCGTGCTCCGACTGAGGGACTGGCTGGGTGGCTAACAGCCCACAGGACCCAGGTGAGTCCATGGCCTGTGGGGTCCACCAAGAATCGCATCAGGGTTAGGGAGAGATTTTGGGGAAGGATAAACAACCGAATTCCTTGGATAAACCCACCAAGAATATTAGTTGAAAACGTGGTTTGAGTTTTAGGATGAACGCACCAATAATCAATCCACAAGGCTTGGATTAAACACACCAAACATGACGTCAGTAAACTCAGGTTTCTCAAGGTTTTTCTCTGGAAAACTCAAGAAATATTCAAGCTTAAAACGTGCCTAAACAATGGCAAAGAGACAAGTACTTAAGAAGGAAAACTCAAAAGTCTTAAAGTCTTAAAACACAACCGATTTGTCTTCAGTGATCCCAGAGGTAAACCGACTCTAAATAGGCTAATTTTTTAGTATGTTTCTTTGGGCCTAATGGGCCGGATGCCCACCAAATATGGGCCCATTCACATGAGTTATCTGCGCGTTAGCCGCTGGTCATTAGCATTGACATGGCCGGCGTCGAGGAACTCTTGTCACTGGATGTCTTCACTGGGAATTCTCCAGCTTTGCTCACACAACCTGGGTTCCCTGGGCTTCCTTGGACTTCAGTGGGATGTGGGAGAAATTAGAAGTCATTTGAAGGAACTTTGCCGGGGGAACTGCAAAAGCGTAAGAGTGTTGCCGCATACGGTGTTGGCGTCGTCTCTTGCCTTAGAGCGGTCACTAGGCACCTCTACAGTTGTGACAACGCTATGTGAGCAATAAGGCCTATGTGGAGTTCCTTAAGCAATTTATTGGCTTGGGCCCGTGTGATCACACCTGGAACATGGTAAGCGTCTTGCTTGTCTTGTTCCATGCGGGCCATTGCTCGGGCGCCCGCACGAGTGAGAGGCTTGGTGGGCACTTGTGGTGGATATGGCACATACACATCTTGAAGAATCTCTGGCTCAAATGGAAAAGGATTTGGAGGAGAATTGTCGAGGGCTTCCTCGTGCCCTAGCGAGCTCGCCGCAGCCGCCGACGAGGGCTCATCTTGCATGTGAGGGCCAAATCACATCATCCTCCCCCCTTGGGGAAGATTCGACCTTGAATCTTCATGCTCTTCCACATCCTCCTCATTGTCAACTACAAAAGGAGAAAGATCAGCCATATTAAAAACACCATGTACACCATAATCATTAGGTAAGTCAATTTGATATGCATTGTTGTTGATTCTCTTGAGTACTTGAAATGGCCCATCTTCTCGCGGATTGAGCTTGGAATTGCGCTACGTGGGAAACCTCTACTTCCTAAGATGAACCCACACCAAATCCCCAGGCTCAAAGATCACTTCTCATCGACCCTTGTTGGCTTGTTTGACGTATTGCGTCGTGCACTCTTCAAGCCTTTGGTGTGTGGATTGGTGTAGATCTTTGACAAACTCAGCATGGTCCTTGCCTCTCTGGTCTTCGAGGTCCTTTAGAGCATAGGGAACCATATCAAGTGGTATGATAGGATTCCTCCCATAAACTATCCCAAATGGAGATGTCTTGGTAGCTGAAAGGATGGTGCGGTTGTAGGCGAACTCTATGAAAGCCAAGCATTCCTCCCACCTATGTAGGTTAGTACTCAACAATGCACGCAACAAAGCTCCTAAAGCTCTCTTCACAACCTCAGTTTGGCCATCTGTTTGTGGGTGACTTGACGTGGAGAAAAGCAACTTAGTTCCTAACTTAGACCATAGAGTCTTCCAAAAATAGCTATGTAACTTAGCATCTCTATCCGACAGAACAGTCCTAGGGACTCCATGAAGTCTCACAATCTATCAAAAGAACAAGTCAGCCACGTGTGATGCATTGTCAATTTTATTGCATGCAATGAAATGTGCAATTTTTGAAAACCGATCAACCACCACAAAGATAGAATCCCTACCCCTTCTAGTCCTATGCAGTCCTAACAAAAAATCCATGGAAATATATTACAAAGGGGCACTAGGAATAGGTAAAGGGGTGTACAAGCTGTGGGGGTTAAGCTTAGACTTAACCCTAAGACAAGTAGCACAAGAAGCACAAAATCTTTCCACATCCTTAGTCATGTGAGGCCAAAAGAAATGCTCCTTAAGTGTTCCTAGAGTCTTAGCTACCCCAAAATGTCCAATCAGTCCCCCGCCATGAGCTTCATGAATATGGAGTTTGCGTAGGGAACCACTAGGCACACATAACTTTTCACCCTTAAACAAGTATCCATCATGCAAATAGAACAAGTCATGGCTACCCTTATTAACACATGCATGGAATACATCACAAAAATCAACATCACTAGGGTACAAAGATTTCATGCAAGCAAATCCTAGAACTTTAGCATCAAGAGAAGTGATGAGACAATACCTCTTAGACGATGCATCAACCACAATATTTTCCTTACCCTTCTTATGCTTTATTACATATGGAAATGCCTCAATGAATTCAACCCACTTGGCATGCCTTCGGTTCAGCTTGCTTTGCCCCTTGAGATATTTGAGAGCCTCATGATCGGAATGTATGACAAACTCCTTGGGCATGAGATAGTGTTTCCATGTCTTAAGCACACGTACAAGGGCATACAATTCATTGTCATACGTGGGATAATTCAATTCAACACCACTCATCTTCTCACTAAAATAAGCAATAGGTCGGCCTCCTTGCATCAATACACCGTCAAGCCCAATGCCTGAGGCATCACACTCAATCTCAAAGGTTTTAGTGAAATCAGGTAGCACAAGTAATGGGGCATGGGTGAGCTTAGCTTTGAGGGTTTGGAAAGCAATTTCTTGTGGCTCTCCCCATTGAAAAGCCACATTCTTTTTAGTGAGTTCCATAAGAGGTGTGGCAATGGTACTAAAGTCCTTAACAAAACTCCTATAAAACCCAGCCAAGCCCAAGAAACTCCTCACATGAGTCATGGTTGAAGGACTAGGCCACTCTCGGATGGCTTTCACCTTTCTTCATCTACCTTCAAACCTGATTTGCTAACAACAAATTCAAAAAATATGACATGATCCAAGCAAAAGTGACACTTCTTGAAATTTTCATATAACTTTTCTCTCCTAAGGACTCCTAGGACTTGTCTAATGTGATGAACATGCTCATGCAAGCTAGAGATATAAATCAGAATGTCATCAAAATAAACAACCACTAATTTCCCTAGGAATGGCCTAAGCATATGATTCATTCATCTCATGAAAGTACTCGATGCATTAGTTAAGCCAAAAGGCATTACCATCCATTCATAGAGCCCATATTTAGTCTTGAAGGTCATCTTCCACTCATCTCCCTCCTTCATCCTGATTTGATGGTATCCACTCTTGAGGTTGATTTTGGAGAAGACTTGCGAACCATGTAGCTCGTCCAACATGTCATCTAATACTTGATGAGGATGTTGTTGATAGCCCTACAATCAACACACATCCTCCAACTTCCATCTTTCTTGGGAACAAGTGATGTGATCCCGCCTCCCATGACGGCCACAGAGGAGGAGCATGCCATGAGCCTTCGCTCAGAGGGCCCAGTGACAAGGTTCAGGTCCAAGGCCATTGCCGACGCCGTGCACTCGCTAGTCACTCGCGTCATCGCTGGCCAATGCAGCCCGGAGACCGAGCCCAGACTCATCGTCCTCGCCACCATCGGCATCGGAGATTCGAGCCCATCGCAGCCAGCACCGGGTGCACCCACTGCCGAGCCAGTCGACTCATCGTTGTTGCCGCTCCCAGTGTCTGCGTCCATCGCCTCGCCGCCAACGGGTTAATCATTTAGAGGTTTATTTGCCATGTGTTTTGCCATTGTTTTGAGACATTCCCATTATTAGTATTTTGCTTGTTTTAGAATGTTTCCTTTTATAGTAGTTTCCTTATTTAGGGTGTGTGCCTATTGCATGCTTGCATGGGCTAGTCCACTAGGCTCGACTCGGCCCATCCGAGTTCTCACCTCTAGTATTTAAGTTAAACTTTGTTATTGTTTTTCCTCACGTTCAATTTTAATCAAGGCTTTAGTCGAGTGTTTATCCTCCTACCCTTGATCGGATGTCACCTATCTATCTTCGCATCCCCTTCATCTGTGCCGACGCTACGGTAATCGCTTGACCCTTCAAGCAAAGTCTTCCTTCGCATCTCCATTCACTCCGCGCCGACGCTACAGCAAAGACTTTTCACTTCAAGTCATCTATCCCCAAACCATCACACCATCGCTCCCAAAACCATCCCTTCAATCGCTTCCGCAATCGCATCCCTATCGCACCCACAATCGAACCCAAATCCTTCGTTGTCGTCGTCGCTAGCCACTCGCTTGTGACACTCATCCTCGCCTTCGCTATTGCCTTCATCATCGAGCCCAGACACGAACCCAGTCAATCGCTCGCCATCGCCTTCGCGGTCGCCATCACCTTCACCATCGCCGCCGTCGCCACTGTCTTGACACTCGTCTTGACAACCATCGTCGCCGCCGCCGATACCACCCAAACACTCTCCATCGGGTTCGCCATCGGCCACCACCGTATCCGATAACCTCTAAAGTTACTATTCATCTTTGCCACCTCTTGTCAACCTTTCGTGCAATACAACAAGGGTTTTCACCCAAGGGTTCCACGGCAGGCTTAACAAGGAAAGCTAGTGACTTCTCGCCTAAGACTAGATCCAAGGTGTCACCTTTGACAAGTGTGCTCGTCATCGGAGGCAAGAACACATCAACAAGTATAACTGGCACGACACATGGTGATAAGCTTTCTCTCACATATCCTTTGTCTAGAAATTCCTAAACTTGCTTTTACAACTCTTTGGTCTCTTCTGGATTGTTCCTATAAGCAACCCTATTAGGGAGAGTGGCACCGGGAACAAAGTCGATTTGGTGCTCGATGCCCCTAATTGGAGGCAACCCACTTTGAATCTCTTCTTGGAACACGTCCTCGAATTCTTGTGAAAGAGACACAATATATTGGAGAAGGTAGTGATGTGTCCCTTGTGAGGATCTCAAGCTTCAAGGAAAGTTCGACACCAAAACTCCAAGCCAATTCCTCCTCGGCGCCGGCGGTGGACTCGCTTGACAAGCAAAGTTGGTCGAGCGTTTGGAAGTATTTGAAGGCGATTTTGTGATGGGATAAACTTCTGGTGACCCTTGGATAGACGCACCAAAAATAACCAAAAGGGTCATAGATTGGATCGAGGATGAACACACCTAAAACCGCTCTACTAAGTTCGGATGAACACACCAAACAAAGACGCAAAACTGAAAGGCTCTCAAAGGCTTTTTGTGCTCAAAAGCTCAAGATTTATTCAAGTTTAACGTGAGAAACATTGTAGTTGCAAGCCAACTTATAAACACAAAAATTACCTAAATTGTCTTTGAACACATTTAAGGAAAAACATAAAGTGGTGCTCTAAATGGCATGGTCAATTCTCAACGCCATTTGCCTTAAACTTTGGAGATAAATGACAGCATCCAATGTGCCACGTCATCACGAAACGTAGGGGCAAAGACACGAGTGGTTTGTGATAAAGCCTTCTCTAAATGCCATGACACTGCCGGCGTCGGGCTTCCGTTGTCAGCCAATGCCATCTCCAGGCAAACCTTCGAACTCCCCGACACTCCTTTACTCCATTGGCATGTAGGAATGTCATAAGCATGCTGGAGAAGTTTGGCCACATTTGGACACTCGGGGCCTGGTAAGCGTCGTTGTCCTCCTTTCTTGGCATTGTCCGGCGTCGGGGCCATTTCTTGCACAAGTGCCATCACCGAGCCATTTAGCATTTGGATCGGCACTTTTGCTGTCAAAAGGATTCTTTGGATTCCCTCTTTAAAATGCCTTGCTTGGGCCCGGGTGATCACGCCTTTGGCTTGGTGGACGTCGGCGTGGCCTTGTTGGAGCCTAGCTATTGCCCGAGCGACAGATCTGGAGAGTGGCAATGTGAGGGTTGGGTTTACTTTGTCTGGTGCTCCTTGAGGCATATTGACACTCTCCTCCAGTGCCTCATGTGCCTCGAAGCTGGCCTCATTTGCCTCCACATTTCCCAGATCACCCGCTTGCCCTAGCGGTGGTATCGGTGGCGTCGGCGACAAGATCTCAGCGCCGTCTGGGGCCTTGGCTTGGTCTTCCTCCTGGAAACTTGGTGTGTGGCTAACAACATGAGGTGAAGCATTGTGATTCACATCATCCTCCCTCTCTTGACAAGGATTCGACCTCGAATCTCCTTGCTTTTCCTCGTCTTCTTCTTGATCCACTAGGAAAGGCTTCAAATCTGCAATATTGAACACATCATGCACACCATAATCATTAGGTAAATCAATTTGATATGCATTATTGTTGATCCTTTTAACCACTTGGAAAGGTCTGTCGCCTCTTGGCTTGAGCTTAGAGTTCCTAAGTGTAGGAAATCTCTCTTTTCTTAAATGGATCCATACCAAGTCACCAGGTTCATATTTGACTTCCTTTCTTCCTTTATTAGCTTGCTTCACATATTGCACTGTGCTCTCCTCAAGCTTCTCCTTGGTGGCCTTATGTAGCTCTTGCACAAATTTGGCATGGTCCTCGCCATCTTCATCTTCCTTGTCCTTAAGCGTGTAAGGAACCATGTCAAGATGGGTGATTGGATTGCATCCATACACAACCTCAAAAGGAGTCTTCTTGGTGGCCGAATGAACTGAGCGGTTGTAGGCAAATTCAATGAAAGTTAAGCACTCTTCCCACCTGCGCAGGTTAGTACTCAACAATGCACGTAATAAAGTTCCTAAGGTCCTATTGACAACCTCAGTTTGGCCATCGGTTTGTGGATGACTCAAAGTAGAGAAGAGTAGTTTAGTTCCTAGCCTAGACCATAGTGTTTTCCAAAAATAGCTAAGGAATTTAGCATCTCTATCCGACACTATGGTCCTTGGAACACCATGTAATCTCACCACTTCACAAAAGAACAAGTCAGCCACATGTGATGCATTGTCGGTTTTATTGCATGCTATGAAATATGCCATTTTCTAAAACCGATCAACCACCACAATAATTGAATCCCTCCCTCTCTTAGTCCTAGGTAAACCCACAACAAATCCATAGAAATGTCTTCCCATATGCCACTAGGAGTAGGAAGGGAAGTGTATAGGCCATGAGGATTTAGCTTAGACTTAGCCCTAGCACTTGGTTTGTGGTTGGCAACATGAGGTGAAGCATTGTGATTCACATCATCCTCCCTCTCTTGAGAAGGATTCGACCTCGAATCTCCTTGTTCCTCCTTGTCTTCTTCTTGATCCACTAGGAAAGGCTTCAAATTTGCAACATTGAACACATCATGCACACCATAATCATTAGGTAAATCAATTTGATATGCATTATTGTTTATCCTTTTAACCACTTGGAAAGGTCTGTCGCCTCTTGGCTTGAGCTTAGAGTTCCTAAGTGTAGGAAATCTCTCTTTTCTTAAATGGATCCACACCAAGTCGCCAGGTTCAAATATTAGCTTGCTTCACATATTGCACCGTGCGCTCCTCCAGCTTCTCCTTGGTGGCCTTATGTAGCTCTTGCACAAATTTGGCATGGTCCTTGCCATCTTTATCTTCCTTGTCCTTAAGAGTGTAAGGAACCATGTCAAGAGGGGTGATTGGATTGCATCCATACACAACCTCAAAAGGAGTCTTCTTGGTGGCCGAATGAACTGAGCGGTTGTAGGAAAATTCAATGAAAGCTAAGCACTCTTCCCACCTGCGCAGGTTAGTACTCAACAATGCACGTAATAAAGTTCCTAAGGTCCTATTGACAACCTCAGTTTGGCCATCGGTTTGTGGATGACTCGAAGTAGAGAAGAGTAGTTTAGTTCCTAGCCTAGACCATAGTGGCTTCCAGAAATAGCTAGGAATTTAGCATCTCTATCCGACACTATGGTCCTTGGAACACCATGTAATCTCACCACTTCACAAAAGAACAAGTTAGCCACATGTGATGCATTGTCGGTTTTATTGCATGCTATGAAATGTGCCATTTTTTAAAACCGATCAACCACCACAAAAATTGAATCCCTTCCTCTCTTAGTCCTAGGTATACCCACAACAAAATCCATAGAAATGTCTTCCCATAGGCCACTAGGAATAGGAAGGGGAGTGTATAGGCCGTGTCCTAGCACATGTGGTACATGAAGCACAAAATTTTTTAACATCCTTAGCCATCCTTGGCCAATAGAAATGCTCCTCCCTCAACGTGCCTAAGGTCTTAGCTACCCCAAAGTGTCCCATCAGTCCGCCCCCATGTGCTTCATTAATGAAAAGCCTACGAAGGGAACCACTAGGAACACATAGCCTTTCTCCTCTAAACAAGTATCCATCATGCAAATAGAATATGCCTTGGCTACCCTTTCCCTCACATGCTCTAATTGTTTCACAAAAAAACAGGGTCATCAAAATACAAAGATTTCATGCAAGCAAATCCTAGAACTCTAGCATCCAAAGAAGTGAGAAGAGTGTACCTCCTTGATAGGGTGTCGACCACTATGTTGTATTTTCCCTTATTGTGCTTGATCACATAGGGAAAGGCCTCTATAAACTCTACCCACTTGGCATGCCTTCTATTGAGCTTGCTTTGGCCCTTAAGATACTTCAATGCTTCATGATCCAAATGGATGACAAACTCCTTGGGCATAAGGTAGTGTTGCCATGTCTTGAGCACTCGGACAAGAGCAAACAACTCTATGTCACGGTGGGATAGTTGAGCTCGGCGCCACTCATTTTCTCACTAGGCTATTGGGCGGCCTCCTTACGTCAACACCCCGCCAAGGCCAATTCCCAAGGCATCACACTCTATCTCAAAGGTTCTTGTGAAGTCCGGAAATGCAAGAAATGCAGCCTCTTGTGCCTCACCCCAATGGAACACCACATTTTTCTTGGTGAGCTCAGTCATTGGCGTGGCTATTAGGCTAAAGTTCTTCACAAACCTCCTATAGAACCCCGTCAAGCCTAAGAAGCTCCTCACTTGTGTCATTGTGGTAGGTGTCGGCCATTCTTTTATGGCTTTCACCTTTTTCCTCATCAACCTTCAATCTTGTCTTACTCACAACAAAGCCAAGAAAGACAACATGATCCGAGCAAAAGTGACATTTCTTGAAGTTGGAATATAACTTTTCCTTCCTATGGACATCTAGTACTTGTTTTATATGATGAGCATGCTCTTGTAAGTTCTTGCTATAAACCAGTATGTCATCAAAATAAACAACTATGAATTTCCTTAAAAAAAGGCCTAAGCACATGATTCATCAACCTCATAAAAGGGCTAGGAGCATTAGTGAGTCTGAAAGGCATTACTAACCATTCGTACAAGCCATACTTTGTCTTAAAAGCAGTCTTTCACTCATCCCCTTCTTTCATCCGAATTTGGTGGTACCTACTTTTGAGATCTATCTTGGAGAAGATTTGGGAGCCATGTAATTCATCTAGCATGTCATCCAACCGAGGGATGGGATGCCGGTACTTGATGGTGATGTTGTTGATGGCTCAGCAATCTACGCACATTCTCCAACTTCCATCCTTATTAGGCACAAGTATGACCGGCACGGTACAAGGGCTCAAGCTTTCCCTCACATAACCCTTGTCAAGTAGCTCCTGGACTTGCTTTTGTAGCTCCTTGGTTTCCTCCGGATTGGTCCTATAGGCTGTCCTATTTGGCAATGTGGCACCAGCCACAAAGTCAATTTGGTGTTCTAACCCTCGAATGGGTGGCAAGCCATTAGGAATTTCCTCTTGAAAAAGGTCTTCATATTCATGCAAAAGAGATGCAATAGCCAAAGGTAGATCACTCAATTCTTGTGAAGAAAACAAGTTATCATAGGTACAATAAGAAAACAAACTTTTCTTCCCTGAAGGGCCTTGTCAACTTCCTTAGCCTTGGCCAGCAACATGTGATTGCTAGCTCCGGAGTTGGTGCCTATGGCCATCTTCTTGTTGCCTCCTTTTCCATGGCTCTTTTGGTTTCTTCTTTGCTCATTGGCCACGTAGTCGGCCATGATCTCATGAGGCGCCATTGGGTGAAGAGTAATCTTCTTTCCAAACATGTGGAAAGAATACTCATTGGTGACCCCTTGGTGGATCACCCCTCGGTCATATTGCCACGGCCGTCCAAGTAGTAAGTGGCACGCCGTCATGGGCAACACATCATAAAGCACCTCATCCTCGTAAGCTCCAATGGAAAACCGAATTAAAGCTTGAGCTTGTACCTTAAGAGGAGTGGAGGAATTGAGCCAATTGAGCGTGTAGGGTTGATGGTGAGGTGTGGTCTTGAATTTGAACCTATTAACCACCGCTTGGTCTATGATGTTGCAGCACGAGCCTCCATCAACAATCACACTACAAACGTTTCCTTGGATGTGACACCTTGTGTGAAAAATTGTTTCACATTGAGAAGGCATGGGCGGCGCGTCACTAGCCACCAAGGTCCTCTTGACCACAAAGCAATCTCCTATGGCCTCTGTGACATGGACCTCTTGTTCTTCATTTTGAGGGTCGTCCTCCTCTTCTAGGACTTCCTCTTCATCCTCCGACACATAGTCACCATGCTCATTTAAGAGCACTTGCTTCCGTGTAGAGCAGTCCCTAGTATAATGGCCACGTCCCAAGCACTTGTAGCACTTGATATCTCTAGTGCAAGAGTTGTCTTGCTTTTTGGGGCCTTGGCTAGGCCACTGGCCTTCTCTCCTAGGTGGAGCCTTGGCTAGGTCCAACTTGTTCTCTGGGCGCCTAGCGGCAGTTGGCACGGTGTTGGAGCTTGAGGTGGAGCCCTGTTGAATTCCTTAGGTTTTGATGGTTACAAACACTCAACTAATATGTGTACCAAGTGTTTCAGGGACAAGAAGAGTTTTCCCAGGGAGCGTTGCAGCAGAGGATCTCAGAGGGAACAAAGACTTAGCAAGTGCTTTGTTACCTCTCCAGGAACTGAAGTGACAGACCAAGATCGAGGCTGCAAAAGAAAAGAAGTCATACAGCGTGCAAAATTAAGGAAACAAATCAAGAAGCCACACGGTAGAGGATGAAGACTTCGGCTCCAAGGATCAAGCCGGATTGCGCGAAGATATGGAAAGAGAGAAAAGACCCGATCGTGTTATCCTAGGAATCTTTCCTAAGATAAGGCGATTGGAGAGAGAAGAATAATATCCAATCGGTTGGATTAATTAGGGAACTCCTTCCTTAATTAATATAATCGGTTGTGATATCTTATCTTCCAAACAAAATCATATCTTTGTAATCCGATTCTAGTATCTCCTAATTTGTGTCAATTAGGATTTCTGTCGAGTTGTATTTAAGTGAAGTGAGGATTCATTTCTTAGGTACGACTTCACGGCTAAGAACGACTTTGAACGAGAAAAAAAAAGGAAGAGAAAAAGAGTGAGGTGCGTGTGAGAATTTGAGAGTTGAGTTTGATTCATCGTTGTAGAAGAGGTTTCGAGTCTAGATGGTTGTTTAGAGGTCGAAGTCCAGGATACAAGTGTAATCAAGCAAGAAACTAATAAGACAAGTACGCAATTCAAAATCCTCTCAAGCGGAAGCTTGAAGGTAGTGGTTTTTCCTTGAGAAGCTAGTTTTGCTAATCAGGGTTTCCACTATATATCGTGAGTTCGTTCTGTTATCTTTCTTGCTGTTTTTAATCCGTTGTGCCTTCTGTGGGAACAAAGCCTTTGTTTCCTCAGACGTAACTCTAACGATCCAACAATTGGTATCAGAGCCTGGTGCTCTAGATTGTTTTCGTTATAGAATTTGCAGGAAAGATGTCGTCGTCAAGCAATGCAATCAGTGATTCATTCTGGAAGCCGCCAATGCTAAAGGCCGGTGAGTATGATTGGTGGGTGGAACAAATCGAGTCCCACGTCTGTTCCCTCGACGGACAGATCTGGAGAGTCATAGAAGTCGGTCCTTTGGTTATCAAGAATGACGAAGATGAGACTAAGCCAAAACCAAAGATCTACTACACCGATGAGGACTGGAAGAAATCGGAGAAAAACAACAAGGCCAAGAAGATCCTCCACATGGCTCTTTCTCCCTCAGATCTCAAGAAAATCATGAGCTACAAAACTGCTAAGGAGATCTGGGATGCTTTGAAGCGCCTTCATCAAGGAAATGAAGACACAAAGAAGAACAAGATCCTTTCTCTGATCAAGGAGTACGACCAAGTTTCTCAAGGGAAAGATGAACACATTCAAGAGTACTACTCCAGGTTCCATGGGCTAGTTGGTCAGCTTCAGTACCTTGGTGAAACAATGCCAGACTGGAAGTTGACTCATCACTTCATGCAAGGTCTCAACACTCAGTGGGATGCCATTGCTCTTGCCCTTTACTCTCAAACAGACGTCAAGACTCTTACTATGGAAGAGGTGGTTGCTAAGCTGGAAAGCAACGCCTCTGTCTATAACCATAAGATAAACAAGAAAGGAGAGGAGAAGGCGAAGAGCATTGCCCTGAAGGTGGAAAGGGCATTTGATCTATCTCAAACGGGCGATGAAGATGAGGATGGCGATGAAGATGTTGCTCTTATCACAAGGGCAATGAGGAAGATATGGTCTCGGAACAAGGACTCGCCCAGTTCCTCTGAAGGGAACAAAGACATGAAAGATGTGGTTTGTTACCACTGTCAGAACAAGGGACACATGGCCAGAAACTGCTTCAAGAAGAAGGCAGGAATGTCTCCAGCAAATGAAGGGAAGCAAGAAATGGTTGCCACCTGGGGAGAATCAGACTCAGATGACGAAGATTCGTTACATTCCAGGGATGTATGCTTAATGGCCGTTGAAGTTCCAAACGAGACAAAGGGAGAGGTAATCAACGATGAGATAACTGAATCTGATCTTATATCAAGCTTAAGATGCAAATCTAAAGAAAGCTTGATCTCTCTCATTAAGAGTCTCGTTCGCGAGAGTAATCTTTTCAATGAGCAACTCGAAGAGAAAGATGAATCGATCTCAGGTCTGATCGAAGAAAATCAGGTTTGGGCTGAAAAAGTGCTCACGCTTGAGAAAGGTTCATCTTCCTCTTCAAACACATGCTCTGAGTGTCCAGAACTCACTGAAAAGATTAAGTCTCTAGAGTCCACCGTTTCCTCACTCGAGGCTGAGTCTTTAATGTTAAAACTAGGAAATGCAAAACTTTCTAGTGATCTAACCAAACTCAGTGAGGAACAGAAGGACGAGCCAAAAGGTATTGTCTTTGTTGCAGTCAAGAATGAAAAGAAACCTGAAAAGAAGGAAGTACCTCGCTTTGGAATTGGCTATCAACCTAAGCTTCCTATTGATGACACTAAGAAAAAAGGCTCCAAAGTCGAAGGAAAACAGTCTGTAAAAGAAAAGGGGGAATGTTCCTCCGGAGGGAACAAAGACAAAGACTGTTCTAATTCGACTGAGGAAGGCAAGGCTTGGTATCATGGACAGAAGGCTCATGCAATTTGGCTGAAGCAATCCCAAAGCAGTAAGTCCAATAATATTGATTTTCAGTCAAGGATTGCTAACAAAACAATTTGGCCAGGACAGAGCAAGTATGTAGATCTGAAGTGTCAAAGGGTTTGTTGGTATTGCGGGCATTCTGGTCATTACAAGCAAGAGTGCCTACTGAAGCAACATAATGAGGAGATTGCTCGCACTACTAGGGAGCATATAGAAGTTGAACCTCCTAAGATTAGATATGTTGCTCCCAAACCCAGAAAGCATAAGCTTGTCTGGGTTCGCAAAAACTAACTCTTTCTGTGCAGGACAAAGTGAGGAATGTTCCCAGTGTGTCATTCATACAAGGGTCAGCTACGTGACAGGGAACAAAGCGAGTCTCACCTCACTTCTGCATGGAATACTTGAGACTCAAAGGCCTAGTGTCAGAGGTAAAGGTGATGTGGACAAGGACTTAATGACTAATCTGTACCTTGTGTGAAAATTTCAGGTACCATGTACATCTAGGAAGGACATCACTGTGTCGAGAAAGATTGGCAAACGGGGGATCAAACGCCAATTTTTTCATTGGAACACCTGTTGGGGAACTCTGCATTCAGTTCCATACGAAGTCTGGTTTGTTCCCCTAACTACATGTCTATGTGTTGTGTTCCCTCGATGATTGGCTAGATTACGTGGTAAACTGTGAAAGTCGAATCTTCATGCCTTATTATGCATTAGCCTCCTTGGGTATTAATTTTCGAAAAGCTTGACTATGTGCTTTTACTTCCTTTATGTACTGAATGTCTTGTATGGTCATCTATGTTATCATATGTCACATGAATCAGCTCTATTTCGGCCCAAAAGAATCAACTTGATATTTTGTTCCCTCATCATAAGCCCAAATGATAGTTGATTCTACAGCTTACCCAGACCGCCGTGCTTAAAGTCTCCTATGAACCCCTCTTATCATCCACAACTGGAGACCTCTTATGCATGATGTAAAATTTAATCGCAAAAACTCATATACTTTGGTGTGATGGTCTTTTGTACCCTCTCTGGTAACTAACCCCCAGCATCATACCTTACTACTCTTTTGGATTGGCGGGAAATGATTCAGCTTCTGTGTCTGCAGGTTGAGTTGACGTGTTTGCAGGTTGTAATGATGGCAATTTGTGTTGAGCCGCGTCGTGCATTTAGGGCTGTTTTGATGAAAGAGAGTTGGGAAGAGAAATTCAGCCGGCTCAGTTGGATTCGGACGAGATATTGATTTTATTTTGGGAAGTTGAAAGATTGCGATTATTATCTCTTGGAACCAGATCAGATTCGGCATTATCTTTGGAAACTTTTAAAGATCTTGTGAGGGTTATATATATTGTGGCTTCCGGGTAAGTTTCCTCCTTATTGTTTCCTTATCTTCCTCAAGTTATCTTCCTCTTCCTCTCTGCCTCTCGTCTTCCCAGTGCTCTCTCTCTCTCTTTCTCTCTCTCTCTCTCTCTCTCTCTCTCTCTCTCTCTCTCTCTCTCTCTCAAAAATGGCCTCAAACACTAACCTTGCCCAAGACCTCCAAAACCTCATTGCCAAACTGTCCTCCATGGGGACAGACCCCGCTCTCCTCGCCGCCATTACCCAGTCCCTACCTTCCACCTCCACCACCCCAGCGACCACCACTGTTACCCCTCCACCATCACCCACCCAGGACCAACTCGCCATGGTCCCCTACATAGCCCCAATTGCCCCAAACTCAGACCCCGCTCCACAAAACCCTAACCCTAACACCGCTCCTGCCGTCCCCATAGCCATCTCCTCTACTAACTTAGAGGAGGTACATTCCTCGCCTACCCATCCCGATCCCATTGAGGAGGAGACAGAGGAGTTGCCCGGTCAAGGGACTCCGGTCACGGTGAAGGAGCACCTGGCCGTCAAGGAGAAGATTCAGTCAGTGGTGAGAGACCTCTCCAGGGAGCTCGCTGAGGAAGAGGACATGGAGGAGCCCCCAAAGGCCCCTAAGGCGTCCGGCAGGGTGAAGACTGCCTACTCCTCCAAGCGGAAGACACGCTCTCAGAGGAAGTCTGAGAAGGCGATAATGGTGAGCTCCGATGAGGAGTCGGTATCCCTCTCAGGGAACAAAGCGAAGAAAGCCAAGGTGTCTGCCGCTCCCGTCCGTCAAAGCCTGCGTCGTCTGCCGGCCAAAGCCAAAGGAAAGGCAGTGGCGGCTGATGATGTTAAAGATGTGAGCCACAAGTCTGTGGTGAAGGAGCTGCTGCTGGACCCTGAGTTCCTCAAGGAGAACTTTCTGGATGGGGTGCTTGACATCTTGAAGGCTCAGAAATGGAGCAAGCTGTTTGTAGATGAAGTGGAGATAGATGAGGAGTTGCTGAGGGAATTCTATTCCACGTTTGCTATGGAGGTGAGGCCCCATGCTGTTCTAGGGAGCTACAAGTTGAATAGGGAAGTTTATGTTTTCTCAAGCATTGAACTAGGCATGGCTCTGGGAGTTCCTCACGAAGGGTATGGAGAATACCCAAAGGGCAGGTGGCCAAAAGATTTCGTCTACTCAGAGTCTGTGCTGGCTGTTGCAGGGATTGAGAACGCTCAAGGTAGTGCCGATCTCGACATCTCTGAGATGTCTGCTGTTAACAAAGTACTGTACCACTTACTCATCAGCAACATCACACCAAGGGGATAGAAGAGGAACTGGCTTCTGATCTTAGACATTGTCCTACTGTCCCTACTACTGAAGAAGGAGCCCGTTTGCCTCCCTATGATTCTGATGTAGCACATGGCCCATGCCAGGAACACCACCCAGCATGCTCTTCCCTTCCATCGCGTTGTCAAGAAGATCCTTGAGTACCACAAAGTATACAACGCGTCGGAGGAAGTGAGCATCTTCTCCCGCCCCTTCAATGCGAGTAATCTGCACAAGATGCAGTTTGTTCTTCAAGAGGATGAAGGCTGGGTGAAGGTTGAGGATGCTCCTGTAGTTTCTGAGGCGGTGGAGGAGTTTGAGGCTGATAGCTCTGAGGGGGAACTGAACGAGGAGTCATCTCTTGGGAAGGACGTGAGGAGTCTCTGCAAGGATGTGAGGACTCTCATGGCAGATGTACGCGCGCTCATTTCTCACCACGCATCGGCTCAATCGGCTGGTCACAGTGGTGCCTGATCGCTTACCTGCCATCCTATCCTCTTTTGTTCCCTTGCTGTCTACCCCTCCTTGTTCTTTTTTCTTGTTATCTGGTTTATGTGCCCGGTGTGGCATTCTGACAATGTTTGATGTTTTGTCTGTTTTGGTGGTATTTGCATGTTTTCTGTTGTTTTTTTTTAATTAATGACAAGGGGTGCTTTTGTGTATCTGGCTGTGAATTTTCTCTCTAACTCTTTACTGTGTTTTTGATGATGCCAAAAGGGGGAAAATGACAGGTAGTATTGTCTGAGGGGGAACAGAACAGGTAAAACGTATTGCTGGACTTAGGGGGAACTAACGGTGTTTTTAGTGGGAAACTTTCTTGTCAGTTTTGTCTTGTTCTAGTTGGTATATGCTTTATTGTTAAGGGTGTTTGTCACCATCAAAAAGGGGGAATTTGTTGAATTCCTTAGGTTTTGATGGTTACAAACACTCAACTAATATGTGTACCAAGTGTTTCAGGGACAAGAAGAGTTTTCCCAGGGAGCGTTGCAGCAGAGGATCTCAGAGGGAACAAAGACTTAGCAAGTGCTTTGTTACCTCTCCAGGAACTGAAGTGACAGACCAAGATCGAGGCTGCAAAAGGAAAGAAGTCATACAACGTGCAGAATTAAGGAAACAAATCAAGAAGCCACACGGTAGAGGATGAAGACTTCGGCTCCAAGGATCAAGCCGGATTGCGCGAAGATATGGAAAGAGAGAAAAGACCCGATCGTGTTATCCTAGGAATCTTTCCTAAGATAAGGCGATTGGAGAGAGAAGAATAATATCCAATCGGTTGGATTAATTAGGGAACTCCTTCCTTAATTAATATAATCGGTTATGATATCTTATCTTCCAAACAAAATCATATCTTTGTAATCCGATTCTAGTATCTCCTAATTTGTGTCAATTAGGGTTTCTGCCGAGTTGTATTTAAGTGAAGTGAGGATTCATTTCTTAGGTACGACTTCACGGCTAAGAACGACTTTGAACGAGAAAAAAAAAGGAAGAGAAAAAGAGTGAGGTGTGTGTGAGTCTTTGAGAGTTGAGTTTGATTCATCGTTGTAGAAGAGGTTTCGAGTCTAGCTGGTTGTTTAGAGGTCGAAGTCCAGGATACAAGTGTAATCAAGCAAGAAACTAATAAGACAAGTATGCAGTTCAAAATCCTCTCAAGCGGAAGCTTGAAGGTAGTGGTTTTTCCTTGAGAAGCTAGTTTTGCTAATCAGGGTTTCCACTATATATCGTGAGTTCGTTCTGTTATCTTTCTTGCTGTTTTTAATCCGCTGTGCCTTCTGTGGGAACAAAGTCTTTGTTCCCTCAGACGTAACTCTAACGATCCAACAAGCCCCACGGCCGAGAACTTGTGGAATTCTTCCTCCATTGCAAATTTTGATAAAGTTGGGTGGCATAGTGGAGCACCTCCTCAATTTGCACATGTGCTCCAAACCTTTGCATCTCCACCACTTGGCCCACGTCAGGATTCAAACCCGTGGTGAACTTGGACACTGGATAGCCCTCGGGGAAGTGAACATTGGAGCGAAACACCAAGTGCTTTAACTCCTTGTAAAACACTTCTGGCGTCCGGTTCCCTTGCTTCACTCTCTCCAATTTGACTTGGATTCGATATTGGAAGTCTTGAGGTACAAACCGGAACCTCATGGCCTCCTTGAGCTCCTCCCACGTGATGATGGGTGGGTAGGTGTGGTAGGATCTCTCCTCTTTGTCTTTAAGCCACCAAGAGTAGGCAAAGTTAGAAAAGTGGATAGTGGCAATGGCCATCCTTTGCACATCGGTGTAGCCATAGTAGTCAAAAACAGCCTCAGTTTTGGCTTCCTAATCAAGGTAGGCCTCTGGATCTGACATGCCTGCATAAGGCTGGATGGAGAGCTTGATGCCATGATGTGGCTCCCTCTCTTGAGCCCTAGCTCCATCTCCTTGGCCGAAGGCAAAGTGCCTAAGCCCTTGCGCGCGTGGCGGCATCCTTTGTCCTCTAGCCCCTTCTGGATGTTCTTGTTGTTCAAGAGGCACTCTCTGTGGATGCAAGAGTGGACCAGTCGGTGGTTGGTAAGGCCGCCTCATCATCCTCTCGAGCATATGGGGATTGGCCGGCGCAAATAGCCGTGTTGGGGCTTAGTTGATGGCATAAGGGGAGAAGGGGTTATCCATGTCATCAAGGATGTTGTCGTGGCCCCTAGAAGGCCACAACAAATTGGTACTTTCCCCGACTTGGTGTGAAGGCCCTTCCTCTCGAAAGCTCTCTTGGAACTCTCTTTGCTTTGGTGAGCTTGGCTGGGTTGAGGTGTGACTCCTACGAGGGCTACCTAGCTGTTGCTCTAGCTTCTCATCCATTGCTTGTAGGAGATCCAACCGAGTCCTTTCGAACAAGGCTTTGATATCCCTAATCGTGAGAGGCTTGTCTTCACCATCGTCGTCCATTAGATTATTTCCTTTGTCTCCCTGTATAGACATAGCAAACACAAGGCAAACAACACACAAATCAGTCTAAAAATGAATTCACAAGGTATGGATGAAGTACCTCCAAGTGACTTCCTTGTCTTGTCCTTCGCACGACCTTCTTCTTTCTTCAAAGGCTTGTCTCTTAGTAACTTGTTTCCAACTCGCTTTCAAAACCTCTTAGGCTCACAAACACTTGATCTCGGCCCCCTCTAAGAAGTCCTACACAAGCGCTTGAAACCACAAGAAGAAAATTGCAAGCTTTACCGAGCACTAGGGTTTGGGCTCGGAGTGGTATTTTTGACAAGATAGTTGCACTTTGTTCAATATCAACTTGTACACATTATGCAAATCAAAATATAGATAAGTCACACAAGAAAGCTACTAGGTACTTAACCTCTTACAAACTCTTGTTTTAGACACAAAACAACTCTTCTTCACTTGCTCTCTTTTTTCTTGGTTTGACCAATCTTTCTAAGGTATTCCCTTCTGTCTTAGGCCAGGTATTTCTGGTTCAAACCTTTTTTTCTAGAGCTCTTTTTCTTTTCTTTTTAAACAAAAATGGGGGAAAGTTTTCCCTTACAATTTTGATAAAATTCTAAATGCAAGAATCACAACAAAACACTTAACAACTTCATAAGCCACTCTTATCTGGGCACTAAGCACTTTTCCCGTAACTTATGCTACTTATAATATAGATTGGTCACATAAAAAGCACCAGCAACAATAACAAAGTGCAGCCAAACAAGTGTGACCAAATATGGTAAGTGGCAGTTGTAAACGTGGGGACTTTAATGCCAAGTTTAATGCAAATGGGATCGATTTGGTTTGATGATATCAAGTTAATGGGTATTTAAGAGCATACAACGGTCATTTTTCCCTTATAAAAAGACAGGCAAATCGTGGAGTACTTCAAGCAAGAACAAAGGAACAATCGCAAGTGTGGCTAGAAAGTACTCGGCAAAACTATGGCATAATTTTCTTGAAATTTCAAGAACAAGTTTTGGATTGAAACTTACCTTGAAAGAGGCTCTGATACCAAATGATGTGTTCCTTGTGAGGATCTCAAGCTTCAAGGAAAGTTCAACACCAAAACTCCAAGCCAATTCCTCATCGGCGTCGGCGGTGGACTCGCTTGACAAGCAAAGTTGGCCGAGCGTTTGGAAGTATTTGAAGGCGATTTTGTGATGGGATAAACTTCTGGGAACCCTTGGATAGACGCACCAAAAAAAACCAGAAGGGTCGTAGATTGGATCGAGGATGAACACACCTAAAATCGCTCTACTAAGTTTGGAGGAACACACCAAACAATGACGCAAAACTGAAAGGCTCTCAAAGGATTTTTGTGCTCAAAAGCTCTAAATTTATTCAAGTTTAACGTACTAAACATTGTAGCTACAAGCCAGCTTATAAACACAAAAATTACCTAAATTGTCTTTGAACACATTTAAGGAAAAACATAAAGTGGTGCTCTAAATGGTCTGGTCAATTCTCAACGCCATTTGCCTTCAATTTTGGAGATAAATGACAGCATCCAATGTGCCACATCATCACCAAACGTAGGGGCAAAGGCACGAGTGGTTTGTGAGATAGTCTTCTCTCAATGCCATGACACTGCCGGCGTCGGGCTTCCGTTGTCAGCCAATTCCATCTCCGAGCAAACCTTCGAACTCCCCGACACTCCTTGACTCCATTGGAATGTAGGAATGTCATAAACATGTTGGAGAAGTTTGGCCACATTTGGACACTCGGGGCCTGGTAAGCATCGTTGTCCTCCCTTCTTGGCATTGCCCGGCGTCGGTGGATAGCAGAATTTGTCCAGAAACCCTGGCTGAAACTCTGTTGAGCACAATTTTCACCTTGAAATGGGGTCAATTAACTTGTGTGCATGCTCGAGGTTTTGTAGTATCGTACGAGCGTTCTCTTGCAAAAGTGTTGTGAGTCTATCAATGTCACGAGCTTGCTCCTTCAAGCCCTCCAGTGAACTCATCCATCCATTTATATGCTCTTCTAGCACTGGGGTGTTCACCCTAACTTGTTGAGGTCTATGGTCATCAGAGGCTATGTAGGCTTCCCATGGCCTAGCTCTCATTCGTGTTCGTTCAGTCATCTCTTCGACCAAGCGACGAGGTTCAGAAGGACTCTTCCCCACGAACACTTCCTGCACAACTGGAGGTGTCTTTGGGTCGTATTCCTTCCTTTCAGCACTCAAGAATCCCCTCGCCTCATATTTAGATGGAGACAAAGGTGTGTATGATGATGTCACATAGTTGGGGAACTGGCTCAGGCTATACTTGCTCCTCCTAGCTCGCATAGTAGCAATCCTCAATTGGATCCTCCTTCATGGACTCAAGAACAGAAGACTACCTGGATTGCACCTGATCCTCCCCTTCACTCTGGTACTCAAGATCCTCAATTAGGTCCTCCTTAGTTGATATGAATATGGGTGGAATCATATTTTATGAAGAGCAAACACTTGAATCAAAGAAAGTGCTCGGATGTTGGAAGGTGACAAAACCGAAGAATCTGTCCCTCCGACACCTCCTCAGTATTTTGACTATTTTGGGAGCTACGAATGTTCAATGGAGGTCCATGAGTAGTCATTGGAAAGCTAAGAGAACGGGCTACAACTCTCATGACAATTAAGTCAACGAAATCTACCCCGAATAGCCCAGAAGTTGCAGTCTTTAGCGGCAATCCAGGAGAAGAACCTCATGTTTAATTCACAATCATTTAAGGCAAGGGAGGCCAAGAAACAAGTCATCAATTGGAAGTCGTTAAGCCTCCTTCTGCTGCATTTAGGGGACCTAATAATGTGAAGACTCTTCACCTTGATCAATATTAAATCCATTCCATTTGAAGAGTCTTCCAAGACAACCATCTTCAATGCCGGCCATCAAAGAGTCTCTAGTTTGTTCTCTAATTTAAAGAGCTTTCTTCTACCATTGTAACCACGTATAATATGAATTGAATCAAGCCTTAAAATGAGTGTTTTGTCAAGAGAATGTCTCCAATTCTTCTTGTTTGCTCATGAGTAAGATCGAGTGTGCTCGTGCGTAATATCGAGCATGGATAAGCTTCTTTGAGTGAGTCATATCTCTAATTTGTTTGTCCTAGTTCAAGGCCTGAGTGGTGAGTCATATCCACGATATCCTTGTCCACTTATCCCTTTCAATTTCCAGAAAAGAAACCCTCACAAAAACGGATCCAAGATCCAACCAAAAATAAAGCCCCGAAATCATTATTTTCAAGCACCGATCGTCTTTGTTGTCTTGTGTTCGATTGAAGGCTGAAACTTCCTTGATACTGAGCATACAACGATCCTATTCCACATCATTTGGTATCAGAGCTACCTTCAAGGAATTTTCAAAAGGAATCATGTCAAGTCAAAGAGACAACATGGTAAACGCCGTTGATCAAATCCGACAAATGTTCCGAGAGGAAAGCGCGAGGTTTTTTCAAGAGCATGAGTGCAAATTGTCTAAGCTGAATGAGCACAACAATAACTTTTGGAGGAATATTGAGAAGCAATTGATCCAACTAATTGATGATTCAAAAGTTCAAGCTATTCAAGACGAGTCACCAAAGGGGGCTACAACAAGGCTTGTCGAAGAACCTCTACAAATGGAGAAGCCGCTCAATGGTGATGAAGCGCCAATGGAAGAATTGTGTGTGAGTTACATGACCAAAGATGTTGAAGAGGAGCCAAGACTGAAAGTTATTGAAGAGGATCCAGAAGTGAAAGAAGATGAGGCAAAGTGCCCTTTTCAGCAACCACTTGTCAAAATCGTCACCATGGAGGGAAATGAAGGTGGTTCATATCTTCTAACTCTTGATGTGCGTGTGGATTCGAGGATGAATCCTCTTAAAGGAGGAGAGGATGATATGAATATGGGTGGAATCATATTTTATGAAGAGCAAAAACTTGAATCAAAAAAAGTGCTCGGATGTTGGAAGGTGACAAAACCGAAGAATCTGTCCCTCCGATACCTCCTCAGTATTTTGGCTATTTTGGGAGCTACAAATGTCCAATGTAGGTCCATGAGTAGTCATTGGAAAGCTAAGAGAAAGGTATACAACTCTCATGACAATTACTTCCACGAAATCTACCCCGATCAGCCCAGAAGTTGCAGTCTTTAGCGGCAGTCCAGGAGAAGAGCCTCATGTTTAATTCACAATCATTTAAGGGAAGAGAGGCCAACAAACAAGTCATCAATTGGAAGTCATTAAGCCTCCTTCTGCTGCATTTAGGGGACCTAATAATGTGAAGACTCTTCACCTTGATCAGTATTAAATCCATGCCATTTGAAGAGTCTTCCAAGACAACCATCTTCAATGCCGACCATCAAGGAGTCTCTAGTTTGTTCTCTATTTAAAGAGCTTTCTTCTACCATTGTAACCACGTCTAATATGAATTGAATCAAGCCTTAAACTGAGTGTTTTGTCAAGAGAATGTCTCCAATTCTTCTTGTTTGCTCTTGAGTAAGATCGAGTGTGCTCGTGCATAATATCGAGCATGGATAAGCTTTTTGAGTGAGTCATATCTCTAATTTGTTTGTCCTAGTTCAAGGCCTGAGTGGTGAGTCATATCCACGATATCCATGTCCACTTATCCCTTTCAATTTCCAGCAAAGAAATCCTCACAAAAACGGATTCAAGATCCAACCAAAAATAAAGCCCCGAAATAATTATTTTCAAGCACCGATCGTCTTCGTTGTCTTGTGTTCGATTGAAGGCTGAAACTTCCTTGATATTGAGCATAAAACGATCCTATTCCACATCATTTGGTATCAGAGCTACCTTCAAGGAATTTTCAAAAGGAATCATGTCAAGTCAAAGAGACAACATGGTAAACGCCGTTGATCAAATCCGACAAATGTTCCGAGAGGAAGCGAGAGGTTTTTTCAAGAGCAAGAGTGCAAATTGTCTAAGCTGAATTAGCACAACAATAACTTTTGGAGGAATACTGAGAAGCAATTGATCCAACTAATTGATGATTCAAAAGTTCAAGCCATTCAAGACGAGTCACCAAACTACAACAAGGCTTGTCGAAGAACCTCTGCAAATGGAGAAGCCGCTCAATGGTGATGAAGCGCCAATGGAAGAATTGTGTGAGTTATATGACCAAATATGTTGAAGAGGAGCCAAGACTGAAAGTTGTTGAAGAGGAGCCAGAACTGAAAGAAGATGAGGCAAAGTGCCCTTTTCAACAACCACTTGTCAAAATCGTCACCATGGAGGGAAATGAAGGTGGTTCATATCTTCTAACTCTTGATGTGCATGTGGATTCGAGGACGAATCCTCTTAAAGGAGGAGAGAATGATATGAATATGGGTGGAATAATATTTGATGAAGAGCAAAAACTTGAATCAAAAAAAGTGCTCGGATGTTGGAAGGTGACAAAACCGAAGAATCTGTTCCTCCGACACCTCCTCAGTATTTTGGCTATTTTGGGAGCTACAAATGTCCAATGTAGGTCCATGAGTAGTCCTTGGAAAGCTAAGAGAAAGTGTTACAACTCTCATGACAACTACTTCCACGAAATCTACCCCGATCAGCCCAGAAGTTGCAGTCTTTAGCGGCAGTCTAGGAGAAGAGCCTCATGTTTAATTCACAATCATTTAAGGCAAGGGAGGCCAAGAAACAAGTCATCAATTGGAAGTCATTAAGCCTCCTTCTGCTGCATTTAGGGGACCTAATAATGTGAAGACTCTTCACCTTGATCAATATTAAATCCATGCCATTTGAAGAGTCTTCCAAGACAACCATCTTCAATGCCGGCCATCAAAGAACCTCTAGTTTGTTCTCTATTTAAAGAGCTTTCTTCTACCATTGTAACCACATCTAATATGAATTGAATCAAGCCTTAAACTTAGTGTTTTGTCAAGAGAATGTCTTCAATTCTTCTTGTTTGCTCGTGAGTAAGATCGAGTGTTCTCGTGCGTAATATCGAGCATGGATAAGCTTCTTTGAGTGAGTCATATCTCTATTTTGTTTGTCCTAGTTCAAGGCCTGAGTGGTGAGTCATATCCACTATATCCTTGTCCACTTATCCCTTTCAATTTCCAGCAAAGAAACCCTCACAAAAACGGATCCAAGATCCAACCAAAAATAAAGCCCCGAAATCATTATTTTCAAGCACCGATCGTCTTTGTTGTCTTGTGTTCGATTGAAGGCTGAAACTTCCTTGATACTGAGCATACAACGATCCTATTCCACATCATTTGGTATCAGAGCTACCTTCAAGTAATTTTCAAAAGGAATCATGTCAAGTCAAAGAGACAACATGGTAAACGCCGTTGATCAAATCCGACAAATGTTCTGAGAGGAAAGCGCAAGGTTTTTTCAAGAGCAAGAGTGCAAATTGTCTAAGCTGAATGAGAACAACAATAACTTTTGGAGGAATATTGAGAAGCAATTGATCCAACTAATTGATGATTCAAAAGTTCAAGCCATTCAAGACGAGTCACCAAAGGGGGCTACAACAAGGCTTGTCGAAGAACCTCTACAAATGGAGAAGCCGCTCAATGGTGATGAAGCGCCAATGGAAGAATTGTGTGTGAGTTACATGACCAAAGATGTTGAAGAGGAGCCAAGACTAAAAGTTGTTGAAGAGGAGCCAGAACTGAAAGAAGATGAGGCAAAGTGCCCTTTTCAGCAACCACTTGTCAAAATCGTCACCATGGGGGGAAATGAAGGTGGTTCATATCTTCTAACTCTTGATGTGCGTGTGGACGAATCCTCTTAAAGGAGGAGAGGATGATATGAATATGGGTGGAATCATATTTGATAAAGAGCAAAAACTTGAATCAAAAAAAGCGCTCGGATGTTGGAAGGTGACAAAACCGAAGAATCTGTCCCTCCGACACCTCCTCAGTATTTTGGCTATTTTGGGAGCTAAAAATGTCCAATGTAGGTCCATGAGTAGTCATTGGAAAGCTAAGAGAAAGGGCTACAACTCTCATGACAATTACTTCCACGAAATCTACCCCGATCAGCCCAGACGTTGCAGTCTTTAGCGGCAGTCCAGGAGAAGAGCCTCATGTTTAATTCACAATCATTTAAGGCAAGGGAGGCCAAGAAACAAGTCATCAATTGGAAGTCATTAAGCCTCCTTCTGCTGCATTTAGGGGACCTAATAATGTGAAGACTCTTCACCTTGATCAGTATTAAATCCATGTCATTTGAAGAGTCTTCCAAGACAACCATCTTCAATGCCGGCCATCAAAGAGTCTCTAGTTTGTTCTCTATTTAAAGAGCTTTCTTCTACCATTGTAACCACGTCTAATATGAATTGAGTCAAGCCTTAAATTGAGTGTTTTGTCAAGAGAATGTCTCCAATTCTTCTTGTTTGCTCGTGAGTAAGATCGAGTGTGCTCGTGCGTAATATCGAGAATGGGTAAGCTTCTTTGAGTGAGTCATATCTCTAATTTGTTTGTCCTTGTTCAAGGCCTGAGTGATGAGTCATATCCACGATATCCTTATCCACTTATCCCTTTCAATTTCCAGCAAAGAAACCCTCCCAAAAACGGATCCAAGATCCAACAAAAAATAAAGCCCCGAAATTATCATTTTCAAGCACCGATCATCTTTGTTGTCTTGTGTTCGATTGAAGGCCGAAACTTCCTTGGCGGTATTGCTAGAACGATCCTATTTCTCATCATTAGTGGTCTCAAGGTTCACCACTTCTATAGCTTCCCTTGGCGGGGTGAATTTGATGGCATAATTTCTGCTCCCATCGGTATTGCTAGAATCATACTCGGACCTAATTATCGGAGAGATCGGAGATTCCTCTGCAATTCTATGCTGAAATCTCGTAATGACCATTGTCTGAAGAGAGAGACAAGAAAAGGTCAAGGCTTTTCCAGATATAGAAATCATACTTTCTATAATTAGGCATGAGTAGATAGCACTACTATTGTTGGAAGAAGTTTTTAAAGAGAATTTCACAAAGAACAACTTGTCAAAATCAAGAGTCAACCTTTTAAAACAGACCTTGTCTTCCTTTTCAAAACCCCTTGGTAATAAATTATAGTATAGTACTTTTGAAATGACCCAACAAATAGTTTTTGCCCAAAATAACTTTTGGGGAAAAATATTCTTAATTCAACACTTATATTATAGAGGAAGAAAATTTTCACACCAAATTTTGTTTTATAAAAACTCAAATAAACACAAAGTGGTTTAAAAATTTTGAGTTTTCAAAACATTTTTAGCTCTGATACCATTATTGTAATACCCCTAAATTTACCTTAGGAATATTACCGTCAGGGACCTCAGAACGCACATCTGAAATCAACCAATGGTTACAGTATTGATCGCAAATACAAAATAATACGAATCAATCATAAATTTTTTCAAAAATGTCTTACAACGACGTTGTGGAAAACCATAACAAATATCAAAGATTGTAGCGGAAGACTTAATGAAAATTCTAAAATTACATTATAGGTTATAAACCTAAAATATAACTTCAGGATCTTCATCCTTATTGCCAATCAATATCACAAAACAACAGTTGCCTTCAATGTCGGTATCCGACTTTTCCACTCTTGGAAGAAGGACCTGATGTGCTGTATAGGACGGATGACACCAGCCAACCATGCAAGGAAAAGAAACGGTTGGTCAGTCTAATGAAAGACTACGCAAGGGTGAAAAACAAAATGGTACATGTAGTCGTATATAGTCACTACCCTTGTTTCTAGAATAAAACTCGGTAAACGGTATATGACTACTATACTCCTACTGAAACAAAAGAGAAGGCATAATTCAAGAGAAAACTCCAACGGAATTGAGTCTTATGGGAATTATATGTATTTGTTTGGGAACATTTATCACATCAAAGTTTTGAAAACGACTACTTGAATATTTGGGTTCTCGACCAACCTCACTGAATAATGCGAATCCAGATTGGAAAGGGAACTTACTGTAGTCGAAGGTATATTAATTATGTGCACAAAGGCACTTATCTTATTTAATTCCAAAATGTCCATTTATGTCAATGCTTTTAATCCACACTAATCTCGAAACGAGATATAACATGGGATGAATCCCAAATAACGACACTATCTAAGTGCACCACCACTTATATTCGAATAACGGTAGGTCATGACTAAAAGTATTAGGGAAATAATTCTCCTAATACCAAGTTGTAAAGAAACAGCTAAACCTCGCAAGGTATATAGCGTTCCTACGAATACTCGTGTTATTAAGCATACAAATCCACACCAAAGTTCAACTAGCACCATATAATAATAATAATATATGTAAGGGTCATCATTAGTAATATATACAACCTAGTACATAATTCATATTTATCCACACCATATATCACACAAGTTTCCAAACACAAATTAAGAATATTTATCCCAACATAATTAAGCAATTGATTAATTGTCAATAAATAAAAGTATGGAATAAATTGTAAGAGTGAACCGCCACTTGTCTTGGGTTACGGTAGAGATCAAACGACGTAATGAAAGCAATTGCCTTTAACCACCAAATTGGACTCCTGCTTTGTTTCCGTTCCCAAAAGCGATTCTGAGACGTGCCCAATTCACACATAAATAAATTATAATTAGATAATTTATTCAATAAAGGATATTGAACAACACTTGTCTCGAATTCTAATTGAATTTATTTTAGTCAAAATAAATCAATTATCAAGGCTACATGATAAACGATTATCTATTCGATACTAAATAATCATAGCATAATAAATTAATCATTAAATCTATTTTTACCTTGGATAACCCAACATGTTACAACTTAAGATAATACCCTTAAAATATATAATTTAATTTTAATACTCATAAAATTAAATTAACCCAATGTATATCTAATTAACCCCAACTTTCCAAGTTGTGGCAAAAATGCCCTTATTTCACTTTTCAAAAATTACAAAATTTTCCCAAACATATATATAATCCTACCCAAAGTTTATATATACATTCTAAACCAAATTTATAAAGAGTGAAATTTTAATTTGAATTAATTCTTAAAATTTGAATTAATTCAAGCTTAAGTTTTACATTCTTATTACTTAGCCTTATTTAAATCTCAATTATTGATCAAAAAAATCTCAATTAACATTTTGTTAATCTTAATTTAAATATTTTAGATTAAAATTGATAATTCCAACTATATTATCATTAACATAATGTTATGGAATAAAAATTATGCTTAACTTATTCCCTTGGAATAAAGTAACAAAAATGCATTCCCTTTATTAAAAGTAAAATTACATTCATGCCATCACCTTAAAATGAGGGTTATTACATCTGGCGGCAGCTACTCGGCAAGCCATTTGGAGTCTAGACTGAACCTCTTATTCCTAGTGCATTTTCTGATTTCTAAACCCGTAATTTTTTATTTCGTTTCTTTGAGTTCATAGTATGGTTGTTGGTGGTGATTTTGGTTGTGTTGGTGGACGGCCGACAGTGGTAGATTGATAGATTCCTTATGGCTGGTGCGTCATTTTGTTGTGTTTTTTAGTGAACAACACATACTTGTGGATGATTGATTACATTATTTACATATGGCTTGCATTTTGTCTTATGTATTAATGATTTTTCTCCTAAAACACCATGATTTGCACTTGACTAAGAACAACACAAAGCTGATATATGCAGATTGATGGCTTTTCATGATTGGATGAGCATTTGATAGTTGATGGTCATTCTCAACTTCTCACTGACTAAGAATGTGCTAGAAAAGATTTCAATCACTATACTTTATGACCAATTAGGCAGTTACAAATTGCATCCTAACATACAAGCCTAATGACAAGGGCACTCGTAGACCTATCTTTGTCTTTACTATAAGCCTTGGTCGTGAACATGAGTTGATTACTTTTTGTTAATGTTAACAAATTGTAGAAATAAATGGTTTGATTACCATTTCCTTTTTCCAATTACCTTAAATCAATATGATATGTGTTCTTTTATGATATAAATAGGTGATTGAATTAGTAAATGCTTCAAAAGGGATCAAGTTATTCAAGTACCAATCATGGATAGACATTCATCAAATGTGAGTGCTTTAAAAATGGCATTGACACATTTCTTGTGATTTCATAGAAAATATAATTTATATAGTTGAACTAATCTCTTTGTGTTTTTCTTAATACAAATGTCGAGCTCTCAATCCAAAAGAAAGCGTGGAAAGTCAACCTCAAAGCCCTCATTTAGCACTCGACAAGAGTCTTGATAATTTGCTACATTCACATGCATTTGAAAATTTACCCGAGGTTGATTTCATTGATGATGATTATCAGGAAGAAGAAGAGGATATAGATCAATATGAGGACACTCTTCCCACAAATTAGAATGCAAGAAAAGAGGTTGCAAATAAAGAGAGAGATCCCTCCAAGTCGACGTCCAAGAGGATACCGAAAAGGGCGGAGTACTGGAAACACTTTAAGGAAATTAAGGACAACAAAGGAAAAATAACAACGGATGAATTCATTTATTGCAAGACAAGCTATGCAACAAATTACTCCAAAAATGGTACTGGCAATTTGAACATGCATTGAAAGTTTTATTTAGACAATTCTAGAAACAAGAGCAAAGGTACCTAATCTAAACTTCTTTTAGTGCAAATTGATAAAGTTAGAAATTGAAAGATGAAAAATTACTTTCTAGATATAGAAGAGGTGAGAATGAAGTTATTGCCATTCAATTTTGTGCAGAAGTTTCTTTTTAGGGACCTATTTGTGTTAGTGTGTCCTATCTTCAAAGTTCCATCACATTCTAATGTCACTCGTGATTCTTATAAAATGTAAATGGAAGAACGAGAAAAGATATTCTAAAAAAGAACTCTCAAAAAACCTGTTTGACTATTGATACATGTGGACTTCCAAACAAAGGGTGAATTATATGGCTTTGACTGCTCATTTTATTGATAATGATTGGAATTTAAGGAAGAGAATTTTTTACTTCTATACAATTAGTGGTTATAAGGCTGATGAGATTGCTAAAGATGTTGAATATTGTCTAAGGTCGTGATATTGAAGCGATAAGATTTTTACACGGATTGTAGACAATGTGAGTGCAAATGATTTAGCTTGTGTTAAGTTGAAAGAGATGGTCATAGCACGTGGTAGTAGCATTAATGGTGGGAAGAATATGTACATGAGATGTACTGCTCACATTGCAAATCGTATTGTGAGGAATGGTTTAAAAGAACATATTGATTGCATTGATATAGTTAGACTAGTTGTCAAGTTTGTAAGGGGCTCTCCTAGTAGAGTGTGCATGTTTACAGAAGAAGTTCAAAGGCTGAAAATTGTATGCAAGTCTTCATTGGCATCTGATGTTCCTACTAGATGGAATTCAACTTATGTGATGTTGGATGTTGCCTTGAAATGTAAACAAGTTTTTCCTCGATTAGAAATTCCAAGAGAGGTTGATGGAAAGCATATAGGACGTATCTCCGCAGAGGAATGGGCTAAATTTGAGGTCATTATGAGTGTCTTGAAAGAGTTTTATGATTTCACAAACATGGTATACAGGTCCTCTAATGTGATAGTGAGTAATGTATATTTGTACATTATAGGAGATGTGAGTTTGGATAGGCGGACATTAAGTGAATTGAAGTTCAAGATTTAATACACTTTAATGCATTATGCTTGTCGATCCAAACAAACCCTTTGTTGAATCAAGCAGTGGAAAGTAGTGATCCAATTTGTCAAACTATTGTTGTCGAAATGAAGAAAAAATGTAATAAGTATTGGGATGAAGTTGAGAAGATGAAATTGTTCATTTTTATTTGGATTATGCTTGATCCAATATATAAGTTTGATGGCGCGAAATTGTCACTTCAACGCTTCTATGGTGAAGAGAAAGGATAGGAATTAGCCACAAAGCTAAGGGTATCTATAAAGAAGATATTTGACGAGTATAGAAACATATATGCTCCTTCGAGTTCTGGTGTTGGGTCCGTTAGGATGGGATCGGGATCTAGGATGTATGTGTGGAGAAGTATTGGAGTTGGTCCAGTTGGCGGTCAATCAAGTTTTGTGAGAAACATTACTTGTGATTTGATTAAGCTTAGTGAATCTAGTGGTGTAATGTATACGACTAAGTTTGATCATTACTTTCATGAGCTAAATTGTCATTATTATGACGTCTTGACATGGTGGAAAGTGAATCGCTCATGATGTGTTAGCCATTCTACTTACTATAGTTCCATCTGAATCAGCCATTAGCACAAGAGGGCGTACTGGTTGATCATTTCCGTAGCTCATCCTTTTCTAAGGTGATGTCTTTTACCTTTGTTATTTTGTACACAATTCAACTATATTTATATTTCTATTAACAAACTTTAATCATTTTCTTATTGTGATTAGATGGTTGAAGCATTTATTTTTTCACAAGCTTGGATTCGCGCAAATATAAGGTCTCGTGAAAAGGATGAAAATGCATGGGAAGAATAGGAACATTATATTGTGACAAAGAAGGTTTCAGAAGGTATATATACCTTATTGTTTATGTTTTTACAACTTATTTGTATAAAAAGGTTGAATATTTTTTTATTAATGATATTTCGTCTTTCAATGGTTTATTTTGTTGTTAGATATGGAAAACATGCAACGTTAAAGTGATTACCCAAGAAAAAGAATTTGTTTCGGTTTCTTTATGATAAAAAGGGTATAAATTACTAATTTTGTTTGAATTATTTATGAATTACTATTACGCTCTTAAATTTATTGAATAATTTCTAAGTCAATATAGTTTTCGTGTATTTAATAGGTTCTCTTGTAGGCGGAGTATTAAACATGTGGAGTGATGATTGGTGTAGGGATTGTGGAATTATGCAACTTTTTGTTTGAAGACATGGATTCTACGTTTTCGTATATATTTTCATTTTGTATTTTGATTTACATGTTATATGAAACATGTAAATCGGCCCAAATTTGATTCAGTTTCGGCCCATTGTGGTTTGGTTTTGGCCCACATTCGGTTTGGGCTAATTCGGTTCGGTTCATAACGATCGGATTCGATTACTTAAATTATACAAATTTCAAAAATTTTGATTTATAACCAAATCCGAACTGAATCGAGTATGTTCAGTTTGGTTTTTTATTCAGTTTTATTAGGTTTGGTTCGGCTTTGAACCGGTGAACAACCCGAGTTGAACTTGTTTGTCGGGAAGTGTTCCCTTGACAAGGTGGACTATAATTTTGGGCATAAATTTAATTATTTTAGACATTTGGCAACATTGTAAAAACTATGGTACTTTTGCAAAGAAGTTTGTAAAAGAGGGTATAGGCTACTAATTCTACAATAATTAATTATCACTTTAAACTTTGCTTGGTCAAAAAGTAAAATCATTCATCAATGGTAGATCGTCAATTTTCTAAGTGACACTTTTTTTCTTATTTAATGTTTTTTTATTATTTATAACCAATCTCGTTATATTTTATTTATAAGAGAAAAGCATAAGAAGAGAAGCTCGTCTATTCGTCGAGTTATTAATTGTAAATGTGAACTACTCTTCAGGCGATTTTGTCCGAACCAAAACCAACCAGCCTATTATGGGTAATTTTTACAGAATGAGCGAACGGGGATTAAATTCACGTTCAAGCCTACTTTAGAAAAAAAATTATATTAAAAGTATTCATTTCTTACTCATTATATATACTTTAACTATCTTACTGATACTTTACATATACTTGTTATTCTTGTCGGATTCGGGTCGACTGGGTTCATTTCGGGCACTCTCAAATCATATTCTAGTTCAGTAACTTTGGGTTATTGAATTCAAATCAGGTCCAACTATAAGTCAGTCAATTACGTAAAACGAATCAGATCATTTTTTGGCAAATGTAATCTATACTAATATATGTAATTTCACTTTCTGGAGTATGAATATATGATCTGAGTAGAATCATTATTCATGTTATAACCATTTAAACTAAAATTTATGAAAATTGTTAGGAGCTTTGGCCCATGAAATAACTTTATCACGACATTGTTTAGTATATATATTAATAATTTTATTATTTTCATCCGCGTACCAAAGAAAGCTTTCATTCAAAGGCGATTTACTATCATTAAGGTTAAGATTTATAAGTAGTTTTATATTACTGTTTTGCAATCCGTGCATCTCCAGAAAAAGCACGGGCTTGTTTGATAATTTCGTGAATATTTACTGTTTTGGAGATGCAATCGGAAAAAAGCACGGGCTCGTTTGATAATTTGGTGAATTTTTAATTTTTAGTTTTGATATAGCTTTTTCAAAATTAATTATAAAACATCTTATATCTTAGTAATCATCTTAATTTTTTAAAATTGTCAATTAAATTTGAAAATCTGGAAAATGAGTTTTCATAAATCTGCTTTTTATTTTGAAAAAAAAAACTGAAAACTCCCAAGGTTACCAAACAAGCCCAAGATTCCTATAAGCGTCAGCCCATGCCATCACGATCGAGAACTTTTCAGGATGTCACTCAATCTGATACTGCTCCCGTTCTAACATGCTTAATTTTAAAGTTTTGTACGCTCACTTGAACTATGAAAAGGAAGATCTCTTGTTGATATGGGTAACACTTCGGTCCTTATAAATCAATCTGAAATCACCGGGGTGTTACAATTTCCCAACTTAAAACTTTGACATCCTCGTAAAGGCCTAAAGACCGCTCTATGGTCAAGTGACCACCCTCTAGGCCAAGCTCACTCATAAGTACTCAAAGTCAACTCTGATACAATTTGTATTGTCCAAGCCTTAGAAGCGTCAGCCCATACCAACAAGATCGAACACTTCCCACAAGGTCACATATCATGGTACTGTGCCCGCCCAAACACATTTAACTTTAAAGTTTTTTGTCCTCACTTGATTACTAAACAAAAAACATTCATGTTAACATAAATAATATTTTAATTGTTATAAACTAATCATAAATTCAGAATATTACAAATATTATTGTATCTTTTTAATAGTGTTGAGTAAATTATAAACTAAATAGTAATTAGGCACTACCATTACCACATTGACAACCGATTTGTGGCCATCCTAGAGTAACCTAATGGGCCATAATAAATAAAATCTGATAATGTTTTAATCAAACGGTAGGGGACACATGGACTCAAGAACAAGTATAGTCAGCTTACAACATTCTTCTTGAGAATATGTCATATTTTGATTTTTCAAAGTGTTCAAGGTCAAGTGGGGAATTTGAAATGGTAATTCATTTTAGCCTTTCATATAACTATTATGGAACACACTTATTAAGTTAAAACACAATAATTATTTTTTAAATTTATAAAGTAATAATTATCAATTTCATTTCTAATCAATTAAGTAAAAAAAATAATATAAAAAAATTCAATATATACCCTCATAACTTTTTAATATTTATACTCAACCTATATCCATATAATATATAAACGTAAGGTGGAAGGGAGATAAGTAAAAATGTATAAATAATTATATATAAATTGTTTTTAATTTAACTATATTCTAATAAACAATGCAAGATATAAGCATTTAACAATAAACCAAGTTGTTAAGATGAAATACTCACAAATAAGTTTGGGTCGAACGGATTGTGTTAATACATGTAGTGGTGTAAGGCCTAATAACATTTATACATGAAAACTTATTTTAAATATATATATCCCCACCTCCGATATTCGTGAAAGACTTATTTGGCAGCATTCAACTGATGGTACTTTTTCTGTTAAAAGCGCTCGATCTTTAACTCGTTATAATTGTGAAACTCAAAGTTTTCCTACTTGGTTTTGGAAAGAACAAATTCCTCCGAAAATAAAAAATTTCATTTAAAAAATATTCTCTGATTCCTTACCTACAACTGAGCGACTAAACAGGCACTTCTCTAGGGTTCTCTCTAGACCTGTAAAAAATCGACCCAACCCGAAAACCCGACCCGACCCGAAAGGACCTGCTCGACCCAAACGTCACTGGGTCAAGAAAGACCTGAACCCAAACCCGATCCGACCCGACTCGACCCGAACGCAAATCCGAGCTCGCGGGTCCCCTTTATTTTGTATATTTTATTTCATTTATATTAAATATTTTAATAAACTTTATTAAATAATAATATAATATTAATTATATTATTATAATTATTTTTATAAAGTTAAAATTCATAATAATAATCATAAAAAAAGGGCATGTTCGACCCGCTGGGTCAACCCGAACCCGACCCGCCCGACCCGAAAATTTTATCAACCCGATCGACCCGAACCCGATTTGACCCGAACCCGATATGATCCGAACCCGACCCGTCCGACCCAGTTGACAGGTCTAGTTCTCTCACCTTGTGTCCTTTGCGATCATCCTACAAAAGATTCTAACCATTTATTTTTTGGTTGTCCTATACATACTCTTTACAACTACTTCAAAACCTCACTGGACATATCTACACCCTTCATCCCCAAGACGATTTCTGGTCTCATATGGAATTCTTTCACTCCCAAAATAGAGATATTGTTAACATTTTGTTTCTCTGGTGGAACATTTGGAAACATCGGAACTCTATAATTTTCAGGATATCTCCCATTCATGTTCAGACTGTTATTAACACCACCTATATTTCTTATCAAGAATGGATCTTGTCTCTTTCACATCAACATTCTTCTACCTAAAAACTTAGTCAGAGGAGGCGATTTTCTAGATGGACAAAACCTCGTGCTAATTGGATAAAAGTAAATTCCGATGCCTATGTCAAACAGAACGGTTCTACTCACATTGGATCTGTGTTTCGCAACAATACTGGTGAGGTGGTCTTTTTAGACCGCAGGAAGATTCTTTGATCCTCCCCTCTTAAAGTTGAGGCTTTTGCCGCTCTTGAATGCCTTCGTAGGGCTATTGATGCGTTAGAGGTCTTGGATGAGTCCCCTTGACGTAAGTCTCGTCGATCTAGACCAAGAAAGTTGTCAACTCTTCTCATCCGGATCTTCTCACACTCTCAGGACAACCAACATGATGGCAATTCAAGCGTATCTCCGGGCTCGAACGTGATCGAGGTTGCCGGAGGCGCGGAAGACTCAACATGATGAGGCTTCAATGGCTAGATCAACGTGATGATCAAGCAAATGGATTCAACGTGATTATCAATGGAGGCAACGAACAAAGTAACCAATTTTTGGGGTGATGCCTAGGGTTTATTAAGGAGATTCTCTCAACTTGAAAATTAAACCATATGATTAAGCGTGGCTGCTAATGATACATGACGAGGCTTATATATAGCCTTAGAGAGTTGCGCTTGGACCGGAATAAGCCCACTAATGATGACATGCCGGTGTCTTAAGCATAAGAACATGCATGCCCCAAAAAATACCACAAAAGTAAAGTCTTAAAATGGAAATAAGCTAAAACAAGCAAGTGCTAAAAGTGGAAAGTTCACAAATAGCAAGTCTAGGAAAATAACCTCAAAATAATAGAAAGTGCTAGGATAAGCAATGGCATGAAATGCCAAAAAGGCATCGTGGGGCGCGCGGGTGTGAGAGATGGCAACGGGGCGCGCTCCAGTCATAGTGGTGAGGCGTCGGGCTTGGAAGGCTGGCGAGTGATGGCGAGCGTAGACAACATGAGGAGGCGGGGCTCTGAAGTCGTGAACGCGCTATCACATGCGAGTGTCCGGGTGACGACGCTTTGCGTGGAGCGAGCGATGGTGCGAGCGCGGCTGTGCGTCACGGGGCTTGTAGACTTGACACTCATAGCGTCTAGCTCCTCTTGTGCAGTCATGGTGAGGGACTCATCAGCTATTTCCCTCAATTTTCGGCTTTTAGTTCGAAGGAGACAATCTTTCTGTTATAAATGTCATCCATTCCTTGGGAAATTTCTCCTATAATTCAAGAAATTAGACCCCTTTTACGTGGTTTGGATGATTTTTAGGTCCATCACTACTATAGAGAGACCAAAAGAGCCGCTAATTTTCTCTCTACATCTCACATTTCCCTTGTTCTTCTACGAAGTACAATTATGGATTACATTTCGCCTAATCTTGGCCATGAGCAGTTGTTTCGATCCCGACTTCAGATCTTACGTTCGGGCTCTATCGTTTACTCAGCTTGTGAAAAATTTATAAAAAATCATCCGTTGTGATGATTTAGGTATTCCTTTTACTATGTAAGGTTACCTTCTATTTGCATGTTTTAAAAAAAACATTTAATTATGAAAACCATCAATTAGGAGAAATTTCATTTTCATGTGTAAAATTTTCTTGGTTAATTCCGTACCACGAGCACGCAATTGATGTTGGATTAATATATATATATATAGAAGTTGTTTCCGATGTGGACGAATTTTAATGTGCGAACGTGCGGATAAGTAAAAAAAGGGGAAAAAACGGCACGATCGAATTATATCTGTATAATTCTCGTTAAAAATTTTATGGGCAAAAAACAACACTTGTGCACACCAAGTTGTACGATTTTGTGCACCAAAGTCTGTTAAAAGGTGCACCAAAATATGTGAAGTTGTGCAACATAATTTTATTGAGTAATGAACTTGTTTTTTTTTTCTAAGTACAATAGCAATGCACAATGTTTGTGCACCAAATTATACGAGTTTGTGCACCAATATCTGTTAAAATGTTCACCATAATATATTGAATTGTGGACCCGATTTTTATTGAGTAGTGCACTTGTATATATTTTAAATACAATGAATTGTACAAACACATGAACCTTTTCGGTGCACAAATACATGAATTGTAGTGCAAATTACTTATAACGTGGTGAGCATCTATTCATGATATGATGCACTTGTATTTTATTTAAATGATGTACAATTATTTCAACATGATACATAAATATTCATAATATGGTACACATCCAAAACGATGCACAAACTAGTGTACTAATCGGTTAATGCCCGGTCAATGATGGTCAACGCGGAATTTCAGTTGGTCAGTCAACCACGGGTGATTCCAGCCCTACTTAACAAATGGACGGATGGCTCGCATAACGGCACCTATACTTTGCGTTCTTCCTTGTCGGGCCCCCAACTAACCGACCCTTTTCCCAGTAGATTAACCGACCCATAGGGCCATTTATATCCCATTTATTTGTTTAATAATTTTTTTTGGTCAGTGCTATGTTAACATTTTACCTTATTTATTCTATCCCATTACAAATAGAATCCTCTTTATAGCTTTTGCACATTAAAAAGTGGAATAAGATTACAAATTAGAAAATCCGGTGAAACAAATGCAAAAGAGAAAAATAAATCATACTAGGCTATGTTTGACAAAGTCTATAAAAACTTTATTACAAGAAGTATTTATTTGTTACCTTGCATAATTTCTTATACCAACCAATTTATAAATTTCAAAAATTACTTTTCTTACAAAAATATATTATAAAAAAAATTATAACTACATTTATCAAGCAAACTCTTAATTTCTGAATGGCGAGTCCTCGTTAATTACCATCACAAAGTCATTAGAGACAAGACAATAGTGAGAAATGGAATTTAAAGCACTCCAGGTTGGACTTCCCCATTTGAGTGGGCCCTTAACCACTTCAAAAACTCGTTCAAATTCAGTAAGCACGTGCAATTTGCCTCGCACTCGTTCTTCTATTTCTACGGTGGTCGACTGCGTCGACTTTCTCTTTGAACGGCACCTCTCCAAGTCCAACTTTCCCTTTTCCTCCCACCCAGATATACTTACTGTATAAAAAAAAATTAAATAAGAACAAACCGTGGGAATTTAAAAATGAGAAAATTGGACTCAGAAGGGTTTCTTAATTAAAAAAAAATAGCAAGTTTAGATTTATATTTTTTAAAATTGTAAATATAATCCCCTATTATTACACATATGGTCCAAAGAAATATAATTGTTTTTTTTAGGATTTAGAGTTTAATGATTAAGATTTAGTATTTAGGATTTAGGGTGTATGATTTAGAGATTTTTAAAAACTTAGAGAGTTAAAAAAATTAATTTATTTAATTAGGAGTCTAAATTTACTATTTAACTCCTTAAAAGATTAAAAATCTTAAAGATAGTTTAAAAATTCTATATATCGACCGGAAAAGAAAAGAAAAGAAATTCTATATAAATATATATATATATAGGGGCTCTCACAACCACGTACATTCCATCCTCGTCCTTGTGTCTCCTTCACACACAAAACCAATATATCGACCGGAAATAGAATAATGTGCAGCAAAACCAACAACAGTAGCAAGCATGAACAAGACCATTTTGAAAACAAGACTGAAGATCTTGAGGCCCCACTGTTAGTAGAGCCCGAGGAGGCCCCAAGGCTCAACCCGTACCCGGCCCGATCAAAGCCCGACCCGTTGATTGAAAAAGGGCCGACCGATCTCTCCCTTTCCATAAAGGAAGCCAAGGCCATCCTGAAAATATCACTGCCCATGGTCCTCAGCGGCCTGCTACTCTACTCCCGCTCCTTAATCTCGCTCATCTTCCTCGGCCGCCTTGGGCACCTCTCCCTGGCGGCCGGCTCTCTTGCTGTCGGCTTCGCAAACATCACGGGCTACTCGGTGCTGTCGGGCCTGGCCATGGGCATGGAGCCCATCTGCGGGCAGGCCTTCGGAGCGGGCCGCCACTCGCTCCTGGGCCTGGCCTTGAAGAGGATGGTTGCCCTGCTTCTGTTGACCGCATTGCCCATCGCGGCCCTGTGGGCCAACATGGAACGGATCCTGGTCATGTGCGGGCAGGACCAGGCCCTGGCCCGTCAGGCCCACATCTTTCTCCTCTTCTCCATTCCGGACCTCCTCGCGCAGGCACTCCTGCACCCGCTCCGTATCTTTCTCCGGGCCCAGGGCATCACGCTCCCCTTGACCTACTGCGCCGCGGTCGCCACGCTCCTCCACGCGCCCATCAACTACCTCCTCGTCACCGTCCTCGGCCTGGGAATGCGGGGCGTGGCCGTGGGATCCGTCTGGACCAACTTCAACCTCGTCATCCTCCTGCTCCTATACGTGTGGTGCAGCGGCGGGCCCAAGGGCAAGCCCGCGATGACGTCACACTCTGACGAGTCGTGGTTCTCCCTCCAAGGGTTCAAATCGCTCTTCTCCCTGGCGCTGCCGAGCTGCGTCTCCGTCTGCCTCGAGTGGTGGTGGTACGAGATCATGATCCTCCTCTGCGGACTCCTCGCGAGCCCCACCGCCACCGTGGCGTCCATGGGGATCCTCATCCAGACGACGTCGTTGATCTACATCTTCCCCTCATCGCTCAGCGTCGGAGTCTCGACCCGGGTGGGCAACCTTCTGGGCGCAAGCCGGCCCGAGAAGGCCAAGCGGTCGGCCACGGTGGGCCTTGTAATGGGGTTCGTCGTCGGGGTGGCCGCCCTCCATTTCGCGGTAGGGGTGAGGCAGGGCTGGGCCAGGATGTTCACAGGAGAAGCCGACATTATCGCCCTCACGAGCGCCGTCCTCCCTATAATCGGACTTTGCGAGCTCGGAAACTGCCCGCAGACGACGGGCTGCGGGGTGCTCCGGGGCACCGCCCGCCCCAAGGTGGGGGCGAACATAAACTTGGGCTGCTTCTACTGCGTGGGGATGCCGGTGGCGGTGTGGCTCGCCTTCTTCCGCGGCTGGGACTTCACGGGCCTATGGGTCGGGCTTCTCGCCGCGCAGGCCTCTTGCGTGGCCACAATGCTCTGGGTGGTGGCCAACACCGATTGGGCCGCCGAGGCCCGCAGGGCTCAACACCTCACCACAGGCTCCGCTCCGCCCCCCGTCGACCTCGAGAGCGCCTACTACTCTCCTACGGATCAAGACGGGAAGCAGCAAATTTGTGTCCAACGTGGAGATAATTAATTGATTACAATCTAGCTAATTAATTAGTGTTCTTTAGAAATTAAGACATTTGTGCATATATTATGTGCATGCATTCTTTATCACTACGTGCGGGCTCTGAGTAGTTATCAATTAATTAATTAGTTCTTGTAAATCAATTAACTAGCTAGATAGCAAATTAACCTTGCACGCGCCTCGGGTATGCATGGAAAATCGTGCATATATATAGTTCACTTGTATTTGGCCACTGTCCCAAAACTGTATACTCCCTCCCAATAAAAAAACATAATTATTTTAATTTTTGTAAAAAAAAGATTGTCAATATACGTGTTTAGATAATAATTTATTGGTGAGTTATTAGGTTTGACATTGAAAATTATGTTTTTTGAATCTTTTTATATAAATTATCTATGTTTATTGATTAAAATTGAGATGAATTATTAAATTATTGTATATTTCAAGACAAATTTATGAAAATATAGAATAATTATTATATTTTTTTATAAGTGTGTTAAATTCTAGAATGACAATTTTTTTATATGGAGTATAGAGAGGAGTATGTATCAGACAAATTTTATTTCAAAATTGACTTCCTATAGAATAGAATTAATCAGATTCGATAGATGCATCACTTCACCTATTTATATCTAGCCGTGAGGAGAAGCTATACGTACCAATTAGACCCGTAAATTGGATCAGATGGGTTCCGTTCGAGTTGAAGTCAATCGGATTCGTGTCAAAAACAAATTTGAGGTAATGGGTCGCTAAATTTACGGGTCTATGAGGCTGGATCAGGTACGAATTCGGGTCGACCTGTCGTGCTAATAGCGTCTTCTTAAAGTTTTCAAAAAATAATTTTTAGAATATTACTTCAATTAAATAAATATTTATTATTTAAGAATATTATTATATAATATTTTTAATATACACTTATAACAATCGAATGAGTCAATCCAACGAATCAATGACCCAATCCAAAAAAAAAATCGGATGGCGTAGGTTGGATACTTTTTAAACCATTGATTAACGGGTCGGATCTCGATCTATAAAAAAACTGAATTTGATCAGGTTTACAGCTCGAGTTAAGTTTTGACATAACTAGTACTAATTCACCATAATGGAATCGAAATGTAAGTTCCTAAAATAGAATCAGGTGCAATATAGAGGAAACATATGTTCTTTCTTCAGTTATTTTCTTTCATTTTTTAGATTGTGATAGCATAAATTTGTACCAAAATAATAGTTGTTGACGACGAAGAGAATCCGCAATTCCGACGCTACAAGACCATTTCCGATCATCCTTCTGGTGCCTTGCAAACATAGAGAAAGGCCAAAGGGCGGGGCTTTCTCCCCCGGAAGACCTTCCGACGCTCAAGTCAGATCTCCTTTCGTAGAGATAAAGGCTAGGATTTCTTAGAATGAAAAATCCATCATCATTCTAGGGTTTGGAATACCTCTTGTATAGTGGAAGCACATTAAATGGGCCTTCATTCTCTTTAATGGGCCTCTTAACTAGTCTCTTTCTCTAATATCATTAATTAGATAACAATGATAAAAATAAATAACGTATTTTTACCTCCACAAATGCCCCTCAGATCCTTTAAGCTGAGTAAAGGTTAGAGGATTCGAATAATAGCTTGTTGAGAGCCTGAATGGCTTGCGCGGTCCATGACTTGGTATGTGGGTCTTGATTTTCTTGAAGGGTGCGTGCTTGCACAATGTTCGTAGGCTATCATAGGATCTGTTCTTGCACAATGGTAGTGCATTCTTGTATAGTGTTTGTGCGTTCTTGCACTTTGCCCCTGGGCTAATCTTTAGTGCATTCTTGCACAATGCCCCTGGGCTAATCTTTAGTGCATTGTTACACAATGTCCTTGTGCTAATCTTTAGTGCATTCTTACACAATGCCCCTGGCTAATTATTAGTGCATTCTTACACAATGCCCCTGGGCTAATCATTAGTACATTCTTACACAATGCCCATGGTTAATAATTAGTGCATTCTTGCACAATGCCCCTGGACTAATCTTTAGTGCATTCTTACACAATGTCCCTGGGCTAATCTTTAGTGCATTCTTACACAATGCCCCTGGCTAATAATTAGTGCATTCTTACACAATGCCCCTGGATAATTATTAATGCATTCTTGCACAATGCCCCTGGGCTAATCATTAGTGCATTCTTATACAATGCCCTTGGGCTAATCTTTAGTGCATTCATACACAATGCTCCTGGGCTAATCTTTAGTGCATTCTTGCACAATGCACTTGGGGTTAATCTTTAGTGCATTCTTACACAATGCCTATGGGCTAATCTTTAGTGCATTCTTACACAATGCCCCTGGGATAATCTTTAGTACATTCTTACACAATGCCTTTGGGCTAATCTTTAGTGACCTTTAGTGCGTTTTTGCACTTTGTCCGTAGGCTAATAGAATAAAACTTGATGACAGCTCGTGTCCCTGCGGATCGAAAGGCTTGTTGTTTCGAACAATCGATCGAGTTGAACGTGGGTCGAACCCGTTGTGGGGATTAGACCAACTCTTGTGCTAGCCGCGCTAGCCGTGTGTACTTCTCTGAATTTGGTCATGTCTTTGGCGGAGTCGTTCTTGTTGCACAGATGTCGAAATGGAGTGATTCTAAAGCCCAAGAAAACTTTAAAGAGTCTAGTTTGATCCCTCCAAATTTAACGTAGAACGAACGAACGGATTAAAAGTTGTACTGATTCAAAATTTCTGTCGCCGGATTTTTCTCTGAATTTGACCCCGACTTTGGATAAGTCGTTCTTATTGCACGAATATCGGAATGGAGTGAAAAAACCATAGAAACTTTGAAGAGTCTAGTTTGATCCCTCCAAATTTCATGTAGAACGGACGAATGAATCAAAAGTTGTACTGATTCGAAATATCTGTCGCCGGATTTTTATCTGAATTTGACCCCGAATTTGGAGAGGTCGTTCTTGTTGCACGGATATCGGAATGGAATGATTTCAAATCCCATAGAAACTTTGAAGAGTCTAGTTTGATTCCTCCAAATTTCACTTAGAACGGACGAATGAATCAAAAGTTGTACTGATTCGAAATTTCTGTTGCCGGACAAATCCGAGAAGGAATCCCTCTTTCCGAGTGTGTTCCTGGCGATTCATCGTCGCCTTCGTTCCCCACAGGCGGCGCCAATTGTGATAGAATAAATTTGTACCATAATAATAGTTGTTGACGACGAAGAGAATCCGCAATTCCGACGCTACACGACCATTTCTGATCATCCTTCTGGTGTCGTGCGAACATAGAGAAAGGCCAAAGGGCGGGGCTTTCTTTCCCGAAAGACCCTCCGACGCTCAAGTTAGATCTCCTTTCGTAGAGATGGAGGCTAGGGTTTCTTAGAATGAAAAATTCATCATCATTCTAGGGTTTGGAATACCTCTTGTATAGTGGAAGCATATTAAATGGTCCTCCATTCTCTTAAATGAGCCTCTTAATTAGTCTCTTTCTCTAATATCATTAATTAGATAACAATGATAAAAATAAATAACGTATTTTTACCTCCATAGATAACCTTAACGATAATTTGTATGTAAAAATAGTAGATATATTCCAATCAGCTTCAATTCTATAACTCTTCGGTTATTAATGGCATCATATGATTATAAGGTTTAGAGTAAATATTGAGGAGTAATGATAGTCATTAGATAAAACTAATTGCATGTGTGCCCGTGCTACACACGGGTCCATTTCATATCTAATTCTATATTTTTTTAACAATTAGATTAGTGGATATTCTTGATATATTAGTGTAATTTATAGAATTCTTACATCAAATATATCAACAAAACGATATTTATAAGGTATTCCATTATATTTTACCAATTATTATGTTATTAATGTTAAATGAAGTGAAATAAAATACTTCGTCATCCAACAATGGGCCAAAAAGTATGATAAAACTCAACGGGATAACCGTCAGTGCTCGGCGTTTTATTGGAGGGCAAAGCAAAAACCACATTTTTAATTTCTTCATAAGTTGGCAGAGCTAATAGTTGAATATTATCCTTGACTCCTGCCATTCAAACATTCTTTCATTCCGGTTAATTATTGAAAGAATGTGTTCACTCGTTCATAATTCTTATTCCCAAAAATGACAACCCACTTACTATTAATCACTACAGACCAATTAGTTTATGCAATATGATCTATAAAATTATCACAAAAATCATGGCCAACAGAATTAAATTGGTTCTCCCTAAGTTAATTAGTACATATCAAGGTGCCTTTGTGGAAGGCCGCTCCATCCAAGACAACATTCTTATAGCTCATGAAATTTTTCATTCCTTTCATGCTAAAAAGAAGGGCCGAAAAGGTTGGATGACTCTTAAGTTGGACACGGAAAAGGCTTACGACAAGCTAAACTGGAACTTCATTCGATCTGTTTTATTAAAGTTTGGCTTTTCTGTTGAAAGGGTTACAAAACTCATGACCTGCATCACTTCTACCTCCTTTTCGATACTGGTCAATAATGAACCTAGACCTATATTAAACATCTATGTGGATTACGTCAAGGTGACCCTATTGCCCCTTTTATTTTCATTATTGCGACGGAATACCTTTTCTCGTACTCTAACAAAAGAAGCTCAACAACCTAATTGGAAAATTGGAATTCAATTAACTAGTAACGGAACTTGTATTCCCTTTCTCACTTTTGTTGATGATACCCTATTTTTTGCTAATGCCACTCCACAAAATATGCATTATATTAAGGACCTACTACACACTTTTACCCGCATATCTGGTTTATCGATTAACTTCCATAAAAGCTATTTACAAACTTCCTCCAATATCAACATCCCCCATCCATTCTGAACCTTCAAGTCACTAAATCTATGAAAAATATCTAGTTATTCCTATTGTTAGAGGTCGTGTCAAAAAGGCAATCTTTAATGAGTACGTTCAGAACCTTAAAAAAAACAATTATCTAAATGGAAGGCCAACACTCTGTCTCAAGTTGGACGTCTTGTTCTCATTCAATCAAACTTATGCCCTAAAGTTAACTATTTAATGCAGAGCTTCTTGCTCCATATCTCTGTTTGCACTGAAATGGATAAAATTATTAAAAATCTATTCTGGAACAAATCTAACCCCAATTACCACTCCCTTATAAATTGGAACTCTATTTGCCAACCCAAATCCCTTGAGGGACTGGGACTGCATACCACCTATGAAGTAAACAAATCATTTCAGATGAAATTATTATGGAAAATCTTGACAGACACGAGCAACTTATGGGTCTGCATCATCACTGAAAAATATCTTACTTCTATAGACTTATTCTCTTATCGTAAGAAGGCCAACCATTCTTGGCAATTTTCACGTCTTTTACATATCCGTGATGATTTCAAGAAAGGTCTTGGTTGGGAACTCGGAAATGGTAAAACAATAAAATTATGGTCTGACTCTTGGGTTCCCAATTGTGATCTTTTTCCTTATTTTCACAATAATACTAACCCCGATATAAGTGTATCTTCATTTATCACCCAATCCAAACATTTATACTGCAACACATCATTGATAAAATTGCTAATATACACATTCCGTCAACATCTATGGAAGACTGACTTCTTTGGAGATTTAATTCAGACGGTAAATTTACCACCTCTTTTACCCATAAATTGAATCGTTGTGCTGTTCACAATCCACAAACACAACCTTACTCCTAGATTTGGAAACTTAAGATCAAAATTTCATTTGGAAAGTTGTCATAGATGCACTTTCCACCACAGAGCGTCTTAATAAACACTATTATTCTATTTTTTCAACTTGCCAGCTATGTCAAACTGCAGATGAAGATCTTAATCACATGTTCTTCACTTGCCCATTCACTCAAGCAATGATATCTAACCTTGAATCCAAACTTCAATATTCTTTCTCTCTTCAATTTACATCGGATTTTCACTTTAATTTTGAGTACTTCAGGCAATCAAATTCTAATCTTATTCCTTTACTTTTTCTTTGGTGGTCCATCTAGACTCATTGTAATAACCTAAATTTCCGACAATCTAGTACCCCTTTCAACTTCTGCCCCTTTGAACAAGCTTGGCAATTTTATCAAGACTGGACATTATCACTGACACCATTAAAACAGTAACCATTAGAAGAAATCGTGCATTGTCTATAAACCGGACTTGGAAGAAACCTCCTCCCAACTGGGTAAAACTAAACTTTGACGGTTCCAGAAAAAACGACGACAGCTCACACTTCGGATACATCCTCAGAGATCATAATGGAAAAGTTCTTTCTTTTTACTGGGAATAGATCCCCTCCACTTATGTACTCCGTACTGAGGCGTTAGCAACACTCTGCTTTGTACCCTTGCATAGTCTTTCATTAGACTAACCAACCGTAATTGTTCTCTGCATGGTTGGCTGGTGTCATCCGTTCAATTCGGCACATCAGATAAGTTGCCATCCCGTGAAGGCTAGAACGACTATAGAAGCAAACGGTGTTTTGACAAGTTTATTCAGGTTGAGATCCTTGGCGGGTGATCATTGCGATCAAGACCCTTTTGTTGTTATTTTAAAGACTTCCGATGTGTTAAATATGTTTGTATTAAGTCTTCCGCTGTATTTCTGATGTATTTGGAATTATGTTGTAATTCCGAGACTTTGGTTTAAATGTAAGTTATGGTATTTTGTATCATAACTGTTGTTCGATGATTTATATCAACTGGAAAAGCCTTGGGTGACATCGGACAGTACGCCTGAGGTCACTAGCGGTAATGCCTTTACAAGAGAATATTTGGGGGTGTTACAGACTTGGTATCAGAGCCGAAATTTTTTAAAACGGGTTGGGATTTTATAAATTATTTACTCATTTTAAATTGAGAAATGTTTTCGAGGGCTCTGAGTTTTCAAAAATGAAAAGAATTTGAAATGACATCGTTCATAGTTGTGCCTTCTTCTTTAGTCTGATATGGGAAGCGAACTTCCATATTTAGAAAGACTAACTCTCTTCTCGTCACCCGGAGGATATGGGTGAATTCTGTTCTCTTCAAAGGGACTCGGAAGAAGCCGAGGTAGTTTCGCTATCTCTAGTAAGGCTTGAATTCCCAGTTCCCTCGTTATGATTTGAGGTTGTAGAACCTAGTAGCTCGGTTTGAAGTTCATCTAATGAAATTTACTTAGTTTGATCTCTTCTAAGTTGATTTCATTACGTTAAGTACATTGGAATATATTAATGTATGAAATCCTTGGAATTTGATCGGTAAAATAGATGGTGAACACGAGGAACACTATCCGTGCTGGTGCTGGGCCGAGTAATGACCCCAGACCAAACGTGAGGAATGTTGCGAACCCTGTGGAGGAACACGAGTCTGTTTCTCACAACAATCCAGGAGGCAATGGCCAAGCTTCGGCCGATGCTCCAGTGGTGTTTGATGCAGCAACAGTGTAAACAATACGAGGAATCGTTATGCAAGCATTTACAGATATAATGCGACCAAACGCGCCTCAGGCACAGGCTATGCCAATTCCTCCAGTAGTTCCTAGGCTTGAGGAACAAGATGTCCATGTACACCGAGGAGAGGCAGTCAGGAATAGAGGTGATTATGACTGAGCACTAAAGGCCATTAACTCTATGAGACCTGACAGCTATGATGGAAAAGGAGAGCCAGTCAGAGTGACTCATTGGTTCTCTCATATGAAACGGTTGTTTCGTAATGTTGAGTGCACAGAAGCGGAGAGAGTGTACATTGCTTCCCTTCAATTGAAGGAAGATGCTAGCGAATGGTGGGAGAACACCGGTCTAGTTGATCATGTTGATTTGAACTGGGGAATGTTCAAAGCTAAAATGACAGATCGTTTCTTCTCTCGAGCTATGAGGGAAGAAAAGCATAAGGAATTCCTCTATCCTAAGACGGATGGATTAAAAGTGACTGAGCTAACAACCAAGTTCAATCACTTATTGCAATACGCTGGGCAGGATGTGTCCAGCGAGGAACAGAAGATCTGGTACTTCCATGAATGGATGAGCCCAGACATTAAGCCATGGATGGTGCATCACGGATGCTCTACTTTGGAGCAGTATGTGGATGCAGCCTATAAGTTGGAGGTGACTCTGGAGGAGTCGACCAAGAAGCGTAATAGCTAGAGGCAGGTGCAGAACCAGCCTCAAGCAAGTGGATTTAAACGTCCTGCGCCATCATCTGATTTTGCCAAGTCTGACCGAGTAAAGACGGATATGACTCAAGGAGGGTCAACACGGCAGTCGGGTCAGGGCAAGAGTCCGATCCAATGTCACAATTGTGGTGTAACTGGGCACAAAAGCTTTGTGTGTCAGAAGGAAAGGAAGACGTGTTTTGGTTGTGGAAGGGAAGGACATTTGCAGAGGTTCTGTTGGCAGAGAAAGTAGGAAGGAGCGGAGTCACGACAAGGGTCTGTTAATCAGAACAACCGACCCAGGTTCACTCCGGTGGAAGCTCCTAGTCCTTCGATGCAGACAGCTACACAGAACAAGGGGAAAGCCCCAGTGGCTTCTGGGAGTCAAGGTCAACGCCTTTACGAGATGCGTGAGGCGGATGGACCCGATGCTCCATATGCTTAAAGTGTTTATACCTTTTGTTGGTATGTTGTTGATTTGGGTGTTACCCAGTCTTTCGTTTTGGATAGTTGTGTAGTAAGTTAAGTTGTGTGTGCAACGAGGTTGTGAACCTTTTGTTGAAGCTCTTCCTATTAATGAACCTTCGATTTATACCAAGTTAGTGTTTCGTCGCTTGGTAAAGGGTGAGGTCTCGTGTTCAAGACTCACCAACAACCTCTTGGAGATGGCTGCCTATTAATTAGGTGGAGCCACCAAGGATGGGTTGAGATGGATGGACAGCGGCTCATGGTAACAGTGGACACTGGTAATGGTTGGGCCTGGGCTCAGAGCCACTAGTGGGCCGTCTGTGAACCATGTAATGAGCTGGTCCAAAATGGTGACCATTTAGTTGGAACCAAGCGTTTGTCAGACTTCCTGATTACCATTCTGGGTAAGGAGTTCGAGGCGGATTTAATTTGATTAGCCATGGCTCCATACGATAATTTCTCGGTATGGATTAGCTGACGCGTCATGGGGCGGTCATCGATTTAGTTCAAGAACTGTGACGGTGTCATCTGGGGGCCAGTGTGTGTGCAAATTCAAGGGTCGGAATGACGCTGATAACGGCAGGCTCATCAAGGTGATGGCTGCGTTTAAGCTACTTTGACAAGGTTGTGTCGAGTACCTTTGCTACCTGGATCCGCCCATGAAATATGAACCATCAATTCTTGATATTCCTGTGATTAGTGAGTTTTCGGATGTCTTTCCGGAAGAGATTCCCGGTTACCCCGTATCGTGACATAGAGTTTATAATTGATTTTGAGCCTGGTACCGCACCGATTTCCGAGGCACCGTATCGGATGGCTCCTGCTGAAATGCAAGAGTTGGAGAAGCAACTCGAGGATTTTCTTGACAAGGATTATATAAGGCCGAGTGCATCGCCTTGGGGTGCTCCGGTTCTGTTTGTCAAGAGGAAAGATGGATCGTTTCGACTGTGTATCAACTGGCGAGAGTTGAATAAAGTCACGATCAAGAATAAATATTCGTTGTTAAGGATTGATGATTTGTTGGATCAATTGCGAGGAGCAAAAGTCTTTTCCACAATCCATCTGAGGTTTGGTTATCACCAACTCACGACTCGTAAGGAAGATAATCCGAGGATTGCTTTCCGGATGAGATATGGTCACTACGAGTTTGTAGTCACCAATGCTCCAGCAATTTTCATGGGTCTAACGCGTCGATATTTTTGCCAGTGCTTGGATAAGTTCGTGGTGGTCTCCATCGATGGGATATTGATCTATTCCTCGAGCGTGGAAGCTCATGTGGAACATCTTTGGATTATTTTGTCAGTCCTTAGACAAAATCGACTGTATGCGAAGTTATCTAAGTGTGACTTTTGGAGCAAGGAAATGGCTTTCTTAGGCCGTGTGATCAGTAAAGATAGGGTTATGATTGATCCCCAAAAGATCGAAGCAGTAGCTATTTGGAAGCGGCTTCAGGTTGTGAATGAGGTGCGCAGTTTTCTAGGACTTGATGGATGTTACTGAAGAGGATATGCTTAGACGCTTTCCTGAGTTGTTTTCGGCCTAGAATAATCAAGTTTCGGGATCGAAACTTCTTTTAAGGGGGAGGTAATGTAATATCCCTCTCTTTATAAGGGTATTTTGGAATTTTTTCAACTCCCGTATTACAAGTCGGATTAATTTCAGAGAAGTTCAGACATTCGATAATATGTTTGATCTCTGTAATATTTTTCTGAGTAACATAAAATATAGTTGACGTATTTTCGGGGTTAAATCGTCGTTCGTATACGAATATATTTAACCCGGGGTTAAGAAGATTAACCCAAAGTCAAAACGGTCAAAAAGGGTGAAGAATGGCATTGACCGCACCCCGTGGTCAAGTGGCCGCACCCGCGGCGAAGGCCAAATTTGGAGGCGGCAACAGAGTCGCCACCGCACCCAGCTGCCACGCCACCGTACCCCGCGGTGCAAGCCATCTTCGTCGCGATAAGATTTCTGAAAATCTTATCCTTGGCCGAGCAAGTTGCTCCACTTGTTGTTCCCTTGTTCCCAGCTGGTCTCCTTGCTTGTCCCCTCTGAGGAAGCTCACTGATGGGCTATAAAAGGGGGTTGAATTCAGAAGTCAAATGGCACTTCACCTCCCTCCTTTGTTTTCTCCTCTGAATTTCTCCATTGTTGTTCAAGCTTTTGAGCTTGGTGTGAGAAGGTGATCGAGATACCTTTGAGTGATAAAAAGGTACTCCTAAGTGGTATTCAAGGCCTAAGGTGTTGGGAGATCAAACCAAGAACGAATCAAAGTCGAACGAATTGATTTGGGTGAGTTCTCCATCGAAAATCTGTCACGACCTTCGCCACTGTAACCTGGCCGCACCCGCGGCAAAGGCTCCACCGCACCCGCGGAGAGCCTTGTCCGAGTGTGTGTTCTTGGGTGTGTGGTCTTGGGCGAGGCTTGGCTCTTTCGATTCTTTTCGTATTCTTTTAGATTCATATATGTGGATATTGAATCTAACTTAGGGTCTCGTTATGGGTCGTTTCTTAGGGATTTATAATCCAAGATCTGTCCCAGTTTCGGACCCAGGAACTCGTCGTCTCTAAGCTTTGCTTAAGCTTCTACGGATCTAAGGCAAGTGGCGGTTCACTCTTGCTCATCATTCCATACTTCAATTAATTATCAATTGTTTAGTTGTTAATTAATTTGGGATGATTTACTGATTTATTGTTCGTTGGGAACAGTTTTGTTAAATGAATTGATTAAAAGATGATATTATAATAGGTTGTATATCTGTTAGAATAACGCTATTATATATGTGATTAAAACATGATATTATACTAGGTTGTATATCTGTTAGAATAACGCTAGTATAGATATATGTTTTTGATGTTTTCCATGATGGCTGTGATGTGGATTATTACTGTGTTGAACTGTTTAGTTAGCACGAGTATTCGTAGGAACGTTGGACTCGTTGAGGTCCAGTCGTTTCTTGATAATTATTGGTTGAGAGGGCATCGGAGACCCTGACACCAACTAGCGGATCATGATCATCCTCTATCCGAGTATAGAGGTGGTGCACTTAGCTAGTGTCACAAATGTTGGGAAGGATTCCCGTCGATATATGTCCCTCATGACGAAACATATATCTAAAAGCTTATAACGTGATGTGTGTTTTGGAATTAAATGAGATAAGTGCCGTTGTCGCACATAATTAATATACCTTGGGCGAGTAGTACAGCTAGGAAAGCTCGTCTTAACTTTTAGTCACTCGAATGCGATACTGTGAATCTGTGATTAAATAAGTTTCCCAACATTTGTCATGCTTCCGATAAGACAAATTTCGTTGGAGTCTTCTTTTGGGATTGATTGTTGTGAGACTCGGTGATGCGGGGATTAGCCGCGTTGCTTCGGATCTAGACGAAGAGCCCTTGAACAACCAAAACTAGAAAGGTTCAAACAAGCTAGAAACTTGTGTCATTGCAAGAGCACAAGTGACTAGGAGGACAACAAGCTAGGAACTTGTGAAATGGAGCCTTGCAAGCTCAAGAACACAAGTAATAACAAGGAAACTGAAAATACAAGATAAATGAAAGGGGATAAGTAAGAAGAACCCATAAAGACGAAAGCTCGACCCAACGGCACTCGAAAGATACCGAGAACAAAGCCAACGGATCAATACGATCCCTTCTCCTGCAACTCCACACAACTTGGCAATGGATTCCGCCAAGAGCACGAAGAGGGGACTTATGAAGGCCTACGATCACCAATCTCGAGAGAGATTAACAAACGCAAGACAACTAAGCTACAATTATCATCAACTTCATGAGAAACTCTCAAGCTCTCTTTTGGTTCCACAAAGGGAGTGTTTTACACATAAAAAGGTTGTCTACCAAAATAAAGAAAGGCAAGTGGCTTATATAGTCCACACAAACCAACCAACAAAAACAACATAAGTGGGCCGCTTCTGTGGTGCTGCCGCGGGTGCGCCAGGAGAACCGCCGGGTGCGGCCAACTGGGTTCCAAAAGGGGGAGTTTCTGTAGAGCCGCCGCAGGTACACTAGGGGAACCGCTGGGTGCGGTCAACTGGATTCCAGAAGGGGGAGTTTCTGTCGAACCGCCGCGGGTGCGCCATTGGGACCGCCGGGTGCGGTATGTGCCCTGTATGCTCCTATGGTGATCATGGTCGAGAGGCGGGGCTTGGGTTCTTCATCCATGGTGGCCTCCTTTGCTAAGCACAAGGTAATGACAACGTCCGACTCTTCTTGGAGTGATTTGGCTCGTGACCTTGTGACGGGGCCTTTGGAAGGAGGTTGAGGGGATGGTCCCGCATCATCCTCCCCTTCTTGGAAAGGATTCGACCCCGAATCTCCTTGTCCTTCAAAAGGAGTGAGATCGCCCACGTTGAAGGTAGGGCTCACACCGTACTCCTCGGGTAGCTCCAAGACATAGGCATTGTCGCCCACTTTTCTCAAGACTTTGAATGGTCCATCTCCTCTTGGTGATAGCTTGGACACACGCTTGTCCGGGAAGCGCTCCTTTCTCAAATGCACCCACACAAGGTCTCCCGGTTGGAAGATCAAACGTCGGCGTCCATGGTTGGCCTTGGCGGCATTGTGCTCCGCCTTTTGTAGAAGCTTCTCCTTGGTGCGGGCATGCAATTCCTTGATAAACTCCACCTGTTTTTCTGCATTTAAGTCCGCTCGCTCCCTCATAGGTAACGGCGTAAGATCAAGTGGGGTTAACAGGTTCAAGCCGTAGACACACTCAAATGGGGTCAATTGGGTAGAGGAGTGAAGAGTCCTATTGTAAGCAAACTCAACATGAGGTAGGACATCTTTCCAAGTTTTCAAATTCTTTTTAATTATGGCTCTCAAAATGGTTGTCAAGGTTCTATTAGTCACTTCCGTTTGGCCATCGGTTTGGGGGTGACTAGAGGTAGAAAATAACAATTTAGTTCTTAGTTTTCCCCAAAGAGTTTTCCAAAAGTAACTCAAGAACTTGACATCTCTATCACTCACAATGGTCTTAGGAACTCCATGCAATCTAACTACTTCTCTAAAGAACAAGTTAGCTACATTAGAGGCATCATCGGTTTTATGACAAGCAATGAAGTGAGCCATCTTAGAGAATCTATCAACAACAACAAATATAGAATCTCTCCCCTTCTTAGTCCTAGGTAATCCCACAATAAAGTCCATACTTATATCTTCCCAAGGGGCATTAGGGATAGGCAAAGGGCTATACAATCCATGGGGTTTGACTCTAGACTTGGCCTTGAGGCCTCAAGGCATCTCTTAACAAAGTGCTCAACATCTCTAAGCATGTGAGGCCAAAAGAAGTGTGTACGTAACATATGATAAGTCTTATCCCTTCCAAAGTGTCCCATTATCCCTCCCATATGGGATTCCTCAACAAGCAACAAGCGAAGGGAACACCTTGGTATACACACTTTATCAACCTTGAACAAAAAGCCATCAAACAAGTAGAACTTGTCTAATGAACCCTTGTCCACACATTGACCATAAATGGCACCAAAATCCGGGTCGCCCACATAGAGCTCCTTAATGTAAGCAAAGCCTAACACCTTAGAGTCTAGTGTGGTCAACAAGGCATATCTCCTAGAAAGGGCATCGGCAACAATATTGTCTTTCCCCTTTTTGTACTTAATGACATAAGGGAAAGTCTCAATGAACTCCATCCATCTACCATGGCGTCTATCAAGCTTGTCTTGGCTTCGAAAATGTTTCAAAGATTCATGATCGGTATGCAAGACAAACTCTCTAGGCCACAAGTAGTGTTGCCAAGTCTTAAGCACTCTAAACAAGGCATATAGCTCTTTATCATAAGTAGAGTAGTTAAGACAAGCGCCTTTCAACTTTTCACTAAAGAAGGCAATAGGCTTACCTTCTTGCATAAGGACGCCTCCTATGCCAACTCCCGAGGCATCACACTCCACTTCAAAAGGTCTAGTGAAGTCCGGTAGCACAAGTAGAGGTGCTTCGGTGAGCTTCCATTTCAAGGCCTTGAAGGCTTCTTCTTGTGCCTCTTCCCATTTGAATGGACTATGCTTCTTTGTGATCTCGGTTAAGGGAGCGGCTATTGTACTAAAGTCCTTGATAAAGCGCCGGTAGAAGCTAGCAAGTCCATGGAAGCTCCTCACTTGGCTAACGGAGATGGGTGTAGGCCAATCTTGGATGGCCTTGATCTTCTCCTCATCCACTTGCAACCCTTGAGTGCTCACTACAAAACCAAGAAATGAAACTTTGTTAGAGCAAAACTCACATTTCTTAAGATTGGCAAACAAGTGATCTACACGCAAGGTAGAAAGAACTTCCCTTAGATGTTGTTCATGCTCCTCCAATGACTTGCTATAGATAAGGATATCATCAAAGTATACTACAACAAACCTCCCAATGTAGTGTCGTAGCACATGATTCATGAGGCGCATGAAGGTACTTGGGACATTGGTTAAGCCAAAGGGCATGACGACCCATTCATAGAGCCCAAACTTGGTCTTGAAGGCGGTCTTCCACTCATCTCCTTCCCTCATTCGGATTTGATGATAGCCACTCTTGAGGTCAATTTTGGTGAAGATGGAAGCACCATGGAGTTCATCTAGCATATCATCAAGCCTTGGAATAGGATGGCGGTACTTGATGGTGATGTTGTTGATGACTCTACAATCAACACACATTCTCCAAGTTCCGTCCTTCTTGGGTACTAGGAGCACCGGAACGGCACATGGACTCATGCTCTCTCTCACGTGGCCTTTATCCAAGAGTTCTTGCACTTGACTTTGAATTTCTTGTGTCTCCTTAGGATTCATCCTATAGGCCGGTCGGTTTGGCAAGGTGGCACCCGTGATGAGATCGATTTGATGCTCAATGCCTCGAATTGGAGGCAAGCCATGTGGGATCTCCTCCGGAAACACATCTCGGAACTCTTCAAGTAGAGCTTGTATTCTTGGGGGTAGAGTTGCCTTGACATCTTCATTGAGCAAAACAAGTTGTTTGCATAGAAGCATAAGAGTGGTGTCAAGGGAAACATACTCATCTTTGAAGTCTTTCTTGGAAGACAAGAGAGCTCGGCCGGTGTGGATGGTGGGGGCCTCCTTACCCTTGTCCGACTTCTTCTCCTCTTCTTTCTCCTTGTTTTTCCTTTGCTCATAAGCCTCGGCTACCTGCGTGGGAGTCATAGGCTTTAGGACAATGCTTTTAGCCTTAAAGGTGAAAGAATGGCAGTTAGTGAAACCATCATGAATGACCTTCCTATCACTTTGCCATGGACGGCCTAGTAAGATATGACATGCTTGCATGGGAAGAACATCACATAAAATTGTATCCTCATAATGACCAAGTTTAAAAGGGACTTGAACTTGCTTAGTCACCTTGAGGGCACCACAATCATTCATCCAATGCAAATTATAAGGCTTTGGATGATGAAGTGTAGGAAGATGTAACTTAGTTACTAGCTCGGTGCTAGCAATGTTGCAACAACTTCCTCCATCAATGATCATGTTGCAAACCTTTCCTTTAACCAAACATCTAGTATGAAACAAGTTTTCTCTTTGGTTATCATCACAAGGAAGAGGTTGGGTATGCAAAGTCCTTCTACACACTAAAGATTCACCATGTTCATATTCTATGCCATCTGGGTAATCATTATCACTTTCATTCACATTCAAATCGTCAACACAAGTATCATGGTCACCTTCCTCGGACTCGAACTCATATAATCCTTGGGAATTAATTAGGAGAGTTATCCTATTAGGACAATCTTTCATCATATGACCTCTACCTTGACATTTATAACATACAACATCCCTAGCTCTAGGAGAGGGATTAGAAGTACTCCCTTTAGGGTTGTTGAAGGGTGCGGTGGTTGGCCTAGGTCCGGTGGGAGGTTGACTTGGTGGGGCACTCCTTCTTAGTCCTCCTTGTTCCACATGAGGACTCGGAGAGGGTCCTTGAATTCTTCCTTGAGGGCTCGGTGGATATCTTCTATTGTGGCCTTGGACTTGACCTTGACTTTTCCAATTGCTTGATTGGCCACTCATCCCTCTTGCTCCACGACTAGCATCCTTAAGTTTTCTCTCGACGTTGAGAGCTAAGTGTAGCAAGTCTTCCATAGTGGCATAAGGATAAAAGTCAATCTCAAGAGTAAGGGATGGATTAAGGATGCGAAGATACCTAGCCATTGTGGATTCTTCATCCTCTTGAACATTTGCCCGTATCATGGCTACTTGCATGGCATGGTAGGTTTCTTCGGCACTCATGGACCCTTGTCTAAGGTTCTCCAACCTTTGCCTCAATTCCCTATGGTGATGTTGTGGAATGAACCTAGCTCTCATCAAGACTTTCATTTGTTCCCATGTGGCTACGGGTAGGTCAAGGTTCCTTCTTCTTTCCTTCACTAAATTGGTCCACCATAAAAGAGCATAGTTAGAAAATTCCAAAGAAGCAAGTTGTACCTTCTTAGCATCAATGAAGTTATGACAACTCCATATTTGCTCAATCTTGGTTTCCCATTCCATGTACACATCCGGTTCACATTTTCCTTCAAAGGATGGGATCTTGATTTTAATCTTTCCAACACCATCTTGCTCAAGTTCTCGACGACCTCGATTATCTCTTGGGTGTGGGTGTCTCCTAAGTGGTTCATGTCTCCACATTTCTTCTCCCATCTCGTCCTCATCATCATACTCAAGCCTTGGATCATCATGAAACTCATTGAAACGGTTAAGGGCAAGGGGCACCTCATTTCGAGGGAGAGCATGTGCAACATTAGGGACTTGACGATTGACGAAAGGTAATTGATTTTGAGTCAAAGGATCATACCCTGCCGCGGGTGCGGCCAGCGTGCGACTCGCGCCAGAACCGGAAGCAGGGGCTTCTGTGGTGTTCACCGCGGGCGCGGTGTACCCTGCCGCGGGTGCGGCAAGACCCTCAGCGACTGGAGGATTTGCACTTGGTGGAACTTAGGATGGTACAAAAGGGAGTTGGTAGCCTTTTGGACAGCTTTTGGGGCTGAGTAGGGGGGCTGAAAAGCAACTTAGGGGGGTGGCTTGTAGCTGGCTCGTTTTTGGGGAAGTGGTGAGGGTTTTGTGGGGAGTTGGTAGCTGGTTTTGGGGGTGTGGTAGCTGGGTTTTGGTGAGGCTAGAGATGGTGTTCTTCAAGCTCCAACAATGGTGTTCTTGGTGTTCTTGGAGGCCAAGAAAACGCAGCTGTTCGGGGGAGGATTTCTGGGCAGATTTCGGTTCCAAAAATGCAAGGCAATGTAGGGGTATAGATGGGGAAAGGAATCAACACCAAAGCACAAGCAAATGCAAGCAAAAACACAACCAAACTTGGAATTGAAAGACTCAACAAAGGTGAACATAAAATGACTCAAGAGAGGCTTGTAAACCCGATTTTTGTTGTTGTTTTTGAAGCGGGCTGCATTGACATGGTGGCTCAACGTCCCAAAGCTCTGATACCACTTTGATGCGGGGATTAGCCGCGTTGCTTCGGATCTAGACGAAGAGCCCTTGAACAACCAAAACTAGAAAGGTTCAAACAAGCTAGAAACTTGTGTCATTGCAAGAGCACAAGTGACTAGGAGGACAACAAGCTAGGAACTTGTGAAATGGAGCCTTGCAAGCTCAAGAACACAAGTAATAACAAGGAAACTGAAAATACAAGATAAATAAAAGGGGATAAGTAAGAAGAACCCGTAAAGACAAAAGCTCGACCCAACGGCACTCGAAAGATACCGAGAACAAAGCCAACGGATCAATACGATCCCTTCTCCTGCAACTCCACACAACTTGGCAATGGATTCCGCCAAGAGCACGAAGAGGGGACTTATGAAGGCCTACGATCACCAACCTCGAGAGAGATTAACAAACGCAAGACAACTAAGCTACAATTATCATCAACTTCATGAGAAACTCTCAAGCTCTCTTTTGGTTCCACAAAGGGAGTGTTTTACACATAAAAAGGTTGTCTACCAAAATAAAGAAAGGCAAGTGGCTTATATAGTCCACACAAACCAACCAACAAAAACAACATAAGTGGGCCGCTTCTGTGGTGCTGCCGCGGGTGCGCCAGGAGAACCGTCGGGTGCGGCCAACTGGGTTCCAAAAGGGGGAGTTTCTGTAGAGCCGCCGCGGGTGCGCCAGGGGAACAGCTGGGTGCGGTCAACTGGATTCCAGAAGGGGGAGTTTCTGTCGAACCGCCGCGGGTGCGCCATTGGGACCGCCGGGTGCGGTATGTGCCCTGTATGCTCCTATGGTGATCATGGTCGAGAGGCGGGGCTTGGGTTCTTCATCCATGGTGGCCTCCTTTGCTAAGCACAAGGTAATGACAACGTCCGACTCTTCTTGGAGTGATTTGGCTCGTGACCTTGTGACGGGGCCTTTGGAAGGAGGTTGAGGGGATGGTCCCGCATCACTCGGTCTCCAGAATCTTCTCTTGATCATGCCTTTTCATTTATTCAGTAGAAGTATGGTGGTTGACTATCGTTATCGGTTGTGATTTGAGGAGCGATGAGTCTAACCTAATACAACTACTTCGAACCACTCTGCTTTGTACCCTTGCGTAGTCTTTCATTAGACTAACCAACCATAATTGTTCTCTGCATGGTTGGCTGGTGTCATCCGTTCGATTTGGCACTTCAGATAAGTTGCCATCCCGTGAAGGCTAGAACGACTATAGAAGCAAACGGTGTTTTGACAAGTTTATTCAGGTTGAGATCCTTGGCGGGTGATCATTGCGATCAAGACCCTTTTGTTGTTATTTTAAAGACTTCCGCTGTGTTAAATATGTTTGTATTAAGTCTTCCGCTGTATTTCTGATGTATTTGGAATTATGTTGTAATTCCGAGACTTTGGTTTAAATGTAAGTTATGATATTTTGTATCATAACTGGTGTTCGATGATTTATATCAACTGGAAAAGCCTTGGGTGACATCGGACAGTACGTCTGAGGTCACTGGCGGTAATGCCTTTTCCAAGGGAATATTTGGGGGTGTTACAATTAATTATATCTGAGGCATTTGAAAAATTCATTGGGAGATCCACTTTATTATTATGGATAATTATTCTTTGCTTTCGTCTTTTAATTCCTTTAAGGTCTTCCACTTCTTCCGCGAGGCTAATCGCGCCGCTGATTTCTTGGCTACGCATCCCATCCCGTCTTCTGCACTTCAACAGTTTCAACAACTTCTTTCCCCCACCACTAATCATCGTCTTACTCGACCTATCCTTAATGATAGATATGAGTTCTTACAGTTGAACTGCACCTTTAATTCTTTTGAAACTCCGTTTGATGATTTAGGGCAGCCATCGTGTTAGATGGGCCCTAATGTTTGTCTATTATAAATAAAAACTTTATAACAACAATTGTATAATTCTATCTCACATCAAATTATTATATAAAAATAGCTTAAGCATTCACTATTTAGGTGTTATTTCAAATATTATTATAGAGTTGCTTTCATAAAAAATCAAGTACTTTTACCATGTTTTTTGGATGTATTATTAAAAGTAAAATTGTTATTTTGTTTATGAGTAGATTGGTTGATCTTTTTGATATATTAGTATAATTTCATAAAATATATATTATCATATCACGAAAAATGTATATTTCATCTGATATTCAATTACTTGTTATTGATAACTTAGTAAAAATTCTATATTGTGGTGTTATTTCAAATATTATTTACAACTTGTTATAACGAATCAATATACGTACCTTTACTATGCTGTTAGAATTTATCTATATACATTATTAGTTGACATGCAGGTATGTAATATATACTCAAAATTTTGCAAAATAGTTGATTATGAAAGAGTTGTTAATATTTTTTGATATATTGTTAACAAAGAACAAATATGTGTGCATTATGACATTGACATAGTCAAAAAATAGATTAATGTATACACAACAAAATTATAACATCCTATTACATGTGAAATTTGCCTATTTATAAATGTTTATATTTTTGTATTCTTATTCATGAACTCTAATTTTAATTTTGATTAGTTATTTAAAAAGTTTAACTTTACATTAGCATTCAAAATCCTAAAAAAATAAATTATGAAAAAAATTCTAGAATTTAAATAATTTTAATTTTTTTCATTTGTTTATCGTTAGATTATTAAATTTTATAAAAATATTAAATTTGAATATAAAATTAAAATTTATTGAAATTAGATTTGTTTAATATCTTCATTTTGTAAATATAGTTAATTGCTTGGTAGTAAAAATATATATTTTTCCAAAGTGATGCTTGATATTGAAAAATAAAATTTCCTTGATATTAAATGAAGACATTTATAGATATAGATAATGATGTTAGGAAGATTCAAAATACTACATTTGTTTCACAATATTCAATCTTTTTAGCTATGATTCTTGATTTATAATATTTAATTTTTCATTTGTAATTGATACTCAAATTTTCTAAAAATACTTAGATCTAGTATCAAAACACTTATTCTGTAACTCCAACTATTGACATTCTTAATTCAGTAATTACTCATTGAAAAACCCATTTTCTTTCTATTTCTAACTTGTCTTAAAAATTGTGAAATGAGAAAAAGCCTAAATTTTGTGAAACGTATGGATTATATGTTTGTATAGGATTTGAGCTTATAATATGTAAATATTGTTTGATGTAAATATTGAAAATATATGTTTGAACAATCCACTGAATTAAACGGTAGAGTCACTTTCAAAAAATCATTAATAGATAGATTATATAGCTGAAATATATGTTTGATTCGGTTTCATGTATATTTTGTAACTTATATTAACGACATTTTAGTATAGATAAAAAAACTAATGATAGATGACTCACTAATAAGAGGTATGTAGATGAGAGGTAAAAATGCAATTTGGCTTTTATTTTTATTGATGAATTCCTTTATTAAAATTAAAACATATAGACATTTATTGTGGCTATATGTCAACTTTTTATGTCTATATAGATGAAGATTTAAGAATGGAGAATTAAGGAATGGATGCTTGTTTGTCCCGAGAATGAAAGAAGAATGGAATGAGAGATCGAGGCTTGTTTGGTAATCTATAGTGTTTCCTTTTTTTTTCTAACCTATATATATATATATATATATATATATTTGAAAATTCATTTCTTTGATTTGCAAATTTTAGTTGACATTATTGAGAATTAAGATAATATGACTTGTTTTGAAACAAATATGTTATTTACGATAGAAAAGTACAAATGTTTTAAAACTAAAAATTGGAAATTCGTAGAGTTCACGTTTAATGCATTAGTTCGCATTTACTACAATAAAAGTTAACATTTAGTATACTACATGTTCACTTATAATAATTCATATAAGTACCTTTAGATAACTATACATGTGTAATAATGGAAACAACAAGCAAGCCAAAATAAGGAAAAAATGCGTTATTTACAATTTTACCCTTTTGTGCCTTATGCTCCATCTAATCACGGTCGTCCACTCCGTTAATCGAACGACTCAGAATCGTCCTCATTTTACACCCTAAGCCCATGTCTATTATACACTTCAACCCTCTCCTTAGGGCATAACATAAATATCTAGATTATAAATTAATACCCTAGATTATAAATGATAAACAATATAATATAAATTAAGAAAATCTGAATCAATAAATCTGACTTATCTTTCCATATTTGGTTTCTTATTGTATACCCTATAATTAATCTACTAATCCACTATAGTCCCACACAAGCAGGGTTTGCAGTTGAGATGTACGCACTTATATCTTGACCAAGTCGACATGATATTTCTGAATATTATTGTATCCCTAAAAATACAAAATACTTAATATATGGGGTTAGATCACATGAGAATGGATCCCCATACATATGGAAAATGAGAATAACTTTCCACTCTCGGATGGGTTCTCATTCAAGGGTTGATATTAGACTTTCATTTAAGTGGTCATGTGACATACACATGACCATTTAAATGGTTTGACTTGGCCACACTACCGATCAAACATGTCAGCGGCTAGTCAACTGGCGTTGACCGCCGGTCCGATCAATTTTTGATATTTTTCCAAGTAAATTTTTTCTCTCTCCGGGATGAAACTTCTTATGCACACCCAATAAAAAAGTTATGCTCATTCAGGCCAATTTGAATGCACATTCAAGCAAATTTTTATGCTCATGTATCCAAATGGGTCATTTTTTTCTAGCCTGAATTGTTTATCTCTAGGCCAAATTTTATTTTGCACATTCAGACTAATTTGCATGCACATTCAGACAAATTCATGCACATATTTTCAAAAACCAATGTACATTAAAAAAATCAAGTGAAACGCACATCTAGTACAAAAATATATGAACACGTTGTGCACAAACATGCAAAACTGTATGCACATCAAAATTCATTCACACACAATTTAAAACACATGCACATTTCAACACAAACACAATATATGCACACCTAGTATAAATTTGCGATGTAGCTCGACCATGCATAAATGTGCATGTGCCACGATGGTGTGGTACCAACAAGGTTGAGGACCTGTTTGAAGAAGCGTATCCAAATGGACATATTTTCTTTATGGGCGTCCCCTTTTTTCTTTTCGTTTCTTTCCATTGCTGGGACCCTGCAAACACCTAGGTGATGAAACTCGCCCCGGATAATGTCAGGTTTATGGGGCGTCACGGGGTACTTGAAGGGTGAGACCGATATAGCCGAGGGCGTCATGGTGGATCACCGATGTCGCCAAAGAGGGCGTCATGGCGGAATGCCGGTGTAGCCAGAGGGGGCGTCACGGCAGAGTGCCAGTGTAGCCAGAGGGGGCGTCACGGTGAAGCACTGATATAGCAAGAGGGAGTCACGGGCGGTGAACTGGTGTAGCTAGAGGGGGTGTCACGGCGAAGCGCTGGTGTTGCCAACGGGGCATCACAACAGAGCACCGGTGTAGCCAGTGTAACACCCCTAAATTACCTTAGGAATATTACCACTAGTGACCTCGAAACACATATCCGAAATCACCCAAGGCTTACAGTATTGATCACAAATATATAAAATAATACAAACAATTATAAACTAATCCAAAAATGTCTTACAAACGATGTTGCTAAAGATGACAACTTAATAATGTATCAAAAGTAACAGTGGAAGACTAATTAAAATATTAGGGTTACATAACAGGACCTCAACCTTATTGCAAAAGTTCATAGTGGTCTTCATCGACGACATTTTGATTTATTCCCCGAGCGTGGAAGCTCACGAGGAACATCTTCAGATTACTTTGTCAGTCCTTAGACAAAATCAGTTTTATGCAAAATTGTCTAAGTGTGACTTTTGGATCAAAGAAGTGGCTTTCTTAGGCCACGTGATTAATGAGAATGGGGTTATGGTTGATCCCCAGAAGATTGAAGCGGTAGCCAATTGGAAGCGGCCTCAGAATGTGAAGGAGGTGCGCAGTTTTCTAGGACTCACTGGATATTACAGACGGTTCGTGGAGGGATTTTCTAAGATCGCTCTACCTATGACCGGTCTGCTCCGCAAAGTCCACAAGAAGTTTGTCTGGGATGACAAGTGCGAGGCCAGTTTTCAGAAGCTGAAGCAATGTCTGACCTCTGCACCAGTATTAGCGCTACCGGAAGGAAATGATAGTTATGTGGTCTATAGTGATGCTTCGAAGAGTGGTTTGGGATGTGTGTTAATGCAAAGAGGCAAGGTTATTGCATACGCATCTAGACAATTGAAAACCTATGAAGCAAACTATCCGACGCATGATCTAGAACTAGCAGTTGTAGTATTTGCGCTAAAGATTTGGAGACACTATCTCTATGGTGTGAGGTGCCAAGTCTTCACCGATCATAAGAGTCTCAAGTACGTGTTCACTCAGAAGGAGTTGAATATGAGACAACGTCGCTGGTTAGAGCTACTCAAAGACTATGACATTGAGCTGCTGTATCATCCGGGCAAGGCTAATGTAGTAGCCGATGCATTGAGCCGGAAGATGCCGCACGAGACTGTAGTGGTTCTACTTACTGCTCAGACCAAGTTGAACCAAGAGTTGTGCGAGATTGAAGTCTTGTACGATCAACATCAAGGATACCTGAGTATGCTTGAGATTCAAGTTACGCTACTTGATCAAATCAAGGAGAAGCAGGTTAATGACGTGGTCATGGTAAAGCTAAGCAGTGAAGTAATGGACGGGAAAGCTCCCGATTTCGTGATTCAGGAAGATGGATCGCTCTGGTTTCAGGACCGGATCTGTGTGCCTGACGTTGATGGCCTTCGCCAGTTGGTGATGAAGGAGGCCCATTCGTCAGCTTATTCTGTACATCCAGGCTCTAGCAAGATGTACAAAGACCTCATAAAGAAATTCTGGTGGCCCAACATGAAGTGGGATGTAGCAGAGTTTGTGGCGAAATGCTTGACTTGTCAGAAGGTCAAGATAGAACACCGCAGACCAGGTGGTGAGTTGCTACCTCTTCTAGTGCCAGAATGGAAATGGGAGGATATTGCTATGGATTTCGTCACGGGGCTGCCAAAGACTCAAAGTCAAAAAGATGCTATATAGGTAATCATTGACAGGCTCACGAAGAGTGCTCACTTCATGGCTATCAAGTCAACATGGGGAACCCAGAAGCTATCTGAAGTATTTCTACATGAGATTGTCCGTTTGCATGGTACTCCAAAGACCATTGTATCAGATCGAGATGGCCGATTCATGTCAAGATTCTGGAAAGAATTATACAAGGCCATGGGAACCGAGTTGCGATTCGGTACTGTGTTTCATCCTCAGACGGATGAACAGTCTGAGAGGACCATCCAGACCTTGGAAGATATGCTAAGAGCTTGTACACTCGATCGTCCGACTAGCTGGGAGAACAGCCTGAGTCTGATTGAGTTCACATACAACAACAGTTGGCATGCTACCATAAAGATGGCTCCATTCGAGGCTTTGTACGGTCGAAGGTGCAGATCTCTAATTTGTTGGGATGAGAATGCCGACAAGGTTCTGCTCAGACCGGAATGAGTCGAAAGGACTGCCTCAGACATTGCTTTGATAAGACAAAGGATGTTGACAGATCAGAGTCGACAAAAGTCTTATGCAGATCTGAAGCGCAGGAATGTCGAGTTTGAGGTTGGTGACAAAGTGTTTGTCAGAGTATCGCCATCAAAGGGTGTGTTTAGATTCGGTAAGCATGGGAAGCTTAACCCTCGCTACGTGGGACCATTTGAGATCCTTGACAAAGTGGGATCTCTAGCATATCGTTTGGCATTGCCGCCATCGGCGCATCCAGTACATAACGTGTTCCACGTATCCTTGTTGAGGAAGTACGTGTCAGATGAGTCTCATGTATTGAGTTATGATGACATCGAGATTTAGACAAATGGTACCTACGAGGAGATACCGGTGCGTATTCTCGAACGCTGTGAGAAGCAGTTACGGAACAAGGTGGTACCATTGGTACGGATTTTGTGGTCCAAGTCAGGAACTGAAGATGTTACTTGAAAAACCTGGGAAACTGAGGAGGATATGCTTAGACGCTTTCCCGAGCTGATTTCGGCCTAGTTTTGCGGTCGAAACCTTTTTAAGGGGGTAGTGTTGTAACGCCTCGCTTTTTTTTTAGGTTATTCGGCCAAGTTTCGGGTCGAAACTTCTTTTAAGGGGGAGGTGATATAATACCCCTCATTTTAATAAAGAGTATTTTGATAATTTTCCTAACTCCCGTATCACAAACCAGATTAATTTCAGAGAAGTTCAGACACTCTGTAATTTGTTTGATCTCTGTAATATTTTCCTGAGTGGTATAAAATACATTCGATGTATTTTCGCGGCTTAGAATACTCATTCGGGTGCAAAGATGTTAACCGAGTACGAATATATTTAACTCGGGGTTAAAAACTCGTACCCGTACTTAACTCGGACAAAAGAGGACAAAAGGGCCCAGATTTGGCCTTGACCGCACCCCGCGGTGAAGGCCAATTCTATAAGGCGGTCTGGGGAGGCTCGCCACACCCGCGGTGAGGGCACCGCACCCCGCAGTGTCATCATTTCTTCTCTGTAGCGCCGGACTTCAGACGTCGCGTCGTCTTCGCCTCTGCAACTGTCCCATCCGGTCGTTGTAGGCGCCTACCATGACTCACCTGGTTGCTTGACCTCCTTGCTTGGGCTATAAAACGAAAGGAGCTGGAGTGGAGTTGAATCACATCTCTCAAACTCTCTCTCTCAAATCTCTCATTTCCATTGTTACCGGAAAGCTCAAGCTTTCGCCGGAGTGTCGCCGGAGTGTCGCCGGAGCTACCATAGGAGGAGAAGGTACTCTCCAAGTGGTGTTTGGAAGTGCAAGGAGTTGGGAAGTCGAAGCCCATCCTAATCGAATCCAAACGCGTCGATCACGGTGAGTTCTCGTCGTCGTCGTCTCACCACTGTCACGCCACCGCACCCGCGGTCAAGGCCGGCGCACCCGCGGTGGGCTGGGCTCGTGGTGTGGCTTTGGGTCTTGTGGTCTCGAGCGAGGCTTTGTTCCTTCGATTCCTTTCGTCTCTTCTTAGATTCGTATATTTTATTATCGAATCTAACTTAGGGTTTCGTTATGGGTCGTTCCGTAGGGATCTGAAATCCGAGTTTTGTCCTCGTTCCGGACCCGGAAACCCGTTGTCTTTAAGCTTCGTTGAGCTTCGTCTAATCTAAGACAAGTGGCGGTTCGCTCTTGCTTATCATTCCATATTTATATTAATTATCAATTGTTTAATTGTTAATTAAATTGGGATGAATTACTGGTTTCGTTGGGAACAATTTTCTTAAAATGATACGATTAAAAATGAATATTATAATAGGTTGTATATATTGCTAGAAAAAGCGCTATTATATCTGTTATTACCGTGATGGTATTGTTGTGGATTTTTATGCAAACTTGAAATATAGTTAGCAGTGGATTTTATGTGCACTTGAGATATAGTTAGCACGAGTATTCGTAGGAGCGCTACTTACCTTGAGAGGTAGCCGTTTCTTTATAACCCGGTGGATAGGATGTTCAAGCCCTAACACCGTTTCTCTAGTCATGACTATCCTCTATCCGAGTATAGGGGAGGTGCGCTTAGCCGGCGTCAAAACTTTAGGGATTTATTCCCGACTATATATCTTTATATCCTGAGGGATGAGATGATTATGATAAAAGCTTATAACATGAATATACGTTTTGGAATTAAATAAGATAAGTGCCGTTATGCACATCATTAATGAACCTTAGGGCGAGAAGTACAACTTGGAAACTCGTCCGGGACTTCGATTAGAGTAAGTCCACCTTCCGAATCTGAATTCGCATTATGCGGTGAGGTTGGTCGTGGACCCAAATAGTCAAGTCGTTTTTAAACGTCTGTGTGAAACTTTAATGTTCTCAAACACTTGTCATACTTTCCGATAAGACTCAATTCGTTGGAGTCTTCTCTTCATATGTTTCCGTAAGACTCATTCTTTCAGAGTCTTTTCTCTTGATCATACCTTTTCGTATTTTATTTCAGTAGGAGTATGGTGGTTGACTATCGTCATCGACTTTTATTCGAGAAGCGATGAGTCTAACCTAATACGACTACTTAGAACCTTTCTGTTTAACCATTGCATAGTCTTTCATTAGACTAACCAACCGGTTATATTCCCTTGCATGGTTGGCTGGTGTCATCCGTCTCATACGGAACATCAGATAAACGTCCGTTCCATGAAGGCTATAAACGACGATGGAGGTAAATGGAATTTTGAAGAGTTTTTATCAAGGTTAAGATCCTTGGCTGGTGATCGTTTCGATCAAGACCCTTGTTTCATTTATTTCTAAAGACTTCCGTTGTATTAAACATGTTTTATGTTAAGACTACTCTATATTTCTGTTGTTTTTGGATTATGGATGTAACTCCAAGACTTTGATTTAATACGAAATGTTATGATATTTCGTATTATAAATGTTGTTTTATGTTTTGTATAAACTGGTTAAGCCTTGGGTGGCTTCAGATGTGGAATCTGAGGTCACTGGCGGTAATGCTTTCAAGGAGATATTTGGGGGTGTTACAATTCGTTCGAGGATGAAACGCGGTACTAGATCTCAACTCACTCCCCCGGCCTTATGCAATTTCTTCCAAAAGCTCTACATAAATCGACTATCACGATCAGATACAATGGTTTTGGACGTACCATGCAGACTAATTATCTCGTGTAAGAACACTGACAGCTTCTGGGCTCCCCACGTTGACTTGATGGCCACAAAGTGAACACTTTTTGTGAGCCGGTCAATCATCACCCATATAACATCCTTCTGGCCCTGAGTCTTGGATAAACTCGTAACAAAGTCCATTGTTATATCTTCCCACTTCCATTCTGGCATCGAAAGAGGTTGCAATTCTCCCCCTGGCTTTTGATGTTCAATCTTCACTTTCTGGCAAGTCAAGCATTCTGCCACCAACTCTGCTACATCCCACTTCATATTAGGCCACCAGAAGTTCTTTCTCAAATCTTTGTACATCTTACTCGATATGGGTTGTACAAAATATGTAGAAGAATGAGCCTTTCTCATTACCAACTGATGAATGTCGTCAACGCCAGGAACACAAACCCGATTTTGAAACCAAAGTGATCCATCCTCTTGAATCACAAATCATAGAACCTTTCCCTCCAGAACTTCGCTACACAACTTCACTAAGACAAGGTCGTCAACTTGTCTCTCCTTGATCTGATGAAGCAACAAAGCCTAAACTTCGAGCATACTCAGACGTCCCTATCGGTGATCAAATAAAACTTCAATTTCACTCCTTAGCAGTTCTCGTGGCAACTCTGTCTGAGCAGTGAGTAATGCTACCAATGTTTCATGAGTTATCTTTCGGCTTAATGTGTTTGCTACCACATTAGCCTTTCCCGGGTGATAAAGCAACTAAATATCATAATCCTTGAGCAACTCCAATCAGCCCCGTTGCTCATGTTCAACTCTTTCTGCGTAAAGACATACTTCAAGCTAGATAGCAAATTAACCTTGCACGCACCTCGGGTATGCATGGAAAATCGTGCATATATAGTTCACTTGTATTTGGCCATTGTCTTGTTTTGAGGGAGAAATGAAGTGGTTCGATTTTTTTTAGATTGTTTAACATTAAGACACAATTGTTCAACTTTATATACTTAGTGAAAACAATTGTCTAACTATAAAAATCAAATTGTTTAACTTTGAAAAACAATTGTTTCACTTTTTTTTGACACAATTATTCAACTTTATATATTGTTCAAAAAAAATTGTTCAACTTTTGAGATACAACTGTTCAAATTCAAGAGAGAATTGTTTCAATTTTCTAGAAACAATTTTATGATGAAACGTGTAGGAAAACAAGAAAAAAAAAAAGGAAAAAAAATTGGCCCCAATTTTTTTTTAGATAAAACAAAAACCTGATCATTACTTAGTTAAAACAATTTTTTAACTATAAAAATAAAAAAATTCAACTTTAAGATACAATTTTCTACTTTTTTGATACAATTGCTCAACTTTATATATTGTTCAAAAAATTTGTTCAACTTTTAACCTACAATTGTTCAACTTTTAATCTACAATTGTTCAAATCTAGAGGGAATTGTTCAATTTTTTAACAACAATTTTATGATGAAAAAGTGTAGAAAAACAAGATTAAAAAATCAAAATATAATTGATCCGAAAAAACAAACTAACTAACATCTACTTAGTGAAAACAGTTGTTTAACTATAAAAATAAAATTGTTCAACTTATTTGGCACAATTGTTCAACTTTATATATTGTTCAAAAAAAATGTTCAACTTTTAACATACAATAGTTCAAATTCAAGAGGGAATTGTTCAATTTTTTTTTGAAACAATTTTATGATGAAAACGTGTAGGAAAATAAGAATAAAAAAATGGAAAAAAAATTTGGCCAAAACGAAAGCCTGATCATTGCTTAGTTAAAACAGTTGTTTAATTGTAAACTAAAATTATTCAACTTTAAGATACAATTTTTCAACTTTTTTTGTACAATTACTTTATATATTGTTCAAAAAATTGTTTAACTTTTAACATACAATTGTTCAAATTTAGAGGATATTGTTCAATTTTTTAACAACAATTTTATGATGAAGACGTGTAGGAAACAAGAATAAAAAAAATCAAAAAAAATGATTCGGAAAAAAAAATTAACATCTGCTTAGTGAAAACAATTGTCTAACTATGAAAATGAAATTGTTCAACTTTTTTGATACAATTGTTCTATTTTATATATTGTTCAAAAAAATTGTTAACTTTTAACATACAATTATTTAAATTCAAGACAGAATTGTTTAATTTTTAAAAACAATTTTATGATGAAGATGTTTAGAAAAACAAGAATAAAAAAGGCTAACAAAAATTTGACCAAAAAAAACTAGGAACGGCCAATAGTCAAGATGTTGACAATTGGGTGTAGGTTTGCTATAATAATTTATCTATTCTAGCTTTCTATTGCTCCAAAATGATCGAGAATGTTTATTGGAGCATGACTCTATTTATATAAGCCAAGCAGCACACTATCTGGGAGTATAACCCTGGGATCGGAACCTGATTGTCGATCTCAACGTTTAATAGCTGCCAAATTACTGGATATAATCTCAACCCCTTGGTGACTTGATAGCAATTAACGGATGTACAAAATTCTTTGATTTACATGGGTATGTACTATGTAATGCTACTCATCAAATTAAATTAATATGTAAAGACCCAGGAAGTACTACGTCCGCTTCAGCATGAATCCCCTGTGACAACGTCCGATTCAGCATGAATCCCCTGTGACAACGACAAGCATTATCGAGAATTTTTTTCTGCTTACTGGGGTGGAGCTATGTATGAGAAAAGTTGCACCTTTTAATGCCCAAGGTTGAGTTTTTGCAGCTGGAATGATACACAGGAGGAACCAAATCCTGTGCTCTCTCTATCATCACATCAAACGACGACCCATGAATCCCTTACCTCCTCTTGGCGTCCGAGTCTAGTGTTCCGTCTCCAAAGACCTCTTGAATCATGCTACAAGTAGGCAAGAAATCCAGTTCGTCCTTGGGACATGTTGCGTACCCATCCCATGTCTTGGCATCACAAGGCTCCAAAATGAAGTCTTGCCACACTCTCCCACAGTCTGGATTTCCCGGTGGCAGTTCCCCTGGCGGCCCTGAGTATGAGAAAGTGTGAGACCGGTCATCATCAACGTTATTCTGCATGAGATCATCATTGTGTCTCTTCTCCAGGAGGTCAATACCTAAATCACAACTGAATTTGCTGCTGATGTCTCTGTGGGAACCAAGGCCATCCAAAGGATAGTCATTATGGCCATTGGAGTTGTCATCGTCGTCATCGTCTTCGTCATCATGGCAAACGGGGGACCCAACAGCAGAATCCTCGTCGTCTGTGTTCTCACTGGGGTCAAAGCCGTCATCACTCAGCTGCCATTCGTCGTTATCACTGTCGATGTTTGCTGGATCATGCCTGTTCTGCTCTGCTCGTTTTTGGAGCATGAAAACATTGAAGTAATAGCTCACTATTTCCATCTTGGTACGAGACGGGAATACGGCTGAGAGAACATTCCAGAATTTTTTTCCCAATGAGAATGGGTTACAGTGCACAACCTTGTGAAACAAATGCTGTTCATCCTTGCTCCATTTGTCCGACACTACTTCGCCCATCTCACAAAAACCGAGCTCTAGGAAAGCTTCTTGACCAAGGGTTGTGATTAGCTTCTCCCTTGCTTCCATAATGTGTTGCCTCACACATCTTACAGAACCCATGTCTGCACAGTCACAATCGGTCCTGCCGGTTCCAACAGCGATCCTGTTGTAAGGGGGAAGTTCCATATTGTACCTAGGAATGACACTGTTCCCAGCCAAATCATCATAATGATCTCTGAAGGAACTACTCTTTGACAGTACAGGGATATCTGCTTGATGATCAGGTCCAACTGGAACAGATTTTCGGGGTGGATTATCCAACAGCAAATACAAGTCATCCGCACGTAACGGTGAAGTTGTAGCACGTAATGGAGAAGTTACAACACGATCAAAGCGGAAATACTCTGTTTTAGTAAAGGGCAACGGGGCTGCAAGGTCAATTGTGTAATCCTTTTCACTAGTGCTGCTGGCAGCCCATGGAAACAGAGAAAGAGACCTAGGTGCTCCTGCATCGTTATCCTCCTCATTACCATCCAGAACTCCAGGAGTCCTACCATTTGCACATATATCCCGGCCTTCCAACCCATTTACCATACAGCTTCCCTCACCTTCACCACATTAAGAATTGGGTCAATGAAACAAACAACTTAGCCTCATACAAATTGATTCAGATGAAATCACCATGTATACCAGGTCAGAAGGCAAGCAGGCTCTATACACTAGGCACAGTTGAACTTTTATCTATGCAAAAAAAGAAGCAGAAGTTGATGTTCTAGCACATGGTCCACATGGATATTTGTCATTTGATTCATTGATGACAGCTATAGCAGCTTACATAAATTTTTCAGTTAAAAGTTAAAACTTTGGAACATATATTCATCCACAAATAAGACTCCACCGGGAAAGGAATATTTTGATAGATAGATCACAAGTCGATAGCACTAATCAAGCATTGCTTTTTACCTGAAGGGTAATGATTTCCAGAAGCCTCTTTTAAAGAAAACATATCCACATGTGACAAGTTGAGATCACTTTCTCCCATTTGTCTAGGATGCTTGGAAGAAACTTCGTTTGGAAGTTGATCCTCACAAGATCGCTTCTGTGCCATAAATAGCTGCAAAACAATATAAAGCAATTAAGGGGAAAGGAACAATATACTTTTTGCCAAATAGAAAAAAGTGTATGTAAAGGAGGTCATTACATTGAGTAGACAAGACAGCAGAGGTCAAAGAAATGCTCAACGCATCTAAATACTGAATGGGAAGCAGCATGAACCCAATTCTTTATAACCCCAAAGACACTCTTCAAGCATAAACATTAAATGAATTAAGCATATTATCATACAAGGACAATTTCGATACCTTCAGAAGTGTAAGCAGAAAATGAACCTCAATTCATCAATTGACTTGAAGCAACATTTGCAATGAGATTCAGTTACGGGATCAATCATGGTTTGATAAAAACTGAAGTAATCTTTTCTATAAGGAAAAAAAAGCTTCTTTCCTCATTTCTTATGCCAAATTATTAGTAGAAATAAAAAACCTGCTACAATCTTGTATCTCGTTCATCAAGTTTAAATTTTCCCACTTCAGGAGTCTTCAGTCCAGATTTGGGAATGTTGAGGGCAATTAAAACGTTTTCACCACAAAATCAATTATTTCAAACTGATGTAAAAAAATCATATACATTATGTTCAATAAGATTCCTTTCCCAATTTTTGATTGCACGATCTAATAGCAATTTATACCAACTTCATATATACAAACTTACAATTCAATCTATGCTATCATATCCAACACTACAAAATAAGGTTCATGCATGTTTCATCTTAGCATGAAAACCTAAAGCAAGCCATACCAGAGATCCACTGCTTGCAGCTCTCCCTACCAGTACAACCAAGTAGTAAAACCTAGTGCATAATTCCAAATCAATTCCCATCACCTTTGCGAAGGAATTTTGAATTCAATGTTAAAGCAGACGAAGAAGAAGAGGAAGGACAAGAACCTACCAAAATCAGGGTTACGACTTCTTGTGGAGATTAAGGGTTGAGACAGCAAAAGCTTCAGTGAAATACCTTCGCAGGTCTGTGACAGTAGAGTAGTCGTCACTGGTTAGGGCGACAAAAGATACGAAAAGAAGAAGGGCACCAACTAGCTTCACCGCAGAATAGGGGTTAGGGCAGGCGACAATGTTCTTCACGATGGCCAGGAGGGGATGTGCTTCACCGCGGCTAGCTTCACGGAGAGAAGAGCACAACAGCCAGTGCCTGAGCCACTTGACTGTCTCTGAATAAAACCAGCAGCAGAAGAACAAAGGCTTGAACGCAGCAGCTAGGGCTTCAATTTGGAAATGGAATTTGCCTGATGCTGACTTTTAACTTGTCGATATCAAGACTGCGGAAGGGTTCGCAATAACAAGGATTAGATATCACATCAAATCAAATTATTTTACTAAAGTTAAACTCAAGGAATAAATGCTGGATGGAAACATATAATATAGCACAAATAAGATTTGCTATATCCTAATATAACGTATATAGTCAGTCTAGTAGAGGATCAACCTGGATTTAGACTTTTAGAAATTATTTAAGCAGGTTGTAGAATTTGAACCATCTGACTAAAACGAACTTGATGTCAGCTGATGCACAATATGAAGTATGGATTCATTGTTCCTTGACAATAATGTTATGTTGCAACTCATGAATAGCATTTTAGTTGAGACATTGGAGGGAGAGAACTCAGAGAAGAAGGTTGGTAGTAACAGAAAATTTAATTTGGAAATGATGTATGTTTCTAGTGACGAATGATGGGAGAGCACATTCAATACATTCACTTCATTCATTCATCAAGCTTAATTTAACGGGCCTCTTTGGGCACGGGTTGGGTAATTTGTAGGAAAAGACAACCTGGCTAATTCATTCACTTCATTCATTCATCAAGCTTAATTTTCCCCACTTCAGTTCAGTCCAGATTGAGGAAAATAAAATATTTCAAACTGATTTTAAAAAACATTACATTATGTTCAATAGTATTCCTTGCCTATTTTGTGATTGCTGGGAAGAGAGGAGTAGCAATAGTCTAACTAGCAATTTTTTTTTGCTGAAAACAGTCTTATATCAATTTATTACAAATTCAAATAGACCAACCTATAATTCAATCTACGCTATCAAATCCAACACCACAAAATTAGGTTCACATGTTTCATCTTAGCATTAGTACAGATAGCCATACTCGATATCCACTGCTTGCATCTCTCCCCACAACAGACGAGATATCAATCCCCTATTGTATTTAATATTTATTTATGTCAATACTAGATTACAAAAACACATAAACACAAAAGCCATTATTCTGTTCCTTTTATCAGGAATGAAGCTATCAATCAACTATTATAATTACCAAGTACCAACACCCTTGCCTTTAAATCCATATACAGCTATGAATAACTTAACCCTAAATTGCATCTTCAACATCATGAATTTAAGCAAAGCAACATTAACCAATCAATTTCAATGATAAGACTGTAACATGATCATCATCCCCACCATCATCCCCCGCAACGAAAACGAGAGAACCCGCTGGCTCTAACAAAACACGCAATTTTTCTGTTTCGTCGAATTTTAAAGCCAAATTAACCAATCAATCTCAAATTCCAGCTAATTAGATGCACATCGATATAGATCTAACAAACCCGCAGAGAAAACAAGAGAAACCGCTAGCTAACAGATTATACCTAGGCTCGCGGATACGTGGACCTCGACGGCTCAGAGACTCGTGGACCTGGGCTCGCAGGCTTGGAAAAAGAGAACCTGCTGGTGTTGCCTCGGAAACAGAGAATAAACTCACCGCCTGTGAAGAGGGTTGCGCGTCGGGTGGGCCTCGGTTCAGATTTCGAAAGAGGATAGGCGCAGAGATTCCGGAGAATGCGAACACGTAAAAATGGCTAATGTCAAACAGAAGGGATGAAGGAGAAAGAGATGGGTTAGTTTTTTTATTAAAAAAAGTCCGATTTAGTTTGGACCGTACTGAACCGAAACTAACACTTAAATTCTAGAAAATAAGAAACGAAGAAATTTGGTTCGGCTTCAGTTTAGTCGGTTCGGTTTGGACTAAACCGGTGAACAACACTAGAAGTAATATCAGAAATTTTGCCGGATAATCTTGAAAAATTGTAAAATTTGCGGATTCTTCGGAGATTTTTATAATGTTGCATCACATGTATATATGCTAGCTTAATTTAAAGAGGGTAGGAAAAGATGGCTAACCCAATAGCAAACGTCTTGTTCAATAAGTGGTATATTTGGTTCTAGTTCTTGATGACTCACGACCATCATAGGATTTGAGGGACTTGGAGAAGGTTTTGCGAGGACCTTTAGAGGTCAAGAGGACCATGAGCTTCTTGGATTACCCAAAGGAGCCACCTTCGTTCCGTTTCTACACCCACATAGGGTTATTTGCATGTTTATTATTAGTTTGTAAATTTTGCAGTATTTGTTAAAGATTCAGTGACTTTCTATTTTTAGACTTTCTTGTGACAACTTAAGTTTGAGGGGTCGAATTTAGTAGGTTCACTCACTTAAGTTCTAACATGGAAACTAGTTGCAACATTTTATCTTATACTTTTGAAACATTATCTTTATGCTTTATTAGAAGATATGATTAGCTTATGAGAAGCTCTAGGTCCGGTCTTGTGGCAACCACTTCTCTTAATTTGTTCAAGTTTTCAATAGTTTCCCTATTTATACTCTTGCTTCATTTAATAAAAATTAGATTAAAACTTAGGAACAACTTGGCATAGTTGTTCTTAAGTTATTTCAGTCCAAAAACTCTCCATTGCTACTACAATCAAGCATTCAGATATTCGTCTTGTTCGCATTCCACAATCAACACCATTGAACTCACAATTCTCTTGAAACCCTAATTGACGACAGCATGCGTTCCAAATTTGAGCATCGGTCCAACTTCTGATTTACTCGTGCGTTCTAGCTGAATTTTGGAGGAGTCAAATTAGACTCTTCAATCTTGATCCTAGAATTGGAATTTCCTAATTTGGAGTTCGGAGTTAAACGATATACTTCACCAAAGATAGGACTTCCAAAAGAATCCATTCGTTGTGTTCGACCGACGTTCTTCTTCAACAAGGCAACTTGGCATAGTTGTTCTTTATTGTTTCCGGTCCAAAAACATATCTTGTGTTCATCATTACAACCCTCAAATCATCCGAAGTGTTCGAATTCCATCTTGTGCAAACTGAAATCACAAAACCCTAATTTGTGGCAACTTTATCTAGTTGCGAACCTGAAAGTTGCAACGTGTTATAATCTTCATTACTCATGCATTTCTAGTGAATTTTGGAGGGATTAAACTAGATTCTTCAATTTTGATTATGGATTTGGAATCACCGGAATTGGACTTCTGTAAATCGAGAACCACTTCGCCAGAGACGGGACCAAATCTAGAGACAAGACGCTACATTTCCTTGGAGTTTTCTTGGAGATTCTTAGGATGAGGCACCATGTTTCACATCAAGTAATATCAGCTTTGTGGATTGAGTCAAGTAATTCTTGTTTATGCATGTTTCAATTCCATGATTTTCAACTTATTTCGTTTATTCCTATTGTTTTTCCCACAAAAATACACCAAAAACCACCAAAAAATTGTGCTTTCTGCGTTCTATAACAACCACCACCGGACCACCAGACCCCCACCACCTTGATCGGCGACCATCACCAACACCTTTTCCACACTCTCAAGTACAACATATCCAAAAACCAGCCCCAATGGACCACTAAAATCCATCATCGTCACCAACCCTAGTTTTTGTGCGCTAGAGTAGCTTGTGCGCCAAACCACCACAAAGATCCCACCTTTCTTAGGAGACAACCACCCCAACCACCACCACATCCCTTTCTCACCAGCATCACCTTAAGGCTGCCCCACCACAAGACCATAGGTAGACCAAGATGTGCGTCATTCCCTATTTGCCAAGACTACACTAAACCCTAACGACCACCTCTTGTCCTTGTCTTTCTTCTTCTTTTCCAGTCGTTTTTCCTTCAATATTTGCATGTTTGTTTTCTCTTTTATTCACCTATTTCGTGATTAAAAGTAAAAAAAAAACAGCTTGCTTGTTCTTGCTTGAACAACAAACTTTATAAAAAAAGGGATTTAAGAATTCGTCCAAAGGCCAAGAAAAGCTGAAAAGAAAGGGATTAGTAACCACGATTTCATCAAGGGTGATTGATTTTCTTACTTGCAAATATATTGACCCGTGGATTTTGTGAATTGCAAGTGATGCAAAGACTCGAACCTGCACACAATTGCTTTCTTGATCTAGCCATGCATATAAGCTTAGTTGCTATTTTTTTGCTTGTTGCACATTCTATCCCTCACGTGATTACTTGCTGCATACATCACGTTAATTTTCTTTTATTTGTGATACTTGTGAGTTGATTTGCTTGATTCTATCTTGATTTAGTGATTCTTGACTTGCCTTGCATAGTTGATCATCCTTAGGACATTTCAACATTGCTCTTCTTGTCTCTTGAACTTGATTTGCTTGCATCAATTTCTAACTATCTTAGTTTCCCTCTTGTTCCATTACTTACCTTCTTACCTCACCTTTCTTTGCAGAAATGTTTGAGGTTTGTGCATGCTAACAAGGCCCTTGCTTTGACAATTGAGGCAAGCTACTTGTTGTATTTCTTGTGCTCTGTCTAGTGAAGTTTACATGGATAAGAACAATACTCTCCTTGTGACTTGCCACACCGTCACCGTCCAAGAGGCTCTCGCCATGGATGAATGGGAGAACCTCTTCCATTCTAGGTGTGACGTGGGAGATGTAACTATGTCTCTCATCATCGACGGCAGTAGTTGTTGCAATTTGGTCAACCAAAAGGTGGTTGATCACCTCAAGTTGACCACGACACCCCATCCATAACCATATTTGTTGTAGTGCATCTCGGATAGCCAAGGCGACAACATGGTCACGATGCAATGCATGATCAAATTTAGCATTGGAAACTACCTAATGTGCGTAAGCACATGCCAGGATCCAAATCAGTACAAGGTGAAGGGCAACGAGACTTTGTTTAGCAAGGTCCCGACAAAATGCTCAGAGTTGATATGTTTTGTGTTTCTTTTTGGAAAGAGAAAGATATAACTCTTCTAGACGGTTCTAGACGAGTTTGGGATATAACTCTTCAAGTATGATCTTGAAGAGTTTGGGATAGACAACTCACAATCCTCGGATACAACTCATCAAGAAATATGAGAAGATATTGATTGACCATGGATGTAACGCACCAAGATCAAACAACCTTCTTTGGATATGACGCACCAAAGGGCGTCTTGGATATGACACACCAAAACAAGAACTTAAGCATTCTAGGATATGACACACCAAGAAGCCATCATTCACGTGAAGCTTGGAATTCAAACAAATCTGTTTTATCTCAATTCAAGCTTACCTTACAAATGATGGGAAACATGCCTTAAATAGGCTACAAAAGTGAATTAAAGAAAATGTTAGAAAATGCTAATATTCTAGCACTAACTCTACCCACTAACTAATCCACTAACTTAGCTAATTTAATTTATAAAGAAAATGTTATTAATCTAGCATTACTTTACCCACTAACTTAGCTAATTTAATTGATTTCTAAATTAAATAAATAACTAGAAACACTTAAAGTAACTTCAACTTCAGCCTTCTCGTCTTATGCACGAACCGAGCCATTGATGGGATCCATATTCACATCATCCTCTCCTCCTTTGAGAGGATTCGACCTCGAATCTTCATTGTCTTGTGCAAGGAAAGGCTTCGAAGTTCCTTCTTCAGTTCGGCCATCAGTTTCCAGAAAACAGGTCTGTCTTCAAATGGATCGTTCTCTCTCGTCCGGAATCGGAATTGAGTGATTCCAAAGCCCAGAGTTAGATCTTGAAGTCTAGTTTATTCCCGAAAAATTTGAGAATTTTCTGGGTGGGGAATCAAAAGATATGCCTGTTTTACTGAGATGCTGTTGAAAGATCCGGGATGGAAATCTTGGCTGGCTTTCTCTTGCTTCAATGACTTGGCTCTTGCTTCGACGCACCGATGAGGGTTCCTTCGCCTTGAATGGCTCTGATACCACATGTTATGATCAAGGATCGGGATGGCCACAGTGCAAGAATTGCTCGACAAGGCGCCTCGGAACTCAAGAACGCAGGACAGCAACCCCCAGCAGAATTCCAGAATTTGATCTAACTTCAGTGGGGTCGTTCTCCTTGATCCGAACTCCGAATTGGGCGATTCCGGCGACAGTAGATAGATATGGAAGTCTAGTTTCTGTCCTCCAATTTTCAGAATTTTCTGGGCGGTGGATCAAAAGATATGATTTTTCTACCGAAGGGTCGCTGGTAGTTCCGGGGAGGAAGTTCAGCAAACTGACGGTTGATGATGGATGGAATCGATTGTGATGGGTGATGGAAGTGAGGATAAGCAATCTCCTTATGGCTAGATTTGACACACTAGTCACAAGAGAAAGACCTAGGGAGATTCGAGATACAACACACTCAAATCTCTCAAGGGAAGAACTTGATATCACACACAAGTTTGATGAACAAGAAGAAAACTCTAAAACTGAAATATTCTGATTCTGGATTTAATTCAAAGTTCTGAACAATGAGCCAAAAGTTTTCCTAATAACCTAGCAATACGGTTACTAAAGAGAAATTAAAGAAAATGCTAATAATTAACCCACTAATCCTAAAACGTGCCCACTAATCAAAACACCAATTAATGGACATTCAGGGAATTAAAATATTGTCTAATAATGTTTAAAAACCCCAGCAATAAATCGGAAATAACATCAGTCTTCAAATATTCTTCACGTGGGCTTTTAACCCGGATGGAGGGCCTAGCCGGGTTCTCTGGTGATAGCATCGGCTTTATAACCCGGATTTGAGTGGTCTCCGGGTTCTTTAGCTTCTTTACAGCCCGGATCTGAATTGGGCCCATGTTTTCTGGTGGTGTCCGAGGCAATGTCACGGTCTTGGCCTAGCTTCCCGTCTTGGCTTGAATCATCTTCTATGTTTGAAGGATCTTCTTGCTTGGCCAAGTCTTGATGGGCCATATTCATATCATCCTCCCTCCCTTGAAAGGGATTCGACCTCGAATCCAGCTCGTCAAGGTCTTTATCTCCTTCCAAGCAAGGACTTTCCTTATGTGGAGCGCCTTCCTCTCCAGGCTCAAATGGGACCATCCCGAACTCCAGCTTTGAGCCCTTGATGTGCTTGCCTTCTTGACCTACAATAAGACCACTAGAAGCTCTATGCAACACCACATCCTTCACATTAATAGGGTTAGCCGTATAAAACGTAGTGAAAGAGGAAGGGCATGCAACAAGTGAAGGTATTAAAGGTTTAACCAAGAGCATATGATGCGAAGCACCACCTTTGTTTCCAATCGCCATCTTCTTACCTTGGCTTTGCTCTATGGGTTGGTTGGCCTTTCTTTGCTCTCTAGCCACATGGTCAGCCATGATTTCGTGTGGCATCATAGGGTGTAGAGTGATGCTCTTACCATTCATGATAAAAGAATACTCATTTGTCACCCCTTGATGGATGACACCCCTATCGAATTGCCATGGCCGGCCTAGGAGAAGGTGACATGCGGTCATGGGCAAAACATCACACACAACCTCATCCACATATTCTCCTATGGAAAACTGAATGGTGGCTTGGTCATTGACCTTAAGGGGGTGTTGGAGTTCAACCAACAAAGTGTGTAGGGTTGCGGGTGAGAAGTGGTCAATAGATTGAATCTACTCACCACTTCTTGATCAATTAAGTTGCAACAAGAGCCACCATCAATGATGACACTACACACCTTTCCCTTAATGGTACACCTAGTGTGAAAGAGAGTCTCACGTTGACTAGGTGTATTAGGACTTTCCGAGATGGTTAGTGCTCTTTTGACCAAAAAACACTCACCCTCGGCGGCCACAACATGTAACTCCTCTAAGCCATCCTCATTCTTAACAAGTTCTTCTTCCCATTCATCTTCGGACTCAATGTCCTCTATAGTGTTGAGAAGAACTTGCCTTTTTGAGGGGCAATCTTTGGCAAAATGGCCATGACCGAGACACTTAAAACACTTAAGATCCCTAGCTCGGATCTCCCCCTCCTTTCGTTGGGTTTGATCCGAATTAGGAGCCTCTCTTCTAGGGTGACTTGAGTTATCACCCCTAGTGGGTTCTAAGCGTCTTGGCATAGGTTGTGGTCCCTTGGAACCACTCGATGCATTTTGCCAAGGCCGTGAGCTTTGAGCTTGGGGACGCTTTGAATGAAGTGCCTTATATATACGATTAGTATAATGAAGCACTTCTTCCATAGGAGTCCCTCTAGAAAAGTGTTGCTTGCTCACTATGGCTCGGAGCTCGGGACTAAGGTTGTTAATGAACTTAGAAATAAGATACCCCTCGGGAACCCTAAGTCTAGACCTAAAGACCAAGGTCTTTAGCTCCATATAGAATTCATCCGGAGTCTTATTCCCTTGCTCTAACAACTCCAACCTCTCATGCACCCTATCCGAAAAGTCTTCCGGAATAAACCTATCTCGAAGGGCTTGCTTGAGAGCTTGCCAAGTGGTGATTTGAGGGTGTCCGAGGTACTCTCGTTCCTCTTTGTCCCCAAGCCACCATTGGTAAGCAAATCCTTCAAACTTAATGGTCGCTATAGCTAGTTGAAGTTACTTTAAGTGTTTCTAGTTATTTATTTAATTTAGAAATCAATTAAATTAGCTAAGTTAGTGGGTAAAGTAATGCTAGATTAATAGCATTTTCTTTATTAATTAAATTAGCAATTAAACAACCTTCTTTGGATATGACCATGGATGTAACGCACCAAGATCAAACAACCTTCTTTGGATATGACGCACCAAAGGGCGTCTTGGATATGACACACCAAAACAAGAACTTAAGCATTTTAGGATATGACACACCAAGAAGCCATCATTCACGTGAAGCTTGGAATTCAAACAAATCTGTTTTATCTCAATTCAAGCTTACCTTACAAATGATGGGAAACATGCCTTAAATAGGCTACAAAAGTGAATTAAAGAAAATGCTAGAAAATGCTAATATTCTAGCACTAACTCTACCCACTAAGTAATCCACTAACTTAGCTAATTTAATTAATAAAGAAAATGCTATTAATCTAGCATTACTTTACCCACTAACTTAGCTAATTTAATTGATTTCTAAATTAAATAAATAACTAGAAACACTTAAAGTAACTTCAACTTCAGCCTTCTCGTCTTATGCACGAACCGAGCCATTGATGGGATCCATATTCACATCACTACCCTGACGAGGTTCTTTGTGATGTCATTCCCATGGAGTATACACACATTCTCCTTGGGCTCCCTTGGCAATTCGATGAAAGGGTGCTTCACGATTGTTTCTTGAATCGGTACATCTTCAAACACAACGGGGGGAAGTTTACTCTAATCCCACTTACTCCCCAAGAGGTTCAAGAGGCTCAAACCTATCGTGGGAGGGAAGTGGCCCAGAAGGCGGCCAATGAGGCCAAGGCTGCAACAGCGTGCCCTGCAAACTCCACGACCGCGCCAACACCAAACGTCGCACGCAATGAGGAGGCCATCTCGGAAAAGCCCCACACATCGACCAAGGATGCTGATATAGGGCCTACGAAACCTCATTTGGGTCCTAAAGGATCCCAACCCAGACCGCCTTGGTCCCATTCAAGGGAAATTGTGAGAAACACACTCCTATGGGTTCTTCATTACATTGTTATGACACTATTACCTTAACCACTTACCCCAAGTGTTGGGAATATATCTTGCCTTGTGTGCGCTTGGTGTCTTGTAGGTCCATTTCTTACGCACCCGAGCAGCCCCTATTCTCTTTAGCGTGTCACCACCATCCCAACTCGGCTTGGCCTTGGACGCTTCAGCCTTTGCCTTGGAAGGAGACTTTGGCGTCTGAGGAAGTGCCAACCTTGGAGCACTGCAACCCCTTGGCGTCGCGCTCAATATCGCACACACCGCACACGGCCAAGAGTCGCCCTAGTGTGCTTTTGGTTACAAAAGCCATAGTGTATCTTTACTTGAAGAAGGAGAGCATGTTGTCGCTGCAATTGCCATGGAAAGAGACTTGGCGGCTCTAGCGCCACCTGACTCTGCCTACCACCACATTTTGGGGCCTTACTCCCTACCGCACACTACCTTTGCCCCAACGGCTCATACTTGACGACTTTGGTACAAGGACGACGTGCAATGGTTGCACAATAAGGAGACAAGACATTCACCTACAGGGAAATGCAAGCTTGATCTCAGTGAAGCGAGTCCTTGGCGTGGAATGAAGAAGATTATGGCCTTTGATTACCACATGCATGTGTTTGTCACAATTCAGGTTGCTTCCTTAACATTTTCACCTAGTTATTCCATTACTCTTTCCTACGAGGGACTTGTCAAATCGGGGACAATTCGAGGCCAAGTGGCGAGAGTGATGACTCACGGCCAACATGGGATTGGGACTTGGAGAAGGTGATTTGAGGGCCTTTAGAGGTCAAGAGGACCATGAGCTTCTTAGAGGAACCAAAGGAGCCAACTTAGGTACGTTTTCTACACCCACATGCAAGGGTTGTTTGCATGCTTATCATTAGTTTGTTAAAGTTTCAGTATTTGTTAAAGTTTCAGTGACTTTCGATTTTAGACTTTCGTGTGACAACTTAAGTTTCAAGGGCCGAATTTAGTAGGTTCAGTCACTTAAGTAGTAACATTGAAATTAGTTGCACCTTTTTATGTTATACTTTTGAAATATTATCTTTATGCTTTATTAGAAGATAGGATTATCTTAGGAAAACCTTTAGGTCATGTCTTGTGAAAGCCACTTCTCCCTGTTCAAGTTTTCCATAGTTTGCTACATTTAATAAAAAATAGATTGAAATTTAGGAGAAACTTGGCATGGTTGTTTTTAAGTAATTTCAGTCCAAAAACTCTCCATTGCTGCTGCATTCAAGTATTCAAACATTCATCTTGTTCGTATTCCACAATCAACACCATCGAACTCACAATTCTCTTGAAACCCTAATTGATGACATCTCACGTTCAAAATTTGAGCATCGGTCCAACTTTTGATTTACTTGTGCATTCTGGCTGAATTTTGGAGGCGTCAAACTAGATTCTTCAATATTAATCCTCGAATTAGAATCACCCAATTTGGAGTTTTTGATAAAAAAAGATTTACTTCTCCGAGACCTCCAAAAAAATCCATTCACTGTGTTCGAGACTCGTTCTTCTTCAACAAGGAAAGTGGATCCATGCACATCAGTTCTATTTTGTCATCCTTGTTTGTCAAACTCCTAATTTCGTTTAGTTTTGCTTGGTTTTATCTCCTTAGCTTTTGTTCATTTTTTGATAGCTTGGTGTATCAAGTTACTATGAAACTTTGCAAATTTGAACTTTTTTATTAGAATAAATGATTGTCCTTGTGTAGATTCATATATTACTATACATGAGTGCCATTTGTAGAATCGTTTGACTAGTAGAAAAAGTGAATTTGATGTTAAGATTGTTAATCTTACTAAGTTGTGTTGAATATCTTGTAACCCCCCATTGAGATTAAGCTCTATGAAGTAATAAGAAATCCCTTTGTTACTGTTTTTGATAAAGCTCTACTTAGTGAACGAGAAGTTGCAAAAATAATTTGTTGTCAAACCAATGAACCCTATATTTTGCTCTTGATTTAGGGTTATTTATCAATATTAAGCTATTGTAGATGAAAAACTATACATGAAACTTGAGAGTTTTTTTGTTAGCTTGTTACCTCAAATGGTAGAGCAATGCGCTCATGCACAATGATGTGGTTTGAATTCCATATAGGCTTATTATGTCTGAAAACATTTGGTATTTTGCATCATGGTAAACTACAATAATGAAGGTTTTTATTTGCTCCTTACTTGCTACTTGTATAATTTCTTTTTATTGTACTAATCCTATTCAATTCTGAAAGCATTTGGTATTTTGCATTATTGTAAACTGCAATAATGAAGGTTCCCATTTGCTCCTTACTTGCTACTTGTATCATTGTCTTTTTATTATACTAATCATATTCAAATGTTGGTAGCCTATATGGGATTCAAACCCACGTTTATGTATATTGAATACATTGCTCTACCATTTGAGCTAATATGCTAAAATGTTATATATATATATGTTCATATTGTGGTCATTTTGTTCAACTTGTAGTTAATTAAACCAGGTAAATAGTAGGTAAGGATATATAAATTAGTAGTTGCATCAAGGGTACAAAACCAAAGCTCACTGCTACTAGATGATGTTGCTAACATATCTATATATGTACACACTAAAGTAGAAGCATATTTCCTACGTGTCAAGTCCATGTTCAATTCATATATGTGTCGGTACCACGTTCAACTCGCCTATGTGTCGGCCTCTGAGCTATGTCACCTCATCCAACCCACCCAAAATATTATAATAATAAATCCTTAATTATTATATTAAATAAGAATATAATATCTAATAGTTTTGATAATTTCGTATAATCATAATAATTTCGATAATTTCGGATATCTTCCTTTTTGGTAAAAAGAATATTATCTATATCTATCTCTAATAATAATTATTATTATATATTAACTAAGAAGATAATATCTAATAATCATAATAACAATAATGATTTCGTTAATTTCGTATATCTTTCTTTTTTGGAAAAAATAAGATAATTTTTATATATTTATCTCTAATAATAATAAGGGGTTTGATCAGGTGAGAATGATTATTACTATGTAAAATGAGAATGACGCACACATAGGTAAAAACTTACGCACATATAGGCAAAAACTTATGCACTTTAGAAACTCATGCACATATAAGCAAAAGTTTATGCACTTTAGAGTGTGCACAAGTTCTTGCTTGCATCTGCATAAGTTTTTTATTGTGTGATAGTGAATTTATACACATTTGAAAAGTGCATAAATATTTGCTTATATGTGCATGAGTTTTAAAAATGCATAAGTTTTTGTCTATATGTGCGTAAGTTTTTGCTTGTATGTGCATTATTTTTATTTTACACGGTAATAATCATTCTCACGTGATCAATACCCTAATAATAATAATAATAATAATAATAAATTATAGTACGATATCTACCTAATAAAAATAGCTTCCTTATCTTGAGTTCTAATAAAAATATCTACCTACGTCTATGTAAGAATTTTACAAAAGTAATTATTTATATAATGGATTTGGTATGATTTTGGTGGTATGTCACGTTTTCTAAAAATTTGTGTTGATCTTTATCCTTTTAACATATTTTTAATAATTTAAATTATACTAAGTACTAATCAACCACTTATAAAGGTATTCATGAAAATTAAATATTTACATAAATATCGTTTAATTTCCAAAATCTTAAAAAAATTATAACAACTTTTATAAACCAATAAGTAAGTGAGTAAACCTGATCACAACAACTAAATTTCAATTTCAATTTCAAATATATAGGAAATTGTGAAGGACTGATGTGTTCATTACGAGATATCAATTAACAAATACAATATTTCAAAAAAAAATATTTTTTGTTGATAAGCTTTTGTGAATTGTTTTTAATGGAGATAATAAAAAAATACTTGGTTGTAATTTATTTATAGATAATTAATGAAAAATAGAAGGTTTTGTATAACAAAAGAGTTTGTGTTGTAATATTGGTGAGATTTCAATCTCAAGAAACTAAAGTGTAAACTCAATATGAAATAGGAGAGGTAGAGAGAAGAAAGAAAATATGAACAAAGTATTGTGTTTCTTCCATATACTTATTTCTTGACATATGCCTATATTTATAGGCTAAGGGATGAACAATGTTACAAGACTACACTTAAATAGAAGAATAAATAGCCTAGATAACATATAGCTACTAAATGAGTCAAATAGTAACTTGAGGGAAACTTTAAGCATAGTGAACATCCAACCATTTATCTAAGGTATTTACAAACTCTCCATTTTGATGTACACCTTGTAGTTTACATATTGTCTCGTTAAAATCCCTTGGGTGGATAAACCCTTAGGACAAAAACCAATGCTAGAGAAAAGAGTATAATTAAATGCTCAAACTACAGGTCGAGACTGTATTTAGTATTTTAAATCGTCTATCACATATCTGTTATGATGCGGGAGCATCCGAGGCTTCACCCAAGTGGCACACAAAGAAATATGGTTCACTCACAAGGGTTCGAGCCAAGCCATTGAGGAAGGAGATGGTCCACTCACAAAGGGCTCGGGCCAAGCATATGCACGAGGAACTCGAGAACTTGGCAAACCTTCGCGTCTCAAGGGAGCCCACCCTCGTCGAGTACTTCACGGAACCAATACCAAGGACCTTGGTGACATTCTGAGCCGAGCCAAGCGCGGGAGAATGGCAACCACAAGAGTTGAAGCCCAAGGTCCTGACTCGGCCCACCAAACTCGGCCGAGTTGTGCTTAGTGATGGCGACCTCTCAGCAAAACTGTCATATCTTCTGATTCCCAACTCCGATCACGCTCAAATTTTGAGGAGTGAAACTAGACTTCAAGATCTATCTATGGGAGTTGGAATCACTCCATTCCGATCAAGGACGAGAGAGAACGGACCTTCTGAAGTTAGGCCAGAAGTTGAGCCTCCTGACTCGGCCCACAACTCGGCCGGGTCCAGGCCGAGTTGTTCTCAGTGAACCACGTCGAGCCAAACTCGGCCCACAACTCGGTCGGGTCTTGGACCGAGTTTCTCCCAGTTTAGCTCCTTTTGTCTCGTTTCTTGTTGGGCTTTTATGGGCCGACCCCTTTGGCTATTTAAGACCTTTGTGTTTCTTTGTAACTAAGTTTTCCCCAGTTATGAACCTTAGCTTTATGCATTATGAAGATTGAGAGCTCCATGTGAGTGTTTTCTCAAAGTTGATTCAAACTTGCTAGGTTGCTCTTGCGTTGTGTCAATTTCGTCTATGATCTTGGTGCTCCAAGGCTTCACTCGCCTCCTTCTCTTGCTCTTTGGACACGTCCATCGTTGTGGGAGATTGTAGAAGGAAAGGTCGTTTGTGCACATTGGTTTGGTTATTGGCGACATTGTTTGCCAAGGGTCTCTCCATTGCATCTTTCGGTTGTTCCTATATCCTTGTTTATTTCTTTGTTTCCTATCATTTGCTAACTTGTTCTCTTGTGTTTTCTCTTGTTTCCACCTCCATCTTCCATACGAGTCTCTTGGCGTCTAGATCGGGCCACTCGCGGCTAATCCCCGCATCAAATTGGTATCAGAGCTTGTATCGAATCAACAAGAGAGTGAGTGATCAAACACACGAGTGATCAAACACTGACCCAAAAAGGCATGCAAAAAGTGTCTTTTCCCCCACTTGCTACCTAGGACATCATTACCCCAAAAAAGTGAACTAGAAGCAAGATATCCTTTATTTTTTTCTTGTTTATTTGTAACTGCACGTTTTTTTTTTATTTGAAAAAAAAAAAAAAAAAGAATATCAGAAAAGGAAGGAAAAAGAAAAGCAAAAGCCAAAAACAAAAAAAAGAGAAAACAAAAAAATAAACAAGAGAAAACACAAGAGAACAAGTTAGCAAATGATAGGAAACAAAGAAATAAACAAGGATATAGGAACAACCGAGAGATGCAATGGAGAGACCCTTGGAAAACAATGTCGCCAATAACCAAACCAATGTGCACAAATGACCTTTCCTTCTACAATCTCCCACAACGATGGACGTGTCCAAAGAGCAAGAGAAGGAGGCGAGTGAAGCCTTGGAGCACCAAGATCATAGACGAAATTAACACAACGCAAGAGCAACCTAGCAAGTTTGAATCAACTTTGAGAAATACTCTCATGGAGCTCTCAATCTTCATAATGCATAAAGCAAAGGTTCATAACTGGGGAAAAACTGAGTTACAAAGAAAGCTAAAGGTCTTAAATAGCCAAAGGGGTCGGCCCATAAAAGCCCAACAAGAAACGAGACAAAAGGAGCTAAACTGGGAGAAACTCGGTCCAAGACCCGACCGAGTTATGGGCCGAGTTTGGCTCGACATGGTTCACTGAGAACAACTCGGCCTGGACCCGGCCGAGTTGTGGGCCGAGTCAGGAGGCTCAACTTCTGGCCTAACTTTAGAAGGTCCGTTCTCTCTCGTCCTTGATCGGAATGGAGTGATTCCAACTTCCAGAGATAGATCTTGAAGTCTAGTTTCACTCCTCAAAATTTGAGCGTGATCGGAGTTGGGAATCAGAAGATATGACAGTTTTGCTGAGAGGTCGCCATCACTAAGCACAAGGAACTCGAGAACTTGGCAAACCTTCGCGTCTCAAGGGAGCCCACCCTCGTCGAGTACTTCACGGAACCAATACCAAGGACCTTGGTGACATTCTGAGCCGAGCCAAGCACGGGAGAATGGCAACCACAAGAGTTGAAGCCCAAGGTCCTGACTCGGCCTACCAAACTCGGCCGAGTTGTGCTTAGTGATGGCGACCTCTCAGCAAAACTGTCATATCTTCTGATTCCCAACTCCGATCACGCATCAAATTGGTATCAGAGCCATCTCGACGCCGAGCCACCACCACTCAGCCGAACCACCCTCAAGGTGTTCTTCTTTGAGTCTTCTTTTCCATTTTCTTTTGTTCTTCATTGTTCATCTTGTTTTTCATGTTCATCTTGTTCTTCATGTTCTTCATGCTTGTTGTGCTTAGATTGTGATTACTTGTGCTTGTGCATGCATGAACTTGTTGCTTCTTTGTTGCCACCACAAAACCCCATCACCACCACCTTCCACCACCACCAAACACCCCCCACTCAGCTTCCAAAATTCACCCCCCAACCCCACCAAAACCCAGCTGCAACACCCCTCAAAGACCCCATCCGAAATCCCCCATAAACAACCCCAAAACCCAGCCATCATTAGCCCTAAAACCCACCTACATCCTAGCCCCAAAACCCAGCTATTTTCTGCCCCAAAGGTCTATCATTTCAGCCCCAAAAGGCTTGCAAAAACTGACCCAAAAAGGCATGCAAAAAGTGCCTTTTCCCCCACTTGCTACCTAGGACATCATTACCCCAAAAAAGTGAACTAGAAGCAAGATATCCTTTATTTTTTTCTTATTTATTTGTAACTGCACTTTTTTTTTTATTTGGAAAAAAAAAAGAATATCAGAAAAGGAAGGAAAAAGAAAAGCAAAAGCCAAAAAGAAAAGAAAAGAAAAGAGAAAGGCTTGTTCTTGTTTTATTTCTTGTTCTAGTTTACATTGTTGCACTTAATTTTGTCCTTCTCAAGGCAACCTTACATTCCAAAGCTTGTATCGAATCAACAAGAGAGTGAGTGATCAAACACACGAGTGATCAAACACTTGTGAGGATTGTTTTGTTTTCACTAACCCTAAAATGTTTCTTGGAGTTTGTTGATCATGTATTATGTAGGAAGCCCATCACATGGAAGGCTCGGTGCCAAGCCACCCGAGCACGAGATGCACCGAGGAATCCCAAGGCGTTCCTATCATGAGGAGCCAAGGCGAGCATATGAAAATGAAGAATGGGAGCAAGTGCCACATCTAGGCTTCCAAAGAAGGAGAGCCCGAGAGCAAGAGCAAGATGGTATTTGCAATACCATGGTGAGAATCCCATCTTTTGGAAGCGAAAGTGAACCATATGTGTACATGGAATGGGAGATCAAGGTGGAACAAATATGGAGTTGTCATAACTTTTCCGAGCATAAAAAGGTACAACTCGCCGCCCTTGAATTCCATGATTATGCACTAACATGGTGGAAAAATCTTGTGACACAAAGGAGAAGAGCCTTAGAAGCACCCTTGACAACTTGGACTCAAATGAAGGCCTTGATGAGATATCGCTTTGTGCCTCAACATCTCATCCATGTTAGGCAAGAGAAGTTGAGACAAAGATCAATGTGTGCCAAAAAGACTCACAATGCTAGGCAAGTTGCAAGAGTTAGAGCAAGTGTAATCCAAGATGAAGAGACAACCATGGCTGGAAACCAAGGAGGAAGAGGTTATAGTGGCCATCCAAGCTCTTGGACAAGTGATAGCCAAACCCGAGGCTATCAACCATATGGCCATGACTCCCTACAAGGAAGGGACAAGAGAACCTTCTCAAGTCCTCATGTGGAGCCAATGAGTAGTGCTCAACCAAGCTACTCCACGTCAAGCCTAAGGCCCCTAACCGTTGTTCCTAATGCCCCACGAACACCATCGGAGGAACTATCGGACATGCTTAAGGAAATATCGGCCAACCTTGATCGCTTGGCCAAAAAGATGATGCCATTAGAGGCAAAAGTAACCGAGAAGGTTCTTGCTATTGAACCAATGGCCAAAGGAGAGGAGATTGAGCCAAAGGAAAAACAAGAGGACGTTGTAGAAACATCTCCTTCACCTACAAGGGTCAAGCATCGATTGCCCATCATTGTGCGTAGCTCATTCAAATCCTTGGCTACTCCATGGATGGACCGGACTCACATGGTTCCTTCAAGCTTACCTTTCCTACCCCATGAAGAGGTTGAAGCCAAGAAATCAATTCTCAAACAAGAGAAAAAGGATGTGCCAATGGAGACTAATGCAAGGGAAGTACCTCTTATCTTCACCTTTCCAATTCCATCTCTTGAGTTTGCAAATGAGCATGTCATTCCATATAGGACAATACACATGGAAAAATCAGTCCTTGCATGTAGAACTAGGTACTCAAGCATACATCAATTTTCTTTAGCACAATACATGTCTTGTGGAATGCATCTTGTTCATAATATGATCCTTATGTCCATATATGTGTGTTATATTGATCCTTGCATCACTAAGCATGTACATAGGTCTAGGAAGAAGAGTGGAATAATGTGTGCATGTTTGTTTGGATATCATATAGTCATTGGAAGATTTGTGCTTACATTATTACAATTGTGTGAACATGATAGAGGACCTCATTTTGCCAATGTTGAAATGACCAAGTCCTCTAAGAAAGATGAATTCATTGCATGCCTTAAACTCCATAATGCATCTTATGTGACTAACCCTTATATTGACCAAGTTGTGGAGTTGCATGGAGTTTCTAGTGCTTTGATTTCAGGACAAGAAGTGAAGTGTGTGCTCTACTCAAAGTTGGAGTCCGGAGAAGTGCCCTTTGAACCAGGAGATCAAGACGTCTCACATGTGGCTGATTTGGTTCATTCCTTGGTGGAGTGCATTCGGGAATTGCATGAGCGCACAAGGAACAAACTTCATGCCAAGGCGGAGCACAATGCAGTCAAGGCCAACAAAGAGCGCCGCCGCTTGGTGTTTCACCCCGGAGAGGAGATGTGCCTTCCAAGAGGCGTCAATCCAAGCTTTCCCAAAAGGCGAAGTACAAGGCATACAAGCTTAGATTCGAGGTCGAATCTTTTCCAAGAAGGGGAGAATGATGCGGGAGCATCCGAGGCTTCACCCAAGTGGCACACAAAGAAATATGGTTCACTCACAAGGGTTCGAGCCAAGCCATTGAGGAAGGAGATGGTCCACTCACAAAGGGCTCGGGCCAAGCGTATGCACGAGGAACTCGAGAACTTGGCAAACCTTCGCGTCTCAAGGGAGCCCACCCTCGTCGAGTACTTCACGGAACCAATACCAAGGACCTTGGTGACATTCCGAGCCGAGCCAAGCGCGGGAGAATGTCAACCACAAGAGTTGAAGCCCAAGGTCCTGAGTCGGCCCACCAAACTCGGCCGAGTTGTGCTTAGTGATGGCGACCTCTCAGCAAAACTGTCATATCTTCTGATTCCCAACTCCGATCACGCTCAAATTTTGAGGAGTGAAACTAGACTTCAAGATCTATCTCTGGGAGTTGGAATGTAACACCCCCAAATTTAACCCCATTTGAAAGCGCTACTGCCGATGACCCCGGACGTAAACCCCGAAGTCACCCCAGGCTTTTCCGATGTCATAACTGACTTAAAACACAGTTACAATACTAAAATCATAACTTTTATTAAACCACATGGTCGCGGAATTACACGATTCCTAAAACGACCCAATTTCATCAGAAATACAAAATAGCACAACGGCAATCTTTTAAATACAAAGCGACAAAACAACTTGTCGAAAATAAAACACCATCCATCCTCATAGTCGCTCTAGCCTCCTCCGATCTGCATGTGCCGAAACGGACGGACGACACCCCCATGACGTTACCGATAAATAAAATACAAGAGTTAGTCTAATGAATAGACTAAGCAAGGGCTTCACCAATAATTCACACAAACACATCACAAGCAGTTCCACATATCACAAATCACATCATAAGCAGTTCCACATATCACAAATCACATCACAATCTCAAGTCACATGATTACAGTATATCTCTTATATTAGCGTTGATTCTAGCAGAATATACAACCTAATATAATATCAGATTTTAATTATCTCAAATTAATTAAAAACCACTTGCCTGGAAAGACGAGCTCAAACAAAGCTTAAGAACGGGTTCCTGAATCCAAAACGGGGACAGATCTGGAATAAAAATCCCTCAAAGTCAAACCACAAGACACACTCTCGGACAACCAATACCGCGATCGCGGCGAGTCACGGCCAGTCACGGTTCATCAACAGTGGCAAAGCTTCGACAGCTTCCATGGCGGGAGAAAAATACCCACCTCGATTCAAGCTTCGTCTTGCATTCGAATTGATCACAAAGCACCTCTAAGCTTCACCTAACACCTTGGCAACCTTCTCCAACCCACGAAGCCTCTCGATTCAAGCCCAAAACCGAGCTCACAGCTCGAGCATCAATGGCGAAACAGGGGAAAACAGAGGAGAAAGAGAGAAGAATAAGAGAGAAAGAAAGGGTTCGGTCTTCACCTCCTTTTATAGCCCAATCCGAGCTTCATCTGAGGGAACAAGGGAGGGGACAAGGCAAAGGAGCCACTTGGCCTGCCCAAAAACAGAGAAAACAGAGGCGCTATAGTAACCGCCTCGCGAGGAAGACGACATTGCCTAGCAAAAGGCATTACCGCGATCGCGGCCGGTCGCGGTGGATCACGGCAGATCGCGTCAGGTCGCGGTGAGTCGCGGTTTTAAGCCGACTTCGCTAATACTTATCCGAACTCAACTTGGGTTAATTTCTTAACTCCGGGTTAAATATATTCGTGCATCATCTAGCACAAACATCTCAAGCAATCACCTCGCACAATTACCGTGCACAAATATCTTATATAAATACCGTGCACAAATATCTTATATAAATATCTTGCACAAATACTTTACATAATTATCCTGCATATATTTGTGACACTCCAGGCCAAGCTAACACAGCTACCAAGCCACCACCCATCTTACATGATGCCGGTGCCGGTACTGGTGCCCGCCTGAGTCCACAATTATCCTACACGAATATCTTATATAAATATTTTACAACAATATCTTATATAATTATTTTGCAACAATATCTCATATAATTATTTTGCAACAATAACTCATACGAGTAAAGCTTAAAAATACACTTAAAAATTACGGGGTGTTACATTACTACCCCCTTATTTTAAGTTTCGACCCCGAAACTTGCACTATGCCAAAGAGGATTCCGCCTCACTAACAAACTTATTATCCGAACTTAATATCCTTAATCATAACCGACCTTATGCCATCTCTAACTTAAATCCTTTAAGATTCCTTAACTTGCTCATCATAATCATAACATCTCATTTCTACGTTCCTCAAAACGAATCACAAACGATACTACTCCTATTTCCTCAAAGAGAGTGATACCACAAGTCTTATAACCTCAAAGCATAACAAGGAAACTGGGAACTCAAGTCTCACTAGAGATTCACCTTAACAGACTCAAGAGAAGAGGCACGACTATGAACGGTGTAACTTTTTCACTTTTGAAAATTTCGAGCCTTCGCAAATATTTCAAACAAGTGAAAATATTCCAACGAATGAAAATATTTCAAACCGGTTTGTAACACCCCCAAGCCTAGCTACCCCAGCAACCAAGCCACCCAGCCATCTTACATGATGCCGGTGCCGGCACTGGTACCGCCGGTGAGTTCACAAGAACCGTTCGAAAATATTTTCAAACAAAACGAGCCTACGAAATCCCAAACCCGTTTTAAAAACTTTCGGCTCTGATACCATTTCTGTAACAGAGCCTACGAAAACTGTTTAGCTCTGATACCATTTCTGTAACACCCCCAAATTTAACCCCATTTGAAAGCGCTACTGCCGATGACCCCGGACGTAAACCCCGAAGTCATCCCAGGCTTTTCCGACGTCATAACTGACTTAAAACACAGTTACAATACTAAAATCATAACTTTTATTAAACCACATGGTCGCGGAATTACACGATTCCTAAAACGACCCAATTTCATCAGAAATACAAAATAGCACAGCGGAAATCTTTTAAATACAAAGCGACAAAACAACTTGTCGAAAACAAAACACCGTCCATCCTCATAGTCGCTCTAGCCTCCTCCGATCTGCATGTGCCGAAACGGACGGACGACACCCCCATGACGTTACCGATAAATAAAATACAAGAGTTAGTCTAATGAATATACTAAGCAAGGGCTTCACCAATAATTCACACAAACACATCACAAGCAGTTCCACATATCACAAATCACATCATAAGCAGTTCCACATATCATAAATCACATCACAATCTCAAGTCACATGATTACAGTATATCTCTTATATTAGCGTTGATTCTAGCAGAATATACAACCTAATATAATATCAGATTTTAATTATCTCAAATTAATTAAAAACCACTTGCCTGGAAAGACGAGTTCAAACAAAGCTTAAGAACGGGTTCCTGAATCCAAAACGAGGACAGATCTGGAATAAAAATCCCTCAAAGTCAAACCACAAGACACACTCTCGGACAGCCAATACCCCGATCGCGGCGAGTCGCGGCCAGTCGCGGTTCATCAACAGTGGCAAAGCTTCGACAGCTTCCATGGCAGGAGAAAAATACCCACCTCGATTCAAGCTTCGTCTTGCATTCGAATTGATCACAAAGCACCTCTAAGCTTCACCTAACACCTTGGCAACCTTCTCCAACCCACGAAGCCTCTCGATTCAAGCCCAAAACCGAGCTCACAGCTCGAGCATCAATGGCGAAACAGGGGAAAACAGAGGAGAAAGAGAGAAGAATAAGAGAGAAAGAAAGGGTTCGGTCTTCACCTCCTTTTATAGCCCAATCCGAGCTTCATCTGAGGGAACAAGGGAGGGGACAAGGGGACAAGGCAAAGGAGCCACTTGGCCTGCCCAAAAACAGAGAAAACAGAGGCACTACAGTAACCGCCTCGCGAGGAAGACGACACTGCCCAGCAAAAGGCATTACCACGATCGCGGCCGGTCGCAGTGGATCGCGGCAGATCGCGTCAGGTCGCGGTGAGTCGCGGTTTTAAGCCGACTTCGCTAATACTTATCCGAACTCAACTTGGGTTAATTTCTTAACTCCGGGTTAAATATATTCGTGCATCATCTAGCACAAACATCTCAAGCAATCACCTCGCACAATTACCGTGCACAAATATCTTATATAAATACCGTGCACAAATATCTTATATAAATATCTTGCACAAATACTTTACATAATTATCCTGCATATATTTGTGACACTCCAGGCCAAGCTAACACAGCTACCAAGCCACCACCCATCTTACATGATGCCGGTGCCGGTACTGGTGCCCGCCTGAGTCCACAATTATCCTACACGAATATCTTATATAAATACTTTACAACAATATCTTATATAATTATTTTGCAACAATATCTCATACAATTATTTTGCAACAATAACTCATACGAGTAAAGCTTAAAAATACCCTTAAAAATTACGGGGTGTTACATGGAATCACTCCATTCCGATCAAGGACGAGAGAGAACGGACCTTCTGAAGTTAGGCCAGAAGTTGAGCCTCTTGACTCGGCCCACAACTCGGCCGGGTCCAGGCCGAGTTGTTCTCAGTGAACCACGTCGAGCCAAACTCGGCCCACAACTCGGTCGGGTCTTGGACCGAGTTTCTCCCAGTTTAGCTCCTTTTGTCTCGTTTCTTGTTGGGATTTTATGGGCCGACCCCTTTGGCTATTTGAGACCTTTGTGTTTCTTTGTAACTAAGTTTTTCCCCAGTTATGAACCTTTGCTTTATGCATTATGAAGATTGAGAGCTCCATGGGAGTGTTTTCTCAAAGTTGATTCAAACTTGCTAGGTTGCTCTTGCGTTGTGTCAATTTCGTCTATGATCTTGGTGCTCCAAGGCTTCACTCGCCTCCTTCTCTTGCTCTTTGGACACGTCCATCGTTGTGGGAGATTGTAGAAGGAAAGGTCGTTTGTGCACATTGGTTTGGTTGTTGGCGACATTGTTTGCCAAGGGTCTCTCCATTGCATCTTTCGATTGTTCCTATATCCTTGTTTATTTCTTTGTTTCCTATCATTTGCTAACTTGTTCTCTTGTGTTTTCTCTTGTTTCCACCTCCATCTTCCATACGAGTCTCTTGGCGTCTAGATCGGGCCACTCGCGGCTAATCCCCGTATCATGTTATCAAATGGGTGCATGCCACATCTCTTCTGGAGTTCTAACTTATTGATTTCACGAACTGTCTCGTTAAAAACCTTGCTTGGAAAACCCCAATGGGATAAAAAACAAAGCTAAGGGAAAGAGAGTGCAGTCGTAGAAATAATCTTCCCCCCTCAGTTGAACATATATACTCTTCATGCGGTATATAAATATATATATAATCATAGGACTTTTGCATAAGATATGATACCTTTGGACCAACTATCTTTTATTGTTTGCTTAATGACAAAAATAACACTTTGTCACATTAAATGACCTTATTAACTTTATTTTTCGATGAGGGAAAATGTCAATCTTTTGCATGAAAGGACAAGTCGAAATATTAGTTGCCTTTTGGATCTCTTCTGGAGTTCCGATATTATAGATCGACTTGTTCGTTTTCTGTAAATATATAACAATAATAGGATTGTTTATAAATCCCCTTTTCTTATCGAATACACATATACGATTATATCCTCATATGCTTTAATCGTTTTTACTTCATACATAAGCCTTCGTAATTTAATGAAATACATCTAATGTATTTTCTCTTTTATGCTTCAGGAATTTTTAGTCCTTCAGGGGCTTTATGTATATACATGAATCGAATGTATCATATAAATATGAAGTAAAATATCCAAAACCCGACGAGTAATAAATTTCACTACATGTGAATACATCCTTATTAGATAGAAATCTGTTGACAAAATTCATTACGAGTGAATAGAGTTTCATATACTCTAGTGCAAATTTTTCTGTAAAGCCTTATGTGACCAATATATCTTTAGATCACAATATTATTGCACTCATGGCATTTTTATACAGTTGAAAATTTTCATGTTTTTCGGTATTGGAACTACTGGTCCAAAAATCATCATGTTTATTCAAACAATCTAGCTTCCTCAAATTACTTCATTGCAGCACATGCAATCATTGCAATGTCGATGCTCTTATTTGAGGATCAACCTCACTCAAACCTTCTAGTGTCTTTGTAATAACTAAGAGTGTATAAAGAGCTTTCTTATCCTTACCATCCGTAAATGGCTATTGTATATGTGACTTTGTCATACTATCTTAGCACTAGTAATTACATTTGATATCATATTAGTTATACGATCCATCGAACTTCGGGTTCATGTTTTTGAACTTCGGGTTCATTCCTTTGAACTTCAAGTTCAATTACCCTTGGATCTAAAATGTAAAAATTGTGTTCCCTACAATTTCTTACATAGTAGTCTTGTTTCATTATCCCCCTAAAGTTGGGATATTCACCTTATCAAAGTCATAATCTTAATACTGAGCAATATATTGATCATCCACTCATAAGCTCTAGGTATTTGGTTTACGATAGGGAATCAAACCCATCGTATAATTCCAACTTTTATGTGGCTTTCCTTTAATATATTGAGGGAGGTAAGAGGACATATACCGCATATCCAAAAACTTTTAGTTCTCTTCGAAAGACAAGTTTCAAATATGAGAATCATAAGCAGTCGGTCTCAGTTGAATTAAATTCTCGACATCCAAATTTATGATTTAATATGATCAACAACTCTATCAAGTCGTATATGCCATGTATTAGCATTTGACAATGCATTCATTATGATCTAATTATTAACGATACTATAGGGTCATTTTATGACCATTTGACTGTATTATTAACGACACCACTAGGCCATTTTGTGAATGTGTAGGAGCTACAAAATGCTCAACTACTACACTAATTAATTAATCTTATTCTCCCATTTAATTTGTGTAGCCAATGTGTTGAGGCATCTATCAACATCATAAAATATATGATAATTCACATTGGTCCACATTCTGTTGTACTCGATCCTCACATGTCTCTCGAACTCAGTCAAGGACCATAGGAAACTTCACATACTAGGTCACCCTTATCCCTTAGAAAAAGAACATCAAGTCTCAAGATCTTCTGGTCCTATAGTGTCCATGTGAATATTCAATGATCATGTGTATCATTATTTCACATGGGTAATCGAATTTATCATGCCACGTATTTATTTAAAACAAATAACTTCTAGTTAGTGATATTCTATACTTTAATGGTTATATAGAGTGTCATATAATCTAGGTGTGTAAGTTATCATCTTCTTTTTAGACTTGCTTCGGGCTAGTCTATGAGATGAATACTTATATATCTGACATCATCCTCAATTTTACTTAATTGGTGTCCATATGACAACCATTTTGTCAAAATATATCTATCGAATAAATTATTGTTTTTTCAGGTAATAAGATAGACACTCTTGTATAGTCAGTTATGAGATTGTTCAATTTGAACATAATATTCACACCAAATTTGTCATTCACATATTTGTGAAAAACTTTTGGTTTTTCAAATGATATGTTTTGATGACACCACCATGGACATATATAATTGTCCACCATTGAGAATTTTCACATGGGTGATCCATTCATAATTTGGAAGATCATCAACTCAAAATCAAATAAATCATTATCTTGATTTCTAGAAATGATGCCTCAAAATGGGTACATTCAGACTTTCAATTTAGATAAGATTATTCTCCACTCATAAGACGTGGTATCGTTCATCTAGTACTAGACAAATGACCAACTACCTTCATGTTTTCAAGACATTATAATTAAACCATACACAATTAGACTCTAGCTATAAACTATAACCATGACTACGGTTGTGCGCTTAACCGTAACCTCTTCCACACCCTCTACTAGAGGTGGCATACTTCAAGTATGCTAGAGGTTGTCAGCATATGGTCTTCAACTACTAAGTCATGCTTGGTGGTCATTTATAAATTGTTCTGAATATGACATAGACTTATTATTCTTGTACTACTACTAGAGTACATGATTTGATATGAGATCATCAAACTCTTCCAAAGTTTATAATGATCCCTAATTGTCAAAACTAGAGTCTTCAGGATCTCATGTAGTTGATGATAATTAAGATCATGCATAAAACAATTCTACGGGGATTCAAGTGCTACATGTTTCTCCCAAATTTTCACTAGCCAATAAATTTGGCATTAGAAACTCATAACAAGTTATTTTTTCTGGAGTATACAAATTAAAATATACAATCATCACAAATAAGATGAACAAGAAATAAATAAGAATGAAGTATTGTAATAAAGGAATTTTGGTAATTGTTTCTTTATTCCAAAAATAGAAACAAAATAAAGTTCTTGTCATAAGTTGTTACAAATATTAAGTTATAAATTTATTTAAATTATTCTAAACATTATGTTGAGTCTAAATTTAAATAAAACTTATCAAATTTAACCTATAATATTTAAATCAAGTTTAACAAATATTGGTTAAAGAGTTAAGTATGGGTAAGTTTATAAGACAAATAACTTAAGCTTATTTTAGCCTAAGTTAAATTTTATATAATTTAATTTTGGGTTAAAATAAATATTACAAACTTAAAATAATAATTTGGGCAACTTTTGTAATTTGTGAAAAGTTGAATAGGGCATTTTGCCAAAAGCCCAAAACTTTGGACGATTTTTGTAAATAGCCGAAATAAGCTTTCTTCTTCCTCCCGACTTTCAACTGGCCGTGAATCCTTCAAACCTTCAATGGCGGATTTGCGAGCTCCATAGGATTCGAGTGAGCCTAATAACTAATGGGAATTGAAGACATTCCTATCCTCCACGTAATCCCTCAGTCAATCGGATTAAATGAGGACGAAAAACCCGGGATTTATCCAAATGAACCTCGCGTCATTTTTAGGGCAAAATTCACCTCGATCCAAAATTGATCCGATTTAGATTCAATTGGGGCAAATTAATAGAGGGTTTACGCTGGGTATATCCTCCTCTATCAAACCCCTATCAATACCGATCCCATTCAACACTCTAAGGCACTTAGTTTCAATAAAATCATTTAGAACCCTAGAAATTTGTTACCGGCCTGTTCATCCCTGAAATTTGAGAGTTGTGGAGTTTTGTTCGAGTAATTAAAGGTACCACTAGTTGTGTCTGGAAGTCCTCTATCAAAGGCCTATCAAACCGCCGTCGTGCATCCACCACCGCCTCTCAATTTGGCGTTTTTTCGGCGGGTGTCAAAGGTTGAATCCGTCGAGGTTGTTTTTTTACCCAATTCGTGATTTAATTTTGATTATTTTGGTTTAATCTTGGTTAAATCAATTAATTCAGATTAGTGGAAAATATTTTAGGATTAATCTGAATTTATAAAAATTAAAATTAAATTAATCAAAAAGATTTATAATATTATCTTATATTATGAATGGGTATTTCATGACTATTCATTTAGATAATATTTCGATTAATTTTTTTTAGGATTATAAATATAATATTTTGTTAATTTATTTATGTCATGATTATTTAGAATATACGACTAATTAAGTTTTAATCATATAGATAATCATTTAATAAAAAAGCCTTAAAAATGATTTATTTATGAGTAAATAAATTCAATTAATAATCGAGACATTGTTTATCTCAAAATTTGTTATTAAATGAATTATACAATATAATTTATTTATTGTGATTTGGGTACGTCTCTGATTGGCTTTTATAACAGAATCAAACAAGAGGTTAAGTGTTACTCGTAAGCGACCGCTCCCGTTCACCGTTCAATTTTTCTTCTTAATCCAAGGCAAGTGGCGGTTCGCTCTTGTTATTTTATTCCATTTTCCCTTAATTGACAATGAATTGGTTGTCTTAATTAAGTTGGGATAAAAATCTAAAAGTTGATGTTTGGGAATTTATGTGTATAAAGATGTTGTGAAATTGAACCTTATTATTAGGTTGCATGTATGCTAACTACAACCTTATATATGCATATATATTATTATAGGTTGCTAGATATCATTGGTGTGGTTGTTGTGAATTGGTGTGAAATATTATTGCTAGATAGCACGAGTATTTGTAGGAACGCTAATTACCTTGCGAGGTGTAGTCGTTTCTTTATAATTCGTATTAAGAGGATTTTGCCTTAATACCTTTGGTCATGACCTACCCTTATAATATAAAAGTGGTGGTGCACTTAACTAGTGCCAAATCTTCGGGATTTATCCCATTCTTTATCGCTTTACGAGATTGGTTGTGAAAATAAAAGTCTTAACGTGAATCCCTCCTCGATCGTCTCAAGGGCCGTGTCCTCATCCTCATAAGACTCATATCCCGCGGCAATGCTGGAGAAAAGGACTTTCTTGTTGTTTGGGCAATCTCTCTTGTAGTGCCCTCGTCCTCCACACTTGAAACACTCCAAGTCACACGCACGCTCAGTAGCTGGTGTTGAGCCCTTTGTTGGCGTCGTGCGAGGAGCATTGGTGGGAGATGCCGCGATCTTCCCCTGTCGGCTTTCATTTGACACGGTGGTTCCTGTAGGTGGACTGCGCACATTAGTAGTAGGGGATTGACCAGAGTTAGAGTCATACCTTCGTTGACTTGAGGTTTGCCAAGAGGATTGCCGGCGACGCGTTTGTTGGTTGTGGATTTGCATCGCGGTGTGAGTCAAGGTATTCAGATCCTTGATTGGCAATATCTCGAGTTGGTCACGGATGGACACATTCAAGCCACTCAGAAATTTCGTTCGCAGTGTGGATGGGGCGACACTGATGCTGGCTTTGTAGTACATGTCCTCCAACTGAGAGAAGAACTCCAGAGGTGTTTTGGAGCCTTGACGCGTCATTGCGATCTCCATTCGCATTTGATTTCTGTAGTCTGCTGGTACGTACTTCTGTGTCATGACATACACGAGCTGGTGCCACTCCGTGATGGGAGCAAGGTGTGGACGAACACGATCGTCCATGAACCTGTGGTACCAAACGCGTGCAACACCTCTGAAGTGTAGCGTTGCCGCGTCAACATGCTCCTCTGTGGGGACGCGACAATATCGCAAAGTATACTCTGTAGCCTGCACCCCCTCAAGAAACACAACGGGATCATATTCGCCAAAGAAATGCTCAATTTTAACTTTTACCTCATGGCGGCTAAGCCTTGGTGTGTGTTGAGCAGGTTGTGGCACATAAGCGCATTGTGCAGCTTCCTCAACGCGATGATGAGGACGGCGAGCTTGGCGAGCCTGGACATCTTCAGCGACGAAGTCCCTAGGAGGCGCGTTGTACTCAGCGCGTCCTTGTCTTCGTCTTTGAACAGGTGTATTGTGTTGGCGACGAAAGTCACGCGCCATGTCCTCGTGGTGTTGGCCACGAGAGGCACGCGTGTTGTCGCCCAAAACGCAATGTGGTTGTCCTACTGGTTGGAGTGGAGGTGGAATCCAATCCGCTGGCCGATCTTAGAGTTCAATGGGATCACCAAGGGGAGGATGGAAGGAGCCTGGATTGATGAGCCCTGCATCCTCCATCTCCCCGTCGTCGAACTCATTGAAATCATCATGTATAGTCGGCGTCGTTGATCCATAGCCATCAGAGCCATAACGCAGAGTACGCGTACTTTGATGGCCAAGGTGGTCGTTGACGTCGAATGGCACTGGGGTGGGATCATGGCGACGCTGACGCGGCTTGCTGTCTGCGACGCGATGGGATCTACGCGGCAAACCGGAGTCGCGTGCATCTCGTCTGGTTCGGCCGGCAAGAGGTGTTGATGCAATCTCGCGGCGGCGTCTTGTTCCCTTGGATTCATACCTGTCATTGAAGTCAAAGGGTTCAGAGTACTCACCATGGGAATCATCATCGCGGTCGGAGCCGCTGTCGTAGCCGGCTGGTGTTGCTCGCGGTGCGTATCGTTCGCGATGCGACACATAGCCTTGGCGGCTTTCGATCACAGATTGGATTCGTTGAAGTCGCGGTTGCAAGTTTGAGGTGGAGGGCATGACTCCTTTTTCCCTTGTCCATGCATTGTTGACTTGGCCCGACTTCAGTGTGACGCAGCGCGCCCAAGGTGTCCATAGGGACCATCAAAGTTGGTGTGGGTTGGGCCGGCACAGTGCGTTGCATGGTCTGCAATTGGGCAACTTGGCGCCTAAGTTCTTGTATCTCGCGTTGCTCCTCCGAGAGTTCCAGAATGGGGTCTAGTTGGGGAGGATTGGCGAGAGGGACCACTTCATGTTGCGCAATGTTTTGCTGTGATGGTTGGTTGTTGCCATCTCCTTGGACATTTCCACCGATGGGTGCCGTGAGGCTACGTATCACAATATGACCAGACATCGCGAGTAAAAACGAACCAAAGACAATACAAAACCAAAGAACAAGTAAGCACTTAACAAGTAACAAGTGTTCACGTAGGAGGGCGTGTTCTTTTGGCCGTGAGGGCGGCTAAAGGCAAGCAAAGCAAGTGTGATATGCAAGTACAAAAGCAAACGAAACCAAAAGAATGAAGTCCTAATCTTTTGCGTAAACAATGCGCACACATAAGACAAACCTTCAAGTGTGACGCTAGACGGTGGAGGGATAAGAGATGAGCCTAGCCGGTGAGTGAAGAAGGTTGCCTTATTTTGGCTTTCCTTTTTTTTTTTTTTTTGAATTGTCGCGTCTTTTTTTTTTTAAATGCGACTTGACTTTTGAAATTTGAGTTTCAAATCCGAATCTTAGTCTTTGACTTTTGGTTTAAGATCGGATAAGATTTGTAACAATAAAATTAAAAGAACACGGCTAAGTAACAATAAGGAAATAAATCACGAGATTATCGCGATAGGAGAGAGAGAAGATTATTGGAGATTTGTAATGGCCACACAAGAAGATATGCAAGATATGATTAGCGAAATTTAAGCAAATCAATCAATTAATTACGCAGATTTCATGCAAAACAAATCACACAATTTTCGCTAGGGGATCAAGCAATTAATCGGCCAAGAGATTCTCTTGTGGAAACCGAGTGGACATGCAGGGAAGAAAAAAAAATTGTGACAATCGCGGAAGCAAGATGATGGAGAAGAAAAATTGTGAACAAATGAGACTTGACAAGCGACTTACAAGATCAAAGGCTCTGATGCCAGTTGATGCGTTCCTGCTTGTGAATGCCGGATCGTGATCTTGGTGGTGAGTCGCGCATGTCGAATCTGAGGGTTTTTGGATGGAACGCGGTGTTTGTGGCTCGAGATGATGGATGGTGGCTCGAGAGGTTAGCGAAGCCGTAGCGTCGGGAACATATGGGATATACTCGAGAAGATCGAGTGAGTGGCCATAGCGTCAGCGGCGGGGTTGGATAAACTCGATGGAGATCGAGTGGATACCGTAGCGTCGGCGGCGGAGTGAAGGAGATGAGAAGACAAAGATAAGTGTTTGACGTCCAATCAAAGGAAGGAGGCGATATGCTCTCAAACTTAAGCTTTGATTCAAATTAGACATAACCTAGTACAGAAGGTCGAGTTGACCTTTTATAAGAGATAGCGGGACTCGGATGGGCCGAGTATCACTTAATGGGCTAGCCCACGCGACACGCGTGGAACACACGCCCAAAAAGAAATAACTAATATAATAATGTTTCAGAAATGACAAAACAATTCAAAGATTGCGTTCAACTGATGGTGGCGAGTATCTTGACAGAGAATGCGTTCTATGGACTTGGTTGGAGGCGATTGAGGGAGAACGCGGTCTCTTGCGTCCCTTGGCTAGCGACGACGCGCACAATCAATGATTGTGTCGCGTTGGCGATGGCTTTGGCACGGGATCTTGTTATTGGCCCTTCTGAGCGAATGCTCATAGCTTCCTCTTCCTCTGTGGCAGTCATGGTGGGTAGGATCGCATCATAGCTCTGATACCAAATGATGAGAAGTAGGATCGTTATATGCTTTGTATCAAGGAAGTTTCGGCCTTCAATCGGTCACAAGACAACAAAGATGATCGGTGCTTGAAAATGATGATTTCAGAGCTGTTTTTTTGTTGGATCCTGGATCCGTTTTTTTAAGGATTTCTTTGCTGGAAATTGAAAGGGGTAGACATGGATATGACTCACCACTCAAGCCTTGAACAAGGACAAACAAATTAGAGATATGACTCACTCAAAGAAGCTTATCCATGCTCGATATTACGCACGAGCACACTCGATCTTACTCACGAGCAAACAAGAAGAATCAGATACATTCTCTTGAAAAAACACTCAGTTTAAGGCTTGATTCAATTCATATTAGACGTGCCTACAATGGTAGAGAACATAAGGTATAAATAGAAGACAATAAAGAAACTAGAAACTCTTCACATAGCCTTTTCTTGATTCCTTGGGGAGAGGAAGAGTTTGCAGCCCATTCATTGTACTGAGGAGAGAGATTAGCCCCTTCATCTAATGCATAAAATGTACATATTAAATGATCATTATCATCTATATTTGATGGCCTCACGTTGGTTCTCCTTGGTCTTCTTCGGCATTGAAGTATAGGAGACAATTTCTGGCAAGAGTTGGACTGTCGGCAGAGACTGAGCTTTATGGGCCCGTTTGGGGCTGATTTCTTGGAAGCAATTGTCATGAGAGTTATAGACCTTTCTCTTATCTTTGCAATGACTACTCATGGACCTCTAGTGGACATTCGTAGCTCCCAATATAGCCAAAATACGGAGGAGGTGTCGGAGGGACAGATTCAGCGATTTTGTCACCTTCCAACATCTGAACGATTCCTTTGTTTTTAGCTTTTGTTCTTCCTCAAATATGATGTCACACATAGTCATATCATCCTCTCTTCCTTTAAGAGGATACGTCCTCGAATCCACATGCACTTCAAGAGTTAGATGAGATGTACTGCCTTTCTTTCCCTCCATGGTGGCGGCTTTGACAAGTGGTTGTTCGACAAGGTATTTTGCCTCATCTTCATTCAGTTTTGGCTCCTCTTCAACAACTTTCTCTTCAACAACTTTGGCCATTAAAGTTTCACACACTTCCTCCTTAAGCGCTTCATCACCATTGAGCGACTTCTCCATTTGTAAGGGTTCATTGACAAGCTTTGGGGCAGCCTCTGCCACATATTGGTGCAACATCTTCATAAGCTCAATTTCTCTCTCCTTTGCACGACGATCCTAATCCTCCAACAAGCACTTAGAATCGGCAAAAATTGATGCGATACTTTCTCGCCAAATTTGTCGAAACTCCGACATGGTGATCGGCTGGTGCTTTCCATGGTTAAACACAATTCCTTTTGAAACTTCCTTGCTGGTAGCTCTGATACCAAATGATGAGAAGTAGGATCGTTATATGCTCAGTATCAAGGAAGTTTTGGCCTTCAATCGATCACAAGACAACAAAGATGATCGGTGCTTGAAAATGATGATTTCAAAGCTTTTTTTTTTGTTGGATCCTGGATCCGTTTTTTTAAGGATTTCTTTGCTGGAAATTGAAAGGGGTAGACATGGATATGACTCACCACTCAAGCCTTGAACAAGGACAAACAAATTAGAGATATGACTCACTCAAAGAAGCTTATCCATGCTCGATATTACGCACGAGCACACTCGATCTTACTCACGAGCAAACAAGAAGAATTGGAGACATTCTCTTGAAAAAACACTAAGTTTAAGGCTTGATTCAATTCATATTAGACGTGCCTATAATGGTAGAGAACATAAGGTATAAATAGAAGACAATAAAGAAACTAGAAACTCTTCACATAGCCTTGTCTTGATTCCTTGGGGAGAGGAAGAGTTTGCAGCCCCTTCATTGTACTGAGGAGAGAGATTAGCCCCTTCATCTCATGCATAAAATGTACATATTAAATGATCAATATCATCTATATTTGATGGCCTCACGTTGGTGCTCCTTGGTCTTCTTCGGCATTGAAGTAGAGGAGACAATTTCTGGCAAGAGTTGGACTGTCGGTAGAGACTGGGCTTTATGGGCCTGTTTGGGGCTGATTTCTTGGAAGCAATTGTCATGAGAGTTGTAGACCTTTCTCTTATCTTTGCAATGACTACTCTTGGACCTCCATTGGACATTCGTATCTCCCAATATAGCCAAAATACGGAGGAGGTGTCGGAGGGACAAATTCAACGATTTTGTCACCTTCCAACATCTGAACGATTCCTTTGTTTTTAGCTTTTGTTCTTCCTCAAATATGATGTCACACATAGTCATATCATCCTCTCTTCCTTTAAGAGGATATGTCCTCGAATCCACATGCACTTCAAGAGTTAGATGAGATGTACTGCCTTTCTTTCCCTCCATGGTGGCGGTTTTGACAAGTGGTTGTTCGACAAGGTATTTTGCCTCGTCTTCATTCAGTTTTGGCTCATCTTCAACAACTTTCTCTTCAACAACTTTGGCCATGAAAGTTTCACACACTTCCTCCTTAAGGGCTTCATCACCATTGAGCGACTTCTCCATTTGTAAGGGTTCATTGACAAGCTTTGGGGCAGCCTCCGCCGCATATTGGTGCAACATCTCCATAAGCTGAATTTCTCTCTCCTTTGCAAGACGATCCTGATCCTCCAACAAGCACTTAGAATCGACAAAAAATGATGCGGGACTTTCTCGCCAAATTTGTCGAAACTCCGACATGGTGATCGGTTGGTGCTTTCCATGGTTAAACATGATTCGTTTTGAAACTTCCTTGATGGTAGCTCTGAAACCAAATGATGAGAAGTAATATCGTTATATGCTCAGTATCAAAAAAGTTTTGTCCTTCAATCGGTCACAAGACAACAAAGATGATCGATGCTTGAAAATATTGATTTTAGAGCTTTTTTTTTTGGTTGGATCCTGGATCCGTTTTTTTAAGGATTTCTTTGCTGGAAATTGAAAGGGATAAGTGGACAAGGATATCATGGATATGACTCACCACTCAAGCCTTGAACATAGACAAACAAATTAGAGATGAGACTCACTCAAAGAAGCTTATCCATGCTCCATATTACACACGAGCACACTCGATCTTACTCACGAGCAAACAAGAAGAATTGGAGACATTCTCTTGACAAAACACTCAGTTTACGGCTTGATTCAATTCATATTAGACGTGCCTACAATGGTAGAGAACATAAGGTATAAATAGAAGACAATAAAGAAACTAGAAACTCTTCACATAGCCTTGTCTTGATTCCTTGGGGAGAGGAAGAGTTTGCAGCCCATTCATTGTACTGAGGAGAGAGATTAGCCCCTTCATCTCATGCATAAAATGTACATATTAAATGATCATTATCATCTATATTTGATGGCCTCACGTTGGTGTTCCTTGGTCTTCTTCGGCATTGAAGTATAGGAGACAATTTCTGGCAAGAGTTGGACTGTCGGCAGAGACTGGGCTTTATGGGCCTGTTTGGGGCTGATTTCTTGGAAGCAATTGTCATGCGAGTTGTAGACCTTTCTCTTATCTTTGCAATGACTACTCATGGACCTTCAGTGGACATTCGTAGCTCCCAATATAGCCAAAATACGGAGGAGGTGTCGGAGGGACAGATTCAGCGATTTTGTCACCTTCCAACATCTGAACGATTCCTTTGTTTTTAGCTTTTGTTCTTCCTCAAATATGATGTCACACATAGTCATATCATCCTCTCTTCCTTTAAGAGTATACGTCCTCGAATCCACATGCACTTCAAGAGTTAGATGAGATGTACTGCCTTTCTTTCCCTCCATGGTGGCGGTTTTGACAAGTGGTTGTTCGACAATGTATTTTGCCTCATCTTCATTCAGTTTTGGCTCCTCTTCAACAACTTTCTCTTCAACAACTTTGGCCATTAAAGTTTCACACACTTCCTCCTTAAGCGCTTCATCACCATTGAACGACTTCTCCATTTGTAAGGGTTCATTGACAAGCTTTGGGGCAGCCTCTGCCGCATATTGGTGCAACATCTTCATAAGCTGAATTTCTCTCTCCTTTGCACGACGATCCTAATCCTCCAACAAGCACTTAGAATCGGCAAAAAATGATGCGGTACTTTCTCGCCAAATTTGTCGAAACTCCGACATGGTGATCGGCTGGTGCTTTCCATGGTTAAACATAATTCCTTTTGAAACTTCCTTGCTGGTAGCTCTGATACCAAATGATGAGAAGTAGGATCGTTATATGCTCAGTATCAAGGAAGTTTCGGCCTTCAATCGGTCACAAGACAACAAAGATGATCGGTGCTTGAAAATGATGATTTCAGAGCTTTTTTTTTGTTGGATCCTGGATCCGTTTTTTTAAGGATTTCTTTGCTGGAAATTGAAAGGGGTAGACAAGGATATCATGGATATGACTCACCACTCAAGCCTTGAACAAGGACACACAAATTAGAGATATGACTCACTCAAAGAAGCTTATCCATGCTCGATATTACGCACGAGCACACTCGATCTTACTCACGAGCAAACAAGAAGAATTGGAGACATTCTCTTGAAAAAACACTCAGTTTAAGGCTTGATTCAATTCATATTAGACGTGCCTACAATGGTAGAGAACATAAGGTATAAATAGAAGACAATAAAGAAACTAGAAACTCTTCACATAGCCTTGTCTTGATTCCTTGGGGAGAGGAAGAGTTTGCAGCTCATTCATTGTACTGAGGAGAGAGATTAGCCCCTTCATCTCATGCATAAAATGTACATATTAAATGATCATTATCATCTATATTTGATGGCCTCACGTTGGTGCTCCTTGGTCGTCTTCGGCATTGAAGTATAAGACACAATTTCTGGCAAGAGTTGGACTGTCGACAGAGACTGAGCTTTATGGGCCTGTTTGGGGCTGATTTCTTGGAAGCAATTGTCATGAGAGTTGTAGACCTTTCTCTTATCTTTGCAATGACTACTCATGGACCTCCAGTGGACATTCGTAGCTCCCAATATAGCCAAAATACGGAGGAGGTGTCAGAGGGATAGATTCAGCGATTTTGTCACCTTCCAACATCTGAACGATTCCTTTGCTTTTAGCTTTTGTTCTTCCTCAAATATGATGTCACACATAGTCATATTATCCTCTCTTCCTTTAAGAGGATACGTCCTCGAATCCACATGCACTTCAAGAGTTAGATGAGATATACTGCCTTTCTTTCCCTCCATGGTGGCGGTTTTGACAAGTGGTTGTTTGACAAGGTATTTTGCCTCATCTTCATTCAGTTTTGGCTCCTCTTCAACAACTTTCTCTTCAACAACTTTGGCCATTAAAGTTTCACACACTTCCTCCTTAAGTGCTTCATCATCATTGAGCGACTTCTCCATTTGTAAGGGTTCATTGACAAGCTTTGGGGCAGCCTCTGCCGCATATTGGTGCAACATCTTCATAAGCTGAATTTCTCTCTCCTTTGCACGACGATCCTAATCCTCCAACAAGCACTTAGAATCGGCAAAAATTGATGCGGTACTTTCTCGCCAAATTTGTCGAAGCTCCGACATGGTGATCGACTGGTGCTTTCCATGGTTAAACATAATTCCTTTTGAAACTTCCTTGCTGGTAGCTCTGATACCAAATGATGAGAAGTAGGATCGTTATATGCTCAGTATCAAGGAAGTTTCGGCCTTCAATCGGTCACAAGACAACAAAGATGATCGGTGCTTGAAAATGATGATTTCAAAGCTTTTTTTTGGTTGGATCCTGGATCCATTTTTTTTAAGGATTTATTTGCTGGAAATTGAAGGGGATAAGTGGACAAGGATATCATGGATATGACTCACCACTCAAGCCTTGAACAAGGACAAAAAAATTAGAGATATGACTCACTCAAAGAAACTTATCCATGCTCGATATTACACACGAGCACACTCGATCTTACTCACGAGCAAACAAGAAGAATTGGAGACATTTTCTTGACCAAACACTTAGTTTAGAGCTTGATTCAATTCATATTAGACGTGCCTACAATGGTAGAGAACATAAGGTATAAATAGAAGACAATAAAGAAACTAGAAACTCTTCACATAGCCTTGTCTTGATTCCTTGGGGAGAGGAAGAGTTTGCAGCCCATTCATTGTACTGAGGAGAGAGATTAGCCCCTTCATCTCATGCATAAAATGTACATATTAAATGATCAATATCATCTATATTTGATGGCCTCACGTTGGTGCTCCTTGGTCTTCTTCGACATTGAAGTAGAGGAGACAATTTCTGGCAAGAGTTGGACTGTCGGTAGAGACTGGGCTTTATGGGCCTGATTTCTTGGAAGCAATTGTCATAAGAGTTGTAGACCTTTCTCTTATCTTTGCAATGACTACTCTTGGACCTCCATTGGACATTCATATCTCCCAATATAGCCAAAATACGGAGGAGGTGTCGGAGGGACAGATTCAACGATTTTGTCACCTTCCAACATCTGAATGATTCCTTTGTTTTTAGCTTTTGTTCTTCCTCAAATATGATGTCACACATAGTCATATCATCCTCTCTTCCTTTAAGAGGATACGTCCTCGAATCCACATGCACTTCAAGAGTTAGATGAGATGTACTGCCTTTCTTTCCCTCCATGGTGGCGGTTTTGACAAGTGGTTGTTCGACAAGGTATTTTGCCTCGTCTTCATTCAGTTTTGGCTCATCTTCAACAACTTTCTCTTCAACAACTTTGTCCATGAAAGTTTCACACACTTCCTCCTTAAGTGCTTCATCACCATTGAGCGACTTCTCCATTTGTAAGGGTTCATTGACAAGCTTTGGGGCAGCCTCCGCCGCATATTGGTACAACATCTCCATAAGCTGAATTTCTCTCTCCTTTGCAAGACGATCCTGATCCTCAAACAAGCACTTAGAATCGGCAAAAAATGATGCGGTACTTTCTCGCCAAATTTGTCGAAACTCCGACATGGTGATCGGTTGGTGCTTTCCATGGTTAAACATGATTCGTTTTGAAACTTCCTTGATGGTAGCTCTGAAACCAAATGATGAGAAGTAAGATCGTTATATGCTCAGTATCAAGAAAGTTTTGGCCTTCAATCGGTCACAAGACAACAAAGATGATCGGTGCTTGAAAATATTGATTTTAGAGCTTTTTTTTTGGTTGGATCCTGGATCCGTTTTTTTAAGGATTTCTTTGCTGGAAATTGAAAGGGATAAGTGGACATGGATATGACTCACCACTCAAGCCTTGAACATAGACAAACAAATTAGAGATGAGACTCACTCAAAGAAGCTTATCCATGCTCCATATTACACACGAGCACACTCGATCTTACTCACGAGCAAACAAGAAGAATTGGAGACATTCTCTTGACAAAACACTCAGTTTACGGCTTGATTCAATTCATATTAGACGTGCCTACAATGGTAGAGAACATAAGGTATAAATAGAAGACAATAAAGAAACTAGAAACTCTTCACATAGCCTTGTCTTGATTCCTTGAGGAGAGGAAGAGTTTGCAGCCCATTCATTGTACTGAGGAGAGAGATTAGCCCCTTAATCTCATGCATACTTACATATTAAATGATCAATATCATCTATATTTGATGGCCTCACGTTGGTGCTCCTTGGTCTTCTTCGGCATTGAAGTAGAGGAGACAATTTCGGGCAAGAGTTAGACTGTCGGCAGAGACTGGGCTTTATGGGCCTGTTTGGGGCTGATTTCATGGAAGAAATTATCATGAGAGTTGTAGCCCTTTCTCTTATCTTTCCAATGACTACTCATGTACCTCCATTGGACATTCGTAGCTCCCAATATAGCCAAAATACTGAGGAGGAGTCGGCGGGACAGATTCAGCGGTTTTGTCACCTTCCAACATCTGAACGATTCCTTTGTTTTTAGCTTTTGTTCTTCCTCAAATTCGATGTCACACATAGTCATATCAGTAGGGCTTGTTGGCACAAGGCTAGCTTGTGAAACCCTAGAGTATGGCTTGTTGGCACCGAGGCTAGCTTGTGAAACCGTAGAGTATGGCTTGTTGGCACCGTGGCTAGGTTCTCCTCGTCTTGACATGGCTGGTTTTGAAGATTGATGGGATCCAGGAACACATCATCCTCCCCTTCTTAAGAAAGATTCGTCCTCAAATCTGCATAGTCAAAACGAAAGAGTAATGAATAACATGAATGCTCAATAACTCCTAAGTGAGTAAAAATTCTTGCCCTAGCCATGACTTGAAGAACTCTTCTAGAAGGTATATGTATAAATTTCAAGGGGCTCTCCTTCTTATGATTCAACATATCTTCTATACCAACACAAGGACGAAATGTTATAGAATGACTAGACAAGACATTATGACAACTAAGAGGATACACATGAAAACTATACCACAAAACTAGCATGCATATAAGAAGTTTGAGGCAAGAAAACTCCCTTGGCTAGTTGCGGCATCTCGTGTGTCAACTCCCATGCCTCAACTCATGTGGGTGTCACAACCTCGATGGTTTGGACAACCTTCTGCCTTATGGCCACAACTTTCCCTTCGACTTTTTCTTCAAGTACGTCATTGTCCTTCATTTCCTCTTCAATTTCCCCTTCCACCACGTCCTGGTCTGGCTTGTCTTCTCCTATGGGTTCCTCAGCAGCCAAGACGACATCAACTTCCTCCTTGTAAATATATTTTCGATTAGGGCAAATGTTAGCCAAGTGGTCACGACATTCACACATAACACATAGGATGTCATGTGTTCTAACCCGAGGCTGGTGAATCGCTCTTCCCATGCCCTTGGACGTGGTAAAGGATGATTTTGGTGAGTCATAGACTTCCTTGGATTGCACGGAGGGGTTAGACGAATCATATAAGTATGGATCAAAAAGAGGGATGGTTTGGTACCTCGTAGGGGTGTGCCGACTTCCTCTTTCTCCATAGCTATAGTCATATCCACGGTCTTTATAGGCGTGTCTTCTTTGTGGCATACCTCTTTCCCTTACATGGCCATGAAAATCCCTGGAAGAGTTCTTGTAAGCGATGGCATCTCTGACGTGCACGTCTCAGGACTTTCCTATATGAATCTCCATAAGCCAAAAAGCAAAGGAATTCCTCTTGTGACATGCGGCCGATGTTTGGCATCTCCTTAGGCCCTTGGGTTGAACTCCTTCTTGACATGTTATGTTATGGCAATTCTACGCATGGGTCGCATGCTGCACTGCGAACTAGGGTTTGTCGAGGAGTGGGCTGCTTCCTTGTGAGTTGACAAAATCTTTTTCCAAATCTCGACAATTCCCTACACACGAAGATCAAAGGCGACATAATCTTGACAAAATAACCGAGATCCCTTCCCGATATGCAAATAAGGTTTCGGTTGCAAAAACGGTTAGGAAAAAGAAATAAACAAAATATGGTGAGATATGCCGAATCAGGAAGATATTATGGGATATGGGTAAAGGATAAGGCAAATATTGATTCTTAGAATATCTTTCAAAATAATTAGAATTTTCTAATTAAAAATTAAAAGATTCAACAATCAGAGGACAAGACCACTTGACATACGCCCTTGGGCTTCTCAAGGCTACTAGCCCGGGCCGCCTCAACTTAAACACTCCTACATGTTTTTCCTTTGTTTTTTTTTATATATATCAAGCCGCCCACCCCCCCTTGGAGTACTTAGGGTGCAAGCAGCCACGAAAAACTTTTTTTTTTATACACAAAATCGAAAATGCAAGGGGCAACAAATCTTCCCCAAAGATCCTCTTCTCTTTTAAAAATAATTAGAAGATTCTAACCAAGATAAATATATTTCTAAAAACAAAGTTGCCAATTAGGGTTTTGGCTAAACAAGGGTGGTCGTGGGAATGTAGTGGAACAATGGCGGCCGAAATGGTAGAGCTCCGCCCGGGTTACCTCGCCCCTCGCCCTCAGCGTTCCTCTCACCGCAACCCTAGGGTTTTGGCCCTCTCAAGTTTACTCACTGCTCACACAGGCTATCACTACACAAGGTCTAAATTCAACCGAAATCGCAATGAAAAACCAATCTGAATACCGAGAAGTTTGAACGGTTACCTTGCTAGCTCTGATACCAAATGATGTGTCACGGGGACACGAGGATCTTTTCTGGGCAAGGTAGACGCTCCTTCTTGTGAAATCTGCGGTTGGTGATGAGGAAGGTGGGATGATGGTGTTAAAGATAGTAACCGGATAAGCAATCAACACCGCCTCGGAGTCGCACTTCGATGGCTTGAAAGACTCAACCAATCCTTGGATATAGTCTCACCTTGGATCGATTAAGGTTGTTGAATCAAATCAAGGATATTACTCACCTAAACTTAATCAACCTGCTTTGGATATTACGCACCAAAACACAAAGTAAAGAACGCTCGGATATTACTCACCGAGAATTCAAATACTCAAATAACGACGAACCTCCAATCACAAATGTGTTAATAAAAAATCAAATATGTCTAAAAACGTCCTAAGAAAGCAATTTAAATAGTCTCAAACCGTCTAACCCCTTCTCCAAGCAAGAATCCCTTAAAATGAAGAGTTTCCTAAACAGCTGGATCTTCAAATGAGCATATCTTCTAGATCCGATCTCCAGTCACCGAGATATTTGGACAGAGTCTTGATAGGATCAAGATACAAAATCATATCCAAAATGCAGCCTGATCTAACTCTTGGTTTGCAAGTAAGGCCTGGATATTTCTAAAACAGTGTAGCACTTATATCTTCCAGTTCCCAGCTCTAATGGGCCTGATATTTGGACACCTTCAACATAGGCCTATGCCAAGAAACATATCCAAACATGGGCTTGAAATCACGAGACAATTGGGAGTTATCGCTGTTCCAACTTCGGTGCGTGTGTGGCGTCGTAGAGGCTTTAGTAAGTGTGATTTATTCAAACATCTCTTCTCCAATGGACTCCATCTTAGGCATGTATTCCTATTTTGTCAAGTGTTGAGGATGGGGCCCTTGAGAGCTCATCCTTGGAGTCATTGATGCTGGGATCTTGTGAAACTCTAGAGTAGGTGATGAGAAGTAGGATCATTATATGCTCAATATCAAGGAAGTTTCGGCCTTCAATCGATCACAAGAAAACAAAGATGATTGGTGCTTGAAAATGATGATTTCGGAGGTTTTTTTGGTTGGATCCTACATCCGTTTTTGTAAGGATTTATTTACTGGAAATTGAAAGGGATAAGTGGACAAGGATATCGTGGATATGACTCACCACTCAAGCCTTGAACAAGGACAAACAAATTAGAGATATGACTCACTCAAAGAAGCTTATCCATGCTCGATATTACGCACGAGCACACTCGATCTTACTCACGAGCAAACAAGAAGAATTGGAGACATTCTTTTGACAAAACACTCAGTTTAAGGCTTGATTCAATTCATATTAGACGTGCCTACAATGGTAGAGAACATAAGGTATAAATAGAAGACAATAAAGAAACTAGAAACTCTTCACATAGCCTTGTCTTGATTCCTTGGGGAGAGGAAGAGTTTACAGCCCATTCATTGTACTGGGGAGAGAGATTAGCCCCTTCATCTCATGCATAAAATGTACATATTAAATGATCATTATCATCTATATTTGATGGCCTCACGTTGGTGCTCCTTGGTCTTCTTCGATATTGAAGTATAGGAGACAATTTCTGGCAAGAGTTGGACTGTCGGCATAGACTGGGATTTATGGGCCTGTTTGGGGCTGATTTCTTGGAAGCAATTGTTATGAGAGTTGTAGACCTTTCTCTTATCTTTGCAATGACTACTCATGGACCTCTATTGGACATTCGTAGCTCCCAATATAACCAAAATACGGAGGAGGTGTCGGAGGGACATATTCAGCAATTTTGTCTCCTTCCAACATCTGAACGATTCCTTTGTTTTTAGCTTTTGTTCTTCCTCAAATATGATGGCACACATAGTCATATCATCCTCTCTTCCTTTAAGAGGATACGTCCTCGAACAACTTTGGCCATGAAAGTTTCACACACTTCCTCCTTAAGCGCTTCATCACCATTCAGCGACTTCTCCATTTGTAAGGGTTCATTGACAAGCTTTGGGGCAGCCTCCGTCGCATATTGGTTCAACATCTTCATAAGCTGAATTTCTCTCTCCTTTGCACGACGATCCTAATCCTCTAACAAGCACTTAGAATCAGCAAAAATTGATGCGGTACTTTCTCGCCAAATTTGTCGAAACTCCGACATGGTGATCGACTGGTGCTTTCCATGGTTAAACATAATTCCTTTTGAAACTTCCTTGATGGTAGCTGATACCAAATGATGAGAAGTAGGATCGTTATATGCTCAGTATCAAGGAAGTTTCGGCCTTCAATCGGTCATAAGACAACAAAGATGATCGGTGCTTGAAAATGATGATTTCAAAGCTTTTTTTTTGGTTGGATCCTGGATCCGTTTTTGTAAGGATTTATTTGCTGGAAATTGAAGGGGATAAGTGGACAAGGATATCATGGATATGACTCACCACTCAAGCCTTGAACAAGGACAAAAAAAATTAGAGATATGACTCACTCAAAGAAACTTATCCATGCTCGATATTACACACGAGCACACTCGATCTTACTCACGAGCAAACAAGAAGAATTGGAGACATTTTCTTGACAAAACACTCAGTTTAGAGCTTGATTCAATTCATATTAGACGTGCCTACAATGGTACAGAACATAAGGTATAAATAGAAGACAATAAAGAAACTAGAAACTCTTCACATAGCCTTGTCTTGATTCCTTGGGGAGAGGAAGAGTTTGCAGCCCATTCATTGTACTGAGGAGAGAGATTAGCCCCTTCATCTCATGCATAAAATGTACATATTAAATGATCAATATCATCTATATTTTATGGCCTCACGTTGGTGCTCCTTGGTCTTCTTCGGCATTGAAGTAGAGGAGATAATTTCTGGCAAGAGTTGGACTATCGGCAGAGACTGGGATTTATGGGCCTGTTCGGGGCTGATTTCATGGAAGAAATTGTCATGAGAGTTGTATCCCTTTCTCTTATCTTTCGAATGACTACTCATGTACCTCCATTGGACATTCGTAGCTCCCAATATAGCCAAAATACTGAGGAGGAGTCGGAGGGACAGATTCAGCGGTTTTGTCACCTTCCAACATCTGAACGATTCCTTTGTTTTTAGCTTTTGTTCTTCCTCAAATTCGATGTCACACATAGTCATATCAGTAGGGCTTGTTGGCACCGAGTCTAGCTTGTGAAACCCTAGAGTATGGCTTGTTGGCACCGAGGCTAGCTTGTGAAACCCTAGAGTATGGCTTGTTGGCACCGAGGCTAGCTTGTGAAACCCTAGAGTATGGCTTGTTGGCACCGTGGCTAGGTTCTCCTCATCTTGACATGGCTGGTTTTGAAGCTTGATGGGATCCAGGAACACATCATCCTCCCCTTCTTGAGAAAGATTCGTCCTCAAATCTGCATAGTCAAAACCAAAGAGTAATGAATAACATGAATGCTCAATAACTCCTAAGTGAGTTAAAATTCTTGCCCTAGCCATGACTTGAAGAACTCTTCTAGAAGGTATATGTATAAATTTCAAGGGGCTCTCCTTCTTAAGATTCAACATATCTTCTATACCAACACAAGGACGAAATGTTATAGAATGACTAGACAAGACATTATGACAACTAAGAGGATACACATGAAAACTATACCACAAAACTAGCATGCATATAAGAAGTTTGAGGCAAGAAAACTCCCTTGGCTAGTTGTGGCATCTTGTGTGTCAACTCCCATGCCTCAACTCATGTGGGTGTCACAACCTCGATGGTTTGGACAACCTTCTGCCTTATGGCCACAACTTTCCCTTCGACTTTTTCTTCAAGTACGTCATTGTCCTTCATTTCCTCTTCAATTTCCCCTTCCACCACGTCCTGGTCTGGCTTGTCTTCTCCTATGGGTTCCTCAACAGCCAAGACGACATCAACTTCCTCCTTGTAAATATATTTTCGATTAGGGCAAATGTTAGCCAAGTGGTCTCGACATTCACACATAACACATAGGATGTCATGTGTTCTAACCCGAGGTTGGTGAATCTCTCTTCCCATGCCCTTGGACGTGGTAAAGGATGATTTTGGTGAGTCATAATCTCCCTTGGACTGCACGGAGGGGTTAGACGAATCATATAAGTATGGATCAAAAAGAGGGATGGTTTGGTACCTCGTAGGGGTGTGCCGACTTCCTCTCTCTCCATAGCTATAGTCATATCCACGGTCTTTATAGGCGTGTCTTCTTTGTGGCATACCTCTTTCCCTTACATGGCCATGAAAATCCCTGGAAGAGTTCTTGTAAGCGATGGCATCAAGACGTGCACGTCTCAGGACTTTCCTATATGAATCTCCATAAGCCAAAAAGCAAAGGAATTCCTCTTGTGACATACGGCCGATGTTTGGCATCTCCTTAGGCCCTTGGTTTGAACTCCTTCTTGACATGTTATGTTATGGCAATTCTACGCAGGGGTCGCATGCTGCACTGTGAACTAGGGTTTGTCGAGGAGTGGGCTGCTTCCTTGTGAGTTGACAAAATCTTTTTCCAAATCTCGACAATTCCCTACACACGAAGATCAAAGGCGACATAATCTTGACAAAATAACCGAGATCCCTTCCCGATATGCAAATAAGGTTTCGGTTGCAAAAACGGTTAGGAAAAAGAAATAAACAAAATATGGTGAGATGAATCAGGAAGATATTATGGGATATGGGTAAAGGATAAGGCAAATATTGATTCTTAGAATATCTTTCAAAATAATTAGAATTTTCTAATTAAAAATTAAAAGATTCAACAATCAGAGGACAAGACCACTTGACGTACGCCCTTGGGCTTCTCAAGGCTACTAGCCCGGGCCGCCTCAACTTAAACACTCCTACATGTTTTTCCTTTGTTTTTTTTTTATATATATCAAGCCGCCCACTCCCCCTTGGAGTACTTGGGGTGCAAGCAGCCACGAAAAACTTTTTTTTTATACACAAAATCGAAAATGCAAGGGGCAACAAATCTTCCCCAAAGATCCTCTTCTCTTTTAAAAATAATTAGAAGATTCTAACCAAGATAAAGATATTTCTAAAAACAAAGTTGCCAATTAGGGTTTTGGCTAAACAAGGGTGGTCGTGGGAATGTAGTGGAACAATGGCGGCCGAAATGGTAGAGCTCTTCCCGGGTTGCCTCGCCCCTCGCCCTCAGCGTTCCTCTCACCGCAACCCTAGGGTTTTGGCCCTCTCAAGTTTACTCACTGCTCTCACAGGCTATCACTACACAAGGTCTAAATTCAACCGAAATCGCAATGAAAAACCAATCTGAATACCGAGAAGTTTGAACGGTTACCTTGCTAGCTCTGATACCAAATGATGTGTCACGGGGACACGAGGATCTTTTCTGGGCAAGGTAGACGCTCCTTCTTGTGAAATCTGCGGTTGGTGATGAGGAAGGTGGGATGATGGTGTTGAAGATAGTAACCGGATAAGCAATCAACACTGCCTCAGAGTCGCACTTCGATGGCTTGAAAGACTCAACCAATCCTTGGATATGACTCACCTTGGATCGATTAAGGTTGTTGATTCAAATCAAGGATATTACTCACCTAAACTTAATCAACCTGCTTTGGATATTATGCACCAAAACACAAAGTAAAGAACGCTCGGATATTACTCACCCAGAATTCAAATACTCAAATAACGACGAACCTCCAATCACAAATGTGTTAATAAAAAATCAAATATGTCTAAAAACGTCCTAAGAAAGCAATATAAATAGTCTCAAACCGTCTAACCCCTTCTCCAAGCAAGAATCCCTTAAAATGAAGAGTTTCCTAAACAACTGGATCTTCAAATGAACATATCTTCTAGATCCGATCTCCAGTCACCGAGATATTTGGACAGAGTCTTGATAGGATCAAGATACAAATCATATCCAAAATGCAGCCTGATCTAACTCTTGGTTTGCAAGTAAGGCCTGAATATTTTCAAAACAGTGTAGCACTAATATCTTCCAGTTCCCAGCTCCAATGGGCCTGATATTTGTAAACCTTCAACATAGGCCTATGCCAAGAAACATATCCAAACATGGGCTTGAAATCACGAGACAATTGGGAGTTATTGCTGTTCCAACTTCGGTGCGTGTGTGGCGTCGTAGAGGCTTTAGTAAGTGTGATTTCTTCAAACATCTCTTCTCCAATGGACTCCATCTTAGGCATGCATTCCTATTTTGTCAAGTGTTGAGGATGGGGCCCTTGAGAGCTCATCCTTGGAGTCATTGATGCTGGGATCTTGTGAAACTCTAGAGTAGGTGATGAGAAGTAGGATCATTATATGCTCAATATCAAGGAAGTTTCGGCCTTCAATCGATCACAAGACAACAAAGATGATCGGTGCTTGAAAATGATGATTTCGGAGGTTTTTTTGGTTGGATCCTAGATCCGTTTTTGTAAGGATTTCTTTACTGGAAATTGAAAGGGATAAGTGGACAAGGATATCGTGGATATGACTCACCACTCAAGCCTTGAACAAGGACAAACAAATTAGAGATATGACTCACTCAAAGAAGCTTATCCATGTCGATATTACGCACGAGCACACTCGATCTTACTCACGAGCAAACAAGAAGAATTGGAGACATTCTCTTGACAAAACACTCAGTTTAAGGCTTGATTCAATTCATATTAGACGTGCCTACAATGGTAGAGAACATAAGGTATAAATAGAAGACAATAAAGAAACTAGAAACTCTTCACATAGCCTTGTCTTGATTCCTTGGGGAGAGGAAGAGTTTGCAGCCCATTCATTGTACTGAGGAGAGAGATTAGCCTCTTTATCTCATGCATAAAATGTACATATTAAATGATCATTATCATCTATATTTGATGGCCTCACGTTGGTGCTCCTTGGTCTTCTTCGATATTGAAGTATAGGAGACAATTTCTGGCAAGAGTTGGACTGTCGGCATAGACTGGGATTTATGGGCCTGTTTGGGGCTGATTTCTTGGAAGCAATTGTTATGAGAGTTGTAGACCTTTCTCTTATCTTTGCAATGACTACTCATGGACCTCTATTGGACATTCGTAGCTCCCAATATAACCAAAATACGGAGGAGGTGTCGGAGGGACAGATTCAACAATTTTGTCACCTTCCAACATCTGAACGATTCCTTTGTTTTTAGCTTTTGTTCTTCCTCAAATATGATGTCACACATAGTCATATCATCCTCTCTTCCTTTAAGAGGATACGTCCTCGAACAACTTTGGCCATGAAAGTTTCACACACTTCCTCCTTAAGCGCTTCATCACCATTGAGCGACTTCTCCATTTGTAAGGGTTCATTGACAAGCTTTGGGGCAGCCTCCGTCGCATATTGGTTCAACATCTTCATAAGCTGAATTTCTCTCTCCTTTGCACGACGATCCTAATCCTCCAACAAGCACTTAGAATCGGCAAAAATTGATGCGGTACTTTCTCGCCAAATTTGTCGAAACTCCGACATGGTGATCGGCTGGTGCTTTCCATGGTTAAACATAATTCCTTTTGAAACTTCCTTGATGGTAGCTAATACCAAATGATGAGAAGTAGGATCGTTATATGCTCAGTATCAAGGAAGTTTCGGCCTTCAATCGGTCACAAGACAACAAAGATGATCGGTGCTTGAAAATGATGATTTCAAAGCTTTTTTTTTTGGTTGGATCCTGGATCCGTTTTTTTAAGGATTTATTTGCTGGAAATTGAAGGGGATAAGTGGACAAGGATATCATGGATATGACTCACCACTCAAGCCTTGTACAAGGACAAAAAAAATTAGAGATATGACTCACTCAAAGAAACTTATCCATGCTCGATATTACACACGAGCACACTCGATCTTACTCACGAGCAAACAAGAAGAATTGGAGACAGTTTCTTGACAAAACACTCAGTTTAGAGCTTGATTCAATTCATATTAGACGTGCCTACAATGGTACAGAACATAAGGTATAAATAGAAGACAATAAAGAAACTAGAAACTCTTCACATAGCCTTGTCTTGATTCCTTGGGGAGAGGAAGAGTTTGCAGCCCATTCATTGTACTGAGGAGAGAGATTAGCCCCTTCATCTCATGCATAAAATGTACATATTAAATGATCAATATCATCTATATTTTATGGCCTCACGTTGGTGCTCCTTGGTCTTCTTCGGCATTGAAGTAGAGGAGATAATTTCTGGCAAGAGTTGGACTGTCGGCAGAGACTGGGCTTTATGGGCCTGTTCGGGGCTGATTTCATGGAAGAAATTGTCATGAGAGTTGTATCCCTTTTTCTTATCTTTCGAATGACTACTCATGTACCTCCATTGGACATTCGTAGCTCCCAATATAGCCAAAATACTGAGGAGGAGTCGGAGGGACAGATTCAGCGGTTTTGTCACCTTCCAACATCTGAACGATTCCTTTGTTTTTATCTTTTGTTCTTCCTCAAATTCGATGTCACACATAGTCATATCAGTAGGGCTTGTTGGCACCGAGGCTAGCTTGTGAAACCCTAGAGTATGGCTTGTTGGCACCGAGGCTAGCTTGTGAAACCCTAGAGTATGGCTTGTTGGCACCGAGGCTAGCTTGTGAAACCCTAGAGTATGGCTTGTTGGCACCGTGGCTAGGTTCTCCTCGTCTTGACATGGCTGGTTTTGAAGCTTGATGGGATCCATGAACACATCATCCTCCCCTTCTTAAGAAAGATTCGTCCTCAAATCTGCATAGTCAAAACCAAAGAGTAATGAATAACATGAATGCTCAATAACTCCTAAGTGAGTAAAAATTCTTGCCCTAGCCATGACTTGAAGAACTCTTCTAGAAGGTATATGTATAAATTTCAAGGGGCTCTCCTTCTTAAGATTCAACATATCTTCTATACCAACACAAGGACGAAATGTTATAGAATGACTAGACAAGACATTATGACAACTAAGAGGATACACATGAAAACTATACCACAAAACTAGCATGCATATAAGAAGTTTGAGGCAAGAAAACTCCCTTGGCTAGTTGCGGCATCTTGTGTGTCAACTCCCATGCCTCAACTCATGTGGGTGTCACAACCTCGATGGTTTGGACAACCTTCTGCCTTATGGCCACAACTTTCCCTTCGACTTTTTCTTCAAGTACGTCATTGTCCTTCATTTCCTCTTCAATTTCCCCTTCCACCACGTCCTGGTCTGGCTTGTCTTCTCCTATGGGTTCCTCAGCAGCCAAGACGACATCAACTTCCTCCTTGTAAATATATTTTCGATTAGGGCAAATGTTAGCCAAGTGGTCTCGACATTCACACATAACACATAGGATGTCATGTGTTCTAACCCGAGGTTGGTGAATCGCTCTTCCCATGCCCTTGGACGTGGTAAAGGATGATTTTGGTGAGTCATAGACTCCCTTGGACTGCACGGAGGGGTTAGACGAATCATATAAGTATGGATCAAAAAGAGGGATGGTTTGGTACCTCGTAGGGGTGTGCCGACTTCCTCTTTCTCCATATCTATAGTCATATCCACGGTCTTTATAGGCGTGTCTTCTTTGTGGCATACCTCTTTCCCTTACATGGCCATGAAAATCCCTGGAAGAGTTCTTGTAAGCGATGGCATCAAGACGTGCACGTCTCAGGACTTTCCTATATGAATCTCCATAAGCCAAAAAGCAAAGGAATTCCTCTTGTGACATACGGCCGATGTTTGGCATCTCCTTAGGCCCTTGGGTTGAACTCCTTCTTGACATGTTATGTTATGGCAATTCTACGCAGGGGTCGCATGTTGCACTGCGAACTAGGGTTTGTCGAGGAGTGGGCTGCTTCCTTGTGAGTTGACAAAATCTTTTTCCAAATCTCGACAATTCCCTACACACGAAGATCAAAGGCGACATAATCTTGACAAAATAACCGAGATCCCTTCCCGATATGCAAATAAGGTTTCGGTTGCAAACACGGTTAGGTAAAAGAAATAAACAAAATATGGTGAGATATGCCGAATCAGGAAGATATTATGGGATATGGGTAAAGGATAAGGCAAATATTGATTCTTAGAATATCTTTCAAAATAATTAGAATTTTCTAATTAAAAATTAAAAGATTCAACAATCAGAGGACAAGACCACTTGACGTACGCCCTTGGGCTTCTCAAGGCTACTAGCCCGGGCCGCCTCAACTTAAACACTCCTACATGTTTTTCCTTTGTTTTTTTTTTTATATATATCAAGCCGCCCACCCCCCCTTGGAGTACTTGGGGTGCAAGCAGCCACGGAAAACTTTTTTTTTTATACACAAAATCGAAAATGCAAGGGGCAACAAATCTTCCCCAAAGATCCTCTTCTCTTTTAAAAATAATTAGAAGATTCTAACCAAGATAAAGATATTTCTAAAAACAAAGTTGCCAATTAGGGTTTTGGCTAAACAAGGGTGGTCGTGGGAATGTAGTGGAACAATGGCGGCCAAAATGGTAGAGCTCTGCCCGGGTTGCCTCGCCCCTCGCCCTCAGCGTTCCTCTCACCGCAACCCTAGGGTTTTGGCCCTCTCAAGTTTACTCACTCATCTCACAGGCTATCACTACACAAGGTCTAAATTCAACCGAAATCGCAATGAAAAACCAATCTGAATACCGAGAAGTTTGAACGGTTACCTTGCTAGCTCTGATACCAAATGATGTGTCACGGGGACACGAGGATCTTTTCTGGGCAAGGTAGACGCTCCTTCTTGTGAGATCTGTGGTTGGTGATGAGGAAGGTGGGATGATGATGTTGAAGATAGTAACCGGATAAGCAATCAACACTGCCTCGGAGTCGCACTTCGATGGCTTGAAAGACTTAACCAATCCTTGGATATGACTCACCTTGGATCGATTAAGGTTGTTGATTCAAATCAAGGATATTACTCACCTAAACTTAATCAACCTGCTTTGGATATTACGCACCAAAACACAAAGTAAAGAACGCTCGGATATTACTCACCAAGAATTCAAATACTCAAATAACGACGAACCTCCAATCACAAATGTGTTAATAAAAAATCAAATATGTCTAAAAACGTCCTAAGAAAGCAATATAAATAGCCTCAAACCGTCTAACCCCTTCTCCAAGCAAGAATCCCTTAAAATGAAGAGTTTCCTAAACAGCTGGATCTTCAAATGAACATATCTTCTAGATCCGATCTCCAGTCACCGAGATATTTGGACAGAGTCTTGATAGGATCAAGATACAAATCATATCCAAAATGCAGCCTGATCTAACTCTTGGTTTGCAAGTAAGGCCTGAATATTTCCAAAACAGTGTAGCACTTATATCTTCCAGTTCCCAGCTCCAATGGGCCTGATATTTGTAAACCTTCAACATAGGCCTATGCCAAGAAACATATCCAAACATGGGCTTGAAATCACGAGCCAATTGGGAGTTATTGCTGTTCCAACTTCGGTGTGTGTGTGGCGTCGTAGAGGCTTTAGTAAGTGTGATTTCTTCAAACATCTCTTCTCCAATGGACTCCATCTTAGGCATGCATTCCTATTTTGTCAAGTGTTGAGGATGGGGCCCTTGAGAGCTCATCCTTGGAGTCATTGATGCTGGGATCATGTGAAACTCTAGAGTAGGTGATGAGAAGTAGGATCGTTATATGCTCAATATCAAGGAAGTTTCGGCCTTCAATCGATCACAAGACAACAAAGATGATCGGTGCTTGAAAATGATGATTTCGGAGGTTTTTTTGGTTCGATCCTAGATCCGTTTTTTTAAGGATTTCTTTACTGGAAATTGAAAGGGATAAGTGGACAAGGATATCGTGGATATGACTCACCACTCAAGCCTTGAACAAGGACAAACAAATTAGAGATATGACTCACTCAAAGAAGCTTATCCATGCTCGATATTACGCACGAGCACACATCGATCTTACTCATGAGCAAACAAGAAGAATTGGAGACATTTTCTTGACAAAACACTCAGTTTAAGGCTTGATTCAATTCATATTAGACGTGCCTACAATGGTAGAGAACATAAGGTATAAATAGAAGACAATAAAGAAACTAGAAACTCTTCACATAGCCTTGTCTTGATTCCTTGGGGAGAGAAAGAGTTTGCAGCCCATTCATTGTACTGAGGAGAGAGATTAGCCCCTTCATCTCATGCATAAAATGTACATATTAAATGATCATTATCATCTATATTTGATGGCCTCACGTTGGTGCTCCTTGGTCTTCTTCGGCATTGAAGTATAGGAGACAATTTCTGGCAAGAGTTGGACTGTCGGCAGAGACTTGGCTTTATGGGCCTGTTTGGGGCTGATTTCTTGGAAGCAATTGTCATGAGAGTTGTATACCTTTCTCTTATCTTTGCAATGACTACTCATGGACCTCCATTGGACATTCGTAGCTCCCAATATAGCCAAAATACGGAGGAGGTGTCGGAGGGACAGATTCAGCAATTTTGTCACCTTCCAACATCTGAACGATTCCTTTGTTTTTAGCTTTTGTTCTTCCTCAAATATGATGTCACACATAGTCATATCATCCTCTCTTCCTTTAAGAGGATACGTCCTCGAACAACTTTGGCCATGCAAGTTTCACACACTTCCTCCTTAAGCGCTTCATCACCATTGAGGGACTTCTCCATTTGTAAGGGTTCATTGACAAGCTTTGGGGCAGCCTCCGCCGCATATTGGTGCAACATCTTCATAAGCTGAATTTCTCTCTCCTTTGCACGACGATCCTAATCCTCCAACAAGCACTTAGAATCGGCAAAAATTGATGCGATACTTTCTCGCCAAATTTGTCGAAACTCCGACATGGTGATTGGCTGGTGCTTTCCATGGTTAAACATAATTCCTTTTGAAACTTCCTTGATGGTAGCTCTGATACCAAATGATGAGAAGTAGGATCGTTATATGCTCAGTATCAAGGAAGTTTCGGCCTTCAATCGGTCACAAGACAACAAAGATGATCGGTGCTTGAAAATGATGATTTCAAAGCTTTTTTTTTTGTTGGATCCTGGATCCGTTTTTTTAAGGATTTATTTGCTGGAAATTGAAGGGGATAAGTGGACAAGGATATCATGGATATGACTCACCACTCAAGCCTTGAACAAGGACAAAAAAATTAGAGATATGACTTACTCAAAGAAACTTATCCATGCTCGATATTACACACGAGCACACTCGATCTTACTCACGAGCAAACAAGAAGAATTGGAGACATTTTCTTGACAAAACACTCAGTTTAAAGCTTGATTCAATTCATATTAGACGTACCTACAATGGTAGAGAACATAAGGTATAAATAGAAGACAATAAAGAAACTAGAAACTCTTCACATAGCCTTGTCTTGATTCCTTGGGGAGAGGAAGAGTTTGCAGTTGAGGAGAGAGATTAGCCCCTTCATCTCATGCATAAAATGTACATATTAAATGATCATTATCATCTATATTTGATGGCCTCACGTTGGTGCTCCTTGGTCTTCTTCGGCATTGAAGTATAGGAGACAATTTCTGGCAAGAGTTGGACTGTCGGCAGAGACTTGGCTTTATGGGCCTGTTTGGGGCTGATTTCTTGGAAGCAATTGTCATGAGAGTTGTATACCTTTCTCTTATCTTTGCAATGACTACTCATGGACCTCCATTGGACATTCGTAGCTCCCAATATAGCCAAAATACGGAGGAGGTGTCGGAGGGACAGATTCAGCAATTTTGTCACCTTCCAACATCTGAACGATTCCTTTATTTTAGCTTTTGTTCTTCCTCAAATATGATGTCACACATAGTCATATCATCCTCTCTTCCTTTAAGAGGATACGTCCTCGAACAACTTTGGCCATGAAAGTTTCACACACTTCCTCCTTAAGCGCTTCATCACCATTGAACGACTTCTCCATTTGTAAGGGTTCATTGACAAGCTTTGGGGCAGCCTCCGCCGCATATTGGTGCAACATCTTCATAAGCTAAATTTCTCTCTCCTTTCGACGACGATCCTAATCCTCCAACAAGCACTTAGAATCGGCAAAAATTGATGCGGTACTTTCTCGCCAAATTTGTCGAAACTCCGACATGGTGATCGGCTGGTGCTTTCCATGGTTAAACATAATTCCTTTTGAACCTTCCTTGATGGTAGCTCTGATACCAAATGATGAGAAGTAGGATCGTTATATGCTCAGTATCAAGGAAGTTTCGGCCTTCAATCGGTCACAAGACAACAAAGATGATCGGTGCTTGAAAATGATGATTTCAAAGCTTTTTTTTTGTTGGATCCTGGATCCGTTTTTTTAAGGATTTATTTTCTGGAAATTGAAGGGGATAAGTGGACAAGGATATCATGGATATGACTCACCACTCAAGCCTTGAACAAGGACAAAAAAATTAGAGATATGACTTACGCAAAGAAACTTATCCATGCTCGATATTACACACGAGCACACTCGATCTTACTCACGAGCAAACAAGAAGAATTGGAGACATTTTCTTGACAAAACACTCAGTTTAAAGCTTGATTCAATTCATATTAGACGTACCTACAATGGTAGAGAACATAAGGTATAAATAGAAGACAATAAAGAAACTAGAAACTCTTCACATAGCCTTGTCTTGATTCCTTGGGGAGAGGAAGAGTTTGCAGCCCATTCATTGTACTAAGGAGAGAGATTAGCCCCTTCAACAATCAGAGGACAAGACTTGCGGGCGGGGTCTTCTCGAGCCTACTAGGCCAGGACCACTTGACGTACGCCCTTGGGCTTCTCAAAGCTACTAGCCCGGGCCGCCTCAACTTAAACACTCCTACATGTTTTTCCTTTGTTTTTTTTATATATATATATCAAGCCGCCCACCCCCCCTTGGAGTACTTGGGGTGCAAGCAGCCACGAAAAACTTTTTTTTTTATACACAAAATCGAAAATGCAAGGGGCAACAAATCTTCCCCAAAGATCCTCTTCTCTTTTAAAAATAATTAGAAGATTCTAACCAAGATAAAGATATTTCTAAAAACAAAGTTGCCAATTAGGATTTTGGCTAAACAAGGGTGGTCGTGGGAAAGTAGTGGAACAATGGCGGCTGAAATGGTAGAGATCCGCCCGGGTTGCCTCGCCCCTCGCCCTCAGCGTTCCTCTCACCGCAACCCTAGGGTTTTGGGCCTCTCAAGTTTACTCACTGCTCTCACAGGCTATCACTACACAAGGTCTAAATTCAACCGAAATCACAATGAAAAACCAATCTGAATACCGAGAAGTTTGAACGGTTACCTTGCTAGCTCTGATACCAAATGATGTGTCACGGGTACACGATGATCTTTTCTGGGCAAGGTAGACGCTCCTTGTGAAATCTGCGGTTGGTGATGAGGAAGGTGGGATGATGATGTTGAAGATAGTAACCGGATAAGCAATCAACACCGCCTCGGAGTCGCACTTCGATGGCTTGAAAGACTCAACCAATCCTTGGATATGACTCACCTTGGATCGATTAAGGTTGTTGATTCAAATCAAGGATATTACTCACCTAAACTTAATCAATCTGCTTTGGATATTACGCACCAAAACACAAAGTAAAGAACGCTCAGATATTACTCACCAAGAATTCAAATACTCAAATAACGACGAACCTCCAATCACAAATGTGTTAATAAAAAATCAAATATGTCTAAAAACGTCCTAAGAAAGCAATATAAATAGTCTCAAACCGTCTAACCCCTTCTCTAAGCAAGAATCCCTTAAAATGAAGAGTTTCCTAAATAGCTGGATCTTCAAATGAGCATATCTTCTAGATCCGATCTCCAGTCACCGAGATATTTGGACAGAGTCTTGATAGGATCAAGATACAAATCATATCCAAAATGCAGCCTGATCTAACTCTTGGTTTGCAAGTAAGGCCTGAATATTTCCAAAACAGTGTAGCACTTATATCTTCCAGTTCCCAGCTCCAATGGGCCTGATATTTGGACACCTTCAACATAGGCCTATGCCAAGAAACATATCTAAACATGGACTTGAAATCACGAGACAATTGGGAGTTATCACTGTTCCAACTTCGGTGCGTGTGTGGCGTCGTAGAGACTTTAGTAAGTGTGATTTCTTCAAACATCTCTTCTCCAATGGACTCCATCTTAGGCATGCATTCCTATTTTGTCAAGTGCTCAGATGGGGCCCTTGAGAGCTCATCCTTGGAGTCGTTGATGCTGGGATCTTGTGAAACTCTAGAGTAGGTGATGAGAAGTAAGATCGTTATATGCTCAATATCAAGGAAGTTTCGGCCTTCAATCGATCACAAGACAACAAAGATGATCGGTGCTTGAAAATGATGATTTCGGAGGTTTTTTTGGTTGGATCCTAGATCCGTTTTTTTAAGGATTTCTTTACTGGAAATTGAAAGGGATAAGTGGACAAGGATATCGTGGATATGACTCACCACTCAAGCCTTGAACAAGGACAAAAAAATTAGAGATATGACTCACTCAAAGAAGCTTATCCATGCTCGATATTACGCACGAGCACACATCGATCTTACTCACGAGCAAACAAGAAGAATTGGAGACATTCTCTTGACAAAACACTCAGTTTAAGGCTTGATTCAATTCATATTAGACGTGCCTACAATGGTATAGAACATAAGGTATAAATAGAAGACAATAAAGAAACTAGAAACTCTTCACATAGCCTTGTCTTGATTCCTTGGGGAGAGGAAGAGTTTGCAGCCCATTCATTGTACTGAGGAGAGAGATTAGCCCCTTCATCTCATGCATAAAATGTACATATTAAATGATCATTATCATCTATATTTGATGGCCTCACGTTGGTGCTCCTTGGTCTTCTTCGGCATTGAAGTATAGGGGACAATTTCTGGCAAGAGTTGGACTGTCGGCAGAGACTTGGCTTTATGGGCCTGTTTGGGGCTGATTTCTTGGAAGCAATTGTCATGAGAGTTGTATACCTTTCTCTTATCTTTGCAATGACTACTCATGGACCTCCATTGGACATTCGTAGCTCCCAATATAGCCAAAATACGGAGGAGGTGTCGGAGGGACAGATTCAGCGATTTTGTCACCTTCCAACATCTGAACGATTCCTTTGTTTTTAGCTTTTGTTCTTCCTCAAATATGATGTCACACATAGTCATATCATCCTCTCTTCCTTTAAGAGGATACGTCCTCGAACAACTTTGGCCATGAAAGTTTCACACACTTCCTCCTTAAGCGCTTCATCACCATTGAGCGACTTCTCCATTTGTAAGGGTTCATTGACAAGCTTTGGGGCAGCCTCCGCCGCATATTGGTGCAACATCTTCATAAGCTGAATTTCTCTCTCCTTTGCACGACGATCCTAATCCTCCAACAAGCACTTAGAATCGGCAAAAATTGATGCGGTACTTTCTCGCCAAATTTGTCGAAACTCCGACATGGTGATCGGCTGGTGCTTTCCATGGTTAAACATAATTCCTTTTGAAACTTCCTTGATGGTAGCTCTGATACCAAATGATGAGAAGTAGGATCGTTATATGCTCAGTATCAAGAAAGTTTCGGCCTTCAATCGGTCACAAGACAACAAAGATGATCGGTGCTTGAAAATGATGATTTCAAAGCTTTTTTTTTGTTGGATCCTAGATCCGTTTTTTTAAGGATTTATTTGCTGGAAATTGAAGGGGATAAGTGGACAAGGATATCATGGATATGACTCACCACTCAAGCCTTGAACAAGGACAAAAAAATTAGAGATATGACTTACTCAAAGAAACTTATCCATGCTCGATATTACACACGAGCACACTCGATCTTACTCACGAGCAAACAAGAAGAATTGGAGACATTTTCTTGACAAAACACTCAGTTTAAAGCTTGATTCAATTCATATTAGACGTACCTACAATGGTAGAGAACATAAGGTATAAATAGAAGACAATAAAGAAACTAGAAACTCTTCACATAGCCTTGTCTTGATTCCTTGGGGAGAGGAAGAGTTTGCAGCCCATTCATTGTACTGAGGAGAGAGATTAGCCCCTTCATCTCATGCATAAAATGTACATATTAAATGATTATTATCATCTATATTTTATGGCCTCACGTTGGTGCTCCTTGGTCTTCTTCGGCATTGAAGTATAGGAGACAATTTCTGGCAAGAGTTGGACTGTCGGCAGAGACTTGGCTTTATGGGCCTGTTTGGGGCTGATTTCTTGGAAGCAATTGTCATGAGAGTTGTATACCTTTCTCTTATCTTTTCAATGACTACTCATGGACCTCCATTGGACATTCGTAGCTCCCAATATAGCCAAAATACGGAGGAGGTGTCGAAGGGACAGATTCAGCGATTTTGTCACCTTCCAACATCTGAACGATTCCTTTGTTTTTAGCTTTTGTTCTTCCTCAAATATGATGTCACAAATAGTCATATCATCCTCTCTTCCTTTAAGAGGATACGTCCTCGAACAACTTTGGCCATGAAAGTTTCACACACTTCCTCCTTAAGCGCTTCATCACCATTGAGCGACTTCTCCATTTGTAAGGGTTCATTGACAAGCTTTGGGGCAGCCTCCGCCGCATATTGGTGCAACATCTTCATAAGCTGAATTTCTCTCTCCTTTGCACGACGATCCTAATCCTCCAACAAGCACTTAGAATCGGCAAAAAATGATGCGGTACTTTCTCGCCAAATTTGTTGAAACTCCGACATGGTGATTGGCTGGTGCTTTCCATGGTTAAACATAATTCCTTTTGAAACTTCCTTGATGGTAGCTCTGATACCAAATGATGAGAAGTAGGATCGTTATATGCTCAGTATCAAGGAAGTTTCGGCCTTCAATCGGTCACAAGACAACAAAGATGATCGGTGCTTGAAAATGATGATTTCAAAGCTTTTTTTTTTGTTGGATCCTGGATCCATTTTTTTAAGGATTTATTTGCTGGAAATTCAAGGGGATAAGTGGATAAGGATATCATGGATATGAGTCACCACTCAAGCCTTGAACAAGGACAAAAAAATTAGAGATATGACTTACTCAAAGAAACTTATCCATGCTCGATATTACACACGAGCACACTCAATCTTACTCACGAGCAAACAAGAAGAATTGGAGACATTTTCTTGACAAAACACTCAGTTTAAAGCTTGATTCAATTCATATTAGACGTACCTACAATGGTAGAGAACATAAGGTATAAATAGAAGACAATAAAGAAACTAGAAACTCTTCACATAGCCTTGTCTTGATTCCTTGGGGAGAGGAAGAGTTTGCAGTTGAGGAGAGAGATTAGCCCCTTCATCTCATGCATAAAATGTACATATTAAATGATCATTATCATCTATATTTGATGGCCTCACGTTGGTGCTCCTTGGTCTTCTTCGGCATTGAAGTATAGGAGACAATTTCTGGCAAGAGTTGGACTGTCGGCAGAGACTTGGCTTTATGGGCCTGTTTGGGGCTGATTTCTTGGAAGCAATTGTCATGAGTGTTGTATACCTTTCTCTTATCTTTGCAATGACTACTCATGGACCTCCATTGGACATTCGTAGCTCCCAATATAGCCAAAATACGGAGGAGGTGTCGGAGGGACAGATTCAGCAATTTTGTCACCTTCCAACATCTGAACGATTCCTTTGTTTTTAGCTTTTGTTCTTCCTCAAATATGATGTCACAGATAGTCATATCATCCTCTCTTCCTTTAAGAGGATACGTCCTCGAACAACTTTGGCCATGAAAGTTTCACACACTTCCTCCTTAAGCGCTTCATCACCATTGAGCGACTTCTCCATTTGTAAGGGTTCATTGACAAGCTTTGGGGCAGCCTCCGCCGCATATTGGTGCAACATCTTCATAAGCTAAATTTCTCTCTCCTTTGCACGACGATCCTAATCCTCCAACAAGCACTTAGAATCGGCAAAAATTGATTCGGTACTTTCTCGCCAAATTTGTCGAAACTCCGACATGGTGATCGGCTGGTGCTTTCCATGGTTAAACATAATTCCTTTTGAAACTTCCTTGATGGTAGCTCTGATACCAAATGATGAGAAGTAGGATCGTTATATGCTCAGTATCAAGGAAGTTTCGGCCTTCAATCGGTCACAAGACAACAAAGATGATCGGTGCTTGAAAATGATTATTTCAAAGCTTTTTTTTTTGTTGGATCCTGGATCCGTTTTTTTAAGGATTTATTTTCTGGAAATTGAAGGGGATAAGTGGACAAGGATATCATGGATATGACTCACCACTCAAGCCTTGAACAAGGACAAAAAAATTAGAGATATGACTTACTCAAAGAAACTTATCCATGCTCGATATTACACACGAGCACACTCGATCTTACTCACGAGCAAACAAGAAGAATTGGAGACATTTTCTTGACAAAACACTCAGTTTAAAGCTTGATTCAATTCATATTAGACGTACCTACAATGGTAGAGAACATAAGGTATAAATAGAAGACAATAAAGAAACTAGAAACTCTTCACATAGCCTTGTCTTGATTCCTTGGGGAGAGGAAGAGTTTGCAGCCCATTCATTGTACTGAGGAGAGAGATTAGCCCCTTCAACAATCAGAGGACAAGACTTGCGGGCGGGGTCTTCTCGAGCCTACTAGGCCAGGACCACTTGACGTACGCCCTTGGGCTTCTCAAGGCTACTAGCCCGGGCCGCCTCAACTTAAACACTCCTACATGTTTTTCCTTTGTTTTTTTTATATATATATCAAGCCGCCCACCCGCCCTTGGAGTACTTGGGGTGCAAGTAGCCACGAAAAACTTTTTTTTTTATACACAAAATCGAAAATGCAAGGGGCAACAAATCTTCCCCAAAGATCCTCTTCTCTTTTAAAAATAATTAGAAGATTCTAACCAAGATAAAGATATTTCTAAAAACAAAGTTGCCAATTAGGATTTTGGCTAAACAAGGGTGGTCGTGGGAAAGTGGCACTAGTATATTTTTGTAATGCAGATATATTAGGCCTACCTCTTGCATCTGGCCTTTGTTGAAAGTACTCCATTCCATTCCCTAGTGTTTCCACAATGCGCTTGAAAACTTCCTTGCTCATTTTGAACCTACGTCGGAAGAAATCATCTGGATAAGTTGGTTGATCATAGAAATAATCTCTATAAAGCCGCTCATAGCCTTCTTCCCTATTTCTCTCAATATACTTTCGACGACGTCGAGCATGTCCTGGTTCTGCATTGTTTCTGCGGTGTCGAGCACGCTCTTGAAGTGCATCACACGCATCAAGCGCTTCTTGTGTAATTCTTTCGTATTCACCATCTTCAGAGCTATCGCTAGAAAGTAAAGGGTTTGAGTTTGAGGAGTTTGAGGATGAACTAGACATTTTTAGAGATTTCAAGAAATGAGGAGTGACTAAACCATTGTAAATCCTCACTTATTCAGATCTCTGTAATTCTAGGAAATGCCAACTAGTTAAACAAAGAAGCATGGTATCATATGCTATGCTTTGCAGAAGCAATCAATTGCTTTCTCTGCATGACTCTACACCACATGAAATTATAGAAAATGCCAACTAGTTAAAGCATCTCTATGCTCAGTAAAAAAACAAAGAAGCATGGTATCACATGCTATGCTTTGCAGAAGCAATCAATTGCTTTCTCTGCATGACTCTACACCACATGAAATTTTAGAAAATGCCAACTAGTTAAAGCATCTCTATGCTTAGTAAAAAAACAAAGAAGCATGGTATCACCACTAGTGGAAAAAACCCTAATAGAGGCGGGCATTTGGACACTTATTGAGGCGAACACCGTTCACTTCAAATGAGGGGGCTGCAACAAGTGGGGACCCTTTTTGAGGTGGGAAAAATACGCCTCTAAAAGCCACTTGTTGAGGCGGGCCTACTTAGGCCCGCCTCAACAAGTGCCTCACTATGGCGTCAAAGTGAGGCACTTTTAAAGACGGGCCTATGTAGGCCCGCCTCTAAAAGTCCACTTGTTGAGGCGGGCCTCTATATGCCCGCCTCAACAAGTGCCTCACTTTGGCGCCATAGTGAGGCACTTGTTGAGGCGGGCCTCTAGAGACCCGCCTCTAAAAGTTATTTCAACAATTCGAGTACAACAACGCAAATGAAGGCCTCTAACTGGTACTTAGAAGGGAACGACTTTTATTCCATTGGGTATAGTTGGGATGAGGTGTTGCAAGAATGGGACCAAAATCAACAACGATTAGCATAAACCATGACCCACAATTAAAGACATTTAGCAATAGCAAAGAGTTTCATATGTTCAAATGAAAATATTTAAAGAAGACAACTTAGACACACGGGGTGATCAACACAAAGATTGATGTAAGAACACATCAATGTCTTCTTGGTGAGATTATAGAACCTTAAAGCTTACCTCCATCCTCAGGAATGTCAGAAGTCCATAAAGTGAGATTATCCCTCAAAAGTTGCAAAATCAAAGTGCTGTCTTTGTAAGACTCTTCATTAAGAGTGTCCAGATCAGAAATAGCATCATCAAAGGCTTGCTTTGCTACGTGGCACGCTCTATTTGAAGACAATAAAACATATTAGCAAATAACCATTAAAAGGAAGATGAACAACATAATGATGAGTCAACCACTTATTACCTTTCAGGTGAGTTCATAATTTCATAATAGAACACGGAGAAATTCAAAGCCAAACCCAAACGGATTGGGTGAGTTGGAGGTAACTCAGCTTCAGCAGTGGTTGAAGCAGTCTACAAACAACAAAATACCAGCTAGCAAAGTCAAATATAGCAAGGGGAAATACTCTTATAAAGAAGTCCAGCTGCATCTAAATCATTTGACAAAACAGCTGCATAAAATGTGTGAAATTATAAACGATGCGTTGTGCTTGATTACAACCAAACAAGATTGAAATGCAACAAGAAACTTGTATGCGACAATACCAGGTCAGATAAGGTGACAATAGAAAAGTACTAAACGAAAACTTTAAAATTTACATTTCATAGATGATCCATACACACAGATAGTGCTATCAAGCCGAATGGATGCTTGAAAACTTAACATCTGGAGACAGAATGAAAAAGAAAAATATTACAGTTTAGCTTCACACATTAGTAAAATATTTTGTCTTGGTTACCTGTATTCTCATATTCAAGCATAAGAATTGTGAAAGAAATTAGTTTTCCTTCACCAAGAATATTAGATATATTTTAAAGGCCACAAGGTACTCGTTGGCAGGTTTCTGTGTCATAGGAGAACAAATTCGAAACTATATGGATTATTTTCAGGTTAAATAAAATAAACCTAGTGAACAAATTAGGAAAAACAAGTTTAAAACATATCTAAACCAGGAACCTGAAGGCCTATAACGCATACTGCTGATTTCTCAAGAGCAAATGGTCAAAGAAAATTCCATATTATCAACAGTATAGACACCTAAAGCACTTGTCTCTCTCACATACGAACAGTAAGATAACCACTTACTCTGATGTTGAGAATGCATAATTAATATATTGAAAAACACTAAGTTTGTCTCGAGAATGAAGACTAACAGGAACAAATATATACTAATCTATCCATAAATCCAGCATATTCTGATGAATTTGAGAGGCAGAGTTTTAGGAGCTCTTTACTTCCTTCGGTGACCTCATCACGGTTCTCTACACTATTAAGCAAGGAGGTGCTAAATTGATGAAGTGTGATTGCAGAATCAAACCCTGCAGTAACAAGAAGGGAATATTGTGGGTCGTACAAACATCTCCATATGCCCCTTCCTCTGCAAGTCAGATAACTCAGAATGACAAACAAGAGATTATTCTCCAACCAAAAAAAACAAGAGATTATTCTTATATTCAGATACAAACAGGATGGCATGCTATTCTACTTATAAGATGTAAGAAAAGTTTCATGCATCAGGCTGTAACGAAAGAAAATGATTCATTAAATCTGAAAGAGCAAAGCAAATAAACAGTACAGATGGAGTAAGTAAATGAGTATTGTTTAGACAAATTGTGAGAGTAAACTAGAACCGCGATAATCTTACTTAAACTGGTTCATATTAAAGCATTATAACCTCATAATCCAAATTTGGACACAAACTAATCTTCTAGGGTTACAAGTATGGTATAAACCCGAAATCCCCAGACTAAAAGAAGGCCCTCCATGGAAAACGCACACAATAGAAGTCGAAACAAATTCGCAACGAAATTACATGAAAGGATATCACTTTGCACTTAAATCCAGAAGAAAACCACGAAAATCCAAAGAAAAAATGAACGACACTTACGGAGATATGCCGTTCAATCAACCGCTTCTCGTAGAGAAGCCCAGATGTCTTCGAAACGACGGGCTCCTCCGGCACCTCACCGGAAACTGCGCCGAACAAAACAACAAGTTCAAGAAGAAGAAAATCAAAACAAACGAACGAACAAGAGTGATGAATGGGGAGATATTTACTTGAGCAGTTCATGGCGATAGAGCAGAATTAGGGTTTCTGCGACAGGTTTCTCGAGGAGCGAGAGGTTAGGGTAGAAATTGCCGCGGAGAAACGGGGTGAGTGAAGAACAACTGAATGTTTTTAATTTAATTAGGGTAGACTTATAGAGGCGGGCCTAATATGCCCGCCTCTATAAGCTGAATGTAATGAGGCAATAGAGGCGGGTCTCTTTATGCCCGCCTCTATTGCATACATTTGTTGAGGCGGGCTATAATATGCCCGCCTCAACAAAAGTTAATAGAGGCGGGCTTTTTCGCCCGCCTCAATTATGTACCATTAGAGGCGGGCCTACATTTGGCCCGCCTCTAATACTTTAGCGGGAATATTTTTTCGGAAACTTTTTGAGGTGTATAATTATTTGCCCGCCTCAATAGATTTTTTTGAGGCGTATAAAATAATTATCCGCCTCAAAAACCTGAAAAACTAATTGCGTAGGTCGTTGTTGAGGCGTTTTGAAATATATACGCCTCTAAAAGGAAGCCTCAAAAAGTGTTTTTTCCACTAGTGCACATGCTATGCTTTGCAGAAGCAATCAATTGCTTTCTCTGTATGACTCTACACCACATGAAATTATAGAAAATGCCAACTAGTTAAAGCATCTCTATGCTTAGTAAAAAAACAAAGAAGCATTGGTATCACATAATTGAACTTGCATTACATTAAAAAATCTTTCATTACAAGATCTAAAGATGCATTACAAGATTGAAAGATACATAATAAGATTGAAACATGCATTCGAAAAAAAAAATGATTTATTTTCACTTCCTTAAACCTATAATACAAAAAAAAATAAAAAATTCTACCAAATATATCCAAAATGGATATTTATGGATAGAGAAAAATGTAATTAGAATTATGGTATTTTTTTATTTTTTTTAAACACACCAATTTTTAAATAAATCAATTTTTTTTAAAAAATAAAGGACGGCCATGAACAAATCCTGGCCGTCCATAACGTGCCACGCGGCGCCCATCGGGCGCGCTAGCGCCCACCAATGAAATGACGCCGCGTGGCACTGTCCCCCAGCCTTTGATAAGGATGCGTTTGCTCCCAGCCCCGAAACGGCGTCGTTTTGCTATTAACGGAGGCAAAAAAAATTTAAACGCCAAACACGCCTTATGTCTTATACCCATAGGACGGTCTCATGAAATAGATGAATATGGGGACTCTTCCAGGGTCTTATAACTTCATTTGATTATTATATAAAAAAATTCTATGAGACTCAACTAAGAGCCCCGTTAAAAATGCTCTAACTTGTATGTTCTCCATTTGCCACCAACTTGTTTCTATCATCATGAGAAAAAAAATGGTTAACAAAGATTAGACCAGACACAATTCCTCTACTTTCACATAACAGTCACATGATTTTCAGAGATAAATTAACTAGGAAACCTATTTCAAAGTGTAGACAGCACGCTCTTCAATCTTTGCCAACTTATTCTGCTCGGTTTGAAACTGCAGCCAACTCATCTTTCCCCCCTGGATCTATAATTTGCACAATGATGATAAATTGCAGCCAACTCATTTTGTAATCTAAAATCCAACACAAACAATTGATCTTCTTCATCACACATCATCCCAATCATCCAAACCCTAGCAATATAAATTCAAACTTCCGGAACAATCTCACACAACAAACACAAAGAAGCACCAAAACACCTTGGAAGATCAAGCATCTCTAACCTTGTAGCAGGATCAACCTCCTTGAGAAGAGATTTGTCAGGCACAACAGTCTCTGAAACCGGAGTCATCAACGCCTTCTCTTGATCCTCCATACACCCCAAAAATGCCACGATGTCCAGAGGATTCAGAATTCCGACAAACCTTTGTTGCCGCATCTCGCTATTCTCCACGACATTTCCCTTTTTCCGCTTCCAAACAGGAATTCTGCTCTCTGTAGACTCGCCGATCGCATTAATGGCTGCTTCCACCGTCTCCATCTCCGTCTCCAGGAACTCCACCAATTCCGGCTTCGCCACAGTAAGATCCCCAACCACGTGATACACAACGACCGACGCCATCAAAAAAATTGGATAATTTGAGAGAGAAATTAAACAAAAGAATCAGAGTGAAAATTGCTCGGGATTGAGTTAAGAGAAGAGAGGAACGAAAATTGAGAGCTATAAGAGCAAATGGAGAAGGATGAGTAGAAGGTGAGATCCAGTAATTGGTAGTGAGAGGAAGTTCAGCGTGAAAATCCTTGGACAGTTGGAGAAACGAGCCGCCATGGAAGACGATGATGAAGTCCCATCAACGCAGAGATGTAGGTTTCCTGTAACAATGGGGGAGAGAGAAGCAGAGAGTTCTAGATTCAGGGGGAGAAGATGATTGCATCTGTGTTAATATACAAGTGTCTCCAATTGACTAACTTGACTTCTAAGTGCAAATTACAGATCTCAAATACCGAATATGCGGCGATTTGGATCAGATTTGGACACTACCTGAATATGCGGTGAGCTCGATTCGGTGCACAAGAAAGGAGGAAGGCAAAGATGAGTAGAAGGGGCGGAGATGGCGAGTTGGATCTGATCGGAGAAAGAGAGAGGTGAACGGAATTCTATCGGAAGGGGGAGTGAAAGCAAAGCCACCGAGAGGGAAAGTTGTCGGGAGTGGGGGGAAGTTTGCACAGGGCAAAACTCTAAACGAGAGTTTTTTTGGGGTAATTATCTAATTTGAGTGATAGAAAAGGACAATGGACCCTAATGTTTCTTATTTTAATGACTAATAAGGAACATAAATAAAGGCGGAATTGCAAAAACTATCAGATTTTGATAGGCAGTTTGCAAAAATATCAGCTTTTGAAAAGTATAGTAAAAATGTCATAAAGCTGCAGAACTTTATTTTTAGAAAAAGATAAATTCATATTTGCTTTTACTTTTTTCTTTTGATAAACACTCTACTTTTAAGAATTCATAATTACTCTTATCAATTAATAACCTCATTTAAGCAAATACTATATTTCTCTCTCCTTCGTCCTCACAGCCAAGTCGGTCTGCTTGAGGGCTACAACTCTTCCTCTCTCCGGCGAACTTGCACCGGAATTCGCCCATCGCTTCCACCAACTCTTCCTCTGTTCCTATCCCTCTTCTCCGCTCGCTGCCTAATGCTCAATTTCTGTCCAGCTCCCCTCTCTCCTCTTCTCCTCTGTCCCGTTGTTGTCCTCTGTTCAACTCCCCTCTCTCCCTCTGTAGCGTGGACGATGAATTGAGGCGCAGAGGGGGTCGAAGAAGGCGACCCAGGGTGTGCTGCGGGACTGAATCATCGCCATTTTCGTCCTCTGTTCGATTGAGTTCGGAGAAGGCTCATCGGCATCGTTGCAGGGGTGGTCGATGAGCAGCAGCACGGTGGCAAGTCCAACTAATTTTCTGCTAAGCCTAGCCCAAACCATTTGCAGTTCAAGTAAAGGTCTTCTAATTTGAAATAAAAAACATCGATTCTTGATCTCTTTCTAGCATTTCTACAAACAGCTGGTGCTCAACAATGGAGGAAGATGGATCACGCTCGAATTGTTTGATTTGATTCAATGCTTGATCATGGTATCTGTGTGTATGCAGATTATTCTCACAAATCTGATGTTTCTCAGTCGTAATATGAAGAGTTCTCATATATATTGTTGTAGAATCCAGATCAAACTTGGTCGATGTGCTGGGCAATTCTCTTTCTAATGAGCTTCTTTCAATCTAGTTCCAGATTTGACTAGTATCCATATCCAAGAGGAAAGATGCTCAGATATCCCTGAGTTGCTGGCCATCAAAGACATTTTTCAGAAGAAATACGAGAAATATATCGTGTCAGCAGCAGCTGATCTTCGTCCAGACAGTGGTGTGAGCCGCTTGGTATGATTTGCAACTTGGACGAATTCCATTATGCACTAGATTGTTATAGCATGTTAATTATGGATGTGTTCGTATGAATCAAAGCCCATACTTGAATTATTGAATACAATCTTTGGAACTGCTGTCTTTTTGAATATTGTAAGAGTTTCATTGATGGTTCATCAGTGGAGGTATGGTTTTGGTTTCTGATTGTTTTCCGTTTCTTGACTGCAGCTGATCGAAAAGCTGTCGGCTAGAAACCCAACAGGTGAAGTGAAGTTGAAGGTGATGAAAAAGATAGACAAGGAGTACCAAGTGGAATGGGACACATCTGCAAATTAAGTGAGCATCTGCAAGTATGCAATATCTTTGGAATTTGATGTGCATAGTCTCTTATACTTGTGCTGTGTAGATAGAATGGTTGACAACAGGAGAACGCCTTTTTGGTATGCATGAAGTTGTAGTGACCAAAAGGACGTTAGAAGCAGTTAAATTTGAACAAAATCGCAGTCTCTGGAGATTTTCTTCGACTGAGTATTATTCCACCTCAGAGAGGGTTGCGGTGGGTTGAGGCCAAGAACAACATGCTCTTTTAAGTAGCTCGTTGGTTAGTCGAACGACAACCCCATGTAGCAAGGGCTGTGTTGTTGGGTTTGTGATGCTGCAAGGTTTCTCCGAAGATAGGTCGCGGAGTCTAGGATCTTCCACCGACGTTGAAAAAGAGCTTCAAAGTGGCATAGTTACCGGTTTTCTATGCACAACGTGGGCCGATACGGAGGTGATTCAATGTCATTCGGAGGTGATTTTAAATGATTCAAGAGTTGGGTTTAAGTAACTTGAGCATGGCGAAGACGATGGTGTGGTCAGATTTTGAATTGAATGAATCGAGAGGTGTTTTTCTTGGGTCGAACAAGGCTTGGTGGTGATGTATATAGGCAATGAACAAAGTATTTTAAAACTATGGCAATATTTGAAACTAACGTTGGTATCAAATTTAAGTAAATATTTTTAAGTGATTACCAATTCAACGAGAATCACAACTAATAAATGCATATTTAATTGTTTCTCGTTAAGAAACCAACCAATATTCGTTTCAAATTTAAAGTTAATATAACAGAGTAATGACCTGACAATGTACAAATATGGCCTGATAAAGTGAATATTGCTCTGAAATTTGAAATTGACTAACATTTGAAATTCTGTGATATAATAGAGCATTGTGTACTTTATCAGACCACATTTATAATCCATAAAATCTTAATTTTTGAACAATAATATGTAAGATATATCAGATCAATTTACATGTATTTTCCACCATTTTTAACCCCCTAAAAAACTCCACACAATCAGATAAGATGAGACATGAGAGAACCGTTAATTATCTTCTTTTGTTGTTTACTCTCTTTCTCCCCTTATTTTGCATTACTCAGATACTTTTTAAGAAACTCCATGGCATTTCCACAAGTGTTTGGTTCAGTTAAGACAGTTCCTTGCTAATCTTTTATGCTGAAATTTTAAATTGACTAAGATTTTAAATTATGTGAAATAAAAGAGCATTGACCTGACATAGTATACATGTGACTTGACTTCGTATAAGTGTGGCCCGACAAAGTAAATATTGCTCTGAAATTTGAAATGGACTAACATTTAAAATTATGTGAAATAAAAGAGCATTGACCTGACATAGTATACATGTGACTTGACTTCTTATAAGTGTGTCCTGACAAAGTGAATATTGTTCTGAAATTTGAAATTGACTTAACATTTGAAATTCTGTGAAATAAAAGACCATTGACCTGACTTAATATACATGTGACCTGACTTCGTATAAATTTGGCCTGACAAATTACATAATGCTCTGTTATGTAACAAAATTTACCCTTCCAATGGATTGGAGGCGAAGCCCTCTCAAGATATCAAGTCTCTCAAGTCGGCTTGAGCGAGCAATTGGTCTCTGAATCCACATATTCAGTATCCTTCAAAGGTCTGTTGTTGCTTGACGGTCACGAGTTTTAGGTTCCCAAGGCTTTTTTGGGTTATTATGACTTATGAAATTGAAATGCGCGAATGCAACAACTCAGGTCTGTGCGGCTGTGTTGTCGGATTGTTAAAGCATCTTAAAATGTGTCTCTCATCCTACAGTCAAATTACACACGACACTCAAAGACGAAGGATGCATCAAGGCATTGCTTGGAATGGCTAGATCCAAGAACACTGAAGTTGTTGCACAAGTTGCAAGAGGATTAGCCAACTTTGCCAAATGTGAAACGCGCGAGGTTATTCTGAGGTCTTGAGAGCCCTCTCGCTCTCGGGCACGGCCAATTCCACCAGCCATATCAGGAGGTATTACAGACTTGTTAGGAGGTATTACGGACTTCGTGTAAATATAAGATTTCGGAGGCAATATGAACATTTCAAGTCACATATTTCATAAAAAGTAAAAGCTAGATTTCAGAGCATTATGTACTTTATCAGGTCACATTTACACGAAGTCAGGACACATTTATACGAAGTCAGGGCAATGCTTTGTTATATCACAAAATTTCAAATGTTAGCCAATTTCGAATTTCAGAGCAATATTCATTTTATCAGGCCACATTTGTACGTAGTCAGGTCATTACTATGTTATATTAACTTTAAATTTAAAACAAATGTTCTTTGGTTCCGTAATGAGCAACCGACTGTGGGAAGATGAGGTTTAATAGTTTATAAAGATTATATCATCTACTATATCTTAAATAGGGTCATTTACTGATAAAGCTCTGAAATATAAAACCTCCTAACATTTGAAATTTCATTTCTATAAATTTTATGATATAACAAATCATTGACCTGCTTTTGTATAAATGTGGTCGGATAAAATGAATATTGCTCTGACATTTAAAACAACATAACATTTAAAACTTCATTTTCATAAATTTTGTTACATAATAGAGCATTATGTACTTTATCCGGCCACATTTGTACAACGTCAGGCCACATTTGTACGAAGTCAGGTCAATACTCTGTTTTACCAAAAAATTTCAAATGTTAGCCGATTTCAAATTTTATAACAATATACACTTTATCAGGCCACATTTGTACGTAGTCAGGTCATTAATCTGTTATATTAACTTTAAATTTGAAACAATAGTACTGCAAAGAGCATTGACCTGACTTGCTCAACTTCAAGATAACCATGAGATCGCCAAGCCCAGGTGCCCGGACGAGCCCTCCCACCATTGTTGATTACATATACTGATATACATGATGTTGTCGTTGTGCTTTTGGGCAGTGAGAGCGTTGGACAAATGTTGCAGCTTTTATTGCCATGCTCTAAAGTTAATTTGATCATTTGATCTTCAATTCTTCCAGAGTTATTCTAGTGAAAAAGCTATATATTCCCCTTTTTTGTTAATGATATTTTGATAAGCTCAACGTGATAAGCTCATAACTAACCTTTAAGGGAAATTTATAGGCTTACAGCAAACCAAGACATAAAGGGTATCTTTTAATATGTTAATATAATATACTGACAAATTTCTCTTAGTTATTAGCATAATTTACAAGTGTAGAGTTACTCTACTAAATTCAAACTGTGCAAATTGTGATGATGATGTCCTGGTTGGTTGCTTCTCTTGAAATTTGGCAGTCCTTGTTTCTTGAATATGTCAGATATGTTGTAGTTGGGAATGAACCGTTCTTGAAGACCTACGAAGACACGTACGTACAGACTGTCCGCGGTCGGAAGAGCGGTGTCGTTGCAGACATTGACGGAGGAGCTTTTCGTTGCAGACATTGACAGAGCGGATGAGTGTGAGGGAGCCTTCATCGAGATACGGATACGTTGGAAGGCGAGGCCGAGAGCGGCATCGCCGAGGAACTCCAGCCGGAAGCAGATGAGGGAGACAGAAGCATAGGAGGGAGGCGAGGAAATTAATTAAGCAGAGGAGGGAGACGGAAGCAGAGGAGGGAACTCTTGCCGGCTGCCTTCGGAGAAGACGGAAGCAGAGGAGGGAGACGAGGAAGGGTTTAGGATTTGGGATTGATTAGGGTTAATATTTGGGATTGATTAATAAGATTAAGATTTTTTTTACCTTTTCTTTTCAAAAGTTTTAATGATTTATCTGATTTATCTATTTAAAAGAAAAGTTAAATTTCACCCTTAACAATAGCAAAACTACCACAATCCATACAAAAATCTGATAGTTTTGCAATACTTTTCAAAAGATGGGTTTTTTGCAAATTGGCTTTGAAATTCTGGTATTTTTGCTATTACGCCTAAAATAAATGGTCTTGAAATTTCAATAGGCCATTAAGAAAGTAATCAAGACACACTCCTCTTCTTAAATTGGGGTTTGTGATGTTTGGTCAAATTAGTCATTATGAGAAAATGGCATTTTGTTAATTGGATAAAAATGACCTTTTATAAAGACAATTTTACAACTAGCGATTTTAAGAAATTGAACTTATTTAAATAAATAAATAATATCATATAGCTAGTTGTTATTTATACGGGTCGTTCAAAATGTTATATTTAGAATTACGTCTGATTTGATGCTCTTTTATGAGCTACGCAGGAAACTTGATACAAATATTACCGAGTTCAATCTCAAAAATAAAATTGACTTTAAAACAAAAGATAAAGTCAAACACTTAATCCAAATGTTCTACCTAGAACTACGTATGACTTGATTCTGTACTAAACGGATACGTAGAAATTCGATATCAAATTCATATATATATATCGGATTCAGTCACAACTTAAATTTCAACCAAACCTTGAAATAAATGTCTTGAGAACTACGTGAAGACTTGACGCCTCTAAGGGCTACGTAGGAACTCGATATCAAAATCAAATATATATCGAGTACCGTCGCAAATCTCAAAATTAAATCAAACCAAATTAAAATGGTTCTTTCTTAGAACTATGTATGATTTGATCCTTTTAAAAAGGGTACGTAGGAAACTCGATACAAAGCAAACTGATGCGCCCCTACCCACAATGACTACAACGGAGGAAGAGGAAGCTATGAGCATTCGCTCACAAGGCCCTATAACAAGATCACGTGCCAAAGCCATCGCCAACGCGACACAATCATTGATTGTACGCGTCATCGCTAGCCAAGGAACGCAAGAGACCGCGTTCTCCCTCAAGTGCCTTCAGCCAAGTCTAGAGAATGCGTTCTCTATCAAAATCCTCTCCACCATCATTGACCGCGATCTTTGATTGTTTTGTTATTTTAAGAACATTAATATTTTCAGTGTTTTTCTTTTGGGTGTGTGTTCCACGCGTGTCGCGTGAGCTAACCCATTAAGCGAGACTCGGCCCATCCGAGTCTTGCTAACCCCTATAAAAGGCTATCTCGGCCTTCTGTATTAGGTTACGTTCATTTTAATCAAAGCTTGATTATCGAGAGCTAATTGCCTCCTCCCCTTTGATCAGACGTCAAAAACCTAGTCTTCCTTCTCATCTCCATTCCTCTGCCGCCGACACTACGGCCACTTACTTGATTTCCTCGAGTCTATCCCCTCCGCTGCCGACGCTACGGCTTCGCTCACCTTCCGAGCCACCATCCAACATTGTGCTCCCTTGCTCGCGAGATGAGACAACACTGCATTCCACCATTCCCTCCTTGAATTCGACACGCGCGACTCACCACCAAGATCTCGACCTGGCATTCGAAAGCAGGAACGCATCAGCTGGTATCAGAGCCTTTGATCTTGTAAGTCGCTTGTCAAGTTTCATTTGTTCACAATTTTTCTTCTCCATCATCTTGCTTCTGCCTTTGTCACGATTTTTTTTTCTTCCTTGCATGTCCATCGGTTGCACAAGGCAAGCCCTTGACCGAATCTTTGCTTCATCCTTGCGAAATTTGTGTGATTTGCTCGCGTTAAATCTTCCAAAATTAATTGCTTAATTTGCTTAATTGATTCCGTGAATTTCGCTTGCATATCTTGCCATATCTTGAAGTTGTTGACCGTTACAAGGGCAAAGGGTTGATGCCTTCGACCTCCAACCTCCAACCACGCCTCCAACGGATTCAATCAGTCATAGAGAGTCGTCAAGGCTATGTGTCACATTACGAGCAACCCCAGTCGGCTACGACAGCGGCTCCGACCGTGACAATGATTCACATAGTGAGTATTCTGAACTCTTTGACTCACATGACAGGTATGAAGCCAGAGGAACAAGACGCCGCCGCGAGGCTACTTCAACGCCTCTTGCCGACTGCGCACGACGAGATGAACGCGACTCAGGTTTGCCGCGTAGATCCTATCGCACCACAGACATTGAGCCGCGTCAGCGTTGCCATGATCCCACCCAAGTTCCATTCGACATTAACGACCACCTTGGCCATCAAAGCGCGCCCACACCGCGTTATGGCTCTGATGGCTATGGATCGACGACGCCGACTATCCATGATGACTTCAATGAGTTCAACGACGAAGAGATGGAGGACGCGGGGATGATCAATCCAGGCTCCTTCCATCCTCCCCTTGGTGATCCCATTGAACTCCAAGATAGGCACGCGGATTGGATTCTGCCCCATTCCAGCCAGTAGGACCACAACATCGCGTTCCTGGTGACAATAGGCGTGACACTCGTGGCCAACACCACGAGGACGAGGCACGTGACTTTCGTCGCCCACACGATGCCCCTGTTCCACGATGACGACAACGATGCGTTGAGTACAACGCGCCACCTAGGGACTTCGTCGCTGAAGTTATCCAGGCTGGCCAAGATCGCCATCTTCATCATCACACTCAAAAAGCTGCACAACGCGCATATGCGCCACACCTTGCTCAACACACACCAAGGCTTAGCCGCCACGAGGTAAAAGTTAAAATTGAGCATTTCTTTGGCGAATATGATCTCGTTGTGTTTCTTGAGTGGGTGCAGGCTACAGAGTACACTTTGCGTTATTGCCATATTCCCACAGAAGAGCATATTGACGCAACAACGCTACACTTCTGAGGCGCTGCACGCGTTTGGTGGCACATGTTCGTGGACGACCGCATTCGTTGACATCTTGCCCCCATCACGGAGTGGCACCAACTTGTCTATGTTATGACACAAAAGTACGTGCCCGCGGACTATAGAAATCAGATGCGAATGGAGATCGCAATGGCGCGACAAGGTTCCAAAACGCCTCTGGAGTTCTTCTCTCAGTTGGAAGACATGTACTACAAGGCCAGCACGTCGATCTCCATTCGCATCTGAAAAATAGTTGGAGGATCCCCGTCCAAGAGAAAAAGAAGTGACCAAGGAGCCTGTGGAGAAACCACAAGAAGAAGAACTCAAGTATGTTGCTCCCCCGCCATACAAGCCACCTCTGCCTATTCCTCAGAGAAGGATTCAGATACAACTAGAGCACCAATTTGTGAAGCTTAAGGAGATGATGAAGAAGTTGTATGTTGACATACCTTTCGTAGATGTCCTCACTCAAATGCATACGTATGCGAAGTTCTGAAAGAGATTCTGATCAAGAAGAGAAGGTTGGAGGATTATGAGACTGTGGCCCTGACAATGGATTGTGCTGAGAAGATGCCAAATAAACTACAAGATCCGGGTGAATTCTTTATCCTTGCATTTTTTGGCAATCTGACTTATACTTGTCTTTGTGATCTCGGGTCTAGTGTCAATGTTTTGCCTTTGTCAATCTACAAACAACTGAATTTGGGTAAGCCAATTCCATCCAAGATGTGTCTCCTTATGGCTGATAGGTCTGTTACTCATCCTGTGGGCATAATAGAAAATGTCCTTGTGAAAGTGGGAAAGTTCTATATAACATGAGATTTTGTAATCCTTGACATGGAGGTTAGTGATAAAACTCCCATCATCCTTGGAAGACCATTTTTAGCCACCAATGAGGATAATATTGATGTTAAGAATGGGAGACTCTCAAGGACCACTTCCTTGCGATATACAAAGACACTCCCCCGTCTCCTACCAAGGGTACCTGCTGTATGATTGAGGTTGATCCAGGGCAAGATGAGATCATATCTGACATTGCTTGTTTGCTTGTTGAATATTTGGGAGATCCGGACCTAGACGGTGGTGAAACTACTAATGCAAGGAAAAGTCTATCTCCCAAGAAAAGGAAAGCTAGAACAAAGGTTGAGTTCAAGAGTGGAAATATGGTGCTGTTGTCCCATGAGAGATCTGACATGTTTCCAGGTCCCAAGGGGACAAGATGGTCAGGACCATATCGGGTGACTCGAGTGCTGAGAGGCAGGACAACTGAGTTATGGCATAAAAACTCATGAAAGTTTAAAGTGCAGAGTCATCGAATGAATTATGTTGTCACACCCGATCCGATCAAGCAGGGTAGCACCGACCCTCCCGATCCGACTACTTGATAGTGGTGGGAGGTCAAGCTAACGACCTTAAGCAAGCGCTGCTTAGAAGGCAACCCAAGGTAAGTTCTGTATTCTTCTTCTAAAAATAAAATAAAATAAAAATCTTTTATTTTCTTTTCCTCCCTAACCCTTTCAGGCCACCGGACAACTCATCACCGCTGTGGACTGACTCTGTGAGTTTCCTCCTCTTTTGTTATTTTTCTACGTTGGGACAATGTAGGGTTTAGCATGGGGGGAAGCAATTCACATGTAGACTTGCATGTTCATCTTAGATTTAGTTGCATTTACTTTAGTTGCTTTTGCATTTTTTTGAACTTGTTTCCATGCATTGCATTATGGATGTTGGATTTGACCCTTTTTGCTTGATTTTCTCTGGTTGTTTTTCAAGTAACGCATGATTTATGAATCCTCTCAATATGTTTTGGTTGTTGATATTGCAATCGCATTATGTGCATGATTATGAGGGCTTGAACCTTAGACATTTGGCTTGAGCATGTGACCTTTAATTAAGATGTGTTAGGACGGACACTCTAGACAAAACGCTAGTGAGATTTTGGCCTTTTTAGGACTACGTATGTGCAAGTTCTCTCTTTTACTCTATGTGTGAATCTCTCTTTGCTTGCTAACTCTAGAACTTGCATTAATACCTTTTTCAAGGCTAAATTTAAGAATTATGTACATGACATTGATATGATTGAGGCATTGTTTCATTTTAACCCTTTATCTTTGGCCACCCTATATATGTTTTCCTCTACTTGAAGCCATTTCTGCTTTAATTGCATTTTTCTTTAGAAGCCCCACAAAAGCATATCGAGCCTACTTATTCATCCTACCCATCTGGGGATTAGGATAGTTGATTTTTCTTGCTAGGGTGGACTTGAGCCAAGCTTGGGGAGGTTGTGTATTGATCGAGGCTAAAGTCGTATCGCCTTATCAAAATAATCCTAAACAAACCTAAACTAGTAGAATAGGCAAGCAAGGATCGAATCCCATATGGAGGAGTTGTCTTTTTTTATGTAAATTCGCATGCAAAAGTAACAAGGGGGGGATTGGTTGATTGTTATGCAAGTAAACATAGTAAAGAAGCAAAGGTTTGTAATCAAATTGGGAAAAACACTTAGCCAAAAAAATATCCACATTTAGTTTGGTTGATTGATCATTGATTATTCCTAGTCTTCAATCCTAATGAATGTCCTAATCCTTGTTCTTAAATAGTTACCAGTCCTACCAGTCCTGATAACCCTAACTATTAAACAATCATGAAACCATCAAGATAAATCTAATAGCAACAGTATGTTCAGGAATAAATAGGCTCATGCAATACTTAACAACCCGTCAGTACTCGACATGCAATTAATTCTCTTCACAATAAACATTCACAACCCGTTCCTGTAAATCGTGTTTGCTACTCTGAATTAGGTATGAACAATATTAATCTCAACAAGTTGACCAGATTAGAGTAACTAGCACTATAGATAATATCAATCTCAACTAGTTTGTCACGCTAGGGAAACCAATATTAATAATACTAATCACAAGAATTGATGAACTAGATCAACCAATAGAATTCAAAACCCTAATCCTGCAATATGAATAATATCAATAAAACTAGGTGGCCAATCTAGAGAAATCAATATAACTCAATGGGATGAAGCATAAGAGAATTAATAACATTCAAGGATAGAGTAAATGAATAATCTCACAATCAAATTCAAACCAAGGCTTCAATTGTCGGACTAAGCAAAGGGTGCTTAGCTCTTCATAGTCTTGAAACAATAAAATTCAAAGGGAAAATAAAACGTAGAATGGAAACTGAATAATCGATGATAGTTGGTTGGAGGCTATGGAACTAGGTTTAAATAATCTAAACCTAAAACCAAAGATCACAAACATAATCTAAAAAGAAAATAAACTAAATAAACGAAATAAAGAAATTAAAAGAAAATCGGAAAAGTAAAATAAAGTAACTTCGGAGAAATCCCGCGCGGCTCGCTGATGCCCATTTCCGCGATCGCGGATGAATTTCCACGGTCGCGGAAAATTCCAAATCTGACTCTTTGCTCTCGATTTATCCGCGATCAACTCCATTGCTCGCCCGCGATCGCAGATTCTCCATTGCTGCTTCGTGTGGCTTCTTTCTTCGACTCTTCCTCGGTCTGCTCAAGTGGTCTCCTCTCCATCTTCAATAAGTCTTCGTTTAAGCTTCTCCAAACCACCAAATCCACACTTCTACTCTTCAACTCCAATCTCTACAGTTGTGCACTAAACGTCTCCAAATAGCACCCAAAACACCGGTAACAACTCCTAGTTAAACCCTACAAAGTAGCGTTGATCAAATCCCCCCATGCTTAAACCTTGCTCGTCCTCGAGTAAGCTAAAAGAAACCTACTCCTCCATCAAATCCCCAAGGTCTCAGGAAGCATAGAAAAATTATATCCACTAAGAATTGCACCTAACATGAATCTCCAAGGCACCAATACAATATGCTCAACACAACATCAACCAAGCTTAAAGAAAAGCAGAGTATTTCCCTCAAGCTTATCCCGAACACCATAGAGTGAATAAAAATCTAATCCTAGCCTCCATCTATCTTCTTATGCCTCCCAGAGTGACCTACCCGAATCCTCCTTATATCACCTCTTCTTATGTCACCACGCCAGAAAAAATGAGGAATCCTAATAATCACTCTTCTTCTTTTCACTCATTTTGCCAAGGCGCCCTCTCGAGTTTTCACCAAGCCACTCATTTCATTTTTCAATAGATGGGCTCACAATAAAACTCACATCACTCTTGACCAATTATTACCCCAGCCTAATGCTGGTCCAAGCCACATGCTTATTACCTAAGCCGCCCTTTCGGGTTTTCGACTTATCCCATGATTTCTATTTTTGCCTTTTATCAATTTTTTGGCTTTTTCTTTTCTTTTCTCCTCAACGACTAGCAAGTATAGAACATTCTCCCATGCTTAAACATTGCATTGTCCTCAATGTAATGAAAGACAAAAAAAATGAAGCACAAGGAAAAGTGGAAAGGTACTCACAAACATCGTTGAGTTGGCTTGGACTGGAAGGTGTTGCTGGCGGTATAACAATAAAAACACATGTCTCTGGTGTTGCGCCGGTCTTCAAACTCAATCTCCACCGTGCAGCCAAAAAGAATCCACTGTAATGTGTAGTGGCATATCAAAGAAATCGGGGCTGCACGGCCTTCAACGAACACATAGCGGAGCCCAGATGTAATCGTGTGGTGGGCTCTAGTGTTCCTCCTCCTCAGCTGTCGAATGTCGGGCCATCAACGTTGCCAAATAAAATATGTGGGGCTAATGTCTTCTCCTTGGCAGCATGATGCGCACCGTCTCCATGTAGAACTCGGACAGCTGGTCTTCGGTACAACTTTTTTTTTGCGAGCAGGGAAAGGGAGGCCTTACAGTAGGGAATCCGCGCCCGCGGAAATGTTGTTGATGCGTGGTTAACACCGTCTTTGATTTGGCTTCGGGCCTCCTTCCTGCAGGTTAGTCTAAATGCAAAAACACAAACAAAAACAAACACAAAAATAAACTAACACAAAGACAATTAAAGACATGGAATAGAAAGACAAGAAAAGAAATACATACATCGGGTTGCGTCCCGGACAGCGCCTTAGTTATTGTCGTGGCTCGACCTACTACTCTCCCACTCAACTCGGGTTGCTCACAGCAACTGAACTCCTGGGGTCAAGATCAGGGGGATGCCTCTTTGTATTCTCTATGTTGAGCTTTCCCCTATTCTCCTGCACTTCATGGTGGGTGGACCGTTGTTCACATCAATGAGTGCACTTGCCATATTCAGAAATGGCCTACCCAACATCTCAGGGGCGGCATGCGTGTCCTGCCCCGTATCCAGCGTATAGAAATCTGCCTTTTGAATCCATGTTTCCTTCTTGTGCCTCCCCTTCGGCTTCTTCTTGATCTTGCGCAGTGCCTTTAAAAATTCCTTGCAGCGAGGGATGCTGTGTGCTAGTTTGAACAAAGGAACGTTTGCCTCGCAGTTACTGAAGGTTTCAAATAAATCCTTGTCGTTGTCCACCTTTCTGGTGTCCTTTAGAGCCTCGGGAAAGGGTGCGGGAGGCTTCAATGAACTGAGCGGAGGAAAATTAGGGTGCACATATGCGTCGTAGGCAGCTTCGAGAGGGTCTTGGGTACCAGGGGCTGTTCTGCGATCGCGGATATACGTCCGCGGTCGCGGAAAATCATCGAGCAACTCCCCTTCAGTAGCGACTTTTCCGCGATCGCGGAAATCCGTCCGCAGTCGCGGAAATTCGCCGATTTCGTCTTCTTCCTCAGCAAGAACCCCGTGGTCACGGCCTTCTTCTCCATGGTCGCTGAATTCTTCCAGTTCTAAAAAATAATCTTCTTCAGAGATCACATCGCGGTTGCGGATATCGTCTGGAATGCCCAACTCTTCAGTGAGTAACCCACGGTCGAGGTACACCTCCCGCAGTCTCGGGTTCTCCTCTATAGACATCTCGCTGTATTCTGCACCCGTCTCACTAATTTTTTCTTCCCTTTCAGCTAAGGGGCTGACATGTAGCTGATCATGGCTTCGGAGGGTCATTGAAAGGACATCCTCTCCCTGGTGCACTACAGGGTGAGGTAGTAGTTTCTCTGATGCCCTGGCCTCCATGCTGCTCGTTGCTTGAACCATTCGCTTAATCTGCTTTTCCAAGTTCTGGATCATGGACTTCGTCTCTTGTTCACGTTGGGTGATAGATCGAAGCATATCCTCAATAGACATGGAGGAATAGGGATTGGACACCGGTGGGCTATGCTCGTAAGCTAGAAAGTATTGCTGTGGAGTACCCTACTGATAGAACGGCTATGGCCCCGGGTAGAGCTCCTGGTATTCATGACCATATAGTGGGTGTTGCTGGTTCCCATAACTCGGATTGGAGTGATCTCTCCACCCTGGAGTGTATGCGTAGGAGTATGGGTCATATCGCGGTTCCTGCCAGAATTGCGGAAATCTCTCCATCTCTGTATCAAAATCAAAAAAAAAAGAAATCAGTAGCACGGGTGTGGACCGTAAGATAGGTCCACACAAAAATTGGCACACAAACACACACAAAGAAAGAATCAAAACTTGCCTCCCCGGCAACGTCGCCAATTTGATCGAGGCTAAAGTCGTATCGCCTTATCAAAATAATCCTAAACAAACCTAAACTAGTAGAATAGGCAAGCAAGAGTCGAATCCCACAGGAAGGAGTTGTCTTTCTTTATGTAAATTCGCATGAAAAAGTAACAAGGGGGGGGGGGATTGGTTGATTGTTATGCAAGTAAACAAAGTAAAGAAGCAAAGGTTTGTAATCAAATTGGGAAAAACACTTAGCCAAACAAATATCCACCTTTAGTTTGGTTGATTGATCATTGATTATTCCTAGTCCATAATCCTAATGAATGTCCTAATCCCTGTTCTGAAATAGTTACCAGTCCTACCAGTCTTGATAACCCTAACTATTAAACAATCATGAAACCATCAACATAAATCTAACAGCAGCAGTATGTTCATGAATAAATAGGCTCATGCAATACTTAACAACCCGTTAGTACTCGACATGCAATTAATTCTCTTCATAATAAACATTCATAACCCGTTCCTGTAAATCGTGTTTGCTACTCTGAATTAGGTATGAACAATATTAATCTCAACAAGTTGACCAGATTAGAGTAACTAGCACTATAGATAATATCAATCTCAACTAGTTTGTCATGCTAGGGAAACCAATATTAATAATACTAATCACAACAATTGATGAACTAGATCAACCAATAGAATTCAAAACCCTAATCCTGCAATATGAATAATATCAATAAAACTAGGTGGCCAATCTAGAGAAATCAATATAACTCAATGGGATGAAGCATAAGAGAATTAATAACATTCAAGGATAGAGTAAATGAATAATCTCACAATCAAATTCAAACCAAGGCTTCAATTGTCGGACTAAGCAAAGGGTGCTTAGCTCTTCATAGTCTTGAAACAATATAATTCAAAGGGAAAATAAAACGTAGAATGAAAACTGAATAATCGATGATAGCTGCTTGGAGGCTATGGAACTAGGTTTAAATAATCTAAACCTAAAACCAAAGATCACAAACAAAATCTAAAAAGAAAATAAACGAAATAAACGAAATAAAGAAATTAAAAGAAAATCGGAAAAGTAAAATAAAGTAACTTCGGAGAAATCCCGCGCGGCTCGCTGATGCCCATTTCCGCGATCGCGGATGAATTTCCGCGGTCGCGGAAAATTCCAAATCTGACTCTTTGCTCTCGATTTATCCGCAATCAACTCCATTGCTCGCCCGCGGTCGCGGATTCTCCACTGCTGCTTCGTGTGGCTTCTTTCTTCGACTCTTCCTCGGTCTGCTCAAGTGGTCTCCTCTCCATCTTCAATAAGTCTTCGTTTAAGCTTCTCTAAACCACCAAATCCACACTTCTACTCTTCAACTCCAATCTCTACAGTTGTGCACTAAACGTCTCTAAATAGCACCCAAAACACCGGTAATAACTCCTAGTTAAACCCTACAAAGTAGCGCTGATCATGTATATTAGTGGTTGGTTATGGTCTTGTCATGTAGTGCTCTCTTTTCTTTTTCCTTGACTTCTTTGTTAAAAAATAAATTAAAAAAAAAAAGAATAACAAGAAGCGAATAAGCAGACGATTTAGTTTAAAAGGGTTTTGTTCTATGAGTTTGAAGAACAAAATTGGATATGAAGGATTGTTTTAAGCTTGGTGTAGTCTTGACAATTCTTTTCCCCGGATTTAGCACCACATAGCCTAAAAAAAATCCTTGCCTTATTCTTATACCTTGGCCCCATTACAACCCTATAAAGCCCTCATGATTTTTGTTATGTACATGGTCTTCCGTGGTGGAGATTTAGGACATTGTTGCAAGCCTATGGTAGTTTAGCTTTCAAAGTAGAGAATTGAGCGAAACACAAACCTAAACACATGAGTGGGAGTGACTTCATTTCTTTATCCTAGTGAGGTTTAGAGTTGAGGAACTAACTACATTTATACCATTGGTTGCAAAGCATGCTGAGATTGCACTTGTCTTATGTTTGGACTCTCATGATCATTTCTCACTTGTCTTTTGGATAGAAACAACCTTGGCATATTTTGTGGATTTATAGATTGTGTACTTGCTTGAGGACAAGCAAGGGTTAAGCTTGCGGGAATTTGATAACATCCATTTCATACAATTTAGGACATGCATTTAGGCTATAGTTTAGGCATTTTCACATTTATTATCTTGCATTTATAGCTAGTTGCATTGCTTTCTCTAGTTTGGATGTCTACTCGAGTCTTTGCATGTTTTCAGGTACTTTAGCGGGCAACGGAGGTGCATCACAACACATGGACATCATAGGAGATGTGCACGGTCGAATACAAAGATGAACGACGACGAAGAACTCGCCTTGGCGCGCAAGAGATCTCTGTTTTTTGTCCCGTGTTTGGAGACGCATAACGTTTCCTCTGTAACTCCGAATTGAGTGATTTCAACGCCATATTAAAGATCAAGAAATCAACTATACCTCTTCCAAATTTCAGTATTTGAACAAGGGAATTGAAAGGTATGGCGATTCCAAAATCGTGTCGCAAGTACTAGTTTCGGCACAGTTTGCTACAAACCGTGACATTTTGTCCTAAACCGTGCTGTGCTCCCAGTAGACCTGCACCGTCTGTTACAGACCGTGCACGGTCTGTTCTCCACCATGTTGTACTCTCAGTTAAGGTGCATGGTCATGACAAACCGTGCACGGTTTGTCACCGACCGTGCCGTTTACTCCGCAGCCCTAACTTGTTTTGTTTTGCCCCCCTCGTTATTTTTGGATAGTATAAATACTTTTTCTAGGGTGTTTTGGCAGCTCTTCTCGGCCTCCCTTTTGCCACTCTCTCTAGCCCTAAGTGTTTTTGGAGTTCTTTTGAAGATTTTTGAAGATTGGAGATTGTTTCCCTGGATTTCATCAAGTACTTATCTTCTTCTAATCTAGTTGAATGATTTCTATTGTTCAAATGATGTTTTTGATTGTTTATCCAAGCATGTTTGGATAATCCCATAATTCTAGAGTTGGGGTGATTCCAACAATGAATTGGTAGACTTGTGCATGATATTTGTCTGAATTGAAATCTAAACGCTTGTTTGATTCAATCCTAGAGTTCTTAATGCAATTGATGAAAGTTGATTAGATTTCTATTAGGTTTGAGTCTGAAAGGAGAAAACTTTATTAGATAACTCATATATGGTATGAGTCTGAAAGGAGATTATTTTGCTTGGACTTAGCGGAGCGCGACAACGAATGTTAAATTAGTTTGATCCTAGATTCTAAGTGCCCAAAGGGTCTAGATTTAATTAGCTCTGCGCGACAACGATTGTTAGTTGAAATTTAGGCACATCTATTATTGTCTGAAAGGAGTTAGTAGAGATTTTGAATAGCTTACCTTCAAACAGGTTCAGACTAATTTCAGGCAGATATCTTTAAGTTTACCAAGACATTGTTGTGGGGATCCTTGGTCCTAGGATTTTCTTCCTAATCATTTACAACCATCTTTTGCAATTCTTGTTTCTTATTTTTTTAGTTATTAGACAAATGAATCTTCCTTCTTATGGCTTAGCTTACTGGTTTAAGTTTATAAAAGATACTACATAGTCCTCGTTGGCAACGACACTGGAAAAACTACAACTGATCTCATACGCTTGTGGGTAAGTTTTTGTCCTATCAACGGTTTACATAAGTTCTGACCAATGTTAGTTGAATACGGTTAATTTGTAGTTATAGTCATATTGGAAATGTTAGTTTCAAACGTTAATTCACAATTAGGATATACAAAATATCTTTTCATATGCCTTTATATGTGACTATAATAACTATTTTATATCCATAAAATGACCCCCTTTAATAGAACAATATAACAAAAAAACACTTGGGTGTATCAACCATTTGTTGTATTATTAACCCAATAGTATCTCCTTTCAAATATTGAGATCAATATTTGGTGGTTGATCAGAATATTTAATGAAAAATCTTTACCTTGATTTGTCACGATCTTCATCCAATAACAATATGGAAGTATTTCATGCCCCCCTCTTCATAACTTATTGTTAACCCTTGTTTCATGCATCACAATACTAACACGATGAAATATAAATAAGAAAAAATAAATTTGTGTACTGTTAGTTCATTATAAACATAAATGACAAGATGAAAAAGTAAATGCTTGATATGATATGAGAAAAGGGTAAAAACTGGCATAAATTTCCCCTAAACTGTCAACCAACTCCGCATAAATCATATTGGAGAAGGCTTTTTTGACATATATACAAGGTAGAGGACTTCATATTACCTAATCTACTTCTCCACAGCGTCCCAAAAAACTCTAAACATCTTCCTCATCTACTTAAGCCACTTTCCTATTTCACCATGGATTTCCAAGGCGGTCACAAGGTGTACACCATTGTCCATACAGGGGGCATGATCATTACAATGAGGGGACGAATGGTCAGCTTCACCACCCATGTTTACGGGGGTGGAATTACAGAAAACTAGTGCCCCCAAAGAGACTTGGTGACTGATATCTGGTATTTGTGTGACCAACTCTTCAACTTCAACAACTGCAAGCGTGACACATATTACTTTTGAAGTTGTACCCATGAACGACAGACTCCATACCTTGAGGTCAATATAGAACAACGATGATGGCGCCGCCCTTGCCGAGCTTGGTAGGATGATGGCCTTCATCAAGATATACGTCGTGACCGGAGAGTTCGTGGACATGCTTCAACCACAATTTTTTCCACCCTCCTCCGTCGACTCCATAGGACAAGATGCGTGACTACGTCCTTCACTTTAGGCTCAACTATGTAATTTCACTTGTATTTTAATATTCTCTGTACTGTTGCTGGTGGGGTTTATGCAACCCTGTCGTAAATCATGTATGAAAATATCCTTCTAATATAAATCTAGTTATAATATGTTTTGGTACTTCAACAGGTTAAAATTGAATCATGACATGATTTAACACCAAAATGAGATGTTACAAGAACTTAGAACTCCTTAAACAACGAATTCATACATTCCCCATTGTTCCTTTTCATTATGTTGAACATGTTTGTCGTGAAGTGTGTCATCAACCATGTGGAGAAACCTGCAGCTGTGACATATCTCACCACTTGGGCTGAACCTTTTTCAAGTTTTCAAAACTGCTTCCTATATTCTTCAACGATGTAAGGCTTTGCAACCCGATTCCACGACGACAACATGTCTCCCTTACAGTATTTTGACTTGATATTTTGGTATATATGATAGATGCAAAAGCCATGACCAACAAGATTGTAGTATCTTATAACCCCCTAGAAATACTTGCGTGACAATCATAGACGAACACTACTTCTTGGTTGTAGAGTACAACAACTTTCATGTTCCTGAAGAAAAATGACCAAGACACATCATTCTCGTTGTCAACCACTACAAATGCCAAAGGGTAAATGCCTCTGTTGTCCTCTTGGGAAGTAGCTAGAAAAAGATGGACATAATATTTTCCACTCAGATGCGCTCTATCCACTTATATAACATGCAAACGTGATTGAGAAAACAACACTTAAAAGATATAGCCTGTCACGTGAAACATGTCTCATATTCTATCACCCATGCACACATATCCTATCACCCAAATCATGTTTCATATCCTGTCATATATGCATATATATCATTCTAGGATATTAGTACTATGTAGGTTTAATATAACAAACATACCTTCATCACCTGGGGAAGTGCTCTTATCCACACACCCAATGACCAAGAGTGTAGAAGCTCTTGTTCTCGCTTGAATCATACCCTTCAATGTTTATAACCGCTCGTTCTTTCCTAATCTCTCGACACCTTAGTCATAAACTTCACTCCATCACAATCTCAAAAAGTTTATTTTATGTTATTTTTTTGGCATGCATTGTATATGCTATTTGAAAACCGATGATGTATCTTATCATATGAGAATACACGATTATATACAAACGTGAGAATATGAACACGTAGTTCAAAATTTATGAACACGAGGAACAAAATGACATGAGCGTCATATATACAAAAATGCATATTTATGTGTGCGTAAATGTTGTACTACACCAATATATTGAAAAGTGTGCATGGATAAAGTTTATATTATATGTGCATATGTTTTGTACTATGTGTTCATCATTATTTTACAAATTCAAAAAACGTGTACTATTTATGCATCATTCTCACGTTTGTATATAAGCGCTCGTTCTTGCTTGAATCCAACCCTTTAAATTTTGAATTTTTTGGTGAATTCAAAACTTCACGCCAGTTATTCGGGTTTCAGGTTACTTTAGATTCAGGTCAATGACGTGTATAATAGAATAACATGTATGGTTAGGTCAAGTCAAGTCGGGATGGATCTTCAATTAGTTGGATAAGTGGGTTATTAGGTTAAAATCAGTCTAGTTATTTCAAATTTCAATTGAGTCGAGTTTTGGTTAAGTCCTTTTTCGTTTGAGTCGGACTTTTTTGTTTTTGGTTGAACGGGTTTATGTTGAATCGGCTTCGGCTCAATCACATTTTGGTTCAATTGAGTTTTGGTTCAATTGGATTTCAGTTGAATCGTATGTCGACTAGATCAAATTTCAGTTTTTTTTAATTCAAGATGATGCAACTTTTATTTCTACTAGTGTAGAACCCGTGCCATGCAATATTAAAATTAAATTTGTATTCTTTATTCCAATATCATGTACCATGTACTTTTAATAAATTATATTATATTAATAAAAATATTCAAGTTACGTATATATTTAATATTATTTTTTTATCACAATATTTAAAAAAATATAAAATAGGTGTACTATAATCAAATTTTAGAAAAGTGATATATTTAAGTGCTATATCTAAAATACATCACATTAAAATATAATACTTAAAGTTTTAAATATAATACTTAAAAATTTTAAATTATCGTGTACTTTTAAAAAAGACAAACAAAAGTTCATTTTCATAGAGAAAAAACACGAGTAACAATGTAACATTGAAAATAACAAATAGCTTTATTTGGCTAACTCTTAATCTCTTTGGCGTTTTTACACCTCTTTCAATTTTCAAATCATTTTATTATGCTTATGATATTCATTTGTTATTTAATTGGTCAGTGGATTGAAAAAAACCAATAAAAAATGGAGTTATTAAATAAGTTTCGTACAATTTGTAAGTGAAGATATGAAAAATTATATATTCAGATAATGATTACATTGTGTGCCTATGTCAATTATATACTTTGTTACTCTTGCTTAAAGCTTGAACGGATTTGTTTTTGTTTCTTTTTTTTTTCTTACAATAAATTATAGGACCCATCTAACCAGATGACAATCCTAAATTCTCCCAATGGATAATCTTTACAAACTTTATACAAAAAAAAATCAAAGTCAGAGTTCAAATTTGTGAACTCATATCGGGTCTCATGTAGAAGAGACGAGATTGGTTGACTGGGAGCAGAGAGAAGTATTTGTTGGAAGCTGTGGAGGACGGAGGGAGGAAGAGTATGACCAACAAGGAGGTTCGCTGCACGATTTGCTTCACGGAAACGGTGATGTACCTGAAAAGACACAAAAGACGACAAAAGCGTAACAATATCCTGTATAATGGTATTAATTTCCCATGGGATTTTCCAAATCCCTCTGATGGAGTTAATAATAACTAAATTATCACCCTCAATAATTAAGTGAGATATATGCATACTAGCCGCTTGCTGAATCCCAGAAAGAGCTGCAAGGGCCTCAGTTCGAAGGATAGAGGTAGATGGGATAATTTGTTTGTAGAAGGAGACTAATTTACCACGAGCGTCATGTATTAGATGTCCAATGTGGGAGCGCCAAAAACTCGATAGGACAAAAACCTACCCACAAGCGTATGGGTTCAGTTATAGCTTTTCAAGTATCGTTCCCACGAGGACTATGTCGTATCGATTGTATCTTAAACCAGTAAGCTAAGCCAAAAGATTGAGAATTTTGTTAAACTAATAACTAAAATTGAGAAACAAATGCCAGTGATGATTGTAATCAATGGAGAAAAAGTTTCCAAGGCAAGGGATCCCCACAACTAGGGCTGAGCACGGGCCGACCGAACCGAACCCGAACCGACCCGAAAAACCCGAACCGAACCCACATTACTTCGGTTCGGGTTTCGGTCTGACCTTTTTAGTGTTTCGGGTCGGTTCGGGTTTTAGCCTAGTTTTGCCTTTTCTTCTTCTTCGAGGGTTGTTTAGCCCAAACCCGACCCCGACCCGAACCCGAACCGAACCCGAAGACTTCGGTTCGGTCTTCGGTCCCGTATTTTTGGGGTTTTGGGCTTTTCGGGTTCGGGTCGATTCGGGTCGGGTTGTGGCCCGTGCTCACCCCTACCCGCAACTATGCTTCAGTAGACTTAACTAGATAAATGTCTGAATTTAGTCTGTCTTTGTTGAAGGTAACTATCTTAGGTAATTACTAATTCCTCTCGGATGATAGTAAATGTGCCTAGATTCAATTAACATGCACTCTCACGACTTGCTAATCAAGATCTAGACCCTTTGGGCACTTAGAATCTAAGGTCAAACTGAATTAATATCCACTCTCGTGACTTGCTAAATCCAACCTAATCTTAGGGTTTCTATGATAGTTATTAATCCACAAGAGAAATTAAGAAGCTCTTGCAATAATAAAATCTCAGGTTCAATTCATAGGATTCTAATAGAAGTTATTACCTCTCGGTCTCAAACCCTATCTAACTACCTATTAACATTTTTACCTCTCGGTTGCAAACCCTAATAGGATCCAATTCGCATAAGCTAGTATGGGCATAAAGCATCTAGGAATGAATCAACAAAGTTTCAGATTTCCATTCAGGCAAATACCAAACGATTCTACCTACGCATAGTTGGGATACCCCCAACCCTAGAAATATGGAAATTAGCTAGAAATAATTGCAAGATCAACCAAAGAAATCATAATAACAATGGAAATAATAAACAAGATTAAAGAGAAAGAGAAACTTAGTCTTGAATCCAGTAGAAAAATCTCCAAAGTTGTAATCTTTCAAAGGGAGGCAAACAACTAGATCTAGAGAGTTAGAAAAAGTGGCAAGAGATCCACCCAAAAACCTAAAAAAAGGTATTTATACATATTCTAAAAATAAAGTCATTCGGGTAAAACGCACGGCCCGTGCCTTGACTGTGCGAAAAACGCACGGTCAAACGCACGACCAATGAAACCGCACGGCCTGTGCGAAAACCGCATAGGCAAAGTGAAAAATGCACAGTCGTGCAAAAAACGCATAGGCAAAGTGCACAGCCTAATAGCGAGAAATCATCGCCTGCACGGCCGTGCGGTGGAACGCACGGCCTCTTGAAGGGAATTCAGTCGAAAACGCACGGCCTCTTGTTTTAGTTCGCCTACGGCCCAAATTCTTCACAGTTCGTCCCGTTAGCCTCCAGATGACATCCTAGGTTCCAGCAGCATCTATAGACAGCTCCAAAAATCAACCCAAGTACTTGAAAACACACATTTCCTAGTGTAGACCTCCATAACAAAGAAAACAATGCAACTAGCTACAAATGCAACACAAAATGCATAAAACAACCTAGATTAAGCACAAATGTATGTCCTAAACGTGTAACAAAATGGATGTCATCAAATTCTCCCAAGCTTAACCCTTGCTTGTCCTCAAGCAAGTACATAATCAATGAATCCACAAAATATGCTAAGGTTGTTTCTATCCAATAGACAAACAAGCAATGATCATGAGATGTCAAACATAAGACAAGTGCTATCATAACATGCTTTACAACCAGTGACAAAAACATAAATAGTTCCTCAACTCCAAACCTCACCAGGATAAAAAAAATAAGTCACTCCACTCATGTGTCTAGGTTTGTGTTTCGCTCAATTCTCCACTTTGAATGCTAAACTATCATAGGCTTCCATCAGTGTTCTTAATCTCCACTACTAGGGATCATGCACACAACAAAAATCATGAGGTCTTTTTAGGGTTGTAATGGGGCCAATGTATAGGATCAAGGTAGGGATATATATAGGCCATGCAGTGCTAAATATGGGGAAAAGAATTTCCAAGGCGACACCAAGCTTAGGACAATCCTTCACTTCCAATTTTTTCTTCTTCAAACCCATACAACAAATCCCTCCTCTACTTTGATTGTCTCCTTCTCTTCTTTATTTGCTTCTTCCTCTTCCATTTTTTTTTCAGAATTTTTTTTTTGAAGAGAAAGATGGAGGAAAAGAAAGGAGACAAAATATAAGCATCACATCCAATCACTAACATATGCAACCTCCCCCAAGCTTGGCTCAATTCCACTCTAGGAAAACAAATCAACTATCCTAATCCCCGGATGGGTAGGATGAACAATTAGGCTCGGTATGCTTTTGTGGAGCTTCCAAAGAAATGGAAATTAAGGCACAAATGGGCTTCAAGCAGAGGAAAACATATATAGTGGTCAAGGATGAAGGGCTAATATAAAACAATGCCTCAATCATATTATTGTCATGTACATAAATCATAAGCGTATCCTCAAAAAAGATTTTAATGCAAGTTCTAGAGTTAGCAAGCAAGTAGAGATTCACACACAAGAGAAATAAGAGGACTCATGAAATTATAGTCCATAAAAGGCTCAAAAGCTCACTAGGATGTTTGTCTAGAGTATTGGTCCTAACACATCTCAATCAAAGGTCACATGCTCCAGCCAAATGTCAAACATTCAAGCGCTCATAATCATACACATAATGCAATTGCAATATTAACAACCAAAACATGTTAATGGTACTCATAAAGCATGCGTTGTAAGGAAAACAACCAGAGGGAAAGAAGCAAAGGGAGTCAAATCCAACATCCAACAATGCAATGCATGCGAACATAACAAAAGACATGGAAAACTAACACTAAATGCAAATGCAAAAGGAAACATGTCAATCTAGTAGTGAGTCAACCCCCCAAGCTAAAATCTACATTGTCCCCAATGTAGAGAAACGAGATGAAGAAGAAACTCACCGAGGAAGTCTACTGAGGAGGTGGTGGTGGGTATTGGGCGCTCGGGTCGAAGGGGTACCCGAACATGTTGTGATAGCGGATACGATCAACACCCTGCTGCGGTTGGGCACGACGCGGTGGACGCGAAGCCATAATGCCTAGGTGAACAAATGGGGACCTTGAAATAAAAGGGAGGAGAGGGAGACAAGGGTGGCTCGGTGGGATCGGATCTAGGATCGGTATAGGCCGGAGTGGGTGCGCGGGCAAGAGTAGGTGGGTCCTCGCGGTCGGGGGTGAGACGTGGCTGGATCGCTCAAGTGGTGTAGTGGTGTGAGAATGAAAGGAGGGGTGAGGTCGATGGTGGCAAAGAGAGGGAGAGGGAAATCAGGGGGGGTAGCAGCTGGTAGGAAATTAGGGTGAGGGGAAAAGAAAGGGAAAAGCAGAAAGAAAAGAAAGAAAAAAAATTGCAGGAATTTTTTTTTTGAAAAAGAAAACGCACCGCCGTGCAAAAAAACGCATCGGCCGTGCAGTGCTCTCGAAGTGGGAAAAATAAATAAAAATTAGAACAACTATAAAAATGCACGGCCGTGCGTTAAAACGCATAGGCCTTGCGGTGCTCTCGAATTGGGCAAAAAATGTTTTTTTTTCAACGAAAAACCGCACGGCCGTGCACTTGAGTGCACAGGACGTGCGTTGCTCTTGAAGTGAGCGACAAAATTCGAGAACAAGAGCGCACGGCCATGCATTTTACCGCACAGGCCGTGCGGTGCTCTCGAACAACGTTTTTTTTAGCTTTTTTTATTATTATTAGTTTTAGAAGAAGGAAGAAATACATACCTTGGGTTGCCTCCCAAGAAGCGCTTGTTTAAGGTCCTTACCCTGACCTTACATCAACTTTAAGTACTCGGATCAGGAGGGTCGGTGGTGCCCTGCTTGATCGGATCAGGTGTGACAACAAGCTTCAATCGACGACTCTACACCTTGAACTTTCCAGAGTTCTTATGCCATAACTCAATTGTCCCACCTTTCAGAACTCGAGTCACCCTATACGGTCCTGAACATCTTGTCCCCTTAGGACCTGGAAACATGTTGTATTTTTCATGGGATAACAACACCATATTTCCACTTTGAACTCAACCTTTGTCTTGGCCTTCTTCGTTTTCTTTGGAGTTTGCGTTTTCTTTGCCTTAGCATTCTCACCATCATCTAGGTCCGGATCTCCCAAAGACATATCCAGCAGACGAGCAATGTCAGATATGATCTCATCTTGCCCGGGATCAACCTCAATCTTACAGCAGGTACCTGTGATAGGAGCTGGTGAAGTGTCTTTGTATATCTCAAGGAAGTAGTCCTTGAAATATTTATACTCAATCTTCTCTTCCCCTATTGTGAATGAAAGTTTCCCATTCTTGACATCAATATTAGCCTCAGTAGTGGCTAAAAATGGTCTCCCAAGGATGATGGGAGTCTTATCATTAACCTCCATGTCAAGTATCACAAAATCTCCTAGTATGAAAAAATTTCCCACTTTCACAGGAACATTTTCTATTATGCCCACAGGATGGTAATAGACCTATCAGCCATAAGGAGATGCATCTTGGATGGAACAGGCTCACCCAATTTCAGTTCTTTGTAGATTGACAAAGGCATAACATTGACACTAGACCCGAGATCGCAAAGACAATTATAAGTCAGATTGCCAAAATATGCAGGGATAAATAATTCACCCGGATCTTGTAGTTTGTTTGGCATCTTCTCAGTGCAATCCATTGTCAGGGCCACAGTCTCATAGTCCTCCAGTCTTCTCTTCTTGATCAGAATCTCTTTCAGGAACTTAGCATACGCAAGCATTTGAGTGAGGACATCTGTGAAAGGTATGTCAACATACAACTTCTTCATCATCTCCTTAAACTTCACAAATTGGTGCTCTAGCTGTATCTGAATCCTTTTCTGAGGAAAAGGCAGAGGTGGCTTGTATGGCGGGGGAGCAACATACTTGGGTTCTTCTTCTTGTTGCCTCTCCACATGCTCCTTTATCGCTTATTTTTCTCTTGGACTGTTCTCCTCCAACTGTTTTTCTTCACTCAGAGAGACAGCCATGTAATGCTCCCCGGGTTGACTTCAGGTTGACCAGGAAGTTGACCAACATGACTAAGGACATTCATAGCAATTTGGGCCAACTGACTCTCCAATTGGTCCATCCTCTTAGGCAAGCTCTCGAAGTTGTAAGCCTTCTTGGATAGGGCTTCCAACTGAGAAGCCATGGTCCCTTGAATTTCAGCCATTTCCCTCAACACAGACTGAAGTGCGGAATTATCAGAAGTCTGAGCGGGTGCTTGATTTTGCGGTTGAGAGACTCTCGGTTGGAACCCTGGTGGTGGTCTTTGCTGAGCATCATCATTCTTGTAGGAGAAGTTAGGATGATTCCTCCACCCAGGATTATAGGTATTGGAATACGGATCATTCCTAGGGCCTCTGTTGAAGTTATTCATGTAGTTCACTTCTCCCTGATACTCGTTCTGGGAAGCGAAGAGTTGACAAGATGATATAGTATGGTCATTCTCTCCACAAAACTGAGAGGCTATACCAGAAACAACCTGTGTGAATTGCCCTGCACCCTGCGCTTGAAACTTTTGCACTAACAGATTCAGCCTCTTGATCTCTTGTGCCATAGCATCTATCTAAGTTGGTTGGTATGTCTCAGAATTGACCTCATACATCCCAGCAGGCTTCTTAGAACTTGAAGTAGATCGGGGATCACTATAATAGTGAGAGTGTTGAGCAGTACTCTCAATCAAGTCCTAAACATCATCAACTTCCATACTCATGATTCTTCCACCCGCTGAAGCATCAATGATTAGCCTGGTAGAAATGTCAACAACGTTGTAGAAGACATGCAGCAGTGTCCACTTTTGCTGCCCATGATGGGGGCACAAGTTCAGCAATTCCTTGAATCTTTCCCACCCTTCATAGAGAGACTCTTTATCCTTCATCTTGAATGCAAGAAACTGATTCCTCATCTCAGCAGTCTTCTTTGGTGGAAAGTATTTGTTGAGAAAAGCCTTTGTTAACTCATCCCAAGTTGTTATCGAGCCAAGAGGTAGGGCCTTGAACCAAGCTTTGGCCTTGTCTCGCAGACAGAATGAGAAGGCTCGTAGGAAAAGTGCATCTTGGGACACTTCATGAATTTTCATTGTGTCCATCAGCTCAATAAAGGTAGCCAGATGTTGACGTGGGTTCTCAGAAGGTAGACCTCCAAACTGATTCTGCTGAACCATGTTGAGTAGGGAAGGTTTCTGATAAGGCGTTGTCGTGACACCTAAACAAAATAATCCTAACAAACCTAAACAAGTAGTAGAGGCAAGCAAGGGTCGATCCCACATGGAGGAAGTAATCAATCTATGTGTTTATAAGCATGCAAGGTAACAAGGGGGGTTTTGAGTATCAAACAGAGCAAAGTAAACATGTTTAGTTGACTTGAGAATATGAATGGGGAAAGTAGTTCCACTAGAACGAGATCCACAATACAGAGATATAAGTCGATCACTGAAATCTTATAAATCCATGTTCTTTTACTATCCTTATAGTTGTTCCCACCCTGATCTTAAGTACTACTGATTCTCACAGTTGTCAATAGACTTATTACTATGCCAATGATAAAGCACCACCGATTCTCACAGTTGTCGGTATACTTTACCACCAACAAAGCAATAGCAATACACACAAGGATATAAGATACATGCAAATAGAAGGACACCCTACTACTTAACATGCAACTGATTCTCACTCACGATTGTACGCTCGGGACCCCTATACGCAACAATCGTGTATGCCACTAGATATGCACTCGGAACCCCTATATGCAATCCTAGCAATTGATAAATATTACTCAACCTAGCTGGCCAGACTATGAAGAACAATGATAAATCAATAATCAATATAACCAAGAGAATCAAACCAACACACATAAGAATAAGAACAAGGAATAGAAATCTCACAAACACATCAACTGTATTGCTTCAAACGTCTAGCAGAACAAAGGTGTTTAGTTCTCCATTCGTTCAAACCCTAGAGTTGGGAATGAAAGAACGAACTTGTAAAAACTGAATTGTGTCTTGTGGCAACTAGGTTAACTAAATAGTATTTAACCTAAATCTAAAAGTGATAAAATTAATAAAAGGAAATAACAATAAAATAAAACCAAAAATAAACAATCGAAATTGGGAAATTAATCCCGCATCTCGGTTTCCTTCTCGTGCAAGCAGCTGCTCGGTTCCAAGAAGCATCATCGGCCCATCACACGCAGCGGCCCATCTCCATCTTCCTCAGCTCGATGACTTCATCACGACGTCATCACTCCGCTTCTTCAACTTCAATTCGCTTTTCGCGCGCCATTCTCTCCTTCGTGGGCCTTTCTTCAACTTGGGCTTTCCTTTGGGCCTAATTTCTTCCAAATTCCAGCAGCACACGGACCTTTATTAATTAAGCTAATTTCGCCTAGCAGATGGCCGCGGGGCGCCAGCTCCCACCGCGGGGCGGTGCTTCTCACCGCAGGGCAGTGACTTTCTCTAAGACCCATCGCCGGGTCGCGGTGGCTCTGGCGCGGGGCGGTAGAAATTCGCCCACTCCTTTCTCTTCTGCTCTTCATTACTACCAAGTGTTGGTAGTCTTCTCCAATTAATTTCCAGCAGATCCTCATCTTTTCCAAATAAGCTGTAAATCCCTGAATATCTTCAATTCTCTCCACATCTTCTGGATTACAGACTTAACCTCAAATCTTAGTCATAAACTCCTCTAAATAATGTTAATAATTGCTAGTTAAGGTGCATGAAATGACACCTATCAAATTCCCCCATGCTTAGACCTTTACTCGTCCCGAGTAAGCTAATGATAAACCTACTCTCTCAACCAAACACCAAGGTCTCAGGAAGTACAAGGAAAAATGACACCAGTAACTACAACAACTCAACAATCAGCTCCAGACAACCAAAACAATATGCACGGCACAACAACACAGTGCAACACAACACCATAGAGTGACATCACTAATCCTAGCCTCCATCTATCTTCTTATCTCTCCAGAGTGACCTACCCGAAATCTCCTTATATCTCCTCTTCTTATGATGCCTCGCCAAGAATAATGAGAAATCATAAAATCACTCTTCTTATTTTTCGCTCATTTTGCCAAGGCGCCCTTTCGGGTTTTCACCAAGCCACTCATTTCATTTTACAATAGATGTACTCACATAAGCTCACGTCACTCTTGACCACATATTACCCCAGCCTAATGCTGGTCCAAGCCACCTGCTTATTACCTAGGCCGCCCTTTCGGGTTTTCGACCTATCCCAGGATTTTCAAATGTATGCCTTTTTTCAAATTTTTGGCTTTTTCTCTTTTTTATTCATTTTTCTCAACAACGTAGCAAGTATAGAACTCTCCCCATGCTTAAACATTGCATTGTCCTCAATGTAATGAAAGACAAAAGAATAGAAGCATAGGGAAAAGCAAAAAATAACTCACAAACGTCGCCAAGCTGCTTTGATGTGAATATGGATCCCATCAATGGCTCGGTTCGTGCATAAGACGAGAAGGCTGAAGTTGAAGTTGCTTTAAGTGTTTCTAGTTATTTATTTAATTTAGAAATCAATTAAATTAGCTAAGTTAGTGGGTAAAGTAGTGCTAGATTAATAGCATTTTCTTTATTAATTAAATTAGCTAAGTTAGTGGATTAGTTAGTGGGTAGAGTTAGTGCTAGAATATTAGCATTTTCTAGCATTTTCTTTAATTCACTTTTGTAGCCTATTTAAGGCATGTTTCCCATCATTTGTAAGGTAAGCTTGAATTGAGAGAAAACAGATTTGTTTGAATTCCAAGCTTCACGTGAATGATGGCTTCTTGGTGTGTCATATCCTAGAATGCTTAAGTTCTTGTTTTGGTGTGTCATATCCAAGACGCCCTTTGGTGCGTCATATCCAAAGAAGGTTGTTTGATCTTGGTGCGTTACATCCATGGTCAATCAATATCTTCTCATATTTCTTGGTGAGTTGTATCCGAGGATTGTGAGTTGCCTATCCCAAACTCTTCAAGATCATACTTGAAGAGTTATATCCCAAACTCGTCTAGAACCGTCTAGAAGAGTTATATCTTTCTCTTTCCAAAAAGAAACACAAAACATATCAACTCTGAGCATTTTGTCGGGACCTTGCTAAACAAAGTCTCGTCGCCCTTCACCTTGTACTGATTTGGCTCCTGGCATGTGCTTGAGCCCAACATGCTTGGACACTGAAGTTGTCGCTGGCGGTCTTCTCAATAAATGCCCAGGTCTCTGGTGTTGGGCGGGTGTCTTCATCAACTCTGTAATCTTCTCCTACCGTGCAACCAAAAGGAAACCACTTTGGTGAGTAGTGGTAAAACAATGATAGTAGGATTGCACGGCCTTCTAGGAACACATGGTGGAGCCTAGATGTAATCATGGTGGGGGCTCTAGTGTTCCTCCTCCTCAGCTGTCAATTGTAGGGCCATCATTGTTGTCAAATAATGTGTGGGGCAAGTGTATCCTCCTTGACAACATGATGCGCACCATCTCCATGGGGAACTCTGGACAGCTGGCCTTCGGTACCCTTTTTTTTCGAATTGTTTTTTTTGCCCCCCGTTTAAGGTTTTTTCGGGGGGTGACTTAGTGCAGGGAAGGAAGACTTACATTGGTGTGGAAAACACCTTCTTCAATAGGCATGGGTTTCTTCCTTGCAGGTTAGTCGGAAATAAAAAAAACAAGAACAAAAAAAAAGCAAAAACACACTAAAGAAAATGCAAAAACAAAGAAAGAAAAACAAGGAAAGAAAAACATACCTCGGGTTGCCTCCCGGATAGAGCCTTAGTTATTGTCATGGCTTGACATCCTGCTCCATTTTCCTCAACTCGGGTTTCTCATAGCAATTGAGCACCTGGGATCTGGATCTGGGGGGTGCCTCTTTGGGTGCTCCATGTTGAGCGTGACCCCCAATCTTGTGCAATTGTTGATGGCTGGATCACTCGTCGTATCCATGAATGCACTTTCCATCTTTAAAAACTGTCTATCCAACATCCCAGGGGCTGCATGTACGTCCTGCCTCGTATCCAGCATATAAAATCAGCCACTTGTATCAAGGCTTCCTTCTTGTGCTTCCCCTTCGGTTTCTTTTTGATCATGCCCAGCACCTTTAACATTTCCTTGCAGCGAGGGGTGCTGTCAGCCAGTTTGACCAAGGGAACGGTTTTTGTGCAGTCACTGAAGGCCTCATAGATATTCTCGTTGTTCTTTAGCCTTTGAGTAACTCGGAAAGCCTCAAGGAAGGGTGCGAAGGGTTGCAGCGCGACGAGAGGGAAGGAGTTGAGACGCACAAACTCATCATAGGCAGTCTCCAGAGGATCGGGGACTGCCGGGGCATTTTTGAGAGAAACGGGTGTCTCAGGAGTATTTCCGTGATCGCGGTACTCCTCCTCACCGTCGCTCCACTCCTCCTCAAATCTCAAAAAGTACTCCTCCTCAGTCAGCAACTCTGGACGATGATAAGGATCAACCCAAACCTCATCAGCATAACTAGAATATTGGACGTCGGGTTGCTCTAAACTCACCGCGGGTCACGGCGAAATCTCGCTAGGAGGCACTCCGTCCACCGCAGGGCGGTGGTCATTGCCGCGGGGCGGTGAGGTCGCGGTGGAGATAATTGGGACTTCACGCCGGGTCGCGGTGAGAGGTGATGCGGGGCGGTGGGTGATGTTCTCCATCTCATATTCGTCCTCCTCTTCAATACTAGGAGGAACGACCGGTTGCTTTCCGCTCCGGAGGATTACAGCACTAACATTTTCCGTCGGGTTTACTACCGTTTAAGATGGTAGATTCCCCGACATCCTTGCATCGATCCGTGTAATCGCCTCCACCAACTGTCTCATCTGCCTTTCTAAATCCTTCATGCTTGACTCCCTAGATTGAGCACCAGTGGCGAAGTATTGAGTCAAGGTCCTGAGCATCTCTTCAGTTGAGGGATTTGGATTGGATACTGGTGGGCTATGCTCATAGGCAGGATTGTACTGGTGTGGAGTATCCTGCTGATAGAATGGTTGTGGCTCCGGGTAGAACTCCTGGTGGTCATAACCATATGGATGGTATTGATGGTACCCATAACTCAAATTGGGATGATCTCTCCACCCTGGAGTGTATGCGTAGGAGTATGGGTCATATCGCGGCCCTCCCCAGGAATCCATATCTGTAACAAAAATCAAAAAGGGAAAGCAAAAATCAGTAGCACGGGTGTGGACCGTAAGATAGGTCCACACCAAAGTAACACGCACACAAACAAACACACAGAAAAATCAAATCTTGCCTCCCCGGCAACGGTGCCAATTTGATAAGGCGTTGTCGTGACACCTAAACAAAATAATCCTAACAAACCTAAACAAGTAGTAGAGGCAAGCAAGGGTCGATCCCACAGGGAGGAAGTAATCAATCTATGTGTTTATAAGCATGCAAGGTAACAAGGGGGGTTTTGAGTATCAAACAGAGCAAAGTAAACAGGTTTAGTTGACTTGAGAATATGAATGGGGAAAGTAGTTCCACTAGAACGAAATCCACAATACAGAGATATAAGTTGATCACTGAAATCTTATAAATCCAAGTTCTTTTACTGTCCTTATAGTTGTTCCCACCCTGATCTTAAGTACTACCGATTCTCACAGTTGTCGATAGACTTATTACTATGCCAATGATAAAGCACCACCGATTCTCACAGTTGTCGGTATACTTTACCACCAACAAAGCAATAGCAATACACACAAGGATATAGGATACATGCAAATAGAAGGACACCCTACTACTTAACATGCAACTGATTCTCACTCACGATTGTACGCTCGGGACCCCTATACGCAACAATCGTGTATGCCACTAGATATGCACTCGGAACCCCTATATGCAATCCTAGCAATTGATAAATATTACTCAACCTAGCTGGCCAGACTATGAAGAACAATGATAAATCAATAATCAATATAACCAAGAGAATCAAACCAACACACATAAGAATAAGAACAAGGAATAGAAATCTCACAAACACATCAACTGTATTGCTTCAAACGTCTAGCAGAACAAAGGTGTTTAGTTCTCCATTCGTTCAAACCCTAGAGTTGGGAATGAAAGAACGAACTTGTAAAAACTGAATTGTGTCTTGTGGCAACAAGGTTAACTAAAGAGTATTTAACCTAAATCTAAAAGTGATAAAATTAATAAAAGGAAATAACAATAAAATAAAACCAAAAATAAACAATCGAAATTGGAAAGTTAATCCCGCATCTCGGTTTCCTTCTCGTGCAAGCAGCTGCTCGGTTCCAAGCAGCATCATCGGCCCATCACACGCAGCGGCCCATCTCCATCTTCCTCAGCTCGTTGACTTCATCACGACGTCATCACTCCGCTGCTTCAACTTCAATTCGCTTTCCGCGCGCCATTCTCTCCTTCGTGGGCCTTTCTTCAACTTGGGCTTTCCTTTGGGCCTAATTTCTTCCAAATTCCAGCAGCACGCGGGCCTTTATTAATTAAGCTGATTTCGCCTAGCAGATGGCCGTGGGGCGCCAGCTCCCACCGCGGGGCGGTGCTTCTCACCGCGGGGCGGTGACTTTCTCTGAGACCCACCGCCGGGTCGCGGTGGCTCTGGCGCGGGGCGGTAGAAATTCGCCCACTCCTTTCTCTTCTGTTCTTCATTACTACCAAGTGTTGGTAGTCTTCTCCAATTAATTTCCAGCAGATCCTCATCTTCTCCAAATAAGCTGTAAATCCCTGGATATATTCAATTCTCTCAACATCTTCTGGATTACAGACTTAACCTCAAATCTTAGTCATAAACTCCTCTAAATAATGTTAATAATTGCTAGTTAAGGTGCATGAAATGACACCTATCAGTTTCAGCTCGATTGTATTAAGGAAATAGAACACATCCTGGGATCCAGGAATCATACCAGAACTTTGCAGTATGCCCATTTCCTATTTCCTATCCAAGACCAGTGCGGAATGCTGATCGAAGATGCAATAGTCTAGAGAATTGCCAGGATTGTTTAGCTCTTTTTCGGTATGGGAAGAGATCAGATGAGCAGATGTATTTTTCATGAATGAGTTTGCATCATATATTATTAGGTTATGTGAGTAGTTTTCATAGAAGTTTCATTTGTAAGGATTTATTTAAATCAGCTGCCTTATGCAGCCCGAGGCCACCCGCAACTTTAGGTTTGCAAATGGAATCCTAACTTATTAAGAGGCGATAGGTTGGGTTGGTTTTATTCCAAAAAAAATCCTTTAGGATTTTATCTATGGCATTGCAGATTCCAATCGGGAGAAGGAAGCTTTGCATTAAATAGTTAACCGTAGAAAATAGATTACATTTAATTAAAACTAAATGACCAACCTGAGATAAGGAGTTATCCTTCCACTTAGAAAGTTGTTTTTTCATCTTTTGGGGATACGTATCAAAGATTTTTTTTTAACTCTACCTCGAACAATAGGGATGCTGAGGTAGCGTTCTAAGTAAGTAGTTATGGGTATATTAAGTAAAGAGGCAAGCGTTGCAGTTTGAGGATCAGATATATTGGAAAACGTTTGGAGTGAGCTTTTATGAAAGTTGACGTACAAGCCTGAAGTAAGATTGAATTTGTGAAGTAAGTCCTTAATAAAAAAGAACATTAGGGGTAGTGGCATTAGTTAAAATGAGTGTGTCATCAGCAAAAGAAAGAAAGGGGATACAAGTGTCGTTCCTAGTACGTTGTATCCCCACTTTTTGCTGGCGACTTTCCGCTTCTCTTGTGAGTATTCTGGAGAGAAATTCTGTTGCAAGAATAAAGATATATGGGGCAACAGGATCACCCTGTCGAAGACCACATGATGGGTAAAAGAGCGGTCTAGGTTCATTATTAACAATGACAGAGAAGGAAGTAGATTTGATACACGTCATTAGGAGGTGAATCCAAGTATCGAAAAATCCAAATTTACTCAAAATTTGTTGTATAAAATTCCAATTGAGTTTGTCATATGCCTTTTCCATATCAAGTTTAATAGTCATCCATCCTTTTTTTTCCTTTTTTTTTGGAATGGAACGAATGGAAGATTTCATGCACAACTAAGATTTTATCTTGAATACATCGATCAACAATGAAAGCCCCTTGATGTGGACTAATAGGTTTTGGAAGGATAACCTTTAGTGTGTTGGCCATAATTTTTGTAATTATTTTGTAAACAGTGTTACAAAGACTGATGGGCCGGTAGTGATTAATAGTTAAAGGATTATCTTGCTTGGGGATGAGTGTGCACATTCCTTGAGTAGTTGACCAGAGTGAAAGAAAGCTTGAATTACATATATCAAAGATTTGCCAACATATTGCCATTAGGATTGGTAGAATTCTGCCGGGAAACCGTCGGGTCTTGGAGTTTTATGACTTGGTAGATTGAAAACAGTAGTTCGAATTTCAGAGGCCGTGGGAATGGATGTTAGGAATGAGTTGTCAACAAGAGTGACAAGAGAGGGAATAATGTTGAGGTCATCCGTAGATAACGGTTGAGCTACCGGAGGTTGAAAACGGGATTGAAGTTCTGAGGTGATCATTCGCTGAATGTCAGAATGCTCGTGGAAGGTGGAACCATCTCTTGTTTGAAACGATTTGATTTGCTGTTCATAGGTACGAATTTTAGCTATGTATTAGAAGTAGGAGGTATTTCTATCCATGTTAATAATATGATTGGATTTTCCACGTTGTTTCCAAAAGATGTGTTGGTATTCAAGGAGTTTATGATATTTGAGGAGGTGTCTTTTATATTTAAGGAATATGTGTGAAGAATTCTTAGAATGGATTAAGGAAGTCTGAACTTGTAGAAGAGTAGTTTCTGAAATCTTTAGTTGCTCATAATTATTTTGATTTTTAGATTTGTACCAAGATTTGGAATACGTTTTTAGAAGTTTTTGATTCCTATAGAATTTGAACATGAAGGATCTGGAATGTTTATATATCCAAACTTTGTGCACAAGTGCCATGTAGGAAGGTTCAGTGATCCAAGCCGGTTCAAAACGGAAAGTGTGTTTCCTAATGGATTCATTATTACTTAAAGTTACAGTAAGCAAGCAATGATCAGATGTAGTGAAGGGGTGGTGGTGAACATTAATGGAGGAGAAAGCTGTTATAATAGACGGGTGCGCAAGAACACGGTCCAAACGCTCATACGTAGTGTCAGACCGGGTAGTAGACTTCTTCCAGGTGAAAGGAAAACCAGAGAAAAGAGTTTTTTCCAACCCAAATTCAGAGATAAAACTATTGAGTCGGTGGAAGCGGCTGTACGTAGGTTCAATTACATCTAACTTATCCTCGGGGCTTAGAATATCGTTCAAATCACCAATAACCATTACAGGAATGTAATGAGTAATGATTATAGACCCAACCTTGTTCTAATAGTCTGATTTTTTATCCTAATGACTAGGAGCATATATGAATAATATAAGAAATTCAAGATTGTTGTGGAGACAATGTAGTGCAGGGATGTTGGAGTCATCCTCGCGAATGTCAAAATGTGATGAGATAAAGTTTTATTTGTTTCTCTTAGCAAAGGATGAAACTTTCACATACTCCAATATTCCAAACTATATCAATTTATTAAGTGATGGAAGCTTTATTGATGAAGATGTAGCTAGGCGGCTGCGTATCACGGCCGAGGGGTGTGCAGAGGTGGTTGATGTGGCGTAGAGGTAGATGGTGAAGGATAACATGGTATAGTAAGTATTTATGCAATTCTGATACTTTCTCCTACAAAAAGAAACATTCAGATTCATGGTAGTTTTCCATACTTCTGCAACTACGACAACAATTTTGGCAAGGTCCGTTCTGGCAAATTGGTGATGGCACTCATATCAATTTCTGGGAAGACCATTGGATTCCTAACTGTATTCTTTCTCAATTTGCAGGATTCCATGACCGCGGGACCACTGTTTCCCAATATATCACCCCTAGCAAAAAATGGGATTTGGGAGCTTTTCAGCATCTTCTTCCAGCCCACGTACTCCCTAAAATATTGAATTTTTTATACCTAAAACTTACATACCAGATAAACGTATTTGGTACCCATCCGCTAATGGTACTTTCTCAGTTAAGAGTGCTCGTTCTTTAACTAGTCGTAACTATGCCTCACCCAGCTTTCCCACTTGGTTCTGGAAATTGGAAATTCCTCCAAAAATTTAAAAAAATTATTTGGAAATGCTTCTTTGACTCTTTACCTACAACTGAACGTCTAAATAGACACTTTTCTAAGGTTCCGTCTCACTGTGTCCTTTGCAATTTCCCTATCGAGGATTCCAATCATTTATTTTTTGGTTGTTCCTTCACTTTATGGTCCCTACAATTATTTCAAAACCTCATTGGTCACACACACAGTTTTGACTTCAACAATGATTTCTATACTAATATGGAATTCTTCCACTCTAGAAACGGAGATATTATTCCGGTCCTTTTTCTCTGGTGGATCATCTGGAAAGACCGCAATGCTTTAATCTTTATAAAACATCCTATTAATATTTAGAACACTATTAATAGTGCGTACATTTCTTACAAAGACTGGACTCTGTCTTTATCACAGCAACATCGTTCATTTGCCAATAAAAGGAAGCGCTCCAGTCCATTTTCCCAATGGCGAAAACTTCTTCCTAACTGCGTAAAACTAAATTTCGACACATCCGTTAAACATGATGGTTCTACACATATTGGATACATATTCTGGAACCACTCAGGTGAGGTGGTCTTCTTAGACCATAGGCAGATTCTCTACTCCTGACCTATTAAAGTTGAGGCATTGGCCGCTCTTGAGTGTCTTCGTAGGGCTATTTCACAAGGTTTTACACGGATAGTTATTGAAGGAGATAATCTTTCTGTCATTAATTTCATCCATGGAATTTGGAAAAATCCCTTAGGAAATGTCTCCTATAATTATGGAAATTAGATCGCTGTTACATGGTTTGGATTATTTTCAGGTTCATCATTGCTACCGAGAGTCCAATAAAGCCGCAAATTTCTTGGCTACTTCTAACATCTCTCTACTCTTCTACGCAATGCTATTTCGGATTACCTTTTGCCGCACCATGATTGTGCACAGTTGCATCGATCTCGACTCCAATTTTTAGATTCGAGCTCTACTGTTTCTTCAGCTTATAAATCATTTGTAAAAATCATCCGTTGTGATGATTTAGGTATGTCTTCTCGTTTGTAAGGATACCTTCTGTTTGCCTGTATAAAAAAAACATGATATAGTAAGTGGATTATTTAATTTATAATAATTCAATAGCATACAAACCTCAGTATATTAAAATGTTTATTGAACAAAGTAGAAAATCTTAAAGAGAGTTTGAGAGTGAGATTATAATGAGATATTGTTAAGATTTGTTAAGAATTCATTTACTAAATATCAATTGAATATTATTCTAATAGTTTTTCTAATCTATGCTATTAGGACATAAGTTCAAACTTAATTTTTTAGAAGCTATTTCCTAAAAGTGACTTAAATCTTGTTAAAAAGATTAAAATCTCTAAAATAATAACACATAACCAAAACTTTCTAAATTGAGGTGCTTAACCTCTGTCCTAAGGCCATAGATTTAAAAAGTCGTTCACCAAAACCCTTGTCAATGTTATAGACTTTAAGAAGGTCCGATTATACTTCGATCTCTACTCTTTTGTTTTTCAAAGTTTAATTTTGTTGAAAAATATGTGTTATTTTAGCCTTTGGCACACCTATTAAAAAATGTAATTATTAAATCAAAATACTATATATTTTTATATAGTTACAATTTAATAATTATTCACCTTATTTTAAACCAATAAATAATAAAAATATTAAAAAGAAAAAAGAGACAAAGACAAAGTAAATAAAGATAAGGGACTCCGAGCATGTTTGGCAAGACATGCTAGCCCGATTCTTCAAATATTGCTTCTTCGGTGTCGCTGAATCATTCTAACAAACCAAAAATTCATTTTCATCTTTATATGCATGATGCATTGGATATTGTATCCTACAAAAAAATAAAATTTTAGTATTAAAATTACCCTAAACATAAAACATTCGAATTAAGTTATAAATTTCTTATAACTCATTATGTATCATCTTTTCTAAATATTTAAAGTTGAAAGAATGTCACAAAACTGTTTAGCCACTTGGCTAATTCTGGAGTTGACAAGTGGCTAATTCTGGAATTGACAACTGGTTGATTTTGTGGTTTGGCATACACGTCTCCTCCTCAACTGTTGATGTGTCTCCTACGACTTTATGATGCCCGCATATATCTGCTCGTAAAGTTACTGCCAACCCCTCCCATATCAGAGAAATCCAAAATGCCGAGACTTGAAACCACCATTTTCCATCGAAGAATGGCGCCATGGAGATCTGCATCCATGAGATACTGAGCAACTTGATCTTTCCCAACACACTTTAGAATTTGAACCGAATAGCCTTTCACACATCATGCATCGACATAAATACATCAAACATACGGAATTTATCAGGCAATTCGAAAAATTCAAGCCTCTTCAGTTGCCTCGTTGACATGTGTTTTGGTGATTGCTTCGATCTATTTGGCAAAGCACTCAAACCAGAACCAAATTTGCCATGCGCCGGGGCGAACTTATCTAGAAGGATGTACATCTTCACGCTCTTAGATCTCTGAACGTACTTCGACAGGTAGAGAAATTGGGATGTAAATCTGCTCGTCTGCTTCTGATTCTGTTCTCGAAGCATCTGATTTACTCGGGGTCACTACCATGGAAGAGTGTGCGAAGCTCTGACCGGTGCTTCTCTTCCTGAAGATGGTTTCTGTTGTTCCTTCATTCGTGGTGTTTCATATCAGCTTTGGAGAGCGCAATTCGTCGCTCCAATGCCTCCATGGTGCGCTAATTTTGAAAATCGCTTATCACATCGGTGGCCATCGCGTCGGGAATAAGAAGAACGATTGGTGGCCGAAGTAGAGTGAAACTTTGACGAAGAGTGACGGGAGGAGTGCGGCGAAGGTGACGACGCGCCAATGCCTCCGTGGAGTCCGTGGTGCGCTTTTTGATGGCGGTGGGGTGGTTTGTTTTGAGATGGCAGGAAACGACGCTTGAGAAGTTGAGGATGGGAGATGAAAGAAATTTACTCCGTATTTAGGTTTATATGGATAAATGAAATATAAAATTATATATTACAATATATAAAAATAAATTATACTTTCCATGTAGAAATTAGCACTGTTTTATGTTCCAAATTAAGTTGCAAATAACATTATACATTAGAGTGAAATCATGGGAAACTACTGATGGACTTTCTTTTTTTTCTATTTCATCTTTATATGTAATAAAGTTGAAGAAATGCTTTGACAAAAAGAATAATTAATTTGGTCTGATGTAAAGTTGACACATTTATGGTGTAAAATAAATTTATAAATTGTTTTTTAACAGTTATTACACTATCTCATTATCTCTACGAATTAGAAATTTAAATTTAATTGAATAATCTAGTTTTAAATTTTAAAATGAACTGTTTTAGCACAAGGAAAGAACAATACATTTGTTTTATAAATTTAATCAAAATGATGTTTTAGATTTCATATATATATCTATCATGTATATTCGCATTCAATTTATATATTTTTTTTATTTAGTTTCAATATAGTTTCCAAAATTATACATTCAATCCATAACTTCATTAATTTGCTCTTGTTTTTTATAAAATTTAATTTCAATATAGTTTCCAAACTTGTATGTTAATATGCTACATGGACTATGATTTTTATATAAAAATCTATATTTCTATTCAAAATATTGTACATCTTAATGCTCTAATTTATCATACTAATATAACATATTATTAATTTTTTGTTATACTCGTACTAAGTACAAGACTTGAAACGGGCCATTCACCTTCATGTATTAAAAGATGATTTTTTGATCAAAGTGATAAAATAAAATGAAAATCTGTGTATATAACCATTCTTAAAAATATATGTTTTATTGGATCTTAAAAATATTTAGATGGTAGCAAATGTTACTTGAATTGTTTTCGAAAAAGCTAAATACACGCGATTATGCGTCTAGATGGACGCTATTATACACGCTTAAGATAAGCGTACGGTTTTATGCGCTTAAGGTACGCGTGCAGGGGTATTGTGGACATTTTAAAAATACATGAATGACCTACACACTTAATTTAAGCGTGTACCTGCATGCTTAAGTTAAGCGTGTAGTGGCATGAGCTAGCCAAACTGCACGCTTATCTTAAGCGTGCAGGTACATGCTTAAGAAGACGAGCCGTCTTCTTCCTCCCGCCGAGCTCTTAAACCTAAATTTTTTTCGAATTCGCCTTGTTAAATCTCTCTTCCCCATTGCTTCGATTGTTGAAATTAGCCATGGATTTGGGTTTGGGTGGATTGGGCGACCCAATTGGCGGCGGAGAACGGGCCGAAACCGGCGGTGGAGCTCATCCCGGCGACTGTGCAGTGGGAACGGCGGGCGACGCGGGAACGGCGGCCGGCGCGGGAACGGCGGGCGATGCGAGTGGTGGCGGGAGGAGCCCTTGGCTGGCGGTGGAGGTGGAGGTGGAAAGCGAGGAGGAGGAGGAGGTGGCCATGGTGGTTTCCGGCGGAGCTCGGACCCGAGGTGGAATTGGAGGTCGAGCTAGGACCCGAGCCCAACCGAGGGCGACTCCGATTGAGTCAGAAACGACTCTAATAGCGCCTGTATCGAGTCTGATCGGTCTTAGAACGGTATTTTTTTAAAATCTTAAATTTATCATTATTTTCGTAATTGTTTTCGTAAATATATTTGTTAAGATTTGATTTAAAATAAATAATGATATAGTTATGAATTAATTTGGAATAGAATAATATAGTTATGGATTATCGTTTAGATTATGATTTAATTCGGATTAAAATAATATAGTTATTGATTAGTTATGGATTAGAATTAGTTATTAATTTTTGTATTAGTTAACATATATTTAGATTTTAATGTTATTAATTATTAATTTGGATTAGAATGCATTATCGTTTAGATTTTGAATTAATTTGGATTAGAATAATAAAGTTATGGATTAGTTATGGATTAGAATTAGTTATTAATTTTTGTATTAGTTAACATATATTTAGATTTTAATGTTATTAATTATTAATTTATATTAGAATGCATTGTTGTTTAGATTTTGAATTAATTCGGATTAGAATAATATAGTTATTGATTAGTTATGTATTAGAATTAATTATTAATTTTTGTATTAGTTAACATATATTTAGAATCTAATGTTATTAATTATTATTTACGGATTAGTTAGGGATTAGAATTATCGGCTCGTATATTTACATTTTATTTAGAAATTAACTAGTACCTAAACCATTATAAAAACTATCTATACAATAGATAAAATAAAATTAAAAAAGTTAAATGAAATGTAACACAAATGCAAAAGTGATATACCGAAATGTATAAGTATAGTAAATTTTAAAATGAATCATATAAGGACCTAATCTAATAATGTTCCAAAATATTTTAAAATGAATCATATAAGGAACTAATCTAATAATGTTAGTACTTACTAAGTAAAAAGTTTATTAAAATTAAAAAAAGTCAAAATAGATAGTTATGAATGTTTCATAACTAAAAATAGTTATGAATTGTAAATAAGAAAGCAGTAAATAAATTATTTAGAAGTAGTATATAAGGAATTTAGAGTATATATAAGGAACTAATCTAATAATTTTCCAAAAAATTAGAGTATTCTGGCAGCCCTCACCCCTACGGGGCGTACAAAGCCGACACCGGTAGTGGCCGACCGCACACGGCGTGTTGGTGTTTTTGATTCTATACGTCGTTGTGCCGGTCTTGTCAGTGCCGATATATTGTCGACTATTGGGATATCTTCTCATCCGCCTATGACTGCTGATGATGAGTATATGGAGGACGCCGAGGACATGTTAGCTCAGCATATGGCGGTTGATGTGGAGGCTGTTGAGGAGCCGCATCGGGATGATAAGGCAGATTATGTGTAGTCTTTAGAGCCTACATTACCGATGCAGGATTTGAGTACGGACGACATTCCCTTTTCCCATTCCCTTATTTTTTTGGGTCGGTCCCCACTCCTGTCCCCTATCCACCTCCTGCCGGTCCTTCTTCTCCACCTCCTGCCGGTCCTTCTTCTCCACCTCCTGTCGGTCCTTCTTCTTCACCTCCTGTCGGTCCATCTATTGTACATACTTACCATCCTTGGATGCCTGGAGGCCCAAGGTGTCTGATTCTTCTCCTTAGCTATGAGACACACAATGCTCGGGCTATATATGACCTTCCTGAACCCGAGCCTGCTCCTGAGGCTGTTGTGTAGATGCCACCTCCCGTACAACAGAGGAGACGGAGACGTAGAGGAGGCGTTGCAGTTGTTGATGATGCTCCTCCAGATCCTGTTGTTCCTGAGATTGCTGACCAGCAGCAGCCACGTCGTAGCGGGGTAGCCCGTCGTCAGGCGGAGCAGGATTTGGTATGTTTAACTTTGTAGTTTATGTGTTGAATCTTTAAAATGTTATTTATTAGAAAATGTATACTAATCTTAAATTATGTTCATTCAGAGTCGTAAGACTCTGAGGATCCATTTCCGCTCAGCCCATTGTTCTGCCCACGCGGATTATATTAGCCTTGAGCCCCATACGTGGTTTAGGCTGGCTGAGCGGTCTTCCAGGTCTATGCACACTTGGCATCGCCTACAGCATGGATTCCGCAGTGATTTCTGCATTTGTGGAGAGATGGCATCCTGAGACGAACACATTTCATATGCCGTTCGGAGAGATGACCATCACCCTTGCCGATATTCTCCAGATCTTGCGGGTTCCCATACGTGGAAGGAGATGTACTTCAGACCTCAGTGATGCGACAGTGATACAGCGCATCTGTACTCATTTGGGAGTTGGGCAGGATCAGATGAAGAGTTGGCACAAAGCTGGCGGTATTCCTTTGGGCTTTTTAGAGAGTACACTGGTGGAGATGATGAGGAGTGACGAGCGTGACGAGGGCGTTATTGCTACGTACTACCTCTTGTTGCTTCTCGGCTCGACTATCCTGGTGGACAAGTCGACTAACGCCGTGAGGCACAAGTGGGTGGCGCCTTTTTTTTACCACGACGGTTTTGGAGACACTGCATGGGGAGCTGGGATTCTAGCCTATGTGTACCGCAACTTGGGAGAGGCGTCTATGTGTGGAGCGCATGGGATTACTTCTTGTGGGATTCTGATTAGGGTAAGATATTGGATGGATTAGTGAAATATTAAGTTACGTTTTAGTACTTCGGTCATTAATAGCGTTATTTCTTCATTTACAATGCTGGGTTTGGGCATATTTCCCACATTTTCGGGAACAATATGTTTCCAACCCCCAGGCTTTTGGAGTAGCTGTTCTTGGTGCCTCGGAGGTGCCTAATAGTAGAGATTCCGGCCGTTTGATCGCTATACGCCGCATACTGGACGCCATGATATATGAGGAGGTAGAATAGTTTAGGTTTTTATCGATATCTTAGTCTTTAATTACAAAAATACGTATTGACTCTGCCTTTTTGACTTTACAGGTTACCTGGACCCCTTGGGTGGGGTTAGACTTCCAGGCTCCTGAGGTAGCTCCTACTAGGTTTCGCGGTGTACTGTGCATTATAGATATGAATCCTTAGACAGTTTGGGCTAGTGCAGTCAGTCCCAGATTTGCCCATTCAGCCGTACAAGGCCGTCAGGAATGCGGAAATTAAGGGATACGAGGTCAGTTTTGTTGATGAGCTTCTAGTAGCATGGGATGCAGATATGAGACCGTTGATTGATCTGCATGGACCGGATGCAACTCACTTTTGGGACATGTCTGTCGACTATTTAGATTGGTATGATGAGTGTTCTCATCCCTCGGTCGATCCCGATTCCGTCAGACGTGATCGTCCGGTCGGCCCTATCCATGTCTCTTCAGCTGCTGACGCAGTCGCGGTACGCTTATTTTTGTTGAATTGTTTGAATGTTTTATCTCTTATTGTGTATATTGCAATAGTTTGACAAATTTTACTTATTTTGTATACAACGCATTTAGGTGGTTGCTGCTGATATCCGCACTTACTTACGCACACTCGAGGCGGCGACACAGACATTCGAGGGACTTGCGAGATTATGGCTTGATATGTTGATTGGGCAGCCTCCACCCATGGCCCCATCTCCACCTCGCCAGTCCCAGATGTTTCGTGATTCCGTCACGGAACCTGGCGAAGGGAGTGGCTCGCAGCCATATTAGTTTTTATGTTTGGATTAGACACGATTCATATGTAGGGACTGTTTTTGTAAATGTTATCTATTTTGTGTTATTTGGTTTAGTATGTTTGTTCATGTTTATTATGCCGTTTGATACTTACCTCAAAGTACGAAATAGCAACATAACTTTACCGAGCCATAACAGGATATATGAACAACTATAAGAAAATCGACAAAGTACGAAACGATTAACATCGAAAAACGAATAAGTACAAATCGGAAAGTTAATAGTCCATTGATGTATACTTCGGTCGAAAAACGAATATGTTCAAAACGAACAAGTATAAACAACTATAAGCTGCAGTGTTTATGGAGAAACAGACCAAGATTAGTTATGAGGATAAGACTGCAATCTTCAAATAAGTAAGTATGCATGATTATACGCTTATCTTAAGCGCATAACTACACGCTTAAGATAAGCGTGTAGTTATGCGCTTAACATACGCGTGTTATAATACACGCTTACGATAAGCGTGTAGTGTATATGCTCTATTTCTAGGTAATACGAGAAAGTAAAATGAACTTGGTACATGTTAGTATACTTATGTAATACGAGAAAGTAATATAAACTTGGTACATGTTAGTATACTTATGTAATACGAGAAAGTAATATGAACTTGGTACATGTTAGTATACTTATGTAATACGAGAAAGTAATATGAACTTGGTACATGTTAGTATACTTATGTAATATGAGAAAGTAATATGAACTCATTTTTTATCTCGATTTATTGCTATTTTTGACAGATTGGGCCTCTAATGGGCCTAGTTTGGGCCCATTATGCATTTTTTGTGATTTTGGGGCATTTCATGCATTTTTTGTACTATTGGGCCTAGTTTGGGCCCATTATGCATTTTTTTATGATTTTGGGGCATTTCATGTATATTCCAACATATTGGGCCTAGTTTGGCCCCATTATGCATATTAAATGCCTACTAGTACATGTCATCCGAAAAATACATACATAACAAAAAAATATAATATCCCTAATCTCCACCCGACTTACTCCCACTACCCTCCCCGGGCTCGTGTATAGAATCCCGAAAAATCTGTGACGCACGAGGTGGAGGGGGGGCCATCGGGGGAGTCTCATCTAAGCTTTGAATATGGTAACGTTGTATACAATTTGGGGACGCCGATGTATTATTTCAAACACTAATGCATCGTTGATTTCCAATCCATGGAATTGAACAAAATCCCGCCAGTCGTTGCCAAATCTGTAGCGATTCCCACTCGTTGCGATAGACACAAGCAAAGTAGCAATACCAAAATCCAGGGTGACTTCAGTTGTTCTTGCAGAACTCAAGAATTTCAAAGCATGCTCCCTCGGGACACTATACATATCAGTAAGTGTATTTAAAGTTGATATTATGAAGTAATCTGAATCATAAATTTACATTATAAAGGATGCGGTGCCTACCATCTGATATTCTGGGTAGACATTGGTTTGATTCAGTTGTTCTTTGTAATGCTGAATTTGCAACATCTCCAACATCTCCAGCAACTTCAGCATCATCATCATCTCCAGTACCGTACGAGGTGTAGCTGTTGTCTTCTTTGACAACAGAGGAATTTGAGTCATCGCTGATAACTATCACATTTCTCGACGACGAAGTCATACTAACTTTTGGAGAATTAAAACACAATAAGATAAGAGAAGGGTCCATAAGGTTCTGGTGACATTGTTTGTATTTATAGGGTGAAATAGAGTCGTTGGAAAAATGACCGTTTAAAAACGGCACGCTTATGTTAAGCGTGCAGTTTTTAAACGGTCATTTTTCCAACGACTCTATTTCACCCTATAAATACAAACAATGTCACCAGAACCTTATGGACCCTTCTCTTATCTTATTGTGTTTTAATTCTCCAAAAGTTAGTATGGCCTCTTCATCGAGTTCAAGTTCAACAACGATAGAGAGATTTTGCTTTTGTAATTCGAAGGCGGTCATACACACTTGTGACTGACAGTGGTAGTACGGAAGAAGGTACTGGGGATGCCCTGATTTGGGCAGGTACGATGTCCACAAACCTGGTAATAAAGGGGGATGTGATTTCTTTACGTGGTTCGATCCACCATACGACGAGAGGGCACACGAGGTCATTATCGGGCTGTGGAAGAAAAAAAAACAACTTCTAAAGCTGAATGAGGGTCTTTTTAGGTATCGTTTAAGGGCAATAACAGATAAACATCGTAGGTATTAGAAAGATAGAAGTAACCATTTGTTATGTTTTGTAGGAATCAAGCGGAATTAGCGAAAGAGGGACATCGAGAAGGAATCAAGCGGAATTAGCGAAAGAGGGGATGTGATTTGTTATGTTTTGTACTACTCCGCGCCAGTATAGGCCCATTAAAGGCCCAATCCGCCAAAAATAGCAATAAATCGAGATAGAAATCGAGTTTGTACTACTTCGAACGTAGACGTAATGTAAAACACATCAAAGCACGTAATGTAAAACACATCAAAGCACCTATCCGACACATCAAGGGTAACATCAACGTAATGTAAAACACAACACTTAAATTTGGAAATTACAAAGCCGTCTAAATATTACATTACATACTTGTATCATCAATCAATTACATGAACGGATCCGTCTCCTGCATACATAAAAGGATCTGGTGTCCGACCATTTGCAATGCGGTACTCTCGATACATATTCAAATTCCACTCAAACTTTGTTGTCCACCATAAAATGTTTCGATCTGTGTTTTTGCGCCATGAACCAGGACTGTGCGGTATTGGCGACCCTTCCTTAAGCACCACCTACATATACACACACAAACTATTTGAGTAGTGAAAACATTGTAACCTAATTTCATAAATGGTTTATTAGAAGAAACCTTTACCCGTATAAAGTGATCATGATTGCCTACTTGTGCCATGGCAAGAATCTTTTCTGGAGGTCATACGCTTGATGTCCTATTCCTCAATGGTAAGCAAAACGTCGAAACTTCCCACGTTAATAAGACGAGACCAACCTGATATAGTGTGGCAAACACTGAACCCATCAATGGCATGTGAAGCCAGTATACTTCTGAGCAAGGGCTTCTGTAATGGTTAACTTGAAAGATAAGATCATCCCAGGACCCTTCTCGAATACGGCAACGTATCGGCTCGTATAGATCTCGGTTGTCAAGCAACTCCGCTACCATCTCGCGTCAGATGTTGGGATATTCCTTCTCTTGCCTTCCCAACAATACAGCCATCGACCGATATCTACAATGTTCGTCGGGGCATACATCTCTAACATTCTTGATGTACGGAATCCAAAAATCATCCACATTGTCATTCCTAAAGTTCATTGTAAGGCCCACAGCCTTAGAAGCGTTGTCCCCATGCCAACCGGGAACTTTCCAGGAGGTCACCCATCCCAGTACTACTCCCGCCCTAGCACGCTTAACTTCCTAGTTCTTTGTCCTCACTTGAACCAGGAAAAGGAAGAGCTCTTGTTGACATAGGTAGCACTCTAATCCTTATAATGGATTACAAATCCGGGGTATTACATTCACCCCCATATGAACAATGGGAATACTAGGTTCTTCAGGCCACTGCAAATCTTCTGGTTGTGATTCTTCTGGTAGGGGTTGGGATTGCAAGTCGTCAAAGTCCATCACCACTGCACTAGATGTACTTGCTTGATTTTTAGGATGACCTGGGCCTCTACCAGTGCTCGCACTTGCCTTCCCATTCGCCTTTGTCTTCGGTGATGTGACCCTAGGCCCCATCTTGACACCTCCAAGCCGACACCCATCAAGTGAAGTAGAAGTCCACATGCTCTTATGTTGAAGACGTTATTCCATGTTGTTTGATGTTGTTTTATTTGTTATTTTCAGCATTTCTATAAATTAGAATAGTGCTCTAAGTAGTGGGTCTATCTAGTGGCCTAAGTCATGCTTAGGTTAGTGGGTAGTTTAGTGGAGTATTTATGTAATTTCCTTTAGTTCATTTGGCACCTATTTATAGGTGGCCGTGCATTGTATTTTGTTTAAGCTTGATTTGGAGATTATAAACGAGAGTGTTTGCTCATCTTAAGCTTCATGGACGATGGTTTCCGAGGTGGTGCCTATCCTCGAAATCCTTAGTCTTGTTTCGGTGAGTCATATCCGAAACACCCCTTTGGTGTGTCACATCCAAAGGCGATTGGTTGGTCATGGTGCGTCACATCCAAGAGTGACCAATCTCATCTTGTGTTTCTTGTTGAGTTGTATCCAAGGCTCATAAGATGCATATCCCAAACTCTTCTCAAATCTCTTTCGTGAAGAGTTATTTCCATTTCCCTTTTCAGTCTCATCTCCATCAAGCCAATAACTAAAAATACAACCAAAACACATTAAGATGTCAACTTAGAGAGTCTAGCCAAGACTTTCCTAACACAAAGATCTTGGTGCCCTTCACCTTGTACAGAAAGAGATCCTGGCTTATGCTTACGCACATCAAGTGGTGGCTTGTGCTTACGCACATCATTCGGCCCCACCTTCTTCTCATTCTCATGGAGCTCATCCCGTCTATGCTCAAACAAGCACTTATCCCTCTTCTCCGCCTTCTCATCTACCTTCTCCTTGTTCCTAGCACCACTTGGCATTCCTTTTGCCTTGATCCCCGTCGGCTCCAACAAAGTACTCTCTTCCGGATGCTCGAAGTCGTGGTACAACTCACCTAGTAGGAATGTCATGCCTTTCTTCAATGTTCCAACCTCCAACCTGTCAAACATTTCACGAAGTCTCATCTCTGTAATGTCCATTCGAACGTAGGCAGAAGGGCCAGGAGTTGTTATTGGAGTCTCTTCCCATTCCAAGTCCCTCCAGAACTCGTGAACATCTAACGGAATGAGAGGTGTTCTTGAAACGATGGCTCTTGCAATGTTGTGCACGCAAGGCAACCCAAGGCAATCTCTCACCCAATGGTCGGTGCATTCTTCTGAGAACTCCCCCTTCTTCAAGATATCATAATAGCCCAACAACATATCAAAGAACCTATCCGACACTTGGTAGAAGAGCCTAGAAAAAGTAGCTCGTACAACTGGCGGCATCGATACATCATCGAAATCCGTTAGTCGTTTGGAAAGTGAAAGGTTCATGCTCCCCCTAATCTGATCTATTTGAAGGATGATGGCATGGTGGATCCTCACGATCACTCTATTGAATCCCCCTCTACTAGAGCCAATAATATATTTCTAAACCTTGTGCATCCCTCAACCCTGTCAAATCACATGACGTTAGTATGACATTAACAACTATGAGTAAAAAAACAACATATTGTGAACGTCATACCTGTTTGAAGTCCTCGTGAAGAAGTGAAGATGATGATCCGTCCACGCCCTTACTATGTTCGTCTTGTACGGAGTAAGCCATGTGTCCTCCACGTATCCGACAAGGCCTCTCTTCTACGATGTCCGTAATACGGCAAGCCTCTCTTCATAGCTTTCTTCACTGGTTGAGCAAAAAAGTGCCCAACATTGGTTTGCAAAGGCATCCACACTTTCCTTCTTCTTCAAGATGGACGAGGCATGTGCCTCGATGTTGTGCTTTATATGCACCCAACACAAGAGGTGTTGAACTTCGGTGCCGAAAACACTGTGGATAGCAGTTATGAGGGCCTTCTCACAATCTGTCATTATTGCAGTCGGCATCACTCCCAAATCCAAACACAATACCCGAACTTTTCTCATTATCCACGTGTAATGGTAAATCCTTTCCGCCCGGGTGAATGCATAAGCAATGTTGAACGTCTTATGAGTGTTGGTGAAACCAACAATCTCCACAAGTGGCATTCCATATCTATGGAAAACATTTCATAATACCAAACACATTTTAAATGAAATACCTTAACAATTTATGTCATAAACTACACATTATTACAATTTAGGACTTACTTGTTTGTCTTGTATGTCGCGTCAATGATTATCACATACGGGAACTTCTTCAACAACCACAGCGACTCCGGATTAGCAAAAAATAAGATTGTAACCTCATCAGTCTTTGCATCCCTAAAGGATGAACTACGTATTTCTGCTCAACCATAAATCTTAGGGACCACTGCGTAACCGTTAACTCTCCCCGATCATCGTACTGCAGCTTTTGCAAGAAGTTGGCCACTTGCTTCTTGGAAGTCACATTTCCCGGGAAGTTTTGCCTCAATTCCGAAACAATTTGATTCGGCGTCTTGCGAACGTCTCCCCACCTCCTAGCGCACAGCTGCTCCGCCTCGGTCATTCGACCCATGAATGCATGGCCTTTAAAGCTAGTTCGTAGCTTATGGTTGTGCCGACCTTCAATCACACCCAAGACCCACTTTTCACCAACCGTCCATGCCTCTTTCTTCATGGGAACACCCATTATCTCAAACTTACACCCACACTTTTTGGATCTCGACTTTCGGATTTTAACAACCGGCGACTCTGGATTCTCTTCGTTCACCTTCGGCCTCCCCGATCTCCAAGGCCCAAACCTATCGCACACTATACTAATTTGGTACAGACTTGAGTTACGCTTCACCAAAGCTATCACAAGCTCCTTTCCTATTTCTTTCGCCCATTTGTACAATTCTTCCTTACTATCCCACGCTAGGTTGGTAATAAAATGCTTCGTATAGTCTTTCCCCTATAAATGTACCGGTTTATGTTAACTATAAGTCATCATAACTACATCACTATGTTACACTACATATGATTTCCAATTATATAACTACAAATTCATGATAAATATTAGCTACCTAATTAAGTGCGATATTTACGATACTAATTACGTATTTAAATACCGATGAAGGAAAGAGCAAAACTATTTTAACACTAACCACAAATACGCCGCTAGGGTCCCAATCGCCAGTCGCTTCGTCATCTTCGACATCTACGAAAAAATTCGACTCCATCCATTTGTCGTCCTCCTCCTCTTCTTTTTCACTTTGAACCCAATCATTTTCTTCGTCACTACTATCCTCACCACTATGATACATCTTTAAAATTGGGAGAAGAACAATTTCGGTTTCTTGGATATGGAATGGCAAGACCTTCGACTTTAATAGGAAGAAATAGATCCGTTAGTACGCTTAACTTAAGCGCACCAACGATATTATTCTAACGGAACTTTCCAACGGCTATAATTTTACACGCGTAAGTTAAGCGTGTAGCCCATATATGGCAGGCCCACTTACACCAGCACGTTTAACTTAAGCGTGTGCCTATGCGCTTAAGTTAAGCGTGTAGCTTTCCACTCCTTCAAAACATCCGTGATCTGTCTTTTTAAAATTCTCACTATACCCATGTGCGCCTATGTTAAGCGTATAAAATCGACCTCCTAAGTTGAGCGTGTAAAATAGTGTCCATATATACATTATTTCGCGTGTATTTAGCCATTGCCATTGTTTTTTGGGTTTGCAAAATTGTTGATGGTCAGAGGTACACAAAGAGGTTGGATGAAAAGGAGATAACCTCTTTGCTAAAGGTTATCTGCAAAAAATTGTGATCAAGAAGCCAAAATATTGCATGTATTATAGAGTGAATTATCTTATTTGTATATTTAAACTATAAGTCTAAAAAGAAGGCTTCTATTGTTACTTGTGTTATGGGTTCTAAGTAGAGTTGTCAATCGGGTCGGTCAAGTCGGGTTCGGTTCCGTTATTTCGGATTTGGGTTGAGAACGGGTCGGGTCATTTCGGATAATAGGTCAAGTCGGTCGGGTCATTACAGGTCAGCGGGCGGTTCGAGTTAACCAACGGGTCAAGAGCGTCATTTTTAAAATATTTTGTTCACTATTTAAATATTATTAAATAGTTAAAAACTAATTTATATATGTCAAAATAAGTTGAAATGAATTAAAATAATAATAATATTATTATTTATTTTAATGTAATTGATATTAGTAGACCAAAATCATATTTTATTTTTATTTTTTATTTTATTAATTTATTAATTTCTACATTATAAATAATTATATAAGTACAACAATGTTCTTTTTTTAAGGATATTAAGCATATTATCATTATTTATATGTCATTTATCATGTATATTTTATGTTATATTTTATTAATACTCCACATTTATTCATTAATCGGATCGGGTTCGGGTTGGTCGGGTTCGGTCTCGGTAAATTCGGGTTTGGTAACTTCGGGTTATCAAAAATTTTGGTCAGGTCAGATAAAAAAGTGGGTCGATCAGGTCGGTAAAACGGGTTCGGTCGCTTTTTGACAGCTCTAGTTCTAAGTAAATATGACAATGTCACGTTATTTGTAAATTGTAATAATTTCTGATCATAACATATAAGTTTACAGTTGTTTTTAATATTGGTCATTCATCACAATGGTTATAACCAAGACCCTTATTTTTAAGTTATTATTAGCCCACACCTCCTACTACTTTCAGCATGAGTCGTTTAAATACCATTCTTATCGACTCAAAAAAATTACTTAACAGTGAACTCATTTACTAAGTTATGAATTATGCTCACCCGTATATGACATGGGCGCTACACTAGTTATAATATAAAAGTAAATTTAAAAAAAATAATGCATACTCATTATGTATCATTGTCATCTTTGGAATCATCCAAATTCACGTCATCGGACATGTCTCTTGCAGTATATGAGAATTTGTTCTTATACGTCAGGTTGTGTCCGTTAATTTCTATTTTAAACGAAAATGTTTTGTTTTTAAAAAAAATTAATAATGCATATATGAAAAAATAGACGGTAGTAATCAATAGAGCAAACCAATGGTTTATTTATACGTTTCAACTGACTACAACACCCAAGTGTTACGGCGGTCTAGACATTGAACTATCTTATAATATCAATATAACAATGCAAATGAAGTTACTCTGGAAATTAGTTTCGGAACCTCAATCCGTTTGGATTTGAATTATCTCAAAAAAATATTTACATAACTCTGACATTTTTTCCTACAAAAAGAAACCTTGAGATTCCTGGCAATTTTCCAGGCTACTTCAAATACGATAAGAATTTTGCAAATGACTTTTCTGACAACTTGGTGATGAAACTCATATTAAGTTTTGGGATGACCATTGGATTCCAAACTTCACCCTTTCTCAGTACGCAGGTGACCATGACCGTGAGTCCACTATTTCTCAATTTATAACTCCGGACAAGAAATAGAATTTGGGAGCTCTTCAGATGGTCCTTCCATCTCAAATTATTCCTAAAATTTTGGGTATTTTCATACCCACGACTTACACATCAGATAGACTTATTTGGTTCTCGTCGTCAGATGGTACCTTTATAGTTAAGAGTGCTCGTTCTATACTTACTCGTACCCCTACCTCCCCATGCTTTCCCACTTGGTTCTGGAAATTGGAAATTCCACCAAAAATAAAAAATTTCTTATGGAAATGCTTTTCTGATTCCTTACCCACAACGGAGCGTCTTAATAGGCACTACTCAAGGGTTCCATCTCATTGTGTCCTCTGTAATTTCCCTACAGAGGACACTAACCATCTATTTTTTGGTTGTCCGTTCACTTCTACGTCTGTTCAACTACTTCAAAACCTTATTGGTCTTACTTTTAATTTTAATGTCACTAATGATTTCTACACTAATATGGAGTTCTTCCAGTCCACAAACCAAGATATTATTCCTATAACTTTCCTTTGGTGGCATATCTGGAAATATCGAAATGCTTTAATTTTTCGAAAAACTCCTATTCAAATTCAGCAAACTGTTAACCGTGTGTATATCTCCTACAAAGACTGGATTGCAAGCTTGTCACAGCAGCATCACTCAACTTTCAATAAAAGGAACCGCTCTAATTATTTCTCCTAATGGCGAAAACCTCCTCCTAACTGCATAAAATTAAACTTTGACGCATTCATTAAACGAAACGGTTCTACACATATCGGATATGTTTTCCAAAACCACTCCGGTGAGGTGGTCTTCTTAGACCATAGGCAGATCCTTTGCTCCTCACCTATTAAAGCTGAAGCGCTTACCGCTCTCGAATGCCTTCATAAGGCTATTTCGCAAGGTTTTAGGCGGATAGTTCTTGAAGGAGATAATCTCTCTGTCATTAATTCTATCCGTGGAATTTGGAAAATACCTTGGGAAATTTCAACCATAATTCAAGACATTCGCTCATTATTATATGGTTTGGAGTATTTTCAGGTTCATCACTGCTATTGAGAATCCAATAAAGCTGCTGACTTCCTGGCTAATTCGAACATCTCCCCAACTATCCTACGCAATGCTATGTTAGACTACCTGCTGCCTCGACATGATTACACACAGTTGCAACGATCTCGGATTCGATTTCTAGATTCGAGCTCTAGTATTTCTTCATCTTGTAAATCTTTTGTAAAAATCATCTGTTGTGATGATTTGGGTATGCCTTCTGGTTTGTAAGGATACCCTATGTTTGCCTGTATAAAAATAATAAAAAAACTGACTACAACACCCACACGAAAGGATTATGATAAATTTTTGATACAATTTTGTTCAGTTTTCTACTACACTCTGAAATTGTATTTAAACTGAAATAATGAAATTACAAAATGACTCAAATTTGATGTCCAGGTCGAAAACTTTGCATAACCCAAAATATTCATCATATACATGATTAACTCAAAAGATAATCAACGTGGGAGAGTGATGTGACCCTGCCCCCATGACGGCCCAAGACGAGGAAGAAGCCATGAGCCTACGCTCAGAGGGCCCAGTGACAAGGTCTAGGTCCAAATCCATCGCCGCCGCCATCGCGTCACTTGTCGTACGCGTCGTCGCTGGCCAAGGAAGCCCATACACCAACCCAAGACTCGCCGTCCTCGCCACCATCGGCATCGAAACATCGCGTTCATCACAGCCGGCATCGCGTGCACCCACTCGCGAGGCCATCGACCCTTCGTCGCCGTTCCTCGCGGTGTTTGCATCCATGCCTTCGCCGCGTTCTTTTTGAGTCGCTTTCTATAATTGTTATTATTGCTTTTTAGATAGTTTCCTTCTATAGTCATTTCTATTTTAGGGTTTGTGCCTTTTGCATGCTTGCATGGGCTAGCCCACTAGGCTCGACTCGGCCCATCCGATGTCTCGCCCTATGACAGGCCTAAAGTCGTATGCCTAATCAAAAAATCCTAAAGTACCTACTAAAGAGTATAGCAAGCAAGTCAGGGTCGAACCCAAGGGAATCAAGTTATCAATTCTTGTGTTTTTCAAGTCACCAACTAGGAACTGGGGGGGGGGAGGGGGGTTGCATCGGTTTCTTAGTGACCAAGTAACAAGTAAACAAGTTCGCAAGTAAAGGTTGTGAATATGGTTGGGAAAAGCGCCACACCTGAAAAAGATCCACACAACAAGAGATATGGTTGATCACTGAATTCTATTAATCTCAAGTTCTTATCTTTCCTATAGTTGTCCTTATCCCGATCTTAGGTAACTATTAGTTTTACCAGCCCTAATAGTACTTATTACTAAATCAAATCCAAAAACTTTCAAGACTCAACAAAGCAATAGCATTCAAACAAGGATTCAACAAGATACATACAATAGAAACAACCCGTTACTATAAACATGCAATTAACTCTCTCTCACGATGAACACTCGCAACCCGCTTATGTAAATCGTGTTTACTACTAGATATGCAACCCGAACCTGGAACTGACAAGTCCTAGCAATATGGATAATATCAATAAACCTAGGTGATCAGTCTAGATAAATCAATAAGATTCAATAAACATTCAAGCGCAAGAGAATTAATACAACTAGATAGGAAATCGAACAAGAGTAGAAAACTCACAACCAATCAATTGCTGGCTTCAAAGTGTCAAGTGCAACAATGGAGGTTTAGTTCTCCATAGGGTTTGTGAGAGAAAAACTAAGAAAAGTGGCAACTAGGGTTTAGAGAATGGATGATTCCCTAAAAGGGTCTAAAACTTAAGCTTAAATACTAAGGAAATAATTCAGAAATAAAGAAAAGAAAATAACAAACTTGGAAACAAAGTTTCAGAATTAAAATAAAAGGAAATAAGAAATCTCGGAAATAAATCTGGAAAAGGTCTTCAGCACATCGTCACCGCGGGTGCGGCGACACCTACCGCGGGGTGCGGTGGATCTCCAGAGGCTCCAGCTTCTGCGACACTTTTGTAGAAACACCATAACTTTTGATTCCCAACTCGGATTGCGCTCATATTTTGAGAACTTGCAGTAGACTTCAAGATCTAACTCCTCGAATTGGAATCACTCCATTTGGACATCTGAGTAAAGAGAACAAACCAATTCAATTCAGCACACTGTTCTTCTACTCTTCAAAGCACTTCAAACCTCTATAAATCTCATGATTTCTTCACTTCTAGTCTTCTCTTTCGGATTACAGAATTACCATCAAATCATATCCAAACATCATCTAAATCATGCTAATAACCACTAGATGCGCTATATAATATATCGCATATCAAATTCCCCCATGCTTAAACCTTGCTCGTCCCGAGTAAGCTAAAAACTAAACTCACTCCATCAATCATGCTCCAAGGCCTCAGGAAGTACAAGAAAATATGACACTAGTAGTTACAACACATCAACAATAAGCTCCAAGACAACCAAAAACACAACACCAAATCACCACACACAACCAAGCTTAGAAGGAAAGCATAGTACTTCCCTCAAGCTTATCCCGAACACCATAGAGTGAGTAACAATCTAATCCTAGCCTCCATATATCTTCTTATCGCTCCAGAGTGACCTACCCGAATCCTCCTTATATCACCTCTTCTTATGTCACCACGCCAGGTAAAATGATGATTCCTAAAAATTACTCTTCTTCTTTTCACTCATTTTGCCAAGGCGCCCTTTCGGGTTTTCACCAAGCCACTCATTTCATTTTCCAATAGATGTGCTCACATAAACTCACGTCACTCTTGACCTCATATTACCCCAGCCTAATGCTGGTCCAAGTCACCTGCTTATTACCTAGGCCGCCCTTTCAGGTTTTCGACCTATCCCAGGATTTCTATTTTAGCCTTTTTTCAAATTTTTGGCTTTTTTCTTTTTCTTTCTCCTCAACGGCATAGCAAGTATAGAAAACTCCCCCATGCTTAAACATTGCATTGTCCTCAATGTAATGAAAGACAAAAAGATAAAGCACAGGAAAGGCAAAAAAATAACTCACAAACGTCGCCGAGTTGGATTAGACACTTCCGTTGTTGCTGGCGGTCTTCACTATATGCACGGGTCTCTAGTGTTGGACGGGTGTCTTCATCAACTCAATAATCTTCTCCTACCATGCAACCAAAAGGGAACCACTAGAAGGTGAGTAGTGGTATAGCAAAGAAGCGGGGTTGCACGGCCTTCTAGGAACACATGGTGGAGCCCAGATGTAATCGTGATGGGGCTCTAGTGTTCCTTCTCCTCAGCTGTCGAATGTAGGGCCATCATCGTTGTCAAAAATATGTGGGGCTAATTTCTTCGCCTTGACAACACGATGCACACATTGTGATCCCCGTTTAAGGTTTTTTCGGGGATTGTGCAGGGCAAAAGAAGACTTACAATGGTGTGGGAAACACCTTCTTCAATTCGCATAGGGTCTCCTCCCTGCAGGTTAGTCGGAAACAAAGAAAAACAAAAACAAAGCAAGAACACACTAAAAACAAATACAAAAACAAAGAAGGAAAAGCAAAGAAAGAAAAACATACCTCGGGTTGCCTCCCGGATAGCGCCTTAGTTATTGTCATGGCTTGACATGATACTCTTCCTCTCAACTTGGTTCAATCACCTCCACTGAGCACTCGGGGTTCCCATCTAGAGGGTGTCTCTTTGTATACTCCATGTTTAGCCTTTCCCCCATGATTGTGCACTTACTGCTGGTTGGACCGCTGGTCATACCCATGAATGCACTTGCCATCTTCAGAAATGGCCTACCCAACATCTCAGGGGCTGCATGTTTGTCATGCCCCGTATCCAGCTTATAGAAATTTGTCTTCAGAATCACGGTTTCCTTCTTGTGTTTCCCTTTTGGTTTCTTTTTGATCTTGCGCAGCGCCCTTAAAACTTCTGTGCAGTGAGGGGTACTGTTTGCCAGTTTGAACAAAAGGAGTGTTTGCCTCGCAGGTTCTGAAGGTTTCAAATGGATCCTTGTCGTTCTCCACATTTCTGGTGTCCTTCAGAGCCTCAGGACAGGGTGTAGGAAGTTTCAATGAACTGAGCGGAGAAAAATTGGGGCGCACATATGTGTCATATACAGCTGCGGGAGGGTCTTGGGCACTAGGGTCTTTTCCGCGGTTGATACACACAATTATGTTGCGTGTATTGACGGAGTTTTGACATGATTTTAGTGGTATTTTAGGATGCTCTAGTGATGATTTAGAGACTTGGCAAGGAGGCGCGGAAGTTGCGTTTTTGGAGCTTTTGGAGCTGAGGAGCGAAGTATGAAGAAGCAGAATTACGGCGACCGCCGCATAACAACGGCGACCGCCGTTAATTCCCCCTGGAGAACCTCAGCTATGACATTGAAACGGCGACCGCCGTGTAATTGCAGCGACCGCCTCGATTACGGCGATCGCCGTGGGAAAAGCAGCGGCCGCCGCCGCTGTTGGACGAAGCGCCGAGCCGATTTTCCTTTTCGGTTTTAGTTATTTTATTTTATTACGTTTTGTTTTTATTTTAAGTTAATTTCAGAATTAATTTCCCTTTGGTATTTAAGGGTTGAGAAGACTTGTTCTTTTCTTATCTCGGAACCCTAGTTTTATTTCTTACGTATTTCCCTTGCTATGAAGAACTAAGCCTATCTTGCTTAGTCAGACATTGAAGCTCTTCGTTTGATTCAGTTGTAAGTTTCTTACTTTTAATCTATTGCTTTGGCTTTTATCTTTTCTCTTGCTTGAATCTTATGATTGATATTGGTAATTTCTAGTCTGATCAACTAGGGTTTGTTGGTATTTATCTATTGCTAGGTCTAGATTGTTACTGGTTGAGCATATCTATTCCTTAGTAGCAACTGCATCGTGTTAGTAACTGGTTGTGCTAATCTTATGCAGAAGAGAATTGATTTGCATCTTAGGGTAAAAACTGGTTGTTTTATTCTAGGTTGTATCCAACTATATTCCTATCCATAAAGTTGCTGTTAAATTGAATCTTGAAAGTTTCAGGGTTGTTTAATTAGTTAGTTCTAATAGTATTTGGTTATGCTATTAGATACTTTTGAAAAGGAATTGGAATTGCCATTGCATGCGATTTTGAGTGGTTTCTATGATCAACTTGTCATTCGATTAGTGGATATTGTTTGACTAAGTGCCTTCCCCATACTTGATTTCAACACTTTAATTGCTTACTTACTTTTGCATGCTTGGTTACTCTACATCCAAACAAAATCCCCCCCTTTGGTTACTTCAATTGACATACACTTTACATACTGCGATAGATTGTGTTTCCCTGTGGATCGACCCTTACTTGCCTAAGACTGCGTTTTAGGTTTTGTTTGGATTTCTTGCATAGTAGGAATTAGAACGACAAAATTCCTGTTATCAAATTGGCGCCGTTGCCGGGGAATATACAATTCTATCTTGTGTGTGTGATTTGTGTGCCAATTTTGGTGTGAACCTCTCTTATGGTTCACACCACCCGTGTTACTAATACTCCACTTCTTGATTTTGATCCAGAGATCGAAAGGACTTTTCACCAGGCTATCAGGGCTGCGCGTGCATTACTGCAGGATACTGATACGATGGCTGATCAACGTGTTACTCTTGAGTCCTTGACGGCTCCCAACTTAGACCAACCAACTCGTGCTGTGGAATTTCCCGCTCTTGGTGCAGGAGTAAAATTTGAGCTTAAGACATGAGTAGTTCACTTACTCCCGAAATTCAGCGGAACTCCCCTTGAAGACCCTATTCAACATTTGGATGAGTTCGTTGAGGTCTGCACCAGTATGAGGCCATCTGAGATCACTGAAGATCAGATGAAGCTTAGAGTTTTCTCCTTCTCACTGAAGGACTCTGCGAAAGACTGGTACCATACTTTGGCCCCAGGAAGCATCACCACCTGGACTGCCCTGAAGAAAGTTTTCCTAGACAAGTACTTCCCATCAATCAAATCTAATCAGCTGAAGAAGAAGATATGCAACATTGAGCAGCAGTCTAATGAGTCCCTCTATGAGTATTATGAGCGCTTCAAGAAGCTAGTGAAGAGCTGCCCCTACCATGGGTATGAAAAGCATGATCTTATTCTTTATCTGCATGGAGGACTCCGTGAAGATGACCGTCGGATGGTGAATTCCTCTTGCGGCGGTAATATTCTGAAAAGGACCTATGAAGAGGCCCTGGAGATATTTGCCACTCTAGCTGATGATGCGAGACAATATAGTGGGAGAGGCTCTCAAAGCTTGGTTGCTGCAAGCTCTCAGTCTAAGTATGATCAAGCTGATTTTGATTTGCTGCGAGAGGAGGTGAGGCGTCTGAAGCTGAAGGGTACGCCTCAACAGGTTAAGGCCTGCGAGATCTATCATGACGACCTACACCCTACTGATGCATGTCCTACTATGCAAGAGGAGGTGAATGCAGTAGGAGGATATCAGCAGCGGCCCAGGAATGATCCCTATTCTAGTACATACAATCCTGGCTGGAGGAACCATCCCAACTTCAGATGGAGAGACCCGGAACAGGATCAAGGTCAAACGCAACAACAGGGTAACCCACAACAGTCTAGACAACCCTATGTACCGAGACCCCAAGGGCAGAGCTCGAATCCTTCATCATCCATGGAGGACATGATGAAAACATTGACTGCGAATGTTGTCCAAATGAGCAAGAATCAAAAGGAATTTCAGGAGCATACACAGTCCAGCATCCAGAATCTGGAAAGACAGTTTGGTCAGATTTCTCAAGTGGTGAATAAACTGGATGCCAGGGATTCCGGTAAACTCCCGTCTCAAACTGAGGTGAACCCAAACATTCGAAATGTCAGTGCTGTGACTTTGAGAAGTGGGAAGAAGCTTGGGGAAAATAATTCTGAGATTAACGAGGAAGAAACTGAGGATTTGGCCAAGAACAGTGACGGTGACCGCCGTGACGACTACGGCGCCCGCCGTCAGGAGGAGTCTGCTCTTGACTTTTGTGATGAAAACAACGGCGACCGCCGTATCAATTGCGGCGGCCGCCGTGACGGTGTTCCAATTTCCGAAGTTTCTGATGATGTTCACGGCGACCGTCGCGAAACTTACGGCACCCGCCGCGAAACTGAAGTAGCTCTCGACTTATCCGAAGAAAATCACGGCGATCGCCGTGACAATTGCGGCGCCCGCCGTTCATCTGGAGTCGAAGCTGAGGCTGAAAAGAAGTCTGACTCTCCGATTTTTCCTGAGTGGAAGCCGGTTGCGCCCTTCCCATCTGCTCTGAAGCGCACCAAGCCACTTGCGCAGGACAAGGACATGTTCGAGATGTTCAGGAACGTCGAGGTCAACATACCTCTTCTCAATCTGATCAAGTCCGTCCCCCGTTATGCCAAATTCTTGAAGCAGATGTGCACCACAAAAAGGAACCAAGACAGGAATAGCAAGAAGAAGGTAAAGGTAAGCGAACATGTCTCTGCTGTGTTTCAAAAATGCTTACCCAAAAAGTGTGGTGACCCAGGTATGTTTACTATCCCTATCACCATTGGAGGAACCAAGTTTAATAAGGCTATGCTGGATTTGGGTGCTTCTATCAATGTTTTACCTTCCTCTCTCTGTGAATCCTTGCGATTAGGACCTTTGCATGCAACTAATATTTCCATTCAATTGGCTGATAGGTCTAGTGTGCGTCCTATAGGGATTGTGGAGGATGTCTTGGTTATGGTTGGTGATCTTACGTTCCCTGCTGATTTCTATGTGCTCAATATGGAACATGACAAGCATGCAGTCCCTATTCTGTTAGGGAGACCTTTCCTCAAAACTGCTAATACTAAGATCAATGTGAGCACAGGTTCTTTAACTATGGAGTTTGATGGCCAGGCTATTAATTATAACATATATGAAGCCATGAAATATCCTACTGATGATCACTCTTTGTGTGCTATTGATGTGCTTGAGCCTGTAGTACAAGATGTCTTTGATGATGACCAATTAGATTCTATGCAATCCATGATTGTTGATTCTAGTTTAGATTTTACTCTATCTGCTAACGTGCAGGAAGCTGTCAATGAGTTGGATGCTTACTATAAGCGTCCTACTGAGCTACCAGGTAAAGCACCTCTGCCACTAACCCTGCCTGGCGAGAAACTTTTACCCTCTATTGTGCAGGCATCAGTGATTGAGTTGAAGCAACTTCCCGAGCACCTCAAGTATGTCTTTCTTGGAGACGAGGAGACCTTGCCAGTGATCATCTCTAACAAGCTCACCAAGGAACAAGAAGACAAGTTGGTGGTGGTTCTCAAGGAACACAAGACGGCAATTGGTTGGACCATTGCTGACATCAAGGGAATCAGCCCCACCACATGCATGCACCGAATTCTGCTGGAAGGCGAAGAGAAGCCTTCGCGACAACCCCAGAGGCGTCTGAATCCACCTATGATGGATGTTGTCAAGAAGGAAGTTCTGAAGCTTCTGCAGGCATGTATGATCTTTCCTATTTCTGACAGTAAGTGGGTTAGTCCTATGCAGGTCGTCCCAAAGAAAGGAGGGATCACAGTTGTGGAAAACCAACATGGAGAGTTAGTCCCTACACGACTGCAGACAGGCTACAGGGTGTGCATTGATTACCGCAAGATGAACGCGGTGACCAGGAAGGACCACTTCCCTCTACCATTCATTGACCAGATGCTCGAGAGACTGTCATGTCGTGCATTCTACTGCTTCCTGGATGGATACTCAGGCTATTTCCAGATAGCCATTGCACCTGAAGACCAAGCGAAGACGACATTCACTTGTCCCTTTGGCACTTTTGCCTATCGCAGGATTCCATTTGGATTGTGCAATGCTCCAGGTACCTTTCAGCGGTGTATGGTAAGCATATTTTCTGAGTACATTGAGAACTTCATAGAGGTATTCATGGATGATTTTACTGTTTATGGAGATGACTTTGATGCATGCTTGCACCATCTATCACTTGTGCTTGCAAGGTGTGTTGACACCAATTTAGTGCTGAATTCTGAGAAGTGTCACTTTATGGTTGAGCAGGGCATTGTTTTGGGTCATATTGTATCGTCTAGGGGTATTGAGGTCGATAAGGCAAAGATTGAAGTAATTCAGTCTTTGCCCTATCCTACTAATGTTCGCGAAGTTCGTTCTTTTCTGGGCCATGCAGGTTTCTATCGCAGGTTCATTAAAGATTTTTCCAAGATCTCATCACCTCTATATGACCTGCTGAAGAAGGAGATTGGATTTGAGTTTACAGCTGAGTGTCGGGCAGCCTTTGATGAACTGAAGGCTCGCCTGACAAGTGCCCCAATCATCCAGGTGCCTGACTGGTCTAAGCCCTTTGAGATCATGTGCGACTCCAGTGACTATGCTGTGGGGGCTGTGCTGGGCCAAAAAGATGGAAGAGCATCCCATGTGATCCAGTATGCATCTATGACGCTAAATGGTGCGCAGAGGAACTACTCCACCACAGAGAAGGAGATGCTGGCAGTAGTGTTTGCCCTTGAGAAGTTCAGGCAGTACCTGCTTGGTACAAAGGTCTTTGTCTACTCCGACCATGTTGCTCTGTGCTACCTCATGACGAAGAAGGAAGCCAAGCCAAGGCTGATCCGGTGGATCCTATTACTCAGCGAATTTGATGTGGAGATCAAGGACAAGAAGGGTGCTGAGAATCTTGTTGCTGACCACCTCAGCCGAATTGTCCAGGAAGATAACACCCAACAACCCCAGATTCAGACGAGATTCCCTGATGAGTCTCTATTCCGGCTCACTACTGTAGAGCCTTGGTATGCTGATTTGGTGAATTTTCTCACCACGGGTGACTTTCCTCCACCCTTCAACAAGGCTCAGAGGGACAGGCTGCGCAGTTTAGCCAGATTTTTTGTCTGGGACGACCCCTACCTATGGAAACATTGTTCTGACGAGGTAATTCGTAGGTGTATCCCAGAAAATGAGGTAAATTCTCTCCTTACTTTTTGTCATTCTGAGGCATATGGTGGACACTTTGGGGTACAACGAACCGCAAGAAAGGTACTTGAAGCAGGATTTTGGTGGCCTTCCATCTTCAAGGATGCGCATAACCACTGCAAATCCTGTGACAAGTGTCAACGGGTTGGAAATATATCTCAGAGGGATGAGATGCCACAAACAGGGTTGATTTTCTGTGAAATCTTCGATGTTTGGGGTATTGACTTCATGGGACCGTTTCCATCCTCTTGCGGTAACATATATATTTTGCTTGCGGTGGACTACGTTTCCAAGTGGGTGGAAGCGAAGGCCACCAGGACTGATGATGCTAAAGTTGTTGCAGAATTCTTGAAGTCCCACATATTTACCAGGTTTGGAGTGCCAAAGGCTCTCATCAGTGATAGAGGAACTCACTTCTGCAACAGGACAATTACTGCGCTGTTAAAGAAATATCATGTCACGCAGCGAGTTTCTACCGCCTATCACCCTCAAACGAATGGGCAAGCTGAAGTGTCCAACCGGGAGATAAAGTCCATCTTGGAGAAGACGGTGTCTCCCAATAGAAAAGACTGGAGTTTGAGGCTTGATGACGCACTCTGGGCATACAGGACAGCTTACAAAACACCAATTGGTATGTCACCCTTTCGGTTGGTGTTTGGTAAGGCTTGTCACCTTCCAGTGGAGCTAGAGCACAAGGCATATTGGGCTGTAAAGAATTACAACTTGCAGATGGATGAGGCTGGAGTGCTTAGAAAGCTCCAACTACAAGAGCTGGAGGAGGCCAGGATCGAGGCTTATGACAATGCCATTCACTACAAGGAAAGGACTAAGCCTGGCATGACAAGATCATACTGAGGAAGGACTTCAAGGTTGGAGACAAAGTCCTCTTATTCCAGTCACGCCTTAGACTTTTCCCAGGCAAGCTGAGATCGCGCTGGGAAGGACCATATTATGTGACCCAAGTCTTCCCATATGGTGCCGTAGAGCTGTTTGACTCGACATCACAGACTTTGTTCAAGGTGAATGGGCAGAGGATAAAGAAATACCATGAAGGCTTCACCAAAGACACCATTGAGGAGGCGTTCCTGAAGGAACCCGAAGCTGAAACGTGATTGAACCTACACTGAGTCGAGCCACGACGTTAACTACGGCGCTTCTCGGGAGGCAACCCGATGATTAGGTAATTTCTTTTCCTTTCCCTTAGTCAATTCTAGTTATTTCCCTTTTGTTTTTGTATTTCTGTGTCGAACTCACCTGCAGAAACGTGAAAAATCGAAGAAGGTGTTCACGGCGACCGCCGCGTAACTTACGGCGACCGCCGTTAATTGCTCACCATGGAGGTTGCCTATGACTTCAAAACGGCGACCGCCGTTTAATTGTGGCGACCGCCGCAATTACGGCGACCGCCTCCCTCCATACGGCGCCCGCCGTTTCACCCCTCCTCGATCACGCTGTTTGCATCAAATGACGGCGACCGCCGTTTAATCACGGCGACCGCCGCCGTTTCAGGTTCGATTGTTTTTTCCTTTTCTTTTAATTTTCGCAAGAAAAAAAAATGGGCCCCGGAAAAAAAAAACCCTAAACGGAGCGCAAAAGACAGAAAATAAATCCCCGAAAAGACCTTAAACGGGGAGAAAAAGTCAAAAATCCAATAAAAATGGACCCTGAGAAAACCTTAAACAGGGTGCAAAAGGCATAAAAAGAAACCCGTTAAAACCAAACGGGGGTAAAAGCCAAAAAAAAATAAAAAAATATTGGCCCCCCCCCTTCCCAGACCTATCATCTAACCTACCCCCCTACCCTCTCCCTCACTTTCCCATTCCCCATTCCCCTCTCTCTCTCTCTCGCCACTCCCCCTCAACCCCAGATCCGGCGACCGCCGCGCCAGCTCGCCGCCAACTTCGCTCGCCGCTTGCCCGCCGCCAGCCAAGGTCGCCGTCGTCGCTCGCCGTTTCGGAAATCTGCAGAATCTGTGAAAATTGAAAACGGCGACCGCCGCATTCAACACGGCGACCTCCGTTCTTAGCAGCGACCGTCGCTCAACCCGGCGACCGCCGTTTCGTCGAATCTGGTGATTTTATTTTTATTCCCTCCCTGTTCTGCTTTTTGCTGTTGCTAGTAGTTGGGATTATTGAGATGTCGGGATTTTTGAAACGCTCATTGTCTTCCCGGAAGAAATCAACGGGAGGTGAGCCCTCTCGAAAAAAATCATCGGGGGTTGAGGCCTCCCGTAACAAGGTTGAGGAGGCTCGTAGGAGGCTTTTGCAGGAGAGGGCTTTTCAGTCCACATTATTCTTTGATCCAGACACTCTGCGGGAGTTGCAAATATATGAGAGTACGCATGAGCTTTTTGTCAATGGTGGGCTGGGTAGTTTCTTCCATTTTGCGGCGCCCACATTCCCCAGCTGGACTGTGGAGTTTCTGGCCAACTTTGATAGTCATTGCGATGAGGAGAGGATCACATTTAGTTTGGGTGGTAGCAGGCACTCTATGTCCTGGACGGACCTTGATCTAGCGCTTGGGATTACCAGGCCACCATCTTCTGCGCAGGCGTGGAACGCCGCCAATGGTTACTTCCCCTTTTGGTACCACTCCACAGGGTCCAATGTTTACAACCCGCAGGATGGGGAGTACAATTACAAGTGGTCGCATCCGGGCCTGCGGCTAGCACATAAAGTAGTGCGGATGGCCTTCCATGGCCAGTCCGAATTGAACAAGCTCACGTACGACGATTTGTATGCTGTATGGAGTATGACCCCCGAGTGCCCTCTGGTGTGGGATTGGCGCACCCATTTTATTGCTGCGTGCAAAAAATTTCAGGATAACAAGGGGCAGAAGATCGTCATTGGGGGCATGATCACTTTGATAGGCCGCCACCTGGGTCTCGAGCAACCCGACCCTTCCCAGCAACTCTCTCCTGCTTTTACATATGATTGGAAGCAGCTCAGGACTTCCACTGTGATATCCGGGACCGGGTCTAACCCGAAGTTCTGGCTGTATGGCACGCGGGGTATCTACAAAATCCCCATCCCTTTTCCGTTTGAGGTGGCCTATGGCCCGCGCTACAGAGACTTTGATGTGAGCAGTTACCGGGTGGGAGCCCCTGGGGTGCGTCCCGTGCCAGCTGGAAGTGTTGCTCAGGATGATGATGACAGTGAGGATGAGGACGATGATGCCAATGACGATGAGGACACTGCTATGCATGCGGTATAAGCTACCGCTACTGTTGGACCGTCTCAGGATTACCAGAGACAGACTTGGGAAATGGTCCAGAGGATTGACTCTCGCCAGCAGTCTATGCAGTCGGACTTTGCTTCCTACCACCAGGAGTTCATTGACTTCCGCCAGGAGTCCAGGGATCACTACGCGACGCAGGCCCTGGACAAATACGTTTAAATGTAATTGGATTGAAAAATGCGATTGTCAAACAAATATGTTTATAATAAATTACCAAATAAAAAAAATTGGTGGTACGGGACGCCTTGGGAGGTTCTGAGGGGCTCACACATCCGGCTCTAGTAACCGACCGATGTGTTGTGCCTCAGAGGCACATCTCAGATACCGTATGTCGCCGCATTGCGCAGATACAAGCGGATTTATTAGGTGCAACGACACCAGTTCCACCTTCTGGTCAGACAGAGGATGCCAGCATGAAGGATGCCTATGTCACATCTGGTGACGATATGGCGGTGCATGAGCAGGCGCAGGAGATGTCAGACGATGCTGAGGACCTGGAGGGAGAGTTTAGGGTTTCCTTTGATCCGATTCTGCCGACCGAGGATCTGAGGACGGATGAGACCGGCCCTCCACCCGCTCTTTCTGTCCCCTCTTCTGTTCCCTCCCCCGTTCCCTCCCCGGTCCAAACTGCTCCTTATGTCCCCTCCCTTGTTCCTTCCCCTTGACCCGCCCCTTACCATGCACCAGCTCCAACTGTTGGGCCCGTTCTAGGGCATGCTCCTTGGTTGTCAGGAGGATCACGCATCCCTCTCCTCTTTCCCACCTACACCACATACATCGCCAGGGCGATTTATGACCTGGCCCCTCTTGCCCATCCTCCTCCTCTCGATATTCATGCCTCGGCCCTCCCTCCCCTTCCGCGACAATGACGCATGAGACGTTGAGGAGAGGACGCCCCAGCTGTAGAGGATGCTTCAGAGGGTGCTGCAAAGGATGCTCCAGAGGTTGTTGTAGAGGCTGTTCAGGCTCCCCATCGTTCGGGGCGTCAGCGGCAACATGAGACTCAAGATTTGGTACGTATTTAGGGTATAGTCCCGTTTTAGGTGAAGTATAATTTTTATTTGTTAATTTCGTAACAAATATTAATTATAGAACATTCAGACTCGTAAGGTATTGAGGGTCTACTTCCATGTCGGATGGAACACTCGGTTGAAGCAGTTCATCAGACCCGAGCCAAAGTCATGGTTTCGGCTGGCAGAGCGTAGCGGTCTGACACATCTTCGCAATCTTGGCACCGGGGCAGTTGATCACGTCCTGATCTCGGCTTTTGTCGAGAGATGGCACCCTAAGACGTCCTCGTTCCACTTCCCATGGGGCGAGATGACCATTACACTACACGATGTTTATGAGATAATCAGGGTGCCCATTGACGGAAGACCTTGTACGGCAGCAGGTATGCCTGATCCTGAGATCAGACGAAGGATTGCGCAATCTCTTGGATTTGACGACACTACTCTGGTGGACAAGTGGTACTCCACCGGCGACATTCCTTTGCAGTGGTTGCAGGACGATTTGGTACGTAGGATGGAAAGCGGGAAGAGGGACGAGAGCGTCTTGGCTTCATTTTATATGTTCATGTTGCTCGGCTATACAGTCTTGGTCGACAAGTCTACCACGAAGATCAAGCACAAGTGGATGGCGCTGTTGTTCGACCACGAGGCCACAGGCCGGTATGCATGGGGAGCAGGCATCTTGGCATTCCTGTACCGGAACTTAGGACAGGCGTCGAGACGAGAGGCGCAGGGCATTGCCAGTTGTGGCATACTTTTGAGGGTAAGAAATTTGCTTTTAATTAATAAATTTAAAATATACATTATAACTGTTTATTTTCTAATCCTCTACTTCGTTCGATCTTGTTCTACAGTCATGGATATGGGCGTATTTTCCCCAGTTCCGTGGACACTATGTCATGGACCCTGCTTCCATGGCCGCCGATGTTGCTGCCATCAGAGACGGCCAGGAAGTCCCACATGGCAAGGATCTTGGCCATTTGGTCTGTAGATGTTGGACAACATCAAATTTGAGGAGGTAATCTATTTTGTTATATTAATATTTTATTTTATAATATATATTGACGCAAAATACTAATTTGATATTAATTACTTGTTACAGGTACAGTGGTTCCCTTTTCCTAGGGTATCATTCGACCGGCCAGAGTATGCTCATTCCCTGTTTAGAGGAATAATCCAGATCATGGATATACAGGAGCCGTATATGTCGGACCGCATCCTCCGACAGTTTTGGCATGTACAGGGGATCCCAGATTTACCTCCAGAGCCTATCTCAGTCAACCGGCATAACGACCTCACCCACTACTCGGTCGTATTCGATGGTCACTTACTGTTGGGGGCGTGGGACGAGGATCCAAGGCCTCTAATCCAGATTCAGCATCCACCGGCCACATTATATTGGGCCGTGATGGACGACTATCTGGATTGGTTGGACGACTACAATCATGTGCTAATGGATCCCAGATCCGTCAGACATGATCGTCCCACGTGCCCACTCCATACCACACCTTCAGTGGACACTCTTGCGGTATGTTTGATTCGTTTAATTCAATAAATGTTTATTATTTCTGTGTCATATATAAATTCTAAAGGGTATTACCATTACGAATTCAGTGGAACCAGTTGGTTGCTGGTGAGATATGTGCTTATTTAGAGAGGCCGAGGGACAGGAGCGCTATTCCGGTTGAGGAGGTTGAGGAGCTCATGACTCGCTTCCTGATTATGCTCACTAATGAGACTCCTCCGATGCCCCTCCTCCACCTCGTGCATCATAGCTTTTTCAGGATTCTATAAACAAGCACGGGGAGGGTAGAGGGAGTCAGCCTGGTGAAGATTAGGGATGTTATATATGTATTTTGTATGATTGACATTTGTGTGGATTTTCTGTTATGTGTGTATTTTTTGTTACTTTTCGTACCTTTCGTACTTTTAGAATTGATTGATATAAATATGCCAAAACCGCAAAAACATCCATTGAAGCTGATTTTAGAAACCGTCGTATAACAAAGACCAAAGTTTTGGAGCAGCCATAAAAAAACTAACAACATCCAAATAATTAGAGCATTGAGTTGGTGGCATTGCCTTGTGGCCATTATCCCCTTGATCGACTCAAGAATCCTACAATGGTCAAAAAAGAGTGAAGACTCCTTCCCTCGAGTCCGTCCCAGGTCACCCGGTTGCTCCCAACAAGGTTGTTGCAGGGTGAGCCTCCTATTACCAAGTCAAACTCGTCGAACTTGCTGATGTACTCCTGCAGCTTGTTGCTTGTCAGATGTTGCACGTCCCCGATGTGGATCAGAGTGCCTTTTTGATTAGTCTGCTCCCACCAGCTCTTCACAATGTTTTGGTTCACTTCTGAGATTTCGACCGAGACCACCACTTTTAGAGGGATGCCCAAGCGATGCAGGGCCACCTCTCCCCCTCCAATCCCAGAGAACAGGGACAAAACCTTGATTCCAGCTGGAAATATCTCTTTCAGGATAGAGAGTTGGTACGCAACAGTGTCCACCTTCAAACAAACCACTTAGAGATATCTGAATCTGGAATGAAACAAAGAGAGACAAAATAGTTGAAAAGTTACCTGGAACGAATTACCAAGAGACTTGTATCTGTCAGTCCGGCTTATTCCACCTCCCCTTGTATGGTTTTTGGGGAAGCCTAGTAGGAGTTCTATCTCATCTAGTTCGAGGGGCGCAAGTTTGTTCCTCCCAACCCACACCAGATTCCACTTCTTATACTCATACATGATGTAATTCTGCACGTCCAGAGGTGGATCATTGGGCCAGTTCTCAAGCTTCTTGCGTATCCTTTTAGTCAACTTTGCACTCCTAATGCAAGTCTGCAAGCAGTTCAGTTTGGTTCTTGAGTCCCATGTTGGCCACCATCTTCTCGTAAGCGGTAAAGCATCATGAATCATTCTAGGAGGAAGTGGGAGAAGGGGAAATCGGTTCCCGATAAGTAAGTTGTGGATGTATCTCCTTTTTCTAGCAGCAGCACACAAATACTTGGAATTCACAAACTCCGGTTCAATATCATATAAGAAATGAGAGATTGTATCCCAAACTCCTTTAGGAGCAAGAGCAACATTCTCGTAGTAGAAGTATGAAGGTTCAATAGCCGCTACTAGAAGTCTCCTGGTATGTGCACATGGCTAGCTGGGAACGCCAAATAGTAAAGATTATCGGAGAAATGGCAAACAAATGCAAAATTGGCCCAATAGTAAGGATTATTCATGAAATGGTCCAAAAAATACAAAAAATGCAAAATGGGCCCAATAGTATATATTATTGAAGAAATTGGTCAAAAAACTCAAAAACTACAAATTAGGCCCAAATAGTAAGGATTATCGGAGAAATGGCAAAAAAATGCAAAAACGCAAAATTGGCCCAAACTAGGCCCAATAGTAAGGATTATTCTTGAAATGGGCCAAAAACACACAAAAATGCAAAATGGGCCCATAGCATATATTATTGAAGAAATGGGTCAAAATACTCAAAAACTACAAATTAGGCCCAATAGTAAGGATTATCGGAGAAATGACAAAAAAACGCAAAATTGGCCCAAACTAGGCCTAATAGTAAGGATTATACATGAAATGCGCCAAAAACACAAAAAATGCAAAATGGACCCAATAAGGCCCAATAGTATATATTGATGAAGAAATGAGTAAAAAAACTCAAAAACTAAAAATTAGGCTCAATAGTAAGGATTGACCCAATACGTGAATTTAAGGTAGAAACGGCCAAAAACGCAAAACTACTAAAGTAGAAATTCCATAATACTTCATGAAAGTAATAATTTGATAAGAAATCATAATATTACATTAGTATAAACTATAATTCTCGACTTCTTCAAGTTATAACTTATAATTCTCGACTTCTTCAAGTTATAACTTATAATTCTCGAGTTCTTCATACTTCATGCTATAGCGTAAGTATAAAGTTCAAGTTATAACTTCATAAGACTTAGTCATATCACATTAGTATAAAATACAAGTGATAACTTCTTAAGAAATAATAATAATACATTAGTATAAACTATAATTATCGAGTTCTTCATACTTCATGCTATAGCGTAAGTATAAAGTTCAAGTTATAACTTCATAAGACTTTGTCATATCACATTATAACTTCATAAGACTTTGTCATATCACATTAGTATATAATACAAGTGATAACTTCTTAAGAAATAATAATAATACATTAGTATAAACTATAACTCTCGACTTCTTCATACTTCATGCTATAGCGTAAGTATAAAGTTCAAGTTATAACTTCATAAGACTTTGTCATATCACATTAGTATATAGAACAAGTAATAACTTCTTAAGAAATCATAATATTGCATTAGTATAAACTATAACTCTCGACTTCTTCATACTTCATGCTATAACGTAAATATAAATTTCAAGTTATAACTTCATAAGACTTCGCCATATCAGATTAGTATATAGTACAAGTAATACTTGCTTAAGAAATCATTACATTACATTAGTATAAACTATAATTGATGAATATTGTATAAGTATAAAGTATAAAATCTTAAAATAACAATTAGCATTATCATAAAGTCCAAATAATACCCTAAGTCACGAAAAAAAAATGTAACCACTGTGCGTTAAATTTTAACGCATAGAATTGGGCTCCAATCAACGCCCATACAGTATTGGGCTCGAATTTAGGCACATTCTGTGCGTTAAGGTTAAACGCACATTGTGGGCCTGTATTTGAGCCCAATACTGTATGGGCCTTTATTTGAAAAATGGCGGTTAGAAAAATTCGACCGTTTATGCGTTAATTATTAACGCACAAACGGTCATTTTTCTAACGACATAATTTTCTAACGACATATGTGTCAACGGTCATTTTTCTGCGTTCGCGAGCTCCAGATCCGCCGTGTAGAGGAGAAAACTTGACCCCACAAGGGATTATTCAGCTTTTCGGTAACATTATTCATCTTTTTTGGCTTTAGTTTTTGCAAGAGTTCATAGCTTGTGATACAATAATTCATATTCCAGATCCGGGATACCAAGTTCATAGGAGAGGATGGCTTCGTCGTCCAGCAGTGCACATGCTTTGGTTACAATGTGCTAGTGCAATTTCCCGGTCGTCATGTACACTTGCGACAAACCCAATCACTACAAAAGAAGTTATCTCGCATGCAAGGATTACATCCCAATGGAGCGGGATGGTACAATGAGAGGGTGTCGTACCTGTAAGTGGCTTGATCCACCGTATGACGATAATGTTGCCAAGATTATTAGAGAATTGGTGTTGGAAAGAGCTTAAACAACTAAACCAGACCCTTTCAGATTCAAACGTGAAGTTAAGGAAGCAAATATATTATCGGGGTTTTCAAATTGATTGATGTTATAAGAAATGACCTTAGTTCGGTACTTATATCGAGTTCTATGTTTATTTTGAGTTTTCTACATGTTCATTTCCAAGTGTATGATTACATAAGTTTGCAAATGTATGAATTCCAAGTTTATGATGTCTTTTTTATTACATAAGCTTGAAAATGTATGAATTCCAAGGTTATGATTACATAAGTTTGATGTCTTTTTGAAAAGATTTGGATTACTCTGAAACCCACCAAAGCAAAAATCATGAGCAAATAACCAAAAGATACCCACATCTATAATTATATTGTATTACAAATCACACGATTATTACATCAACTACTGGTAATGTCGATCAACTACACCAAATAATCTGGATTCTGACCAGCTGCCATGCGGCATTCCTTAAACTCTTGCAATTTCAAAGCATACAATCCTTCCCACCACAGGGTTCTTCGATCGCAATGTCTTCGCCACGCATGCGTAATGGGTGGTAATGGAGAGTCGTCATTGAGCGTCACCTATATGAATACAAACAAAAAATACGCAATTAGCATACCCAAAATGATAACTCAACATCAAAGTACAAGTAGAGATAAAAAGCATTACCGGTATCCAGTGGTTGTGATCCCCTACTTGTGCTATCCTCGAAATTTATAAGGGATGAGCGAGGCTTAGTCCAGACGACCTTATTGGTAAGCACAATAAAGGGTACTGAAATAAGACGGCGACAACAACATTATACACCGTGGCAAACACTAAATTCACGAATGGCATGTCAAGCCAATAATCCTTGCCGTAAGGGGTCTTCACATAGTTAATTTGAACCATTAGATCATCCCATGACCGTGGATCTCGTGTAAGTTCTCATATCGGCTCCCACATTTGTCGGTTGGCACGCAACTCCTTTGCCATCGCGCTACAGATCAAGGGATATTGACCCTGACTCATCCCCATAAGCACAGCCAAAGACCGATATCCACAGTGGTCGTCTGAACGTACATCCATAGCATTGTTAATGTACCCAAACCAGAAGTTATCGATATTCTAAACCCCAAAGTCCACCCCCACAATGAAGCATGGGTTCTTCAGGCCACTCCGAGTGAGCGACTCCCACATGGTTGGTCTCGACGTACATCTCTTCAACTTGTGATTCTTCTAGTTGCGGTTGGGATTGCATGTCCAACGTCGATCACCACGAAACTTGCTTGCTTTTTGGGATGGCTTGGCACTTTTACCTTCTCCTTTGCCTTCTCCTTTCCCTTTCCCTTTGCCTTCGCCTTCTCATATTTTAGTAAGTCTTCTCTTACGTGCTCATGCGGGCTCTTTTCCCTAGTCGGTGACCCATTTGCCTTGTTCTTCGCACCACTTGGCCTTCCCTTTCTACAGATGTCTGTTGGCTCCATAAATGTACTCTGTTCCGGATGCTCCAAGGCCATGTACAGATCACTCACTTGCCATAACGTGGCTTTGTTCAAAGTTCGTCTTTGCACTCTCGACCACATCTCAGGCAATCTCAACTCTGGAACGGATATCGGAACACTGTCGTCAGCAAGCGCAAATGTTGTTGGATCCTCTTCCCAATGCAAGTCCTTCTAGAAGTCGTGAATGTCATCTTGAGTGAGAGCTGTTCTCGTAATGATGGCTTTTGCAATATCGTGGACGCACGACAACCCAAGGCAGTCTCTCACCCAGTGATCGTCGCATACTTCTGAATAGTCCTCCTTGACTATCTGATCATACATGGCCAACAACAAATCAAAACACCTATTTGACACCTTGTAAGCTCCGGAAACACCTATGCGTTAACATTTAATGCACAAACGGTCGGATTTTTCTAACGATAGAATTCTCCAACGGCTATTTTTATGAACAGTAGTTGTGCGTTAACATTAGCAGTACAATTGTATTGCTAATGTTAATGCACAGCTTGTATTGGAATTGGCCTGCGTTACAGGCCCAACTGTGCTGCTAATGTTAACGCACAGCTGCATGGCATGTACTGCTACTTTTAACGCACAGAGGCTGGGCTTTTTTTCATTTTTTCCGCATTTGCCCCTTGTACTGCTAAGTTTAACGCACAGAATTGTACTGTTAATTTAACCGCACAAAATAGTGTGCATTTAGACACTTTTGTGTGTGCATATAGGCAGACCCTACTTATAAGCATGGAGTCTAGATTGAGGCCATTATTAAATCTCAAAAACAACAATCCATTTACCTCCCTACATTAGTCTTGGATATACTTAATCGAAAATTTCGCCTAGTAACCCTGAGTTTTTGACTTTTTCGCGAATTTTCTTAGGTTTTGACAATTTCACCTGGTAACCCTGAGTTTTTGACATATTTCGCTTGGTAACTCTGAGTTTACAACTTTTTTGCGAAATACCCTCAAGTTTTGACAATTTCGTGTGGTAATCCTGAGTTTTTAATTTTTTTGCCGAATACCCCTCCATCCATTTCACTGAAAAAACGTTAACTATAATTTTTTTAGGGCTTAGGGGTTGGGGTTTAGGTCTTAGGTTTAGGTATTTGGGATTTAAGATTTAGGGTTAGGTTTTCGCAAAATATTCAAATCGTTAAATATAACCGGTTTTAATTTTTTTTTTAAATAAACCATAAATCCTAAAAACGATTTGGATATTTTGCGAAAACCCTAAGCCTAAACCCCAAAAGCCTAAACCTAATCCCTAAATCCCAAACCCTAAACCCCTAAGCCCTAAACATAAACCCTAAACCCTACACTTAAACCCTAAATTAAAGTTAATGTTTTTTAAGTGAAATGGATGGAGGGGTATCTGGTGAAAAAATTGTAAACTTAGGCTACCATATAAAATTGTCAAAATTTGAGGGGATTTCGCGAAAAAGTAAAAAACTCAGGATTATCAGACAAAAATGTCAAAACTTTAGGAAATTTCGCGAAAAATAAAAAATTCAGAATTATCAGGCGAGGGGGATGACTCCGACTTCGGCGTCTCTTCAGGATTGGTTCACGATGCTGTTAGAGTTTCTAGGTTCGAGATGGAATCCAAGAAGCAGAGAATCGAGGTGAAGAGAACGAAGTTGAACAAACCAGAGAAGAAAACCAGAGAAGGGGAGAAACCAAACATCAATGCCTGGTAATTAATTTACCAATTTTACTAGTTCAAGCTTCTTCTTTTTTCCGAATTTTGTTAACTAACTAATTAATTATGCTTATCCACGTTGAGGAGAAACTGCGGTTGCTTATCCATGTTAGGTAATCTTACCGAAAAAAATATCCATGTTACCTAGTAGTTTTTATGCATATACTTGGAATATTTTTTGGAGAGATGTAATTGTGCTGCATCAAGTGCGCGCACTTAAAGATTCTGATTAGATTATAAATAAAGGGATTGATTTAGTCTTTAATATAGGGTGAACTAAATTAGCAATGATACTTGCTAGTGCTTTGAGATGAAGACAAATCTTTGTACTCTTCTTGGTATGAAATTGGTTGAAACTATGTCAAAAGTTTTACTTTCTGTCCATTGTTTGATTTCATAAAAAAGTTATCTTTCTGTTTAGGTTTGTTTCCCCAACTTACTACTTTAGTATTAAACTCTGAATATTGACACTGTTTTTATGAATATCGACTACTTACTTGTATGACTATGCGTACAAATTACGTGAATATCATCACATATGGAATGAATATCGCTCTTATAGTATTCAAATTGCTTATTGATGGTGTTGTTTGTACTATTTCCAATTGATATTCAAATTGTATGATGTGATATTCATTATAATGTTGTTCATATTCATGAGGTTTCATGCGTTAAATAGTCGATATTCAAAATTTATGATGTGATATTCAATATAATGTTGTTGATATTCATTATAATAATGTTGATATTCAGGTTGATCATGCGACTGTACGACCCAAAATCGACGCGACAATGTCATTGTTAAACCTTACCGCCATGAATCAAACCTTCAAAGATATTGGGTAGTGATATTCGTGTAGTTAGGTGATGATATTCATGTACTTGGGTGACTATATTAATGTAATTGGGTGGTGGGCGATATTCACAAAATGGGTAGTGATATTCACAAATTGAGTGGTGATATTCATGTAAGTGAATTTGATATTCATGTGATTAATTGAGATATTCATGTAACTTAGTGTGATATTCATATTATCAAGTGGTGAAATTCATGATTTAAGTGATGATATTCACATTTTTAAGATATTAAATATTCACTTATTAAATAGAAATCGATATTCAAACAAACATGAACGATATTCATTAACAAATTATCGATATTCGTGAACACATTAACGATATTCACAAACGCTGGAAAATCATTAAACGAGGAGAACGAATTTAAATCTTAACGAATTTAAAATAATCTTCCCATTTAAATTTTAAATATTTGAAGAATCTCATTCTCTCTCCAATCTGCAGATTTACCATATTTTGTAGGAACAACTTCCTATTTTGTAAGAACATATTTTCTGCAATTCAATAAATAAGGTAGGATATTCAAATCCGGTGCCTTGCATCCCCATGTGGCTTCTTTGTTCCATCAAATCCAGCCATTCAAAATCTTCAATCCAACGCTCCTTAATTGTACTTCCGTTTTACCATAATTGTCGTTTTACCAGAGCGTGCCCCTATATATATATATATATATAGATCTATGCTCTAGTAAAACAACTCTTTATAGTGAAACGAATGTACAAATATAAAACGTTAGATTAGTTTAAGATGGATGACTGAGATTTAATCTAGGAAGATTGAAAATTAGAGGGTAGATTTACCCACACCCGATTACCACACCTTCCTAATTTTATGGGATCTGATTTCTACCCTTTCCTATTTCCACGGCTTTTCAACTTTCATTTCGATTCACCTCTCTCGAAGACCCCTCTCTCTCGCAGATCTGCCTCACCATCTCTCCCTCATCTCTCTCCCGCCGGCGACCCACACCGGCAACGCACACCGGCGACCCCCCACAAACCCAGATCCGTGCCCGTCTCTCTTGGCGCGTAACACGCCGTGCCGCTGAACCCACAACCACCACCGGACCGCATCCCGGCTCGTCCAACCGCTTCGCGATCTACTCTTCTCTCTCTCGTAGATCTGCCTCACCATCTCTCCCTCATCTCTCTCCCGCCGGCGACCCACACCGGCGACCCCCCACAAACCCAGATTCGTGCCCGTCCTCAAATCTTTCGAGATGTCCCCGACTTAAATCGACTTGAATCGTATTGGTCTATCGGTGCGTACTTTTTTTTCCCCTTTTTGATCGTATTTTATAGCTTGATTCATGATTGAGAAAAAATGAGACATTATCATATGAATACGATAAAAAATTGATTATATTATAGACTATGCAAATTGAAGAACAGTTCCATATTGTAGTTGTGAATTGTAGTTGCAAATTGAAGAACAGTGATGTGGTGCTGTGTTGTGCCGGTGATGCTGTGCAGTGGTGTTGTTTTGATTAATTTTTTTTTTCTTTTGTTATTTTTTTTCCCTTTTTTTATTTTGTTTGGATTAAACTTGTATGATATGCAATTTGTTATGCAGATAATACTTGTATGATATGCAATTTGTTATTATAGATTATTTCACTGGCCGTGATTGTGATATTCATTTGTGTGGATGTGATATGCATTTTACATGCATTGATATGCAGAATATACTTGTATGATATGCAATTTGTTATTATAGATTATTTCACTGGCCGTGATTGTGATATTCATTTGTGTGGATGTGATATGCATTTTCCATACATTGATATGCAGAATATACTTGTATGATATGCAATTTTTTATGATAGATTATTTCATTGGCCGTGAATGTGATATTCATTTGTGTGGATGACTTTTGCATTTTCTATACATTGATATGCAGAATAAGCCGCGAGCGCGGCCAAGGAAGATCTCGCTGAGTGCTAGGAAAGAACAAGTCGCGGGCGCGGTTCAAGGGCAGTGATCGCGGCCATGCAATTATGTGGATGGGATATGCATTTTTTATACAGTAATATGCAAATTTTACTTGTATGATATGCAACTTGTAATTATGAATTATTTCTTTGACCATGACTATGATATTCATTTGTGTGGATGAGATATGTATGATACTGAATAACAGATATTCAGAAATACTTGAACGATATTCAAATAATGTGTTTTGATATGCACAATTTTTTTTTCAATTCAGTGGATGCATTATATACATAATGAATAAGCACTCACCATACTTGAATATCAGACATAAGACAATGAATATCAACATGAATACGATGGAACATGAACAAAATAAACAGATATGCAAAGAACATTAAACGATATTCACAATTTTCGTGTCGATATGCAGATTTTTTGTATCGATATGCAAAACGGTTTAGAAATTTCTGGACCGAATCCACGTTTTTTCTCTCCAATCTTTCTCTTTCCAATCTCCTTCTAACTGCCTATTTTGGTGGTGATATTTATTCCATGATTCACACCCCCACTACACCCTATTTTCTCTCTCCTAATCTAGCCATCTATCATCCTCAATCCAACGCTCCAAAATTGTTCACTCGTTTCACCACAAGACTCGTTTTACCTGAGCACCCCTATATATATATATATATATATATGGATACATATTTTCATGAAATGAATTGTTAATATTGCCTAATAGCATATTCCACCTATTAAAATATAACGATTCAATATTTGACTATACAAGCATAGCAATAGATGATATCACGTACATGGGTAACAAAATTAGGATATCGCTACAAAAACAAAGTAAAAAAATATACATGCACTAATTCAAATTTTGTAATATAATCATTACTATACATGAATTAGAGTAGATCATATTATGTGCAAAATAAAAATTTGATATTCATAATTAATTTGTTGAGATTTGTTAGATTTAACAAATCTAACAAATCATATGTAGTTGAAGATATGTTATTAATCAAGCTTTACAAAATCTTATAGGTTTAACAAGCTTTACAAAATCATATGTAGTTGAAGATATGTTATTAATCATTTTAAAAGTTATATAAATTTGTAAAAAATAAAAATAAATTAAAATTGAGAATTAACCACAAAATGACACGTTTGATATGTGTGCCAAGGCTTAATATGGTGGATCGAAATGGGACAAGTTTAATATATACTAGTCCAGAACCCGTGCCATGCACGGGGTATTTTTATTAAGGTTTTGTTTTAGCATAGCTTTAATATCACTTTTACATGTATATCTAATAAAAATTTATTATATTAGCATAAACCATAAAAAAATTGTTTATTAAAAATATTAATCATAAACTCATAATATTAGTAAAAAAGAAAAAAAAATTGAACAATATTGTTCACATGTATCATAATAAATTTGTAGAAACTAAAAGAGATATGATATACTGAAGTGATATTGTAACACCCCCGACTTATGTCGGTAGTGCCACACGCCAGTGACCTAAGACGTTACTGTCCAAAGTCACCCTAGGCTTTAATCGGAAAAATTAAGCTTAAATAAGTATATAATAAGTAACGAAAGATTAAGCAGCGGAAGACATTTTAAATGAAACTCATCCTTTTATTAAAAGATCTCTCATTAAATGAGAATGACAATTTTACAACAGAGTGAAATTACAGCGGAAGACTTTTATAATAAACCCTATTATATGACTTGGTTATATATTAAAGTAATACTTAACAACCTTTAAAACACTGACACTCAAATCTTCAACTGCAAGCCTCTTCTTCGATTGGTTACTTCAAGTCTTTGGGGACCAACCACTGATGTGCCGTATAGGACAGATGACACCAACCAACCATGCAAGGAATAAAACCCGGTTGGTTAGTCTAATGAAAGACTATGCAAGGGTAAAAACAAAGTGGTTCAAGTGATCGTAACTGTTTACTATCATTGTCCATCAAATAATAACCGAATGGACGATACATAACCCGAGACTTTCACGGAATGATTAGAATTAGCCATGCACTGAAAAGAAGACTCCAAAGGAATTGAGTCTTATGGGAAACGTATGACAAATGTTTGGGAACGTTAAGTTTTCACACAACTTTTAAAACACGACCTTGACAATTTGGGTCAACGACCAACCTCACCGCACAATGTGAATCCAGATTGGAAAGAAGACTTACTCTAGCAAGAGTCCGGGCGGTTTCCACATTGTACTCCTCGCCCGAAGGTTTATTAATTATGTGCATAACCGCACTTATCTTATTTACTTCCAAAATGCACATTAACATTGAAGCTTTTAATACAATCTCGAATAACTACGAGAACAACACAGGGTGACATTACGTCCAACCCAATTGCACTAGCAAGGTGCTTAAACACCTCTTATCCTTAACGGGTGGATAAGAAGCAATGGTCATGACCTTAAAAGTATTAGAGAATTATTCCGACTAATACCGAGTTATAAAGAACCGACTAATCCTCGTAGGGAATTAGTGTTCCTACGAATACTCGTGTTAATCTAGCATTTAAGTTCACATTTAAATCCACACCAAAACTCATTACGGTAATTAACATGCATAATAGCTTTGTTTCTAGCAATATATACAACCTATTATAAAGTCATATTTTAACACATCGTTTAATTAAATCTGTTCCCAAATGAAAACAACACTTCACCCCATTAAAGGAAATATGGAATGATAAGCAAGAGTGAACCGCCACTTGCCTTAATCTAGACGAATTGACGATGTCGGGTTCCGGGATCTGGAAACTGGAATCTGAATACGGATTCCTACGACGATGACAAAACAACGACGGAACCCTAAGTTAGATTCGGTACCAACGAATAAACGAAACGAACGTAATACGATATGAATCGAAAGGGACAAAAGCTTAGGCCGTGACCGTGGTTGTCCAAGCCGCGGTCGCGGAATTCATCCCCGCGATCGCGGATCCCCCTTCCGACGCGACTCCCATTCGGCTTCGAGGCTTACCGACGACGAGACTCGATCACCACCGCCGCTCTCAGGGCTACCACGCGAACTCCGGCGACGAGCGCAAAACTCCGGCGACGAACACTTTGAGAGGGAGAGAAGGAAATACAGCTGTGGATGAAAGAAAAGAGTGGAGGAGACCCTATTTAAAGGGTCGGGGCTCAACTCCGGGGGAAACCCAGACGTCCCAACTCCATCCAACCGGCCACCGTTACGAAACGTGGAGGAAAACGAATCGAAGACGCTCGGAGAGGAAGGAAGAAGACGAACAGGTCGCGGTTTCATTGCCGCGATCGCGGTTTGCCCTGGGCCAAACCGCGCCTGCGGATTCCAAACCGCGGTCGCGGAACCTTCGCGGTCGCGTCCTTCGCCCTTGCTCGTGGCTTGACCCCGGTTTTGATGTTAAGTTCTATTTTAGCATCTCATAATAATTTATGACCCATATATCTTTACTAAACGTATACTATTACGTTCCAATGGTTCATACAGAGATTCCGAATACGTCCCACGCATCTTGCTTACAGAATGAGAGTTGGAAAAGTTACCCAAATACCCTTACTAAAATTGAGGGTTATTACAGATATATTATCACATCAATTTTTAATATTAGAAGATAAATAATTGAACATACAAAAAAAAGTTCTAATGAAAAATATGGGTAAGTTTTTTTTGGTAAGAATGATCTCTTTAATAAAAATCATATTTCATCAATTCAATATAAACAATAATAAAATTTAATATACAAATTAATAATTAAACTTTTATGTAATGTAAATAATTATATAACAATATCAAATCCATCAATTTATTTTATTTTACATTTATATTAGCTTTAAGTAATATTTGTTGAGCAATGAGCTTTCTGAATGTTGAAGTTGGTTAAATTTGCTCAATGCTTAAGAATGATTGTTGTTCAAGGAAATATAAGGAACTTAAGAACACGAACAAAACAATTGGTATCATGAACAATAAACATATCTCGACTCTCACATCAAGTAAATAATACTTAAATTAAAAACTTCGGTTTGATGTTTGTAATAAAAATAATACTTGAAAGACTATAAAATCTTGTTAAAATTTATTTGTTGAAAATTTGCTAAAAAAATGACTAATGTATAAAGAATGAAGAAAAAACTACAATTTTACATGTCAAAAAAGATTAATATGATTAAGATGAGTTGAGATATGAATAATTGGAATGTGTTACGGAAAGGAAGTATAATATTAATCATAAGTTGTATATAGCTAAATTTGTGATTGTATTCATATATATGGGATTACATATGCATGGTTTCCGACCCAATGTCATTTGATTCACTACAATCCGTCAATTTTTATATTGAATATGAATACTATATAAAACCCTTATATCAAGTTAAAATTATCATATAACAATCTTCATGGTAGAAAATGAATGTAAAATTTAATATACAAACACATATAATTAGATTAGTTCATACGTATTGTTAAAAGAAATAAGTTAATTTCTTTAACAAAATAAAGTTAATTTGATGAGATTTGGTTAAATTTTGGTAGAATTTTAGAGTTTAAATTTGATTAATTTAAAAAACAAAATAAAATTATTAAATAGGATAACAATAAATAGAAAAAATGAGAAAATCAAAGCTCAACAACTTAAGCCTAAAAACGCTATGGTGTCTTAAAAAGTGTGAGGTTTAATATATAGTTATAGATAGATAGATTTAATCCTAGATTGGTAGAAAAAATCAGTAGGAATCTTAAGATTTTTAGGTAATTTTAAATTTTAAAAATACCATTCCGCATATTGATCTGTTTTTTTTTTTAAGTAGTGATTAAGATTCTGTAGGTTGTTAAGCAGAATCGCAATATAAATTTAAAAAATATATAGAGGCCCAAATTGTGCAATATCATATCTCTAAATTTGTTTAGAAAAAAAAAAAGCATTTTTGTACATCAATCTGATTTTCAAGAGTAGTACGATTCTTTACGTTGTTAAGCACAATCAGAGTGTAGATTTTTGGAAGAAAAAAATTAGAGGTTTTTGTGCAGATATGGATGAATCTGATTATCATATCTTCGTACTATCATATTTCTAATAATTAGAGGTCGTTAGAATTTGATCATATATAATTTTCTAAGATTTAATTGTATATTAAATTCAATTTAAGTCGTTGTATGGGATTTGGATGATTCCAAAGTGAAACATATTTTAAATTACTAAAAACAAACCCTAATAAAAGATGTTTTTGAAATATTTAAAAAAAAAATCGTAAAAAAAAATTATTAGAATTTTTAACAGGTTTATATAGATAATTAGTAATTACATATTAGTTCTATTAATAAAAAACTGAACAAAACCTTTTTTGGTCTACAAAAAATGCAGACTATTTTATTCTAATATATATATTGCTCGCAGAAAGTTAATAAGCTTAGGTTGGCCAAGCACAAAATTGCTCAACATTTCACCGTACATTTATGTAAAACTCTACAATTGGGATTGTTGTCCATATTTAAATAGTATACAATTTGAATTGCCCATAATATCATTTTAGATGTATTTTTATTATATATAATACGTGTATATAAAGTGTGTTTGTTAAGATTCATATATATATATATATATATATATATATATATATATATATACTAGTGAAATACCCGTACCTTGTACGGGTGAACTTAAATTTATAAAATCATTAAAAACTATTTATAATTATTTATAATTAAATTAAATTATGTATATTTAAGTTGTTTTAAGAAGAAACAAATCTTCTTAATATTTTTTTAGAATTATATAAATAGAGGATTGAAATAACATAAATTTGTTATTTAAAAGAAATATGTGAAATATTTTATTGTTAATTTTATAACTTGTATAAATATATTATATTTTTATTCATATCTATTCTCTTATTGTTATCTTTTTTTAATCATTTAATTATTTTCATACACGGGATATTTTTGCTGAAGTCATATGTATTTCACTACCATTTATCGTGTATTTTTAATAAAATAAATTATGTTAACATAAAATATTCAAATTATAACAATATTTTAATATTAAAAATTATAAGTCACAATATTAGTTAAACATAAATATGTGTACTTATAACAAAATTCTAGATTTAAAAGTGATATGTTAAAATGTTATATTAAAAGTATATTATTTTAATATATATTATTAAAAATTATTAAAATATCAATCATATTAACTCAAAAATGAAAAAAAATGAAAATATAAACAATTAATGATTACTTGTAAATCATTAGTCTAAAATACATCAAAAATTTTGAAGTAAAAAAGTTTGGGATAGTTAGAATATAACATTGATTATTCATGTTTGTTATGAAGAGTTTATTTAGATGTGCATTAATATTTAGAGAAAAAAACAAGTTTTTAAATTGAAATTGTTTGGATAATTAAAATATACATTAAACAGTAAATACTAATAAAATTTTATATCGTTTTTCTAACATATTCCCTAAGGGCACATGATAAGAATTTTCGTCTTAGAATTTATTCCCTAAAAAGGAATGCTTAAATCCTTTTACAAAATATTAAAATCCCTGATATAATTACACCTAACAAAATCCTTCTAAAATTAAGTGATTAACCTATACCTTAGGCATAGGTTAGAAAAATCGTTTTTGTATTTAACATGTTCTTAATTATTTTGTGGTGTAAAAATTGTCGCTGGTGTAGTAATAGCTAAAACTATGATTTATATCGGAAAGAATAGTGAAACTATGATAAGATTTGCCATACTTTTATAAATAAGATTGAATTGTTGTTGGGCTCCGTTTTTAGATGACCCATTGGACTGGCCCAGTGATTGGAAGTTGGTTTTCTTCTAGAAGACCTGCACGAGCGGAGGTGAACGTTGGCGCCAGATGAACGTTGGAGAAGCTTTCAGCTTAAGCAACGCACGTAACGACGGCTCCGTAAATCTCGGACGAGTCAGTTGAACCGATTCGAACATGTGATTAGTATAAGTACGTGATGAATTATGATGTAAAACACACTTACTCATTAGCTCTCACTGAATACAAGTTGTAAACCACCAATGTTCTACTTATTGAAAATCGTTCTCAATCAAAGTCCATTACATTTAAGACGACCGACTAGTCAATCTTTGTGTCCTATCGTCCTTTCAATCCACGGAGATAAGCTTACTTTGTATCTGGTCGATCTTACTTATTTCATTGGTACGTTGATTTGGATTATCTAGATAAGTTTAATCTTGATTATTGTCTAGTTGCCCTCTTTGAAGCGATTTAGGTCGGTTCGATCTTTTCGCTCCAAAATAATTCGGCGCCTACCGTGGGGCATCTAGCCAATCATCGATCCAATCCTCACCCGATCATGGCCGGTCCCGGAAATCCCATGATCCCCGCTGAAGACCAAGTTCAGGACGACGCCCTAGTCGGAAACCAAGCCAAAGACGTCGTTAACCCACCAGTCTTGGATACCCAAATCCAAAAGTTGGTGAAGAACATGAGCATCCTCCAAGAGGAGCTAGCCTAACAGCGCTCGAGAACCGAAATCCTAGTGCCCAGTCTGAATCTGAAATTGCACGACTAACTCGTGAAAATGAACTCTTGAAATCGCAGGTAAATTCGGCCGCTTCGGCCCCAGGAGGATCAAGACGCATGGTCAACACTAAGGGCCTCTCGACACGCCTCAATATGGATGGAGCAATCTCGACACCCGTAGCAGCGATCACTCAAAATGTTACCCAACCTATTGGTATGTTTCAAACTCCTTCAGTCAATGCTCTCACGACTAACACTCCAGTTTCCGTAACCGATCCCACAGAGACTCGAGTAGCCCCTCCACATGTTGCCACACCGATGGATCTCCAAACCTTCGTACAACATGCTATCAACGAGCATATGAAGGCTTTGGACAACTGCATCGCTCGGATTCCAGGAGTCCCTCAACCGATTGATGGATATGAAGACTCGCCTTTCGTAGAGGCGATCGCACGCGTCGAGATCCCAAAGAAGTTCCATGTCCCTAACATGCCCAACTACGATCGGACCAGGGACCCCGATGATCACATTTCCATTTACAAGCAAAAACTAATGACTATTTCTATTCCAAGAGGGAATCGCGAAGCGGTCATGTGCAAAAGTTTTGGCACGACCCTCGCAGGACCCGCGCTAACTTGGCTTATGAACTTGCTATAGGGTTCCATCGCTTCGTTCGCCGATCTAGTCAATTCATTCAAAATCCAGTTCGCCAGCAGCCGGAGACTGGAAAAGCAATGAAGCGACCTATATAGGATCGTGTAAAGGTATGGTGAACCCCTAAGAGATTATCCCAAAGAAAAAGTCGTGATCCCACATTGCGACGTCCCAACGTTGATCGTAGCCTTCTTATCGGGGGTTGATCAGAGGTAGCGAACTCTATCGCGAACTGGCCAAATACCCGTGCCGAAGCTTCAAAGACGTACAAGCCAAGACCATGGCCTAGGTCAGGTTAGAAGAAGACGAAGAACCCACAAAAGAAGACAAAAGCCCTGATCGAGTCGACCAAAGGTCATCTTCGGACCACCTGATGCGAACAACCCCTGAAGTGTCGTTAGCAATACAGGATCTTTGATTCCTCAAGCTTGAAGTCGAATCCTTCTCTTCTGTAGCCAAAGAGATAGCTTTCCTAGGGCTAAAGAGATAGCCTTCAAATGCGTCAAAGAGATGAATATATCAAAGAGATGATCGTGATTACCGAAGAGACGGTGTATGAATTGCTCGAAGCGACGAGCTATGGGATAGTTGATCCATGGGATCGAAGGGTTTGATGTTGGAACTCAAGGGAAGGAGCGTAATCAACTTTACTACTCAAATTCAACATAAAGATTACAAACTAGGGTTTCAAGTCTTAAATAGCGACAAAAGATAATAATAAATTAAAAGAAGTCTTCGGAAATAAAGACGAGAAGACGAGCGCTTCGGGCTCGTTTCCGCGGTCGCGGAAATACATCCGTGGTCGCGGAAAATGTTTTGAATTAAGAAAGTCGTGGCAAATCCGCGATCGTGGAAATACTTCCGCGGTCGCAGAATATTGTCTGTAACAGGTCTTCGCCAGAGTATCGTCCGCGGTCGCAGCCCAAGCATCCGCGGTCGCGGCCGTGTTCTCCGCGGTCGTGGAATTGCTCCTGTGCTTCTCTCCTGCGTCTGGCTCTCTTCGAGTGCACTCCCATTGTTCCCTCTTCGTCCTTCGCCGTCATCGAGGGGATCATGGAGCTATCAATCTCCCCTTCTTGGCTTCGAAGCGTCCTCGCTTCGTCCTCTTCGTCCTTCGCCGTCATCGAGGGGGTCATGGAGCTATCAATCTCCCCTTCTTGGCTTCGAAGCGTCCTCGCTCCTGTGCTGCTCTCCTGCGTCTTGGCGGTCTTTTTCTTCACTCAGTGCACGAAGTGCGACAAATCGCTCAAAGACGGAGTCCATCTGTCCGGGGCTGCGGTTGCCCGTAGAAGGAAAGTAGCGTGTCGTAGGAAACTCCATAGTACCTATACGAAGCATACGACACAATAAGTAAGTTGCACCAAGCAAAAGAACAAGTCCAAGCCAAGTCCTTGTCTCAAAAGTGAACCAAGAAATTTTCCGCTGGGCGTACTAATTTTGGTTGCTCGTGAGGAGGGAGAGGCTTGAACGGAAGGCAACAAAGCAAAAACTAGCAAATCACTTCCCAAACAACACACAAAATTTCCAAGGTCAAGTAGATCAAGTCAAGTTTCGAAGAATTAATCACAAGAAAGTTGAAAATATTTCCCTTTTTAATGAGTGTTGCGTAGAGACATGAAAGAAGAGAAGATGGAGTATGACCGTATGGTGCGTTCTCTGCCTTTTCTTTGTATCTTTTTTTTTTAGGCTTCCGTCTTCCCAAACCTTGTTTTGTTTGATGGAAGGTGAGAATTGATTTTTTTTTTGTACGGTCACACCTTATGTTTTTTTTTTTTGATTGTGAATCAAAGAAGAAAGAACCACACAAGCAAGTGTAGGAGAAGAAAGAAGAGACAAAGCAACTATGAGGGAATAAAATCTAACAACTAAACTAGCAATTAATCCAAAGATGAAGCAAAACTTAAGCAACAAGAAACAAGGAAATCAAATATGCAATTAAGGAAACAAGATTTTCTAGAGGATAAGGTGTAGGGTTGTTGGAAAAGCAACCAAAGCCTAAGGAAATTAGGGTTGCACAGCCGTGAGGGAGAGGGTGGCGGAAGGGGGTGTTGGCGGCGGACGGTGGTGGTGGAACGGTGGTGGTGGTGTGGTCACGGCTAGGGTTCCGGCGGATGGTGGTGGTGAGAAGAAAAAAATTCTAGGGTTTGCGAGCGGAAAATTTCAAAGAATCACAATAAGAGAAAAGAACAAACTTAGCTTGGATAGGCTCTAATACCAGTTGATATGAACAACCTCTGAAGTGTCGTTAGCAACGCAGGATCTTTGATTCTTCAAGCTTGAATTCGATTCCTTCTCTTCCGTAGCCAAAGTGATGGCTTTCCTAGGGCTAAAGAGATAACCCTCAAACGCGTTCAAAGTGATGAACGAAAGGATCAAAGAGATGATCACGAACACCGAAGAGACGATGTATGAATTGCTCGAAGCGACGGGCTACGGGATAGACGATCCGTGGGATCGAAGAGTTGACGTTGGAACTCAAGGGAAGGAGCGTACTCAACTTTACTACTCAAATTCAACGTAAATATTACAAACTAGGGTTTCAAGTCTTAAATAGCAACAAAAGATAATAATAAATTAAAAGAAGTCTTCGGAAATAAAGACGAGCGCTTCGGGCTCGTTTCCACGGTCGCAGAAATACATCTGCGGTCGCGGAAATACATCCGCGGTCGCGGAAAATGTTTTGAATTAAGAAAGTCGTGGCAAATCCGCGATTGCGGAAATACTTCCACGGTCGAAGAATATTGTATGTAACAGGTCTTCGCCAGAGTATCGTCCGCAGTCGCGGCCGTGTTCTCTGCGGTCGCGGAAATGCTCCTGTGCTACTCTCCTGTATCTGGCTCTCTTCGAGTGCACTCCCATTGTTCCCTCTTCGTCCTTCGCCGTCATCGAGGGGGTCATGGAGCTATCACCACCGACGCGACATGCGACACCAACTCTATCCCAAGGGACGAAGCGATCCAAGTCAGGTAAATAACTCTTATGACAAGAATTAAGATTGGAAGAATAACCCAGCTCTCCCGCCGAAGGTCTATTCCTACAACTTCAACATTTCTGTGTCGGAACTCGCCAAAAGTTTCGACATGTATGGGAAGGAAGTAAGATGGCCTCGGAAGATCGACAAACCAGATGCCAAGAAGGATATGAGCCAATGGTGTGAGTTCCACGGAGATCATGGTCACGCCATAGACGAATGCATCGCCCTGCGCAAGGAAGTCGCAAAACTCTTCGCGCAAGGACTTCTGCGCGACATCATATCCGACAATTCAAAAGCGACCCTAGACCGAAATGACCAGGTAAGGACCAATAAACCATCCTCTCCAGTACATACTAAGATTATTAACACCATCTCAAGAGGGTCAGACGTGTGTGGAAACACATACTCGACCGCCAAAAGATACGCCAAAGAAAGCAAAGGTGACAGACCAGTCCGATCGGAGGCAAGGCAACCACGGGCCATAGACACACCCGTCATCACCTTCGACGACTCTAAAGCCGAAAAGCTGGGCGACCATCATGACGGTCTGGTAATCTCTTTATCAATTGGTAATTTTTGCATACGTCGAGTACTAATAGACACAGGTAGCTCCACGAACTTGTTGACACTAGACGCCTTGAAGGGTATGGGTGTAAGCGAGGACGATTTGACCCAAAAATCCACTTCGTTGGTCGGATTCAGTGGAGAAGTCAAACATACCCTCGACGAAATAGTGCTAACAACGTATGTCGGCGGAGTTAACCAACAAGTAAAGTTCTTGATACTCGACTGTATGTCCCCATATAATGCGATCCTCGGCAGACCCTAGATTCACGCCATGAAAGTCGTACCCTCCACGTATCATCAAACTATAAAGTTTCCAACTAAGTGGGGAGTACATGAAACAAAAGGCGACCAGTAGGGTGCCAAGGAATGCTACGTCACATCAATGAAGAGGGTAGTCGAAGGACATTCGACATAGAAACTACAGTACGGCAAAGGGACCAAACGATACATCGAACCAGAAATAAAACAATTAGATGAGATCATGTTGGACCCGACAGAGCCAAAACACACGATAAGGGTCAGATCGGATTTAGAAAATTCGACCAGAGCCGATCTAATAGCATTTTTACGATCTAATGGTGATTGCTTTTCCTGGTCACATGAAGATATGGTGGGGATTTCCCCCGACATTATTACTCACAAATTGAATGTAGATCCGACCTACCTCCTAGTCAAACAAACGAGAAGAAAATTCGCACCAGAACGAAACAAAATCGTAGACGACGAGTGGCTGGCCAATGTCGTCGTGGTCCAAAAGAAGAATGGCAAGTTGAGAGTCTGCATTGACTTCACAGATCTGAACAAAGCCTATCCTAAGGACTTCTTCCCTCTGCCACACTGTAATACCCCTCATTTTGTTAGCAAGGGTAATTGGGTAATTTCCCAAACCCTCGTCAATTATTCGAGATGCGTTTGGCGAAGTTCGGAATTTCTGTAGCGAGTTGGATCTCTGTAAAATTCCATGAGTGATTTAAAATACATTCGACGTATTTTTCGGGGCTTAGAATATTTGCTCGGGTACAAATATATTTAACCCAGGGTTGAAAACCCACGCCAAACCTTTCCTCGGGCAAGAAGACACGGAAAAGGACCTTCCGTGACCGCGGCGTGTCCACCACGACCGCGGAATAACAGCTCTCAGAAGAGCTGGGAGAGGGAATTTACCGCGACTACGGCGTCTTCACCGCGACCGCGGTAAATGCCCCAACGTCTTCCTTCTTCCGCGTGAAGTCCATGCAATGGTGTATGGGGGGTGCCCCGGATCCTTCTTTCCCTATATAAGGGGGAGAGGTGAGCCTCCATTTTTGCACTCCATCCCGATCGCTCTCTCCCTAGGTGCTTGTCGCCGGAGATCGAGTTTTCGCCGGAAAGTTTGAAGTTGTCACCAGAGCTCCCATTGGAGGTGGTGGTGCTCATAGGGTGGTGCCTTGGAAGAGCAAGGAAGGTTGGAGTCGAAGCCCTCGCGAATCGAGCCCTTCCAAGTCATTGCCGATAAGTTTTCTTCGGTTTTCTTCCATTTCGAGTCGCCGGAGATCATGTCCGCGATCGCGGACATGAACTACCGCGATCGCGGTAGTGACATAGGCGACCGCGTTCACAGTAGTTGTCACAGTGTCTCGCGGACACTCGTCCTCGACGACCGCGACCGCGGCAGAGCCATCGCGATCGCGGATTGCCTGGGCAGTCCGCAATCGTGGTTTTGGCATTGCCGGTCTCGGTCGGGACTTCCATTCTTTCGATTTCGTTCGTCATTCTTTAGATTCGTATAGTTTATTATCGAATCTAACTTAGTGTCTCGTTATGGGTCGTTCCATAGGAATCTGTAATCCGAGTTCCGTTCCCGTTCCGGACCCAGAAACCCGTCGTCGCTCTATCGTTCGTCTAGTCTAAGGCAAGTGGCGGTTCGCTCTTGCTTATCATTCCATATTTCTATTAATTATCAATTGTTTAATTGTTAATTATATTGGGATGAATATTGTTTTCGTTTGGGAACAGATTTGATAAATGATATGATTAAAATTCAAATATTATAATAGGTTGTATATATTGTTAGAAATAACGCTATTATATCTGTTATTGCCATGATGACATTGATGTGGATTATGATGTGGTTTTAACTGTTTAGTTAGAACGAGTATTCGTAGGAACGTTATGTACCTTGCGAGGTCTAGTTATTTCTTTATAACTGGTGCTAGGAGGATTATTTCCCTAGTACTCTCTTTGGTCATGACCATACCTTTACTCAGGGTTTGTGCACACAGCTAGTGACGATTCTCGGGATTTATTCCCTTCAATATCTCTCGCGATGAGATGATATATTAAAAGCTTATAACGTAAATGTACGCGTTGTCACTAAGATAAGATAAGTGCCGCTGACAGGGCTAAAGTCGTCGTGCCTAATCAAAGAAATCCTAATATACCTACTAAACAAAGTATAGCAAGTAAGTCAGGGTCGAACCCAAGGGAATCAGGTTATCTATTCTTGTGTTTCTCAAGTCACCAACTAGGAACTAGGGGGGGTTTTGTATCGGTTTCTTAGTGACCAAGTAATAAGTAAACAAGTTCGCAAGTAAAGGTTGTGAATATGATGGGGAAAAGCGCTACACCTGACAAAGATCCACACAACAAGAGATATGGTTGATCACTGAATTCTATTAGTCTCAAGTTCTTATCTTTCCTATAGTTGTCATTATCCCGATCTTAGGTAACTATTAGTTCTACTAGCCCTAATAGTACTTATTACCAAATCAAATCCGAAAACCTTCAAGACTCAATAAAGCAATAGCATTCAAACAAGGATTTAACAAGATACATGCAATAGAACCAACTCGTTACTATAACATGCAATTAACTCTCTCTCACGATGAACACTCGCAACCCGCTTATGTAAATCGTGTTTGCTACTAGATATGCAACCCGAACCCGAAATCACATATCCTAGCAATTAGGAAGATATCAATAGACCTAGGTAGCTACTCTAGATAAATCAACATAAACCAATAAACATTCAAGCATACGAGAATTAATCCAACTAGATAGGAAATCGAACAAGAGTAGAAAACTCACAATCAATCAATTGAAGGCTTCAAAATGTCAAGTGCAACAATGGAAGCTTAGTTCTTCATAGGGTTTGTGAGAGAAAAACTAAGATAGGTGGCAACTAGGGTTCCCTTCAACAAAGTCTTAGAAATAACCTTAAATACTAGGGCAAATAATTCAGAAATTAAATAAAAGGAAATAACAAACTTAAAAACAAAGTTTCAGAAATAAAATAAAAACAGATAAAAGATCTCGGAAATAAGCCGAGAAAAGTCTTCAGCGCGTCGTCACCGCGGGTGTGGTGACACCCACCGCGGGGTGTGGTGGTACTCCAGAATCACGGCCTCTTCTCTGTAAGGTTTGCCGCGGGGGGCGGTATATTGGCCGCGGGTGCGGTGACGGTGTCTTCTTCACCTTTTGTGACACTTCCGTAAAAATGCCATAACTTTTGATTCCCAACTTGGATTGTGCTCATATTTTGAGGACTTGCAGTAGACTTCAAGATATAACTCCTCGAATTAGAATCACTCCATTTGGACATCTGAATAGAGATAACGAACCGTTTGAATTCAGCACACCGTTCTTCCACTCTTCAATGCACTTCAAACCTCTGTAAATCCCATGATTTTTTCACTTCTAGTCTTCTCTTCCGGATTACAGAATTGCCATCAAATCATATCCAAACATCACCTAAATCATGCTAATAACCACTAGATGTGCTATACAATATATCGCATATCAGCCGCTATGCACATAATTAATGAACCTTCGGGCGAGAAGTACAACTTGGAAACTTGCTCGTACTTCGACTAAAATAAGTCCTCCTTCCAAATCTAAATTCGCATTACGCGGTGAGGTTGGTCATGGACCCAAATGGACAAGTCTTTTCAAACGCTTGTGTGAAACTATAATGTTTCCGAACACTTGTCATACTTTTCGATAAGACTCAATCTCTTGGAGTCTTCTCTTCATATGTTTCCATTAGACTCGATCTTTAGGAGTCTTCTCTTGATCATTCTATTGTGTATCTTTCCGTAGAAGTGTTGAGGTTTACTATCGTCATCGGCTTTCATTCGAGAAGCGATGGGTCTAACCTAATATGACTATTTCTTTAAATCATTCCGTGAAAGTTCCGGGTTATATATCGTTCCTTCGGTTGTTATTCGAGGGACAATGATAGTAAACGGTTACGATCACTAGAACCATTCTGTTTTCACCCTTGTATAGTCTTTCATTAGACTAACCAACCGGGTTTTATTCCTTGCATGGTTGGCTGGTGTCATCCGTCCTATACGGCACATCAGTGGTTGGTCCCAGAAGTCCGAAGTAACCGTTGAAGAAGAGACTTGCAGTTGCAGATTTCGATGCCGGTATTTCAAAGTCGTTAAGTATTACTGTAAACGTATTTTTATAACCTAGTCATGTATTAGGTTTATTCTTGAAGTCTTCCGCTGTGTAATTTAAAGTCTTCCGCTGTAATTTCACTCTGTTGTAAAAACACTGCTCTCGTTTGATGAGAGATCTTTTAATATAAAAGTATTGAGTTTCATATGCAAATGTCTTCCGTTGTTTAACCTTCCGTTATTTAATTGTGTTTATTTAAGATTAATTGTTCCGATTAAAGCCTTGGGTGACATCAGACAGCAACGTCTCAGGTCACTGGCGTGTGGCATTTCCGACAATAAGTTGGGGGTGTTACAATTATGGTATCAGAACAACGGTTTTAAAATTCTTGGCCTATTGTTAGGTTTGAGAATTTTCGGAAATTAATTTCGAAACTATTTTCAACCTATTCTCTATTAAAAAGGAATTTCGAGAATTCAAATGTTAAATTTAAAAGTTTTAATTATTTCTTGTAATTTAATTTAAACTAGTGATTTAGCTATTTTGAACTTCAAAAGTTGTTTATCGTTGATTTATAAAAGGCGTGTTATACGCAATCAAAATAAGTTTAAAGATTGTAACTTTAAAAGTGAGATTTTGGTCTTGGTACAAGTTTTGTGATATTCGTATCACTGGTTTGGGAAACTAACTTTATAGATAATTATTTTTATATATAAGGTTTAAAGGTATAAAGTATAAAGTTTGAAGGTATCTGGTTTTATAATAAGTGGCTTTCAAACTTCTGCAAGATTCAAGTTGTTACTTATTCCTTAGATCCATTCTTAGGAGTATCATTTTTCCTTAGATGGAATGTCATTTAAAGGTTGACATTTCTCCTAGAGTTCCTTTCAAGTAAGTCAGAGAAGAAATCGTTTCTGCAGTTAGTGGTGATGGGCCAGTCAGACTAATATAGAGTTATTAGTTTTGACCCTTATAAATCGTATTATAACGTAATTGACTCAGTGTCAAGTACCAGTTGGAGAAGTTCTAAACTAACGTTATGGTTCATCAACAGATGATGAACACCCGACCCACCAACCGAGCAGCTAACGAAAGTCCTAGCAACGATTCTCGAATTAGGCTGAGAAGTGCTACTCCACCAAGGGAAGACGCGGGTTCTGGATCACGTAGTAGTGACCCGACCCTGCGACAGGATGTTTATCAGGGACAAGCGGACCCCCAAGCTGCAAGGGGATTTCCACCTCCTGCCCCGATTGTGCTAAATGCGATGATCATTGGACAGATAGGGGCGGCTAGTGGTCGAAGTATTAACGGCCCATATGGTACCGCAAGCCCAAGCGGCCCCCATACCTCAAGTCGCAGCTAGTGTGGAGGCACAGATTAAGACAAGGAGCGGGCAACAGAATCGCAAGGCTTGCTTGTTCAAATGGCCAACGTTGCCCACCAAGTTCAAGAAGTCTGGTCGTACTAGGACCAAGGCAACTCCGTCTGATTCCGCCAAGGACTCAGGCAGGAATAGCAGCGGGATTCTATGCCACAACTGTCGTGGGGTTAGGCATAAAAGTTTTAGCTGCCAGAAGAAAAAGAGGGTATGTTACAGTTGTGGGAGGGAAGGCCATGTGAAGGCATATTTTAAGAAGAAGGACCTTAGGCCAACACAAGGATATCAGTCCTCAAAAGTTGGCAGTGGACAGAACCCACGTGCAGAAGTATCTGTTCTGGGGCAGTCTGTTGCTCGTGAAAAAGGCAAGGCGCCTATGGAATTCTCGGGTCAAGAGCAGCGACTCTTTGTGATACGTCACCCCGAGGGGAGAGAAACTTTGTACAAGTGGTAGTATTTTGTAAGACTTATTAGAATAAGGAGCGTTGACTTGTGTCGATAGTCTTCATAGTTTAGTAATCTGTCTATTCGACTTTCTATCAGTTGCTTTATATAATGTTTCGAATAATAAAGAAGTATTTCCTTGTTTCGGAAATTTCTAAATTCGTTACTATTGGAAATTGTTCGTTCATACGAGACTCCGTGAGTGCCAAAAACAGTTATGTCACGTGTGGATAAGGGCTGTCAGGACTCACACAGGAGGGGTAACGTATGGAACTGAGGTGTTCGTTCCCTACATGGTTAACACCAGGGGCGACTCCATTACTGAATTGCTAGATCCATCCTTAGGAATCTCTCTTTATTCTTGGGGTAATGTCGCATCAGTATGACATTAATTACTCCCTTCGTTGAGCGGACGAGCGTTATCTCGTGATTTGAGTTTTACCAAAAAAAATTTTGCGGTGTAGGAAACAAATGTATGTGGTTAATGATTTATGGGATTAAGAATTTTTTTTCTTCTCATATGGGTACCCTAAACATTTGTTCTGATCAAGCTCGTATGAGTGAACTGTATGAAGATCAGGATGCCTAGTCATGAGGTCATGCTGTAGGCATTGATGTGGATAGATGGTTAAGAAAGGAATGAATGTATAAGAGGGATAGTTCATAGGGAACTCGTTTCCTCTATTTTGACCTTGAGTAAGACTTTAGAATCCAGAGTTATGGTTATGAGATTTATATGTGGATACGACTAGTGTAGGACCTATGGTTACAACTTTTTGAAAAGCCGAGTGTACAAAGTCATAGGTATTATTTTGGAATATGTATTCGAAGTTTCGTTTTGAGGTTCTATAAGGAAATGGTATGATTAAGTCTTGGATGGATAATAGACTGTGTGAGGAGTATAAGGATCTTAAGTTGGAGATAAGTTATTTGAGCCAGTTAAACAAACCTTTGGGATGTGAGTCAGGAAAAGGGCGGCTGAGCCAAATCTAAGTGGACCAAATGATTGAGATTGATAGGTTGTACGATCAAGGAATAAGGAGTTATGATACTTGTAAGCTTGTAAGGTTTGATATTTGGATTTTATATGAATTTGTCAGTTAGAAGGCTTATGGTGCAATTCTTGGAGAAGACTAAGTTGTGAAGTTACTGTGTTAGAAGGAGGCCACTTAATTGGAAATATTAGAGTTTAAGGATGGATTATATTGATGATTCCGATAAATTAAAGGATTTAGTGGAGAGAATTGTCTATGTGCGCCTAAGGAGTAAGGTAGCAAGTGTTATCGTGTAAAGCTATTAAAGGATTCTGATAGAAGTAACTGATACGGTTGGTAATGAATCAATTACCAGGATGATACCTTAAGGAAATAGGAGTAATATCTCAAGGGACTTTGGTTATGGAAGTTGTAAGTAAGTATGTTCATTGTGGACCAGAGGATTAGACTTTCGGAAAGGCTAAAGGTGTGAAGTCATATGTATCGTCTTGGAAGATTTATCTAAGGTTGGTTATGAGGCTTTCTTAAGAGAAAACGACATAAGGATTGGATGGAAAGTGACTGATGTCTGTTAAGGCGATTTGATGTCACGTTTTGGGGGGAAATCAAGTGATTGGTCACAATTGTGCTAATGGATTTATCACGGCATTGTTTTGAGGAAACTACAGGTTTTGAGTTGGAAGAGAGCTTTTGGGCCAAACTTATTTGGGCCAAGGAACTGAATCAGTGAATTGTACCTTCTAGGGATATGGAGTTATGATATCTGGAGATTTACAAGGTCTGATATATGAATTGTTAGAGAGTTTGACGTCTATAAGGCAGTCGATATAGCACTTTTTGGGAATTAAGTTGTGATAGATTGTTTTGGGAGAAAGCCCACTTGAAATTGAAAGGTTATGGTGTAAGGCCTAGTTATTCGGAGGATTACGATGACCAAAATGATGTAGCATGGGGAATTGTCGTATGTGCATTTAAGGAGTAAAGTAACATTTGTTACTCGTATATAGCCATTGAAGGATTTAGGATGTGAAGTGATGGATTTTGATGGCAAGGTATCGTTCATCCATATGGTAATTTGAGTAAATAGAGTTGAGGAACCTTAAAGGTGTAAGTTAGAGATTGAATAAGGAATACGTTAGAGTAATCTTGGATAAATGGTAAATATCCGTAAAGCAAAATGGTGCTTGATTTGGGATAATAAATCGTATAAGGACAACTGATTTCTTAAGGATTTTTGGGTGAATAGCAAACTCGACCGGTAAAAGTTGTTTCGGTTTTGAAGGTCAATAGTGTGGCATAAAGTAAGTAGGTAGATGATACCAAGTGGACTTGAGGAAAAGGTGATCGTATGAAACGTTTGTGTAAGACGAGAGTATAATCCTATGGAGAGGATTAGTAAATCATGTTGAGGTAATCGGACATAGGTTGTGATGTGAGTAATTGTGGGACCACAGGAGTGAAGATTTTGAGTTAAAGATATGGCACGAGGGCCAAATGCGAGTAAGGTAACCAATGTAATAGCTGAGTCGTGAATATGAGGAGTAAGGTCTATATGACAAGAGAGGTACTAAGTTGAGGTATAGTGGAATTCTATGTTGTACTTTGAGGATCTGATCATCGAAGGAAGTTAGTAGAAAGATGTTGTATTCTCCTATTTAAGGACATCAAGGTCTTTAGGAAGAATAGGTCATAACAATGAGGTTGTATTGGAGATTGTATTGGATACTCTGAGCGAGACAATGGTAATCTTGTGAATGATCACATCTGTTCTAGCAAGAGTAAGGAATGTAGGCAGTATGTAGTAAGTGGAATCATGATAGAGTAAGTAGTTCGATTTTTGGTGGTACAGGTTTCGGAAACCAAATTTATTCAAGGATGTCGACTTAAGAAAGATAAGGTATATACTTTAGGAGAAGTTTAGAGAAAGGTGAAAGAGAAATATGTGTAATCTCATACTTAAGGTATAGCGAGACTAGTGCGATGATTTTAGGAGACAATTATCTTAAGATAATTATGACCTTGAGGATGGTCACGAGTTAGTACAAGAATAGTACGTGGAAGTAGGCTATGCGAGATAGTAGTATGGTTGATGAAACATATCGTTTTCCTAGGAAGCACGTACAAGAATGAGATGATTAAGGATATTGAATTCAGATGGTAAGATTATGGTGGAACCGGTCCCTTTAGTTTAGCAGTGCTAGTTTCGGGGTCAAAAACTCTATTAAGAGGGTAGTATTGTGATAACCCTTATATTTCATAGGGGTAATGTGTTGGAATGCATGTCTAGTGAAAGCAAGTGTTAGAATTCTTTTGAGGATGAAGGGTCTTAATTATGGTTAACCTGACATTAACTGTAATTCGAACCAACTTATGGATCTTAACCTAGAAATGCCTGAACCAATTTACAAAGTGTGAAACGGGTCAGACATGGTTAAACTTATTCGACTGGATAGCTTAGATAGAGGTCGCTTCTCTGAGCTGCTATCGGCCAAGTTTCGGGGTTGAAACTTTTCGTAAGGGGATATTGATGTAATACCCCTCATTTTGTTAGCCAGGGTAATTGGGTAATTTCCCAAACCCTCGTCAATTATTCGAGACGCATTTGGCGAAGTTCGGAATTTCTGTAGCGAGTTGGATATTTGTAAAATTCCCTGAGTGATTTAAAATACATTCGACGTATTTTTCGGGGCTTAGAATATTTGCTCGGGTACAAATATATTTAACCCAGGGTTGAAAACCCGCGCCAAACCTTTCCTCGGGCAAGAAGACACGGAAAAGGACCTTCCGCGACCGCGGCGTGTCCACCACGACCGCGGAATAATAGCTCTCAGAAGAGCTGGGAGAGGGAATTTACCGCGACCGCGGCGTGTCCACCGCGACCGCGGCGTGTCCACCGCGACCGCGGTAAATGCCCCAGCGTCTTCCTTCTTCCGCGTGGCGTCCATGCAATGGTGTATGGGGGGTGCCCCGGATCCTTCTTTCCCTATATAAGGGGGAGAGGTGAGCCTCCATTTTTGCACTCCATCCCGATCGCTCTCTCCCCAGGTGCTTGTCGCCGGAGATCGAGTTTTCGCCGGAAAGTTTGAAGTTGTTGTCGGAGCTCCCATTGAAGGTGGTGGTGCTCATAGGGTGGTGCCTTCGAGATGCAAGGAAGGTTGGAGTCGAAGCCCTCGCGAATCGAGCCCTTCCAAGTCATCGCCGGTAAGTTTTCTTCGGTTTTCTTCCATTTCGAGTCGCCGGAGTTCATGTCCGCGATCGCGGACATGAACTACCGCAATCGCGGTAGTGCCATAGGCGACCGCGTTCACGGTAGTTGTCACAGTGTCTCACGGACACTCGTTCTCGACGACCGCGACCACGGCAGAGCCACCGCGATCGCGGATTGCCTGGGCAGTCCGCAATCGTGGTTTTAACATTGCCGGTCTCGGTCGGGACTTCCATTCTTTCGATTTCGTTCTTCATTCTTTAGATTCGTATAGTTTATTATCGAATCTAACTTAGGGTCTCGTTATGGGTCGTTCCATAGGAATCTGTAATCCGAGTTCCGTTCCCGTTCCGGACCCAGAAACCCGTCGTCGCTCTATCGTTCGTCTAGTCTAAGGCAAGTGGCGGTTTGCTCTTGCTTATCATTCCATATTTCTATTAATTATCAATTGTTTAATTGTTAATTATATTGGGATGAATATTGTTTTCATTTGGGAACAGATTTGATAAATGATATGATTAAAATACAGATATTATAATAGGTTGTATATATTGATAGAAACAACGCTATTATATCTGTTATTGCCATGATGGAATTGATGTGGATTATGATGTGGTTTTAACTGTTTAGTTAGAACGAGTATTCGTAGGAACGCTATGTACCTTGCGAGGTCTAGTTGTTTCTTTATAACTGGTGCTAGGAGGATTATTTCCCTAGTACTCTCTTTGGTCATGACCATACCCTTACTCAGGGTTTGTGCACACAACTGGTGTCGATTCTCGGGATATATTCCCTTCAATATCTTTCGCGATGAGATGATATATTAAAAGCTTATAACGTAAATGTACGCGTTGTCACTAAGATAAGATAAGTGCCGCTATGCACATAATTAATGAACCTTTGGGCGAGAAGTACAACTTGGAAACTCGCTCGGACTTCGGCTAAAGTAAGTCCTCCTTCCAAATCTGAATTCGTATTACGCGGTGAGGTTGGTCGTGCACCCAAATGGGCAAGTCTTTTCAACTTGTGTGAAACTATAATGTTCCCGAACACTTGTCATACTTTCCGATAAGACTCAATCTCTTGGAGTCTTCTCTTCATATGTTTCCATTAGACTCGATCTTTAGGAGTCTTCTCTTGATCATTCTGTTGTGTATCTTTCCGTCGAAGTATTGAGGTTTACTATCGTCATCGGCTTTCATTCGAGAAGCGATTGGTCTAACCTAATACGACAATTTATTTAAATCATTCCGTGAAAGTTCCGGGTTATATATCGTTCCTTCGGTTGTTATTCGAGGGACAATGATAGTAAACGGTTACGATCACTAGAACCATTCTGTTTTCACCCTTGCATAGTCTTTCATTAGACTAACCAACCGGGTTTTATTCCTTGCATGGTTGACTGGTGTCATCCGTCCTATACGACACATCAGTGGTTGGTCCTAGAAGTCCGAAGTAACCGTTGAAGAAGAGACTTGCAGTTGCAGATTTCGGTGCCGGTATTTCAAAGTCGTTAAGTATTACTTTAAATGTATTTTTATAACCTAGTCATGTATTAGGTTTATTCTTGAAGTCTTCCGCTGTGTAATTTAAAGTCTTCCGCTGTAATTTCACTCTGTTGTAAAAACACTGCTCTCGTTTGATGAGAGATCTTTTAATATAAAAGTATTGAGTTTCATATGCAAATGTCTTCCGTTGTTTAACCTTCCGTTATTTAATTGTGTTTATTTAAGATTAATTGTTCCGATTAAAGCATTGGGTGACATCGGACAGCAACGTCTGAGGTCACTGGCGTGTGGCATTTTCGACAATAAGTTGGGGGTGTTATACACACATTGACGCGATGGCCGACGCGACCACAGGTCACGAAATGCTCACATTTATGGATGCGTTCAGCGGATACAATCAAATCTTAATGGACCCAGGCGACCAAGAAAAAATAGCTTTCATAACCATTCAAGGTACATATTGCTACAAAGTTATGCCTTTCGGACTAAAAAATGCAGGGGCCACATACCAAAGGATCGTAAACAAGATGTTCAAAGACCAAATCGGAGACACCATGGAAGTCTACATTGACGACATGTTGGTTAAGTCAAAAGCAATAAAGGACCACATCAAGCATCTGAAAGAAGCATTCAAAGTGTTGAAAAGGTATAACATGAAATTAAATCCCACTAAATGTTCTTTTAGAGTATCTTCAGGGAAATTCTTGGGATACATGGTGATGCAAAGGGGAATAGAAGCCAACCCAGACCAAATTAAACTAATCGTCAACTTAAGGTCCCCCCGATGCGTCAAAGACGTTCCAAAACTGACAAGAAAGATAGCGGTCCTAAACAAATTCATATCAAAGTCCTCAGACAAATGCAAACTCTTTTATGAAGCCTTAAAGAAGAACAAGTCGTTCGAATGGACAGCCGCATACGAATAAGCCTTCCAGGACCTAAAAGCATATTTGGCAAGTCCACTCCTACTGGCCAAACCAAAAGACGACGGACCACTACCATTATACCTGACAGTATCGGAGTCGACAATAAGTGCGGTCTTGACAAGAAAAGAAGACGGAAAATAGTCACCAGTCTATTATGTAAGTCGCTCTCTGCTCCCAGCCGAAACAAGGTACACATCTCTTGAAAAACTAGTCCTAGCTCTGGTAATGGCTTCAAACAAACTCAGACCCTACATCGAATCACATGTTATTATTGTGAGGACTAACCATCTTATGAAAGTCATCATGAGGAAACCAGAATTTACAGGACGAATGGAAAAATGGGCGATACACTTGAGTGGCTTCGACATCGAATATGAGCCAAGGACAATAATCAAATCTCAAGCTTTGGCAAACTTTGTGGCCGATTTCAGTCCAACACTGTAACAGGAAGCCGCGCAGATGTCGACTGAAGAAGACATAGACACATGGCAACTCCATACAGATGGAGCGTCAAACATAGGAGGAGTCGGGCTAGGAGTCGTACTGAAATCACCACAAGGGGACCATATAGCCCAAGCTGTGAGGTGTGAGTGGGACGCGACCAACAATGAAGTAGAGTACGAAGCACTCATATTCAGACTAACACTCGCACAAGACCTCACAATCCAGAACATCGAAGTGGTATGCGACTCCCTCCTAATCTTCAACCAAGTAAAAGGGTCGTATGCCGCCAAAGATGACATGATGATGACCTACCTAGACGTTGTCAAAAAATTGACAAAAAAATCTAGAATTTTACTATCAGGCAAGTCCCACGTGACCTCAACACTCAAGCCGACGCCCTAGCAAACCTCGAGTCCGCTCTACACCCCGACGACTTCCGCAACATCCCACTGGCATACGTCACATTCCATCGGTCCCCAAGACTCTCAAAGCAACCAGCTCTGACAGCACCCAAGCAGCAGACGAGTTGTCCCTAGAGGAAGTCGTCTCAGCAGAAGTAGGCAACAACACCGAAGACGACCTCATAGACAACCAAGACGACTGGACTATACCCTATGTCAAATGGTTGAAAGACGACATACTCCCAACAGACAAAGGGGAAGCCAAAAAACTTAAGGTACAAGCAACAACCTTTGAATTAAAAGATAATATTATGTTCAAACGATCTGTCATAGGATTATATCTACGCTTCCTAAGAACAACCGAAGTCAGGCGCATCCTACAATCCCTACACGACGGAGAATGCGGGAACCATGTTGGAGGACGCAGCCTATCAGGTAAAACCCTCAGGACGGGATACTACTGGCCAACGATGAATAGAGACGCGATATACTACGTCAAGAAATGCGACGCCTGTCAACGACACACACCTATCTCCCATCAACCATCAGAAATGCTACACCCGACGTTAGCACCCTGGCCATTCATGCGATGGGGAATGGACGTTGTAGGGAAATTACCACCAGTATCAAGACAACACGTCTTCTTCTTAGCCATGAGTAACTATTTTTCTAAATGGATTGAAGCTGAAGCATATCGAGAGGTAAAAGAAAAACACTTCATTTCATTTATAAAGCGTAACATTCTATGCAGATTTGGTGTCCCCTCAAAAATCGTATGCGACAACGGCTCCCAATTCATCAATAGCAAGACGCGATCCTTTTGCAAGCAATGGAACATCACCTTGATCACATCCACACCTCGGTGCCCGCAGTCTAACGGCCAAGCTGAGTCCATTAATAAGATCATCATAAACAATCTCAAAAAATGTCTCACAGAGGCAAAAGGAAAATGGGCAGATGCGACCGGACAATCCCCTTTTTCACTAGTCTATGGGAGTGAAGCGGTCATACTTGCTGAGCTCCTCGTCCCGATGGCAAGATATGGGTTACAAACCCCGGAGTAGAACGACGTCGAGTTTTCTCACAACCTCGACACCGCAGACATGATCAGAGAAAAAGCTAGGATCTGGATGGTCAAATACCAACAACAAGTCGCCAGAAGTTACAATAAGAATATTTGTGTCAAGGTCTTCAAAGTAGGAGATTGGGTCTTAAAGAAGGTTTTCCAAAATAACCGAGATCCAGCAGACGAAAAGCTAGCACCTCATTCGGAAGGACCATATCTCATTAAAGAGATTATCGGTCAAGGAGCATACCGACTCGAGACGAAGGATGGAAAACTACTCCCACGAAACTGGAACGCGACTCACCTGAAGTTGTATCACTTTTAAACTTTCTGCCTTGAATTTTCTTTGTGTCCAGTCGATTATATTTATCTACATCCTTTTACTGACTTAAGCATCGGAGGGCCATTGAGCTCACACCCAACGATCGCCCTTTGACCTTTTTATGTGTTTCAAGTCATCTTAAGCAGAGAAACAAGAGGCCTCGAACACAAAAATCACAATTGCATAAATAAAAACTCTTACACATCAAAGCGCTTACATTACACGATCGATCGGTACACAGGGAATAGAGACACAAAAACGATGTACATTTTCTACGAGATCTATCCTAAAAAAGGTATACGACTCGTCCAGACATTACTCTTCCATGAAATTACACGACATGTCATACTTACACAAACAAAACTACAATCATAGGTCAACATGACCAGCACCACTTGGCTCGACCGCAACGTGATCGACGAGGTCCGCCTACAAAACAAAGCAAAAACACAACAAAGGCATGTAAGAAACGCAAACATCCATAAATATGTGACCCGCGATGATAGACGGGTCGCCAAACCATTGTCCATCCCATCCTCACGATGGGGCATAGTATTCACCGGGAGAAGAGGTCAAACAGTCTACACGCCAAATACACAGACACAAAAGTTAGACAAACATCATTCAGAGACAATAACTTTAAGACTCGCCAGATTTTTCGACAGCATCCCCAGGAGCGAAAGTTAGATCCTTTGGCGAAAGGGAAGCAACCGGTACGTCTTCAGCACTTCTCTTACCAGTCTCGAGACCACCATCATCTTTATGTCCCTCCTCTTCCCCCAAGCCGGTGATCTTGAAAAGTTTAGTACTAGGGTTCCCATTAGAGAAGAGAAGCTCCATACTAGCCTTCTCATCATCCAAGTTCCAAGATGTGTGATCACCAACAACATACTCCTCAATCATCTCAACGTGAGATTTGATGCAGTAGTAAGCACTAACATCACTAGCCATATGATCATCCTTCATCCGGATTTCCTCGACATTGCCTTCCAATTCCGCAACACGAGTTTGGGCCTCCTTCAACTTCCTATCCACTTGATCCAGCTTGCTCTCGGCCGACTTCACACGGCCATTGGCAGTGGCAAATTGAGTCTCGGCTTGAGCAATGCGCTTGTCGGCTCTGTCACTCAATTCCTGAACCGTCGAGAAGGCCACCAGGGAGTATTGAAACGACTGGAAACAATAAAAAGAAAATTAGACAGCAGAACACAATGCGGAAAAAAGAAAATTGCGAAGAAACCCAACAAAGCTTACCTTCTAGGCCAAAACACCTACTCCGTCGATACAATCAATCGGGTGCAAGTCGCCTATGACTTTTTTGGCGACCGGGTCCTGGATGTGAAGAAGATCATTCAAAGATTTGTCCTTAAGATCGTCCAGTGGCGGCTCAGCAGCCATAACGACTTTCCTTTTCGACCCGAAAGCCTTAGAGGAAGAGGAATCCAGGGAGATGATCTTGGCTGAAGTAGATGCCTTAGCAGCCAAAATCTTATGCTCTAAGAGACTTTTCCCCGACAAACGAGCACTTGACCTTTCGCCTCGAGACACTGTTAGGTAAGCACAACAGAGTAAGCATACGAACAATCCAAGAACCACCCATATGCATACCTGTAGGAACGAACATGTGCCTTTGGTAACAGAAGTAGACGACGTCACCATGCTAATAGAGCTGGAGGTTAGAAAGTTGATGTTTTTGAACGATCTCTCTACTTCTGAAAGAGAAAGCAAGACTTGAGTTACCGTTGTGAAGTCATAATCCTCCTTTCTTTCGGATTAGGCACTGAAAAGAAACACATGTGATCAATAGTTAAAGAGACGTCCAATGAAAACCTGAAAGGATAAATACAACACCTGATGTCCTTCAATCATCCCGCAAGAAGGAACAGTCGAAACCCCTCTCAAGTGACTTCTTCTCCACAAAGAAGAACCGTGACCTCCACCCACGGTCGTTAACATGGAGATTCAAGGCAATCAACTTTCTACCTTGCCTAAGGCGTAATTGGAACCTAGAAGACCCTCGACTACTCAAATAATAAGAATACCAAAGAGCATCAAAATTGAAGTCAATTTTAACACCAGAAACCAGGAGATCAACTACCCTCAGGAGACACCATGCATGAGGCATGACTTGACTCGGAGCAAGATGCAAGACAACCAAAAAGTTTCGAACCAAGTTTGAAAAGGGAAAGGTATGGCCAATTTTGAAGGGATATTCAAAGAAGCAAATCCACCCATCTCGGCGCCAATCGGCGCGCTCATGAGAATGAGGGAGACGAGTGATTGTTCTAGCGAACTGACCTACCTCCAAGATCGTGTCTAACTCCGATTGAGTTACGGTTTCGGCCAAGGAATCCTTTTGGCTAAAAAGTTTTAAGGGGGTAAAAACAATGTCCTCCTCGTCGGGGCCAGAAGATGAAACTCTAATCTTCTTGGACCGTGAAAACTCCATTGAAGAATTCACTGCCAGAAAAATGGTAAGAAATTTGAAAGTTTTACCTTTGAAAGATGACACCTTTTGCTGAAAAGGGGATGGTGAAAGAAGAAAGAGGTGACGGCATATTTAAGAAGGAGAAACTGCCAAGCCTTCGATCAATTCTATGGTCCAATGAGGAAACACCACGTCATCGATTCCCTGTGAGATAATCGGCAGAGGATGATTACGCTGGGAAAAGGAATTGAGAAAATCCAACTGTCCTGTCAACCATCTCCTCCGGCCTAGTCGAATTTAGGGCAATTATTGGGCCCCGTTTTTAGATGACCCATTGGACCGGCCCAGTGATTGGAAGTTGGTTTTCTTCTAGAAGACTGCACGAGCGGAGGTGAACGTTGGCGCCAGATGAACGTTGGAGAAGATCTCGGCTTAAGCAACACACGTAACGAAGGCTCCGAAAATCTCGGACGAGTCAGTTGAACCGATTCGAACATGTGATTAGTATAAGTACGGGATGAATTATGATGTAAAACACACTTACTCATTAGCTCTCACTTAATACAAGTTGTAAACCACCATTGTTCTACTTATTGAAAATCGTTCTCAGTCAAAGTCCATTATATTTAAGACGATCGACTAGTCAATCTTTGTGTCCGATTGTCCTTTCAATCCAAGGAGATAAGCTTACTTTGTATATGGTCGATCTTACTTATTTCATTGTTACGTTGATTTGGATTATCTAGATAAGTTTAATATTGATTATTGTCTAGTTGCCTTCTTTGAAGCGATTTAGGTTAGTTTGATCTTTTCGCCCCAAAACAATTGCCATGTTTTTAAAAATGAGATTTGCTACAAAAATATTGAGAATATGATTTATGTTATTTTAATAACAAATCAATATTAAATAAAATGGAAATTGTTACATTTAACAATAAAAAACCTCACTAATACCGTACATTAAATTGAGAAGTTTGGTTGGTTAAAATCAAATTTGATAGCCAGATATATTGATTTAAGATTTAGATGTTTGGTTGGTTAACATCAAATTTTGTTAATATCCATAATTTGACACATGAGTAATGTGGGTTCGAAATCGTTTTAGTGGTTTGAAAACAAATTGCTTTAATATTGATATATAGATTTTGTGGATTATTCAGAATAATAACAAATTGAATAAAAATCAAATAATATGTCTCAACAACTTTTTTCCTAAAAACACTCCCGTGACTCTAAATGTGAGAGCTTTAATATATAGTAACTAGTGTAGAACCCGTACCTTGTACGGGTAATGTAATTTGATAAAATAAAATAAAAACATTTATGATTGAATTAAATTAATGTTATATCAAAATATTTTTTAGAAAAATATAATTCTCGCTGGATTATTGGAAATAATATGCTATGATATATATGAATTTATGTAGACTCATTTAGAGAATAGTTAATATAGATATATTATAATGATTATTAATCTAAAAATCTCGATAAAATTATTCCCGATTTACAAATTATTTATACATGGGATATATAATAGACGGTCTTTAAACAATTTAAACATATTTCAAACAAATAATTAATGCGTCGTTTAGACAAAAACTATTAGATTAGTAATTTTATCTTTTGAATAAGAAAGCCAAAAATATTCATAATATGTATAACACATGTTTGGATTATAGTAGAAAAAATTTTAAAGGAAAAAATTGACAAAATCTTGAACATGATTCTCTTTATGTTGAATATTAAGTATTATAACAAAATCTTTATTTTTATGTTTTTTTAGTTTGATATTTGAACAATTCATAATCAAATTTTCAAATCTTAACTACTATATTATACCTTGAAATTAAGTTTTTGGTTAAACATGGATAAAAATCAGGTGAAAATAAGGTGAGGTGAAGATTTTAAATTTATAAAAATTAAAATTATATATGTATAGTTAATAAATAACGCCAGTGTAAATCTTTAAAAAAATAAATTATATTAAAATAAAATTTATGTTTTTCAAGATAATATATATAGGTAAACAATGGGGATCCAAAATTATTGTTACACCCTCAACAATACTTGTAAAAATCACAATATAAAACAATTATTTCTTAATATTTATGAAAATAATAATATACTAAAAATTAGTTACGAAACCAATATTTATCATAGCAAGCTATGATAAATATTTCATGATTTTAAGGGGATATGAGACCCAACGAACGGAAAAACAACAAAATAATTTTGATATTTCATGAATGGCTTAAAAATGAGATGCAAATTTCAATGACTTACGTTCGATGAATGAAGATGAAAAAAATTACTTTCTCTTGTAAAATAGTCATCACTCTTACGTTTCTTAAATAATAGGATTGTTTCACATGATTTTAAGATAATGGTTATAAAATATATTATAACACAAATAAAATTAATAACAAAAAAATTAAAACTTTAAAGAACTTAATAAAGCAAAAAAAATGATGGTTAACAACTTAGGTACAAAATGAAAGAAATTACATATCTCGAATGGGCATGGGCGTAGTATTAAGAGACGAAGACACAAAATTTATAGCCTCGTGCAAATTATTCATGATTCCTTTTTAAATAATTAAGAGGGAGTGTAATTTAGAAATTTGTTATTCAGTTTATTAAGGATATTCAAAATTTAAAAAGGATTTGGTCTAATGATATCTTTGATATTTGAACTTTTAAAAAAATGAAATAATTCAAAAAATATATATAAAAAAATCATTACAAATCATCCAGATAAATCATATTTTTCTAGTGTTTTCTAATTACATAATAGACCCATCTAAAGTTGTAAAATTTTGATTTTAGTTTATATCCTTACTTCTAGAAAACGATCATTAAAAAGTTATTTGAATAATTGATTAATTAGTAGTGGTTGATTTATGTCGGTGTAAAGTTATCTCAAATTCAAAAACTTTTAAAATTTGTATACGTACTACATTTTAATTTACTTTTGATAATATGTATAATCATGTGAAATTGAAAGTTTGTTACGACAAAGATTTACCTGAATTTTTTAGTTAAACTTTTTGTTTGATTTAACAAAATATTCTTGGTAATTTATAATTTATATTTCACGGTTTGCTAGTGAATATTTTCTTGGTGATTAACAAACTCAATTTAATTTTTTAAAACTGAAAATTATATTTAGCAAAATGATAAGTAATAAGCCCAAAGAAACATTGTAAAATCGGAAAATGGAGACTATGTATTTTTTATAGAAAATTATAACCAAATAAAAATTGTTAAATGGGAAAATATACCAAATTTGTTAAAAATCTGATATGATATAATTGTTGTCAAGATGAGTTGTTAAAATTGAAAGGTTTAGAAGAAAATCTCAAGATTATATAAATTATATTTGTTAAGATACATTTTTTTGAAATTTCACTAAATTGTTAATAAAATATGAATGTGTAATAATATAATATAGTGGGTTGAATTATAAAAACACATGTAGTGTGAGTTGAAAATTGTATATATATTGTATGATTTGGCCCATAAATTATATATGCAAAGTCATAAAAATAATATTACTAATTACATAAACGAATATAAGATGTATTTTATATCTAAGTTTAGTAGGAAATCTATCATATATTATTTTGAAATATATTATAAGCTTATTGTATGTGTAATTTGTAGAAATCAAATTTTATAAAAAAGTTGTATATAGTTTTTATATATTTGAAGTTAGTTGTGATTAGATATTGTGAACGTATTTAATAAAATTGACCATGGGAATAGAGACGTGTACACTGATAAAATCCAACTTTGCTTTCTGCCGTAATGCATTGCCTAAATAATATTCTATATATAGATGCGTTTTAGGTTGTTAATAACGGTTGGCAGATTTGCTTCACAGATATCTATTCCATTTTATGTTAATATAAACATATAAATGGAGTATATATATTTATCAACCGCCAAGATTTGCTTAACAGATTTAGTTTAAATCGGCAAATTTTAAAACAACAATCAAACGGCCACTTGATTCTTGATTTTTTATTTTTTCAGAAATCAAGAAAGAAGTCCTAGATATTGGTTTATAAAAATCAGCCACCAACTCAACAAATCAATTTATTAACAAATCAACAAATATATTTTAAATATACAAATGAGTTTATCAACAAATCAGGAACCAAATACACGGAAGAAATAACTAAATCAGTTTGTCAAATATATTTTAAATCAGCAAATCTATATATATCGCAGAAAATCAACAACCAAATCAGAATTCAGTAAAATTGACAACCAAAAATATCGCAGAAATCAGCAACCAAAAAATTCGTATTAATATAGATGTACTTGGATGAGTATACAGATATTTTTCATGCATATGTATTTAATACAAATAAATAAAATATCTAAAATCAAATCTTATCTGTTTGGAATATACAATATGGCGCCAAAATTTTCCATATGGTTGAGAGATTGCAGGGTGTATGGCTGTAGGTGCTTGATGAGAAGATGTGTACTCTTTGAATGTTGGCCATTGGATGATGGAGTATCTTAACTTAGTAGATTCCAAATTGAGTAAAACCGATATTAAAATTTCCTTCAGAGATGAAAGAAGATTTGGGAGGTGGAGATTAGGTTGGAGACAAAACTGATTTTGGAGGTGGAAGGGGAAAGTGGTTACGGGCCATATCACTTGGCGGTGGATACCAGACATTGGTTTGGAGGTGGATACGGGCCATATGGCCCATATCATATATATCATATATTAAAGTTGTATATATCATCATATAGATCTAAAATATTTTGATTTAATAAAGTTTGGCTGGGAGGTAAAATTTGATATGATAAAAGATAAGAATATTAGTTATATATATAAGTTTAGTAGTTATATAAGTTTATATGGTGGTCCAATTACAAATATATAATCCACCATATTATTGTTTGTATTTTTTATATATTTTTTTAACACATTCATGTATATAAATATTGACTAAAGTTGTATATATATGATGTATAGATTTAAAATTAGTTATGTGTAGATATAAATATAAGTTTATTGGTTATATAAGATTATACAGTGGTCAAAATTCAAATATATAAGCTTTTATATATTAGTTATATAAATATAAGGTTATTATTTTCATTTTTTTATAAAAAAATGATCACCTTCCTATATACAAACATTCAATAAAGTTGTATATGTATATATGATTTATAAATTTAAAGTTAGTTATGGTGATATATTGTGATTTAAATTAAATAAAATTGTTAATATTAAAAAAAGTGAATTAACCACATAATAACACGTAGGATCTGCGGGGCCGGAATCAATATGGTGGCTCTAAATTAATTTTCTTTAATATATATATATATATAGATTAGTACAAGACCCGTGCCATGCACAAAATATTTTGAATTGAAGGCATGTTATATATTTAAATTTTATTTAACTTATACTTTTACTAAAATATATAATATTAACATAAAATATTCAACTTATTTAAATTTTGATATTAAAAATTATTAGTCACAATATTAGTAAAGCATAAATTATGTGTACCGTAGCAAAAAAGGTGGTATATTAAGGTTGTATATTTAATATATATCATACTGATATACATTATCTTAAAATTATAGAATATCAATCGTATCAGTTGAAAAATGAAAAAATAAAGGTATAAATAATTTAATAACTAATTATATTTATTATTGTACTAAATAAATTATATTATACTTTTTAAACTATGGTAAGACTTACAGTTTATATTTTTCTCAATTATTAATGTATTTATATTTAAAGAAATTTTTTATAAATTGACATGTATGTAAAAAATGGGCATAGGATCATTTTGGTGGTTTGGGGTTGAGATTACAATCAAAATTAAATTCACATGTCAAATCATGGATGTTGAAGATATTTGGCAAAAACCATGTGGAATCCAAAATCTCAAATTAGTTAACAAATTTATGAGTTATAGTATTTATTGATACATATCTATTCGTACCAAATAGTTTTAATAATATCTATTTAGTATGTTAAAACTTATTAACCATAGGTGGGAACATGGTATGTGAACTCAACAAAGTGTTCTTTTCGGTTCGTCTTTTGATATATAAATGTCAGTAGTATTTTTTTTCTTTTCACTTTGTGATTACTAATTATTGGTTATTCGATATTTCATGTCTATTTGGATATCGAATCACCCTTCTTGTATAATAAAAGTGCCATCGATGTACATTAATTTAAAATATATAAATAATATCAGTTGTTGTTAGTTTTTTGTGTGAAATTTTTAGTTATTAATTTGGTTGAATGATCAATATGCATATCAACATCAATGTTTCGGGGTTTATCAATTATTGATGAGTATGCCCAGGAATATGAAGGATGAAAAGAACCACCATGTCAATACATTAAATTCATCACAATCCTATATCATATTATGTGGATAGATTATGCTAGATTTCTAATGAAGGTCAATGCATCAGGGTACGTAAAGCTTGTTTGAATTAACTTAAATGAAAATATGAAGGAGTCCAAAAATGCTAAAATAAAAATTTAACTACACACAATTCTCATGAAATGCAAATTATAAATAGTTAAAAAAAACGAATTCTAGAAGAAGTTGAAATTCAAATACCCTATTTTTTTTTTAAAGGAGCAAAACAATTAAAAAGAACACCATTAAAATTGTTTAGAATTTTGTAATATATATTTTATTATATAGTTTATTAACATTTAAATAAATATATAAAATGATATTAAGTTGATCTTTATAAATAAAAAAATTTCATTTGCGATCTTTTTTTTCTAAATTATTGATGTGTTTAGTTATAAAAAGGGGAAATTTTAAATTTGAAGCTTTTGGGTAAAAATGGATTCAAAAAGCTGTTAAGAATATTATTTTTCAAAAAATTAAAAACTATGCATATTTATAAGAAATGAGCCCAACATTTAAATTCCTAAATTTATTATTTAAATTGTTTTTATGTTTATTATATAGAAAATTATAGTTGAACAAAAATGAAATGTTGCTTGAACTATAGTAAACAGATAAGTAGTATATAATATAAACATAGTTCGTAGATTCACAGATACATTAACTTAATTATAAATAATTAGTGTAAATGCCATGTATAAGAACGAAAATAAAATAAATGAAAACTTGTTGAAAATAAGGGGTTGTTAAGATATAGAATTACGAAAATGTGTTTTTTTTGTTGAAATTATATTTTAAAAAAGCAGAAAATTTTAAAATATTATATATTTTTTATTAAGATATTTCGCTTTAAAGTTTGGTATGATTTTGTATTTCTATTTTACTAAAATTATTGATGTATTTACAAAATAAATTAAAATATATTAATGTGGGGTCGAATTTTTTTTAAAGGCTTGAAGAGGGTCAACTTTAATATATATATATAGAGTTATAGAATAAATATAAAAATAATAATAAATAGAAAAATAAAAAATTTAAACCTCAACAACCTGAGCCTAACTCTCTAGAGGGTGAAATGAATTGTTAATCAATCCTAAAATCATATTCAACCTATTAAAATATAACGATTAAATATTTGATTATATACAGCCATAGGAATAGATGATATCACGTACATGGGTAACCAAATTAGGATATCGCTAAAAAACAAAGTAACAAAATATACATGCACTAATTCAAATTTTTTAATATAATCATTACTATACATGAATTCGAGTAGATCATATTACGTGTAAAATAAAAATTTGATATTCATATTACGTGTAAAATAAAAATTTGGTATTCATAATTGATCTGTTGAGATTTGTTAGATTTAACAAAATTTTATGGGTAACTTATAATTAAATCTTATAGGTTTAACAAATTGTACAAAATCATATGTCGTTGAAGATATGTTAGTAATCATATTAAAATTTATATAAATTTGTACAAAATAAAATAAATCAAAAGTGAGAATTAACCACAAAATGAAACGTTTGATATGTGGGCCCATAAGTAATTAGGTGGCTAAAAATATTAAGAATACCATTCCGCATATTAATCCATTTTTTTAAAAAGTAGTAATTAAGATTCTTTAGGTTGTTCGGTTTTTCTAGTGTAACAAACTTAAATATGAAATTTATCTTCAAAATATTCCCTAATAGAGAATTGATAAACCCTTAGCAAATAAGATTAAACTAATGACTAATCAAATAATTATCAAAAAAAGAGTTCTTAGAGTGTGCCCATGACACACACTAGAAAAAACCTAGGTTGTTAAGCAGAATTGCTATATAAATTTTAAAAACTAAATATATAGAGGCCTAGATTGTGCAATATCATATCTCAAAAAAAATTTAGGATAAGAAACATTTTTGTACGTCAATCTGATTTCCAAGAGTAGTACGATTCTTTAGATTGTTAAGCACAATCAGAGTGTAGATTTTGAAAAAAAAAAATAGAGATTTTTGTGCAGATATAGATGAATCTGATTATCATATCTTCATACTATCATTTTTCTAAAAATAAGAGGTCGTTAAAATTTGATCATATATAAATTTTCTATGATTCAATCGTCTATTAAATTCAATTTAAGTCGTTGTACGGAATTTGAATGAATCCAAAGTGAAACACATTTCATACTATCATTTTTTTTTCGTTTTCGTCCCCTAATCATTCTGGAATAGCCTATATAGAAGGTTCACAAATAAGCACTAAATGTTCATTTATTTGTACATTCACGTTCACAAATAAGCACTGAATGTTCAAAGACATGTATTGGAACATGATCATGTTATATGTGAACTTTTACGGCACATAAAATGAACATGTAGTACTTATATGTGAACGTCAATAATTGTCTATTCCAGAACGATCAGAAACAATAAATAAATAAAAATTGTTGACCGAAAAAAAAAAGTTCGCTGTATTTACGGTTATGCCACCGCATCACTATTCACTCTTTCCCCCTTTTTTTTTAACTGTATCGTCCCTTGAATATTACCCCCTAGATAATGAACATTACCGCCCAGATAATGAACATGTGGTGTCAATTTATGAACGCGAACGACGCGACTGTTTCGCACTTCGCACGGTAAGCATATTTCGCACCCGAAACGGACTCTACGTGTATATAAAGTGTATATGTTAAGATTCATATATCAGTTTAGTTGGGGTCCATAATAAAATTTGTTAAGACTTCAAAATTAGTTAAATCAAATATTAAAGTATCACGTTTAACTTTTGAAATTTAAAATTATAATGTAAAAATAATTGAAAATAACCACAAAATGACACATAATTTGTTAGTCCGGAAACGTTCTAATGGCTCGAAAAGGAAGAAGTTTAATATATATATATATATAGACTTTGGTTCTGGTGAAACAGGGATTTAGGGTGAAACGATAGTACAAATTACAGCCCTTAGATTAGAAGTAAATTCAGGGTCATGATTAATTTTTAAAAGGTGCTTTTTGGTAGTGTGGTAGGCACCACACGTAATTGGATTTTGTTCACATCATTTTAGGGATTTTCTATCCCTAAAAGATTTTGAATATTCACCTTCATTTTTATTCCTGGTTCTCTTTTTCATTCTTTTCAAAAAACCGCTTCTTCAACCTCTCATCTCTTTCTCTGACCTAGCGAAAGCCGGAGACGATACCATGTTACCGCCGGAAACGACCGATGCAATGAAGGCTTCTGGCCGGACTGCGGAGAAGCTAACCCTGCCTCTCTTACAGTCGAAGATGAAGATCGATCCTGAGGGATACGATATGGAGCTTCAGTTGATATACAAGCAATTCATGTCCTCTCTCGAGTTGTTCAAGCAACAAGCCGCCTTAAACTTCAATTCACTCAGCGGGATCGGCGCTGACACTACGGTGGCCAAGAATCTTGCCGATAGGGCCATGTTCCTGGCTCATATGAGGCCGTTCTATCCCCAACATCTCTCTCTCTCTTCCCCAATCAGCTCGCCGACTTGCTCAGGACTTCTGCAAGGTCGTTGTCGTCTGCTCTAAGGTGTCAGGTTGTCCAGGCGCTGATACTTCTAATGAATCAGAAGGTAACTGTGGAGAAATAGTATTGCGTTTGAGTATTGGATTTGTTTGTTTCTCTGTGTTTAATGTTAAGAAATTGTTGAGTTTGGAAGTTCAATTTACAGGGTTAAACGTGAAATCGAGTTGATGAGTTCAATTTGTACTTTGGTTGGGTCTTTTGTGTATGGTTTGCTATTTTGACAAGAAGTAAGAAGAGTCCGTGGAGGATTCTGGAGTTATTAATTTGTTGGTTGTTTTAATGAACATGAATCCTTCTTAAATGTTGATTCACTCGATCACTGGGAATACTAGTACTATTACAATCTTCTTTGTTTCGTTTGTTGAATCTTTATGTGGTTGTAAACATCATTTTCCATCAAATCATAACATGTGCATCTTGTCTTGCTAATGCTTTGTGGTTCCGATTGTGCAATTGATAATTTGCTTATGTGACTTTTGATTTATCTTCCACTTCGAAATTGTTCAATAGGCAGTGGAGTTGAAGATGACAGTGATAGTGATGATTCAAGCAGTGAAGATGAGGCTATTCGTCTAAATACTCAGATAAACATCAGTAAAGAGGATGTATTCTGATCTAACTTCGATTTAAGATTCATGTTTTTTTTTTGTATCTGTTTGTACTTGGGTGCTAAACTACTGAGTAAAGTTTGTTGCTTATTGGTTTCTTCTTGATATACCAACCTGCCTAAAGCGATATGAATATCAGTACAGTTTATATGAATATCGCCTAAAGCGATATGAATATGCGTACACATATCGCGAATATCATTAATATTGTATGAATATCGATATTATTGTTCTTGAATATTTATACTCGATACATGAATATCTTTCCATCATAAAATATCGACTATGCGTACAAAGTACGTGAATATCATAAAATATTGAATGAATATTTCTATTGTGGTTCATGAATATGTATACGCTGTACATGAATATCATCTCATCATAATCAGTTTACAATCAACCAGGTTATTCAAAATTGGATATGCGATATTTATCAAATACAAAGAAAAAGTTTCGAAGATCATGAATCTATTCCAAAAGATTGAAATTAACACACGAATATCAATACAATTTGTATGAATATCGCCTAATTCCTATAATCGATAATCATCATATGCGAATTAAATTCTGAATATCAATACTGTTTTAATGAATATCGACTACTGTTTTTATGAATATCGATTTAAAAAGTACGTGAATATCATAACATTTTGAATGAATATCGACTATTGTTTTTACTATCAATCGGGTTGCAGCGTTTTAGGAAAGAGAAAATATTGTGTTTTCTCTCTCATCTAACAATCTCATTTATTATCTTTTCCTAATTAAAAATTAAATAATTACCTTATTAGAGTAGATTTGCTGGTTACACCCCTACTATATCCATTATAAGGCTCAATCATCTAACCATCCATCACCATCAATCCAACGCTCCATATTAATACTTTCGTTTTACCATAACTCTCGTTTTACCGGAGTGTTTCATAGTTCAACTAAATGAATTGTAAATTAATCCTAAAAGTTTGTTCAACCTATTAAAATATAACGATTAAATATTTGACTATATACAACCATAGGAATAGATGATATCACGTACATGTGTAACCAAATTAAGATATTGCTAAAAAAATAAAGTAACCAAATATACATGCACAAATTCAAATGTTTGTAATATACGTTAGAGTAAATCATATTACGTGTAAAATAAAAGTTTGATATCATCTCATCAGATTTGTTAGATTTAACAAAATTTTATAGGTAGCTTATAATTAAATCATATAGGTTTATAAAACTTTACAAAATCATATGTAGTTGAAGATATCTTAGTAATCAATTTAAAATATATATAAATTTGTAAAAAATAAAATAAATCAAAATTGAGAATTAACCACAAAAAGACAAAGGATATGTGGGCACATAATTAAATTGGTGGCTGGAAAAGGGACAAGATTAATATATACTAGAAATCGGAGTCCCGTGCTACGTACAGGACAATGTTGTATGTTTGTTGTGGGCGCGTGGGGTTGGTGATTGGATGTGTGGTAAGGCATTGTTGTTATTGGGGGCTGAGGATGGCCAAACTGATGTGTTGTTGAGTTCATTTGGGAGATTTGGTTGGTGTGGCACCTGAGGGTCATTTGAGACTTGTGTGTCTTGTTGTGTAAATAAATTTGCATAGAGAAATGCCAACGATTTAGGATTAGCAGTAATGTTTGGCTGTGTACGTAATGATATGATACATGATTATATTTCGTTGGCTTGAGAACCCAGACAGCCATTGCCTTGTATCAACCTTTGCCTGTATTGAAAGCGCCATTTTGGGGATAGTGGAAAAAGCTTTGGGAGTGAAATATAATATTGGAATCCCCTGCAGCAATGCACCCGTTCCAAAGAGGACGTCGTTCCCAATGAGAGCTCGCAAATGAAGCAATTGAGGAATATCTAAAGGCCCAAACCCTGCAATAGTAGAAGCCGGTTTGGTTAAACCAAAGAAGCTATTCTTCTAGAGTTGTCTAAATTCCTGAGCACCAAAGGACTCTCAAATCGCATGTTTGAATAAAGTACTGTTTTCCCGTACCTCATGTTTGCCAGATTGTTTGATATGCACTTCTTGCTTTCCAGTGGTGCGAAATGTCTAGTATCATGTGGTGCTAGAGCTGGAACATGAGGGAATATATGTGAGCAAGCTCTAGTATAAGGGTTATAATATGCTGGTCGTAGTGCACGCCAAGCAAGCGTTTTTTGCCGTTATAATCCTGCGTGCTAATCATTTCCTACAGGTTTATAGATTTTAGCTGGTTTTGTTTTATTTTTAAAAGTGGGTTGTAGTACTTACATTCATTTCGGTGACCAAGTTGTTGAATGCCTCTTTGTAGTTAGCCGGCGCTTTCCCCGTTTGTAGTAACAATATACTGAGTCCATGTGGGTTTGTCACTCGAGATATTGCAACATAGAGCTGACTGTGGCAGAAAACTGGCCTTGGTAAGTACAACCCCACATGCTTTAGCGATTGCCCTTATCTTTTATTGATAGTCACAGCATAGCAAGCTTTTAGTGGGAATTGACGACGCTTCATTACGAATGGCCATTTTGATTGGGTGGCGCTTAGTGTTATCCTAGGAATTAGGACTTTATTTCCTATGCATGTCCCTGTTATTATCTCAACCTCAACAACCCACTCCCCCAAATGCGTAATGATGAGTCGGGTGCCATTGCACAGTCCTTGTGAAGGGTTGACATTCCTTAGAAGCATCACCGACAACCCTTCCTTCAGTTCCAACGCGTGTGGTGGGATTCCTGTTATTCAGTTTGCATGTTATTTTCATTCGTTGATGATTTTATAACCTATTAGGCATAGTGTATGGAAATGCAAGCGCAAAGTACTGGGGAAATCTTGGTTGTTTAAGAATTCGGGTGGGTACAAATGCTCTTGTTCAGCCACATCGGTAGATGCCTTGCAAATCTCATATGCGCTTTTGTATGTCTTCATTTTTCCGTGTAGACGTTTGAACATATAACTGTTTATTTGATCTGCATCTTCGTTTAAGGGGGTCAGGATAGCTCTGTTTTGGAGGTACGACGGGTTGGTTTCGTTTGCTATGAAATTTGGAATAACTTTGTCAATTAGTTGCTCAATCGGATTTGCCCCTGGTACGATTATGAACTCTTGTGGGATCTCAGTCCATGTTTCTTCCTCCTCATTGTCTAGCGCTATTGCTTCAGCATTTCCATCCCCGATCTTTTGAATCCAGTTGTTGAATTGTTATTTGTGGATGTCAATCTCGCCATTGGCCTGTTGGTCATTCACCCTCATGCTCTTTGTTAACGTGAGTACTTGACAATGGCTCCAAATAGGTGAGTTATTGATGCAAGCTTGAACGATGTCTTGTCATTTTCCTTTGCTAATAATTGGCAGTATTTGCCTGAAATCTCCTCATAGTAGTACCGTTATACCGCCAAATAACTTGTGTTTGTTTTTAGCATGTTTGATGCTTTGGATGTCTTGCAATGTCATGTTCAATGCCTCGAACGCATTTCTATGAGTCATTGGAGCTTCATCCCAAATAATCAGTTTGACTTCATGCATCAGTTGTGCTAATTGAGTGTTTTGTTTAATACCACATGTGCTATTATCAAGCAGCTCGATTGGGATTAGAAACCTGCTGTGGGTTGTCCGGTCGCCCGACAATAGAAGGGAAGCAATACCTGTGGGGAACAAAAGTGTTAGAGGTGAGCATAATTAAATATGCGGGGTATCTTATTTTGTATATGATGGCAGCATGCAACCACCAGGTACTTACTACATTATAATGGTATTATTATGGGTCAACAATGGGTGTAATAGACATTAGTATGCTGCCTTTTGTGCATGTATTTTTCGTTGTTAAGCAATGGAGTAGGTATGAAAATATTACCGGAGTAAGCAAACATAGCTTAGAACTTACCCGACGATGCTACGACAAGGACGATGTTCCCTTGTGATCTTATACGGGCCATTATTGTCTTGTATAGATAAGTTTTTCTTGTTCCTCATGCACCATAAATGAAGAAGAACTCTCCAGATCGCTTATTGAATGCATTGATTACCTTGGCGTAGATTGCTTTTTGGTCCGCGTTCAGTGAACGGTACATGGCTGAATGCAGCTCTTCCATTTTTTGGGCATTGTAGGAGAGTTTTTCTCTTATAAGTCGGTTGTCCATTGCGGTTAGTAGTTGCTTATCTGGCATCGGAATTCTCGGGTAGTCAGTCAATGTTTTCCCGTTTTTTGCAAGGATCTCTTCAATGTCAAGCAAGCAGTAGTTTTTCAGCTGATTTTCACTGAGTTCTAAGGTCGGGAATTGGAATTCTCTTCTCTTTCGGTATAGTATGTCTTCTGATAACGCAGCCCAATTAGTGTCCCACAGTTTTCCCGGGTTGGTCACCTCACAAAAGGTTAGAATCGTGACAAACAAATCCCTCAGCTGTACCCCCGTTGCCCAGACTTGTGCTTCTTTGATTGCGTCGGTCCACTCATTGTCTTCCTTGAGCATTCCACGGGCATAGCATGCTTGCCTGAAGGTGTCATATTGTTTCCCATTCACTATCCAGATTTCTTCAAATGTTCGAGACCCTGCAACCACATTCAGAAGCATGCGTAGGTAATACCTTTTGCTGGAGACGGGATGGGCATACACAACTCTGCCTATCGGTTTGAGATTTCGCCTTGGCCCCCACACCTTCTGTGATGCATCCCATGTGTACTGTTTGGGTATTTCTACATACTTTAATTTCCGTGCCACCTCATCCTTACTGTTTAGGGTAAACCACTCTGTAAACATTGTCGATTGTACTCCTTCTCGGCGTATCACAGCTGGCAGGTTTTGCGAATCTGACATTGTTACTGAGTGTTGTAATGGGATATGGAATGTCAGACGTATAATAGCAGGCCAACTATAATGAATTTCAAACCCATAAATACGCCAAGCGGCTTCACAGGCAGATAGGTAACGACAATCTAAGTATTGCTTTACATCTCGTTCATGAGGTGGCACTCTAGTAGTTGAACACATGTATGAGTAGTTTTCATTGCCCCAATATTAATAGGACACCCTACAACATCTGGCACAAAGGAGGCACATCAGTGGGCAGGTAATCAATAATGCATTGTTGCACCCCATGACATTGCATTAAGAAGGCATGGAATTATTAAATGTCTATGTTATATAACTTGACCCGACCCGACGGTTTTGGATTGAGACACGGCCTGAAAGTCATTGGGTGAAGAAGGAACTGTACTCGAAGGGCCCGATGCCAAACTCGAAGGATCGGATCGGACCTGAGTAGTGGATCTGAGCTCGACGGACCCCGTCATTTCATCGTTTTACTTTTATTTATATTTACTAATTTGAATTAGTTTTTTTTTTATAAATTGTACAATATTATTTTGGGCAATATAATGAATTTACTATTTGTTTGAAATCATAATATTACTCATTTGATGATGGTTACCTTCAACCCGTTCGGTCAACCCAAACCCAGTCCGCCAGACTCTAGCATGCTAGTAGGCTCGGGTCGCCCGAGCCCGTTTGACCCGAACCCGACCCAGGCGACATGTCTACAAGTATGTGATAACCACGTTGTTTAAATTATTCTTTTCTAACATAATATATATTGCTTCATTACTGGGAAGCTTATTTTACACCTTGTTGTTTATTTTATATTATATAGGATATATCATTAGTTTATAAAATTTATTATGTAAAAGTGTAACAAAGAAATTGAAGTCATGTTAGAGTACCTTATATTTTTTTGCCCGTGCTTGGACCTGGGAAAGTATTAATCCTAAGTAAATGAGTTTGTTTACCAAGTATGGACGTCATGTAACCAAAGGTCAGTGCTTGTGTTTCAGAAATGGTACACACGGTTAATTGATGTGTGCGCAAAGGTTGAGAGTGATGTGAAAGGAGAAACATCAATTATTCTTGCTTTGTAGGAATTGGCGACGGATTGTGCTAAGCATTTTAGTGTGTAATACCAGCGAAAGATGTTTTTTTAAAACCTATAGCTATGCATGAAATGATCTAATTCCAAGTTTGGTACTCACGATTTCTGAAACGGGCCTTTAACAAAGGCCACCACAAGGCCTTCACAATTAAGCCTAGTAGACCACTACACAATGGGCTCACATTTTGATTAGCAAAACGAATTATTGCTGGTCAGAAATTCAATAGTTGACCTCCTTCCGTTTCGGTTCATTTTGTCCTTCTCCTCCCGTGGTGATAAAGGGGCAATCCAGTTGCCAGTTGCCACCATTGATGGTCTAATACCCTTCATTCGCCTACCCCCAAACACACCCATGCTTTACTGTCTTAACCTGGAATTTGTGCAATTCCCTGAAATTTATGAGTTTGTAGAACAGGGATGAGGAGTAGGGCAGTGGAATTGTTATGGTCGGTTTTTCTAGATGATAATTTTGAGAAGAGATTGATGAAATTGACAGCATTCATAGCTCATTAGTTGTCACTTGCCTGGTTTAAAGCTTGGTGGGGATAGCAATTGTATGGTTACGGTGGAGATTCCTTGCATATGCCCTTTGCTGATTTTTAAGCTTGTTGTGTCAAGTGTGCAAGGATTTTAGAATTTCGATGTAGGGCGCCAAAAAAATGTTCTGATAGCCTCCATTTTAGGGGTGTGGTGATGTGGTCAACCGTCGTATTGTGCTCAATATATAGAATCTGTGATGTTGTAAAAGCTGAAAATTCTGATTTGGAGTGTTCAAAAATCTGAGTGGTGATGATGCCTGATTCTGTTAATGATAAGCCTAATTCTATACAAACCGCCCTTTTCGTTTTGTAATGCACATCACAAGCGAAATTATAGCCGAAGCATTGTTTGTTATTACATCTGTTTGTGCTGCAGATGTATGTGTTTAGTTTTCCTGGTTATTTGCTGCCCACTTCGGCAATTGTTGTTTGTGGAACTATTCAAATGGACAAAGATCGTGTTGTTAAAAGTCAAGTTGCTGCATCAGAGCCTATCAAGATGAGCTTAACACTGACAGCTTCAGGCAATAGAGGAATGATGATCAACCCCGAAATTAGCTTGGAAATACTAAAGAGATCGGGTCCAGGCACAGCGTGTTCGCCTGAAAGCCAATGAATTTGGTTTCATACATATCGGATATGTCTCTAGGGAAGAACGCTGCCCGGGTTTTCTCCATGGAGAGGCAGTCTGTTAGATGAGCAAAGTGAGAAGACACTTGCTCTTGAACCCTCATTAAGTGATCTAGGTTCCGAAGTAATTGAATTGGGGACTTTCTTGGATAGTCTGCAGGTAAAAGCTGGTGGCCACACGCAACTCTTCAAATTCAGGGATTTGAGATAAGCGGCGTTTAAAACATTCTGTGTATTGAGAATTGGAAAAGAAAGATCAAGCTGTTGTGTTTGTTGAGGAGGTTGCGAGAAGAGAAATTCCTTGTTTCGAGGATGATGGCAGCAGAGGAGCACCTGGTAAGATTGCTTTGCTTGCCCTTTATTCCAAAATTTTATTGTTGTGCTTGTTCTGCTTGATTTTGTTTAGGCAAGCCTTTGGATGTCAAGTTATGTTGGCCTGTGAGCTGATATGCTGTGGTCAATGTTCTAAAAATCCCCGCCTAGGCGCTAGGCAGTCACCCTCTGCCTAGAACCCGCCTAGATCCGCCTAGGCGAGAAGAATCCTCAAATGTTGTGGAAGCTGTAACATCTTATAAGATGACAGATGCATTAACATAATTTTGGGTTAGGCTTTGTACAATAAGGCTCATAATATAATATCAAATCTCATCCCAACATAGTTTTTTAAATATTAATGGATTTGGGAGAACATAATTAAATAATCACATAGATCATGCATTAATGTTTAGTCCGCCTAGCCGCCTAGGCGCTAGCCCCCCCCCCCCCACCGCACAACTCCCGCCTAGCGACTTTTAGAACATTGGCTGTGGTCTACCTACTTTGTTGATGTGCTAAGCCAATTTCTCTTGGACAATGATTTTGTCAACTGAGGTTATGGACCCTGTATTGTGGTGTATTTAGGGTGATTTTAAAGTCCCTAAATTGTGGTGTATTTAGGGTGTTTAAATAGAAAATGAAGCAGTAAATAATTGAAGTAACACTTACGTATGAGGAACTTGGAGCCATTGTGCTCGATATCGTGTATGGGGACCAATTGGAGCGGATACTTCGCAAATCCTTCCGGCGAGTAGTGAAGATGCTTGACAATAGTGTTGCCCTCCAAATGTAATACAAATGGATCACCGTTGCAGAGGCGATACGTAGGCTTCGGCGGCGCAACGGTAAAGTGGCTAATGGCGTAAACCTCCCCCACCAAAAGCTTGCCCGTGAAACAATGGCTAATGTTCTCCCTGGCCACGCAGTGAATAGCGCCTCCCTAACGTACAAGGCGAATAATGTAAGCACTACAACCATCAAAGAGGGTGGGGGAAGGTGATGAGAAACAACCCTCCAAAGGTGAGGCTTTGCTCCTCTAGGGGCTAGATCTAGACCAAGGGGAGTCTTCTTCTCCTTCCTATGCTTGGAAGCCCTCCAATGGCACTTGAAGAGGGGGTTGGGCCGCCGAAAACCGAGGGTGGGCAGTGGGCTGCCGGAGGTTGCCGAGAGGAGACTAGGCGGCGACGAGCTCCAAGGAAACTCTCCCCTGGGGGTTCCTTGGCCGTGAGGGAGCTTGAACGAGTGGTATGGAGAATTTGAGTGTGAGTTTGTGAGAGATTGAGAGGAGGAGAGTGTTTGAGAGAGTTTGGGTTGATAGAAATTAATTGAAGACCTTAGGGGAGGATTTCTCTACCCAAGGCAATATTCCAATTCTCTATTCTTCAACCAACCGACAAGGAAGCCAAGGAAAGGCTTAAATAGTCTAGGGTTTTTGGGAGTGGGCTAGGAACCATAGGCCGACACATGGATCCACACGCCCACCCACTAAAAGAAATGCCCTAAATATCCAAAATAAAAGGCACTAACATAACTTAATTGCCAAAAAGGGAAAAGAGATAAAAGCCATAAAGGCTTGGATAGGAATGCACGCTTGAATGCCTTGGAGTCGAAGCATCGGATGCTTGATTGTCGTGGCATTTGAAGCGACGACATTTTGGCTACTCCGAGAAGGGTCGGGCTCGGGCCATCGTCCCCGGGCCTTGAGTGTCCTTGTTGATGGGTGGTTGACACTCATCACTCTCCCCTTCTTGAGGGAGAATTGTCCTCAATTCGATCATCGGGGACCGGGGGCACATAAGGCAAGTAGGCATCCATAACACGGCTTGGAAGAGCTCCCCACGCCATGGTATGTGTACTCCAAGGAGATGCCAAAAAGGCCCTAAGCAAGGTTGCCACCGACATGGTCCTACAATAAAGCAACTCAACAACAAAATGTGAGAATATCCTACTCCCCGGGGTGGTTTTACGAAGGGCCCTAGGCACGGTCTAAAATGGAGATATGGTTGGTTCATGCGCAACCCTAATGGGGTAGATGATGGGAGGGCTGAGGTCCGGTGGCCATATGTGAAAAAGGAAAACAATGGGCATCCTGAAGGCAATGTGTGAGATCCTACAAGCTAGGGGGTTGGCCATGTGGGAGAGATGAACTAGTAGCACCCAAAGAGAATCTCTCCCCTTCTTAGGAGTTGGCCACCCGACTACAAGAGTAAGATACACAACCACCCAATTCCCGGTATAAGAAGATACAAGAATGCTAGGGTCAGGAGGGCGATACCTAGGATAAATCAATGGGACAAACACCTAAGCACGGGGCCACAAACCAAGAGACAAGGTAAGGTGAGGTCCTAACGAAAGGGTCCCTAAGGAGGCTATGTGCGGGGCTATCCTCAAAGGCTCCGTGTCAACCTGAAATACCTTATGCATAAGGTGCCTAGGAAGGGATGTATGGCCAATCCATAAAGGTCCATAATCAACATGATACTCCGTGGGAAAGGGGTGCCAAGGAAGCGCTCTAGGTATAATCCTCAAAGGTCCCTGAACAACATGATAAACCTTTTGCAAAGAAAGCCTAGGGGAGGATCTAGGCATGCTCAAGGACAAGGCGGCGAGGTGGCAGCCCGTACCCCCATAATAGGCCCAAACATCCACATTGCAAAGACGCATAATAAGGGCATTATCATGGTATGGGTTACGCATAATCAACACATGAAGCGTCCTAAAGGTATGCCGAAAGATGGAATATGCAAACCACACAACATACGTAACTAGGAGAGGAAAAGAATGAAGTGAATGCATCTCATGCAACAAGGATGGGGAGATATGAAGCAAACATGAGTATGCCAAATCCAAGGGTATAACAAGCAAGCCTTTTGTATTGCCTAAGGCACTAAATGCAATAACATGAGAGGTATATGCCATAGGAAGTGTAAGGGCACATGCAAGAGTAGTGGCATCACTCTTCCTAAGCCTAAGTATATGCTTCATGATGCAACAAGTCAAACAATTGTCATACTTAGGCATGTAGGAAAAAACTAGCAATAAGTAAAACTTCGTCGGCATGAAGTGAGACATGGAACTATAATGTAAACAAGAATGTATAGTCCTAGATGCAAAACAGTGTATCTTCATAAATAAAGCTCTATCCAAATGTATAAATGACCACTCATGTAAGGTATCACTCAAGGGCATAAAAGGAGAGACAAAAGAAGGTACCTCCCTAAATATAGGGGTCATTGAAGCGTCTCCATTGTAGAGGTTAATAGTTGGCCTGGGAAGCTTATAAGGCTCGTCATCCATAGCATGGACCTCCTCTTGGAGTGAGAATGGCAAGCAACAAGGAACAAGAGGTGTGGCATCAATCCAAGGCGTGGCCAAAGAGCTCATGGAGCTGCGAGTGATGATAGGGCGAGGCACCCACTGAGGTGCAACCAAGGCACCCCTAGGCGCAGTTATGGCGCCTTGAGGCGCAGCCGGGGCGTAGCCAAGGCGCGTTGAGGCAAGACCAAGGTTGGCGCGGCCACGGGCACCGGGGCTGGCGCGAGCGGTGGCACCGAGGTCGTGGCATGTGCGGGCGACGGCGCAGACGGTGGCGCGTACTCCGTGGCCGGGGGGAGTGGGTGCACCGGAGACGCAGGCATCGGCGCCAACGGTGGCGCGACCATGGAGGCTGGTGTGGGCGCGAGCAACGGGGCTAGTGTGGGAACCTCCATGGTGCTCCCATCCTCGTCAACGGCCTCAGCAAGGATCTCGTCACGGTGGCCCACGGGGAGGGTGACAACCAAAGGGGGCTGAGTAAGGCGCGTGGAAGCGGCGGGCGCCGCCGTGGCTACGGCTGGAGTGGGGAGCGGCTGCGGCGTGATTGGCCATGGGAGGGCCCAAGAAGGGGACGTCGGCAATGGTGTCCAAGCTAAGCGCAACGGCGGCCACACGCGCAGCGAATGTCTCCTTGTCGCGGCGGAGCGCAGCCATTTCCGCGCGCAATGCCTTGATTGCGGCCGCCTTATGGCGGGCGGCAGCCTCCATAGCGCGGTTCTCCTCGGCAAGCCGTGCGGCCACCGACTCGGTGTAATATGTGGGCGGCAGCCACCCTGCATCATGGCCTTCGGCGCGGCGGGTGGCGCGGCCACGGGGATGTGGTAGCCAATCCGGGTCACGACGGTCTAGCGGGCGTCAGGGCTGGTCCCGGGCGCAATCATAACCCCGGTGGCCCACATCTGCCCAAGCCGCGTCCTCGTCATGTTGGCGGCTGAACTCATAGCCGACCGCAGGCCTATGGACGGAGCAGCGGTAAGGATACCCAAAGTGGCGGCCGTCCACATCCATGGGGTCCTCCATTTGTAGACTCACCTACAAGAGGCCACAAAGCAAACCAAGTAACCAATTCACAAGCAACAAGTACATGAACCTAAGAAGGAAGAAAATGAATTATGCCTAAGACCCAAGCACACACAAGTCAAAGGCTCAAGCAAGGGTGGACAAGGAAAAACATGATATGTAACTTGCCAATTGGGAGTGTGACCAATGCACCTTCAAACCAAGCCAACTTGTATTCCTTAGGCTAAGTGGATAAAAGGTCAAAGTGCAACATAGGAAGACAAGGTCGAGGTGAGGGCAAAACGACCACCCTATGGGCCCCAAAGGGACGAATTGACAATGGCAATGGCAAGAGGAATACGGAGAGAAGGGCTTAGTGGCCCAAATTGCCAAGTGAGGGTGAGAGAGCCCACCAAGGGTTGTGGCCCAATGTGAGGTGAGAAGTGTGACCTACCCTTTGCTTGACTTTGCTTCTTTTTCTTTCTTTTCTTTTCTTTTCTGTTTTTTTTTTATTATTGGGTCCTTTGCCTTTTGTTTGGACCTCTTGGAATAAGCTTGACTTTTTCTAGTGCAAAGGGAAGCAAGCCGAAGGTGATGGTGTTTGAATTCAAGGAGTGGAGCCACAACACTTTTTTGTATGGAGTGACAACAAGGGTATTCTGATTTTTGCTGTGTGTAGACGTGTCAAGTCACCATGTAGTGGTGGGACAAGGCTTTGGAAGGAGGAGAAAAAGGAATATGCCTTTGCCCACAATTTCGGCTCTATGTGTCACCCACTAAGGAAGCTTCTTGCCTAATCATCCACTACCCCCATCATCTAAATGTGCAAGTTGTCCTTTTACCCACAATAACAAAAGGGGACAAGAAAGGACAATAGGAAGGTGGGAATGGCCTCTCCCCAAAAGGACAAAAGTACAATCAAGGACAAGGGTACAAACAAGGACAAAATTCAAAAATGAAGTAAGCAAACACACAAGGGCAAGGTTTCGGCCATGGCAGCAAGGTGGGGCTGTAGGGGTGGTGGTGGGTGGTGTGACGGCGGCAGGGAGGATGGTCCGGCGGCTGGAGGTGTTGGTGGCCGCCAGAGAGGTTTTTTTTTGGATTTTTGGGGCTGTTTTTGGGAGGGGAACAAGGAGCAACTAAGCTAAGCACGAAAATAGCATGGAAACATGCAAAAAAGACATGGAAACAAGAGAAAAAACTGAGCATGCAATTTCAACACAAGACAAGAAGAAACAAGAAAAAAATTCTAGCTAGCAAGGAAGACAAAGAGCAAAACAAAAGGAACCATGGAAGCAACAAAGGAGAACATGCTAGCTATGGAAAAGAGCCATAAAAAACGAATTTTGCAAGGGAGAAGATGACTTAGCTTGGGCTTTTGGCTCTTGATGCCAATTGATGAGAAACAACCCTCCAAAGGTGAGGCTTTGCTCCTCTAGGGGCTAGATCTAGACCAAGGGGAGTCTTTTTCTCCTTCCTATACTTGGAAGCCCTCCAATGGCACTTGAAGAGGGGGTTGGGCTGCCGGAAACCGAGGGTGGGCAGTGGGCTGCCGGAGGTTGCCGAGAGGAGACTAGGCGGCGGCGAGCTCCAAGGAAACCCTCCCCTGGGGGTTCCTTGGCCGTGAGGGAGCTTGAACGAGTGGTATGGAGAATTTGAGTATGAGTTCGTGAGAGATTGAGAGGAGGAGAGTGTTTGAGAGAGTTTGGGTTGATAGAAATTAATTGGAGACCTTAGGGGATGATTTCTCTACCCAAGACAATATTCCAATTCTCTATTCTTCAACCAACCGACAAGAAAGTCAAGGAAATGCTTAAATAGTCTAGGGTTTTTGGGAGTGGGCTAGGAGCCATAGGCACATAGATCCACACGCCCACCCACTAAAAGAAATGCCCTAAATATCCAAAATAAAAGGCACTAACATAACTTATCTGCCAAAAAGGGAAAAGAGATAAAAGCCATAAAGGCTTGGATAGGAACGCGCGCTTGAATGCCTTGGAGTCGAAGCATCGGATGCTTGATTGTCGTGGCATTTAAAGCGACGACGTTTTGGCTACTCCGAGAAGGGTCGGGCTCGGGCCTTCGTCCCCAGGCGTTGAGTGTCCTTGTTGATGGGTGGTTGACACTCATCAGAAGGGGGCAAAAACAATTTGTTACTACCTTATGGTCGGCCAAGATGTAATCGGTGCTTATATAATGTTTTTGCAGGGTCGTGGCATCCCACCTGCGGATCACCATAGACTTGACAGTGTAGTCTATCCCTTCGGCAAGCTCAGTAAAGGGGACATACGAAGAAGCCAGAAAATCATCGATCGCTTTCGTCGCCCCCTTCCCAATGGCTTTTTTGGAGGAGCTGGAGATGGACGTGTTTTTGGAAGAGCTTGAATCCATTTCAATCTTGGTGTCAGAGAGATTGTTCTCGTAGGGTGGTTCTAATGCAAGAGTGCTTAACATATTATAAGGAGGTTTAATGTGTGCCCGTTACCTTTGCCTTGAATTAGGAGTGTGTTGTAACGACCAAGAGTGGGGTTGCAAATATTTACATTCAAATTAAGCTCTCATTTAGCAGCAGAAGCTTGTAATGGACTATCAATGTGTGTCCGTTACCTTTGTCTTGAATCAAGAGTGTGTTGTAATGGGCTATCAATGTGTGCCCGTTACCTTTGCCTTGAATCAGGAGTGTGTTGTAACGGCCAAGAGTGGATTTGCAAATATTTTCATTCAAATTAAGCTATCATTTAACATCAGAAGACAACTACACGTACTCCACGTGGCCCATTACAAATTACAAACAGTTAAACATCAATTTAATATGCATTTAATGTCAAACCTATTCTCACCCTATTTTTTCAATCTTTTCACAAAGGAAAATTTTATAGTTATATATTGATGATGATTTAACATCATCAATATACACGTACTCCACGTGGCCCATTACAAATTACAAACAGTTAAACATCAATTTAATATGCATTTAATGTCAAACCTATTCTCACCCTATTTTTTCAATCTTTTCACAAAGGAAAATTTTATAGTTATATATTGATGATGATTGATGATTTATAGATATATATTTTTGCAGTTTATTTTATAGTCCTAGGTTCCACGATCGAGTCTGTATTCTCGCATGTTACATTTTTCCATATCGATGATTATTAATATAATTTTTCAATTCTTTTTCCGTTTTGAAATATTAAGTTTTTTAAAACTATTATAATTTTCCGAATTACCTACATTTATATTGAATAAATCCAAGACTAAGTAATTTATGACAACACTATTTTCTTCACTAGTATGTTCCTTTTAAATTGTTTTTGAGATATGAAAAGAAAGTTTCTAATTTCCTATTTATGTAACGTAATAGACCTGTAAATGGCAAAAATAGAAGCACCTTTTAATGATGTCCTTGAAGTAGTCATGGAAAAGTCCCACACCTCCAGCCGGCAGAAGCGTGAGATCTCTTCTTCCCAATTAAACAATCAAGAGCTTACAGTGCCACTAACAATACCAATAGCCACATCAAAAATCAAAATCACAATAAATTGATCAATGAGATCCCCGGAAATCGTCGTCAAAATCGACCCAATTGACCCGGACGCCGCCCCTCTATCCACCGCTACCGGGCCCCGGTCATGCCACAGCCGCCATTCTAGCTTCGACTTCGACGCCACCGGCGATCCGGGTCCCGGGCGCCGCCGCGGACGAGGAGGAGTCAGCGGTGACGAATTCACCTTCCAGCGCACGAACAGCGGCCGCTACAGCACCGCCTCCACCTCACCCGCCACCAATGCCGTCAGCACGGAGGATCCTCCGTCCCGGCTGATCGGGCAGTTCCTGGAGCAACAGAAGGCCGCCGGCGAGATGTGCCTCGACATGGATCTGGAGATGGAGGAGCTCCGACACGACACGCGCCGCACTGCCGGGCTACCGCCGCTGCCGCGGGACATCCGGCAGATCAACCAGAGCTTCAGACGGCGCGTGCCGAGCCAGCTGCCGTCCCCGGTGAGCCAATCCGGCGGCTTCTTCAACGAGGGCTCCCGCGAGTTCCTCCGCCACGTGTCGTTCAAGGAAGAGCGGTCGGCGGAGCAAATCCACCACCGGCGGCGGTCGACCGCATACAACGACCTGGGGCAGCTCTCTTCCTCGTCGGGCTCGGAAGGGGGCGTGGGCGACGACGCGTACGACGAGGACGACGCGGTGAGCGGGGCTGCATACATGTCCGGAGGGTGCGGCACAATGGAGGGGGATAGGCGGACGGTGGGGGCGCAGAGCAGGAGAACCTTCCAGAGCTACAGGGATAACGCGGAGGTAGTGAGGTGCACGTCAAGCGCGGCGTTCGGGCGGGTGCCGACCCTATCAAGAACGAAAACGACGCGTTCGAGGATGATGGACCCTCCGGCACAGGGTCAGGGTCAGGAGCAGCATCAGGGGAGCACGATCGCGAGGTCGGGGCAGATGTGGTCGGGGTTCCTAGGGACGAAGGGCGGGGAGGAGGAGGAGGAGGACCCGTTCATGGAGGACGACTTGCCCAAGGACTACCACAAGGAGGCGATCAGCGTGATAGTGTATCTGGAATGGGCGAGCCTAGTGGTGATCGTGGCGGCGCTGGCGTGCAGCCTGACGATCCCGGCCCTGCGGGGGACCAAGCTCTGGAGGCTGATGTTGTGGAGATGGGAGGTGATAGTGCTCGTCCTCATATGCGGGAGGCTCGTCGCGGGGTGGCTCATCAAGTTCCTGGTATTCTTCATAGAGAGGAACTTCACGCTGCGGAAGCGCGTCCTCTACTTCGTCTACGGCCTCAGGAAGGCCCTCAGGAATTGCATCTGGCTCGGCCTCGTCCTCCTCACCTGGCACCTGCTCTTCGACAGGAGCAGGAACGCCGCCCCCCACACCCAACACCTCGTCGACTACGTCACCAAAATCCTCGTATGCCTCCTGGTGGGCGCCGTCATCTGGCTCATCAAGACCCTCATCGTCAAGGTGCTCGCCTCCTCTTTCCATGTCAACGCCTTCTTCGAGAGGATCCAGGAGACGCTCTTCAACCAGTTTGTGATCGAGACCTTGTCCGGGCCCCCCTTGTACGAGCTCCATAGGGCCGGAGAGGGGGAGGAGGAGGAGGAGAGGGCCCTAGCTGAGATCCAGATGCTGCAGAGCGCGGGGGCCACGGCCCCCCCCGAGCTCAAGGCCAGCGTGCTGCCTAGGAATAACAACGTGAACGCTAGCAGGAAGCAGCAGCTGCCGCCGCCGCAGCACGATCCCCAGGATAACCGCATCACTCTCGACAGCCTGCACAAGCTCAACCAGAAGAACGTGTCGGCGTGGAAGATGAAGAGGCTGATGAACATTGTCCGCCGTGGGGCCCTGACCACCCTCGACGACCACCTCGATTCGGCCCACTTAAACGAGACCAGCAAGCAGATCCGGAGCGAGGTGGAGGCCAAGGCGGCGGCCCGTAAGATATTCCACAATGTTGCCAGGCCTAGGGCCCGGTTCATCTACTCGGAGGATCTGCTGCGTTTCATGCAGCAGGACCAAGTCCTCAAGACTCTGAGCCTGTTCGAGAAAGGCATCGAGAGCGAGAGAATCAGCAAGTCGGCCCTCAAGAATTGGGTGGTCAACGCCTTCAGAGAGCGGAGGGCGCTCTCCTTGACCCTGACCGACACCAAGTCAGCAGTGCTCAAACTCCACCACATGGTCAACATACTGGTCTCCGTCATCGTAGGCCTCATCTGCCTCATCATCCTCGACATCGCCACCTCTCAATTCCTCGTCTTCGCCAGCTCCCAGGTTGTTCTCGTCGCTTTTGTCTTCGGCAACTCCTGCAAGAACGTCTTCGAGTCCATCATCTTCCTCTTCGTCATCCACCCTTATGACGTCGGTGATCGTGTAGAAATTGACACAGTCCAGGTACGTTATACATTATTATACAATTCAAATCTAGCTAGATATCATATCCATCTATCTATCCTTACGTACAGTTACATATATAATCTGATATATATGATCGACTTTTAATTATTTTCAGATGGTAGTTGAAGAGATGAACATCTTGACCACCGTGTTCTTGAGATATGACAATCAAAAGATCATATTCCCCAACTTCATGCTATTCATGAAGCCCATAGGCAACTTTAACCGAAGCCCGGATATGGGAGACGCCGTTGAGTTCTGCTGCCACATTGTAACCCCCCCAGAGAAAATTTCTCTTGCAAGGCAAAGGATCTTAAGGTTGGCAGCCGACGCTCGTACTATATATATATATATGTTAATTAGATCAAGTATAATTAATTAAGCACTCCTCGATCGTGAGCAGCTACATTGAGAACAAGAAGGATCACTGGTATCCCAACCCGATGATCATCCTGAAAGACGTGGAGAGATTCGAGACATTGAGGATCGCGATATGGCTGCAACACCGGATGAACCACCAAGACATGGGGGAGAGGTGGGGAAGGCGAGCCCTGTTGGTGGAAGAGTGTGTCAAGATCTTCAGAGAGCTCGACATCGAGTACCGAGTCTTGCCTTGGAACATAAACGTGCGCGCCATGCCGCCGTTGAGCTTTAACAGCGCGCCCTCCAACTGGCCTAGTAACCCCCCACCTCCCAACTTCAACTTGGGCTTGCCTGAAGGGGAAATAGTTCACCGATAGAACCAACCAACCTGACTTTCTAAGTGCTCTTTCACCTCCATCCAGCTTTTCCTTTCCTTGGAAAACATACGCTACAATTCCACATCCATCTCGCTTTGCTGGAGACTCCCCGATCCAACCCTCGCGTTGGTTGCTCCTCTTTCACAAGGTAAGCTGAGCTTCTTGCACATATATCATATACACCTTACCACTTCAATTCTCACTACTCTTTTTTACTTCTTTTCAAACCAATTACATATTCTTCACAGTGCCAACATACATTCCATCTTTTCGGCCTACCACACTCCAAAACTCCCATTTTTCTTCTGCTAGTTCATTAAAATTTATTCTTCTTTCATGTGTGTATATATATATATAGTCTTTCACTTCCCTCAAAACAAAAGAAAAAACAGTCTTTAAATTGCATGCTTTCAGAGTTTTCAGTAATGCTTCAATCTTGGTGTTTAATCAAGAAACACTATATATGTGAATTATAATATTATTGGATTTACGAAAGATTAGGAGAGGCAAAATACTCTATCTTTTTTTTATGATTAATCTATTTCACATTATTTTGTCCTCATCCATCGCCCTCCCTTCTTTACCAACATTAAAAAATTAGGCCATGAAATACTATATGGGCCTGTTTGGATTTCTGACATTATAGATTTAATATCAAATTTGATATTATAATATGAGATAAGATATTATGACATGTCATCTATACAGATCCTATATGGCCACTGCCTACATTTGTTTTGCAACACCAGCGTTGAAAACAACAAATGTATTAAGTATTAACGAACACGCACTGCCAATTCTAAGTGTTCACTTTTTTTGAAGGTTTCTAAGTGTCGTATAAAACTAGCTTGTGAAATTAGACGATGTTTTTTCATGTTATACAGTTATTTACATGTCATATTGCACTCATTAACCTTGTTCATTATTATATTTTTATAAAACTATTATTGCACGAAGAAAAATACAAGTTTATATATAGCATAGTGGTCAAGGTACCTTTAACCAGCCCACAGGTGTCTTCATTTAAATCGTGGTAGTTCATTTTGTAAAATCATACATCTTTTTTAATACATTTATTACTCTCATTAATCTTGATAATTTTTATACTTATTGATTAGCTTCTTACCCCTCATTGGTTCGTGCTAAACTTCCAGAAAGTTGAATTTTTTCATAAAGTACATTTATTTTTTGTGTTTGGTTCAAAAATAAAATATGAGAATTTATTTTCCAAAAAGTTACAATTTCTCCAAATCAAAGGAATTGCACTTACCTTAAAGAGGTAGGTAAGATCTATTTCTTGCATTTTTTAAGTGAAAATATTATTACTTCCCATGTTAATATAAAAACAACAATTTTGAATCAAACATAATTTCATAATTTACAGCAATTTACATTCCTAGGAAGTAATTAAATTTCCAAGAACTTGATTTCTCAGTACGTATCTTAGTACGTATCTTTAGAGTCATAATGTAATACAAAATCTTTTTCAGAATGAATATATATCAAATTTATCTCCTTATATAAATACATGTAATTTCTAGTAATTAAGTCAATTTCCCTAAGTATTTTAGTTGTTTAAAGTTTTTTGGCAATTCATGACACAATTCAAACTCATTCTTCAACTATCAAATGTATGAAACCAAACCTTTTTTTTTATACCGGTTGAATATGTAAAATTAGATTTTGATCCTTAACTATCAGATTATTACTTCTTACAAATTAGGTTAAATAATTTATAAGTGTGATTACATATAGTAAGCGATAGAAAAATAGCACCAAAAAATTCAAAAAAGTAATTGTGGTAGCATAATAAATTGTTGATGATGACGACGAGAACTCGCACTCTGACGAACGTCGATCCTTATGATCCTCATTCTGGTGCCTTGCGAATATAGAAAAAGCCCAAAGGCATGACTTTGTCCCCCGTTTCACCTCCGATGTTTAAGTCAAATCTCACCAAATATTGATGGTGGCAAGGGTTTTCAGAATATTAGAATTGAATTGATCAGATCCAAAGTTAGGGTTAGAAGAAATCATTAAATACCTCTAATGCCTCATTTTTTACTTGAAAATAAGCCATCAAGCCTATCTTCTTTTATGGGCCCATTAAATGTGCTCCCCTCTTACCATAATTAAATCATACAATTAATCATAAGTGAATTAATAAGTAAATCAGAAATTACTTCCCCAGTAATCATAAATATATTACTAATGTCATTTTGTTATCAGTATGTTAAAATATATCTTATATACTACTGCAATTATTTAATAGATTTATTATAGAGTAAATATAGTATGTTTTCAATAAAATTAAAATATCTTTATTGTTATTGTAAGGTGATTTGCTAAGTTGTTGGGAATTTCACTTAGTCAGACCAAATGTAAATTAGGCAGAAATAGAGATAGATTGGGCCTTGTTGGACCCATGAGAAGAAGCTCAAACACAAGTAAGTCCATGATGGTTGTCTAAGGCTGCCACTTGATCCGACTCGGTTCCGATGGAGCTCCGCGTGTGACTTTTGCTGATGTGATAAAAGGGGCAAAGCCCTAGCTGCCTCCTCACTTCAGTTGTCTCATGCGTGAAAGAAAGAGAGAGAAGTTGAAAGTTGTTTTCTTCCCTTGCTCTTGTTCTGGTTCGTTGTCTGCCATTGAAGCAAAGCTTTTGCTTGTGTGAGAGATGAAGGAGAAGGCGGTGGTCCTACTCCGGTGAAGCGGCGCCTTCGACGATGGTGTGTGACCTTGTTCTGGTGCTTGGATGAAGCGTTAGATCCAGTGGTCGTGGTTGTCGATTGAGAAGGGAGTTCTTCACTCCTCTTGTGTTCTAGCTTCTTGTTTCTCGGTTTCTGCTTTGTGTGTATTTGATCTGAACCTTGTGCTCTCTTGTAATATCTTTGATGTACTTAGTGGATTTGACTCTCCTACTTGAGGCCACGAGGAGTAGGCTTTGTCCGAACCTCGTTAAAATCATTGTGTTGATCTTACTTCGTGTTTGTCTTGGCTTGAATGAGATTGAATTGTTTTCACAATTATAAAGACGATCTCAATTATCTTTGAATTAATATTCAATAACGTGTGATAATCTATTCTAATATTGTAACTAAAACTTATATAGTTTTAAATCAATCTTTCATACAATTGGACAAATATTTGTGGACCTCTAATTATAATTCACTTGTCAATATCATAATCCAAATACACACATAGAGATAATTATACGATCCATATTTGAAAATGAACCAACCAATGCACTATCGATCAGAACAATGCAATTATCCAAGGTCACATAAATCATATTCAAACTCCACGACATGATTGCTCCTATCCTCCATGACTTTACAACTCTACCCGTTTCCAACCTATCGATTTAAAAACCTCACGGTGAAAACGGTCATTAGGCTAATCATGGAATTAGATATATAGTTATAATTCCACCTTCAATCTATTTTATAGTTTTACAAACAAATCATTGATTTCCATCACGAGATTTCGGAAACCATATTTGAGCTACTCTTGTTACCTTACTTTGTCAAGGTTTAGACAATTATATATTAGTAGATTATATATGAAAGTGTCAAGTCTTTCCAGTTCAGCTGATAAGCTTGATACTTCGTGATCACGAGATCACGAGTTCAAATTCCCTCATCGTTACATGTAATGACCTAATATCTCCTATAAACCAAAAATAAAAAGTTTATATGTGAATTTTATGCTTAGATTTTGTTAAACATTTGTTCCTTATATGCAAATGGTATCTTGATATCATGCTAATAAACTCATGAATTGATATATTTAAAATTGAGTTTTGTAGATAAGCCTACAATTGCAAAAGCTCTTATGATAGGTGGAAGGCTAGGCGTTAGAGCTTTTAGAGGTCACACTCTCAACCAAATATAAATGCATATATTATATTCAAAACATATTATTTTCGTAAATTTAGCTGAAATATATAAAAAATGTCACGTGCGATAGGCTGACCTATTTCGCTACTTAAAGATATCGATTCAAATTCATGGCATTAGTTAATGAATTGTGTTTTGTGTTGCCTCAGCTTTTATCGTTGCTTGCATATGTTTCCCTAATGTTGATTCTGAGTGATTAGTATTTGAAATTGAGTACTCTCTTTCTTCTAGTGAAACAAACAAATTACCCTTTGAGCATTGCTAGATAAAAAACGTTGTTTACCCCACGTTTGGTTCGTGCTACACTTTCCAGGAAGTTGAAATTTCTCAGGAAGTACATTTATTTCTTGTGTTTGGTTCAAAAATAAAATGTGAGAATTTACTTCCCAAGAAGTTACCATTTCTCCAAATCATAGGAATTGCACTTACCTTGAAGAGGTATATATGTAAGATTCACTTCCTGCGTTTTTAAGTGAAAATATTATTACTTCTCATGTTAATATAAAAACAACAATTTTGAACCAAACATGATTTCATAATTTCCAGCAATTTACAATTCATAGGAAGTAGCTAAATTCCCAGGAACTTGATTTCCCACGTTCAACCAAACGAGGGCTTATTCATACACACTGTCACGTTGAACTGTTTCCATTTTTGTGATCTTGTTGTTAAACAAGGCATGGGATTATTCGTATCTCTGATGAATGTATACTCTCGCTCCAATATCTCAGAAACACAAATATCAAGCAATTTGCAATACCCATCTTGTGGGGTGTGTTATTAATTAATCAAAGGGAACAAATCCTTAGAGAATTCAGTTCCTTACACTTCGGAGTATAAGACAGATTTAAAACACACAGATTCTTAAAGTAGAAACCTTTGATAACCAACTAATTATCCAGAATAAAATCAACTACCTTTTCCTTGGAAAGGATTTGAACAAGTCTACTTCTTATATTGTTGATTCGATTACAAGATAGATTAGAACACTACATAGTAATATTCTCAAACACTCCTAAGAATATCGTTCTAATCAATCAAACAACCAATCACTAATATAGAGAGTAACTTACACGATGTTCCACTGAAAAACACTTCTTCCAGTAGAACACAACTATATGCTTTTGATGCACTTTGTAAACTACGTTAATGCATAACATTAAACTCAAATTGATCTGGTTATTTATCAAAGACGAAAGTGTGTTGAGAAAGCTTTTCCAAGATCTCTCAAAATTAGATCCGATTTTCATAATTAATTAAATCAATTCAAATTTAATAGATAATGTTTGTTATCCTACAAACATCATCTTTACACAAACTTCTTAACAACCTCTAACAACAATTCAAATACAAATTCAGAGGCGTGCTAATCACTCTTTAATAGCACCGTTTTTGTTCTGATTCCATTTTTAGTATTTTGTTGGCTCTGCTTCTCCAGTTCTTGACTTCAGTTCATTTGTCAGTTCCATGGTATACTTTACTTGATTCATCAAGCTAATGGAACTACAACGTTAAACTCATGGAAACATTAGAAGTATATGTATTTGTCATCGTCAAAATAGAAGAAACGTAGGAAATGAACTTTCATGGGAACTAGCATTCAGAAAGTCACTTTCCAACAACTTTCTCCCGTTTGATGATTAAAAACCTTTAAGACTTAGCATCTAAACAATAGGCTTTTCAAGGCATAATAAAGATGTCAAAAATAAGAATTAGTTATAGAACATGAAGAATGTGAATTGGATAAAATTTCCCCTTAGCAAATGCATACGAGTTACAGAATTCCCCCTTAGATGAACGACTATAAGAGTGATTCCTATCAGCCTATTGGTTCCCATTCCAAACTTTATTTCCTCTTTTGACATCATCGAAAAGATTAGTTAGAATAATTGCAGAGGGAACTAAGAAAGATAAAATCAAGAGCCAAAAACTTGATTGTCAAACATAAATTTCATTGAATAGACACGAGTCAAACACATGCAACAACCAACACAAAAAACAATCATATAAGAAAAACAAAAAATATAGAAAATAAGCACACAAAAGACGAGAGGGGGGGGGGGGGGATCATATAAGGGAACTAAAAGGCTCCGTGTCATGTAGTGGGAGGGAACTAGAAAGAGTTGCTCAGAGCTTTGGCTAGGGCATCAATGGCAGTGGTGAGGTCAACCAGAATGGCCCCATTCTCCTTGATGGCTTTCTCCACACGCTGAAACCCAGCCATACCAATTTCAAGCTCAGGAGACATATGAGTAGAGGTAAAAAGGCCTTCTTGTATGTTAGGTTGCTCAAGTTACTCCTCTAGAGAAGCAGCCGTCTTGAGACGGTTTACCATAGTCAAGTCCAACACACTTGTGTCGGATGTCTCCACAAAGGGGTGACAGGCCTTGAGGGCGAGCAACAAGGCCTTGACCACCGAAGGGTAAGGCAAGGAGTGTCTTGCGTAAGCGACACAACTCTGCATATGGCTCAGAATTAGGCGAGGGAGATCAATGAGCTCTTCGTGCAACAACTTGTCAAGCAAGACAACATCCACCACCAGGACAACATTGTGATTCTTTTGGCGCGAGATTACGTTACGAATGCGGAAGAGATAGATGATCTTCATAGTCAAACTTAGGGGACCCGTAATCATCTTGGATTTTGCAATTCCTATGCTGCCAAACCCTATCCAGCATATGTTGGGAACCCTTTGACCAAATCTTCTTGACAATCTCAAAGTATCCTTCATTTGATGGCATAACAATAGCATCCCCAATTAGATTAGGGGAAATCGGGTAATAACCGGAATCCACCTTGACCATAGCATTCCCCACTTTAGCATTTGACTTCGATGTGACAAAATCAAGCTGAGAGTAGAACGCTTTCACAACATCATCATCCATCTGAAAGCTCTCATGAAAAATTCTATCCCAACCCTACGCTTGGAGGAAACGACGAGCTTGTTGAATTTCTTGATTGTCGCTCTGCCATAACTCCTCGTTAAAGATTAGAGGCTCCATAATGTTCCTAGTGGTAAACTTTGCTCCAATACGGATAGAGGAACTCAGAGGCGATGGAACTAGCATGGATGGCTTGGAGGAGGACCGGGTACGGCATTTAGGACCGCCAGACAAGGGCTTAGGCCTCTTTGGGGCCGGTTTCTGGGGAGAGCGGGAACTCCCTTCAAGTAGCAAGCAATCAGGATCCTCAAGTTCCTCATCCATAGAGAAGTGACGTTTGGACTCCTAAGTCGCCATAGTTTTTGTGCTTAGAGGAGTGGTGGCTTGGGACGGTCAGGGTGATGTGATCCGATGGCTCGGACCACGTTTGACGCCGAATCTAGGTAGGAAATGGTATCGGATCCTTCTCTTGGTAACCGGATAAGTACGAACCACTGGGAAGGATGGTCCACGACTCTCTTATGCTCGCTTGGGCGAGGGTGGGGCGAGAGTGAATGTTGTGTTTGTGAGCCGTGACGTGGTTCAATCGGGTCTAACCAGTTTTGTGACGCCGAGGCCTAAGGGGAGGAGTTTAACTCAACTACGAAGCTTAAGCATAAATTTCAACGTATCTAAAATGATTACAAGTGAAGGCTATATATAGCCAAACTAGTGCACGACCTTGATGGGCCTTATTTAACCTAATGGGCCCAGTCCATACGCAGATGGGCTCGCACACCAAAACATGAATTAAGCTAAATATAATAACTACTAAATAAGAAACTACTAAAAATGGAAAGTACTGAAATACATAGAAAAGCTAATTAAATAGGCTTGTCGGATGCCATGGGGGGCGCCACGGTCTTGGTCTTCGGCGGCTCGCCGAAGCCTGGTTCAGGACTAGCCAGGATCACATCATTCTCCCTCCCTTAGAATAGAAGCGTCCCCGCTTCGAGCTGGGTGGGGCCAGGGAGAACAGGCGCTCGGCAGCCAGCGAGAGTGCGGTGTCGTAGTAGGGCTCGGGTCCGGCTCTCGGCATCACAAATATCAACAAGAATTGTTCATATGCAAGAGCGGGCTTGGGTTCCTTGGTCATCATCATCACGCGGAAGCCCGGATCTGGAGTCGACAACCTCGGAAGGGCCAGCGTACCGTTGGGCACGTCGGGCATGGAAGCATCGGGCTCGGTAGCGGGCGCGTTGGGGCACAGACCCACTGCCGTGGACAAGGGAGCTGCTGTGCTGGGGGTTGTGGACGGAGCGTCTGCTGAAACCGCGATCGCGGATGTTGGGGCCGCGGTCGCGGCTTTGGCCGCAGTCGATGCTATTGCGGCCGCGGCTGTTGCGGCCAAGGTCGTGGCTTACGCGACAATGAGATTTCTTGCCTCTCGGGCATGGGCCTCGTCTGCTGCCTGGCGAACGGACAACGCTTGGCGCTTGGTGGTGGCTTCGTGTGCGACCGTTGGAACCGGTGACACGGGAGGGCGCTCGGAACGGCGCACGTGCGGGTGCTCAGGGTAGCGCACTGGGGCGTACTCGCGGCGCGGTGGCTAGTTGTGTTGGCACTTGGGCGGGTAGGATGGACGCCGTGGCGGAGAGTACGGGAGGCGTCGCGGTGGCGTCGGGATCCTCAGCGGGATATAGTCCGGATGAGCGTCATATAGACTCACGCCACCAAACCATTCGTCGTCGTGCCACTCGTCGGCGAAGAGGTAGGGGTCGTAGGTCCACGGGAGGCGCCGGTGAGCCATGGGCGGGTGGTGGCTCGGCTAGGGTATTCCAGGGTGGCTAGGTTTTTGGCTAGGTGGCACGGCTAGGGAGAAGGCCGAACTAGGGTTGCTAGGGGCGGCGGTGGCTAGGGTTTGGGAAAGGCAAGTCTTGGCAACGGCAGTGTGGGCCGCGGTCCTCGTGGGTTGGGTTTGGGCAGCGGAAGAAGGGTTCGTATTTTGGCCTTTTGAGGGGTCAAACGATGTCCGTTTTGGGAAAATTTTATATGCCCGGACTCGTATCGAGATGCTCTACAGGATTATGAAAGCAAATTGCAAAAGGACGAATTTTTTTTGGACGAAATCTGGGCAGAAGTCGAGTTCGGTTTTGGGGATTTTAATGGTGAGGATGGCTAGGGAGAAAGGAAAGATAAGGAAAGACACACCTCGTACCCATGGCGCTCTGATACCAGTTGATGCATTCTGGGCTCCCAAAACGCAAGTCAGAGCGGATCTAGGTAGAAGGCGGGAAAGATCTTTCTTGCTCGATGAAGACTGCGAGTGCCGCGGGATGTATGGGGGTCTCGCGGGGGTGACCGCGATCGTCGGAGGGTAATCTCCTTGGGAGGTGAGGTGGTGAGTTGGGGAGGAGTTGGTTTGAGGAGCTACGGTTTAGGGTGATGGTGGCGGTGGGGATTTTAAGGAGGGAGTGGTTGCAATATCGGAGACGGTGGTGACGATTGTGGTGGTAAGGATGGGGTCAGTGTCGGTGGCGATGGAGGCGGAGGGTTTGGTGGAGTGGAGTTGTTGGATGATAAAAATCTCATTGGTAAAGACATTACCAATGGTGTTTTGGGATGAAACCATGGTAGGGAAGTTTGAGCGTGAGATAGATTGCGGGTTGAGATGTTTTGAGAGTTGTGAAGAAGATGAGGTAAGGGATGAAGGCAAAATGAGGGTTTAAAAGGAGAGAAACATGATCAGTATGGCGCTAATAATTCCGCCAAATCCCTTGAATGTAGGAGATCAAATTTAAAGTTCAAAAGATAATTGTAAACCTTTGCAGCAAATTCCATTTGTAACACCTCTGACTTATGTCGGTAGTACCACACACTAGTGACCTCAGACTTTAATGTGCAATGCCACCCTAGGCTTAATCCAAACAATTTATGCGTAAAATAAATAAATATTCATCAATAAAAGAGTAGAGGAAGACTTTTGAAATAAATATTCAATCTTTATTAATATTCCCATCGTAATATGAGGAGATAAGTTTTACAAAATATATTGAAATTATAGTGGAAGTCTTTAAATAAATCCTAATTACATGACTAGGTTATCTCAAACTTTCACCTATTACATTGATTGGAAAAATTAAATCTTATATTCAAACAACCATGAAAATACTTCAAACTAAACTTCATCTGCAAGTCTTCTTCTCCATATCGTTACTTTTAGACAACTTGAGGCAAGTCGACTGATGTGTCGTATGGGACGGACGACACCAACCAACCATGCAACGAAAAAGTGTGGTTGGTTAGTCTAATGAGAGACTATACAAGGGTATTTTATGTGTGGATCTGTGTGATCATATCAAGTTACTATCATTGTCTCTCAAATAAAAGCTAATAGACGATATATAACTAATATACTTCCACTGAAATGAAGGATGGACAAAAGATATATGCGCCAAGAGAATACCCGAAATGAATTAGTGGTGATATGGGAAGAAGATATGATATGTTTGGGAATGTTTTACAATCAACATATAACATATATATAAACTCCATTGAATAATTGGGTTTGACCAACCTCACCGCATAATGCGAATTTAGATTGGAAAGACGACCCACTTAAACTAGAGCACAAGCGGTTTCCAAGTTGTACTTCTCGCTCGAAGTTTATTAATTATGTGCTTGCAGCAAAGTTATTCTTAAAGCTTCTAACACAATCTTGCATAAAACGAGAACAACACATGACGACGTTATGTCCAACCCAATTACACTAGCAAGGTGCTTAAACACCTCTTATCGTTAACGGGTGGATAAGAAGCAATGATCATAACCTTAAAAGTATTAGGAAATTATTCTGACTAATACTGAGTTATACAGAGATCATTTTGCCTCACAGTGCCATACTATCCTGACATACAAGTCCATATTTAACGACTATAAAGTCCATGCTTAACGATTATAAAGTCCACACACAATGTCGTCATTAAGACGATACAATATTAATAATGCACAACTATATAACTACATATATAGATATCGATAATAACTATCAACCTATATACAAAAATAATATAAGCATACATGTGTTCCCAAACATTAATTAGGTTTTAGAAATTACGCAATTAATTAACAATTAATTTCAATATTAATTGTTGGTCAAAAGAATTTAGAAATGACAAGAGCGATCCACCACTTGCCTTATTTATGAAGATCATACGAATTCACCATGCACATTTCGACCACCATGGATCCCTTCTGAGTACACCACACTCACATCACATACAACCACCACATTAATGGTTGTCGAACCATCAAGCGTGCAAGACTAAGACAACGCCCACCCTTAAGAAGCCAAACAAGGTTACGTGGTATATGACCACATAACCCTAGATTAAATGCGCTCTAAGAATTCAAATAACTGAAAGAATTAAAGTTGTAAAGTAATAAACTCGGAAACATACGTGACAATGAAGAGGACACTAAGCTTCATCTCCTAACTTAAGAGAGATAACGTTGAAGATTGATGAGGAACTGGAAGAGGAGTCCCAAAAATTAAACTATTTCGCTGTTGTGGGCCCTTCAAAAAGGCTAGGCCCGCCATAGCGAAAAATTTCCAAATTTGAAGAGTTTTGCTTTTGTGGATCCGCCAAGAAGACTGGGTATGCCGATAGCGAAACATCTTACAAATTATGAACTTTGGATGAATGATAGAGAATGTCTAAACATCTATCTATAGTTGTTTCGATGAGATTTTTATTAATTTTTCTAAGATGAGCGATGTGAGATAAAAATGTTTAATGACCCATATTAGTGCGTAATTTTAAACCACTTCCTGTTGAAATTACGTCTTGATGCAAACTAGAAAATTATAGATCTCCAAGTCTAGTTTGTAATGCATCTTGAATCATCAAAATTCAAGCTTTGTGGAGAAAGATATGCATGTTCTATGAAGTTGCCTTGAACACACCAATTCGTGCGGGAATCCTAACAAAAAAATCTAAACTTAAATACAATTGGCCCATTATTAACCAAAACACCGACTTCTGATCCGTCACTTTGATTTATTTCATCTCAACACTAACTAGAGCTTGTTTGGATAAATGTTAAAGATGTCCATATATGTTTTTAGCTTGTTCACACCATACACCAAGAGTCTAAATTATCAGATTACATCTTCGGATTCCAAATAATCTTACCCGATTAAAGATTGAATTTCCTTATTCGGAAACATACTAAATACATATTTACTATTTTTAATAATCCATCAACCATTGATTAACTAAACCTTACTATTTATAGTAACTTTTCATTTTATCATCCAACATCAGAAATTCTCGAGTATTTACTTGTTGACCTCGAGTTTTGTTTATAACATAAATGTCCTTTATATAAATTCAAAATATTTTGGATTATTACACCATCATTAATAGCAGCTCTTCAACTTCCAATTTTTAGAGAGCATTAAGTAACTACAACTGAGTGATTGGTGTGACAGTTGATGATTTCCTTCTGATTTCCTTAACTCAGTAAATCCTTTAGAGTTCCCAAACTAGTAGATGACACGAAGTAGGGAATTGATGGATACATTTAAGTGAAGGACAAGCAGAGTAACATACAAAGCATACGTATCCATTCAAGAAAAATAAGGAAGGCAATTTGACACTACAAAAATTGTTCCCAGTTGTGGACTAAGAAAAACATGGGTTCATAGGAAACTCCTAATGTAGTCAAGCAAGGGATGACTTTTAGTCAATCATCATTTTGGCTTATATTGAGTGATCAAATAGATTAGATTGACTATTTAGGTATAAAATAAAGATGTTCATGCCAACTTTAGATGAAAATGAATTTTATGAGGAATTGCAAAGAATTAGGATGATGACTAGCAAACAAAGATCACGAATAACACAAGAATCAAGACAAGAGAAAGAAATCAAACACAGTTCTGAACGAATTATAATAATATCAATTTTCTAGTCAAGACTAAGGGAACATAGTAGGGAAGTATGACAACTAGTTTAGGGAGATCATTCCTAGAAGTAATCTTAGGTTATCAAATGGTTCTTGATTCAATGCTTTGGTAAAAATGTCAACAATTTGGTTCTCTTTCCTACAACGTTCCATTAAAATAAGACATTCTTCAACATTATCCCTTAAGAAATAATGCCTAATGTCAATATGCTTAGTTCTAGTATGATGCACAATATCACATATAATATGAAGAGGGCCAAAAGACATACCAAAGTCAGCAAGGTGTTACAACCATAGAAGTTGATAACAACATGAAGCAACAACAACATATTTAGCTTCAGTGGTAGAGAGAGCTACATAGTTTTGTGTTGGATCGTTAGAGTTACGTCTGCGGGAACAAAGTCTTTGTTCCCACAGAAGTTGCAGCGGATAAATATAGCAGGAAAGATAACGAACAAACTCACGATATATAGTGGAAACCCTCATTAGCAAAACTAGCTTCTCAAGGAAAAACCACTACCTTCAAGCTTTCGCTTGAGAGGATTTTGAAGTGTGTACTTGTCTTATTGATTTCTTGCTTGATTAGACTTGTATCCTGGACTTCGACATCTAAACAACCAGCTAGACTCGAAACCTCTTCTACAACGATGAATCAAACTCAATCCTCAAAGACTTACACACACCTCACTTCTTTTCTTTCTTCTTTTCGTTCTCTCTATTTTCCGTCGTCGTCGTTACATAGAAATGAATCCACACCTCTATTAAATACAACTCGGCAAACCCTAAATGTAACAAGATAAGATTTATCCAAATAAGGCAACAGGAAGATATGATTTTGTAGAGGGAATAATATCCCAGCCGTCTATATTAATTTGAAGGAAGGATTCCGTAAATTAATATATTTGGATAAGATAGAGTACTCTCTCTCCAATTATCTTATCTTAGGAAGGTTTTCCTAAGATAACACAATCGGGCTTCTGTCTCCATATCTTCTCAAATCGGCTTGATCCTTGGAGCCGAAGTCATTCATCCTTGACCGCGTGCATGATTCTGCGTTTGATTTGTTTCCATAAATGGCACGCTGGATTCTTCTTTCCATTCGCAGCTTCGATCTTGTTCGACGTTGTTGGTCCTTCAGAGGTAACAAAGAACATGAACAAAGCTTTGTTCCCTCTTCGATCCTTCGCTGCAATGGTTCCCTGAGACAACTGTCTTTGTTCCTGAAACACTTAGTACCCAGATTAGTTGAATGTTTGTCACTATCAAAACCTAAGGAATTCAACAAATTCCCCCTTTTTGATGGTGACAAACATCCTTGACAATAAAGCATATACATACGAGATAAAGGAAGTTGTATGGGGAAAGGTTCTCCACACAAGACCATAATAGTTCCCCCTCAACACAGCAACATATGAAACCATGTGCTGTTCCCCCTCAACCAAAGCTACCTGTCATTTTCCCCCTTTTGGCATCATCAAAAACACAGTGAAGAGTTAGAGATGAAAGATAACAGCCAGATGAACATCATTCTCAATAGCAGTAGATTGAAACACACGAATGCAGACATCATGTTAAGACGACAACACAATATGCAAGGATAACATTCATGATCAATATGCCAGTCAGTGCAAACACAAGAATCAGAGACAAGGAAGTACGAAAAGAGAGGAGTTGATGTGCTAGGGAACAAAAGAGGTGTGGGTTAGCCAGAGAAGTACGAATTAAGAACCACTGGGGCCAGCAGCTAGAGCAGAAGTATGATTAGCAATGGAATTCATCTTTTGTTCCCACTCAGAGCTGTTGCTTCCTCATTGGCGTCAGCAACCACCATAGCCTCAACTTGTAGAGGAGTGAATCTGTAGTGTCGTCTTTTCCCTTCTTTGTGTGTCTTGTGATGTTCATTTTATTTTTATTTTTTTGAAGATCACAAACTTCAGCTTGCCTTCTTTCACCAGGGATTCATTCAGAGCCCACTACCTCTCACGCGTAACATTAGCTTTCGAGCACGAACCTTCCTTAGGCAGTTGTAAGCCAGCATCACACACATACCTGTCGAACCCTATCCACAGACCACAGTGGCGATAATTTGTAATCTCGACTTTCCGAAAAAGTAGAAGAATGTGATGCGGGGGTAATGTTACCAGAGAGGGTGCGAAGAGCATCACACAAACCATATATGAACTTTTTTAATAATGTGTAATCATGAATGAGAGGCTCCCAGATGTGAATGATTAGAGGGGCTCATAGGAAGCATCAAACATGATGGCAAAGGTAAGCTGTAGAGTCAATAATCATTTGGGCTTATAATGAGGGATCAATGCATCAAGTTGACTCTTTTGGGCCAAAGGAAATCTGATTCATGTATTAGCAAGATAGCATAGAGAGCATGCATGAAATGTTGCACATAAGTGAAATATTAGCATGCGTCTAGGCAGGTCATTCAACTAGTGATCAAGAGAATAAATGCAGACCGGGACATGATGTTTCATCCTTCACACTTGACCATGTAATATTAGCCAATCATCGAGGGAACACAACATGTAGACAGTCAGTTTAGAGAGATCATACCTAGTTCCATACGAAACTGTTCGAATGGTTCCTTGTTTAGTGCCTTGGTGAAGATGTCGGCGATTTGATCCTTAGTTCCATAGAAGTCCATTGTCACCAACCCTTTCTCCACACAGTCACGTAAGAAGTGATGTCTTATCTCGATGTGCTTGGTACGTGAGTGTTGCACCAGATTCTTGGAGATATTTATGGCACTTGTATTATCACAGAGAATGGGAATGAAGTTTAGAAGAATACCGTAGTCGCTGAGTTGTTGTTTGAGCCATAGGAGTTGAGTGCAACAAGCAGCAACGGCTATGTATTCAGCTTCCACAGTGGAGAGAGCCACGGAGTTCTGCTTCTTTGACCCCCAGGAAACCAGACACGGCCCAAGGAACTGAGCCATTCCAGAGGTAGATTTTCTGTCCACTGTGTTCCCTGCGAAGTCAGCATCTGTGTATCCGACAAGATCAAGGCTTCCTCCCCTTGGATACCACAGACAAAGATTATCTGTTCCCTTCAAATATCTCAGGATCCTCTTCACTGCTTTGAGATGTGTCTCTTTGGGATCGGCCTGAAAACGAGCATAAAGACATACACTATACATAATATCAGGCCTACTGGCAGTGAGATATAGAAGCGAACCTATTATTCCTCGGTAGAGAGATGGATCAATTCCTTGCTCATGTTCGTCTTTTCCCATTGGATTGTTTGGAGATATGAGAGTGGTGAAGGGTTTCGCATCATTCATACCAAACTTTTTGACGCACTCCCTGAGATACTTCTGTTGGTGCACTTTGGTTCCCTCATCTCCCTGAGAGACTTGCAGACCTAGGAAGAACTTGAGTTCTCCAACCATGCTCATCTCGAATTCACTGGCCATCAGCTTAGAGAATTTCTGAACCAGTTTATCATCAGTGGATCCAAAGATGATATCATCCACATAGACTTGGACCACCAGAATATGCTTCCCTTCCTTCAGAAGGAACAGAGTCTTATCGACCTTTCCTCGAACGTATCCGTGTGTCAGAAGGAACTGTGAGAGCCTTTCATACCAGGCCCTCGGGGCTTGCTTGAGACCATACAGAGCTTTGTCTAGAATGTAGACATGGTCAGGTTGAGTGGTGTCCTCAAAGCCGGGTGTTTGCTCCACGTAGACTTCCTCCTTAAGAACTCCATTCAAGAAGGCAGTCTTGACATCCATCTGTTGCAGCTTGAACCCATGGAAAGAAGAATACGCAATTAGGAGTCTTATTGCTTCTAACCTGGCAACAAGAGCAAAGGTCTCATCATAGTCGATGCCTTCCTGCTGGTTGTAACCTTTCACCACCAGCCTAGCTTTGTTCCTTGTGACCTGACCTTGATCATCCAACTTGTTTCTGAACACCCACTTGGTTCCGATCACTGTTCTGTTCCTTGGACGAGGAACTAACCGCCAAACCTTGTTTCTTTCGAACTGGTGAAGTTCCTCTTGCATGTCGTTTATCTAGTCAGGATCCTTCAATGCTTCTCCTACAGTTTTGGGTTTTTGCAAAGAGAGAAAAGCATTGAAAGCACATAAATTTTGTAGGGAGGAACGAGTGCTCTGAGGTGCTCCCTTTCTATAGTCAGTGACTATTAGCTTGACTGGATGAACCCACTTTTGCTGGTAGTTGGGAACTTGGAGATTGTTGATGTCGAATTCCTCTGAATCAGCGTTCCCAGCACTTGAGCCTTCTCCTCCTATGCCATTAGCATTAGGATTGACATCCCTCGTTCCTTCAGCAGAAGGGCAGTCCTCAGAGGGCTCCGTTGTGCCGTGACTTGGGCTTTGTTCCCCCTGAGGTGCCTGAGATACATCAGGGAGGTAAGCATTTTCTTCATTGCCCCCTGAGTTGGCGGAATTGGGAGTTCTTGGTGTAGAGGGATCATTTTGAGTTTCTTGATCTTCAGAGGTCCCACCGCTGACATTGCTATCTACAAGCTGAAAGAAATCATCTTCGGAAAGCTCGATGTTGCCTGATAGTTCCTGCACATTGTTACCAGCCATAACAGTTTCATCAAATACAACATGAACGCTTTCCTCTACCTTTCTGGTTCTCTTGTTGAAAACTTTGTAGGCCTTGCTTTGCTGTGAATATCCTACAAAAGTTCCTTCATCACTTCTGGGATCAAACTTCCCAAGAGAATCTTTCCCGTTGTTGTGGACGAAGCACTTGCAACCAAAGGTGCGCAAATGAGACACATTAGGTTTCCTTCCCTTCAGAAGCTCATAGGCATTTTTGTTCAGAAGAGGACGGATGGTTTCTCTGTTCAGAACGTAGCACGCAGCATTCAAGGCTTCGGCCCAGAAACTCCTTGGAAGACCACTTGAGATGAGAAGAGTACGCTTCATGTCTTCCAGAGTTCTGTTCTTTCTTTCAACAACACCGTTTTGCTGTGGGGTCCTGGGAGCAGAGAAGTTGTGGTTGATACCTCTGTTCCTACAGAGGGATAGGAACTGAGAGTTCTCGAATTCAGTTCCATGATCAGTGCGAATAGACCCCAAGGAATGTCCAGTGCTCCTTTCGGCTGCCTTAAGCCAGGACTCAAACTCCGCAAACACTTCATCCTTTGTGGAGATAAATAGAGTCCATGTGTACCTGGAATAGTCATCAACAATAACAAAGACATATGCATTTCCCCCACGGCTCTTCGTGCGCATATGCCCACAAAGATCCATGTGGACTAATTCCAGAGGACGTGTTGTACTTACATCCCTTTTTGACTTGAAGGAAGACCTCACTTGTTTTCCTTTAATGCATGCGTCACACACGTCACTTCTCATTGCTTCAACCTTGGGAAGGCCATTCACCAACTCTTGTCTATGAAGTTTGGATAGGAGTTGAAGGATAGCATGTCCAAAGCGTTTGTGCCACAAGTCTGTCGTCTCAGTAATAGACGACAGACATAGGTCCTTGTTAGGGATGAAAGCAGGGTCGACCTTATAGACATTGTTGTCGCAGATCCCTTTGAGTAAGATTTTCCCTGTACTTAGACACTCAACATGACAATCATCAGTGGTAAAGACTACCCTATTTTTTCTGTTTTGACATAGTTGAGCCACACTAAACAGATCAAACTTGAGATTATTCACTAGATTCACATTATTCACAGTGATGTGTTTAGAGAGTCTTACCATACCGATACCATAAACCTCACCCTTACTCTTGTTTCCGAAAGTTATCGATGCCCCTGAGGCTGGCTGAAGAGAAGTGAACCATTCACTGTTCCCTGTCATGTGACTTGAACATGCGCTGTCAAGGTGCCAAGAGCCTTTCCTTGCTTCCTCCTCGGATTTATGAGAACCACCTTCTGATACGTTGTGACCTTTTGAGCTCATCAAGCAGATATCCTTTGAGAGAGGAGATGCTTCATCATCTCAGCTGCAGTCACCCCACTTCGCAATCCTCGTTTGTTCCTCGTTGAAGACCTGAGAAGAACCTGCCGTTTTGTTAAGGCACCTTTTTGCGAAGTGTCCGTTGTCATAGCAGTGAGAGCAGACAACCTTCTTCATGTCATTGTGAACCATGACCGAACCTTTAGTGCCTTTGCTTCGAGACCATATCTTCTTCATGGCTTGAGTGATGAGAGCCACATCTACATCACCTTCTTGAGAGTCTCTATCCAAGGCATTTCCTGACGACATCTTTCCTGCAGAATCTGTAACTAAAACAAACAATCTAGAGCACCAGGCTCTGATACCAATTGTTGGATCGTTAGAGTTACGTCTGCGGGAACAAAGTCTTTGTTCCCACAGAAGTTGCAGCGGATAAATATAGCAGGAAAGATAACGAACGAACTCACGATATATAGTGAAAACCCTGATTAGCAAAACTAGCTTCTCAAGGAAAAACCACTACCTTCAAACTTTCGCTTGAGAGGATTTTGAAGCGTGTACTTGTCTTATTGATTTCTTGCTTGATTACACTTGTATCCTGGACTTCGACATCTAAACAACCAGCTAGACTCGAAACCTCTTCTACAACGATGAATCAAACTCAACCCTCAAAGACTTACACACACCTCACTTCCTTTCTTTCTTATTTTCGTTCTCTCTATTTTCCGTCGTCGTCGTTACATAGAAATGAATCCACACCTCTATTAAATACAACTCGACAAACCCTAAATGTAACAAGATAAGATTTATCCAAATAAGGCAACAAGAAGATATGATTTTGTAGAGGGAATAATATCCCAGCCGTCTATATTAATTTGAAGGAAGGATTCCGTAAATTAATATATTTGGATAAGATAGAGTACTCTCTCTCCAATTATCTTATCTTAGGAAGGTTTTCCTAAGATAACACAATCGGGCTTTTCTCTCCATATCTTCTCAAATCGGCTTGATCCTTGGAGCTGAAGTCATTCATCCTTGACCGCGTGCATGATTCTGCGTTTGATTTGTTTCCATAAATGGCACGCTGGATTCTTCTTTCCATTCGCAGCTTCGATCTTGTTCGACGTTGTTGGTCCTTCAGAGGTAACAAAGCACATGAACAGAGCTTTGTTCCCTCTTCGATCCTTCGCTGCAATGGTTCCCTGAGACAACTGTCTTTGTTCCTGAAACACTTAGTACCCAGATTAGTTGAATGTTTGTCACTATCAAAACCTAAGGAATTCAACATTTTGCTTTTTAGATCCCCATGAAACTAAGCAAGGTCCAAGGAACTAGGCCATGCCAGAGGTACTCTTTCTGTCCACAAGGTACCCATCGTAGTCTACATCTATGTATCCAAGGAGGTTGAAGGAACAATTCTTGGGGAACCAATTATACAAGTCTTTAGTTTCCTTGAGATAACGAAGAATTCGCTTCACTTCAGCTAAGTGAGATTCCCTTGCATCAACTTGAAACCTAGCACATAGACAAACAAAATAGACAATATCTGGCTTACTAGAAGTTAAGTATAATAAAGAACCAAGAATTCCTCGATAAACTCTTTCTTCTACACGTTTCCTATCAAGATCAGTAATTAAATGAGTGGCATGAGAAATCATAGTAGAAATGGGATTAGTGGAGTCCATGTTGAACTTTTTCAACAATTTTTTTAGATACTTTTGTTGATGAATATGAGTTCCTTCACCTTTTTGAGTCACTTGAAGCTCCAAGAAGAACGAGAGTTCTCCCATCATACTCATTTCGAACTCACTACACATCAGATTTTTGAATTTTTCTACAATAGAAAGATCAGTGGATCCAAAAATATTATCATCAACGTAAATTTAACCACTAGAATCTCACCTTTGTCTTCAAGAAAGAAGAGAGTTTTGTCTATCACACCACGTCGATATCCATGGGATGATAGGAACTTGGCAAAACGATCATACCAAGCACGATGGGACTGTTTGAACCCGTATTAAGCCTTCTCAAAGATGAACACGTGGTCAGGGTGATCTATATCTTCAAAACTATGAAGTTGTTGAACATAGACTTCATCTTGAAGAATGCCATTGAGAATGGAAGTTTGGACATCTATCTGAAACAACTCAAATTCCTTGTGAGAAGCATAAGCATTTAACAATCGTATAGCTTCTAATCTGGCCATTGGAGCATATGTTTCATCATAATCAATTCTTTCTTTTTGGTGGTAACCTTTTGCAACCAATCTTGCTTTATTTTTTGTGACAACTCAAGTATCATCCAATTTATTTCGATACACCCACTAGGTTCCTATGATAGTTCATTTTTTGGGACAAGGAACAAGTCTCCAAACTTGGTTCCTTTCAAACTAATGTAGTTCCTCTTGCGTTGCTTTTATCCAGTCAACATCATTGAGTGTGTAATACCCCTCATTTTAGTAAGGGTATTTGGGTAATTTCCCAACCCTCGTTCTGTAATTGTGACGCGTTTGGCGAAATTTGGAATTTTTGTAACTCGTATAATCTCTGTAATAATTCTTTGAGCGTTATAATATACATTCGATGTATTATTGAGGCTGAGAATATTTTTATGGATACGAGTATTCAATGTTGGAGATGAATCCACGTGTAAAACCTTTCCCAGAGGTCCCGGATGCGCGAGTGGCATTTCCGCGACCGCGGAAGAATTTCCGCGATCGCGGAAACCTGTTCATCGTCTTCTTCCAGAAGCTCGGCGTTTCGCCGGTTCGGAGGCCGCCATTACGCCGGGGGGAGGCCGATCGATTCGTCTGGCTGACGTTACTCCCCTTCTCACCCTATAAATAGGGCCTTTAACCCTCGAATTCTCCATCCATAGTGCTATCGATCTCTCTTTCCTTCTCTCGTTTCCTTGTCGCCGGAGTTCTCGCCGGAATTGGTGGTGTTCCCCTAGTGCCTTGGAAGCCTGGAGTTGTAGCATCATTGTTCAAAGCCGAGGAGCATCGTCGTCGTAGTCTTTCGGTAAGCCTTGTGCCGATTTAGGGCCGCGTCAGGGAGGGATCCACGATCGCGGATATGAACACCGCGACCGCGGATGGTGCGTAGAATTTCGCGACCGCGGAATCCAAAACCGTGACCGCGGCTTGCCTTAGCAAGCGCGATCGTGGCTTTGGACGAGCCGGTCACGAATGGGACCCTCGTTCCTTTCGTTTCTTTAGATTCGTATTATTATTCGTATCGAATCTAACCTAGGGTTTCGTCGTGGGTTTATTGTCATCGTAGGAATCCGTAATCAGATTCCGTTTCCAGTTCCCAGATACCCGGAACCCGACAATCTACGTTCGTCTCGATTAAGGCAAGTGGCGGTTCGCTCTTGCTTATCATTCCATGTTTTCGTTAATTATCAATTGTTTTAATTGTTAATTAAATTGGGATGAAGTGTTGTTTTCATTTGGGGAACAGATTTTATAAATGTGTGATTTAAAATGCGATATTATTATAGGTTGTATATACTGCTAGAAACAACGCTGTTATATCTCTTATTACCGTGATGGTATTGGTGTGGACTTTATGTGCGAACTTTATATATAGTTAGAACGAGTATTCGTAGGAACGCTATGTACCTCATTGCGAGTACTGACTGTTTCTTTATAACCATGGTGCGTAGGATATCCAAGCCCTAACACCCTTTCCTGGTCATGACCTACCCCTATCCGAGTATAGGGGTGGTGCACACAGTTGGTGCCAAACATTCGGGAAATGCTCCCAAGATATCTCTCGTATCGAGATGATATATTTATATGATAAAAGCTGTAACGTGAATATACGTTTTGGAATTAAATAAGATAAGTGCGATTATACACATAATTAATATACCCTCGGGCGAGGAGTACAACGTGGAAACCGCTCGGACTTCGATTAAAGTAAGTCCTCCTTCCAAATCTGAATTCGCATTGCGCGGTGAGGTTGGTCGTGGACCCAAATGGTCAAGTCATTTTAAACGCTTGTGTGAAATTATAACGTTCCCAAACACTTGTCATACTTTCCGATAAGACTCGATCTTTTGGAGTCTTCTCTTCATACGTTCCCGTAAGACTCGATCTTTTGGAGTCTTCTCTTGTTCATATTGTTTCGTATATTTCCGTAGGAGTGTTGAGGTTCACTGTCGTCATCGGTTATTATTCGAGAAACGACAGGTGTAACCTAATACGACTACTTAGAACCTTTCTGTTTTACGCTTGCATAGTCTTTCATTAGACTAACCAACCGGTTTATTTCCCTTGCATGGTTGGCTGGTGTCATCCGTCTCATACGGCACATCAGGAAAACTTCCCTTCCGTGAAGGCTAGTACGCGACGATGAAGGCAGATGGTGTTTTTAAGAGTTTTCTCAAGGTTGAAGATCCTAGGTGTGTGATCGCACTGATCAAGACCATTATGAAATTTATTAAAAGACTTCCGCTGTATTGAAACAATTCTGTATTTTGGATGTATTTGGGATTTACAGATGTAATCCGTGACTTTGGTTTGAATAAACTTTATGATATTTGATATGATTTGTGTTATTTTATGGTTATTATAAAAATGATTAAGCCTTGGGTGACTTCAGATGGGTAATCTGAGGTCACTGGCGGTAATACTTTCAAGGTTATATTTGGGGGTGTTACAGATTTGGTATCAAAGCCAAAAGTTTTTAAAACGGGTTAGGTTTCAAATCGTTTTACCTAAAACAAAAATTTTATAAATCGTTTACCCGCTCGTATTGTGAAAAGTTGTTGGTTAAATCCGAAAGTTGAAAATTTTGAATAAAATCGCACTAGAGTAAGAGGTGCATTTTCAAATCTCTGTCATTCAAGTCGTGCCTTCTTTCCAGTCTGATATAGTAAGTTCGCTTCTATATTTAGAAAGACTAATCCTTTCTCGTCGCCTTTTTCAGGTCATGGGCGCAATCGTTTCTCAACTTTGGAACAAGAAGGAAGCCGAGGTGGTTCCACCATCTCCAGTTAGGCTTGAGTTCCCGGTTCCCCCTCAGTGCTTTGAGGTAGGGGAGCCAAGTTGCCCACCCGAGGAGGTGAAGACCGTGCTCGAGGAGTCGGTAGTGTTGGTGTCTGACGGGGCCAGAGTTCCCAGGGTGGAGCCTGAAGCAGACCCGAGGGAGGACACCGAAGAAGAGGAGGAGCTGTCGGAGTACCTTGGAGGGTACTATGACGACGACTTCGAGGTAGAAGAGGATCCATAGGAAGACCCAGAAGAGGAGGATCCGGAGGAGGAGGACCCTGAGAAGGACCTAGAGGAGTATGGCTATGACTTGGAGCACTTGCTGGAGGACAGCGAGGACCCGGGGATGCAGTTCATTTTCCCGAGTCCAGTGTTACCAACGGAGGAGGAGTATACGCCGTTGTCCCCTGCCACTTGGGAGGCGCTTGGGATTTCGGGTACCGTCAGGAGGAGAAGTGGGCCGCTGGATGCACCAGAGGACCCGTAGATTATCCCTACTCCGAGGAGGCCGATGGTGAGTCCTGCTTCACGGCATGTGCTTCATCAGAGTGAGATGGCTTCCTCTGAGGTGCGTTGCCAGGTGGATGAGGTGGTCGAGCATGCTCGAATAAGGGCAAGGTCTTGGGAGGCGATGGGTACACCGAGGGTGGTCCCGACCCAACAGGCCAGGCCTAGGCCCCGAGTGCTCGTTGAGAGCATGAAGGAGTGGACGAATGCCTTGTATGACATGGAGGAGATGACATACGAGGCGGAACTCGGTCTCTCCCGAATGCTTGGGGACGTTCACGAGCTCCAGGAGTACATCCGACATGCGAAGTTGCTACTCAACCCTCAGTACGAGGTGAACAGAGGTGACTCAGGCAGGGTTCGCTCAGCACTCTGGTCAGAGCAAGAATCCGATCCAGTGTTACAACTGTGGCACGCCGGGGCACAAGAGCAATGAGTGTCCGAAGGATAAGAGGACGTGTTTTGCCTGCGGAAAGGAGGGGCACTTGCAGACGTTTTGTCCGCAAAGGAGACAGAAAGGAGCTGAGTCACATCAAGGGTCTGTTAGTCATAACAACCGACCCCGATTCAAACCAGTGGAGGCTCTTAGTCCTTCGACGCAGACAACGGCTCAGAACAAGGGAAAAGCCCCAACTGCTTCAGGAGGTCAAGGTCAGTGACTCTACGAGATGCATGAGGCTGACGGACCTAATGCTCTGATTGCTCAAGGTACTTTATACCTTCATTCTACTTCTGTGTGTATATTGTTTGATTCAGGTGCTACACATTCTTTCATTTCGGAGGACTGTGTGAGTAAGCTAGGCTTAGTGTGCAATGAGGCTTGTGAGCCTTTCGTAGTAAATCTTCCCAATGGTGAGCAGTTGGTGGGAACCAAGCGTCTGTCAGAATTTCCAATTACCATTCAGGGTAGGAAGTTCAAAGCAGATTTGATCTGTATAGCCATGGCTCCATACGACATTATTCTCGGGATGGATTGGTTGACGCGTCATGAGGCGGTAATCGATTTTAGCTTAAGGACTGTGATAGTTTCATCTGGGGGCCAGTTTGTATGCAAGTTTAAGGGTCGTAATGACGCTGATAACAGCAAGCTCATCAATGCGATGGTTGCGTGTAAGCTACTTCGACAATGTTGTGTCGGGTACATGTGCTATCTGGATAAGCCCAAGAGAGATGAGACTTCAGTTCTTGATGTTCCAGTCATCTGCGAGTTTCCGGATGTCTTTTCGGAGGAGATTCCCTGGTTACCCCCGAATCGTGACGTGGAGTTCACCATTGATCTCGAGCCGGGTACCGCGCCGATTTCTAAGGCACTCTATCGGATGGATCCACCTGAGATGCAAGAGTTGAAGAAGCAACTCGAGGACCTTCTTGAGAAAGGATACATAAGGCCGAGTGCATCACCTTGGGGCGCTCCGGTCTTGTTTGTCAAGAAGTAGGATGGTTCGTTTCGACTTTGTATCGACTATCGTGAGTTGAACAAGGTCACGATCAAGAATAAGTATCTGTTGCCTAGGATTGATGATCTGTTGGATCAACTACAGGGAGCAAAAGTCTTTTCCAAGATCAACCTGAGATCTGGTTACCATCAGCTCAGGATTCGTGAGGAAGATATTCCGAGGACTGCTTTTTGGACGAGGTATAGGCACTGCGAGTTTGTAGTCATGCCATTTGGGCTTACTAATGCCCCGGAAGTCTTCATGGACCTGATGCATCAATGTTTCCACCAATATCTTGATAAATTCGTGGTGGCCGGTCTTCATCGACGATATTCTGATCTATTCCCCGAGTGAGAAAGCTCACGAGGAACATCTTCGGATCACCTTGTCAGTCCTTAGACAGAATCAGCTGTATGCGAAGTTGTCTAAGTGTGACTTCTGGATCAAGGAAGTGGCTTTCTTAGGCCATGTGATCAATGAGGATGGGGTTATGGTCGATCCCCAGAAGATTGAAGCGGTAGCCAACTGGAGGCGGCCTCAGAATGTGAAGGAGGTGCGCATTTTCTTGGGATTTGTAGGATACTACAGATGGTTCATGGAGGGATTTTCTAAGATCGCTCTACCCATGACCGGCTTGCTCCGCAAGGTCCACAAGAAGTTTGTCTGGGACGACAAGTGCGAGGTAAGTTTTCAGAAGTTGAAGAGGTACCTGACCTCCGCACCAGTTTTGACGCTACCGGAAGGAACCGATGGTTATGTGGTCTATAGTGACGCTTCAAAGCATGGGTTAGGATGTGTACTGATGAAAAAAGGGAAGGTTATTGCGTACGCATCTCGTCAATTGAAAACCTATGAGGCAAACTATCCGACGCATGATCTAGAGTTAGCGGCTGTGGTTTTCGTGTTGAAGATTTGAAGGCACTATCTTTATGGTGTTAGGTGGCAAGTCTTCACCGATCATAAGAGTCTCAAGTATGTGTTCACTCAGAAGGAGTTGAATATGAGACAACGTCGCTGGTTAGAGCTACTCAAAGACTACGACATCGAGTTGCTATATCATTCGGGCAAGGCTAACGTGGTGGCCGATGCATTGAGCCGGAAGATGCCGCACGAGACCGTAGTAGCTCTACTCACTGCTCAGACCAAGCTAAGCCAAGGATTGTGCGAGATTGACGTCTTGTACGATCAACGTCGAGGATGCCTGAGTATGTTGGAGATTCAGGCTACGCTACTAGACCAGATCAAGGAAAGGCAGGTTGATGATGTGGTCTTGGTGAAGTTAAGCAGTGAAGTGATGGACAGAAAAGCTCCCGGATTCGTGGTTCAGGAGGATGGATCACTCTGGTTTCAGGACCGGATTTGTGTGCCTGACGTGGATGGCCTTCGCCAGTTGGTGATGATGGAGGCTCATTCGTTAGCTTATTCTGTACATCCAGGCTCCAGTAAGATGTACAAAGACCTCAGAAATAAATTCTTGTGGCCCAATATGAAGTGGGATGTAGCAGAATTTATGGCGAAATGCTTGACTTGTCAGAAGGTCAAGATTGAACACCGTAGACTAGGTGGTGAATTGCTACCCCTCCCAGTGCCAGAGTGGAAGTGGGAAGATATTGCTATGGACTTCATCACGGGGTTGCCGAAGACTCAGAATCAAAAGGATACTATATGGGTGATCATTGACAGGCTCACGAAGAGTGCTCACTTCATGGCTATCAAGTCGACATGGGGAACCCAGAAGCTATAAGAAGTTTTCCTACACGAGATTGTCCATTTGGATGGTACACCAAAAACCATTGTATTGGATCGTGACGGCCGATTCATGTCGAGATTCTGGAAAGAACTCCACAAGGCCATGGGAACCGAGTTGAGGTTCAGTACTGCATTTCATCCTCAGACGGATGGACAGTCTGAGAGGACCATCCAGACACTGGAGGATATGCTAAGAGCTTGTGTACTTGATCGTCCGACTAGTTGGGAGAACATCTTAAGTCTGATTGAATTCACGTACAACAATAGCTGGCATTCTACCATTAAGATGGCTCCATTCGAGGTATTGTACGGTCGGAGGTGCAGATCTCCAATTTGTTGGGACAAAAATGCCGACAAGGTTCTGCTCGGACCAGAGTTAGTCGAAAGGACTGCCTCGGACGTTGCTTTGATCAGACAGAGGATGTGGACAGCTTAGAGTCGACAGAAGTCTTACGTAGATCTGAAGCGCAGGAATGTCGAGTTTGAGGTAAGTGACAAAGTGTTTGTCAGGGAGTCGCCACCCAAGGGTGTGTTCAGGTTCGGCAAGCATGGGAAGCTTAACCCTCGCTACGTGGGACCGTTTGAGATCCTTGACAGAGTGGGGACTCTAGCGTATCGTTTAGCATTGCCGCCATCGACACATCCCGTGCATAACGTGTTCCACATGTCTTTGCTGAGGAAGTACGTGCCAGATGTGTCTCATGTGCTGAGTTATGAGGACATCGAGATTCAGGCAAATGGTACCTACGAGGAGATACATGTGCGTATTCTCGAACGTCGCGAGAAGCACTTGCGAAACAAGGTGGTAACATTAGTACGGATTCTTTGGTCTAAGTCTGGATCGGAAGCGATTACTTGGGAAACCTGGGAGACTGAGGCTGATATACTTAGTCATTTTCCCGATCTGTTTTCGGCCTAGTTTCGGGGTCAAAACCTTTTTTTAGGGGGCGGTGATGTAATATCCCGTATTTTTTTTGTTTTCGGCCAAGTGTCAGGGTCGAAACTTTTCTTTAAGGGGATAGTGATGTAATACCCCTCATTTTAGTAAGGGTATTTGGGTAATTTCCCAACCCTCATTCTGTAATTGTGACGCGTTTGGCGAAATTCGGAATTTTTGTAACTCGTATAATCTCTGTAATAATTCTTTGAGCGTTATAATATACATTCGATGTAGTATTGAGGCTGGAAATATTTTTATGGATACGAGTATTCAATGTTGGGGATGAATCCACGTGTAAAACCATTCCCAGAGGTCCCGGATGCGCGAGTGGCATTTCCGCGACCGCGGAAGAATTTCCGTGATCGCGGAAACCTGTTCATCGTCTTCTTCCAGAAGCTCGGCGTTTTGCCGGTTCGGAGGCCGCCATTACGTCGGGAGGAGGCCGATCGATTCGTCTGGCTGACCTTACTCCCCTTCTCACCCTATAAATAGGGCCTTCAGCCCTCGGATTCTCCATCCACAGTGCTCTCGATCTCTCTTTCCTTCTCTCGTTTCCTTGTCGCCGGAGTTCGTGCCATCATCGGAAGCTTGCCGGAGTTCTCGCCGGAATTGGTGGTGTTCCCCTAGTGCCTTGGAAGCCTGGAATTGTAGCATCATTGTTCGAAGCCGAGGAGCATCGTCGTCGTAGTCTTTCGGTGAGCCTTGTGCCGATTTAGGGCCGCGTCAGGGAGGGATCCGCGATCACGGATATGAACACCGCGACCGCAGATGGTGCCCAGAATTCCACAACCGCGGAATCCAAAACCGCGACAGCGGCTTGCCTTAGCAAGCGCGATCGTGGCTTTGGACGAGCCGGTCACGAATGGGACCCTCGTTCCTTTCGTTTATGTTCGTTTCTTTACATTCGTATTATTATTTGTATCAAATCTAACCTAGGGTTTCGTCGTGGGTTCGTTGTCGTCGTAGGAATCCGTAACCAGATTCCGTTTCCAGTTCCCAGATACCTGGAACCCAACAATCTACGTTCGTCTCGATTAAGGCAAGTGGCGGTTCGATCTTTCTTATCATTCCATGTTTTCGTTAATTATCAATTATTTTAATTGTTAATTAAATTGGGATAAAGTGTTGTTTTCGTTTGGGGAACAGATTTTATAAATGTGTGATTTAAAATGCGATATTATTATAGGTTGTATATACTGCTAGAAACAACACTATTATATATGTTATTACCGTGATGGTATTGGTGTGGACTTTATGTGCGAACTTTATATATAGTTAGAACAAATATTCGTAGGAACGCTATGTACCTCATTGCGAGTACTGGTTGTTTCTTTATAACCGTGGTGCGTAGGATGTCCAAGCCCTAACACCCTTCCCTGGTCATGACCTACCCCTATCCGAGTATAGGGGTGGTGCACACAGCTGGTGCCAAACATTCGGGAAATGCTCCCAAGATATCTCTCGTATCGAGATGATATATTTATATGATAAAAGCTGTAACGTGAATATACGTTTTGTAATTAAATAAGATAAGTGCGATTATCCACATAACTAATATACCCTCGGGCGAGGAGTACAACGTGGAAACCGCCCGGACTTCGATTAAAGTAAGTCCTCCTTCCAAATCTGAATTCGCATTGCGCGGTGAGGTTGGTCGTGGACCCAAATGGTCAAGTCATTTTAAACGCTTGTGTGAAATTATAACGTTCCCAAACACTTGTCATACTTTCCGATAAGACTCGATCTTTTGGAGTCTTCTCTTCATACGTTCCCGTAAGACTCGATCTTTTGGAGTCTTCTCTTGTTCATATTGTTTCGTATATTTCCGTAGGAGTGTTGAGGTTCACTGTCGTCATCGGTTATTATTCGAGAAACGACAGGTGTAACCTAATACGACTACTTAGAACATTTTTTTTTGACCCTTGCATAGTCTTTCATTAGACTAACCAACCGGTTTATTTCCCTTGCATGGTTGGCTAGTGTCATCCGTCTCATACGGCACATCAGGAAAACTTCCCTTCCGTGAAGGCTAGTACGTGACGATGAAGACAGATGGTGTTTTTAAGAGTTTTCTCAAGGTTGAAGATCCTAGGCGTGTGAGCGCACTGATCAAGACCATTATGAAATTTATTAAAAGACTTCCACTGTATTGAAACAATTCTGTATTTTGGATGTATTTGGGATTTACAGATGTAATCCATGACTTTGGTTTGAATAAACTTTATGATATTTGATATGATTGGTGTTATTTTATGGTTATTATAAAAATGATTAAGCCTTGGGTGACTTCAGATGGGTAATCTGAGGTCACTGGCGGTAATACTTTCAAGGTTATATTTGGGGGTATTACAGAGTGCTCCACTAATGCTTTTGGGTTCTACAAGATAAACTTTCGCTTAAAGTTGTGCCTTGTGTGGTAATGGTAAATGGTAAATTGTAAGTATTGTTAGTGTTGTTTGTCGCATAAACTTTTAGCTCTTTGTTTCCCCCAAATATTTTGACAACATAAGATGATTCACAGAAAGAAATTGACAAAATTTGAAACTCTTTACTTTCGCTTAAAATTGTGTCTTGTGTCGGAAATGGTAAATCGTAGGTGGTTTTAGCATTGTTTGTCGCCCAAGTTGTTAGCTCTTTGTTTCCCTCTAATATTTTGACAATATAAGATGATTCACTGAAAGAAATTGACAAAATTTGAAACTCATAACTTTCGCTAAAAGTTGTGCCTTGTGTCGTAAATGGTCAATCGAAGGGGTTTTGAGGGTTGTTTGTCTCCCAAACTCTTAGTTGTATGTATTTGGGATTTACAGATGTAATCCATGACTTTGGTTTGAATAAACTTTATGATATTTGATATGATTGGTGTTATTTTATGGTTATTATAAAAATGATTAAGCCTTGGGTGACTTCAGATGGGTAATCTGAGGTCACTGGCAGTAATACTTTCAAGGTTATATTTGGGGGTATTACAGAGTGCTCCACTAATGCTTTTGGGTTCTACAAGATAAACTTTCGCTTAAAGTTGTGCCTTGTGTGGTAATGGTAAATGGTAAATTGTAAGTACTGTTAGTGTTGTTTGTCGCATAAACTTTTAGCTCTTTGTTTCCCCCAAATATTTTGACAACATAAGATGATTCACGGAAAGAAATTGACAAAATTTGAAACTCTTTACTTTCGCTTAAAATTGTGTCTTGTGTCGGAAATGGTAAATCGTAGGTGGTTTTAGCATTGTTTGTCGCCCAAGTTGTTAGTTCTTTGTTTCCCTCTAATATTTTGACAATATAAGATGATTCACGAAAAGAAATTGACAAAATTTGAAACTCATAACTTTTGTTCAAAGTTGTACCTTATGTCGTAAATGGTGAATCGTAGGTGTTTCTAGAGTTTTTTGTCGCCCAAGCTCCTAGCTCTTTGTTTTTCCCCAATATTTTGACAATATTAGATGATTCACGTAAAGAAATTGACAAAATTGAAACTCATAACTTCCGCTAAAAGTTGTGACTTGTGTCGTAAATGGTAAATTGTAGGTGTTTTTCGTGTTTTTTGTCGCACAAACTGTTAGCTTTTTGTTTACCCCCAATATTTTGACAGTGTCGGATGATTCATGGAAAGAAATTGACAAAATTTTAAAATCTTATCTTTCGCTCAAAGATGTGCCTTGTCTCGGAAATGGTAAATCGTAGGTGTTTTAAGTGGGTTTTTTCGCCCAAACTCTTATCTCTTTGTTTCCCCCCAATAATTTGACAATATAAGATGATTCAGGAAAATAAATTGACAAAATTTGAAACTCACAACATTCTCTAAAAGTTGTGTCTTGTGTCGTAGATGGTAAATCGTAGGTTTGTTTAGTGTTGTTTGTCGCCCAAACTCTTAGCTCTTTGTTTCCCCCCCAACATTTTGACAATATAAGATTATTCACGGAAAGAAATTGACAAAATTTGAAACTCATAACTTTCGCTTAAAGTTGTGCCGTGTGTGGTAAATGGTAAATTGCAAGTATTTTTAGTGTTGTTTGTTGCACACACTTTTAGCTCTTTGTTTCCCCCAAATTTTTTGACAATATAAGATGATTCACGGAAAGAAATTGACAAAATTTGAAACTCTTAACTTTCGCTTAAAATTGTGTCTTGTGTCGGAAATGGTAAACCGTAGGTGTTTTTAGTAGTGTATGTCGCCCAAACTCTTAGCTCTTTATTTCCCTCTAACATTTTGAAACTATAAGATGATTCACGGAATTGACAAAATTTGAAACTCATAACTTTCTCTCAGGGTTGTGCCTTGTGCCGTAAATGGTAAATCGAAGGTGTTTTGAGTGTTGTTTGTAGCCCAAACTCTTAGTTGTTTGTCCCCCCCCCCCCCCCAATTTTTTTTTTTACAAAATAAGATGATTCATATAAAGAAATTTACAAAATATAAAACTCATAACTTTCGCTCAAAGTTGTGCCTTGTATCGTAAATGATAAATTGTAGGTGTTTTTTGTGTTTTCTATCGCACAAACTCTTAGCTCTTTGTTTCCCCTAATATTTCAACAATGTAAGATGATTTACGGAAAGAAATTGACAAAATTGAAAAATCTTATCTTTAGCTCAAAGTTGCGCCTTGTCTCGGAAATGGTAAATCGTAGGTGTTTGTAGTGGTTTTTGTCGCCCAAGCTCTTAACTCTTTGTTTACCCCCATTATTTTGACAATATAATATGATTCACGGAAAGAAATTGACAAAATTTGAAACTCTTAACTTTCGTATAAAGTTGTGTCGTGTGTTTCAAATGGTAAATGGTAAACTCTTAACTTAGCTTTTTATTTTTCCCCAATATTTTGACAATATAAGATGATTCAGAAAAACAAATTGACAAAATTTTAAACTCACAACATTCGCTCAAAGTAGTGTCTTGTGTCGTAGATGGTAAATCGTAGGTGTTTTTAGTGTTTTTTTGTCGCCCAAACTCTTATCTCTTTGTTTTCCTCCAATATTTTGACAATATAAGATGATTCACATAAAAAATTGACAAAATTAGAAACTCATAATTTTCGCTCAAAGTTGTTCCTTGTGTCGTAAATGGTAAATCAAAGGTGTTTTGAATGTTGTTTGTCGCCCAAACTCTTAGTTGTTTGTTTCCCCTCAATATTTTTACAATATAAGCTGATTCAAAGAAAGAAATTGACAAAATTTGAAAGTCATAACATTTACTAAAAGGTGTACCTTGTGTCGTAAATGGTAAATCGTAGGTGTTTTTAGTGTTGTTTGTCGCCCAAATTCTTAGCTCTTTGTTTCCCTCCAAAATTTTTGACAATATAAGATAATTCACGTAAAGAAATTGATGAAATTGAAACTCATAATTTCCACTCAAAGTTGTGCCTTGTGTCGTTTAATGGTAAATTGTAGGTATTTTTAGTGTTTTTTGTCGCAAATACTCTTAGCTCTTTGTTTCCCCCAATATTTTGACAATATAAGATGATTTACGGAAAGAAATTGACAAAATTTGAAAAGCTTAACTTTCGCTCAAAGTTGTGCCTTGTCTCAGAAATGGTAAATCGTAGGTGTTTGTAGTGGTTTTTGTCGCCCAAACTCTTAGCTCTTTGTTTTCACCAATATTTTGACAAAATAAGATGATTGAAGAAAAAAAATTGACAAAATTTGAAACTAACATTCGCTCAAAGTTGTGTCTTGTGCCGTACATGGTAAATTGTAGGTGTTTTTAGTGTTGTTTGTCGCCCAAACAGTTAGCTCTTTGTTTCCCTCCAATATTTTGACAATATAATGGAATGCAATTGATAAAATTTGAAACTCATAACTTTCTCTTAAAGTTGTTTCTTGTGTCGTAAATGGTAAATTGAATGTGTTTTGAGTGTTGTTTTTCGCCCAAACTCTTAGTTGTTTGTTTCGCCCCAATACTTTTACAATATAAGATGATTCACCGAAATAATTTGACAAAATATAAAACATAGAACTTTCGCTCAAAGTTGTACTTGTGTCGTAAATGGTAAATCGTATGTTTTTTTAGTGTTGTTTGTCGCTCAAACTCTTAGCTCTTTGTTTCCCCCCAATATTTTGACAATATAAGATTACTCAGGGATAGAAATTGACAAAATTATAAACTCATAACTTTCGTTTAAAGTTGTTCCTTGTGTCATAAATGGTAAATCAAAGGTGTTTTGAGTGTTGTTTGTCGCCCAAACTATTAGTTGTTTGTTTGCAAAAGTATTTTTACAATATAAGATTATTCAAGGAAAGAAATTGATATAATTTGAAACTCATAACTTTTGCTCAAAGTTGTACTTGTGTCATAAACTGTAAACCGTAAGTATTTTTAGTGTTGTTTGTCGCACAAACTCTATCTCTTTGTTTCCCCCAATTATTTTGACAATATAAGATGATTCACGAAAAGATATGACAAAATTTGAAACTCTAAAGTTTCGCTTAATGTTGTGTCTTTTGTTGAAAATGGTAAATCGTAGGTGTTTTTATTATTTTTTGTCGCCCAAACTCTTAGCTCTTTGTTTCCCCCAAATATTTCGACAATATAAGATGATTAACGTAAAGAAATTGACAAAATTTAAACTCATAAGTTTCACTCAAAGTTGTGCCTTGTGTCGTAAATGGTAAATTATAGGTGTTTTTAGTATTTCTTGTCGCACAAACTCTTAGCTCTTTGTTTACCCCCAATATTTTGACAATATAAGATGATTTACGGAAAGAATTTGACAAAATTTCAAAAATTTATATTTCACTCAAAGATGTGCCTCGTCTCGGAAATGGTATATCGTAGGTGTTTTTTGTGGTTTTTTTGGCCCAAACTCTTAGCTTTTTATTCCCCCCCCCCCAATATTTTGACAATATAAGATGATTCAGAAAAAAAAAAATTGACAAAATTTTAAACTCACAACATTCGCTCAAAGTAGTGTCTTGTGTCGTAGATGGTAAATCGTAGGTGTTTTTAGTGTTTTTTGTCGCCCAAACTCTTATCTCTATGTTTTCCTCCAATATTTTGACAATATAAGATGATTCACAGAAAGTAAATGGTAAATCGAAAGGTGTTTTGAATGTTGTTTGTCGCCCAAACTCTTAGTTGTTTGTTTCCCCACAATATTTTTACAATATGAGATGATTCACAGAAAGAAATTGACAAAATTTGAAAGTCATAACATTTTCTCAAAGGTGTACCTTGTGTCGTAAATGGTAAATCGTAGGTGTTTTTAGTGTTGTTTGTCGCCCAAATTCTTAGCTCTTTGTTTCCCTCCAATTTTTTTGACAATATAAAATAATTCACGTAAAGAAATTGACGAAATTGAAACTCATAACTTCCGCTCAAAGTTGTGCCTTGTGTCGTTTAATGGTAAATTGTAGGTGTTTTTAGTGTTTTTTGTCGCAAAAACTCTTAGCTCTTTGTTTCCCCTAATATTTTGACAATATAAGATGATTAAAGGAAAGAAATTGACAAAATTTGAAAAGCTTAACTTTCGCTCATAGTTGTGCCTTGTCCCGGAAATGGTAGATCGTAGGTGTTTGTAGTAGTTGTTGTCGCCCAAACACTTAGCTCTTTGTTTCCTCCAATATTTTGACAATATAAGATGATCCAGGAAAAGAAATTGACAAAATTTGAAACTAACATTCGCTCAAAGTTGTGTCTTGTGCCGTACATGGTAAATTGTAGGTGTTTTTAGTGTTGTTTGTCGCCCAAACAGCTAGCTCTTTGTTTCCCTCCAATATTTTGACAATATAATGGAATGAAATTGATAAAATTTGAAACTCATAACTTTCTCTTAAAGTTGTTTCTTGTGTCGTAAATGGTAAATTGAATGTGTTTTGAGTGTTGTTTTTCGCCCAAACTCTTAGTTGTTTGTTTCCCCCCAATACTTTTACAATATAAGATGATTCACGGAAGTAATTTGACAAAATTTAAAACATAGAACTTTCACTCAAAGTTGTACTTGTGTCGTAAATGGTAAATCGTAGGTTTTTTTTAGTGTTGTTTGTCGCTCAAACTCTTAGCTCTTTGTTTTCCCCCAATATTTTGACAATATAAGATTACTCAGGGATAGAAATTGACAAAATTATAAACTCATAACTTTCGCTTAAAGTTGTTCCTTGTGGCATAAATGGTAAATCGAAGGTGTTTTGAGTTTTGTTTGTCGCCCAAACTAATAGTTGTTTGTTTGCAAAAGTATTTTTTACAATATAAGATGATTCAAGAAAAGAAATTGATAAAATTTAAAACTCATAACTTTTGCTCAAAGTTGTACTTGTGTCATAAATTGTAAACCGTAGGTGTTTTTTGTGTTGTTTGTCGCACAAACTCTAGCTCTTTGTTTCCCCCAATTATTTTGACAATATAAGATGATTCACGGAAAGAATTGACAAAATTTTAAACTATTAAGTTTCGCTTAATGTTGTGTCTTGTGTCGGAAATGGTAAATCGTAGGTGTTTTTATTGTTGTTTGTCGTCCAAACTCTTAGCTCTTTGTTTTCCCCAAATATTTTGACAATATAAGATAATTCTCGTAAAGAAATTGACAAAATTTAAACTCATAAGTTTCGCTCAAAGTTGTGCCTTGTGTCGTAAATGGTAAATTGTAGGTGTTTTTAGTATTTTTTTGTCGCACAAACTCTTAGCTCTTTGTTTACCCCCAATATTTTGACAATATAAGATGATTTACGGAAAGAAATTGACAAAATTTCAAATATTTATATTTCGCTCAAAGATGTGCCTCGTCTCGGAAATGGTATATCGTAAGTGTTTTTAGGGGTTTTTTTGGCCCAAACTCTTAGCTTTTTATTTTCCCCTAATATTTTGACAATATAAGATGATTCAGAAAAAGAAATTGACAAAATTTGAAACTCACAACATTCGCTCAAAGTTGTGTCTTGTGTCGTAGATGGTAAATCGTAGGTGTTTTTGGTGTTGTTTCTCGCCCAAACTCTTATCTCTTTGTTTTCCTCCAATATTTTGACAATATAAGATGATTCACGGAAATAAATTGACAATCTTGAAACTCATAAGTTTCGCTCAAAGTTGTTTCTTGTGTCGTAAATGGTAAATCGAAGGTGTTTTGAGTGTTGTTTGTCGCCCAAACTCTTAGTTGTTTGTTTCCCCCTAATATTTTTACAATATAAGATGATTCATGGAAATAAATTGACAAAATTTGAAACTCATAACTTTTGCTCAAAGTTGTACTTGTGTCGTAAATGATAAATCGTAGGTGTTTTAGTGTTGTTTGTCGCCCAAACTTTTAACTCTTTGTTTCCCCCAATTATTTTGACAATATAAGATGATTCACGGAAAGAATTGACAAAATTTGAAAATCTTAAGTTTCGCTTAATGTTGTGTCTTTTGTTGGAAATGGTAAATCGTAGGTGTTTTTTCTGTTTTTTGTCGCCCAAACTCTTAGCTCTTTATTTCCCCCAAATATTTCGACAATATAAGATGATTAACGTAAAAAAATTGACAAAATTGAAACTTATAACTTGCGATCAAAGTTGTGCATTGTGTCGTAAATGGTAAATTATAGGTGTTTAGTATTTTTTTGTCGCACAAACTCTTATCTCTTTGTTTACCCCCAATATTTTGACAATATAAGACGATTCATGGAAAGAAATTGACAAAATTTGAAAATTTTATATTTCGCTGAAAGATGTGCCTTGTCTCGGATGTGGTATATCATATGTATTTTTAGTGGTTTTTTTCGCCCAAACTCTAAGATCTTTGCTTTCCCCCCAGTATTTTGACAATATAAGATGATCCAGTAAAAGAAATTGACAAAATTTAAAACTCACAACATTCGCTCAAAGATGTGTCTTGTGTCGTAGATGGTAAATCGTAGGTGTTTTTAGTGTTGTTTGTCACCCAAAATCTTATCTCTTTGTTTCCCTACAATATTTTGACAGTATAAGATGATTCACGGAAAGAAATTGACAAAATTTGAAACTCATAACTTTCGCACAAAGTTGTTCCTTGTGTCGTAAATGGTAAATTGAAGGTGTTTTGAGTGTTGTTTGTTGCCCAAAATCTTAGTTGTTTGTTTCCCCCCAATATGTTTACAATATAAGATGATTCATGGAAATAAATTGACAAAATTTGAAACACATAACTTTTGCTCAAAGTTGTACTTGTGTCGTAAATGATAAATCGTAGGTGTTTTAGTGTTGTTTGTCGCCCAAACTCTTAGCTCTTTGTTTCCCCCCAAAATTTTTACAATATAAGATGATTCATGGAAAGAAATGGACAAAATTTGAAACTCATAATTTCGCACAAAGTTGTTCCTTGTGTCGTAAATGGTAAATCGAAGGTGTTTTGAGTGTTGTTTGTCACCCAAACTCTTAGTTGATTGTTTTCCCCCAATATTTTTACAATATAAGATGATTCACGGAAATAAATTGACAAAATTTAAAACTCATAACTTTTGCTCAAAGTTCTACTTGTGTCGTAAATGCTAAATCGTAGGTGTTTTTTGTGTTGTTTGTCGCCCAAACTCTTAGCTCTTTGTTTCCCCCCAATATTTTAAAAATATAAGATTATTCAAGGACAGAAATTGACCAAATTTGAAACTCTTAACTTTCACTTGTCTTGTGCCGGAAAATGATAAATCATATGTGTTTTTAGGGTTGTTTGTAGCCCAGACTCTTAGCTCTTTGTATCGCTCTAATATTTTGACAATATAAGATAATTCACTGAAAGTAATTGTCAAAATTTGAAACTCATAACTTTTGCTCAGAGTTGTGCCTTCTGTCGTAAATGGTCAATCGAAGGTGTTTTAAGTGTTGTTTGTTGCCTAAACTCTTAGTTGTTTGTTTCACCCAATATTTTTACAATATTGATTCACGGAAAGAAATTGACAAAATTTAAAACTCATTACATTTGCTCAAAGTTGTAACTGGTGTCGTAAATGCTAAATCGTAGGTGTTTTTAGTATTTTTTGTGGCCCAACCTCTTAGCTCTTTGCCCCCCCCCCCAATATTTTGACAATATAAGATTATTCAGAGATAGAAATTGATAAAATTTGAAACTCTTAACTTTCGCTTAAAATTGTGTCTTGTGCAGAAAATGGTAAATCGTAGGTCTTTTTAGTGTTGTTTGTTGCCCAAACTCTTAGCTCTTTGTTTCCCTCTATTTGTTTTGACAATATAAGATGATTTAATAAAAGAAATTGACAAAATTTGAAGCTCATAACTTTCGTTCGAGTTGTGCCTTGTGTCGTAAATGATCAATCGAAGGTGTTTTGAGTGTTGTTTGTCGCCCAAACTCTTAGTTGTTTGTTTTCCTCCAATATTTTTACAATATTGATTCTCGGAAAGAAATTGACAAAATTTAAAACTCATAACTTTTGCTCAAAGTTGTACCTTGTGTCGTAAATGGTAAATCGTAGGTGTTTTTAGTATTGTTTGTCACCCAAACCCTTAGCTCTTTGTTTCCCCCAATATTTTTACAATATAAGATGATTCACAGAAAGAAATTGACAAAATTTGAAACTTATAACTTTCACTCAAATTTGTTCCTTGTGTCGTAAATGGTAAATCGAAGGTGTTTTGAGTGTTGTTTGTCGCCCAATCTCTTTGTTGTTTGTTTCCCCCAATATTTTGGCAATATAAGATAATTCACGGAAAGAAATTGACCAAATTTGAAAGTCATAACATTTGCTCAAAGGCGTACCTTGTGTCGTAAATGGTAAATCGTAGGTGTTTTTATTGTTGTTTGTCGCCCAAACTCTTAGCTCTTTGTTTCCCCCAAATATTTTTACAATATAAGATGATTCACGTAAAGAAATTGACAAAATTGAAACTCATAACTTCCGCACAAAGTTGTGTCTTGTGTCGTAAATGGTAAATTGTAGGTGTTTTTAGAATTTTTTGTCGCACAAACTCTTAGCTACCCCCAATATTTTGACAATGTCAAATGATTCACGGAAACAAATTGACAAAAATTGAAAATCTTGTATTTCGCTCAAAGATGTGCCTTGTCTCGGAAATTGTAAATCGTAGGTGTTTTTAGTGGGTTTTTTCGCCCAAACTCTTAGCTCTTTGTTCCCCCCAGTATTTTGACTATATAAAATGATTCAGGAAAAGAAATTGACAATTTTTGAAACTCACAACATTCTCTCAAAGTTGTGTCTTGTGTCGTAGATGGTAAATCGTAGGTGTTTTTAGTGTTGTTTGTCGCCCAAACTCTTAGCTCTTTGTCCCCCTCCCCCCCCCCCCCCCCAAATATTTTTACAATATAAGATGATTTACATAAAGAAATTGACAAAATTTGAAACTTATAACTTTCGTTCAAAGTCGTTCCTTGTGTCGTAAATGGTAAATCGAAGGTGTTTTTGAGTTTTGTTTGTCGCCCAATCTCTTTGTTGTTTGTTTCCCCAAATACTTTGGCAATATAAGATAATTGACTGAAAGAAATTGACCAAATTTGAAAGTCATAACATTTGCTCAAAGGCGTACCTTGTGTCATAAATGGTAAATCGTAGGTGTTTTTATTGTTGTTTGTCGCCTAAACTCTTAGCTCTTTGTTTCCCCCAAATATTTTTACAATATAAGATGTTTCACGTAAAGAAATTGACAAAATTGAAACTCATAACTTTCGCACAAAGTTGTTCCTTGTGTCGTAAATGTTAAATTGTATGTGTTTTTAGAGTTTTTTGTCGCACAAACTCTTAGGTACCCCCAATATTTTGACAATGTCAAATGATTCACGGAAACAAATTGACAAAATTTGAAAATCTTGTCTTTCGCTCAAAGATGTGCCTTGTCTCGGAAATGGTAAATCGTAGGTGTTTTTAGTGTTTTTTTTCGCCCAAACTCTTTGCTCTATGTCCCCCCCCCCAGTATTTTGACTATATAATATGATTCAGGAAAAGAAATTGACAAAATTTGAAACTCATAACATTCTCTCAAAGTTGTGTCTTGTGTCGTAGATGGTAAATCGTAGGTGTTTTTAGTGTTGTTTGTCGCCCAAACTCGTAGCTCTTTGTTTTTCCCCAATATTTTTACAATATAAGATTATTCACCGAAAGAAATTGACAAAATTTGAAACTTATAACTTTCGCTCAAAGCTGTTCCTTGTGTCGTAAATGGTAAATCGAAGGTGTTTTGAGTGTTGTTTGTCGCCAAGACTTTTAGTTCTTTGTTTCGCTCCAATATTTTGACAATATAAGATAATTCACGGAAATAAATTGATAAAATTTGAAACTCATAACTTTCGCTCAAAGTTGTTCCTTGTGTCATAAATGGTAAATCGAATGTGTTTTGAGTGTTGTTTCCCCCCAATATTTTTACAATATAAGATGATTCGCGGAAAGAAATTGACAAAATTTGAAAGTCATAACATTTTCTCAAAGGTGTACCTTGTGTCATAAATAGTAAATCATAGGTGTTTTTAGTGTTGTTTGTCGCCCAAACTCTTCACTCTTTGTTTCCCTCCAAATATTTTGACAATATAAAATAAATAACGTAAAGAAAGTGACATAATTAAAACTCATAACTTCCGCTCAAAGTTGTGCCTTGGGTCGTAAATGGTAAATTGTAGATGTTTTTAGTGTTTTTTGTCGCACAAACTCTTAGCTCTTTGTTTCCCCCAATATTTAGACAATATAAGATAATTCACAGAAAGAAATTGACAAAATTTATAAATCTTAACTTTCGCTCAAAGTTGTGCCTTGTCTCGAAAATGGTAAATCGTAGGTGTTTTTAGTGGTTTTTGTCGCCCAAACTCTTAACTCTTTGTTTCCCCCAATATTTTTACAATATAAGATGATTTAGGAAAAGAAATTGACAAAATTTGAAGCTAACATTCGCTCAAAGTTGTGTCTTGTGTCGTAGATGATAAATAGTAGTTGTTTTTAATGTTGTTTGTCGCCCAAACTCTTAGCTCTTTGTTTCCATCCAATATTTTGACAATATAAGATAATTCACGGAAAGAAATTGACAAAATTTGAAACTCATAACTGTCGCTTAAAGTTGTGCCTTGTGTGGTAAATGGTATGTGTTTTCAGTGGTATTTATCGCACAAACTTTTGGCTCTATTTTTCCCCAAAAATTTTGACAATATGAGATGATTCATGGAAAGAAATTGAGAAATTTTGAAACTCTTAACTTTCGCTTAAAGTTATGTCTTGTCTCGGAAATGGTAAATCATAGGTGTTTTTAGTGTTGTTTGTCGTCCCAACTCTTTGCTCTTTGTTTCCCTCCAATTTATTGAGAATATAAGATTATTCACTTAAAGAAATTGACAAAATTTGAAAATCATATTTTTTGCTCAAAGTTGTGCCTTGTGTCTTAAATGGTAAATCGAAGGTGTTTTGTGTGTTGTTTGTCGCCCAAACTCTTAAGTGTTTGTTTCCCCCTAATATTTTTACAATATAAGATGATTCTTGGAATGAAATTGACAAAATTTGAAAATCGTAACTTTTGCTCAATGTTGTACCTTGTGTCGTAACTTTTGCTCAATGAGTTATGACCCGTACCAAATGAGTTATGACTCGACCCGATCAACACGTAAGTTTCAACGAACTCATCAACTGAAATCCGTTTTTACCTAACCCGAGAGACTCGAAACCGACCAACTCATGCCAATTGACAAGTCTAATAATAGACATACATAATATATGTAAATATTGTATACATACTCCATATATATCAATATCATATACATACATTATACTTTGTTCTTAAAAGCGGGGGTTAAACATAAACCTTTTGATTTTTTTCGTTGTTTGGTTCGTCATTTTTTTTTGATTAGGTAAAAATTAGACTGGAAACCACAGAGGAGACAATTTCTCACTCTATAACATCCTTTTGGATGAGAATTATAAATTCTTGACTAGTTCGAAAATCTTCCAAGGAGCGTCGTTGGACCGTCTTTGCAATGAAGTCGGCCTCCACATTACTTTCTCGGAAGACATGGAAAATCTGCACTAAAGAAAACATTTGTAAAACACATAGGATATTTGAAATTAACATTTCAATATCCCATGGACAGTGCCAGATTTTATTCAGAAATTCATTTTATCCGAGCGTGATACGCTAGCCTATTTTCTGAATTATTTTTCAACCTAGCCTATTCTTAGATTAATTTCTATAATCAAGCCTATTTTGGAAAAAAAATCTCAAAGTTGTGCCCTGTGTCGTAAATGGTAAATCGTTGGTGTTTTTAGTGTTGTTTGTCGTCCAAACTCTTAGCTCTTTGTTTCCCCCAAATATTTTGACAATATAAGATGATTGGTTTTTTCTCCTGGTACCCCTAAGGTAAGGCGAAATTCGTGAGGTGTCCCAAAGGTTTACCTATTTCGCGCGGTACTCCCGAGTTATTTTTTTTGCCAAATGCCCCTCGGTTAAATATTTAACAGATCCCATTTAAAAAAATGAGTAAAAGCAAAAAAAACTGAATATCGATTTAGGTTTGTAGAACAAAATCCACTCACTGAAAATCGATTTGGGTTTTCGGCCAAGAGCATTCAATAGGGTACCGTTATTTTACAAAGTTGCCCTTGAAGCCAGCGGCGGTGGTGGTAGAGGCTACCGCCGCGGCGGCTGCGTCGTCGGAGAAGTAGAAGAAGGGAGGCGGTGGTGACGGTAAGGGGTTCGTGGAGGAAATGAGGTTTGTGGCTATGAGGTTGCATACTAGGGACCAGGCCAAGGAGGGGGAGAAGCTAACTAAGTCGTCGGAGGAGACTTCGTCGGCGAAGTGGGAGCCGACAGTTGATGGGTATTTGAGGTTTTTGGTGGACAACAAGCTCGTGTATGAAACAATGGAGAGGATTGTGGAGAAAGCCCTTGTGCCTTATTATGAGTGGCTTTTGTTCTTATTTGTGAGTCTTGGGTTTAATTGGTTATCTGTTAATAGTCTTGGAACCCCTGATGAGAACTTTGTAGAAGATTGGAAAGCCGAAGACGGAGGGAGGGAGCTCCGAGAAGATGGGAAACCACCATTTGGATTTTTTTTTTTGCTTTTACTCATTTTTTTAACAGATCTGTTAAAGATTTAACGGAGGGGCATTTGGCAAAAAAAAAAACTCGAGGGTACCGCGCGAAATAGGTACAACTTTGGGGCACCTCGCGAATTTCGCCTTACCTCAGGGGTACCAGGCGAAAAAACCGTAAGATGATTCACGGAAAGAAATTGACAAAAAACTCTTAACTTTCGCTCAAAGTTGTGCCTTGTGTCGTAAATGGTAAACCATAGGTGATTTTAGTGTTGTTTGTTACTTCAATTCATAGCTCTTTGTTTACATCCAATATTTTGACAATATAATATGATTCACAGAAAGAAGTTGACAAAATTTGAAACTCATAACTTTTGCTCAAAGTTGTACCTTGTGTCGTAAATGGTAAACCGAAGGTGTTTTGAGTGTTGTTTGTCGCCAAGACTCTTAGTTCTTTGTTTCGCTCCAATATTTTGACAATATAAGATAATTCACGGAAATAAATTGATAAAATTTAAAACTCATAACTTTCGCTCAAAGTTGTTCCTTGTGTCATAAATGGTAAATCGAATGTGTTTTGAGCGTTGTTTGTCGCCCAAACTCTTACTTGTTTGTTTCCCCCCAATATTTTTACAATATAAGATGATTCGCGGAAAGAAATTGACAAAATTTGAAAGTCATAACATTTTCTCAAAGGTGTACCTTGTGTCATAAATAGTAAATCATAGGTGTTTTTAGTGTTGTTTGTCGCCCAAACTCTTCGCTCTTTGTTTCCCTCCAAATATTTTGACAATATAAAATAAATAACGTAAAGAAAGTGACATAATTAAAACTCATAACTTCCGCTCAAAGTTGTGCCTTGGGTCGTAAATGGTAAATTGTAGATGTTTTTAGTGTTTTTTGTCGCACAAACTCTTAGCTCTTTGTTTCCCCCAATATTTAGACAATATAAGATGATTCACGGAAAGAAATTGACAAAATTTATAAATCTTAACTTTCGCTCAAAGTTGTGCCTTGTCTTGAAAATGGTAAATCGTAGGTGTTTTTAGTGGTTTTTGTCGCCCAAACTCTTAACTCTTTGTTTCCCCCAATATTTTTACAATATAAGATGATTTAGGAAAAGAAATTGACAAAATTTGAAGCTAACATTCACTCAAAGTTGTGTCTTGTGTCGTAGATGATAAATATTAGGTGTTTTTAATGTTGTTTGTCGCCCAAACTCTTAGCTCTTTGTTTCCATCCAATATTTTGACAATATAAGATAATTCACGGAAAGAAATTGACAAATTTTGAAACTCATAACTTTCGCTTAAAGTTGTGCCTTGTGTGGTAAATGGTATGTGTTTTAAGTGGTATTTGTCGCACAAACTTTTGGCTCTATGTTTCCCCCAAATATTTTGACAATATGAGATGATTCATGGAAAGAAATTTTGAAATTTTGAAATTTTAAAACTCTTAACTTTCGCTTAAAGTTATGTCTTGTCTCGGAAATGGTAAATCATAGGTGTTTTTAGTGTTGTTTGTCGTCCCAACTCTTTGCTCTTTGTTTCCCTCTAATTTATTGAGAATATAAGATTATTCACTTAAAGAAATTGACAAAATTTGAAAATCATAATTTTTGCTCAAAGTTGTGCTTTGTGTCGTAAATGGTAAATCGAAGGTGTTTTGTGTGTTGTTTGTCGCCCATACTCTTAGGTGTTTGTTTCCCCCTAATATTTTTACAATATAAGATGATTCTTGGAGTGAAATTGACAAAATTTGAAACTCGTAACTTTTGCTCAATGTTGTACCTTGTGTCGTAACTTTTGCTCAATGAGTTATGACCCGTACCAAATGAGTTATGACTCGACCCGATCAACACGTAAGTTTCAACGAACTCATCAACTGAAATCCGTTTTTACCTAACCCGAGAGACTCGAAACCAACCAACTCATGCCAATTGACAAGTCTAATTATAGACATACATAATATATGTAAATATTGTATACATACTCCATATATATCAATATCATATACATACATTATACTTTGTTCTTAAAAGCGGGGGTTAAACATAAACCTTTTGAATTTTGTTGTTGTTTGGTTCGTTATTTTTTTTTGATTAGGTAAAAATTAGACTGGAAACCACAGAGGAGACGGTTTCTCACTCTATAACATCATTTTGGTTGAGAATTATAAATTCTTGACTAGTTCGAAAATCTTCCAAGGAGCGCCGCTGGACCGTCTTTGCAATGAAGTCGGCCACCACATTACTTTCTAGGAAGACATGGGAAATCTGCACTAAAGAAAACATTTGTAAAACACATAGGATATTTGAAATTAACATTTCAATATCCCATGGATAGTGCCAGATTTTATTAAGAAATTCATTTTATCCGAGCGTGATACGCTAGCCTATTTTCTGAATTATTTTTCAACCTAGCCTATTGTTAGATTAATTTCTATAATCAAGCCTATTTTGGAGAAAAAATCTCAAAGTTGTGCCCTGTGTCGTAAATGGTAAATCGTTGGTGTTTTTAGTGTTGTTTGTCGCCCAAACTCTTAGCTCTTTGTTTTCCCCAAATATTTTGACAATATAAGATGATCGGTTTTTTCGCCTGGTACCCCTAAGGTAAGGCGAAATTCATGAGGTTCCCCAAAGGTTTACCTATTTCGCGCGGTACTCCCGAGTTTTTTTTTTTGCCAAATGCCCCTCGGTTAAATCTTTAACAGATCCCATTTAAAAAAACGAGTAAAAGCAAAAAAAACTGAATATCGATTTGGGTTTGTAGAACAAAAGCCACTCACTGAAAATCGATTTGGGTTTTCGGCCAAGAGCATTCAATAGGGTACCGTTATTTTATAAAGTTGCCCTTGAAGCCAGCGGCGGTGGTGGTAGAGGCTACCGCGGCGGTGGCTGCGTCGTCGGAGAAGTAGAAGAAGGGAGGCGGTGGTGACGGTAAGGGGTTCGTGGAGGAAATGAGGTTTGTGGCTATGAGGTTGCATACTAGGGACCATGCCAAGGAGGGGGAGAAGCTGACTAAGTCGCCGGAGGAGACTTCGTCGGCAAAGTGGGAGCCGACGGTTGATGGGTATTTGAGGTTTTTGGTGGACAACAAGCTCGTGTATGAAACAATGGAGAGGATTGTGGAGAAAGCCCTTGTGCCTTATTATGAGAGGCTTTTGTTCTTATTTGTGAGTCTTGGGTTTAATTGGTTATCTGTTAATAGTCTTGGTACCCTTGATGAGAACTTTGTAGAAGATTGGAAAGCCGGAGACGGAGGGAGGGAGCCCCGAGAAGATGGGAAACCACCATTTGGATTTTTTTTTGCTTTTACTCGTTTTTTTTAACAGATCTGTTAAAGATTTAACGGAGGGGCATTTGGCAAAAAAAAAAACTCGGGGGTACCGCGCAAAATAGGTACAACTTTGGGGCACCTCGCGAATTTCACCTTACCTTAGGGGTACCAGGCGAAAAAACCGTAAGACGATTCACGGAAAGATATTGACAAAAAACTCTTAACTTTCGCTCAAAGTTGTGCCTTGTGTCGTAAATGGTAAACCGTAGGTGATTTTAGTGTTGTTTGTTACTTCAACTCATAGCTCTTTGTTTACCTCCAATATTTTGACAATATAATATGATTCACAGAAAGAAGTTGACAAAATTTGAAACTCATAACTTTTGCTCAAAGTTGTACCTTGTGTCGTAAATGGTAAAACGTAGGTGTTTTTAGTGTTGTTTGTCACCCAAACTCTTAGCTCTTTGTTTCCCCTAATATTTTTACAATATAAGATGATTCACAGAAAGAAATTGACAAAATTTGAAACTTATAACTTTCGCTCAAATATTTTCCTTGTGTCGTAAATGGTAAATCGAAGGTGTTTTGAGTGTTGTTTGTCGCCCAATCTCTTTGTTGTTTGTTTCCCCCAATATTTTGGCAATATAAGATAATTCACGGAAAGAAATTGACCAAATTTGAAAGTCATAACATTTGCTCAAAGGCGTACCTTGTGTCGTAAATGGTAAATCGTAGGTGTTTTTATTGTTGTTTGTCGCCCAAACTCTTAGCTCTTTGTTTCCCCCAAATACTTTTACAATATAAGATGATTCACGTAAAGAAATTGATAAAATTGAAACTCATATATTCCGCACAAAGTTGTGCCTTGTGTCGTAAATGGTAAATTGTAGGTGTTTTTAGAATTTTTTGTCGCACAAACTCTTAGCTACCCCCAATATTTTGACAATGTCAAATGATTCACGAAAACAAATTGACAAAATTTGAAAATCTTGTCTTTCGCTCAAAGATGTGCCTTGTCTCGGAAATTGTAAATCGTAGGTGTTTTTAGTGGTTTTTTTCGCCCAAACTCTTAGCTCTTTGTTCCCCCTAATATTTTGACAATATAATATGATTCAGGAAAAGAAATTGACAAAATTTGAAACTCACAACATTCTCTCAAAGGTGTGTCTTGTGTCATAGATGGTAAATCATAGGTGTTTTTAGTGTTGTTTGTCACTTCAACTCATAGCTCTTTGTTTACCTCCAATATTTTGACAATATAATATGATTCACAGAAAGAAGTTGACAAAATTTGAAACTCATAACTTTTGCTCAAAGTTGTACCTTGTGTCGTAAATGGTAATCGTAGATGTTTTTAGTGTTGTTTGTCATCCAAACTCTTAGCTCTTTGTTTCCCCCAATATTTTTACAATATAAGATGATTCACAAAAAGAAATTGACAAAATTTGAAACTTATAACTTTCGCTCAAATTTGTTCATTGTGTCGTAAATGGTAAATCGAAGGTGTTTTGAGTGTTGTTTGTCGCCCAAACTCTTTGTTGTTTGTTTCGCCCAATATTTTGGCAATATAAGATAATTCACGGAAAGAAATTGACCAAATTTGAAAATCATAACAATTGCTCAAAGGCGTACCTTGTGTCGTAAATGGTAAATCGTATGTGTTTTTATTATTGTTTGTCGCCCAAACTCTTACCTCTTTGTTTCCCCCAAATATTTTTACAATATAAGATGATTCACGTAAAGAAATTGACAAAATTGAAACTCATAACTTCCGCACAAAGTTGTGCCTTGTGTCGTAAATGGTAAATTGTAGGTGTTTTTAAAAACTTTTGTCGCACAAACTCTTAGCTACCCCCAATATTTTGACAATGTCAAATGATTCACGGAAACACATTGACAAAATTTTAAAATCTTGTCTTTCGCTCAAAGATGTGCCTTGTCTCGGAAATTGTAAATTGTAGGTGTTTTTAGTGGGTTTTTTCGCCCAAACTCTTAGCTCTTGGTTCCCCCCAATATTTTGACAATATAATATGATTCAGGAAAAGAAATTGACAAAATTTTAAACTCACAACATTCTCTCAAAATTGTGTCTTGTGTCGTAGATGGTAAATCGTAGGTGTTTTTAGTGTTGTTTGTCGCCCAAACTCTTAGCTCTTTGTTTCCCCCTAATATTTTTACAATATAAGATGATTCACATAAAGAAATTGACAAAATTTGAAACTTATAACTTTCGCTCAAAGTTGTTCCTTGTGTCGTAAATGGTAAATCGAAGGTGTTTTGACTTTTGTTTGTCGCCAAATCTCTTTGTTGTTTGTTTCCCCCAATATTTTCCCAATATAAGATAATTCACTGAAAGAAATTGACCAAATTTGAAAGTCATAACATTTGCTCAAAGGCGTACCTTGTGTCATAAATAGTAAATCGTAGATGTTTTTATTGTTGTTTGTCGGCCAAACTCTTAGCTCTTTGTTTCCCCCAAATATTTTTACAATATAAAATGATTCACGTAAAGAAATTGACAAAATTGAAACTCATAACTTCCGCACACAGTTGTTCCTTGTGTCATAAATGTTAAATTGTATGTGTTTTTAGAGTTTTTTGTCGCATAAACTCTTAGGTACCGCCAATATTTTGACAATGTCAAATGATTCACGGAAACAAATTGACAAAATTTGTAAATCTTGTCTTTCACTCAAAGATGTGCCTTGTCTCGTAAATGGTAAATCGTAGGTGTTTTTAGTGGTTTTTTTCGCCCAAACTCTTAGCTCTTTGTTTTCCCCCAATATTTTGACAATATAAGATGATTCAAGAAAAGAAATTGACAAAATTTGAAACTCACAACATTCTCTCAAAGTTGTGTCTTGTGTCGTAGATGGTAAATCGTAGGTGTTTTTAGTGTTGTTTGTCGCCCAAACTCTTAGCTCTTTGTTTTCCCTAAATATTTTTGCAATATAAGATTATTCACAGAAAGAAATTGACAAAATTTGAAACTTATAACTTTCGCTCAAAGATGTTCCTTGTGTCGTAAATGGTAAATCGAAGGTGTTTTGAGTGTTGTTTGTCGCCAAGACTCTTAGTTCTTTGTTTCCCTCCAATATTTTGACAATATAAGATAATTCACGGAAAGAAATTGACAAAGTTTGAAACTCATAACTTTCTCTCAAAGTTGTTCCTTGTGTCATAAATGGTCAATCAAATGTGTTTTGAGTGTTGTTTGTCGCCCAAACTCTTAGTTGTTTGTTTCCCCCAAATATTTTTACAATATAAGATGATTCGCGGAAAGAAATTGACAAAATTTGAAAGTCATAACATTTGCTCAAAGGTGTACCTTGGTTATAAATGGTAAATCATAGGTGTTTTTAGTGTTATTTATCGCCCAAACTCTTCGCTCTTTGTTTTCCTACAAATATTTTGACAATATAAGATAATTCACGGAAAGAAATTGACCAAATTTGAAAATCATAACAATTGCTCAAAGGCGTACCTTGTGTCGTAAATGGTAAATCGTATGTGTTTTTATTATTGTTTGTCGCCCAAACTCTTACCTCTTTGTTTCCCCCAAATATTTTTACAATATAAGATGATTCACGTAAAGAAATTGACAAAATTGAAACTCATAACTTCCGCACAAAGTTGTGCCTTGTGTCGTAAATGGTAAATTGTAGGTGTTTTTAAAAACTTTTGTCGCACAAACTCTTAGCTACCCCCAATATTTTGACAATGTCAAATGATTCACGGAAACACATTGACAAAATTTTAAAATCTTGTCTTTCGCTCAAAGATGTGCCTTGTCTCGGAAATTGTAAATTGTAGGTGTTTTTAGTGGGTTTTTTCGCCCAAACTCTTAGCTCTTGGTTCCCCCCAATATTTTGACAATATAATATGATTCAGGAAAAGAAATTGACAAAATTTTAAACTCACAACATTCTCTCAAAATTGTGTCTTGTGTCGTAGATGGTAAATCGTAGGTGTTTTTAGTGTTGTTTGTCGCCCAAACTTTTAGCTCTTTGTTTCCCCCTAATATTTTTACAATATAAGATGATTCACATAAAGAAATTGACAAAATTTGAAACTTATAACTTTCGCTCAAAGTTGTTCCTTGTGTCGTAAATGGTAAATCGAAGGTGTTTTGACTTTTGTTTGTCGCCAAATCTCTTTGTTGTTTGTTTCCCCCAATATTTTCGCAATATAAGATAATTCACTGAAAGAAATTGACCAAATTTGAAAGTCATAACATTTGCTCAAAGGCGTACCTTGTGTCATAAATAGTAAATCGTAGATGTTTTTATTGTTGTTTGTCGGCCAAACTCTTAGCTCTTTGTTTCCCCCAAATATTTTTACAATATAAAATGATTCACGTAAAGAAATTGACAAAATTGAAACTCATAACTTCCGCACACAGTTGTTCCTTGTGTCATAAATGTTAAATTGTAGGTGTTTTTAGTGGTTTTTTTCGCCCAAACTCTTAGCTCTTTGTTTTCCCCCAATATTTTGACAATATAAGATGATTCAAGAAAAGAAATTGACAAAATTTGAAACTCACAACATTCTCTCAAAGTTGTGTCTTGTGTCGTAGATGGTAAATCGTAGGTGTTTTTAGTGTTGTTTGTCGCCCAAACTCTTAGCTCTTTGTTTTCCCTAAATATTTTTGCAATATAAGATTATTCACAGAAAGAAATTGACAAAATTTGAAACTTATAACTTTCGCTCAAAGATGTTCCTTGTGTCGTAAATGGTAAATCGAAGGTGTTTTGAGTGTTGTTTGTCGCCAAGACTCTTAGTTCTTTGTTTCCCTCCAATATTTTGACAATATAAGATAATTCACGGAAAGAAATTGACAAAGTTTGAAACTCATAACTTTCTCTCAAAGTTGTTCCTTGTGTCATAAATGGTCAATCAAATGTGTTTTGAGTGTTGTTTGTCGCCCAAACTCTTAGTTGTTTGTTTCCCCCAAATATTTTTACAATATAAGATGATTCGCGGAAAGAAATTGACAAAATTTGAAAGTCATAACATTTGCTCAAAGGTGTACCTTGGTTATAAATGGTAAATCATAGGTGTTTTTAGTGTTATTTATCGCCCAAACTCTTCGCTCTTTGTTTTCCTACAAATATTTTGACAATATAAAATAAATAACATAAAGAAAGTGACAAAATTGAAACTCATAACTTCCGCTCAAAGTTGTGCCTTGAGTCGTAAATGGTAAATTGTAGATGTTTTTAGGGTTTTTTGTCGCACAAACTCTTAGCACTTTGTTTCCCCCAATATTTAGACAATATAAGATGATTCACAGAAAGAAATTGACAAAATTTATAAATCTTAACTCTCGCTCAAAGTTGTGCCTTGTCTCGAAAATGGTAAATCGTAGGTGTTTTTAGTGGTTTTTGTCGCCCAAACTCTTAACTCTTTGTTTTCCCCAATATTTTTACAATATAAGATGATTTAGGAAAATAAATTGACAAAATTTGAAGCTAACATTCGCTCAAAGTTGTGTCTTGTGTCGTAGATGGTAAATAGTAGGTGTTTTTAATGTTGTTTGTCGCCCAAACTCTTAGCTCTTTGTTTCCACCCAATATTTTGACAATATAAGATAATTCACGGAAAGAAATTGACAAAATTTGAAACTCATAACTTTCGCTTAAAGTTGTGCCTTGTGTGGTAAATGGTAAATTGTATGTGTTTTCAGTGGTATTTGTCGCACAAACTTTTGGCTCTTTGTTTCCCCCAAATATTTTGACAATATAAGATGATTCATGAAAAGAAATTGAGAAATTTTGAAACTCTTAACTTTCGCTTATAGTTATGTTTTGTCTCGGAAATGGTAAATCGTAGGTGTTTTAAGTGTTGTTTGTCGTCCCAACTCTTTGCTCTTTGTTTCCCTCCAATATATTGAGAATATAAGATTATTCACTTAAAGAAATTGACAAAATTTGAAAATCATAATTTTTGCTCAAAGTCGTAAATGGTAAATCGAAGGTGTTTTGTGTGTTGTTTGTCTTCCAAACTCTTAGGTGTTTGTTTCCCCCTAATATTTTTACAATATAAGATGATTCTTGGAATGAAATTGACAAAATTTGAAACTCGTAACTTTTGCTCAATGTTGTACCTTGTGTCGTAAGTGGTAAATCGTAGGTGTTTTTAGTGTTGTTTGTCGCCCAAACTCTTAGCTCTTTGTTTTCCCCAATAGTTTGAAAATATAAGATGATTCATTGAATGTAATTGACAAAATTTGTAACTATTAACTTTCGCTCAAAGTTGTGTCTTCTATTGTAAATGGTAAAGAGTATGTCTTTTTAACCTTATTTGTCGCTCACACTCTTAGCTCTTTCTTTCCCCTCAATACTTTGACAATATGAGATGATTCACGAAAAAAATTTGACAAAATTTGATACTCATAATTTTTGTTCAAAGTTAGATTTTTTTCCTAAAGTAGGATCAAATAAAGAAATTATTCTAAAAATAGGCTTGGATAAAAAATAATTCCGAAAATGGGCTGGCTGTCACCTCGAATTAAGTCCATGTGAAGAATAGCGATTAACTTAACGTAAACCGTTGGGTATTACATCGACTTCACTTTTCATAAATAGAAGAATTTAATAATTTAGAAGTTGATAAATCATCAACGAGTCACTTCTTTTATATTTTTAAGGAAAAGGAAAAAAAATATGTGACCCTCATAAAGTTTAATGATAAAGTTGTTGCGTAAAACATTAGTTAATTTAATATAAATCTTAACTAATACGAAGTATAATAAAAACAAGTATACATGCTTATATCATATACATTATTATAAAATTTTATACCGATATTATATATATACACGTATATATGTCAAAATTATACATACCCGTTAAAACATTTTCGAATTTATTCGTCCGATTTTTTATATATGAAGCCATACTCGAAAATTAGCGAGTAATTATATAGAGCAAACCCAAATATTTTGTATTAGATATGACTTGTGGGTTGGTCTGTTCCTGCATTTCATATGTATTACTTCGTTTATACTAAATACTATAGTATAATTTTTTTTTAAAATATATAATAATAATCATTTTAATTATTATATTATTTATTAAAGCAAATAACTGACTAGTTGGATTGATCCCAACCCGTACCAAATGAGTTAAGACCCGTACCAAATGAGTTATGACTCGACCCGATCAACACGTAAGTTTCAACGAACTCATCAACTGAAATTCGTTTTTACCTAACCCGGGAGACTCGAAACCGACCAACTCATGCCAATTGACAAGTCTAATTATAGACATACATAATATATGTGAATATTGTATGCATACTCCATATATATCAATATCATATACATACATTATACTTTGTTCTTAAAAGCGGGGGTTAAACATAAACCTTTTGATTTTTTTTCGTTGTTTGGTTCGTCATTTTTTTTTATTAGGTAAAAATTAGACTGGAAACCACAGAGGAGACGGTTTCTCAGTCTATAACATTCATTCGGATGAGAATTATAAATTCTTGACTAGTTTGAAAATCTTCGAAGGAGCGCCGTTGGACCCTCTTTGCAATGAAGTCGGCCACCACATTACTTTCTCGGAAGACATGGGAAATTTGCACTGAAGAAAACATTTGTAAAACACATAGGATATCTGAAATTAACATTTCAATATCCCATGGACAGTGTCAGATTTTATTTAGAAATTGAATTTATCCGAGCGTGATACGCTAGCCTATTTTCTGAATTATTTTTCAACCTAGCTTATTCTTAGATTAATTTCTATAATCAAGCCTATTTTGGACAAAAAATCTCAAAGTTGTGCCATGTGTCGTAAATGGTAAATCGTTGGTGTTTTTAGTGTTGTTTGTCGCCCAAACTCTTAGCTCTTTGTTTTCCCCAAATATTTTGACAATATAAGATGATCGGTTTTTTCGCCTGGTACCCCTAAGGTAAGGCAAAATTCGTGAGGTGCCCCAAAGGTTTACCTATTTCGCACGGTACTCCCGAGTTTTGTTTTTTTTGCCAAATGCCCCTCGGTTAAATCTTTAACAGATCCCTTTTAAAAAAACGAGTAAAAGCAAAAAAAACTGAATATCGATTTGGGTTTGTAGAACAAAAGCCACTCACTGAAAACCGATTTGGGTTTTCGGCCAAGAGCATTCAATAGGGTACCGTTATTTTACAAAGTTGCCCTTGAAGCCAGCGGCGGTGGTGGTAGAGGCTACTGCGGCGGCGGCTGCGTCGTCGGAGAAGTAGAAGAAGGGAGGCGGTGGTGACGGTAAGGGGTTCGTGGAGGAAATGAGGTTTGTGGCTATGAGGTTGCATAGTAGGGACCAGGCCAAGGAGGGGGAGAAGCTGACTAAGTCGTCGGAGGAGACTTCGTCGGCGAAGTGGGAGCCGACAGTTGATGGGTATTTGAGGTTTTTGGTGGACAACAAGCTCGTGTATGAAACAATGGAGAGGATTGTGGAGAAAGCCCTTGTGCCTTTTTATGAGTGGCTTTTGTTCTTGTTTGTGAGTCTTGGGTTTAATTGGTTATCAGTTAATAGTCTTGGTACCCCTGATGTGAACTTTGTAGAAGATTGGAAAGTCGGAGACGGAGGGAGGGAGCCCCGAGAAGATGGGAAACCACCAATAGGATTTTTTTTGCTTTTACTCGTTTTTTTAACAGATCTGTTAAAGATTTAACGGAGGGGCATTTGGCAAAAAAAAAACTCGGGGGTACCGCGCGAAATAGGTACAACTTTGGGGCACCTCGCGAATTTCGCCTTACCTCAGGGGTACCAGGCGAAAAAACCGTAAGATGATTCACGGAAAGAAATTGACAAAAAACTCTTAACTTTCGCTCAAAGTTGTGCCTTGTGTCGTAAATGGTAAATCGTAGGTGATTTTAGTGTTGTTTGTCACTTCAACTCATAGTTCTTTGTTTACCTCCAATATTTTGACAATATAATATGATTCACAGAAAGAAGTTGACAAAATTTGAAACTCATAACTTTTGCTCAAAGTTGTACCTTGTGTCGTAAATGGTAAATCGTAGGTGTTTTTAGTGTTGTTTGTCACCCAAACTCTTACCTCTTTGTTTCCCCCAATATTTTTACAATATAAGACGATTCACAGAAAGAAATTGACAAAATTTGAAACTTATAACTTTCACTCAAATTTGTTCCTTGTGTCGTAAATGGTAAATCGAAGGTGTTTTGAGTGTTGTTTGTCGCCCAATCTCTTTGTTGTTTGTTTCCCCCAATATTTTGGCAATATAAGATAATTCACGGAAAGAAATTGACCAAATTTGAAAGTCATAACATTTGCTCAAAGGCGTACCTTGTGTCGTAAATGGTAAATCGTAGGTGTTTTTATTGTTGTTTGTCGCCCAAACTCTTAGCTCTTTGTTTCCCCCAAATATTTTTACAATATAAGATGATTCACGTAAAGAAATTGACAAAATTGAAACTCATAACTTCCGCACAAAGTTGTGCCTTGTGTCGTAAATGGTAAATTGTAGGTGTTTTTAGAATTTTTTGTCGCACAAACTCTTAGCTACCCCCAATATTTTTACAATGTCAAATGATTCACGGAAACAAATTGACAAAATTTGAAAATCTTGTCTTTCGCTCAAAGATGTGCCTTGTCTCGGAAATTGTAAATCGTAGGTGTTTTTAGTGGTTTGTTTCGGCCAAATTCTTAGCTCTTTGTTCCCCCCAATATTTTGACAATATAATATGATTCAGGAAAAGAAATTGACAAAATTTGACACTCACAACTTTCTCTCAAAGTTGTGTCTTGTGTCGTAGATGGTAAATCGTAGGTGTTTTTAGTGTTGTTTGTCGCCCAAACTCTTAGCTCTTTGTCCCCCTCCCCCCCCCCCCCCAAATATTTTTACAATATAAGATGATTTACATAAAGAAATTGACAAAATTTGAAACTTATAACTTTCGTTCAAAGTCGTTCCTTGTGTCGTAAATGGTAAATCGAAGGTGTTTTTGAGTTTTGTTTGTCGCCCAATCTCTTTGTTGTTTGTTTCCCCAAATACTTTGGCAATATAAGATAATTGACTGAAAGAAATTGACCAAATTTGAAAGTCATAACATTTGCTCAAAGGCGTACCTTGTGTCATAAATGGTAAATCGTAGGTGTTTTTGTTGTTGTTTGTCGCCCAAACTCTTAGCTCTTTGTTTCCCCCAAATATTTTTACAATATAAGATGTTTCACGTAAAGAAATTGACAAAATTGAAACTCATAACTTTCGCACAAAGTTGTTCCTTGTGTCGTAAATGTTAAATTGTATGTGTTTTTAGAGTTTTTTGTCGCACAAACTCTTAGGTACCCCCAATATTTTGACAATGTCAAATGATTCACGGAAACAAATTGACATAATTTGAAAATCTTGTCTTTCGCTCAAAGATGTGCCTTGTCTCTGAAATGGTAAATCGTAGGTGTTTTTAGTGGTTTTTTTCGCCCAAACTCTTAGATCTTTGTTTTCCCCCAATATTTTGACAATATAAGATGATTCAGGAAAATAAATTGACAAAATTTGAAACTCACAACATTCTCTCAAAGTTGTGTCTTGTGTCGTAGATGGTAAATCATAGGTTTTTTTAGTGTTGTTTGTCGCCCAAACTCTTAGCTCTTTGTTTTCCCCCAATATTTTTACAATATAAGATTATCACAGAAAGAAATTGACAAAATTTGAAACTTATAACTTTCGCTCAAAGATGTTCCTTGTGTCGTAAATGGTAAATCGAAGGTGTTTTGTGTGTTGTTTGTCACCAAGACTCTTAGTTCCTTGTTTTCCTCCAATATTTTGACAATATAAGATAATTCACGAAAAGAAATTGACAAAATTTGAAACTCATAACTTTCGTTCAAAGTTGTTCCTTGTGTCATAAATGGTAAATCGAATGTGTTTTGAGTGTTGTTTGTCGCCCAAACTCTTAGTTGTTTGTTTCCCCCCAATATTTTTACAATATAAGATGATTCGCGGAAAGAAATTGACAAAATTTGAAAGTCATAACATTTGCTCAAAGGTGTACCTTGTGTCATAAATGATAAATCATAGGTGTTTTTAGTGTTGATTGTCGCCCAAACTCTTTGCTCTTTGTTTCCCTCCAAATATTTTGAAAATATAAAATAATTGACGTAAAGAAAGTGACAGAATTGAAACTCATAACTTCCGCTCAAAGTTGTGCCTTGGGTCGTAAATGGTAAATTGTAGATGTTTTTAGTGTTTTTTGTCGCAAAAACTCTTGGCTCTTTGTTTCCCCAAATATTTAGAGAATATAAGATGATTCCAGAAAGAAATTTACAAAATTTATAAATCTTAACTCTCGCTCAAAGTTGTGCCTTGTCTCGAAAATGGTAAATCGTAAGTGTTTTTAGTGGTTTTTGTCGCCCAAACTCTTAACTCTTTGTTTCCCCCAATATTTTTACAATATAATATGATTTAGGAAAAGAAATCGACAAAATTTGAAGCTAACATTCGCTTAAAGTTGTGTCTTGTGTCGTAGATGGTAAATAGTAGGTGTTTTTAATGTTGTTTGTCGCCCAAACTCTTAGCTCTTTGTTTCCACCCAATATTTTGACAATATAAGATAATTCATGGAAAGAAATTGACAAAATTTGAAACTCATAACTTTCGCTTAAAGTCGTGCCTTGTGTGGTAAATGGTAAATTGTATGTGTTTTCAGTGGTATTTGTCGCACAAACTTTTGGCTCTTTGTTTCCCCCAAATATTTTGACAATATCAGATGATTCATGGAAAGAAATTGAGAAATTTTAAAACTCTTAACTTTCGCTTAAAGTTATGTATTGTCTAGGAAATGGTAAATCGTAGGTGTTTTTAGTGTTGTTTGTCGTCCCAACTCTTTGCTCTTTGTTTCCCTCCAATATATTGAGAATATAAGATTATTCACTTAAAGAAATTAACAAAATTTGAAAATCATAATTTTTGCTCAAAGTTGTGCCTTGGCGTAAATGGTAAATCGAAGGTGTTTTGTGTGTTGTTTGTCGCCCAAACTCTTAGGTGTTTGTTTCCCCCTTATATTTTTACAATATAAGATGATTCTTGGAATGAAATTGACAAAATTTGAAACTCGTAACTTTTGCTCAATGTTGTACCTTGTGTCGTAAGTGGTAAATCGTAGGTGTTTTTAGTATTGTTTGTCGCCCAAACTCTTAGCTCTTTGTTTTCCCCAATAGTTTGAAAATATAAGATGATTTATTGAATGTAATTGACAAAATTTGTAACTATTAACTTTCGCTCAAAGTTGTGTCTTCTATCGTAAATGGTAAAGAGTATGTCTTTTTAGTCTTATTTGTCGCTCACACTCTTAGCTCTTTCTTTCCCCTCAATACTTTGACAATATGAGATGATTCACGAAAAAAAATTGACAAATATTGATACTCATAATTTTTGTTCAAAGTTGGATTTTTTTCCTAAAGTAGGATCAAATAAATAAATTATTCTAAAAATAGGCTTGGATAAAAAATAATTCTGAAAATGGGCTGGCTGTCACCTCCAATTAAGTCTATGTGAAGAATAGCGATTAACTTAACGTAAACCGTTGGGTATTACATCAACTTCACTTTTCATAAATAGAAGAATTTAATAATTTAGAAGTTGATAAATCATCAACGAGTCACTTCTTTTATATTTTTCAGGAAAAGGAAAAAAATATGTGACCCTCATAAAGTTTAATGATAAAGTTGTTGCGTAAAACATTAGTTAATTTAATATAGATCTTAACTAATACGAAGTATAATAAAAACAAGTATACATGCTTATATCATATACATTATTATAAAATTTTATACCGATATTATATATATACACGTATATATGTCAAAATTATACATACCCGTTAAAACATTATCGAATTGATTCGTCCGATTTTTTTTATATATGAAGCCATACTCGAAAATTAGCGAGTAATTATATAGAGCAAACCCAAATATTTTGTATTAGATATGACTTGTGGGTTGGTCTGTTCCTGCATTTCATATGTATTACTTCGTTTATACTAAATACTATAGTATAATTTTTTTTTTAAATATATAATAATAATCATTTTAATTATTATATTATTTATTAAAGCAAATAACAGACTAGTCGGATTGATCCCAACCCGTACCAAATGAGTTAAGACCCGTACCAAATGAGTTATGACTCGACCCGATCAACACGTAAGTTTCAACGAACTCATCAACTGAAATCCGTTTTTACCTAACCCGAGAGACTCGAAACCGACCAACTCATGCCAATTGACAAGTCTAATTATAGACATACATAATATATGTAAATATTGTATGCATACTCCATATATATCAATATCATATACATACATTATACTTTGTTCTTAAAAGCGGGGGTTAAACATAAACCTTTTGATTTTTTTTCGTTGTTTGGTTCGTCATTTTTTTTTTGATTAGGTAAAAATTAGACTGGAAACCATAGAGGAGACGGTTTTTCAGTCTATAACATCCATTCGGATGAGAATTATAAATTCTTGACTAGTTCGAAAATCTTCCAAGGAGCGCCGTTGGACCCTCTTTGCAATGAAGTCGGCCACCACATTACTTTCTCGGAAGACATGGGAAATTTGCACTGAAGAAAACATTTGTAAAACACATAGGATATCTGAAATTAACATTTCAATATCCCATGGACAATGCCAGATTTTATTTAGAAATTCAATTTATCCGAGCGTGATACGCTAGCCTATTTTCTGAATTATTTTTCAACCTAGCCTATTCTTAGATTAATTTCTATAATCAAGCCTATTTTGGAAAAAAATTCTCAAAGTTGTGCCATGTGTCGTAAATGGTAAATCGTTGGTGTTTTTAGTGTTGTTTGTCGCCCAAACTCTTAGCTCTTTGTTTTCCCCAAATATTTTGACAATATAAGATGATCGGTTTTTTCGCCTGGTACCCCTAAGGTAAGGCAAAATTCGTGAGGTGCCCCAAAGGTTTACCTATTTCGCACGGTACTCCCGAGTTTTGTTTTTTTGCCAAATGCCCCTCGGTTAAATCTTTAACAGATCCCTTTTAAAAAAACGAGTAAAAGCAAAAAAAACTGAATATCGATTTGGGTTTGTAGAACAAAAGCCACTCACTGAAAACCGATTTGGGTTTTCGGCCAAGAGCATTCAATAGGGTACCGTTATTTTACAAAGTTGCCCTTGAAGCCAGCGGCGGTGGTGGTAGAGGCTACCGCGGCGACGGCTGCGTCGTCGGAGAAGTAGAAGAAGGGAGGCGGTGGTGACGGTAAGGGGTTCGTGGAGGAAATGAGGTTTGTGGCTATGAGGTTGCATACTAGGGACCAGGCCAAGGAGGGGAAGAAGCTGACTAAGTCGCCGGAGGAGACTTCGTCAGCGAAGTGGGAGCCGACAGTTGATGGGTATTTGAGGTTTTTGGTGGACAACAAGCTCGTGTATGAAACAATGGAGAGGATTGTGGAGAAAGCCCTTGTGCCTTTTTATGAGTGGCTTTTGTTCTTGTTTGTGAGTCTTGGGTTTAATTGGTTATCAGTTAATAGTCTTGGTACCCCTGATGTGAACTTTGTAGAAGATTGGAAAGTCGGAGACGGAGGGAGGGAGCCCCGAGAAGATGGGAAACCACCAATAGGATTTTTTTTGCTTTTACTCGTTTTTTTAACAGATCTGTTACAGATTTAACGGAGGGGCATTTGGCAAAAAAAAAAACTCGGGGGTACCGCGCGAAATAGGTACAACTTTGGGGCACCTCGCGAATTTCGCCTTACCTCAGGGGTACTAGGCGAAAAAACCGTAAGATGATTCACGGAAAAAAATTGACAAAAAACTCTTAACTTTCGCTCAAAGTTGTGCCTTGTGTCGTAAATGGTAAATCGTAGGTGATTTTAGTGTTGTTTGTCACTTCAACTCATAGCTCTTTGTTAACTCCAATATTTTGACAATATAATATGATTCACAGAAAGAAGTTGACAAAATATGAAACTCATAACTTTTGCTCAAAGTTGTACCTTGTGTCGTAAATGGTAAATCGTAGGTGTTTTTAGTGTTGTTTGTCACCCAAACTCTTACCTCTTTGTTTCCCCCAATATTTTTACAATATAAGATGATTCACAGAAATAAATTGACAAAATTTGAAACTTATAACTTTCACTCAAATTTGTTCCTTGTGTCGTAAATGGTAAATCGAAGGTGTTTTGAGTGTTGGTTGTTGCCCAATCTCTTTGTTGTTTGTTTCCCCCAATATTTTGGCAATATAAGATATTTCACGGAAAGAAATTGACCAAATTTGAAAGTCATAACATTTGCTCAAAGGCGTACCTTGTGTCGTAAATGGTAAATCGTAGGTGTTTTTATTGTTGTTTGTCGCCCAAACTCTTAGCTCTTTGTTTCCCCCAAATATTTTTACAATATAAGATGATTCACTTAAAGAAATTGACAAAATTGAAACTCATAACTTCCCCACAAAGTTGTGCCTTGTGTCGTAAATGGTAAATTGTAGGTGTTTTAGAATTTTTTGTCGCACAAACTCTTAGCTACCCCCAATATTTTGTCAATGTCAAATGATTCACGGAAACAAATTGACAAAATTTGAAAATCTTGTCTTTCGCTCAAAGATGTGCCTTGTCTCGGAAATTCTAAATCGTAGGTGTTTTTAGTGGTTTTTTTCGCCCAAACTCTTAGCTCTTTGTTCCCCCCCCCCCCAATATTTTGACAATATAATATGATTCAGGAAAAGAAATTGACAAAATTTGAAACTCACAACTTTCTCTCAAAGTTGTGTCTTGTGTCGTAGATGGTAAATCGTAAGTGTTTTTAGTGTTGTTTGTCGCCCAAACTCTTAGCTCTTTGTCCCCCCCCCCCCCAAATATTTTTACAATATAAGATGATTTACATAAAGAAATTGACAAAATTTGAAACTTATAACTTTCGCTCAAAGTCATTCCTGTGTCGTAAATGGTAAATCGAAGGTGTTTTTGAGTTTTGTTTGTCGCCCAATCTCTTTGTTGTTTGTTTCCCCAAATACTTTGGCAATATAAGATAATTGACTGAAAGAAATTGACCAAATTTGAAAGTCATAACATTTGCTCAAAGGCGTACCTTGTGTCATAAATGGTAAATCGTAGGTGTTTTTATTGTTGTTTGTCGCCCAAACTCTTAGCTCTTTGTTCCCCCAAATATTTTTACAATATAAGATGATTCACATAAAGAAATTGACAAAATTGAAACTCATAACTTCCGCACAAAGTTGTTCCTTGTGTCGTAAATGTTAAATTGTATGTGTTTTTAGAGTTTTTTGTCGCACAAACTCTTAGGTACCCCCAATATTTTGACAATGTCAAATGATTCACGGAAACAAATTGACAAAATTTGAAAATCTTGTCTTTCGCTCAAAGATGTGCCTTGTCTCGGAAATGGTAAATCGTAGGTGTTTTTAGTGGTTTTTTTCGCCCAAACTCTTAGATCTTTGTTTTCCCCCAATATTTTGACAATATAAGATGATTCAGGAAAAGAAATTGACAAAATTTGAAACTCACAACATTCTCTCAAAGTTGTGTCTTGTGTCGTAGATGGTAAATCATAGTTTTTTTTAGTGTTGTTTGTCGCCCAAACTCTTAGTACTTTGTTTTCCCCCAATATTTTTACAATATAAGATTATTCACAGAAAGAAATTGACAAAATTTGAAACTTATAACTTTCGCTCAAAGATGTTCCTTGTGTCGTAAATGGTAAATCGAAGGTGTTTTGAGTGTTGTTTGTCGCCAAGACTCTTAGTTCTTTGTTTTCCTCCAATATTTTGACAATATAAGATAATTCACGGAAAGAAATTGACAAAGTTTGAAACTCATAACTTTCTCTCAAAGTTGTTCCTTGTGTCATAAATGGTCAATCAAATGTGTTTTGAGTGTTGTTTGTCGCCCAAACTCTTAGTTGTTTGTTTCCCCCAAATATTTTTACAATATAAGATGATTCGCGGAAAGAAATTGACAAAATTTGAAAGTCATAACATTTGCTCAAAGGTGTACCTTGGTTATAAATGGTAAATCATAGGTGTTTTTAGTGTTATTTGTCGCCCAAACTCTTCGCTCTTTGTTTCCCTCCAAATATTTTGACAATATAAAATAATTAACGTAAAGAAAGTGACAAAATTGAAACTCATAACTTCCGCTCAAAGTTGTGCCTTGGGTCGTAAATGGTAAATTGTAGATGTTTTTAGTGTTTTTTGTCGCAGAAACTCTTGGCTCTTTGTTTCCCCAAATATTTAGAGAATATAAGATGATTCCCAGAAAGAAATTGACAAAATTTATAAATCTTAACTCTCGCTCAAAGTTGTGCCTTGTCTCGAAAATGGTAAATCGTAGGTGTTTTTAGTGGTTTTTGTCGCCCAAACTCTTAACTCTTTGTTTTCCCCAATATTTTTACAATATAAGATGATTTAGGAAAAGAAATTGACAAAATTTGAAGCTAACATTCGCTCAAAGTTGTGTCTTGTGTCGTAGATGATAAATAGTAGGTGTTTTTAATGTTGTTTGTCGCCCAAACTCTTAGCTCTTTGTTTCCACCCAATATTTTGACAATATAAGATAATTCACGGAAATAAATTGACAATATTTGAAACTCATAACTTTCGCTTAAAGTTGTGTCTTGCGTGGTAAATGGTAAATTGTATGTGTTTTCAGTGGTATTTGTCGCACAAACTTTTGGCTCTTTGTTTCCCCAAAGTATTTTGACAATATAAGATGATTCATGGAAAGAAATTGAGAAATTTTGAAACTCTTAACTTTCTCTTAAAGTTATGTTTTGTCTCGAAAATGGTAAATCGTAGGTGTTTTAGTGTTGTTTGTCTTCCCAACTCTTTGCTCTTTGTTTCCCTCCAATATATTGAGAATATAAGATTATTCACTTAAAGAAATTGACAAAATTTAAAAATCATAATTTTTGCTCAAAGTTGTGCCTTGTGTCGTAAATGGTAAATCGAAGGTGTTTTGTGTGTTGTTTGTCGCCCAAACTCTTAGGTGTTTGTTTCCCCAAATATTTTTACAATATAAGATGATTCTTGGAATGAAATTGACAAAATTTGAAACTCGTAACTTTTGCTCAAGTTTGTACCTTGTGTCGTAAGTGGTAAATCGTAGGTGTTTTTAGTATTGTTTGTCTCCCAAACTCTTAGCTCTTTGTTTTCCCCAATAGTTTGAAAATATAAGATGATTCATTGAATGTAATTGACAAAATTTGTAACTATTAACTTTCGCTCAAAGTTGTGTCTTGTATCATAAATGGTAAATAGTATGTCTTTTTAGTATTATTTGTCACTCACACTCTTAGCTCTTTCTTTTCCCTCAATACTTTGACAATATGAGATGATTCACGAAAAGAAATTGACAAAATTTGATACTCATAATTTTTGTTCAAAGTTAGATTTTTTTTTCCTAAAGTAGGATCAAATAAATAAATTATTCTAAAAATAGGCTTGGATAAAAAATAATTTCGAAAATGGGCTGGCTGTCAGGCTCGAATTAAGTCCTTATGAAGAATAGCGATTAACTTAACGTAAACCGTTGGGTATTACATCGATTTCACTTTTCATAAATAGAAGAATTTAATAATTTAGAATTGATAAATCATCAACGAGTCACTTCTTTTATATTTTTAAGGAAAAGGAAAAAAATATGTGACCCTCATAAAGTTTAATGATAAAGTTGTTGCGTAAAACATTAGTTAATTTAATATAAATCTTAACTAATACGAAGTATAATAAAAACGAGTATACATGCTTATATCATATACATTATTATAAAACTTTATACCGATATTGTATATATACACGTATATATGTCAAAATTATACATACCCGTTAAAACATTATCGAATTGATTCGTCCGATTTTTTTATATATGAAGCCATACTAAAAAATCAGCGAGTAATTATATAGAGCAAACCCAAATATTTTGTATTAGATATGACTCGTGGGTTGGTCTGATCCTGCATTTCATATGTATTATTTCGTTTATACTAATTATTGTAGTATAATTTTATTAAAAAATATATAATAATAATCATTTTAATTATTATATTATTTATTAAAGCCAATAACTGACTAGTTGGATTGATCCCAACCCGTACCAAATGAGTAATGACCCGTACCAAATGAGTTATGACTCGACCCAATCAACACGTAAGTTTCAACAAACTCATCAACTGAAATCCATTTTTACCTAACCCGAGAGACTCGAAACCGACCAACTCATGCCAATTGACAAGTCTAATTATAGACATACATAATATATGTAAATATTGTATGCATACTCCATATATATCAATATCATATACATACATTATACTTTGTTCTTAAAAGCGGGGGGTTAAGGAGCGCCGCTGGACCGTCTTTGCAATGAAGTCGGCCACCACATTACTTTCTCGGAAGACATGGGAAATTTGAACTGAAGGAAACATTTGTAAAACACATAGGATATCTGAAATTAACATTTCAATATCCCATGGACAGTGCCAAATTTTATTAAGAAATTCAATTTATCCGAGCGTGATACGCTAGCCTATTTTCTGAATTATTTTTCAACCTAGCCTATTCTTAGATTAATTTCTATAATCAAGCCTATTTTGGAAAAAAAATCTCAAAGTTGTGCCCTGTGTCGTAAATGGTAAATCGTTGGTGTTTTTAGTGTTATTTGTCGCCCAAACTCTTAGCTCTTTGTTTTCCCCAAATATTTTGACAATATAAGATGATCGGTTTTTTCGCCTGGTACCCCTAAGGTAAGGCGAAATTCGTGAGGTGCCCCAAAGGTTTACCTATTTCGCGCGGTACTCTCGAGTTTTGTTTTTTTTGCCAAATGCCCCTCGGTTAAATCTTAAACAGATCCCTTTTAAAAAAACAAGTAAAAGCAAAAAAAACTGAATATCGATTTGGGTTTGTAGAACAAAAGCCACTCACTGAAAATCGATTTGGGTTTTCGGCCAAGAGCATTCAATAGGGCACCGTTATTTTACAAAGTTGCCCTTGAAGCCAGCGGCGGTGATGGTAGAGGCTACCGCGGCGACGACTGCGTCGTCGGAGAAGTAGAAGAAGGGAGGCGGTGGTGACGGTAATGGGTTCGTGGAGGAAATGAGGTTTGTGGCTATGAGGTTGCATACTAGGGACCAGGCCAAGGAGGGGGAGAAGCTGACTAAGTTGCCGAAGGAGACTTCGTCGGCGAAGTGGGAGCCGACGGTTGATGGGTATTTGAGGTTTTTGGTGGACAACAAGCTCGTGTATGAAACAATGGAGAGGATTGTGGAGAAAGCCCTTGTGCCTTATTATGAGTGGCTTTTGTTCTTGTTTGTGAGCCTTGGGTTTAATTGGTTATCTGTTAATAGTCTTGGTACCCCTGATGAGAACTTTGTAGAAGATTGGAAAGCCGGAGACGGGGGGAGGGAGCCCCGAGAAGATGGGAAACCACCATTTGGATTTTTTTTTGCTTTTACTCATTTTTTTTAATAGATCTGTTAAAGATTTAACGGAGGGGCATTTGGCGAAAAAAAAACTCTGGGGTACCGCGTGAAATAGGTACAACTTTGGGGCACCTCGCGAATTTTGCCTTACCTCAGGGATACCAGGCGAAAAAACCGTAAGATGATTCACGGAAAGAAATTGACAAAAAACTCTTAACTTTCGCTCAAAGTTGTGCCTTGTGTTGTAAATGGTAAATCGTATGTGATTTTAGTGTTGTTTGTCACTTCAACTCATAGCTCTTTGTTTACCTCCAATATTTTGACAATATAATATGATTCACAGAAAGAAGTTGACAAAATTTGAAACTCATAACTTTTGCTCAAAGTTTTGCCTTGTGTCGTAAATGGTATATCTTAGGTGTTTTTAGTGTTGTTTGTCACCCAAACTCTTAGTGCTTATTTGGTTAAACACGGGAAGTACAATTCTTATGAAGTTAATTCCCATGAATCGTATTTCCATGGTATTGTATTTCCTAGGTTTTTGAGAAATGTGTTTGGTTGAAATTTAATTCTCATCAATTAAATTACTAAATTTTGTTTGGTTAAAAGGCAAAATTCATGGGAATTTATATAAAATTACTCTTATAACCCTTATCCATTAAATTTAATAATTTGAGTCATGGGTAAATAAGAGATTTGTAATGAAAAAGAAAAAAGAAAAAATATATTTGAAATAAAAAATGGTGGAAGTGTATCTTATCCACCCCTATCATGGTAAGTGCAATTCCCCCATTTTGGAGGAAGTACAAATCCTGAGAATTTAACTTCCTGGGTTTTTCCAATGTAAAAAACACAACGAAACACATATATTGAAACAAACTTCCTAGGATTTTCAAATTCATGGGCTTTTGACTGACAACCAAACAAGCACTTAGCTCTTTGTTTCCCACCAATATTTTGACAATATAAGATGATGCAATTCCCATAAGGATTTGTGCTCAGGTTTGAGGAAAGCCATGTCCAAAGCTCTGTTCTTGATCGTTCTAGCTTGAGCGTCAAGATAGTAACAAGATTGGTTCTTTTTGTAGGGTTTTGTGTTTAAAATGCAGAAAAGATAAAGAGATAAGCAACTCTCCTCTCTTGGGTATGACTTACCAAGAGATTCAAGAAGATGAAGATTCAAGCTAAGGCTATTACTCACAAAAGCCTAATCAAACTGTTTTGGATATTAAACACCAAAACACACAAGCGAAAGAAAGCTTGGATGTTACTCACCAAGATTCAAACACTCAACGAATAAAGAGCTCAAGATTAACAATGGTCAAAGCCAAAATATGTGTATTCAATTTCATTAAACGAAATGTAAAAGCGCTACTAATTCTGTGATCTATGGATCTTCAACTCGTAACTCAAATTGGCCTGATTTTTGGATACGTTCAAGATACGTCGACTAAAAAAATCATATCGAAAAATAATCCAAATCCACTAAGACAATTGAGATAACGACCATCAACAAAATTTACTCGATAGAATTTCCTTAAAAGATAGATCTTGTGAATACGATATCTTTCTGCTCCAAAGTCCATTTGATCTGAAATTTGTTCAGCGTGCCTTTAAGCCAAAGAAATAGAAGATATCCAAAATTCAGCCCAATCCAATAATCCAATTGAAAACACCTCTCTGCCCTAGTTTGGGTGCCAGCGTCGGGCTGCCTAGTTGTTTCTCTAGCCACCTCACCAAGCTCTTTATCTTCAACTAGTGTTGAACCCGTACCATGTACGGGTAATTACACAAACAAATATTACTATTTATAATACGGACAAAATAATACCTTAATAATAAATTTGAGGAGAAAATTCAAAACTCATTAATTACAATTGTCTTGACTATAGTGAGAATAACATCACAATGTACAATTTGTGGGTAGTCAGATGAAGGACAATGTATGGTCATGCTCACAATAGTACTAATACGAGAGCATAATTATCCATCTACACCAATGTAGACAGCTAGAAAACTGTATCAATTGTTAGGGTTAAAAGCAAAACACAAGCAATAATTGTCGTATGCTAATCCATAAACAAGTAAGAACAGACAATATTGTTCATTGGTTGACCACTTGACTCCTTTGTAATTGGACTTGAACATAGCGAAGACCCTAGCTCCTCCTGCAAGATGTCATCTTCCTTGTTATAGGTATAGCACGAGATGATTGGGTTAAAAAATTGACAAACATTCAGGCTTTGTAGTAATCATTCAGCACTAACAATGCATTTTATACCAACTTCTTTTTCTTCTTCTTTAAAATTGATTGCTATTGTTGAGGACTTATTTTCTAAAAATTCCATGCATCAACTTTTCATCAGACTGTTATCAACGCAGTTCTAGATACTTTTCATCATCTGTTATCATATACTTATGTTATGAAGATACTTTTCATGTTGTCATTATGACATGTGCATTTTGGAGGGGTTGTGCATAAAAAATACTTTTCTCTTAACCAAGCTTGAATAGTGCACAACCACCTCGACTACCGCATCAATGCATGAGCTAGTAAGGTCTTCAAAAAAACACCACACAACAACATCAACATAAAAAAGCGATAGGTTCCAACAATGAATCCTTCCTAATTCGTGGACACAAGGAGCCAACAATTTAGCAACACCTCACACGACAACATCGGTCCACATAAATTGAACATAATCTCATTAGCTACGAGAATGTTGGTCATGTGGCGCTAGCAGCATATTCAGCAAGCAACCAGCCTCAATGAAAAACATCCCGCAGGTCAAGAAAAAGAACACCAACAATAAATCATCAACAAACAGCAGTGATAAAAACATCAGTAGAGTTCATAAAACAACCTTTCTGGAATGCAAGAATAAACAAATACCCTCAACCAACAGAATAAGACCGTTCAACAATGGTGTATTATAAACAACCAATGGAACAAAAACCTAAGTATAAAAAAAATAAGAGATCCATAGGTATAATCAGCAATGAAACAGTAGAGATCACATGCAAGAGCTCACAAAATAGAATTTTACCATATAGAAAACAGTAGAGATCAGATAGAATTTAAATTCGGATAAGCTCCTATGAATGGAACAGTAGAGATCATATGCAAGAAAATTACTGAAGAAAGAAAATCATGTCGACATACATGAGGAGTTAAATGTTACTATATGGTGCTCACTGCTCAGAATTGAACTAAAAATTAACAAAGTAATATGATTTTTTAATACATGAGGTATGATAAATACGTTTTCCACGAAAAAATCCTAATACATTGCGGGGTAAGTTTGCAGAGAAAGCTACAACCAATTTGTTAGAATTGGAAACCTCCGACCTTCCTTCAAGTTTGACAACAGTTGTTACAAACTCTGTAGAGAAAACTGACTGACATTCACATGCTTGCAGAGAAAACTGCAAATTTAAGTATCTAATCAAACAAACTAACAGTTGTTACAAACGTCTGGCTGACATTCACACACTTGTTACTAATCAAAAGTTCAATGATATTACTAATTTACACCGACAATAGATTCACAAATCACAATTTCACAAGTCAATATTCTATTGCTGATAAAAAATAAGAAGTTGAAAACTCACTTTAAATGGGAACGATTGAATTGCAGAGAAGACGGGCCTGGAAGTGGGTGATATGGTGAGTCGACTGAATTGTAGAGGCCGAGACGATGACCCTCTGTGGGCTCATTCACAAAAAAAAGTTGAAAACAACTATTAGTTTGTTTGTTGATAAATAAATTGTTATCTACTCACGCACAATCACCAATTCAAAATGCCAGATCGAGACATAAAGAAAATTTGCACGAAATTGGATGAAAATACTCTTATCATTGCAATTTCGTTGCAAATTTCAAATAATAAGAAGAAAAAAAATATTGATTGACAAGTACTTTTATTATAATCAAATATTAAATAGAAAGGGCAGGTAATAGCAATAAGAGATATCAAATTGGATAAACAGTATAGGATTAGGTCATACAAAAAAATTTGAAAAAAATATGCATGACCAATTAACATCAATAATATACACAAATGAAGATTAAACGCATAGGATATGAAATCAAAATATATCTTAATTTATAAACAAAAAGAAAAATATCCCAATTTTTTTAGAAAACAATGTATATTGGTTTGCAAAATTAATCCAAATAATTATTAGATTGAGCTCAAACTTGCAACGTAAGTGTAGCGTTTTTATTGGCAGTACTCAAGTGTAGCTTTAACCAAAACAATATCTTATTTTTCAATTTTTTTACATAGTTAAGAAATGTATCGCATTTCTCAAAAGGGTACCCAACCTAAATATCCTTACGGACAATCATAAGAAAATCCTTCAAAATATGGTGAATGGTTCCATTATGGCTAACATTGCCATCCATACAAAAATGACGTAGAGTATGTAAATCACACGCTTTTGATGCGAGAAAGTCTGCAGTTTGATTAGCTTCTTTGAAGTAGTGACGAATTTTGATATCCTCAAAATAGGCTAGGAATCTTCGAGTGTCTTTGATAATCATATCGATTTCCCATGGTGATGTGACCTTACATAGGGTCAATCATGAAGATCAAGAAGGCCAAGATCCTCAAGCTGCTTTGCTCCTTCTAGGGCCTCCTTTCTCGCTGGTGGCGCTCATAACTACTCCAACCCCGACTCCACCGACCCCACCACCACTTGGCTTGCAAACCAATGAGCCACAAGGCTCCAATGGACCCAAGAAGGCCCCACAACCAAGGTTGTTCGAGGAAAATGGTCAAATGTTCAACCAACTCCAGCTGGCTTCCCGAACGCACGCACTTTCTAGCGTTTTCATGTTCCTTCTCGACATTCTCCACCATCATGGCAACTTTGCTCGAGCCATAGCTTGTCTATCATTAATTATAACTCAAAAGAAGCCATATGACCCAAGGAGTGCCGAGCAAATGTGAAGGGTGCTTGGTGGTTCTTGTGCGCCAAGCCAATGACGAGCTCGCTGCCGCGCCTGAGTGACATAGCTGCATTCCTCATGGGCTAAATTTCAATTCCCTCGGGCGTTTGGGCTCATTTGTGGAGGAGGCCCACTTAACTAATCCAGCTACCATGTTCTAGAAGGGAAAGCTCAAAAGACTTCGGGTTTAGGAGTTATTTGATTTGAAAGACAATAATTGAGGATGCTTTTACTAGGTTAGTTCAAGAGTTTTTAACTCCATTTTTGTAGGCCTATTTAAGCAAGCCTCGTGAGCCTTTTGTAATCATCACATGTTTAATAAAAAACCAGCAGCTTCAAGCTTCTTTCTATCAAAGAAAAGTCCTTAGCTTGTGTGTTATATCGAGCTCTTCTTGTTCTTCTCCTTTGGGTGAGTCACATCCCATCGAAGAGGTTCAACCTTGTTCTTCCTTGGGGGTGTGTCATATCCTCCTTTTAAGTCCACCTATCCAGCCACTCAACTTCACCATTCGCTCATCTAAACACTCATATCCACCCTTCTCAAACTCCTCCTTCGTAGAACCAACATCATCAACATCTCCTTCGCTGAACTGCCTGCGACCCCTCAGTATATTCCGCACAACTTCTGATTCCTTGATCCGTTCATGCTCTAATATTTAGGCAATCATCTAGACGTCCGGATCTAACTCTGGGCTTTGGAATCACCCGATTCGGAGTCCGAACCAGAGAGAACAAGCCAGTGGAAGACAAGACAGATTTTCTGGAATTCAGATCCTTCCTTTGAAGCCAGGACATGTACTCTCCTCCACTTGGAACTCAGTTGGAGAGTCTTTCTTGCACCGTGGACGAAAGAAGGTAGATCCTATCATGTGGTATCAGAGTCACGCAAGGTAACACTCAAAATTTTGTTTTAAAAGCCGATCTAGTTCGTCTTGCAAGCAATCTTGTTTTCGTGCCATTGTTGAGTTGTGTTGGCTGCAGTTTTGGATGAAACGTGAGATTTGCAAGGTTAGAGACAACCTTTGAGTTGATTTTAAACTGTCCTTGAATTACTACTCGCAATAACTTAAGTCTCTTCATTCAATTCAGCCGAGTTCTCTTGAGTTTCCTGCATTGATTGAGCCGATTTGCTGATTTTATTTTTCTTGTTTTTGCTGCCTTAAACCTTGGTTGAATTTGTGTGAATTATGAACCAAATTGGACCAATCAATGAGCTAAAGATATGGGAAACATCTTGAGATAACTCAAACCAACTGAGCATAATCAAAATTGAAATTCCTTCACCAATTAGTTGTGTGCTCAACTCAGTCAAGATATTTGATCTCAATTATTTCATCTCAAGTGTAATCAAAAGGGTATAGCCTAAGAAAACTCGAGAAATAAATGCTTAATAGCCAGAAAAAGTCGAGTAAGAAGCAAAGGTTCGAGAAAGAGTGACGAAGCCAGAAAAAAACGAACAAAGTTGAGTTTGAGGACCTTGTCTTAGTACCTTCTTTGGTAGCTTGTTTTGGTTCATTTTTGGCTGCATAAAACACCGAGTTTATCAAAGTTTATTGTGGTTTTATTGGTTTGAAAAACGACCCCAGATAGCCTTGTTTTCAAAGCTTGCAAATTTGAACTTTGTGACAACTCTTATTTCAAAATTTTGGCAATTGCTAGGCTCAAGGTTCCATTGATATGGTTGCTATTCTTTTGCCTTGTTTGCTTGGTATTTGCCTTGGATACTAACTTTGCAAGGAGACCGAATGGAGATGTCTAGCTTGGGCCGTATGTCACAAAGGGATTTCCTTTCCTTTCGTGCTTATGGTGCTTCATATAGGGGGGCTCAACAACGTATCTACCCTGACTATGGCTATAGAGAGGAAGAAAGATGGCACACCCCAACAAGGTATCAAACCATCCATAATTTTGAACCTTATTACCATTATTCGTCTAACCCTTCCGTGCAGGACAAGGGAGTCTTTGACTCACCAAACTTCTCTTTTAGCACGTCCAAGGGCAGAGATAGAATGCCTCCACCGCCCCGGGTTAGGACACGCGATATTGTATGTGTCATGTGTGATGGGCGAGGTCACTTGGCTGAAATTTGTGCAAACCAATACTACACTTACAAGGATGAAGGATCCTTTGAGAGTGAAGCTTTGGTTGATTCTTGTGTGGGAGAGGAGGTCAAGAGTGAACCGAATGCTAGCCACCTTTCCCTAGTTTTTGGCAGCAAAGAAGAGCCACTTAATGGTCATGAAGCCGAGGAAGACAATTTGGTTGTTCAAAAAGAGGCTAAAGTTAAGGATGCTCTTGATACTGAATCACCATCGTCTATGGCCAACAAAAAAGAGCTTGAACCAATCGAAAAAGAGGAGGAAATCTTGGAGCCATCTCCAACTCCTCCAAGACGCAAGTGTTGGCCTCCAATCAAACGTAGCTCCTTAGCATCATTAGCTACTCCATGGTCCGACGTAACACACATGGTTCCTTCAAGCTTGCCATTTCTTCTCCAAAAAGAGGTTGACACCAGCCAAGATGAGACAGATGTTCCATTGAAGATTTACTCTAAGGGAGAATCTCTTGATCCTACTCTTTCTATCCTTTCTCCCTTGCATCAAACTAAAATTTTTGTAAGATCTATAGAATGTCAAGTCCATGATTCTGATTTTGTTGATAGAACTAGAGTTTCATGCTCTCACCATAGTTATCTTGGTCAAATCATGACTTGTTGGATGCCTTTAGTTCTTGATAATCATGTGTACAAGTCCTTGCATTTGTTCCATCCAGTTCCTTCAAGTAGAACTAGGCATTCATGTGTGCATCATTGTTCTCATTCACAATTCTTGTTGTATGAGAAAAATTTTGTACTATGCTTTGCCATTGTTGCCAAGTATGTCGTGCATTTCATGTTCTATACTTAAGCATATCTTTAGGTTGAAATTGGGCAACACTTGTACATGGAAGTTCCTCCATGGGCATTCACTATATCTAAAGATGTGTGCGCACACATGTCCTTCATTCTCTAAGAACTTCTTGGTCCCTCACTTCCTTGTTTTGCTTTGTGCAGTTTTGTGTGCTCTACACCTATCTCTTGAAGTGCACTCAGATTCGAGGATGAATCCTTTTGAAGGAGGGGAGGATGATGTGACCCTGCATAGGGTCAATCATGAAGATCAAGAAGGCCAAGATCCTCAAGCTGCTTTGCTCCTTCTAGGGCCTCCTTTCTCGCCGGTGGCGCTCATAACTACTCCAACCCCAACTCCACCGACCCCACCACCACTTGGCTTGCAAACCAATGAGCCACAAGGCTCCAATGGACCCAAGAAGGCCCCACAACCAAGGTTGTTCAAGGAAAGTGGTCAAATATTCAACCAACTCTAGCTGGCTTCCCGAACGCGCACACTTTCTAGCGTTTTCATGTTCCTTCTCGACATTCTCCACCATCATGGCAACTTTTCTCGAGCCATAGCTTGTCTATCATTAATTATAACTCAAAAGAATCCATATGACCCAAGGAGTGCCGATCAAATGTGAAGGGTGCTTGGTGGTTCTTGTGCGCCAAGCCAATGACGAACTCGCTGCCGCGCCTGAGTGACATATCTGCATTCCTCATGGGCTCAATTTCAATTCCCTCGGGCGTTTGGGCTCATTTGTGGAAGAGGCCCACTTAACTAATCCAGATACCATGTTCTAGAAGGGCAAGCTCAAAAGACTTCGGGTTTAGGAGTTATTTGATTTGAAAGACACTAATTGAGGATGCTTTTACTAGGTTAGTTCAAGAATTTTTAACTCCATTTTTGTAGGCCTATTTAAGCAAGCCTCGTGAGCCTTTTGTAATCATCACATGTTTAATAAAAAACCAACAGCTTCAAGTTTCTTTCTATCAAAGAAAAGTCCTTAGCTCGTGTGTTATATCGAGCTCATCTTGTTCTTCTCCTTTGGGTGAGTCACATCCCATCGAAGAGGTTCAACCTTGTTCTTCCTTGGGGGTGTATCATATCCTCCTTTGAAGTCCACCTATCCAGCCACTCAACTTCACCATTCACTCATCTAAACACTCATCTCAACCCTCCTCAAACTCCTCCTTCGTAGAACCAACATCATCAACATCTCCTTCGTTGAACTGCCTGCGACCCCTCAGTATATTCCTCACAACTTCTGATTCCTTGATCCATGCATGCTCTAATTTTGAGGCAATCATCTAGACGTCCGGATCTAACTCTGGGTTTTGGAATCACCTGATTCAGAGTCCGGACCAGAGAGAACAAGCCAGTGGAAGACAAGACAGATTTTATGGAATTCAGATCCTTCCTTTGTAGCCAGGACGTGTACTCTCCTCCACTTGGAACTCAGTTGGAACGTCTTTCTTGCACTGTGGACGAAAGAAGGTAGATCCTATCACATGGTGTGTTCAAGTTCAATGTAGAGAACTTATAACAACAAGGTTATCTCCTTCAGTTGTAAGCTTCTTAATACCTAGTCGATGTGCTTGAGCCACACCGACCCACATCAAAATAGCTTCTGCCTATAAATAATTGTTGGTTCAATAATGTGGCTATCAATAAAGATAATATTACTATTTCAATTTCTCTTGTTTCAATATAATTCTCCTTTTTTACATTTCCAATTCAAGCATTTGTTTCTTATTTTTTTGTTGGATTCCGACACTGATCTTGTGGCCTTATCAAAATTAATTTTGCTTGAATCTTTGGTGGACCTATCCAAGAATTTGATCAACCCCGAATCCGCACGGTACCAAATCTATCTTGCGTCTTCAAATATTCAACCTTATCAATCCTTGGTGGATCTACCCAAGAGTTGTCATGTCTTTAAATCTGTTTTGGTAAATTCCTTGAGAGAGAGTTGATTGCTTATCCTTTACTTTGAAGTATTGACGCCAAACAATCCTTGATCCCCATCATCTGGTATTAGAGCCAACTCTTCGAAGATATGTAAGAGTGGAACGAGGATCCATACACGATGCCCTATGAAGATGCCTACTCTCATCTCGTGTACAAGGGGGGAATGTACCGCCAATAATATTATGAAATGGATCCAAGATAAGTTTGGTACCAACAAAGGCCCAAGGTTGCAAGATGCAACTATCAACACTATGAGAGTCATTTTTACCTTGCTCTTCAACCAAAACCCGGAAAGAAAGTGGTCAGACACGATGATGCTCGCTCAATTAGTAAGGGTGAATTCAAAGAGGCCATAAAAAAGTCAATCAAGGAGCTAGAGAAGATCCTTGAAGTGAAGTTTGAGATGATGTGTGCCTCAAAAAGGAGCACAAGATCATCGAGAATGAGTGATTCCCGTTATGGAGACTTAGTGTCGCCTACAACACGCGATGAGCATAGCGATTACAACGCAGTGTCAACTAGGGCCTGAATGATGATCGGACGAGAGGCGATGTGATTAGGGCATCATCAATATTCACGAGGACCACAAAGTGTTCGAGCATTGGAAGAAGACTCGAATAAGACACTCACCAATTAATATGGACAAAGCTTTGTCTTGGATTCCACATAATGACCTGAAAGATAAAGAGTCTTGCCATCAAGACGTCCAAGTGAAGGGACTTTGCCATCAATTCAGCCAAGTGAAGAGACTTTGCCATCAAAGTCAGATATTTGAAGAGTTTGGGTTTTAGAGCTTATCAGTTTAAGGCTCCATGTCAAGAGTCACGAGTATTTAAACTTTAGGCTATGTGAAGGGTTGCTATCTTTCCTATAACAAGGCTTGTTTTCCTCATAGTTAGAAAGACAAGATTGAAGAAAAAGCCATTCCATTTCTATTGCTTCAATATAATTCTCATTTTTGCATTTCCAATTCAAGCATTTGCTTCTTGTTTTGTTTTTGGATTACAACACCGATCTTGTGGCCTTATCAAGATTGTTTTGCTCGAATCTTTGGTGGACCTATCTAAGATTTCGATCAACCCCGAATCCTAGAGGCGCGAGTGGATCTATCTTGCATCTTCAATGATTCAACCTCGACAATTCTAGGTGAATCTATCCTAGAGTTATCCGGTCTTTCAATCTCTTTTGGTGGATTCCTTGAGAGAGTTGATTGCCTATCCTTTTCTTTGAAGAACCGACGTCAAGCAATCCTTGATCCTCATCAAGAGGTATCCAAATATACTCAAAAATTTCCAACCTTATTCTTGACTTTAGATGATCTAATTGAGGATGAGACACTGACAACAAATGACAATGCGCCGAGTGGTTGCGCTAGCAATAGTCTACAACTGCTTGTCGCACCGGTGTATAGCACATAAGAAGTGATGCCACCAACCCTTTTCCTCGAGCCATGCAGATTGTGTGTTCCCATTCTGCCCACAAATGAAGACATTCAAGAGAGACTATAATGAAGGTTCAACATCAGTTGACAATGTTGGGAGTGAGAAGATAGGGCAAATTTTGTTACCTCAAGGGAAAATAGAGCTCCATGAAAATGAAGCCTTTGCCGAAAAGTTGCAACAAAATGGGGTCACCTTGGATTCCACATATTGGTGTTGATGATTATGTAATTATGGAGGTGACTCAGAAGAAGACTAGAAAGAAGACTAAAAAAAGACGCCCAATAATTAATATTGATGAAGCTTTGTCTTGGATTCCACATATTGGTGTTGAAGATGATGACTCTTGTCATGATATCGGGATATTCAAAGAGTCTTGCCATCAAGAGACATCATGTCGAGATATTCGAAGAGTCTTTCCATCAAGAAACATCATGAGGGATATTCGAAGAGTATTGCCATCAAGAAACATTATGAAGTACAAGTGAAGAGTCATCATTTATGGTGTCATTCCATGAGTCACAATCCTACATAATTCTTGGGCCTATGAAGAGTTGTTCTTTTCCTATTTAAATGATTGTTGCCTCCTAATTGAGAGAGACAAGATTGAAGAAAAACCAATTTCTCTAGTTTTAGTATAATTCTCCTTTTTTGCATTTCCAATTAAAGAATTTGCTTCTTATTTTGTTGGTGGATACAACACTGATCTTGTGGCCTTATCAACATTGTTTTTGCTTGAATCCTTGGTGGACCTATCCAAGAGTTCAATCAACCCCGAATCCTAGAGGCGAGAGTAGATCTATCTTGCGTCTTCAAAGATTCAACCTCGTCAATCCTTGGTGGATCTATCCAAGAGTTTTTGGGTCTCTCAATTTCTTTTGGTGGATTCCTTGAAAGAGTTGATTGTCTATCCTTTGCTTCAAAGAACCAACGTCAAATGATCGTTGATCTCCATCATAAGGCCTTGCTTGTGTTATCTTGTCTAAACTGATTTGTTGCTACAATTTCACGACTAAGTTAGCCTTGTTTTGACTCTATATTAGACTTAGATTGCATGATTAAGTTGGACTTTTATTTGAAACAAGTAGCTTGTCTTTGATCTTGCCTTGATTGAAATGAGTTACCCTTGTGTTGAACTAATTCAAATTGTGTGAAGTTCTTGGTTAAGTCAGCTTGTGTGCACACCTTTAATTCATAATTTTGTGGTTCTTTTCTTGACCTAAGGTGGTACTTATTTCCTAGAACTTGGTCCATTTGTTTGGTTATTTCTAACCTCATGTAGTTCCTTGTTGTTGTGAGTTTTCTTTTGTTTTATTTCTTGCTTGCTTTCTAGTTTTTCTAGTTAAGAATCATGTAAGACGAAAGGGGAAAGAAGGATATGTCTAGCCCAAGGAACATCAATAGACCAACCATACTTGAGGAGATACAACAATTGTGTCACCAAATTTGTGACAAGGGTAGGGAAGAAGGTCTTGACAATTCTAGGGACTCTGTATCCATCTTTGACTACTATGGTTATACCAATGCTTAACGTGTAGCCATTGCCTCCATCCACTTCAGCGACTTTGCCTACGCATGGTGGAAAGAAGAAAATGAACAACACACTCACAACGGCAACCGCACCATCACCACTTGGGAAGAGCTCAAGGAAGCTCTCAAATTCAGGTTTGTGCCAGAAGACTATGCAAATCGAGTCCAAGTTATGTTGGAACGCATCAAACAAGACGCAAGAACCCCCGAAGAATTTTTCAATGAACTTAAGGAGAGAAAGGCAACGGCACCAACTCAGGAAGAATTTTAGCACAAGAACCAAGGATAAATTAAGCTCACCACCAAGAGCATAAAAGCAATGCCACCAACTCAAGGATAAAGGGCTCACTTGACTCGCCACAAGCCTAAGCTTGATAAAGAGAACAAGATTTGGGAAGAAAAATCAAGTTTTCTGAAACTACCACAACATGCTACTTAATTTCATTCAAATATGATGAAAATACAAAGATAAGGCCTCCTTATATAGAGGATCCTCAAAACCAATGAGATTGTACTTTAAGTGCCTAGAAAATGCAAGAGAAATATGCTCAGATTACAACAAAAGCATTTAATGCATCAACTTCAAGGCACTAGGAAATGTAAATTATAGCAATTGATAGAAAAGGCACTCCCAAGACTGATAAGTGCATGCTTGTCTCCAAATTCCCATATATATTCTTCAATGCTTCAGCACACCAAGCCAATTAAGATAAGTGCAACCAATCTGGCCCTTACCGAGGGTAGGAACATCGACACATGCAAGTAAATTCGAAATGAACATTACTTCATGTCCGATTGCTTGATTTGGCTCAAATGTAGGCTTGATACTTGCTCCCGTATCGTTGTCACTTGCTCCCGCATCAACCTCCTTGGGTTGTTTAGGATTTGCCCTTAAATCCTCAAGAAATTCATCTTCTAAGTATAATAAAAGATCACCAACATTGAAAGTTGATGAAATAGACATATCTCCCGGGATTTCCAACTTATAAGCATTATCACCAATGTGCTCAAGGAATTTGAAAGGACCTTCGGATTGGAGCATGAGATTTCCTTTCCTTTCGGAATGAAATTTCTCCTTGCGAAGATGGAGCCAAACTAGATCCCCGTATTGGAAATTAACCTTCTTGCGATGCTTATTAGCTCATTGTTTATACATATCATTGACCTTCTCAATTCTGGCTTGAATTTGCTCATGTAACTTCTTTATTTCCCTAGCTTGTTCCTCAGCTTCAAAGCTAACACGAGATTGAGATGGAAAAGGAATTAGGTCAATTTGGGAGAGAGGATTCAACCCATAATTCAATTCAAATGGAGTCTTCCCAATTGAATAACATGGTGATCGGTTGTATGTGAACTTAGCATGGGATAACTTTAAATCCCACTCTTTGTGAGACTTTTTGACAAGCTACAAAGTAGGGTGGTAAGAGTATAGTTGGTATCCTCATTTTGACCATCCGTTTGTGGGTGATACGAAGTGTAGAAAAAGAGTCGAGTTCCAAGCATCCTCCACATTATCTTCCAAAAATAGCTCACAAATTTAGTGTCCCGATCTGAAACAATGTACTTTGGAACTCCATGAAGACGAATGATCTCTTTGAAATAGAGCTCAATAATGTAGGATGCATCATCGGTCTTGTGACAAGGAATAAAGTGTACCATCTTTGAGAATCGATCAACAACAACTATGATAGCATATTCACCTCACTTCATTCTTAGAAGAGCCATAATGAATTACATGCCAACATCCTCCGAAGGATGACTTGGAACTGGAAGAGGGGTGTACACGCCATGATGAAACTGAGATTTGGCATGATGGCAAGTAGCACACCTTGAGATAATGGCCTGAACATCACCATTCATCTGAAGCCAATAAAAGTGTTCAGACAAAATCTCCAGTGTCTTGTTGATGCCAAAATGACCAGCTAGGCCTCCTCCATGAGCTTCACTAATAAGAAGATACCGAACTAAACCCTTGGGAATACATAGCTTGTCTCCCTTAAAGAGGAAACTGTCTTGGATAGTGTATGGCCCTAGCAAGGTGCTATCTTCCCTGCTAAAGAATGGAGAGGAATCAGTATCCTCCGAGTATAGCTCTTTGATGAAGCTAAATCCCAACACCTTAGCCTCAAGAACAACAAGCAAAGAGTATCTCCTTGAAAGAGCATTAGCCATAACGTTGCATTTTCCACCCTTGTGTTTGGACAGAAAAGAGAATGATTGGAGGAACACCACCCATTTAGCATGCCTTGAACTCAACTTGTGCTGACCATTGATGTATTTCAAAGCTTCATGGTCAGAATGTAGTACAAACTGCTTAGGCTTCAAATAATGACTCCAATGATCTAGAGCACGAACAATAGCATTGAACTCCTTGTCGTAAGTGTTGTAGTTGAGTCTTGCTCCATTGAGTTTCTCACTAAAATAAGCAATGGTCGCTTATTTTGGACCAGAACAAGCCTCCCTTGTCCTCGATGTTCCATGCCAAGGATGCCGAGATTGCTGAGTTCAAGTGCCAATTCATAATGCTTCAAGCTCACGTGATGCCGCATGTGCCCCCTCTTACGGCTCTAACTCCCTATGTCTACATGGACCCGAGGAGTCACCACCCGGCGTGCCACCATGAAGCCGCTCCCAGTCACAAGGGAAAGGGCTTCGTTCACCCTTACACTTCATGCATGTCGCCCCCACATCGGCTCCTTTCCCAAATTGAGAGCCACCCGAGGCTAGTTCATCCAAGTGAGCGCTATAACCCAAGGACATTGCCACCTCCTTGTCCATATGACCACGAATCCGATGCCGCAGCTCAGATGGAGGGCGCCGTGCTAGGCCAGGAGCGCGCTCTAGCTGTCGTGACCACTGGCAGCCATCGCGTCGCCACAATGCGAGACGCCATGACTCTGATGGTGATGAGTGCCACGCGCCTCACGGTGACAACTTTGATGACTTCGAGGAGGAAGACGATGCATTATTTGATGATGAAGTGGAACAACCTTACGAAGTTCCAATTGAGGAGATCTATGATAATGATTATAATGAGGATTACTTTCCGAAGGACATTCTCTAATGCGACCCTCACCGAGGCCGAGGCCGCCCACGGCGCACCTATGGTCGTCACGATGATGAAGTGCCGCCTCCTTGCCATGCCCATGAGCGTCACACCAACTATGTGTCACCCCCTCGCCATGGTCGTGATCACCACACCCTCGTGGTTAAATTTGGCCAACGCCGTGAGATCAAGGTGAAGATTGAGAGCTTTAGTGGAGAGTATGATGTCGCTAAGTTCATTGAGTGGAAACAAAGTACGTAGGACACCCTTTACCATTGCCACTATGATGAGAAGGACAAGGTTTAGATTGTCAAGCTTCACTTCACCGATGAGGCACGATCATGGTGGTATCGCTTCAAGGCGGACCGCAAATGCAACCGTTTTCACTCATTACCGCGAACCCCAGCGTACTCTTGTGGTGCTCCATCGCGCTCCCCTGGTACCCTAGCGCACTTCCTTGGCACCCTAGTGCCCCAATGGTGACCCATCATGCTCCCTTAGCGCCCTAGTGCCACAGTGGCGCCACAACAAGCTCCCTTCGCACCCTAGCATGCGCGCCATAGAGCGCTCCCCCAACCATGGTGCCACACTCCATTCCCACAGTGCCCATCCAAGGGCGCTGTGACACGTGACTCCTTTTGGCGCGCCAACGTCACCTCACTCCGGTGCTCTAAGGCCGCCGCTATTGCTTCTTGTTGAATCCCAAGCAATGCATCACCACACCTTCACCCCGGGGCAACATGCCACCAAGTGTCACGACGCTTTTGCATGAGTTCTCCGATGTTCCCCAGGATGAGTTGCCTGAGGGCCTTCCACCATTGTGGGGGATAGAGCACCAAATTGATCTAGTCCCCTGCGCGTCCCTCCCAAACTGAGTGGCCTACTGTGCTAGCCCCGAGGAGACCACAGAGCTCCAACGCCAAGTTCAAGAGCTCATGGACAAGGGATATGTCTATGAGAGTTTGAGCCCTTGTGCCATGGCAATGATCCTTGTGCTCAAGAAGGATGGCTTGTGGCGCGCGCATGTGTGTTGATTGTCGAGCCATCAACCAAATCACCGTCAAGTAGCGCATCCCATCCCGCGACTTGATGACATGCTAGATGAGCTTCATGGTGCCACTCTCTTCTCCAAAGTTGATCTCAAGAGTGGCTACACCAAATCCAAATGCGAGAAGGTGATGAGTGGAAGACGACATTTAAGATGAAGTAAGGCCTCTACGAGTGGCTTGTCATGCCATTCGGCCTCACCAACGCCTCAAGCACCTTCATGCGCCTCATGAAACATGTTATAAGGGTGTACTTGGGCAAAATTATGGTGGTCTACTTTGATGACATCTTGGTCTTTATCAAGACCTTGGAGGACCATGAGGATCATTTGAGGGTCGTGCTCAAGTGCCTTCACAAGGAGAAGTTGTATGCCAACTTAGCCAAGTGCACCTTTTGTTCCCCCTCCACCATCTTCCTTGGCTATGTGGTTGGCCGAGATGGCTTGTGAGTTGATGAAGAGAAAGTATGCACCATCAAGGAATGGCCTCTCCCTATCAAACCCACCATGGTTAGGTCATTCTTGGCTTCGTCGGCTTCTATAGGCGGTTTGTCCGAGACTTTAGTAGCATCGCGACTCCCTTGCATGGGTTGAGCAAGAAGGGCGCCGAGATCATGTGGAATAACAAGCATGAAGCGGCATTGAACTTGCTCAAGTATCGCCTTTTCCACGCTCCACTCCTCCAATTTCCCGACTTTGCCAAGACATTCGAGGTGGAGTGTGATGCCTCCAACATTGGCATTGCTGGTGTCCTCCTTTAAGACAAGCACCCCATTGCTTACTTTAGTGAAAAGCTCTTGGGGTCACTTTGAACTACCCTACCTACGACAAAGAGCTTTGTGCCTTGATCCGGGTATTGAAGACTTAGCAACATTAGTTGTGGCCAAAGGAGTTTGTGATCCACTCGGACCACGAGGCTCTCGCCTACCTTTGAAGCCAAGCTCACCTTGGTCAACGCCATGCTCGATGGGTGACATTCCCATATGTGGTCAAGCATAAGAAAGGCCATGAGAATATGGTCGCTGACCCCCTTTCTCAGAGGTATGTTCTTGTTTCTCATCTTCATGCTAAAGTTTTGGGTTTTTCTCTTATTAAGTCTCTTTATGCTCAAGATGAATTTTTCAATCCTATTTTTGAGACTTGCACTTTGTGAGGTGAGTTTGAGGGTTACTTTTTGGATCAGGGTTACCTTTTTAGAGCCCAATAATTTATGTATCCTCGCCTCCTCCGTTAGGCGCCTTATGATCCAAGAAGCCTATGAGGGGCGTGGCCACTTTGGAATTGCTAAGACCTTCTCCGCCCTTAAGGAACATTTCTTTTGGCCTAGGATGACCCGCCAAGTAACCAAATTTTGCCAAAGCTATGTCACATGCCACAAGGCAAAGGCTAGGTCTAGTCCCCATGGCTTGTATCCATACCCGCCGCCCCTTGGGGGGACATATCCATGGATTTCAATACCAGGTTGCCAACCTCTAAGAAGGGAAGGGATTCCATATCAGTGGCAGTTCACTGTTTCTCCAAGATGGCCCGTTTCATTTCTTGTAAGATGACCAACAATGCATCGGAGGTCGCATCCCTTTTCTTTGATCACGTGGTCAAGCTTCATGAAATCCCTCACACCAGTGTCTCCTATAGGGATGCCAAATTTGTGTGCTATTTTTGGAAGACTTTTTGGGGTAAACTAGTCACCAATCTCCTATTTTCCACTACTTGCCACCCCCAAACTAATGGCCAAACCGAGGTGACCAACCCCACCCTAGGAGCCTTGCTTAGGACCATGCATTTGGCCAACCCCACCCATGCCGTTAGGAAGACTTACTCTCTTTTGTTGAGTTTTCTTATAATAGGTCAATGCATTTGGCCACCAAGCTCACTCCCTTTGAGTTCGTCTATGGGCGCAACCCACTCATCCCATTAGAATTGGCCCCTGACTCCATGGGTGCCCCAGAGACCCTTCAAGGCGCCAAGCGCGCCGACTTTGTCCGAGAGCTACACGAGTGCAGGCGAGCTCAGTTGGAGCGTCGCACCGCCCAGTACGAGCGCCAAGCCAACAAAGGGCGTTGCAACATCATCTTCACCCCGACGACCTTGTTTGGGCCCACTTGTGTCGTGAGTGCTTCCCCGCCCGGCGTCAGTCCAAGCTTGACCAACGCGGCGATGGGCCTTTCCGCATGTTCGAGCATTTTGCTGACATCGCATACCGTGTCAAACTCCCCGATGATTATAGCACCCATTCATCTTCAACGTGATGTATCTCACCCCGTATGTGCCCCCAGAGTTTGACGACAACAAATCGGGGACGATTCACAACCAAGAACAAGAGAATGATAGTCGTTTCCTTTGACGGTGACAGATGAGGAGGACCGGATGAGCGTCAAGTCAACTGGACCCGTGACTCGGGCTCGCGCTTGCACCATAGCTCAATCCAAGAAGAGGAGAATGATAGCCTTTGACGACTAGCATTGGCTCCAGTCGCGAGTCACTCACCATGGTCACTATCGCGGACCAGTCCAGCAATGCACTCCAATCATCGCTCTTTGGTACGCCCCCAGAATTGCGTTAGCGCGTCCCGTTGTTCACTCCCAGCATCACCCATTTTGTGCTCCTAGCTTCTTCAATGGCGCGCTCCCAGCGTCGCCCATGGTGCACTCCCAGTGGCGCACCTCCATGTGGCACCCCGGGGTGTTACGTGACTATCCCTTTATCCATTTTTATGTTTGTGTTATTTCATGTTGGGAGTTTTGGCCACTTGTAGTGAACCAAGCCCATTAACTTGTTTCGGCCCATGGCCGAAATATGTAAGACTATTTAAGCACTTTATGTTCTCCCTTTCAATGTTAGGTTTTGATATGATATTGGATCACATCAAATGCCATCAAAACCCAAGACTTCAGCCACATCAAGAAGAAGGGCCGCCGACGCCACCAAAGCTCCTTGAGTTAGGGTTTGAAGAGATGTTCGAGCCAACTTCCTCAAAATCAAGCAATGGTCATGTCGAACATCAAGAAGAGGGGAATCAGGGAGCTATGCAAATTAAAGCTTCATTCCATATAGGATTGCCTGAAGAAGATCTCATAAGTTCTAGAGCAGCACCGATGACGCTACGGTTAAGGTTTTACAATTCCAATGAGCCATTGACCTCATGGGCGAGCTCTCATGGGCCCCATATACAAGAAACATCATTTATTGGAAGAATGCCAAAGATGAGGGACATTGGTTAAGAATTGCTTGGTGGAGTTGTGCGAGGAGCCCAAGGACGATGTCGACCAATGTCAAGAATGGAGGTCAGCGTCGCTTACCAGGCCACGAGTGTCCAAATAAGGACAAACTTCGCCAGCATGCTTATGACATTACTACATGTGAATGGAGCCAAGGAGTGTCGGGGAGTTCAAAGGTTTGCCCAGAGATGGCATTGGTTGACAACAGAAGCCCGACGCCGGCAGTGTCATGGCATTGAACAAAGGATATCTCTCAAACCACTCGTGCCTTTGCCTTCACATTTGGTGGTGGCGTGGAACATAGGATCCCCTATGCTTCCACCAGCTTTCAAGTCAAAGGGAGAACCATTTCGTAACATCCCACAATTACACCATCTTTAATTGCTCGGTATTAAGACAATTTGATGGTTTTGCTTTATATATGTTTCTTGCTTCTCATATTAGGAAAAATGCTGAATAATATAGACTTTTCTTGAGCTTTTCCATCTGAGAAGAAGCTTTGAGAAACCTAGTTCATCGTCCCTTTTGTTTTGGAGTGCATTTATCTTCAAACACATGTAGTTTGTTTTGGGTGTGTTTATCCCGGGGCTAATCTACTTTCTTTTGGTTATTTTTGGTGAGTTCATCCAAAAATATCCAATTGCTTATCTTGTTACTTCGTGCCTTCAAATTGCCTCACTTTTGCTGGATCAAAGCCTTGCAAAATGAGAGGAGACCGCTGCCGGTGTTTTTGATCGTCTTGAGCAGAGTCTTGGTGTTCAACTTACCTTGAAGCATGGAGATCCTCATCAAGGGACACATCATTTGGTATCAGAGCCACTTTCAAGGTATATCTCTCCAATACTCGTTCTTGAAATCATAGAAAAAGAAACTTGTGTTTTGTTGAAACCGATCACAATTTTTCCTAGCCAAACTTGCATGTCTTCTTGTGAAAATTCGTGTGCCTAAACTTGTGTGGACTGAGATATTTACCCAAAAAACACCATAGTCTGCATTCCAAGGAAGAAGGAGATGTTTTTGTTGAGCATAATTAAGAGCATTGATTGCATTAAATTCTAGCATTAAATAGGTCTTAACTCTCCAAAACGTAACCTTATTTTTACCTTGACCAATCTTGTGTTTAATTGCCTACACTTATACATGTTTCTTGTACATTTTATGCTTGTCATATAATATTCTAAGGAGAAATAAGTCATGGGAAAGGTACTTGGACCAGTCAAGCAAAGTTTAGTGAAATCCATTTCAAGTTTGCGGCTAAGTGTTGATTGATCTTTGTTTCGATTGTAAGGAAAGTTGCAATTGTTGTAACTCGTCTCAATCTTGTTCAAACTCGAGAAAGAAAGGCATTAAGCCAGAAAAAGTCGAGGCTATAAAAAAAAGTTAAACTCGTCTCAATCTTCAAATTTGTTCTAGTGAGTTTTTTTTATTGTTGATGGGCACTAAAACTTTGTGACTAAAGATCCAAATACTTAGTAGCCTTCTTGTGGATCTTAAGGTATTTTGAAACTTGCATAAAGTTTGGAAGAAGTATTGGACAAAGTGGGGCAGATCTCCATCGTAGTAAGCAAGTTGGAAGCCCGAGACTCGGGAAAACTACCATCTCAAACGGTAGTCAACCCGAGGGAGAACGTCTATGCCATGACACTAAGGAGCGGAGCAGAGGTAAACATCGGTCGTGGCCAACAGAGAGAAATCCGCGACCGCGGAGAAGGAAGCCGCGACCGCGGATTGGCCACTGACGAGGGGTAAGAAATCGACGGCTTTCCGCGACCGCGGACAGAATTTCGCGATCGCGGAAAAATCCATTCAGAAGAGTTGTTCGAGAGCAATCCGCGACCGCGGACAGAATTCCGCGATCGCGGAAAACTCACTGGAGACATGGAAGAAGTCGAGGACAATCCGTGACCGCGGACATCTATTCGCGATCGCGGAAACACCCCTGGAGCCCCAGTTCCCCTCGAAGACACCCACGATGGATATGTGCGTCCCAATTTCCCTCCGCTCAGCACATTGAAGCCTCCCGCTCCCTTTCCCGAAGCACTAAAGGATACAAGGAGGCCGGCGAATAATAAGGAATTGTTCGAGACCTTCAACAACTGTGAGGTAAATGTTCCTTTACTCAAGCTGGTTAATATCATCCCTCGTTATGCTAAATTCTTGAAGGAGCTATGCACGATAAAGAGGAAGAAGGTGGTAAAGGAGAAGAGAAAGGTCCAGGTCAGCGAGAATGTTTCCGCTATACTGCAAAAGCGGTTACCAAAGAAGGCCAGTGATCCGGGCATGTTCACTATTCCCTGTAAGATTGGGGGTACCTTGTTCGACAAGGCCATGCTAGATTTGGGTGCCTCCATTAATGTGCTGCCTCTCTTGCTGTATGAATCTCTGGAGGTCGGACCATTAGAGAAGACGGGGATTGTGATCCAGCTGGCGGACAATTCCTATGTCTACCCCAAAGGAGTGGTGCAGGACGTGATGGTAGAGGTTGACAAATTGCTCTTCCCCGCGGACTTCTTTGTGATGGATACGGGGCAGGACAAGAATGCAGCCCTTGTGATGCTAGGAAGACCGTTTATGAACATGACAAGGACCAAGATTGATGTGAGCAGCGGTTCGCTCACAATGGAATTTGATGGGGTGAGGGTCGGATTCAACATTGATGATTCTAAGCGACACCCTCCAGATGGAAACCCCGAGTGCTCAATTGATGTGAGCAACCCAAGTTGAGGTGGAAGAGTAGCAAGTCGAGCCACAATAATAACTAAGGCGCTGTCCGGGAGGCAACCCGAGGTATGTATTTCTTTCATGTCTTTTCATTCCATGTTTTTATTGTTTGTGTGCTATTTTTGTTTTTTCTTTTGTTTTTGTTTTTGCATTTAGACTAACATGCAGGAAGGAGACCCGAAGAAAAATTGAAGACGGTGAACTACGCACCAGCAACATTTCCGCGGGCGAGGAAAATTTTCCGCGGTCGAGGAAATCCCACTGTAAGTCTCCTATTCCTGGAAAAAAAAAATTGAAAAAAAAACAAATTAAAAAAAAAGTTCTACCAAATGCCAACTGTCCGAGTTCCCCATGGAGTGATGGTGCGCATCATGTTGCCAAGGAGGAGACATTCGCCCCACAATTTTTGTGGCAACGATGATGGCCCGACATTCGACAGCTGAGGAGGAGGAACACCAGGGCCCACACCACGATTACATCTGGGCCCCATTTTTGTGTTCATTGAAAGTCGTGCAACCCCGATTCTTTGATGTACCACTACACCTTACAATGGATTCCTTTTGGTTGCAGGGTAGAGTTTGAGTTTGAAGACCGGCGCAACACCAGAGACATGTGCTTTATTGATATACCGCCAGCAACAACTTCCGTGTCCAAGCCAACTCGGTGACGGTTGTGAGTTAATTTTTTGCTCTTCCCTGTGCTTCAATTTTTGTTGTTGTCTTTCATTACATTGAGGACAATGCAATGTTTAAGCATGGGGGAGTGTTCTATACTTGCTAGTCGTTTGAGGAAAGAAAAAAATTAAAAAAGTCAAAAATATTGAAAAAGACAAAAATAAAATCATGGGATAAGTCGAAAACCCAAAAGGGCGGCTTAGGTAATAAGCAGGTGGCTTGGACCAACATTAGTGACGTGAGTTTATGTGAGCCCATCTGTTGAAAAATAAAATGAGTGGCTTGGTGAAAACCCGAAAGGGCGCCTTAGCAAAAGGAGTGAAAAGAAGAAGAGTGATCATTATCAATCATCATTTTACCTGGCGTGGTGACATAAGAAGAGGAGATATAAGGAGGATTCGGGTAGGTCACTCTAGGAGGTATAAGAAGATAGATGGAGGTTAGGATTAGATTTTTTTTCACTCTATGGTGTTCGGGATAAGCTTGAGGGAAGTACTCTGCTTTCCTTTAAGCTTGGATGTGGTATGTTTGGTTGTGTGTTGTGTTGAGCATATTGTATTGGTGCCTTGGAGATTCATGTTAGGTGCAATTCTTGGTGGAAATGATTTTTCTATGCTTCCTGAGACCTTGGGGTTTTGATTGGAGAAGTAGTTTTATATTAGCTTACTCGAGGACGAGCAAGGTTTAAGCATGAGGGAATTTGATCAGCGCTACTTTGTAGGGTTTAACTATGAGTTGTTACCGGTGTTTTGGGTACCATTTGGAGATGTTTAGAGCGTATTGCAGATATTGGAGTTGAGGAGTAGAAGTGTCGTTATGGTGGTTTGGAGAGCTTAATTGAAGACATATTGAAGATAGAGACGAGAACCACGTAGAAGGCGAATGAGTGGAGAATGCGAGAATCCGCGATCGCGGGCGAGCAAACAAACTGGTCGCGGTTAATTCTAGAGGAAAGGAATCAGATGAGGAATTTTCCACGATCGCGGAAATGCTTCCGCGGTCGCGGAAATGTGCATCAGCGAGCCGCACGGGTTTCGTCAGAAATCCAAAGTTTACTTTTTATTTATTTCTTTTTTACTTTATTTCTTTTAGTTCGATTTTATTATTTCCTTTTAGATTAGACTTGTTATCTTTAGTCTTGGTTTTGGGTTAGGTTATTTAACCTAATTTCCCAGCCACTTTGATTCAGTCAGTTTCATCGTTCATTATTTAGCACTCTTTTCCCTTTGAGTTTTATTGTTTCAAGACTATGAAGAACTAAGCACCTTTTGCTTAGTCCAACAATTGAAGCCTTCATTTGATTCATGATTGTGAGGTTATAACTCTATTTCCTATTCCTTTGGATTATATATTTTCTCTTGAGCATATTCTTATGGATTCTTATTGATTTGACTGGATTGATCATCTAGTTGATATTAGTAATTGTCTATTGCTAGGGTCTGGATATTTCGAGTTAAAATCCCTTATCTTGTGTAGCATCCATGATATTCTAGGACTAGTTGGACTAGTTTATTATGAAAGATGATTGATTATGTGTTAAATGATGCGAAAGATCGGTGTTGCATGTATCCTGGTTATTCTTATGCTCTATGCTGCTATTGTTCTAAATCTTGATAGTTTCTCGTGCGTTCGATAGTAAGGGTTGCCATGACTAGTTGGACTGGTAACTATTTCAGAATAGGGTCAGGAATAATCAAAGGAAGGAATAGAGATAACATAGGACCAATCAATCGAATGAATGGTGGATATTTGTTTGGCTAAGTGTTTTTCCCCAATTGATTACAACCCCTTTGTTTTGTTTACTTTGCTTTGTTTACTTGAAATTCAATCAACCAACCAATCTCCCCCTTTTGTTACTTTGACACACTAATTTGCATTACGAAAGACAACTCCTCCCTGTGGGATTCGACCCTTGCTTGCCTATTCTACTAGTTTAGGTTGTTAAGGATTTCACTTTGATTGGGCACACGACTTTAGCCCCTGTCAGAGGCCTTTGAGTTGTTTCCCCTTGATTGTCATCATTCTCCCTCACTTGACTTCGAATCGTCCTCTATTCGATGAGGAAGAAGCCAAAAGAATGGTGGAGAGATACCGTGGAACTAAAAATCAGCATAGGAACATGTTGCTCAACAAAATTGAACAACATCAAAGAAGGCTGCTTGTTACTCGACTCTTCTGCATATGGTGTGTGTATGAAGTGGGTTAGGGTAGAAGGAGCAACCTTATTCGGACCAGAAACAAGCAGCGTCATTAGAGGGGGCGGTGTAGGCGTCAGAGGCGGTGTAGGGTTGCAAATAGGCGCAACAATGGTGATTACCGGGGCTGCGGTGGTCTCTTCCATAAAACTTGTTATGGGTGGAAGCGTGGACTGATCTAAGGGCATGCAAATTGATTCCACAACCACCAAATCAACGGGCTTTGGAGAAGAACAAGCAACCATCGGTGTCGGGGCACTCAGAGTTGGGAGATCGATATTAATTTGGACATCGACTAGAGTCCAAGCTTTGAGCTTTGCAATCCCAACCTTGATATCCTCTATTTCTTCTTGCAGTTCATGGTCTAATGCTTAAGCATTGATGTTGGTGGAAGCCTCGCTCAAGGGTGCACCATGGTGTGGCCGGGAATGGCGTTGCCTGCGCTCCTCGTAGTCTTCCGGGATGAAGTGCCTCTTCATGACATAGACGAGTTGGTTCCAAGCGACAACGGGACGCAAGCCACATCTATAACGGTGTTCTTCTAGTCGGTACCACTAACTACGAGCGTAGTCGATGACGTATTGGGTGGTGATCTCGACCTGCTCATACTCATCATACTCAAAATGGATAAAGACATAAGCCGATTTGCGCAATCACTTTATGCACTTCGAGGGGTTAGCTTCACCGACAAAGTATTCAAGTCTCAACTTGAAGTCATGACATTGTGAGCGATGTTGGGGGTATAAGTCATCATCTTAATAGACTTCATACATGGTGGAGATAAAGAAGCATGGGATGCTTGCCTCTCAGCTCTAATACCACTTGATGTGTGAATCCACGAGATAGGATCGTCACGCGCTGTTTTATCCCGTCTTTGCGGCAAGCTGTAAACGACCTCCGAATTTGATGAAATTCTGGAATCTACACTTTAAGGAACTCAGGAACAATCCCTCAAAGTTTCGTGATTTTTTGGAGAAGTATTGATTGATCAAACGAATTAAAGAACAGATCGCTAGAAAGCAAAATAGGTGTTTTGGATGGGGAAAACTCAAGTATAACTTAGCCAAGTTATACAAGAGTCCCAATCTAATATTTATTAATTACGACAAGAGTTTAAATAACATAAGTTCACGCCTAATGTCTTGCAAAAGAAATAATCTATCTAACGCTAAAGATAAGGAAACTAGAGAAAAATAGAAACTTGTAAAAGAAGAAACAAGGAATCCAAACAAGCTTGGATCCAAAATCTTCTTATCTAATCCTAAAAATACTTAAATCTAATTAATAAAGCTTAATTAAAAGATAACATAACAAGAAAAACAGAATCAAATCTTATCTAAATCTAACTAATTATGAATGTAAATAATTCCTGCTGAAAATTGCAATGTCTTCAGTAAAACTATATTTTGATCATCTTCTCTTTGAAATTTCGATTTGGTATAAACTATGGAGTTGTATATCTTTGAATCATCTTTCCAACTCATCTTGAATCATCTTGAGATCAATTTGCTAGCCATGGTTATGGCTGTTTTACCGAAGGCTGTCCAGAATTTGACGAGAACTAAAAACTTTGACTTTTGACAAGAACTTTCCTTTACTCGAGCATCTTCCTTGGAGGCCTTTGAGTTGTTTTACCTTGATTGTGATCATACATTAGATTTATTCTTACATATTTTGTCCCACCCTATTAAGGGTTTGTACGTTTGATCTTTGTTCCATAGGAAGCTTTTATTCACTTTGTCAAGTTTTTTTTTATGTATAGATGTTGGAAACATGAAGCATTGCATAATGTAATTTGGTTTTGCAGCAATATTTGATTTAATGAGTGTTGCTCTACCTTCAAGAGAAAGGGAGCTTGCTTTTCATTTGGCTAGTTGTTGAGTGTATAGTATCTTGGAAAGTATTCTGGTTGACTTTTCCATTGACAATCGGGCAACCTAAGTATTTTTCAAGAGACGTTGAACTTTAGATATTATGAACTGATTTAATCAAGACTTTAGTGTCGTTTGGGTGTTTAAAGTTGTTTGGAAAGCAGATTTATGATACTTAACACGTTGTCTCGAGATGGAACAATAATCTTCAATAATGGATTTGACTTTGGAAAAATCTGTTTGGTTTGCTTTTGCAAAGATAAGATTATCATCTGCAAAAGATAAAGGGATATTAGTACCCTTTTGATTGATTTTGAAGCCAAGTTGATTGTTGTTAATATTTGCTTCATACTGTAATTTTCTGGCAAGGACTTCAACTCCTAGTATGAAAAGAAAAGGAGATAGGGGGTCGCCTTTTCATAGTCCTCGTTTAGGGTAAAAGACATAAGTAGGGCCATTGTTAACTAAGACCGAGAATGAAACTGTTTCAATACATTCTTTGATCCTTTCGATGAATCTTGGCGAGAAGCCAAATTTGTCAAGGACATATAGAATGAAGTCCCATTCAATCTTATCATAGGCCTTTTTCATATCTAATTTGATGGCGATCCAACCTTCTTTCCCCTTTTTGGCACGAAAGGAATGGAAAATTTCATGAACTATTAAGATGTTGTCTTGGATAGCTTGATCGACAACGAAGGCACCTTGTAAAGGGTGAATGAGATTATTCAAGATAGGTTTTAACCTTTCTGTGAGTATTTTAGATATGACTTTATAAATTTTGGAACAAAGGCTAATTGGTAGATAATGATTGGTAGAATTTGGGTTATTACATATAGGTATAAGAGTGATGAAAGTATGGTTGATTTGTTTAAGGAGCTTGCCATAATGGAAGAAATTTTTAATGCTTTAATAACTAATGGTCCAACAATGTGCCAATTTATCTGGTAAAAGAGAGCGGGCATCCCATCAGGTTCGTGGAATTTGTCGCTTCAAATGTTAAACACAACTTTTTTGAATTCATTATTGGTGACGTTCATGATTAGGTTTGTGTTATCTTGGTCATAAACCTTCTTTGTTACATTATTAAGGAAGGTATGAAGATTATTGTTGTTGATTGTTCCTTTCTTAAACCGTTTTTCGAAATTTGATCTAATTTCACTACGAATATTTTCAAGACCAATAATGATCGTCTCCTCATGTGTTCTAATTTCCCGTATAATTTTTTGACTTCTTCTCCCATTAGCAACCCTATGAGAGTTATTGGTGTTTGAGTCTATTGATTTGATGTGTTTGGTTTTTGCTCTTTGACTCTAATATTTTTTGTGAAAGGAGAGTAAGCAATCCTTTTTATTTATAAGTCTATTTTGTTTATTGATTAGTGTTTGATTTGGACTAAGAATGATATCTTTTTGAATCTTAGTAAGTTCTTCCTCAATATTTTTTTTGATGATGATGAATTCAAGTTACGCGACATAACAACGTCGGGTAAATCGAGAGGTCTATAAATCGGCGCTGGTCAAAACCGGACAATAAGAACAATAATTCAAGCATGAAAATTACAACAAAAAATTTTTAGAGCTAAAACGACTTAGAGCGAGTGGTGAGCAAAGCATGATCAGACGAAAACGCCATCGGAAGACGAGTCAGACATGAGAAATCCAACGGAAGTGCTAAATGGACTACCATGACGTTGCCCTCTCTTCTAGGAGGGATCTTCTAGAGCCTCAACCATGATGTTGCCCCTGTACAAGATGGATCTTCATTGAGCCACAAACACAACCACGACCACGACCGGACACTTAGGCATCACCCTAGTTCAGCTCCACAAATGCAGCGAAGAATTTGACATCCATACTCGAAACAAACGGAACCATAATAGATAAACAAGGGTGAAAATTGATGTGAAAATGAATCATCAATTAGTCTTGTTATTTGGTAATAGTGATAGAACTGTTTTGTTAGAGAAAACCAACATATGTTAATATTTGATAAGAGTAGTTGGTGAGAGAGTTGGGCATGTTTGTTGAAATATGACAAGGTTTTAAGGACCTATTAAATTAGTATATTAATAATTAGACTAGATCAGAGACCTAAAATCTAAATTATTATAAAATAGTATCACTTTAATTAAAAGTTGCACTTAAGCACATAAATCTACTATATATCTACTAAAGTAGAATACCTACTATGCCACGTGACGCTCCCAAAATGAACCAAAATTTTATGCTGCCATGTGGTGTCACAATATTGAATTGGACATGTGTTAGCCTATCGTTTGTTAAAATTTATTTTAAAAATAAAAAATCTGCACTAATAGCATCCTATACTTATCATACGAATATTATTTACAATCAAATTTTTCCAAAATGTACAACAAAGTATTCTGTATCATATATTTCTTCAGCACTAAAACAAATCTCCAATATTTTATTATCTTCTTTCCAATATTGACCATAGAATATTAAAAATATAATAACATGTGCTTTGAAAACTAAGTGATTTGTTTCCAAAAAATTAAACCTGTATATTTTATAAAATGCGATTGTATTGACAAAAACTAAACCTGCTGACAACTTCCTAGACACGAAAATAGGATGCAATAATACGAAACATGCTGAAAATGCAGATTTGGATATAAAACCTGCAAAACTGAACCTGCTACAAAAACAATATTGCCATAAAATACATCCAAAAATTGACTGCAAATATGAACATGCTTCACATGCCACAAAAAAGTTGGATGCCACAAAATAATTCATTATCCCTTTTTGGATGATATGCATAGAAATCCATTGTTTTTTGGGGTTCTAAAACTACACCCCCCCCCCCCACAATTGAAGAAGAAACAACCGTGCATAGAACAACACCCCTCTTACAATCGTGCATAGAAATCCATTGTTTTAGCAGGTAATTACATGTTTATATAATATTTTTCTCTCTGATTCTACGTTCACAGTTTATTTATCTACTAAATTGAATTTCTTATGTTAGTTATTCGATAAGGCACAAAGATTAGAATAAATTGAAATGCTGAATCGCTTATGTTAGTGGATTCTAGGTTCACATTTTATAATTTTTTTCTCATTGATTCTACGTACATAGTTTTTTTTAATGTTTTTACTATTTTTTGTAATGTTTATACACCCTCCTACTCTGGTCTCTTTCATTTATGCAGTAAATCATGTTAGTAGTGAAGGCACTACTTTCACTTTGAATCTTCCTTTTTCTTAATATAATTTGCTCTTTCACGAGTCAGGTATGATTACTTGAAAGTTTGTACAGAATATGCTCAGAGAGCGTATTAGTTTAGTTCTTTTGCCAATGAAACTAATACCCTCTCTGAGCATATTCTGTACAAACTAGTACCCTCTCTGATGAGAATCAAGCCTCCAAAGGTGAGACTTTTCTTCCCAAGAAGCTAGATCTAGGCTAAGGTAAGTGGAGGCTCCCTTCTTCTTGTGGTGGTTCGGCCTCCAAGGGTCCTTGAGAGCTCAAGAGGGCAGCCAAGGGGAGGAGACGTCGGTGGAGGGGTGGCTGGCCGAAGCTTGGATGGTGGAAGGCGCCGACAAGTGCCAAGGAATCCCTCCTTGGGGTTCCTTGACCGAGATGGAGTGAAACAAGCTTGATGATGATTGGAGTGTGAGTTCGTGAGATATTGAGAAGAGAAGAGTGTTTGAGAGTGTTTGAGAGAGTTTGAGTTGATAGAAATTAATTGGATGCCTTAGGGGAGGTTTTCTCTATCCAATGTATATTCCAATTCTATATTCTTCAACTAATTGAACAAGGAAGCCAAAGAGAGGCTTAAATAGTCATGGCCTTTCAGCCAACAAAGGAAACTCTAATGGGCCTTAATGAGTTAAAGCCCATATGCAAATGGCTCTTCACACTCACTAAGGCAAGACTAGAATTATGAAACTAAATAACCAAAATAGAAAGGGGATAAAAGCCTTAGAGACTTGGATATAGACGCGCGCATAAATGCCTTGGAATCGAAGCATGGTCGATGCTTGAGTGTCGTGGCATTGATGCGTCGGCGTCTTGGTGGTCAAGGCCTTGACTCCTTGTTGATGGGTGGTTGACACTCATCACTCTCCCCTTCTTGAGGGAGAATTGTCCTCAATTCGATCGTCGGGGACCGGGGGCACAAAAGGGCCGAAGTCCGCCACAAGGAATGCGGTGCGGGCCTCGGGAAGCATCGGCATAAAAGAATCATCGACAAGCCGCTTGAGCATGTGGGAGACGTCACGACCGCATGGGTGAGGCTTGCAGTGGCGCCCACATGGAATCCGTGCGAACGGTGGAGGCATGTGCGCCGAGGGCCTGAAACAAGCAAACTCAACAAGGAATGGAAAAGTTAGCCAACGGTGCAGAGGAACCCTAAGGATGGCTCTAAGCAAGTCATGGGGGGGGGGGGAGAGGGCACCTAGAGTCAAAGATATAGCACATCCCAAAATTCAGCCACCAAAATCTCCAAAAACGAGTCACTAAAGAGGGTGCTCAAACCACCACAATAGCATTAGGGATTCCATGGAATGGTGCCTCAAAGCCAATTGGAAAGGGAGCTAACCCGGTTGTAGGTGGCGGTAGTAGACAAGAAATGCCATGAGGTCTCCTAGGGGTTGTCTCACCTAAAACATACATGGAATCCTTCCCCTTCTTACGCATATGCAATCCCATTAGAAAAACCATAGCTATGTCTTCCCAAGGGGTGGATGGATGGAAAAAGGGTGTGTAAGGGCCGGGGGGGTGTAACCGAGGCAAAAAGGGAGCAAGTGTCGGTGCCAAGGTATAATACTCAAAGGTGGCTAAGGGTGTTGCGATTCCAAACTCTATATGGCACATGATGGCATCCTTAAGTAACAATTGCCTAAACAGGAGTCGAAGGATACTAGGATCACGCTCTCGGATAGGGGAAATATCAGCCCAAAAATGTCTCGCAAGGGTACCCAAAGTGGCGCACGCCGGGGATAGAGGACTAAGGAATGTTGTGGGTGCATGCAAAGGCAAAGGAATGGAAATCATGAAAGTGTAAGCATGACTAGGAAAGGAAAATCCATACCTCGGAGACAAGATGTTGACAATCTTGTCTCAGTCCTTCGTGCACCACTCGTCATTGGGGTAAGGGTCCATAAGGGTCATGCCACGTGCATGCCTCCCCAAGAGGGCAAAAGCCGTATGATGCCCGAGCGGTGAGAACTCCATGAGTGGTGAGTTGAGGAGGCGCCGACCTCCTTGGGAGTTTGGTAATGGGGAGGCCCCAAGCGGACTTGAAGGCTTCGACCAAGGTGGGAGCAAGGCCGAATCCATGGTGGGGTGGCCAAGGAGAGGCCCCAATGGGGCACAAAGGAGCCAGTCAGGGGGTTTTGGTGGGAGACGGTGGTGTATGGCCGGAGATGGCGACCTCAACTTGGGAGGACGGCGCTGAGGGCAATAATGGCGCCGGCCAATGGGGTACCAAGGCGCATGCCTCCTTCGGTGGTGTAGCCCTAGGGTGCCGGCCTCTATGGGGGTGGGTCGATGGGGGCCCGTCAATAGTCGACAAGGGGTCGCTCGCGGCAAAGGGCGGCGGCCAACCAAGTCGTGGCTGAGGCAAGGACACAGGCAGCCGAGTGGGCAACAAGGCACCGCCCTCCTTGGCGAGGCAGGGGCGCGGCACCAAGGAGGGAATGGTGCTCGCTCCGGTAGTGGGCAAAGGCACCGAGGTTGGCGCGGCCACGGCCACCGGGGCCGGCGCGAGCGGTGGCACTAAGGCCGTGGCATGTGCGGGCGACGGCACAGACGGTGGCGCGTGCTCCGTGGCCGGGGGGAGTGGGTGCACCAGAGACGCGGGCATCGGCGCCAACGGTGGCGCGACCATGGAGGCCGATGTGGGCGCGAGCAACGGGGTTAGTGTGGGCACCGAGGCCGGAGCTGGAGCGGGCGCGCTAGGCGACGGGGGAGCGGTGGAGGAGGTGACAGCACGGTGTTCAATGGCGACCAGCTGGGTGTCGGTGGAGGCCTCTCTGATGTGTTCTTGCCTCCGATGACAAGCCAATTGTCAAAGGCAACACCTTTAGATCTAGTCTTGGGAGAGAAGTCACATTGTCTTGCATGAAAGGCTGACAAGATGGTGGCGAAGCGAATCCGGTGGAGGTGGCCTGGAAGATCGCGGTGTCGGCGAGGCGGAGTGTCACGTTGAGTGTCACAACAGCGAAGACGACGTCGATGGCAAAGACGATGACGAACGCGATGGAATTATTGGCGATGATGGACGTGATGGAAGCGAGGGGTGGGACGACTGGATAGCAATGACGGAAGCGATTTGATGAGGGATAGATGACTTGAAAAGACAAGTCTTTGGTGTCATAGCATCGACTGCGGATGAAGGGAGATGCGAAGGAAGACTGGCTTGAAGGTTCAAGCAATTGTCGTAGCGTCGGCGGCGGAGGGAATGGGGATGCGAAGATAGAGGGTGACATCTGATCAAGGGAAGGAGGATAAACACTCTACTTGAAACCTTGATTAAAATTGAACGTGTTGAAACAAATAACATAGTTTGACTTAAATACTAGAGGCGAGACATCGGATGGGCCGAGTCGAGCCTAGTGGGCTAGCCCATGCAAGCATGCAAAAGGCACAAACCCTAAAATGGAAAGGACTATAAAAGGAAACTATCTAAAAAGCAATAATAACAATTATAGAAAGCGTCTCAAAAAGAACGCGGCAAAGGCATGGATGCAAACACCGCGAGGAATGACGACGAAGGGTCGATGGCCTCGCGAGTGGGTGCACGCGATGCCGGCTACGATGAACGCGATGTTTCGATGCCGATGGTGGAGAGGACGACGAGTCTTGGGTTGGCGTCTGGGCTTCCTTGGCCAGTGACGACGCGTGCGACAAGTGACGCGACGGCGGACGCGATGGCTTTGGACCTAGACCTTGTAACTGGGCCCTCTGAGCATAGGCTCATGGCTTCTTCCTCGTCTTGGGCCATCATGGGAGGCAGGGTCACATCACCCTCCCCCACTTGGATGTGAAGTGTCCCCGCTTCACCATCAACTAACTCAGGCTCAACATATGGTGTCAAGTCCGCGACGTTGAAGGACGCGTGGACTCCGAAATCTGGGGGAAGCTCGAGTTGATAGGCATTGTCCCCAATGGCTTTTATCACGTGGAATGGACCATCTCCACGAGGTGCCAATTTGTGCTTACGCCGCGAGGGGAACCTTTCTGTTCGCATGTGCACCCAGACGAGATCCCCGGGTGCAAAAACGATGCGGCGACGGCCATTGTTCTTCTGGGAGGCATACTGTGCGGCCCTTCTCTCCAACTGGTCCCTGGTTCATCGATAGAGCTCTTGTACTTGCTCAACGCGATTGACGGCGGAGACATGCACTGGGTCTCGCAGTGGTCGCGGCGGCAAATCAAGCGGCGTCAATGGATTCACGCCATACACCACTTCGAAAGGTGTCAACTTGGTCGCCGTGTGCCTGCATCTATTGTAACAATACTCAACAAGTGATAGTAAGTCCTCCCAACACCTAGGGTTGGCTTTGAGCATCGTGCGAAGGAGGGCTCCTAGGGTTCTATTCGTGACCTCCGTTTGGCCATCGGTTTGGGGGTGGTAGCTAGTGGAAAATAGGAGTTTGGTTCCTAGCTTACCCCAAAGAGTTCTCCAAAAATGACCAACGAACTTAGGATCTCTATCACTCACTATGGTACATGGGACTCCATGAAGACGCACCACATGCTCAAAGAATAGATAGGCAATCTCACTAGCACTATGGGTTGTCTTACAAGCTATAAAATGTGCCATCTTAGAAAATCTATCTACGAACACAAAAATAGAGTCTTTACCTCGTCGAGAGAGGGGCAAACCCGTGATGAAATCCATAGACAAATCTTCCCAGGGGGCACTAGGAATGGGTAAAGGTGTATAGAGGTCGTGTGGGCTTGACCTAGCTTTGTCTCTTCAGCATGTCACACAACTTCTACAAAACCTAGTCACTTGATGGGTCATCTTAGGCCAAAATAAATGTTCTCTTAGGGCGGCCAATGTCTTACTAATCCCAAAGTGTCCACGACTTTTGTGTGCTTCCTGAATCAAAAGGATCCTAATGGAAGACCTAGGGATGCAAAGGCGACTAGCCTTGTATAAATAACCCTCAGAAAGGAAATATGACTCAAACTCTCGAAATCTTAGGCAATGCTCGACTATAGGGGCAAAGAAAGGATCACTAGCATACAATTCTTTAATCAAAGCAAAACCCAAAACTTTAGTTTGCACATGAGTCAAGAGAACATACCTTCGAGATAACGCGTCGGCGACAATGTTCTCCTTTCCCTTCTTGTGGACCACGACATAAGGAAATATCTCAAGAAATTCCACCCAACGAGCATGGCGTCGATTGAGGTGGGCTTGGCTCTTCAAATAGCTCAAGGCTGCGTGATCTGTCGATGACAAATTCACGCGGCCAAAGGTAATGTTACCATGTCTTTAGCATGCGTATTAGGGCATATAATTCTTTGTCGTAGGTGGGGTAATTGAGTGTGGCCCCTGTGAGCTTCTCACTGAAATATGCAATGGGCCTCTTCTCCTGGTGCAGTACATCACCAATGCCAATGTCTGAGGCATCACATTCCACCTTGAAGTGCTTGTCGAAGTCGGGAAGCTGGAGCAAAGGTGCTTGGCACAAGGCCCGCTTCAAAGCCGAGAAGGCTTCTTCGTGGGACTCAAGCCACAAGACAGTGCTTCCCTTCTTCGTCAACTCATGCAAAGGCGCAACAATGGAGGAGAAGTCTCGAACAAAGCGCCTATAAAATCCCGCAAGGCCGAGAAAGCTTCGCACCTGTGTCGGCGTCGTCGACGTTGGCCAGTCTTTGATGGCCGCAATCTTTTCTTCGTCGACGCATAGACCATCACTACTCACAACATAGCCCAAAAAATTTGTGGATGCGGAGCAAAATGAGCACTTGGCCAGATTGGCGAATAGGCTCTCGCATCGAACGCAATCTAGCACCTGGCAAAGGTGATCGACATGTTCCTCTAGGCTCCGTGAATACACAAGGATGCCATCAAAAAAAACGACGACAAACTTGCCAAGGAAGGTTCTCAAGACGTGGTTCATCACGCGCATGAAGGTGCTTGGCGCGTTCGTGAGCCCAAATGGCATGACAAGCCACTCATAGAGCCCATACTTTGTCTTGAACGCGGTCTTCCACTCATCACCTTCTTTCATCCTGATTTGGTGATAACCACGCTTCAAATCTATCTTGGAGAAAAGTGTGGCGCCATGAAGTTCATCAAGCATATCGTCGAGGCGTGTAATAGGATGCATATACTTGATGGTGATATGGTTTATCGCGCGGCAATCAACACACATTCTCCATGTGCCATCCTTCTTGGGCACAAGGATCACATGCACATCGCAAGGGGAAAGAGATTCCCTCACGTAGCCGCGATCCAACAACTCTTGCACTTGGGGCTGGAGCTCTTTGGTCTCCTCTGGGCCAGCTCTATACGCAGCGTGATTGGGAAAGGAAGCACCTGGCATAAGGTCAATCTGGCGCTCAATTCCTCTCAGTGGAGGTAAGCCTTATGGCAACTCGTCGGGGAAGACGTCGTCGAATGCGGTGAGCAAGGCAGCGATGGCAGACGGCACTGGTGCGGTGCGCGATGACTCTGGGATGCATGGGGTTGGCACAAGCAGAAAACATGGTGCCTTGCCAGTTAGACACGCAATGAGGTCACTGGGCCTGGCCAAAAGCAAGCGTCGCTCACATTTGCCTTGCAACGGAGGCGTCTGCGGCAACGGCGCGGCCAACTTTGTCGATGGCGAGGCGCTGGTCGATTTTTATTGGGCACTGGGCATATGTGGACCATGGCTCGCGCCAAAATTGGAAAAATCTAGCCAAGCCTCTGGAGTGCCTTTCTTGGCCTTCCCAACGGCACCAAAAGTGGCGCCATGACGATCCAAATGGGCATTTGGTGTTCCACCTATCGCGTTGGTCCTCTTCTTGTCAGTGCCCGGGGAAGACAAAATTTTGCCAGAATTGGAGGAGTCTTGCCTCTGGAGTGCCTCTGGGGACTCGTTGGACCTAGTAGACGCGGCCTCAATGGCCTTCTGGCGATCGCGCTCAACCTGGTCCTACAAGATCTCATGGGGAGACATTGGATGCAAGGTGACACACTTCTCGGGGTAATTGAACACATAAGTGTTCAAATAGCCATCATGGAGCACGCGCTTGTCGAATTGCCATGGGCGCCCAAGCAAAATATGGGTGGCGTCCATAGCAATGACATCACAAAGTATAGAATCACAGTATTGCCCTATGGAAAAAGAAACTAAGCATTGGCGAGATACTGTGTTACTTGGACTGGAAGAAATCCATTGGAGGGCATAAGGCTGTGGATGAGGTGTCGTAGGCAACTTGAAGTGTGTCACGACCTTCTCATTGACAATGTTAGCACATGACCCTCCATCAATTATGACACTCAAGGAAGCTGTCTGGATGAGAGCCCTTGTGTGGAACAAGTTCTCGCGTTGGTCGTGGATGCTCGCTTCCTTGACTGTGAGGAGACGATGCGTCACCAAGCTCAATGGTGTGCCCGTGTGCAGAGAAGCGGGTTCGCAGTCATAGGCGTCTTCCTCCTCTTCGATGTCTTCATCGATAGCCTCGAGTGTTGGCTCCTCGTCGTCGACAGATTCATAGCCGGCGGTCGCGGTGGAGAACAACACCTTGCGAGTATTGGGGCAGTCCTTCTTATAGTGGCCTCTTCTACCACATTTGTAACACTCGACGTTGCGCACGTGATCCGTGCCCACTGGAGCTTGTCTGGGCGCGTTCTGGCACGGTGCGGTGCTTGGTGTCGAAGGCTTCGCTTTGGGGGCTTGGCTCGACGCGTCTGTGGTAGAGACACTAGGGCGAACATTAGTAAAAGGTAATCCACTAGGGTTAGAAGAATACCTTGGCTGGCCACTTGGAAAAGTGTTAGACTTTCGATGAGAGATTTGTGCATGGATTTGCATCGCCGTGTGTGTGAGGGTGTTCAAATCTTTGATGGGCAAAATCTCGAGTTGATCACGGATGTTTGTGTTTAAGCCACTCAAGAATTTCATCCTCAAAATCTCGAGTTGATCACGGATGTTTGTGTGAGGGTGTTCAAATCTTTGATGGGCAAAATCTCGAGTAGAGTCATTGACCCTTGGCGAGCCATGGCAATTTCCATTCTCATTTGATTCCTATAGTCTGGAGACACGTATTTCTTGGTCATTACGTAGACTAGTTGATGCTATTCAGTGACCCGTGTTCTGTGGCGACGCACGCAGTCATCCTCGAAGTGATGCCACTACACTCGGGCTACTCCTCGAAAGTAAAGTGTCGAGGTGTAAACATGCTCCTCTAGAGGAACGCGGCAATAGCGTAGGGTGTACTCCGTAGCCTGCACCCATTCAAGAAAAACAGATGGATTGTATTCACCAAAGAAATGCTCGATCTTTACCTTGACTTCGTGTCGTCGGTATCGAGGCTGGGCAGGTGCTTGGTTGAACGCGTTGTTTGGCCCGGCGGCGTAGAGAGGATTCTCGTAGGCGCGCACACCATGGGGTCTATCGCGTCCAACTTGGCATCTATCGCGGTCTTGGTGATCTTCTCCGCGAGCAAACTAATCCCTTGGCGCATAGGCGTCGTCGCGTCGGCGTCTTCGCAGCTAGTCATCGTAGTCGGCTCGGCGAATGTCCCTTGGTATAACATCGCAGCGTTCGCCACTAATGTCACAAACGCGTTCTCCCTGGGGCTGGAGATGCGGTGGAGGTATCCAATCCGAAGGATGATCCTGCAATTCAAGTTGATCTCCAAGAGAGGGGTGAAAAAAATTAGGGTTGATCATACCTGAGTCCTCGATCTCCTCGTCGTCATACTCGTCGAAGTCGTCGTGGACATTGGGTGTGATCGACGCGTAGCCATCGGATCCGTAACGCGGCGTCCGAACACTTTGGTGTCGAAGATGATCGCGTACATCATGGCTCCGTGGCTGGGTAGGTGGGGTTCTCAATTGATCATCGCATCGCGTATGCCCACTTGGTCGGCGACTAGGTCTCCTTGGCATCGCATCGGCTTGCTCGGCGAGGGCGGCCTTCGCGAGGCGCTAATCCCGGTATGAGTCTCTGGGTTCTCCTAGAGGCATAGTGATAATCAAAGTTGTATGGTTTAGAAAACTCACCTTGAGTATCTTCGGCGTCGCAGTCGTTGTCGGAGCCGGTGTCGAAGCCAACGGGTGTGGCTCTGGGCACGTAGCGGTCCATGTGCGAAACGAAGCCTTGGCGACTCTCGATGACACTTTGCATACGATTGAGTTGTGGTTGAGGTTGAGTTGTCGAAGGCATGATCCCTTTGCCTTTGTCGACTCTTGTCTTCGATGGACCGGCGTCGGTGGCTCGTGGTTGAGCCGGCGCGTCCATAGTACTTAGGGGTGTTGGAGTGGGCACGAGTTGTGCCGCGCGTTCTCTGGCTTCAAATTGAGCAACGTGTTGACGAAGAGCTTGGATCTCTCGTTGCTCTTCGGACAACTCCATGATGGGGTCTTGTTGTGGGGGGTCAATCGGTGGTTGGTCTTAGGGTAGACCCAACGGCGGTGGATTTGGATTGGTGTGGTCGACTCCAAGTTGGTCTTCACGTTGTCCAACCATCATGCTACCTATAACAATATGGCCAGACATGGGAGTAAAAACGAACCAAAAGACAACAAAGAACAACAACCAAGATAGTCACTAGTCAAGTCACAAAGTTTACGTAGGTAGGGCTAGTTTGGCTTGCCGTGAGGGCGGCTTGGCATGCACAAGAGATGGTGTATCAAGCAAGTTGCAATCAAACAAACAAGAACAAATTGAAACCCTAAAACAAACGTAAACAAAGTAACCTAATTAGCCAGAAATCACCTTCTAGGAAGCTTGACCTAGACGGTGGAGAGGTTGAGAAGATGAGCTTAGACCGAGAGTGGGTTAGGGTTGCCTTATTTTGGCTTTACCTAACTTTGGTAACTTTTTTTTTTTTTAATATCTTTTTGATATCTTTTTTTTTTGATAATATCTGAGATCTTATCTTTTGATCTTTTTGGATTGCAAAAGGAAACAAAAGAAAAACGGTCTAAGTAACAAGAATATCACAAGTGTGATCTTTAGAGATAGGAGAGAGAAGATAAGATTTGATTGATATCTTATAAGGAAATTCGATTAACTTAACTAAAAAGCAAAATCTAGCAAACAAGGAAACTCTATCCACGCGTGAAACAAGGCAACAAAATATTCTAGCATGCAAGATAACAAATTACCTAACACACCAAAACTTAGGGAACAAGGAAAAAATTTCGGCCAAGAGTGTATCTTGTAGAAACCGAGTAGGTTAGGCAAATATGGAAACTTTGGTTTTTCTCAAGATCTTACGAAAACAAATGCTGGGGGTTAAGATATTTTTTTTGTGAACAAGCTGTAAACTTGAGTTCGTGACTTACAAGACTGCTGGGCTCTGATGCCAGTTGATGTGTTCTTGCCTCCAATGACAAGCCAATTGTCAAAGGCGACACCTTTGGATCTAGTCTTGGGCAAGAAGTCACGTTGTCTTGCACGAAAGGCTGACAAGATGGTGGCAAAGCGAATCCGGTGGAGGTGGCTTGGAAGATCGCGGTGTCGGCGAGGCGGAGTGTCACGTTGAGTGTCACAACATCGAAGACGACGTCGATGGCGAAGACGATGGCGAACGCGATGGAATTAGTGGCGATGATGGACGCGATGGAAGCGAGGGGTGGGGCGACTGGATAGCGATGGCGGAAGCGATTTGATGAGGGATAGATGACTTGAAAAGACAAGTCTTTGGTGTCGTAGCGTCGACTGCAGATGAAGGGAGATGCGAAGGAAGACTGGCTTGAAGGTTCAAGCAATTTCCGTAGCGTCGGCGGCGGAGGGAATGGGGATGCAAAGATAGAGGGTGATGTCCGATCAAGGGAAGGAGGATAAACACTCTACTTGAAACCTTGATTAAAATTGAACGTGTTGAAACAAATAACATAGTTTGACTTAAATACTAGAGGCGAGACATCGGATGGGCCGAGTCAAGCCTAGTGGGCTAGCCCATGCAAGCATGCAAAAGGCACAAACCCTAAAATGGAAAGGACTATAAAAGGAAACTATCTAAAAAGCAATAATAACAATTATAGAAAGCGTCTCAAAAAGAACGCGGCGAAGGCATGGATGCAAACACCGCGAGGAATGACGACGAAGGGTCGATGGCCTCGCGAGTGGGTGCACGCGATGTCGGCTGCGATGAATGCGATGTTTCGATGTCGATGATGGAGAGGACGACAAGTCTTGGATTGGCGTCTGGGCTTCCTTGTCCAGCGACGACGCGTGCGACAAGTGACGCGACGGCGGACACGATGGCTTTGGACCTAGACCTTGTAACTGGGCCCTCTGAGCGTAGGCTCATGGCTTCTTCCTCGTCTTGGGCCATCATGGGAGGCAGGGTCACATCACTCCCTCTCGCGGCTGTGCTCGGCCTTGGCAATCTCGGCCAAGCGGTGCTCTAGTGCGACCATCTGTGCGTTGATGGCCTTGGCATTCTCCTTCTCTCGGTGGAGGGCGGCGCGCAAGGCCTCGGCGGCGGGGATGGCTTTGGGCGCGATAAAACTCTCGGTGGTGCACATCAGCCCAAACCTCGTCCTCCTCATGGTGGCGGCTGAACTCATAGTCGGCCCCGGGCCTATGGACGGCGCGTGGGTAAAAAGATCCAAGGAAGCCGTTGTCGACATCCATGGGATCGTCCATTTGTGGACGCACCTACAAGAGGCCAGAAAACAAACCAAGTAACCAATTCACAAGCAACAAGTACATGAACCTAAGAAGGAAGAAAATGAAATGATACCTAAGACACAAGTACACACAAGTCAAAGGCTCAAGCAAGGGGAGACAAGGGAGAGCATTGCATGTAACTTGAGAATTGGGAGAGGAACCAAGGCACCTTCAAACCAAGCCAACTTGTATTCCTTAGGCTAAGTAAATAAAAGTCCAAGTTGCAACTTAGGATGACAAGCCCAATGGGAGGGCAATTCGGCCACCGTATGGACCCGAAAAGGATGAAGTAGCTATGGCAAAGGCTAGAAGAACATGGGGGGAAGGGCTTAGTGGCCCAAGTTGCCAAGTGAGGGTGGGAGAGCCCACCAAGGGTTGTGGCCCAAACCGAAGTGAAAATTGCTTTGCCTTTGCTTTGCTTTCTGTTTTTTTTTTTGTATTTGGGTCTCTTGCCTTTTGTTTTTGACCTCTTGAATTTGTTGGGCTTTTTCTAATTAAAGCAAGGCAAAACCGAAATGCTCCTTTTTGTCTTGGAAAAGAAGGTGGAACCACAACACTTTTGTTTGTTTTTGGGAGGTGGAGGCAACAAGGGTTTGTTTTGTTTTTGTACATGCCAAGTCACCAATGTAGTGGTGGGACAAGGCTTTGGAAGAAAGAAGACAAGAAGATGCCTTTTGCTATAACAATTTCGGCCCCTTTTGGAAATCCACTAAGGAGGGGTCCTTGCTTTCCACCGACTACCCCATCATCCAAGGTACAATTTGTCTTTTTACCCAAAATAGCCAAAGGGGACAAAAAGGAAAAGTTGAAGGTGGGAGTGGTCCTTCCCAAAGGACAAAGGTACATGCAATGGTGGGAATTCAAAATGGAGCAAACAACAACTATGGACGGCTGTGGTGATGGGTGGGGCGGCAGTAGGGGTGGTGGTGGGTGGTGCTATGGCGGCATGGGTGCTGGTCCGGTCGTCGGAGGTGGTGGTGGGCGGCGGAAGTGGGATTGTTTTGCTGTTTTTGGTGCGTTTTTGGTAGGGAAACAAGTGACAATTAAAATAAGCACTAATCTAGCATGGAAACTTGATAAATAGACATGGAAAAAGAAGAAAAACTGAGCATGCAACCAAAACAAGACATGGAGAACAAGAGAGAAAAAAAATTCAAACTAGCACTAAAGGTTCGCGTAATTCATTTATTCAAAGTTCCAAAGAAAGAAGATCATACGCAATACGGTACAACTGAAATTATATTAATGGATGAAAAGGTTTTATATGCGTAGTTTATAGTCCCTACTAATTACATTTTTTTTTACTTTTCAGAGTGATAAAATCCATGCGGTAATTAAGGAAACTTTTATGGTCAACTTAGCAATACTAAAGGAAGGAAGTGCGTATTTTATTTCAAACTTTGGAGTTGCCTTGTATGATATACCTTATAAGTTCACTTCTCACAAGTACAAGGTCATATTTTATCGCAACACTACACTTAAGCCATGTTCATCAATTTATGTTCCTATTCATGGATTCAAATTTGCTGAATTTGAAAAAATACTTGATGAGTCATTGGATCAAGGATATGTTTATGGTTAGTATTTTTATAAATATTTAATATGAAATCTATTAGGGTTTTAGTGTTATTTATATATAAGATAACTGAATATTACTGATTCTTTTTTAGATGTTATTGGTCAATTGGTTGGAATTGGTGAAAAAATTATTACCTTTACTTATCGCAATGGGAAAGAAGGTAAAAGAATCAATATACAGCTAATGGATACAAGGTATTCTAAACTTCTGATTTCACCTTTTTTATTATGTTTTAAATTCTGCGTTATATTCTGATTTCATACATAATATATATAATATAAACTGTTCTCTTGCAGGTTTTGTTTTTCATTTCGTTTATTATAAATTATAAATATTAAAATTAAAATGTACTATATTTAAATGATGGTTTCTTATGTTTTATATGTTGTAATTTTTCTAGGAATAATGTCATCAACTGTACACTATGGGATGATTATGCTGAATTATGTCGTCCATTTATTGGCGCTTCACCTCAAAATATGGTCGTTGTTATTATTCAGTTTGCAAAGCTAGGGAAATGGAATAATACACCTAATGTGTCAAATGGTTATTATGGCACTAAGCTTTATTTTGATGATGAAAGTGTTTGTGACATTTTTGAATTCAAGCAAAGGTATATTATTTGTATCATATTAAACAAATTTTAATACAAACTGTTTATATTAACAGTTATTACTTTGTACTAATCTTTTTTACTATGTAGTATCTCAAAAAACGAAGGTTCAAAAGGTGGTCAGAGTTGTGTACTATTACCAAGTGAGCCGTCGTACTCTTAGGCCGACGTTTTCTTAAATGTGAATGCTAGAAAAACATTGGATGAACTTTACGAACATCTTCATGATAATGGAACAGTTAGTTTATAATTTTATAATTTCTAATTTTTTTGTGCATAATTAGTGTTCAAGTTATTATATTACTATTTCTACTTCTGTAATTTCTAATTATAGTACTCTTGCGACCATTGATCATATTGAAGATTCGTATGGGTGGTACTATAATTCTTGCAAACGTTGTAAAAGCAAGGTGCAACCCCAAGAGTAAAAGTTTTGGTGCAAAAAATGTGAAATCTCGGTGAACTATGCAGTCCCTAGGTAATTTATATCTCATATATTGAGTATAATGTTTATTCATAATTTTCTAATTGTTATTTTTTTGTGCAGATTTAGTCTTCAGGTTAGTGTCATTGACGAATCTGGTACCGCAAAATTCACTATATTTGATAGGGAAGTTGCTCAATTTTTGAAGAAAACTGTTGTAAGCATTCTCAAGTCCACAAATAAGGTAAATTCTTGTTATTAAATTCATTAAATATAATTTTCATTTACTCCATTTATATATCATTTAATTTTATTAAATTCAATTTTTTTGTTCTTTTTTCCCCCTCAAGATCAGGACATTAGTAACATCCCGAATTATTTAAATGTTTTGTTAAACAAAAAAAAGTTGTTTAGAGTTCTTATTTCACATTTCAATATTAGCCGACTTCCATCACCTTCAGCATATACAGTGACAAACATGACTGATGATTCAAGTTTGATTGAAAATTTTGAGCAATCATGCAAAGAATCTGAGATACGCATCCTACTTGCTGCTGAATTATTATATTATAAAGTCTATACATTATTAGTTATTATTACTTACAAAGTTTTACAATTTCTTGTATGTATAGGATAACCTGGAATCATGCACCATAGACAACGATGTTATGTCAAAAGTGTCCTCAAATGAAATGGCGATCCCCCGTAAACGTCGCTATATAAACATTGATGAGGAGGAGGATGAAGAAGAGAATACTAAATCTGATGATCGTCCTATATCTGATCATAGGGAGCACTCAACTACCAAGAAGAGGATTATATTAAAGAAAGTGAAGAAGGAAAATATTGATGAATAGAATAATTTCGCCGTTATTAGACTACTTTAGAATTTTCCTATTGCAGATTTGTGTTAAGTTTTCAATGACTCTTTAAATTTAGCTTTGATGTTACTAATTGCTTAAACTTATACTATTTCAAAATTTTGCTATTGCAGCTTTGTGTTCAGTTCAGTGACTATTGCAAATATTTGCTATTTCAGAATTTTGCTCTTGCACATTTGTGTTCAGAATATTGCTATTGCATATTTGCTATTTATTATTTTTAACTGTTGTTTGGTTATTCAGTATTAGTATGTTTGGGAGTAACAACCTATTAAGGCTAAGTCAGTGGATGTATCAACCATGGAAGATCAATCCTAACAACTTCACCACCAATATCTCTCCCTCTATGTTTATATATTTGTATAATATTAATAAATTCAGTATTTGTTTTTAAATGAAAATATATCCTAAATACAGAATAGGGTATAGGCCCATAAGTCCTTTTAATTGGTCTTCTACCTGGATTACGTTTTCTCGTTTTAACCGGGCCTATAAGCCCATTAAAGCAATTCAATTTTCCAGTTACATTTGATGGGCCAATAAGCCCAGTAATCAATTTTAGGATTGATTTATAAATATACATATATTAAAAATAAATTAAATGGTTGTATTAAATTTTATTAGAACTATTGGGCCGCAATATTAGTCCATTACATTTTGGCAGTTTCATTAAAAGTATTAAGTATTAAATGGGCCAATAATCCCATTAAAAGTTTTGACTACAGATCTGTCAATTTTTTATCACAAGTACAACTTTGGGCCGCAAATACAAATGGGGTTGAGTTTTGTAATTGGGCATGTAAGCCCATTACAGTTTATCAAGATGATTAATATTATTAATCGTGTAATGGCCCGATAAGGCCATTAATTAATTTATAAATATAAATATATTAAAATTTTGGATATCGGTTTTATTAAATTTTATTATAGATGTTGGGCCGTAAATTGAAATTATTATTTGGGCCTATAAGGCCATTAAAATTATCACGCTTATTAAATTAATAAACATTAAATAGGGCAATAAGCCCATTAAAATTTTAGGCTACAGAAAACATCAATTTTTTTTCACAAAACAAATTTTCAACCGACTTCTTTCAATCGATTCATGGCAAGAACTGAAATCAGACTTAAACCAAAATCATTCAAAGAAAGAAAATATCTAAGCAAGCATTCATACTTTGCTAAAATTAGTAATTAGGGTTTAGTAAATCACCATATTATTGTTTCCTTGTTATTCAAACGTAAATCGCCAAAGTGGAGATAAAGATATATAGATATAAACTAATAGACACACAAACATAAACAGATATATATATATAGATATATATATATATATAGGGTTGGGTTCCAGTAAGGAGACTCTCTATGGTAAATAGTGAGGAGCATTATTGAGCGTTGATTTTTTTATCCTACAGATGATATACTAGGGAACATATAGATCTATCATAGGAGTTGTTCATCTAATAAAACTTGAAAAAAATAAAGAAACAAAGAAAGCGTAACTAAAAAAGAAATAAAGTAGATTGATATCTTTCTCTCTCCTAAACTCTCGCAAAACTCTCCTTCTTTTACACTTGCACGATCCGTTGGTGCTTTTAACTTGATTATTTGTTCATAGACTACTCTTCTTGTTCAATATATAATATTTAGTTGTTCAGTTGGATAAAAATAGAGTTGTTTATTTGAACAATTGAGTTACATACTAATTAATTATTAACTAGTTGTTCAATTGAACAACTGGAAAACTTGTTCACCAATGTTAATTTGTTATTTATTTCTTGATTATTTGTTCATAGAGTAGTATTTCTTGTTCAATTGGATAAAATTTAGTTGTTCAGTTGAACAATTCCGAAAACTTGCTAATTAATGTTGAATTGTTCTTTCTTACTTATTCACGGACTAGTATATCTTGTTCAAGTAATAATATGTAGTTGTTCAAGTGAATGAAACCAATAGTTTCATAATCTGTCATGACTAAATTAGATTGGTGTCATCATCCAAACAACATCCCTCTATAGTGTCGAAACCAGTTGATGGAAAACTAGGTGACTAGGACACCAACAAGATTTCACATGTAAGAATTTTGATAATGATGGTTATGGTGATGCTAATTATCACTTTTCCTGCTTGATCGGCCCCTTTCATCCATGACCAAGCACCCAGCCGTACATCCACCAAACACAAACAACCTTTTACCCAAATTGAAGCTCAATCTTACGTATAAATGGAGGGGGAAAATTGAAGCTTTTTAGTAAAAGCTATACGCTGGAATGAAAACATACTTTTACAAAATATATGGAAAGTCAAAATATCTCAGGCTAAAATCATGGGATTTGATCTCATATAAGCGGGTGTAGAATTAAAAATTTAATTTAATCTTGTACGTTGGATTGAAAAAAATGAATGGTTATTGTTCCTACTCGTTATTTACCATAAGATTAATATGCACTTGAACCTAAATCAAGAAACTTATTTGGAAAGTAAATAAGAGGTTCCTAAAATCTCTCTCCTAAATTTCTACTCAAAAGATTTTTACTAGAAAGTAAAAAGTCTCTTATCGTCTTCTCACGGCCTCTTCAGTTGAACAACTCTCTCTCTCAATTTCTCCATCGTGTTGCACAACGTCGATCCACCGTGGTTCGCCGAAATTGTTCTCCCTTTCAATCTTGATCGTCTTCTCCCTCTTAATGAACAACTTCAAATTCTACATTATCAAGATGAACAACAAGAAAATTCTAATGAACAAGATGAACAACGTTATATAACTACCTAATGAACAACTTCAAATTCGAAATGAACAAGAAAAAAAACACATTGCATTGTACTGCCAATTCGAAATAGACAACTTCAAATTCAACCTAATGAACAAGAGAACAAAGAAAAATCTATCGCTCGTATGAACAAGATGAACAAATTCATAAAACGGCCCAATTAACAACTACTAATTCGAAATGAACAAGATGAAGAACACATAGCATTTTGAACAAAGAATTGTTAGAATCAAAGGTACATGATTCAAACTCGAAATAGACAATATGAACAACAAAGAAAACACTATTGTCATGAACAAGATGAACAAATTCATATAACGACCTAATGAACAACTACCAATTCGAAATGAACAAGATGAAGAACACACGACAATTTGAACAAAGAATATTTAGAATCAAAGATACATGATTCAAATTCGAAATAGACAACTTCACATTCGAAATAGACAATATGAACAACAAAGAAAACACTATTGTCATGAACAAGATGAACAAATTCATATAACGACCTAATGAACAACTACCAATTCGAAATGAACAAGATGAAGAACACACAACAGTTTGAACAAAGAAAATTTAGAATCAAAGATACATGATTGTTACATCCATTCTTGGTGTGTTATGAACAAAAAAAATTTGCATACACCTACATGATTGTAAACAGAATTTTTCGTATATCTTGTGACCTAATGAACAACTACAAAATTCGAAATGAACAAGAATAACATTCACGATGAACAAGAAGAAGAACAACGTAGAAATTGCGGTAGTGAGTCTTGTGACCTAATGAACAACAATAACATTCACGATGAACAAGAAGAAAAATAACGTAGAAATTGCGGTTCACATATAGGAACAAGTATATGAACAACTTTAATTTCGACTTATTGAACAAGAAAACAACGAATAATCAAATGAGATTGAAAGAAAACATAAAGGACGTGACCAAACCTTTGTCCATTAAAATTACAGGCGTTGAAACATTACCCTCGTCTTGTTGTTCATGATTGTATAATTCACCGTTGGTTTCTTCTGAAGCTTCCATTTCCATATCAAAATCACCACACAAACCCAAACCATTAAGATTTTGAAAATCACTCATGAAGGTTTGAGAGATGGAAGAAAACGATGAAGCAAAAGCTATTGAAGGAAACGTCTAAATGCAAATCAGCATAACCATAATATCCAAAAAAAAGCTATAATTAAGGAAGTTGTGATGAGTCCACCACAACCATGAGTGCCAAGGAGGAACTACAAGAGATGACACTACCAAGTGGTGGTGCCATAACTAGGAGCAAGGCACGAGCCAAAGCAAGAGCAATACAAAGCATCGTCACAAGGAACATGGCTTTAGATGTGGAAGACTCATCAACATTAGCTAAGACATGGACACTTTCCACCTTGTCCTTGTCTAAGTCACCGGCGCCCCAACAATGCCTAATCAGCTCGAGTGCCTAGGAGTTGCGGCCGACGCCCAACTATAACATTGAACCTGCATCGGCAACCAAACGCCACTGCCTGGCAACCACCCAAGACGGCGCCGCCTTCCACCACCTATCGGCCAGCTGTGATGCCAAGAACCCCAGCTACCACCCCAGACTGACCCCACACCAAGGCGAGCCCTCCAAGTGATCCAAACAGGCCAATGCCATACCCTTGCCGATCACGCAACCCGGCGTCGACCATGGTACTATCTGGAACTCAAGCCCGACGTTTGTGCCTTTTTCCTTGGAGTTTTGATCTGAAATTTGGAGCGTAGTTTAGTTACGCATTTACACAGCTTGTGTTAAAATTTCATGATTTGTGGAGAACATTTGAATTTTTAGGAAATAAGATATTTATTTATGGAAATATATCCATAAATAAAGATATGCTGCAATTTGTTACGTTAGGGTTAGTTTTAATCTTTTTTAGGTTAGAAACGCAGCCTTGCTTGGCTGCCTCCTTAAGTACTCTTTGTTAGTTCTTTCACAAGCACGCTTAATCATATTGAATCAAATTGTCAAGTAGAGTTTTCACTCCTTTTTTGGTTCTTAGGCGTCACAACTTCATTCTTTGGTTACTTCACTAGTGGAAAAAACCCTAATAGAGGCGGGCATTTGGACACTTATTGAGGAGAACACCGTTCGCTTCAAATGAGGGGGCTGCAACAAGTGGGGACCCTTTTTGAGGCGGGCAAAATACGCCTCTAAAAGCCACTTGTTGAGGCGGGCCTACATAGGCCCGCCTCAACAAGTGCCTCACTATGGCGCCATAAGGCACTTGTTGAGGCGGGCCTCTAGAGGCCCGCCTCAACAAGTGGCTTTTAGAGGCGGGTCTCCATAGACCCGCCTCTAAAAGTTATTTCAACAATTCGAGTACAACAACGCAAATGAAGGCCTCTAACTGGTACTTAGAAGGGAAAGACTTTTATTCCATTGGGTATAGTTGGGATGAGGTGTTGCAAGAATGGGACCAAAATCAACAACGATTAGCATAAACCATGACCCACAATTAAAGACATTTAGCAATAGCACAGAGTTTCATATGTTCAAATGAAAATATTTAAAGAAGACAACTTAGACACACGGGGTGATCAGCACAAAGATTGTTGTAATCACACATCAATGTCTTCTTGGTGAGATTATAGAACCTTAAAGCTTACCTCCATCCTCAGGAATGTCAGAAGTCCATAAAGTGAGATTATCTCTCAAAAGTTGCAAAATCAAAGTGCTGTCTTTGTAAGACTCTTCATTAAGAGTGTCCAGATCAGAAATAGCATCATCAAAGGCTTGCTTTGCTAGGTGGCACGCTCTATTTGAAGACAATAAAACATATTAGCAAATAACCATTAAAAGGAAGATGAACAACATAATGATGAGTCAACCACTTATTACTTTTCAGGTGAGTTCATAATTTCATAATAGAACACGGAGAAATTCAAAGCCAAACCCAAACGGATTGGGTGAGTTGGAGGTAACTCAGCTTCAGTAGTGGTTGAAGCAGTCTACAAACAACAAAATACCAGCTAGCAAAGTCAAATATAGCAAGGGGAAATACTCTTATAAAGAAGTCCAGCTGCATCTAAATCATTTGACAAAACAGCTGCATAAAATGTGTGAAATTATAAACGATGCGTTGTGCTTGATTACAATCAAACAAGATTGAAATGCAACAAGAAACTTGTATGCGACAATACCAGGTCAGATAAGGTGACAATAGAAAAGTACTAAACGAAAACTTTAAAATTTACATTTCATAGATGATCCATACACACAGATAGTGCTATCAAGCCGAATGGATGCTTGAAAACTTAACATCTGGAGACAGAATGAAAAAGAAAAATATTACAGTTTAGCTTCACACATTAGTAAAATATTTTGTCTTGGTTACCTGTATTCTCATATGCAAGCATAAGAATTGTGAAAGAAATTAGTTTCCCTTCACCAAGAATATTAGATATATCTAGGCCACAAGGTACTCGTTGGCAGGTTTCTGTGTCATAGGAGAACAAATTCGAAACTATATGGATTATTTTCAGGTTAAATAAAATAAACCTAGTGAACAAATATATACTAACCTGAACAAATATATACTTACTCTGATGTTGAGAATGCATAATTAATATATTGAAAAACACTAAGTTTTTCTCGAGAATGAAGACTAACAGGAACAAATATATACTAACCTGTCCATAAATCCAGCATATTCTGATGAATTTGAGAGGCAGAGTTTTAGGAGCTCTTTACTTCCTTCGGTGACCTCATCACGGTTCTCTACACTATTAAGCAAGGAGGTGCTAAATTGATGAAGTGTGATTGCAGAATCAAACCCTGCAGTAACAAGAAGGGAATAATGTGGGTCATACAAACATCTCTATATGCCCCTTCCTCTGCAAGTCAGATAACTCATAATGACAAACAAGAGATTATTCTCCAACCAAAAAAAAACAAGAGATTATTCTTATATTCAGATACAAACAGGATGGCATGCTATTCTACTTATAAGATGTAAGAAAAGTTTCATGCATCAGGCTGTAACGAAAGAAAATGATTCATTAAATCTGAAAGAGCAAAGAAAACAAACAGTACAGATGGAGTAAGTAAATGAGTATTGTTTAGACAAATTGTGAGAGTAAACTAGAACCGCGATAATCTTACTTAAACTGGTTCACATTAAAGCATTATAACCTCATAATCCAAATCTGGACACAAACTAATCTTCTAGGGTTACAAGTATGGTATAAACCCGAAATCCCCAGACTAAAAGAAGGCCCTCCATGGAAAACGCACACAATAGAAGTCGAAACAAATTCGCAACGAAATTACATGAAAGGATATCACTTCGCACTTAAATCCAGAAGAAAACCACGAAAATCCAAAGAAAAAATGAACGACACTTACGGAGATATGCCGTTCAATCAACCGCTTCTCGTAGAGAAGCCCAGATGTCTTCGAAACGACGGGCTCCTCCGGCACCTCACCGGAAATTGCGCCAAACAAAACAACAAGTTCAAGAAGAAGAAAATCAAAACAAACGAACGAACAAGAGTAATGAATGGGGAGAGATTTACTTGAGCAGTTCATGGCGATAGAGCAGAATTAGGGTTTCTGCGACAGGTTTCTCGAGGAGCGAGAGGTTAGGGTAGAAATTGCCGCGGAGAAACGGGGTGAGTGAAGAACAACTGAATGTTTTTAATTTAATTAGGGTAGACTTATAGAGGCGGGCCTAATATGCCCGCCTCTATAAGCTGAATGTAATGAGGCAATAGAGGCGGGCCTCTTTATACCCGCCTCTATTGCATACATTTGTTGAGACGGGCTATAATATGCCCGCCTCAACAAAAGTTAATAGAGGCGGGCTTTTTCGCCCGCCTCAATTATGTACCATTAGAGGCGGGCCTACATTTGGCCCGCCTCTAATACTTTAGCGGGAATATTTTTTCAGAAATTTTTTGAGGCGTATAATTATTTGCCCGCCTCAATAGATTTTTTTAAGGCGTATAAAATAATTATCCGCCTCAAAAACCTGAAAAACTGTTTGCGTAGGTCGTTGTTGAGGCGTTTTGAAATATGTATGCCTCTAAAAATGAGCCTCAAAAAATGTTTTTTCCACTAGTGCTTGGATCGATCTCAAAACAATCATCTTCGACGAGACCTTCAATCAATTACATTGGTTGTTGATTTCACCTTACGACACATCCTTGCGCCATCGCCAAGCCGTCGTAGAGGAGCTTTGTTGACATTCAACAAGGTCGAGAGTCAAGAGTTGGACGAGGAATCGAGCTTGCTAGATCTAGATCCTACACGTTTCACATCAATTTGGTATCCAGAGCTTCAGGGATCTAGCTAAGTTTACTTTCTCCATACTTCTTTTGCTAAACACTCTTGCATATCCATCACCTAATCCACCTCTACTTCTTGTTATTTCCGCAAAAATCACATCCCCCCCCCCCCTTAACCTAGGACGGTTTTGTTCTTCAAGCAAGCGCAAGATCAAGCCTTTAAAAAAAAAATAGAATTTCGAAGACAACTAAGAACCCTAAGACCGCACATCCATCTTAAGACTTCAATATTTCTTGTGTATTGATTGTAATATAGTTGATGCTTGCATGCTCTTGTGATCTTAGTTGCTAATCTTGCTTAGAAGTGTTATCTTTGTCTCTTCCTTGACCCTGCATGCTTTCAAAACAAAAATTGATTGCATATTCTTATCTCAAACAAACTTGTGATTCATAACCTGCCGGTAAATTTAAAACTTGGAGGCCGGGCAAAACGAAACCCATAGGGGATCTACACCAAAAAAAAGTGTATTCACTTTGAACACAAGTCCATCGTACTTACCTTCCATCTTCTTGCATAACACCATACAAAAGTTAAGGTTTGCATCTAGAGAACTATCCATCTTGCAAATTCTTGACCTTTCTTTGCTTGATTTATTGTTGTCTTTGGCATGTGATATTGGTCTTAATCCAAAGCCAACCGCACCTTCCCTCACGGCAGCCTTAAATTAGTTACCTTGCAAGTTGTTTGGTGAAAAAGTTGAGAAGTACTTGCTTGTCTTTGATTGCTTGACGATCCGCTTTGTATGCTAAATTGTGTTGGTTTTGGAACTATGTCAAACACAGGCGAACAACCAACTTTGGAGGAGTGCCTAGCACAAATTAGGCAACACAAAGAAGAGAAGAATAGACTTGCGGAGGAGAATAGAAGAATCATTCAAGAAAAAGAATTGCAAAGGAGAACCTTTGAGGAGAAGATTGAGGACATGGAGTGAGCACAAGCCGCCAACCCACCTTCATTGCCTCTTACTCAACAAGTTGTCGAGGTGAACGCCAATCAAACAAGGACTCAACAACCATTCAATGCCTTGGACAAGGGAAAAGGCGTGGCCACTACATCCAACTTCCAAAGGATCAATTCGGTCATTGAGTCTAGGCAAAACCTTAACTTCAATGATAGATGGCAACCAACGCAAACGGATCAAGTCTATGAGTATGAATTGGATGAAGGAGATGAGTACCTAGGAGGAGATGACATGTACAATGTTTATGATCCTAACGACTATGCCAAACAAAGGAGGCACAGGAGAGGCCAACAAAGATCTCAATTGCCTAGGTACAACTCGAAGCCAGCTACAAGGACAAGACAAAGATCACCTTCACCTATTCCAATGGCGGAGTTTAGTGAAGATGAATATGACCTTGAAGATGTGGCCAACCGAGGCCATAACTTACCACCACTTGAAGAGCCCGCCGAGCTTCAACAACATGGAGAGGACTACCTCCCGGAACCACAAGGTCACAGGAGTGAAGAGAGGCGCCGAGACCTAGGTACCGATGACTACCGAGGCAATGCAGGCCATTACCGAGTCCTCCCTAGGCCTCCACGGATGCAGCCTTGGCGCCAAGGGCGACATGCGCCAGAGACGAGCGCTTCCCTCCACAAGCACAGGTGCCTCCATTTGGCACACCGAGGAACTACGACAGAAGGCAGCCTCCACCAAGGCACTTCAACCAATATGAGGACGACCTTCCTCCCCCTCTAAGGGTGTCTCGCCCAACAATTAAGGTAAAAATCGATGATTTTTTTGGTGAATTTAACCCTTCTACTTTTCTTGATTGGAAACAAGCTACAGAGTACGCCTTGGATACTTGCGAATACAATGAGTACGAGAAACTCCTACTAGCTACGATGAGCTTTAAAGGGGCTGCAAGATCATGGTGGCATAGATATCTCTTGGAGCGACAAAGGAGAGGATGGAGACCGGGGGAGACTTGGAACCAACTAGTGCATGTCATGACGAAGAAATATGTACCGGAGGACTACAAGAATAGGATGCCACTCGAGATTGCTTTGACTAGGCAAGGAAGCTTGTCCCCAGCTGAATTTCATGCAAAGCTAGATGATATGTACTACAAGGCCGGAATTGCTACAACACCGGGCTGCATGAGAACGAAATTCCTTAGTGGCGTCAACATTGCTATTAGAGATCAACTAGAGGTTCTTCCTATCAAAGACATCAGGAAGGACACCGAGCGCAAGGCTGCGAGCACTCAGCGAGTAGCGCCGAGTGCAATCTCGGCCAGCCCCCATAGCTTCGGTGCCTCACAAGGCAAGGTAAATGCCCCTCAATCATTCCATCTTCCGTTAGCTAAAAATTCAGAAATTTTTGCAAGACCTAAGAATGACCATAAGGATGCCATGCCCCAAGGAAACACCCACAAAAATGGTGTAGAAAATTCAAAGCACCGGGGAAACATTCAAGGCACTTGTGAGCAACGATTGCTTCTAGCAAGGAAGCAAGACATTGAGCCAATAATTCAGGGAAGTTATCCATGTTTTCTTGTCATCCCCAATAATTCTATTAAAATGGAGGACAATGTCATGCCCTTACCCCCTGCGATTACTTCGCTATTGCAGGAATTCAAAGATGTGATGCTGGATGACCTACCACAAGGATTGCCACCGTTAAGAGGCATTGAGCACCAAATAGACTTCATCTCGGGAGCGTCACTAACTAACTGAGCTGCATATAGAGCCAGCCCTGAAGAGACACACGAGCTTCAAAGACAAGTGCAAGAGTTGATGAAAAAAGGCTATGTGCGCGAGTCTTTGAGTCCTTGTGCGGTTCCGGTCATTTTGGTGCCAAAGAAAGATGGGAGTTGGAGAATATGCGTGGACTATCGTGCTATCAACCACATCACCATCAAGTATAGGCACCCCATTCCTCGACTTGACGACATGTTGGACGAATTGCATGGTGCTTGCGTTTTCTCTAAGATAGATCTTAATAGTGGCTATCACCAAATCCGAATGAAGGAAGGGGATGAATGGAAGACTGCGTTCAAGACAATATATGGGCTGTATGAATGGCTTGTAATGCCATTTGGTTTGACTAATGCTCCCTCAACTTTCATGCGTTTAATGAATCATGTGCTTAGAGAGTTTCTAGGGAAATTTATTGTTGTTTACTTTGATGATATTCTTGTGTATTCATTCAGCCTTGATGAGCATATAGGTCACTTAAAACAGGTTTTGGAGTGCTTAAGAAAGGAGGCATTGTATGCTAACTTGGAGAAGTGCCACTTCTGCAGCGACCACACCATGTTCTTAGGCTATGTGATGAGCAAGGATGGAATTTGAGTTGATCAGGAGAAGATAAAGGCGATCATGGAGTGGCCTACGCCTACCACCCCTACTATGGTACGAAGTTTTCTTGGCCTTGTAGGTTTCTATAGGAGATTTGTTAGGGATTTTTCTACCATAGCTGCGCCTTTGCATGAGCTTACAAAGAAGGCTAGTTCTATTGAATGGAATGATAAGCATGAAATAGCTTTTAATGCCCTTAAGAATGCTTTATGTGCTGCACCATTGTTACAATTGCCTGATTTTTCAAAGACTTTTGAAGTTGAATGTGATGCATCTAACCATGGCATAGGAGGGGTACTCTTTCATGAAAAACGCCCCATAGCATTTTTTAGTGAAAAACTGTATGGTGCTTTGCTAAATTATCCTACTTATGACAAGGAATTGTATGCATTAATTCGTGTCTTGAAAACATGGCAACATTATTTGTGGCCAAAGGAATTCGTGATTCACACTAACCATGCAACTTTAGCATACTTGAAAGCACAAGCTACACTAGGTCGACGACATGCTAGGTGGGTTGAATTCATGGAAACCTTTCCATATGTGGTAAAGCACATCAAGGGCAAAGAGAATGTGGTAGGTGACGCCCTTTCTCGAAGGTATGTATTGCTTACTCAACTAGATGCACAAGTGTTTGGTTTTAGCATGATAAAGGAATTGTATGCTAGAGATGATTTCTTTGCTGAAATTTATAACACTTGTATGACTACTGGCGAGACCAATGGGTTTTTTGTGGATGAGGGCTATTTGTTTAAGGCAGGGAAACTGTGCATTCCTCGATGTTCTATAAGAGGGCGCCTCATCCAAGAAGCTCATGAGAACCGTGGCCACTTTGGAATCACAAAAACCGTGGCTGCATTGAAGGAGAACTTCTTTTGGCCTAAGATGGTTCGCCAAGTGACAAGGTTTTGTAGAGCATGTGTCACATGCAACAAGGCCAAGTCTAGATCAAGTCCCCATGGTTTGTACACTCCATTGCCCATTCCGGATGCACCTTGGGAAGATCTTTCCATGGACTTTGTGATGGATTGCCAACTTCTAAGAAGGGGAGGGATTCGATCTTTGTGGTAGTAGACAGGTTTTCGAAGATGGCACACTTCATTCCTTACAAGCAAACTAACAATGCTTCTGACATAGCTTCTTTGTTTTTTGATAATATTGTTAAATTGCATGGATTGCCTAGGACTATTGTTAGTGACAGGGATGTGAAGTTTGTGTCTTACTTCTGGAAGACATTGTGGGGAAAGGTCGGTACTTGTTTGCTCTTTAGTACTAGTTATCACCCAAAAACTGATGGACAAACTGAGGTGACTAATAGGACATTAGGAGCTTTTTTTAGGGCTATGCTTCGAGCTAATCCACGCAAGTGGGAAGATATTTTGCCTATTGTTGAGTTTTCTTATAACAGGTCCACACATTCAGCCACCAAGCTATGTCCTTTTGAAGTGGTTTATGGAAGAAAGCCATTAACACCTCTTGATATGGCGCCAAAGCCCCTTGACCAAGGCGAGAGCTTTCCTGCGGCAAAGAGAGCCGAGTACATCAAGGAGTTGCATGAGAGAACCAAACTTCAATTGGAGAGAAGAGCTGTGCAATATGAGGCGCAACACAACAAAGGAAGAAAAAGACTCGTCTTTGAAGTAGGGGACATGGTGTGGCTACACCTAAGGAAAGAGAGGTTCCCATCGAAGAGGCGCACCAAGCTACATCTTAGGGGGGATGGACCATTCAAAGTCATCCAAAGGATTGGAGACAATGCTTACAAACTCGACCTCCCTAGTGAATATGGTGATATTTCTAATACTTTCAATGTTAGTGACTTGCTTCCTTTTGTGTCAACAGGAGACGATGATGAAGATAGAGGCTTAGAGACAAGCCTCATTCAAGAAGGGGAGGGTGATGAGTCCACCACAACCATGAGTGCCAAGGAGGAACTACAAGAGATGACACTACCAAGTGGTGGTGCCATAACTAGGAGCAAGGTACGAGCCATAGCAAGAGCAACACAAAGCATCGTCACAAGGAACATGGCTTTAGATGTTGAAGACTCATCAACATTAGCTAAGACATGGACACTTTCCACCTTGTCCTTGTCTAAGTCACCGACACCCCAACAATGCCTAATCAGCTCGAGTGCCCAGGAGTTGCGGCCGACGCCCAGCTGTAACATTGAACCTGCATCGGCAACCAAACGCCACCGCCTGGCAACCACCCAAGACGGCGCCGCCTTCCACCACCTACCGGCCAGCTGTGATGCCAAGCACCCCAGCTACCACCCCAGACTGACCCCACACCAAGGCGAGCCCTCCAAGTAATCCAAACAGGCCAATGCCATACCCTTGCCGATCACGCAACCCGGCGTCGACCATGGTACTGTATGGCACTCAAGCCCGACGTTTGTGCCTTTTTCCTTGGAGTTTTGATCTGAAATTTGGAGCGTAGTTTAGTTACGCATTTACACAGCTTGTGTTAAAATTTCATGATTTTTGGAGAACATTTGAATGTTTAGGAAATAAGATCTTTATTTATGGAAATATATCCATAAATAAAGATATGCTGCAATTTGTTACGTTAGGGTTAGTTTTAATCCTTTTTAGGTTAGAAACGCAGCCTTGCTTGGCTGCCTCCTTAAGTACTCTTTGTTAGTTCTTTCACAAGCATGCTTAATCATATTGAATCAAATTCTCAAGTAGAGTTTTCACTAATTCTTTGGTTCTTAGGCGTCACAACTTCATTCTTTGGTTACTTAGATCGATCCCAAAACAATCATCTTCGACGAGACCTTCAATCAATTCCATTGGTTGTTGATTTCACCTTACGACACATCCTTGCGCCATCGCCAAGCCGTCGTAGAGGAGCTTTGTTGACATTCAACAAGGTCGAGAGTCAAGAGTTGAACGAGTAATCGAGCTTGCTAGATCTAGATCCTACACGTTTCACATCAAGTTGGGTGTGATGTGAGTTGTGATTCCCTACTTCACAAAACATGTTAATTTATTTGGTTAAATCTCTACCCTTGGATTAGTTTAATCTAATGGATAATAATACTCCCCATTGTTTACCCTATTACCTATATGCACTTGAACCTACTTCTATCTATATATATCTATATATAGATATAGATATAGATATAGATATAGAGGGGCGCGCCCAGGTAAAACGACAATTATGGTAAAACGGAAGTACAAATAAGGAGCGTTGGATTGAAGAGATTGGAGGGCTGGATTTGATGGAACAAAGAAGCCACATGGGGATGCAAGGCACTAGATTTGAATATTCTACCTTATTTATTGAATTTCCGAAAATATGTTACTACAAAATAGGAAGTTGTTACAAGATTTGGAAAGAGATTGGAGAGAGAAACTGATGCAGTTTCCATTGAACCGAGCGTCTGATTGAAGCTTCTTCTTCCTCCAAACGCGACCAGAAATTTTCCTCTTCAACAGACGATAACAACGATCTTGCTTTCCAACAAAACTCCATTGGAAGATCTCCAACCAACCATCTGCAAGGCATCGGCGCCAAAACCCTTGTTTACGGTGACATGAAGCATGGTTAGTTTATTTTCTCTAGATTAATTTTTAGTTTGTTCGATTTTAGATTATTTATATGAGATCTCTTTCTTCGAACATCCCAGTTCATCTCTTTCTTCGATTTAAGATGATTTTGGAATCGGTACATGATCTTCGAAACTTTTGTATTTGAATTCTGTGAATATCACATATCTAACGTTGAAACTTTTGTATTTGAATTCTGTGAATATCACATATTCACGTACAATGTCTACATATTCATGAACCAACGTAGCGTTATTCATCTTATATGTTATGATATTCACGTTATTTGCACTCATATTCACACAGGTAATTATGCGATATTCATGAAAACATTGTCGATATTCATAGATGAAATTGTAGATGATGAATGTTGGTTATACGAATTAGGCGATATTCATACAAGTTATATTGATATTCGTTGTTGATGTGTACCGATATTCATATAGACCATAATGATATTAGGCGATATTCATATAGACTATAACGATATTCATGAAAATAACTTCATTTGGAATCGATTTATTACCTTCGACACTTGTTTTGCATTAGGTGAATATCTCGTATCCAATTTTGAATAACGTAATTGTTTGTAAACTGAATATGATAAGATGTATTCATCTACAGCGAATACATATGCATGAACCCAAATATTGATATTCATTCAATATGTTGTGATATTCACGTGCTTTGTACGCATATTCATTCGGTTGTGTTCGATATTCATAAGAACATTGTCGATATTCATGTACAATGTCTACGTATTGAATGAACCAACGTATTGATGATATTCATCTTATATGTTATGATATTCACGTTATTTTCATTCATATTCACATAGGTAATTATGCGATATTCATGAAAACATTGACGATATTCATAGATTACATATTTACATTGTAAATGATGAATGTTGATTATACAAATTATGCGATATTCATACAAGCTAAATTGATATTCGTTGTTCATTTAAAACATTTGGAATCGATTTATTAACTTTGAAACTTTTTTTCGTTACATGATCTTTGAATTATGCGATATTCATATAAACTATAACGATATTCATGAAATATCTTCATTTGGAATCAATTTATTACCTTCGACACTTGTTTTGCATTAGGTGAATATCGCGTATCCAATTTTGAATAACGTAATTGTTTGTAAACTGAATATGATAAGATGTATTCATCTACAACGCATACGTATTCATGAACCCAAATATTGATATTCATTCAATATGTTGTGATATTCACGTCTTTGTACGCATATTCATTTGGTTGTGTTCGATATTCATAAAAACATCGTCGATATTCATAGTTTAAATTGAATATGCTGATTACCGGTAATACGAATTAGGCTTTACTCATATAAACTGCATTGATATTCGTGAGTTAATGTCAATTTATTGGCTTCGATCCATGATCTTCAAATCTGTTATTGTATGTGATATTCGTACCAACTTTATTGATATTCATGCAGATAAGAATGCGATATTCATATAAACTGTACTGATATTCATGATTTTTTGTACGGTATTCAGGCAATAACACCACGGAGCATCCAATCGATGATGACATCTTTGAAAGCTCTGATGAAGATATTGATGTAACCGATAATGATCTTTCACAAGAAGAAGAATCTGATTTTGTCTTTGGAACTGAGTGTGTTGTTGACCCTGATGATCGGAATAAGAAGTATTGGATACCGCTATGTCTTGAGTCATGTAAAACATGAATATTATCTTGCAAAACATGAATATCCAATATCGAAATATGAATATCGACTCAACATTTCAAAAAATATCCAGTGCTGCTCAGCCAAACATGAATAACATCACATTATACTGAATATTATATCCCAAAACATGAATATCAAATATCGAAACCTGAATAACGCCTAATAAGTCCCCATTAAACTGAATGTTATATCATACCAAACGAATATCAAACCACGATTGAAATCAACCACTATTAAATGGTTAAACATGAATATCAATTGAATAATGCAAACAATGCGCAACAAACAAACTAATGTCAAAAAGATTCAAAGCGAAAATCAAACTCGGATAAACAGATTTACCTTTGACAAGTCTTCTACGCTTGCGGTCTTTTTTCCTGGGGGAGTTTTTGTCCTTGTGCATCATACCTCGAACCATTGTCGAAACCTAAACCCTAAAACACCATTAGCACTGAGGAAATAAGAAAAAACCGTGAAATCGTAAAATACAAAGCTCTAAAACAACGCAAAAATGGAAATTTTATCAGCCAAAAAGGCGATTGTACACCGCTAATATGAAAATCGACCTTTGCGAGACGAAACAGAACTAAAATCGACATCAAAAACAAGACCGGGGGGTGTTTGGTCTTGTCAGAATCGGCGATTAAATTCAAAGAGACGATTTGGTTTTCTAGGTTATCTTAAAAACCGAAATGTGTGATGGAACAAAACATACCTGGTAAATGAGGTTGAAGACGATGAGCGTCTGTGAGAGAAACGTGAGGGCGAAAATGGCGAGACGAGGGAGAAACTGGTGAGACGAGTGACACCTAGGTAGAAGACGCTGACGAGAATGGAAACTGAAATGGAATATGGAAGCTGAAAAGTCGCAATCAGTAACTAGAATCCCCTAAAACCCGGAAATTTGATTTTAATCCGGTACATGCTCCCTATACTAAAATATGTGTATCATCTAAGAACGAATCCTGACCATTAAACCCATCCTAATCTAATGGCCCTTAATAGTACTTCCGTTTTACTCTAAGGACCCGTTTCACCAGATCTAAAATCTAGATATAGATATATATATATATTTATATATCTATATATATATATAACTATAGATATAGATATATATATATAACTATATATATATATATATCTATATAGTTATATATATATATATATAGAGAGAGAGAGAGAGAGAGAGAGAGAGAGAGAGGAAATCACGCATGGTTGGATTAGGGTGTAGTTTATCCTTCAGTAGATCAAGCCATAGTCTCCTCATCAACCGTCGTGTGGCTTTGCATGTTAAATGAAGACGAAGTGTCACAACTGTAGATCTTCTTCTCCCGGTGGTGGAATCTAGATCTTCTAGCGGTGGTGGTAATATCGTATCGCTTAACCCTCCAAGACGAACGATGAAAAGGTGAACGACGAAAAGGTGTAGGGAGTGTCGAGAATCGCTTTTCGCTTTTAGATCTGTAAACTGATCTCTTCAAACTAATTTGTTTTGGATATGAACGTTGTAAAAAAGGATAAAGACCAACGGAAAAAGGCGAATGTTAAATCAAGTAAAGAGAAACGCCGAAACGGTGAAGGTTGAAGAAGGAAAGAGAGATCGTTGGCCGGGATTTAGAGAAAGAGAAAGACAATCGGTGAAGGTTGAAGATGGATTTCCACGAAGGTTGAAGAAGGCGAAGGTTGATTTTTTTTAAAAAAAATTGCCATGGATCTGGAATTTTTAAAGCTTGAAGCTTCACATAGAAGGAGAGCAAGAGAGACAACCCAAAAATGGAAAAATAAAGAATGATAGGGTTTCCGACTTTCCCTATAGAAGCATTTGGATATGTTGGTATGTATTGGGCCTATAAGCCCATCAAACAAAAAATACAAACATCTCCTAAAAAGAGAAACATACCCTAATTACATAAGCGACATGTGATCAACTGGGCCTATAAGCCCATCAAAGAATTGGAATTTACTGCTACGTATTTTGGCCTATCCAAATATAATATGGGCCCATAAGTCCATTTAGTATTTAATTAGGGTTGGTTTCTGTTTTTAGGAGAAGATTGAAGAAGGCGAAGGTTGATTTTTTTATATAAAAATTGCCATGGATCTGGAATTTTTGAAGCTCGAAGCTTCATAGAGAAGGAGAGCGAGAGAGACAACCCAAAATTGGAAAAAGAAAGAATGATAGGGTTTCTGACTTTCCCTGTAGAAGCATCTGGATATGTTGGTACGTATTGGGCCATAAGCCCATCAAACAAAAAATATAAACATCTCCTAAAAAGAGAAACATACCCTAATTACATAAGCTGCTTTTGATCAACTGGGCCTATAAGCCCATCAAACAATTGGGATTTGCTGCTACGTATTATGGCCTATCCAAATATAATATGGGCCCATAAGTCCATTTAGTATTTAATTAGGGCCGGTTTCTCTTTCTAGGTAAAGGTTGAAGAAGGCGGAGGTTGTTTTTTTTATAAAAATTGCCATGGATCTGAAATTTTTGAAGCTTGAAGCTTCACAGAGAAGGAGAGCGAGAGAGACAACCCAAAAATGACAAAATAAAGAATGATAGGGTTTCTGACTTTCCCTGTAGAAGCATCTGGATATGTTGGTACGTATTGGGCCTATAAGCCCATCAAACAAAAAATACAAACATCTTTTAAAAAGAGAAACCGACCCTAATTACATAAGTGGCAGGTGATCAACTGGGCCTATAAGCCCATCAAACAATTCGAATTTGCTGCTACGTATCATGGCCTATCCAAATATAATATGGGCCCATATGTGTGATTTAATATTATAATTTTATAATAGTAAAATAAATATTTAGTATGTACATATATTTTTTCTACTTTTGCATAAATATATTATGTATTTACATATGTCTATAAATTTTTAATATATTAAAAAATGATTAGTATGTATATTTATTTATTTTATTTCGAATATATATAAGATTTTCTAGTGATTGTGTTATGAACAAAATTAAGTTGGTTGTATTCAACTGATTATATATACATATTTTTCAGTGATAGTGTTATGAACGAAATTAAGGTGAGATATGAGGAGGAATGAGAGCCAACCATTTTGGGACAATGAAAGGCTATGATGGAACATCTATCATAGTAAACATACACTCTCTCACACACAATCACACCCCATGGTCAACATTTGACCATTGACCGGTCAACATCTGACCATTGACCGGTCAACATCTGACCATTGACCGGTCAACGGTCAACGTTGACCGATCAACCTGACTTTTGTCAAGATTTTTTTTTATACATAAAATAATTATTTTATTTTTTTTAAAAAAAAATTATTTTTTTTTTCAAAAATATATTTTTTTATTCTTGTTTTTATACACATTTTCATCATAAAATTGTTTCTAAAAAAATTAACAATTTCCTATTAAATTTGAACAATTGTATATTAAAAGTTGAACAAACTTTTTTGAACAATATATAAAGTTGAACAATTGTACGAACAAAGTTGAACAATTGTATCTTAAAGTTGAACAATTTCATTTTTATGGTTAGACGACTGTTTCACTAAGCAAATTTTATTTTATTTTTGGGCAAGTTTTTTTCTTCCTCTTTTTTCTTGTTTTTCTACACGTTTTTATCATAAAATTGTAATTAAAAAAGTTGAACAAGTCCTTATTAAATTTGAACAATTGTATGTTAACAGTTGAACAACATTTTTTGAACAATATATAAAGTTTAACAATTATACCAAAAAAGTTGAACAATTGTATCTTAAAGTTGAACAATTTCATTTTTATGGTTAGACAACTGTTTGAGTAAGCAATTTTTATTTTTATTTTTTTTGGGCAAATTTTTTTCTTCCTTTTTTCCCCTTGTTTTTATACACGTTTTTATCATAAAATTATAATTAAAAAAGTTGAACAATTCCTTATTAAATTTGAACAATTGTATGTTAAAAGTTGAACAATGTTTTCTGAACAATATATAAAGTTTAACAATTATACCAAAAAAGTTGAACAATTATATCTTAAAGTTGAACAATTTTATTTTATAATTACACATCTGTTTTGACTAAGCAATGGTTAGTTTTGTTTTTTGTTTTTTTGGCCAATTTGTTTTCAGGATAAAACATTTTTAATTTTTTTTTGTTTCCTTACACGCTTTCCTCATAAAATTGTTTCTAAAAAATTGAAAAAATCTCTGTTAAATTTGAACAATTGTATCATACTAGTTGAACAACTTTTTTAACAATATATAAAGTTGAACAATTTAAATTGCATGAAAATTCAAACTTATAACAAAAGATAGATTGGACAATACTTCATTAAAATTTTAACAATTGTCAAATAAACTTGAAGTTTTGTTTATAATGTAATATAAACATAATACAACTAAAAAAAGTTCAAAACATAAACCCTAAATCCTAAATGTGTAGGAAGATAAAAATAGAAAAACGGCAAAAACGACCATGCACAACTAAAAAATTATTTAAAAAATGAAATTGTTCAACATTAAGAGACAATTGTTCAAATTTATATACATAGCGAACACAGTTGTCGAACTATAAAAATGAAATTGTTCAACTTTAAGATACAATAGTTCAACTTTTCATATACAATTGTTCAACTTTAATATTGTTCGAATTTTAATTGTGTAACTTTAAACATACAATTGTTCAACTTTAAGAACTAATTGTTCAAATCTTTTCATATAAATTTTATAATGAAAACGTGTATAAAAAAAAGTAATAAAATAATAATAATAATAATAATAATTTTTTTTTATAAATAAAAAAATAAAAATAAAATAAATCTGGCCGTTGACCGATCAACGCTGACCGTTGACCGGTCAACATTGACCGTTGACCGGTCAACATTGACCGTTGACCGGTCAACGCTGACCATTGACCGGGATAGAGTGTGGTAGGGTGTATGATAATATTAAAATGAATGGCCTAGAATGCTCCTCACGTTTCACCCTAATAGTGCTCCTCACATGAAACTAATCATATATATATATATAAATGTACTAAAACATATAGTCGGTTGTATTAAATTTTATTATACATGTTGGGTCACAAATACAAATTTGTGAAATTTGTATTTGGGCCTATAACTCTTATAAATTTTATGAGACTGATTAATATTATTAAAAATAAATGGCCCAATAAGCCCATTAAAAGTTGAGGCTACAAAAACCTCAATTTTATTCACAAAGCATTTTTCACCTGCAAAAATTCATATCACATACAAATTTCAAATTTATCAATGGGTGGTTCTTTGTTAACGGAGGGCCATTTATGGGTGATTGAAAATAATTATCGATATAACAGGTGGTATCAGGCAAAATCTGCCATATAACGGGTGGTTTGGCATAAAAATCCCTATAATTAATATCAGTATTTGTATTATATGTCATGATAATAGGATCCTTTTTTGCATTACATTAAGATTGTTTAACACGTTCTAATGTCCATAATGTATTTTAAAATAAACTCCTTTTAACAGTGTTTAATATGTTTTATAATTTCTTTATCGACCTTTATTTCTGGTATAACAATAGTATACTTTACAGATCTTGTCGCATAAGTGAATAGAACAACAACAAATCATATTGGTAATCCAGGTACTTTCTTTGTTTTATTTGGTGAGTTGTTAACATTTGTTTGTGTATTGTTCAACACTTATTTATATTTTATAGTACAATACCTCGATCACGGTGAAGCTGTGTATGAATGTTAGCATTGTGGTGCATTACTATGGCATGCTGAAAGATTAAATACACAAGAGTCTTCAAGCGAAGATATATCTCGTATATCTTCCTTATGTTGCATGAAAGGAAAAATTGAGCTTCTATTGTTACAAGAGGCACCCCCGTTGCTGACTAATCTTTTGACAAATAAACATCCAAAAGCAAACAATTTTATGACAACATTATAGCTTATAATATGATGTTTTCTTTCACCTCTTTGGGAGGTAAGGTCTCACCCATCACGAAAGGCCGTGGACCTTATTGTTACCGAATGCATGGCCAGAGTTTTCACAGAATAGGGAGTTTGTTACCAGTACCCGGGTCAACACCAAAGTTTTCGCAACTCTATATATATGATACTGAAAACGAGGATTAAAACAGAATTAGTGCCATAAGGTATGCCAATTACGTATATTTATATTTATTTTGTTACTACGTATGATTATTTAATATTACCTTTATTATTATGACATTATTTTTATGTTTACTTATGACAGCTCTAGAGTCAAAAAACTTGATGATTCTCTTGTGACTGAGTTGAGAAAGATGATTGATCAACACAACCCCCATGCAAAGGCATTTAGAATGGCTAGAGATCGATTTAAGGATGAAGGTGTGACATATGTCAATTTGCGCCTGCTTAGCAAAAGAAACACTGATGGCCGGAGATATAATCTCCCAACGAGCTCCGAGGTTCCTACTCTTATTGTTGGTGATATTCGTACAAATCTCTCGCACAAGGACATTATAATTCATACAAGGTCTGCTCAGTTACAACAGATTCACGAATTTCATCCTTCGTACTTTGCGCTTCAATATCCATTGGCATTCCCTTATGGTGAGGACGACTATAGACCTGACATTGCTTTAAGTGAAAGGGGCAACACTTCTGCAAGGAAGATGACAAGGGTTACGATCAAAGAATTCTGTTAGTTTAGAATCCATGAGCGCCGAGGCAAAGCTGGGACTTTGAGGTTATCTAGAAAGTTGTTTCAACAGTTCTTGGTTGATGTTTATACAATGATTGAATCAGAAAGGTTGAACTACCATCGAACTCATCAGAAGAACATACAGGCTGATTTATATAATAACCTTACAGCAGCAACGAGCAAGGGTCAGACAACACCATCTTCATCCGAAAAGCAAATAGTGTTGCCATCTTCATTTACAGGTGGTCCGAGATACATGCAGCATAACTATCAAGATGCAATGGCAATATACAAACACCATGGTTATCCCGATCTATTCATAACATTCACATACAATTCAAAATGGCCTGAAATTGTAAAGTTTTGTGAAGAAATGGGTCTACAGCCAGATGATCGGCCAAACATTATATGTAGAGTCTTCCACATGAAACTGGAGTCCATGATACAAGATTTAATAAAATCTTTGGCAAGGTTAATTCGGGTAATGCCTCTTTCGATTTTCCTTACTTTAGTTGTTGTTTCAATTTCTCAATAATTATATAATTTCTTATATTTTTTTTTATCCTTGCAGGTTTATAGTCTATATAAGTATCAATTTATGATTTATTTTAATATATTAAATAATTTGTATTATTCGAACTTTTGTATTTTTTGCAGTTATTTACACAATTGAATTCCAGAAGCGTGGTTTGCCTCATGCCCATATTTTGTTGTTTCTAGATAAGGAATCTAAGTTGCCAACTACTTTAGATATCGATAGAGTCATCTCAGCTGAAATTCCACACCCAACAGATGATGCTGATTTATACAAGGTGGTGACAAATTTCATGATGCATGGTCCATGTGGAGCTTCTAATCGATCCTCTCCTTGTATGGCAGATGAAAAGTGTATAAAGTACTTTCCAAAACAATTTGTTCAACAGACTTCTGTTGATGAAGATGACTACCCTATTTACAGAAGACATGAAGATGGTAGAACGATTGAAAGGAATGAAGTTCCCCTTGATAATCGGTATGTGGTTCCTTACAATGCATTTCTTCTCCTAAAATACAATGCAATATAAACGTTAAATGGTGTAATCGATCGGGCTACATCATCAAGTATTTGTTCAAGTACATAAATAAAGGGCATGATCGCGTCACTGTTGTAATATTAAACTCTGATGCAAACAATCCAGGTGATGATGGCATGGACGAAATAAAAAAACTACTACAATTGTCGCTATATATCGGCGTGTGAAGCGGCTTGGAGGATTTTCGTCTTTGTTATTTATTATAGGACTCTTGTTGTTCAACATCTGAATTTGCACCTTCCTGGTGAGGAAAGTGTTTTATTTGATGATGATGATCCTATTGATGTCGTCTTAAATGATCATAAAAGTGAAAAATCAATGTTTCTGCAATGGATGGAGTATAACAAGAAGTTTGAACAAGGTACAGATTTGACATACTCAGAATTTCTAGAGAAATTTGTTTGGATAGCTTCATCTAGACATTGGAAAAAACGTGAAAAGCGTGGTTCGGTTGGAAGGATTTATCACGTACCTCCAGGTAGTGGCGAGAAGTACTATCTTAGAATTTTGTTGAATCATATTAAAGGCCCAACATGTGCTACGAAGATTTAAGGAATGTTGAGGGTAGAGTTTATCCTACATTTAAAGAAGCTTACTATGCATTGGGGTTGTTAGATGATGCCAAAGAATATATTGACGGGATAACTAAAGAAAGTTTTGGGGGATCAGCACACTACATTAGGAGTCTATTTGTATTTCTTTTGTTGTCTTATAGGTTGTCAAGGCCAGAGTTTGTTTGGGAACGAACATGGAGGCTTCTAGCAGATGATATTGTCAACAAACAGATGAGAATTCCCCGAATTGAGGGTATGCATTTCATTATTGATGTTTACATGATCATAATCTTAACTCTATTTGATTTACTTTTTCATGCACATATTTTACTCATTTAATTGTAATGACATGTGCATGCTATTTATATGGAGATTTGCATCTAACAGATGATCAATTACAAAACTATGCTCTTGCTGAAATTAACAAGTTATTACAACGAAATGGTAGTAGTTTGAGTCACTACAAAACCATGCCTTCTGTAGATTTGATGAGTGTCAACCACCCATCAACAAGGATTCAAGGCCTTGACCACCAAGACGCCGTGCATAAATGCCTTGGAATCGAAGCATCTGGCTTATATAGTTCTAGGGTTTTGGTGGACTAGGATCCCATATGCAAATGGGTCCACACGCCCACTAAACAAAAGGAAACTCTAATGGGCCTTAGTGAGTTAAAGCCCATATGCAAATGGCTCTTCACACTCACTTAAGGCAAGGCTAGAATTATGAAACTAAATAACCAAAATAAAAAGGGGATAAAAGCCTTAGAGGCTTGGATATAGACGCGCGCATAAATGCCTTGGAATCGAAGCATGGTTGATGCTTGAGTGTCGTGGCATTGATGCGTCGGCGTCTTGGTGGTCAAAGCCTTGAATCTTTGTTGATGGGTGGTTGACACTCATCAAGATTCAAGTCTCATATCTAAAGGTGTCAACAAGCTTATAGAAGATGAACTTCGATATGACACGACATGTCTAACTGAGGAGCATACACAATTAATTTCTAGATTTACAATGAAGCAGAAAGGGGTGTATGATGAGATAATGAATGTTGTTTTATTAGCTAACGGAGGTGTCTTCTTCTTATATGGTTATGGTGGAATAGGCAAAACTTTTATATGGAGGGCACTTTCAGCGGCTATAAGATCTAAAGGTGAAATAGTCCTTACTGTTGCTTCAAGTGGAAATGCGGCTCTCCTAATACCTAGCGACAGAACTGCTCATTCGAGGTTTAAATTACCCGTGCAAGTTAATGAGGATTCAACGTGTCATATATGTTCAGGTACAGAACTTTCTAAGTTGATATGTGCCGCCAAACTTATTATCTGGGATAAAGCTCCGATGACGAATAGGTTCTGTTTTGAAGCATTAGACAGGACGTTAAGAGATATTTTATGGGCTACAATCCCCTTAGTTCAGAACAGCCTTTTGGAGAGAAAGTCGTAGTATTTGGTGGAGACTTTAGGCAAATCCTACCCGTTATCACAAAAGGGATCAGGCAAGATATTATTTCTGCCACCATTAATTCCTCTTATTTGTGGGAACATTGCAATGTTCTTACTTTGACAAGAAACATGAGGATTCAACAAGGTACATCTGATTCTGATATCCAAGAAGCAAAGGAATTTTCTGAATGGGTATTAAGCATCGGAGATGGGACTATAGGTGTTGACAATGATGGGGAAGCACAAATAGAAATTCCTAATGAACTATTGGTGAAGGATTATGACTTAGATCCGATTCCAATAGTTGTTAAATCTGTTTATCCCTTTCTTTTGGACGATCAGTTGTCTCCGACATACTTTGAAGAACTAGCAATTCTTGTACCAACACACGAAGAGTTAGATAGAGTTAATGACTATATATTGTCTTCGTTACCTGGTGATGAAAAGGTCTATCTCAGTTCAAATTATCTATGCAAGACAGGTTCTGTTAAAGACAGTGATGCAAGTATTTATACGTCTGACTACTTGAATAGTATTAGATGTTCTGGTTTGCAAAATCATGTACTGAAACTTAAGGTTGGGGTCCCTATTATGCTGCTTCAAAATATTGATCAGTCTTCACGTTTGTGCAACGGGACGAGATTGATAACCACACAGCTTGGCAGTCATGTCATACAAAAGAGAATTATTTAAGGCAACAATATCGGACATACGGTTTTGATTCCTCGAATGATCATGTCACCATCAGACACTTCATACGCTTTCAAGTTTCAACGAAAACAATTTCCCTTGAGTGTCTGTTTTGTAATGACGATAAACAAGAGCCAGGGCCAATCTCTTGCAAATGTCGGTTTGTATCTTTCACGCCCTGTTTTCAGTCATGGTGATGTGATCATGGATCCCATCAATAGCCTTACAGAGATCAAAGCTATCCGAGAGAAAGCGGAGCTTGGCATGCACACACCTAACCACCTTCACCATGGGCGAGCTCTCTTGGGCCCCATTTGGAAGTCATGTTCAGCTGAGGAGGTCGAGCCATGTGAAGGAAGAAGGAAACTCGTGAAGACGCAAGAAGAGCCAATGCCATCCACGACCAAGGCAAGCGCCAGCGTCATGGAGCCAAGGCCAAGCCACGTCCATGCTTGCAGCCCCGACCATGCTTCAGGCGTGAAGGACATTTTTGGAATGTGTTTTTATGTGTTTTGCTTTTATTTTAAGTTGGTTTTGGTGATGGATATTTGGATACTATTTAAGGCATGTTTTTGCCTCATTTGTTTTTAGACTTGAATGAATGATGAATTCTTGAGAGATTATTCTTGTCTCTTCTCTCTTTTGAGAGTTCTTTAATGATTTGATTCATTTAGTGAGTCATATCTAGATGATCACTTCATGGCCTTGGTGAGTCATATCCTTGGCAAGGTTGATTGAGGGTAGTGAGATACATCTACACTTGATTAGCCTCTTCTTGAATTCCTTGGTTGAGTTATCTCCTAAGAAGTTCAAGTTGCTTATCCTTCTTCTCGATTCTTCAAGGTGTGTTATATCCAAAGAGAATCGATTTGCCTATCCCAAACTCTCCTTGATTCATCAAGGTGAGTTATATCTTATACTTTCCCTAAAACACATTAAACACCATCATTTGAGTGCTTGGACGAGATCTCCATGGAAGAATGATCATGGCTGCCCTTCACCTTGTTAAAGACGGTCCTTCCTAGTGCGGAGATTTCAAAGCGCATTCTCTTCAGATGGAAAGATAAGGCGTAGTAATGACCGCTTGCACATATTGGGAAGAAGACCTATATTACAAACAACCTTGTCAAACAAGAACAAAGTATTCTATATGAATTGAAATGAATTTTAAAATTCTAGAGGAGATACCAATTTTGCATGGTCTAGTGTCGTGTACAGTGTCATGTCTTGAACATTATCGAGTATTTTAATGAATCTCTTAAAGTTTGTGAAAAATCTTGATATGGATTTGTTGGTTCTGTACTTCTCTCTCTCATTTAGGATCACCACCCAAGCATTTATCACATTTATGGAGATCAATGATTCACATGTGATAATCCTCATGTCAGATAAGTCTGCTAAACTACTTTTGTGTTGAAACATTATCACCCTACATTTATGCATGTTTTTATTATTAAAATATTTTAGGTAATATTTTTGTATAATATAAAACCTTGAAATAGTAGGGTAAAAGAATTTACCCTATATACTTAATAGTCATTGTGATGAACCTGAGTGATGTGACTACGCCCCCATCAAGTTGCACAAGACAGCCACGAAGTCCTCGACGCCACAACGGCGCCGATACCAAGTGTCGAGCCTTTCATTCCTCACCAGGCCATGGACACTTCTGGCCACTTTCTTCCGGGTACCATCAAGGCTGGAGACCACTCTAATCCCATGCCAAGTCCTCAGCCCAAGTCCACCTCAAACCAAGGTTCGATGTCGTCCAAGCGCCACTCTCCCTCACCGACCGCGACGCCGCTAAGGGATTGCCTAAGGACCTTGACGTCGAGCTACCTCCAGGTGCTATCACTCGGGCACGAGATAGGGAACTTCAGTATAGGCTCAAGGAGAACCTTTTGAGCCAAGGAGCGCAGAGGGAACTTGTAGATGGCCCTGTCGTTTTTCTCATGGCTCGCTAATTTTGATACCCTTGACGCACATGCCTTCCTCATGGCAATTTTGTATAATTCTATGCGTCTAAGTTTGCTATTTTATTTCTACCTTAGAATATGCATTTTATTTAAAGAAATTAGAACTTAAATTCCAGCTAAGGAGAGAAGGAGTGTGGTTAATGCTCTGCTAGAGAAAAGGTCTCTAGAGATCAGTTGTAGTAAGCCTTTTTTAAGCATTCTATTATTCTCTTGTAATCACTTCAGTTTTATAAAAAAAAAATACAAATGAGCCACGAATTTCTGGGGAGAAAACCCTCAAAGAACTTCTCTTGATCGTGAGTTACATCGATCTTTTTTTTTATCATCTTCTTGGGTGAGTTGTATCCCTTGATCTTGATCAAACTTGTCTCCAATGAGTGGTGTGTTGTATCTACTCTAAGGAGTCACTTATCTCTTCACTTCAATCGCCAAACCCATCACCATCCATCTCCCTTTCACGTTCTTCAACCAAACAACTCATCTCGCTGAACCCCTTCTCGGATCTGTAACACCCTGAGCCAGAGGTGTCACAGTGCCGTAGGCCCGAAGGTCTACAAGGCGATTTTAAGAAGGAGAAACCCAAAACGCTTCCAAATATACAAAGTTATCAACATCGAAATCCCTGTTTCAAGTTTGAAACAACATTTAAACCTTGCATCAAGTTCAAAATATCAATTTATATCCAAAATGACAGGTAGTTAATACAACATTTTCAAATCCAATGCCCAAAAACTCAGTCTTTAACTGTGAAGACGAATCTGTGATCAAGAACCCCCTTGATGCCGCCGAACCTGCAAAGACTAGTTGACTGGTGGAACCGATACACCAGCCAACCGCAGAAACATAACCCGAGGTTGGTTAGTCTAATGAAAGACTAGCAAGAATCATCAAGCAGAAACAGTAGAATACAAGAAATAATTATCATACCATCCAAGCAACGCCAATTAACAATACATCAAAATATATACTATTACTATCACATAGCCATTACTTAACCATTCCTATCCAAATCCTCAATATGCTAAACACATTCAATCCAATCTCAACCACACAGCAAGTATAAACGGGTGAGACTATCATCACCCTAGACAAACATACTATATATAAACGGTTGAGACGATCATCACCCTAGACAATCATACGAACATATACACGGGTGAGACGATCATCACCCTAAGTAACCATACTAACATATACACGGGTGAGACCATCATCACCCTAAGTAACCATACTATCATATACACGGGTGAGACGATCATCACCCTAAGTAACCATAGTATCATATACACGGGTGAGACGATCATCACCCTAAGTAACCATACTATCCATTGATAGACTAAAGATGGGACACTCACCATCCAATTGTGGCCTTGAACCAACGTAAGGTCACACCCTTACGTGGTCGGGTGAGGCGATCATCACCCCGTCCCAGCTATAAGGAGTCATGCCCTCCTTATAACTGAAACAAATAATCAACCAATAACAACTAGCAATCCAACCGACAATCAACGGCAACCGACAGCTACAACTAATGGCCGACAAAAACCCACAGTCACAACTAACAACAACCAACAACGACAACTAACTACAACCAACAACAACCGCATAATGATCCAACATAAATCAACCAATATCTAACAACAAAACCAATAACCAACAAACAACCCATATCCAACAACAAAACCACTAACCAACAAACAACCAATATCCCATAACAAAACCAATAACCAAGCAAACAACCAATATCCGACAACAAAACCAATAACCAAGCAAACAACCAATATCCGACGACAAAACCAAAAACCAAGCAAACAACCAATATCCCACAACAAAACAATAACCAAGCAAACAACCAATATCCAACAACAAACCAATAACCAAGCAAACAACCAATATCCGACAACAAAACCAATAACCAAGCAAACATGTAACACTCCTAAATTTCAATCCGTTTGGAAAGGTATTACCGCCAGTGACCACGGTTTCCACACCGAAGCCACCCCAGGCTTTACCGGTTTAAACATAATTCATAAACAACGGTTAAGATATAAACATCAAAACCTTTAATTAAAACATATGTCTGGGGATTACATCCCAATCCCCATAGGACAAAATAGAGTATTTAGCGGAAGTCTTTATAAATATAAATACATGGGTCTTGATCATAAAGATCACCCGCCAAGGATCGTAGCCTGATAAACCATTAAAACACCTTTTACTTTTATAGTCACTCTAGCCTCCATTCCTCGGATGCTTATCTGATGTGCCGAATCGAACGGATGACATCAGCCAACCATGCAGAGAACAATTACGGTTGGTTAGTCTAATGAAAGACTACGCAAGGGTACAAAGCAGATGGTTCGAGTAGTCGTATTAGGTTAGACTCATCGCTCTTCGAATAATAACCGATGACGATAGTCAACCCTCATACTCCTACTGGGATATATCAAAAGGTATGATCAAAGGAAGATTCTGGAGACCAGGTCTCACAACAATCAACCAAAAGGAAGACTCCAAAAGATTGAGTCTTATAGGAAACATGACAATGTTGGGGAACATTAATAATCTATGTTGAGCCTGACGTCCCCTGGGAAGGTGGATCGAGCACGACAAGCCCAGGCCCACGACGGATCGGAAGAACAGAAGAGAAACCCAGAGAAGGCGACGAGGCTTCTCCAGTCGAACGTCCTTCGACAAGATCGCGAAGATCCCGCCAAGCATTAAATGCCAAGATTGATCAACGGCCACAACATTTACACAACACCATAATAGCAGCAATTAGTGACAGAATCTCCGTAATTAAATCCCGGTGTTGAAGATAAGGATGGGATCGAAATATAACGGTCAGAGGCACGAAGAACTTACCATATATGGACGAAGAGGAAGATAAGAGGGGGACGGATACAAGCACGTTACACACTCAAACATTCTCGTTCAGAAACAAAACAGAACAACACTTTCACTGCCGGTCTATCTCTCCAGCAATCACCCCCGCTTATTCGCTACCGGTCGCAACCTAAGAATTACCGGTCGAATCCAATAAGATCACTCTGCCTTATTACGATAAGTTGTATCTCGATTCAATTCGATCAATATATCATCTAATAAAATCATTTCGCTATTCTACATTTGCTCTTTGCTTGTCTATTATCTATTTGGTTTGGATTATTTTCTATCACCCGATCGACTAGTTACCCCATCTAAGGCGATTTAGGTCGTCCGATCTTTTCGGCCCAAAACAATTTGGCGCCCACCGTGGGGCAACTTGCCGATCATCCTTCCGAAACATTCCAACCATGACTATCGACCCATCTACCAACACCGAAGAACCAAGTCTCGAAGACGGAACCCAAACTCCAGGGGACCCAACCGAAAACCCTACTCCAACCCAGTTCCAAGAACTTTCTCAAAAAATGGCCACCCTCCAAGAGGAACTAGCCCAGCAGCGCCAAAAAAACGAATCTCTCGCCACCTTGTCAACCCAATCAGAAGACGAGATCGCATAACTAACCCGTGAAAACGAGTCTGTTAAGTTGTAGGTACAATCAATGTCTTCGGGATCTAGGAGTATGCCCATCCACAGCAACGTCCGAACACGCCTCGACATGGACAACGTCGAGCCAACGCCCCCGAGCGTGCAACGATTCGGATACGCAGAGGGTACATCTCGAAATCCTATTACCAATCCGTTTACCACTAACCATGTCACTTTTTCCACACCGATTGGGTCGGCAGGGGACCGAATCGACGAACCACATGTTACCAATCCACCAGACGTCCTGGCTCTCTTCCAGCAGACGCTCGACTAACACATGAAGACGATCGACGATTGCTTCAATAGGCTTCCAAGAGTCCCGCAGCCAATCGAGAGGGAATCGACCGGCGGATTCGAAGAATCCCCGTTCATTGAAGAAATCGCCAGGGTTGAGATCCCCAAGAAGTTTCATCTTCCCAGCATGGCGACATTCGACGGCACCAGCGACCCAGATGACCATATTTCTATATATAAACAAAAGTTAATGGATGCATCTGTTTCAAGGGAGAACCACGAGGCCATCATGTGCAAAAGCTTTGGCACGACCCTCGCAGGTCCCGCACTAAGTTGGTTTATGCGTTTGCCTTAGGGAACAATTGCATCGTTTGCGGATCTGGTCAACTCCTTCAAAAGTCAATTTGCCAGTAGTCGAAGGCTCGAAAAGCAGTCGAGTGACCTCTACCGAGTCACACAAAGGTATAACGAACCTCTCAGGAATTATCTCAACATATACAATAAGGAGAAAGTGGCGATCCCCCACTGTGACGTCACAACCTCCATCGAAGCCTTCAGACAAGGTATGATCAAAGACAACAACCTTTACGACGAGATTACCAAGTACCCATGCAAAAGCTTCGAAGACGTCCAGGCCAAGACTATGGATGAGTTAAGATTGGAAGAGGACCGTGAGTCGCGAAAAGCCTTACGGGGCCCGATCCGTCTGATCGTAAAAATCTCTCCGACAACCGTAGAGACAGACGTCCACATCCCTACTCTCGTAATCGAAACGAGTTGAGTCAGGTAAACTCTTTCCAAGACAGGTCCCAGGACTGGAGAGACGTTCCGACGTTGCCTCCCAGGATCCAATCTTACAACTTCAACGTTTCCGTGTCGGAGCTCGTCAAGAGTTTCGACAAATATGGAAAGGAAGTAAGATGGCCCCGAAAGAGCGACCGACCGGACGTCAAGAAAGACATGAGCCGATGGTGCGAATTCCATGGCGATCATGGTCATTCGACCGACGAATGCATCGCCCTGCGAAAGGAAGTCGCAAGACTGCTCGCACAAGGGCTCCTGCGCGACGTAATCTCAGAGCGGGCGAAAACCACCATGGAACGACGAGACCAGGTAAAACAAAACAAACCTCCATCCCCCGTCCATACAAAAGTTGTCAATACTATTTCATATGGATCAGACGTATGTGGGAACACATACTCCGCGGCTAAGCGACACGCAAAGGAAAGCAAGGGCAACAAGCCCGAGGCGTCAGAATTAAGGCCAAGGAAGATCTACAACCTTCCGATAGTCACGTTCGACGAGTTCGATTCCGAAGGATCGGACGGTCACCACGATGGTCTGGTAATCTCTTTGTCTATTGGTAATTGCCTAATACGAAGGGTATTAATCGATACAGGGAGTTCAACCAATCTTTTGACCCTCGACGCTCTTAAAGAAATGGGTCTAGCTGAAAACGACCTAATCAAAAAGTCGACCCCACTGGTCGGGTTCAGCGGTGAGGTTAAACATACGACTGGTGAAATCATTCTAACCACATACGCTGGAGGAATCAACCAACAGGTGAAATTCTTCATCCTAGATTGTCCATCTCCCTACAATTGTATTCTTGGCAGGCCATGGATACACGCTATGAGAGCGGTACCCTCGACGCATCATCAAGTCATCAAGTTTCCCACTGAATGGGGAGTACAAGAAATCCTAGGAGACCAAAGGACCGCTAAAGAGTGCTACGTCGCTTCCATGAAGAACGCAGTCGAACATCAGACCGCATAGCAATCACAGAGCGGTGAAGGATCCAGTCGGTACATCGAACCAGAAATGGAAAAACCCGGCGAGATCGTACTGGACCCTTCAAAGCCAAACCAAACGGTAAGGGTCGGGTCGGACTTGGACGACTCGACCAGACAACAACTTCTTGATTTTCTTAGGATCAACGCCGATTGCTTCGCATGGTCGCATGAGGATATGGTCGAAATATCTCCAAACATTATTACGCATAAATTGAATGTAGATCCATCTTATCCCCCTGTTAAGAAAAAACGCAGGAAGTTTGCCCCTGAGCGGAACAAGATAATTGACGACGAAGTCAAGAGCTTATTGGAAACAGGGAAAATAAGAGAAGTCCATTATCCTGAGTGGCTAGCCAACGTGGTCATAGTCCAGAAAAAGAATGGCAAGTGGAGAGTCTACATCGACTTCACAGATCTCAACAAGGCTTGTCCCAAAGACTCGTTCCCACTATCCCACACCGACGCCATGGTCGACGCCACAACAGGGCACACAATGCTTACCTTCATGGACGCTTTCAGCGGCTATAATCAAATCCTCATGGAACCCGACGATCAGGAAAAAACAGCATTCGTCACTAGCCAAGGTATCTACTGTTACAAAGTAATGCCCTTTGGCCTAAAAAATGCAGGGGCTACCTATCAGCGACTAGTCAACAAGATGTTCAAAGATCAGATCGGAGACACGATGGAAGTCTACATAGATGACATGTTGGTCAAGTCCAAAAAGAAAGAAGATCACATAGACCACCTACGCGACAACTTCGAGGTGCTCAAAAGGTACAATATGAAACTAAACCCTACTAAATGTTCCTTTGGAGTGTCATTAGGGAAGTTCTTGGGGTACATGGTGACACAAAGAGGAATAGAAGCCAGCCCAGAACAGATCAAGGCTCTCGTCAATCTTCGATCCCCCCGATGCATCAAAGACGTACAAAAGCTCACGGGTCGGATAGCAGCTCTGAACAGATTCATCTCCAAATCATCCGACAAGTGCAAACCCTTCCACGATGCTTATAGGAAAAACAAGTCCTTTCCATGGACGGAAGAACACAAAGCAGCGTTCCAGAACTTGAAAGATCACCTGGCCAGTCCCATGTTACTGACCAAACCTAAAGGCGACGAGCCCTTATTTCTATATCTTGCAGTGTCAGAATTAGTCATAAGCGCAGTACTGATCAGGGAAGAGGATGCCAAGCAGTCACCGATATACTACGTTAGTCGGACGTTGTTGCCAGCAGAAACAAGGTATTCGTCACTCGAGAAGCTCGTACTATCGTTGGTAATGGCCTCAAACAAACTCAAACCCTATTTTGAATCACATAATATTATTGTCCGCACTAATCATCCCATGAGAGCAATCATGAGGAAACCCGAGTTTACAGGACGAATGACCAAATGGGCTATACACCTCAGTGGTTACGACATCGAGTACGAGCCCAGGACAGCGATCAAGTCGTAAGCCTTAGCCGACTTTATGGCCGATTTCAGTCCGACCCTAGAGCAAGAAGCCACAATAGAAGCAACACAACTGCTCGCGACGGAAGAAATAGGTACATGGGAGCTCTACACAGATGGAGTGTCGAACTCCAGAGGATTGGGGCTAGGGGTCGTGCTGAAATCGCCACAAGGGGACAAGATAGCTCAGGCCGTCAGATGCGAGTGGGATGCGACTAACAACGAAGCACTCATATTCAGACTCATCTTGGCTCGCAACCTAGGGGTCCGAGAGATCGAAGTCGTTTGCGACTCCTTGCTGGTTGTAAACCAAATACAAGGATCGTACTGTGCTAAAGACGTCAGGATGATATCCTACCTGGAGGTAGCCAAGAAGCTGATCGGACAATTCCAAGCATTCAACATCAGACAGGTACCCAGAGATTTTAACTCCCAAGCTAACGCACTTGCCAATCTAGGATCCGTCCTAGACCCGAAGGAATTTCCACACATACCATTGGCCCACATCATGACGCCAGCCGTCCCCAGGACGTCCGTCGAGTCAATGACACCGCTTGAAGAACTCGTCGCTATGGAAGTCGGCGGCCGACCAGAAGAAGACATCATCGACAACAATGACGATTGGATGCTACCTTACATCAGATGGTTGAAAGACGGCATTCTGCCCGATGACAAAATAGAAGCAAAGCAGCTCAAGGTACAAACACTCTCTTTCGATATCATAGATAACATCTTGTACAAAAGATCTGTCATAGGGCTACTCCTACGATGCCTCAAGACCTTCGAGGTTGGACGCATCCTACAATCGCTACACGAAGGAGAGTGTAGGAATCATACTGGAGGACAAAGCCTCTCGGGAAAAGCCCTACGAAACGGGTAATACTGGCCGACGATGAACAAGGACGCTATGGACTACACCAAAAAGTGCGACGCCTGTCAGCGGCATGCACCCATTCATCACCAACCTTCAGAGCTCCTCCATCCGACTCTGGCTCTATGGCCCTTTATGAGATGGGGGATGGACATCGTCGGGAAGCTCTCTCCCGCGTCGGGTCATAGAGTCTTCTTCCTCGTCATGACGGACTACTTCTCTAAGTGGATCGAAGCCGAAGCCTACAGAGAGGTAAAAGATCAACACATCATTTCATTCATAAAACGCAATATCTTGTGCAGATTTGGCATCCCATCAGAAATCGTGTGCGACAACGGTTCCCAATTCATCAGTCATAAGACTCGAGCCTTCTGCGACCAATGGAACATCAAGTTGGTCACGTCCACACCTCGGTGCGAACTCGCTCGCCCCCTCTCCAGCTCCGGCTCGTCGCACCCCTTCCGGCTCGTCACGGGGTCTCCGGTACGATGGTCTCTCCGGCCCGTCTCACTTCTCCTCAGCTGACCTTAATCCAACGATTCTCGTTTCCGGTAAGCATTTTGTGCCTTCGATCAATTGCTTTAGATTTGTGTAAGTCTTACTCAATCCTTGTGCAATTGTTGGTTTAGATCTGCAGCAACGTCTCGTTTGCTTTAGTTTTGTGCAATTCGATTTTTAGGGTTTTGTTAATTTGTTCACTGTTGGATGAATTTTAAGGGGCAGGGGCTAAGTTCTCTATCTATTAACAATCAAACCAGTTGATTGGGTTAGGATGTTTAATTTTTGTTATAGGATCACCTAGGTGTCCAGGAGTCCCATCGCCTAGAGTCACCTTTCACTTTTTTAACCATTGGCTTGGAGTATTATTCTCTTGAAATTTTTCCCGTGATCAGCTGAGTGCTTTGCCAAAGTATATGTTGCTGATTTTGGGTGGATTTTGAATCTTTTTGGTATTAAAACTTGGTTTTCTTTATCCTACTAATTATTCATGTGGCAGAAGATAAGAGAGCCGCTTATATTTTTCTTTTTTGATGGATGTGTCTTTATGTACTGTTTGAGTAGATAAAATTTTGAATACATTCCTTTATCTTGATGTATTCTCAAGGCATGAAAGGAGTATTTTCCTCATTGTATTCATGATGTTTTCTAGGAGAAATCTGATCGCATTGTAGTATTTTTAATATTTCGATTATAAAAGAAAATGAACAGCTTGAACTCAAGTGTGGCTGCAAGCTCATTTTTTCATCAATGATTTGCATCTTAGATAGCTGGTCGTTTCTTCATCCTTTGTTTAGGAGTTCAAGTAATTATACATTGCTGAGAATATGAACCCAATTTTTTACATTCTAGAGGCATGGCTGATACTTACTAATGATGAGCATTCTTATTTCATATGCTGTGATATGAACCTGCTTTTTTGACCAATGAGTTTCTGTCAAGCTGGTATTTTTGTACCTCTTCATCCATTTCTTGTACCTGAAACATCAACTGGTAGGAAATGTTGTTTCTTTTCAAGTTCCAATGTTAACACTATTATAATTTTCATTGCTTTTGGGTCATTCTGATCATACATGTTTTATTACAAAAAGACTCAAAATGTTGTTTCTCATGCATATTAGTACTTCAATTCAAATATAGGATTTTCCAGTTTCAGTGTTAAAGTTAGTTTAAAGAGGGCGTGCAGTAAATTTTAGTTTGATACCAATCATTGTGTGGTTGGCAAAGTTGTGTGAGGAAATGGATCTTAAATTTGTTTGATACCAATGATTGCAGTAAATTCAAATCAATATTGTAAAGTTATCTTGCTGTTAGACTGTTAAGAGTAGGTAATATTCTTTGAAGTTTATGAGGGAAATTTGTACCCGTATTCTCTAGGATTTCATCTTAAATTTGTGCTTGTTACTGGAAATCCCAAGGAAAAATGACATTGCTGCTTATGGCAGGACTTCAAAAATGGAATAGTTGACACTGTTTTTATCCCCAAGCACAAGGAGTTAGTTGCGGTAATAACTTAATCAACAACTAATCTTTGTTCCATCAAGTTACAACATTGAGGTGGTTTCCTTTTTCTGTTGTCTTGTTTCTTTTTTAGTGTGTCTCTATATAAAAATATTTTACATTTGAATTCCTTTCATATGAATACAATAGAAGCTGAAGGATATCAGTTGATCACATTGCACATCTAAAACCAGCAGACGGAGGATTTGCACCTACCCAATGTAGGTTTGCCAAATAATTATCTTGTCATTAGACAAGTTATAATAAGTTTCGGCATTACTATTAATAGATCAATTATTCATTTTCTGCTGTGTGGCTTCAAGATCTGAAATTTGGAATTTGTGCAGTGGTTGCCCACCTGACTGGAATTCACAGTGCAATAAAGATGAGTAGCAGAATCAGAGTGCTTCATCAGTATCTTCTGGCCATGCAGAAAGGTATCGTGTCATTTATTGTTTTCTTAAGCATAGATTACTTAAGTGTTTAAAATGAGATCCAAAACATTTTTCTGGCTTAAGGATCTTGCTTAAGCTATGGAAATATTAATATTTATTTCCTCATTTTTTTATGCTTGATGTAGGTGTAAGAAACCAAGTATATTATTTTTTCGTTGATTGTATGAATATAGAATTTGGAGCATAGTAATGTTATAACATGTGCTTTGTTGATGACCTAGTATCTTCTCATGACAACCTTGTTGAGCTTCCAGAATGATGTGTGGTTTCTATATGTTTAATGTGAATAGGAATCATTGAAATATGAAGTGGGCGTATGCAAATTTGAACTTATGTAGATTTTGTGTTCTTTCAAGATGCAGAATCAGGTTTGAGCTATGATTAGCTGCTCAAAATTTATGAACTTGCTCTTTACTATGCAATGATTTGGTTTGGTTAAGTTAAAGTAGGCTTAAATCTTTGTATCTCTACTAAATTGGATCATAAATTTGTAGAGGGTTAAAGCTACCATGTTATGGATTTGATTGACAGAATCATGCTAGTATTTTTCGATTTGGGTTCCCGTGCGAAATAGGCTTCCCGTGCGAAATGCGAAACAATCTCGGCCGTACGTTTTTTTTTTTTTGGTCAACAATTATTTTTTTTTTCATTTTTGTCCCGTGATCATTCTGGAAAAGCCTATATAGAAGGTTCACGAATAAGCACTAGATGTTTATTTATTTGTACATTCACGTTCACAAATAAGCACTGAATGTTCAAAGACATGTGTTGGAACATGATCATGTTATATGTGAACTTATACGGCACATACAATGAACATATAGTACTTATATGTGAACGTTAATAATTGTCAATTTCAGAACGATCAGAGACAATAAATAAATAAATAAAATAAAAAAATTGTTGACCGAAAAAAAAATCGCCATATTTACGGTTATGCCACCGCGTCACTATTCACTATCCCCCCCCCCCCCTTTTTTTAACAGTACAGTGCCCTTGAATATTACCCCCCAGATAATGAACATTACCGCTCAGAAAATGAACATGTGGTGTCTATTTATGAACTCGAATGAACGCGACCGCTTCATATTTCGCACGGTAAGCATATTTCGCACGTGAAACGGACTCAGTATTTTTCATGGTAATCTTTGATTGGTACATGTTGTATAAGCTCAAAAATAAGTCCAATACCCCCATGTTAGTTGATAATGGATTTTAGGAATGAATCATAATGCATATATCTTGACATGTGATATTCCTACTGAAAGTTCATTGCTAAGACAAGTATCAAGTTTTTTAAGGAGATTACTGGAATCAGAGAAGTTTCAAGGTGATTTCTTAATGGTGATGACCTTCCTCTTTGTTCAGATGGCATTGTAGGGAATACCAACTATATGATCCGTATAAATATGTAAGTTGTTTCGTTGACCATAATCCAGAAGTGACATGTCTTGCTTTGTGGCAGGAATATAATGACACCTTGCTGATCACATATATTTTGCAATGATGACTAATAGTTCTAGGTATTCAGTCTGTTTCTGTAAACTTCTTAGTTTCTGGTTTAAGCCTATGATGCTATCAAACAATTTGATTATTGATTTTTTTATTGCTATATGTAACTACTATATTGGAATGTTTTGTATAGAAAATGGATTTATGATTATTTTGGAGAGATATTTTATAGCTTATTGAATATAGCTCTTTTGATGAAATTGTTACAGCATAAAAATAGCTAGAAAAAACGGAGCTAGTAGGTACACTTGGGCAAGCTATGCACTTATATATTGTAACCAATAGGATATACTAAATGAATAATCAATTTCTTTTTTGGCTGGATATACTAAATGAATTAACAAAAATAAACAGTTTCTTTTGTGACTAAAAACCTGATTTACTTTTAATTACTGATGTTGTGATCATCTAAGCTAGAATACAACCCTAGCCTCACAAAAAAAGGACTATACGCTTTATGTGAATGATGGTCTTCATGTGGAGAAGGACTGAGCAGTTCATAATGTCATATATGTAAAAGATATAGGCATACAAGAAAAGGAAAATTATCCCACCTTTTGGCTGTTGCATTTTTTTATTTGTTGTTGAAATTTGGTATTGCAAAAGAGTTGTGATGTTTCCCAGCAAAAAGTATGGGTCTTTGATATGTGCTGCTGCTTTTTTTTGTTGCTTGCTGCTGAATCCTTTTTTTCATGTTTGTTGCTTGCTGTTTTTTTTTCTCCTGTTTGTTACTTTTCAATGATGATCTGTTGTTAGTCCATATAGTCTGGCTTTCCAGAGAAGTCTTTACTTGCACAGGCTATGAAGCTTTTGGGCATGTTTTCAAGTATTACTTGAGGTTGTATGTAGCTATATTTAGAATATGTTTCCATGTTGCTCTTCTGTGTTTGCTTGAGGGATTGTTGGTGTTATTGTTGAGCGAAATTTAGTTTCACGTGGAGCTGGATGTCAAGATGAATTAGTGTCTAAGAATATGTAATGATTTAAAGGGGGAAAACAATAGTCTGAAGTGGTTTTAGCAAAAAAATAACGTTTCAGTTTTCTTTTGAATTGCACTTATCAATTGTTGGTGTTATTGAGTAAAATGTATTTGTTTGTAGATTCATTCATATAGTTAGTATATTGTTGTTGAGTGGAAATAATTTACCTTAGGAGGGATTAATCTTATATTGGTTATTTTACTTTTTTTGCAGGTTTTTGATTTTATTGGACAAGCAAGAAAACATGGATATTAGCGGTATAGGATTAACATGTCTACTTTTTAGGGTAATGATATGATTTTGGTCCATAATTTTGGTATATTAGCACCTCTAGCTAACTTACACTTGGTGTGTTAATTAGCACAAGCCAACTCTATATATTTATTGACTTGATTTTTTGTATAGTAGGTAGTAGGTACACTTGGGCAAGGTATGCACTTATATATTGTAACCAATAGGTTTTTTATCTAATGAATGAAATTTTAGTATAATATTGCATTTTTTTAAGGAGGGAAAATATGTATATATATATCAGCAAAAAATATTATGGATATATGTATATATAATTAGTGAAGCAATAGGATAAACCCGCGACAAAAAAAATTGAAAAGTGCTTCATTAGATTAACACCCGCTGCAAAAGAGAATCAAACCGCTGCACTAGGTAAGAAAAACCGTTGCAATAGGTAAGCACTACGGTTGCAATAGGTAATCATAACCGCTGCATTAGGTAATCATAACCGCTGCAATAGATAAAAGCAACCGCTGCAATAGGTGCTAAAACCGCTGCAAGTAGGTTTTAAAAAGTGTTTCAAACAAAAAGCAACCGATGCAAAAGATAAAACAACCGCTACAATAGTTCCATTAAACCGCTGCAACCCAACCGCTGCATTAGATACTTTAGCAGCGGTTGTTGGTCTTTTGAAGCGGTTTTTTACCTTAATTAAGATTCGCTGCTTTAGATTATAACAACCGCTGTATTTGACCTAATGCTGCGCGAGCAGATGACACGGTTGACAACCGTTGCATTAGACCTAATGCAGCGGTTGTCTTACATATTGCAGCGATTTTTGACCGCTTCATTAGGCCTTCATTGTAGTAGTGGAAGTTATATTAAATTAATTAATTGTACAATTTATATACCTAATACTATCATCACTTCTGATATACATGTTACGTAATAAATATTTGTAAACTTACCAAACATATAAGTTTGATTTATTTTACCGTCAAAAGACAATATAATGTACAAATCTATATATTTGTTTTCTAAAACAAAATCCAATATAACTACTTTTTTCATTCAAAAAAATGACATTAAGAATTCATATATTAATTTTTTTTTGTAAAAAAATTATATAAATGCATATGCCGATGAATTATCAATGGAAGTCTACATCTGACAGCTCTATGGTGCCAACCGCCAACTATCAATGAAGTAAATCATCCAACTGTCATTTGATTTCCACTTTCCAATCCAAAACCTTCCCTAGGACATCTTATATATGATATAAGATTAGTGTCTTATTATTATAATTAACTCATTATACATGTTTATGTTACATATTTTTATTTTATTTTATATTATTATGCTGATAATTACATGCCATATCGATACGTACCTCATATGATATCATAATCTTAACCAGTGCCTTAGGCACGGGCACACACACTAGTTAAAGCTAAAAGAAAGAATTAAAAAAAAAGAGGCAAACTACATATGCAGTTTTTAGCATACTAAATATGCACTTTAACATGATATATATGCACTTTAACATAATAAATATACACTAGTTAAAATGTGCACTTTTGATATACATGCATATTTATATATTGTCACATAAAATTTAGCATATTAAAGATGCACTTTAAGTGAGCATTAAAAATGTGTTTTTATATTCACTAAAGGTTCTTATCGATGTATTTTTGGTGTTTATATACGCACTTAAGTATAATATATTTCAAAAAAAAGTTTGAATGTTTTATTTAAAAAAAAAAGTTTACGAAAAAAATAAATTTCAAAAAAATTTAGTTTGGGGAAAAAGTTGTTTTTCAAAAAAATACCAAAATTTGAAAAATATTAATTTTCAAAAAACAATTATTAATTTATTAAAAATCAATTATGAAAAAAATCACTTTTGAAAAAAAAATTAAAATATTTATAATATTTACAGTTTTATCACTCTAATGTTAGCTCTCAATCTTCTAAATCTTGTGTCCACAATTACTTCTCACTTTACACCCTATAACTATTTTATACTTAAAACACTACTGTTACAGATAGATATGCATCTTGACATCTTTATACATGTATACCATTAAAGATGACAATGCCTTGGCCTCTGTTTTATTATTTCATTATTGGGCTCTATACATTACTTTCTCAAAAAAATTACTAATTATTAATTTATCCATTTTAACTAACTCGACCATCTATCGAGTAACATTTTATCTTATTTATAAATTCAAATATCATATTAATAAGTTCTTTTAATGTAACCTAATACAATTAAAAACAACACAAACAATTTGTAGTTTTTATTGTGGATAGGCGCACCACTCACAAGCTACAAGACTTGGATGAACTCACCAGGCCACTTGACGTAAAACCTAAGGAAAACCCAAATCTTTTGCAATAGAAAAAGCTCAAAGTCTGGATGTGATTAAACATAGCTGGGAAATTGATGTGACCCTGCCTCCCATGACGGCCCAAGACGAGGAAGAAGCCATGAGCCTACGCTCAGAGGGCCCAGTGACAAGGTCCAGGTCCAAAGCCATCGCGGACGCCATCGCGTCACTTGTCGCACGCGTCGTCGCTGGCCAAGGGAGCCTTGACGCCAACCCAAGACTCGTCGTCCTTGCCACCATCGGCATCGAAACATCGCGATCATCGCAGCCGACATCGCATGCACCCACTCGCGAGGCCATCGACCCTTCGTCTCCGTTCCTCGCGGTGTTTGCATCCATGCCTTTGCCGCGTTCTTTTTGAGACACTTTCTATATTTGTTATTATTGCTTATTTTAGATAGTTTCCTTTTATAGTCATTTCTATTTTAGGGTTTGTGCCTTTTGCATGCTTGCATGGGCTAGCCCACTAGGCTCAACTCAGCCCATCCGATGTCTCGCCCTAGTATTTAAGTCAAACTATGTTATTGGTTTTAGTACGTTCAATTTTAATCAAGGTTTCAAGTAGAGTGTTTATCCTCCTTCCCTTGATCGGACGTCACCCTCTATCTTCACATCCCCATTCCCTCCGCCGCCGACGCTACGACAATTGCTTGAACCTTCAAGCCAAGTCTTCCTTCGCATCTCCCTTCCTCCGCAGTCGACGCTACGACACCAAAGACTTGTCTGTCAAGTCACCTATCCCTCCATTCAATCGCTTCCTCCATCTCTATCCATTCACTCCATCAATCGCTTCCATCGCTATCCATTCGCTCCAATTCCATCGCGTTCGCCATCGCCTTCGCTGTTGTGACACTCAACGTGACATTCACCCTCGCCGACACCGCGATCTTTGAGACCACCTCCACAGGGTTCGCTTCGCAGCACCACTGTGTCCGATAACCTCTAAAAGGAGTGACTTCTCGCCCAAGACTAGATCCAAAGGTGTCGCCTTTGACAATTGGCTTGTCATCGGACGCAAGAACACATCAACTGGCATCAGAGCCCAACAGTCTTGTAAGTCACGAACTCAACTTTACATCTTGTTCACAAAAAGTTTTCTTGACCCCCATCGTTTGTTTTCGTAAGCTCTTGAAAAAAAAAACCAAAGTTTCCATATTTGCATCACCTAATCGGTTTCTACAAGATCATATCTTGGCCGAATTTTTTTTCCTTGTTCCCTAAGTTTTGGTGTGTTAGGTAATTTGTTATCTTGCATGCTAGAATATTTTGTTTCATTGTTTCACGCGTGGATAGAGTTTCCTTGTTTGCTAGATTTTGCTTTCTAGTTAAGTTAGCCGAATTTTCCTTATAAGATATCAATCAAATCTTATTTTATCTCTCCTATCTCTAAAGATCACACTTGTGATATTCTTGTTACTTAGGTCGTTTTGAATTTTGTTTGTTTCCTTTTGCAAATCCGAAAATATCAAAAGATAAGATCTCGGATATTATATAAAAAAAAAGATATCCAAAAGATATTCAAAAAAAAAAAACTTTCCAAAGTTAGGTAAAGCCAAAATAAGGTAACCCTAACCCACTTGACTCGGTCTAAGCTTATCTTCTCAACCCCTCCGCCGTCTAGGTCAGGCTTCCTAGAAGGTGATTTCTTGCTAATTAGGTTACTTTGTTTACGTTTGTTTTAGGGTTTCAATTTGTTCTTGTTTGTTTGATTGCAACTTGCTTGATACACCATCACTTGTGCAAGCCAAGCCGCCCTCACGGCAAGCCAAACTAGCCCTACCTACGTGAACTTTATGACTAAACTAGTGATTTTCTTGGTTGTTGTTCTTTGTTGTCTTTTGGTTCGTTTTTACTCCCATGTCTGGCCATATTGTTATAGGTAGCATGCCGGTTGGACACAGTGAAGACCAACTTGGAGTCGACAACACCAACCCAAATCCACCGCCGTTGGGTCTACCCCAAGACCAACCACCGATTGACCCCCCACAACAAGACCCCATCATGGAGTTGTCCGAAGAGCAACGAGAGATCCAAGTTCTTCGTCAACGCGTTGCTCAATTTGAAGCTAGAGAACGCACGGCACAACTCGTGCCCACTCCAACGCCATTAAGTGCTATGGATGCACCGGCTCCACCACGAGCCACCGACGCCGGTCCATCGAAGACAAGAGTAGACAAAGGCAAAGGAATCATGCCTTCTACATCTCATCATCAACCACAACTCAATCATATACAAAGTGTCATCGAGAGTCGCCAAGGCTTCGTTTTGCACACGGACCGCTACGTGCCCAGAGCCACACCCGCTGGCTTCGACACCGACTCCGACAATGACCGCGACGCCGAGGACACTCAAGGTGAGTTTTCTGAACCATACAACTTTGATGATTGCTATGCCTCTAGGAGAACCCAGAGACATGTACCAGGCTCAGCGCCATGAGAAGGCCGCCCTCGCCGAGCCGAGCAAGCCGACGCGACACCAAGGAGACCCAGTCGCCGACCAAGTGGGCATACGTGACGCGATGATCCATTGAGGACCCCAACTACCCAGCCACAGAGCCATGATGTACGCGATCATCTTCGACACCAAAGTGTTCGGACGCCACGTTACGGATCCGATGGCTATGCGTCGATCACACCCAATGTCCACGATGACTTCGACGAGTATGACGACGAGGAGATCGAGGACTCAGGTATGGTCAACCCTAACTTTTTTCACCCACCTCTTGGAGATCCACTTGAATTACAGGATCACCCTTTGGATTAGATACCTTCATCGCATCTCCAGCCCCAAGGAGAACGCGTTCGTGACATTGGCGGCGAGCGCCGCGATGTTATACCAAGGGACATTCGCCGAGCCGACTACGATGCCCAACCGCGAAGACGCCAACGCGATGACGCCCACGCGCCAAGGGATGAGTTTGCTCGCGGCGAAGATCACCAAGATCGCGATAGACGCCATGTTGGATGCGATAGACCCCATGGTGTGCGCGCCTACGAGAATCCTCTCTACGCCGCCGCGCCAAACAACGCGTTCAATCAAGCACCTGCCCAGCCTCGATACCTACGACACGAAGTCAAGGTAAAGATTGAGCATTTTTTTGGTGAATACAATCCATCTGTTTTTCTTGAATGGGTGCAGGCTACGGAGTACACCCTACGCTATTGCCGCGTTCCTCCTGAGGAGCATGTTTACGCCGCGACACTTCACTTTCAAGGAGCAGCCCGAGTGTGGTGGCATCACTTCGAGGATGACTGCGTGTGTTGCCACAGAACACGGGTCACTGAATGGCATCAACTAGTCTACGTAATGACCAAGAAATACGTGCCTCCAAACTATAGGAATCAAATGAGAATGGAAATTGCCATGGCTCACCAAGGGTCAATGACTCCATTCGAGTTCTTTTCCAAGCTTGAAGACATGTATTACAAGGCCAACATCTCTGTTGCACCATCGACTTTGAGGACGAAATTCTTGAGTGGTTTGAACACCAACATCCGTGATCAACTCGAGATTTTGCCCATCAAAGACTTGAACACCCTCACACACACGGCGATGCAACTCCATGCACAAATCTCTCGCCGAAAGTCTTACACTTTTCCAAGTGGCCAACAGAGGTATTCTTCTAACCCTAGTGGATTGCCTTATACTCATGTTCGCCCTAGTGTCTCTACAACAACCGCGTCAAGCCAAGCCCCCAAAGCGAAGCCGTCGACGCCAAACACCGCGCCGTGCCAGAACGTGCCCAGACAAGCTCCAATGGGCACAGATCGCGCACGCGACCTTGAGTGTTACAAGTGTGGTGGAAGAGGCCACTATAAGAAGGATTGCCCAAACGCTCGAAAGGTTTTGTTCTCCACAGCCGCCGCCGGCTATGAGTCTTGCGACGACGAGGAACAAACCCTAGAGGCCATCAATGAAGGCATCGAAGAGGAGGAAGACGCCTACGACTGCGAACCCGCTTCTCTGCACGCGGGCACACCATTGAGTTTGGTAACGCGTCGTCTCCTCACAGTCAAGGAAGCGAGCCTCCACGACCAACGCGAGAACTTGTTCCACACAAGGGCTCTCGTCCAGACGGCTTCCTTGAGTGTCATAGTTGATGGAGGATCATGTGCTAACATTGTCAATGAGAAGGTCGTGACACACTTCAAGTTGCCTACGATGCCTCATCCACAGCCTTATGCCCTCCAATGGATTTCTTCTAGTCCAGGTAACACAGTATCTCGTCAATGTTTAATTTCCTTTTCGATAGGGCAATACTGTGATTCCATTTTATGTGATGTCATTGCAATGGACACCACACATATTTTTCTTGGGCACCCATGGCAATTCGACAGGCGCATGCTCTATGATGGCTATTTGAAAACTTATGTGTTCAATTACCACGGGAAGCGCATCACCTTGCATCCAATGTCTCCACATGAGATCTTGCAGGACCAGGTTGAGCGCGATCGCCAGAAGGCCATTGAGGCCGCTTCTACTAGGTCCAACGAGTCCCCAGAGGCACTCCAGAGGCAAGACTCCTCCAATTCTGGAAAAATTTCGTCTTCCTCGGGAACGGACAAGAAGAGGACCAACGCGACAGATGGGACACCAAATGCCCATCTGGACCGTCATGGCGTCGTTGCTGGTGCCGCTGTGAAGGCCAAGAAAGGCACTCTAGAGCCTTGGCCAAGTTTTTCCAATTTTGGCGCGAGCAATGGTCCACATATGCCCAGTGCCCAACAAAAATCGCCCAGCGCCTCGCCATCGACAAAGTTGGCCGCGCCGTTGCCGCAGACGCCTCCGTTGCAAGGCAAATGTGAGCGTCGTTTGCTTCTGGCTAGGTGACAGGCAGGTTTTAGTCGTATCACCTGATCAAAATTATCCTAACAAACCTAAACAAGTAGTTTGGGCAAGCAAGGGTCGAATCCCACATTGAGGAGTTGTTTATCTTTATGTGAATTAGCATGCAAAGGTAACAAAGGGGGGTTTTAAGGTTGATTGTTGTAAACAAGTAAACAAAGCAAAAAAAGCAAAGCGTTTGTATTCAATTAAGGGAAAACACTTAGCCAAACAAATATCCACCTTTCATATGAATGATCGATCCTAGGTTATCTCTATTCCTTTCCTTTGATTATTCCTGTCCCTATTCTTAAATAGTCACTAGTCCAACTAGTCCTAGCAACCCTTACTATTGAACGCATGAGAAACTATCAAGATTTAGAACAAAAGCAGCATAGAGCATAGGATCAAACCAGGATACATACAACACCGATGTTTCGCAGCATTTAGCACATAATCAATTCTCTTTCATAATAATCTAGTCCAACTAGTCCTAGAATATCATGTTTACTACTCTAGATAAGGAATCACAATTCGAAATATCAAAACCCTAGCAATAGACAATTACTAATATCAACTAGGTGATCAAGCTAGTCAGATCAATAACAATCAATAAGAATATGCTCAAGAGAAAAGATATAATCCAAAGGAATAAGAAATAGAGAAGTAACCTCATAATCAAATCATACGAAAAGCTTTAATTTTCGTACTAAGCAAAAGGGTGCTTAGCTCCTCATAGTTCTTGGAAACAAAATAAACTTCAAAGGGAAAACTGAATGGAAACAACGATGCTGAATGTGATGATTAACAATGAAAGGAAAAACTAGGTTAAATAACCTAACCCTGAAACTAAAGGGAAAAGATAACAAACGCGATCTAAAAGGAAATAAAGTATAAGGTTCGAAAAAATAAAATAAAATAAAACTCGGAAAAAGGAAAAAATAACAAAACTCGGAAAATCTTTGCAGACTCTGCTCCGTGTGATTCCGCGGCCGCGGCCATAAATCTGCGGTCGCGGAAAATAGAATTGTGCTCTCGACCTCGTCTTCACTGGTGAATTTTCCGCGGGCGCGGCAAGGAATCCGCGGTCGCGGAAAATTGAACTTTGCTCTCGACATTGGGCAATTCTGGGGAATTTTCCGCGGGCGCGGCCGAAAATCCACGGCCGCGACAGCTCGCGGTTCCCCTTCTTCTCTCCTTCGTGTGGATTCTTTCTTCCATCTTCTTGGTCTCCTCTAGTGGTTTACTCCTCGTCTTCTGGATGTCTTCAATTAGCTCCTCCAAACCACCATATCCACACTTCTTCTCTCCAACTCCATATTCCACAGTTGTGCTCTAAATCCATACAAATGGCACCCTAAACACCGGTAACAACTCCTAGATAAGCACTGTAAAGTAGTGCTGATCACTAGGCCCAGGGACCTCACTGCGTGTTTGTCTGGCAAAGCACCCTGCTTTTTACTTGTGCCAACTACGTGCATCCCAGAGTCGTCACACACCGCGCCAGTGCCGCCTTCCATCGCTGCTTGCTCGCCGCGTTCGACGACGTCTTCCCCGATGAGTTGCCATAAGGATTACCTCCACTGAGAGGCATTGAGCACCAGATTTACCTTATCCAATCGCGCTGCATATAGAGTTGGCCTGGAGGAGACCAAAGAGCTCCAACGCTAAGTGCAGGAGTTGTTGGATCGCTGCTACGTAAGGGAATCTCTCTCCCTTTGTGCTGTGCCCGTGATCCTTGTGCCCAAGAAGGATGGCACATGGAGAATGTGTGTTGATTGACGCGCTATAAACCAGATCACCGTAAAGTATAGGCATCCTATTCCACGCCTCGACGATATGCTTGATGAACTTCATGGCGCCATACTTTTCTCCAAGATAGATTTGAAGAGTGGTTATCACCAAATCAGGATGAAAGAAGGTGATGAGTGGAAGACCGTGTTCAAGACGAAGTATGGGCTCCACGAGTGGCTTGTCATGCCATTTGGGCTCACGAACGCGCCAAGAACCTTCATGCGCATGATGATCCACGTCTTGAGAACCTTCCTTGGCAAGTTTGTCATCGTTTATTTCGATGACATCCTTGTGTATTCACAGAGCCTGGAGGAGCATGTCGATCACCTTCGCCAAGTGCTCGAGTTCCTTCGACGCGAGAGCCTATTCGCCAACCTGGCAAAGTGCTTATTTTGCTCCATATACACAAATTTTCTGGGCTATGTCATAAGTAGTGATGGTGTGCGCGTCGACGAAGAAAAGATCGCGGCCATCAAAGAGTGGCCAACGCCGACGACGCCGACACAGGTGCGAAGCTTTCTCGGCCTCGCGGGTTTTTATAGGAGCTTTGTTTGAGACTTCTCCTCCATTGCCGCACCTTTGCATGAGTTGACGAAGAAGGGTAGCACTGTCTTGTGGCTTGAGTCCCACGAAGAAGCCTTCTCGGCTTTAAAGCGGGCCTTGTGCCAAGCACCATTGCTCCAGCTTCTCGACTTTGCCAAGCACTTCGAGGTGGAGTGTGATGCCTCAGACATTGGCATTGGTGGTGTGCTACACCAAGAGAAGAGGCCCATTGCATATTTCAGGGAGAAGCTCACGTGGGCCACACTCAATTACCCCACCTACGACAAAGAATTATATGCCCTAATACGTGTGCTAAAGACGTGGCAAAATTACCTTTGGCTGCGTGAATTTGTCATCCACAGCGACCACGCAGCCTGGAGCTATTTGAAGAGCCAAGCCCACCTCAATCGACGCCATGCTCTTTGGGTGGAATTTCATGAGACATTTCCTTATGTCGTGGTCCACAAGAAGGGAAAGGAGAACATTGTCGCCGACGCGTTGTCTCGAAGGTATGTTCTGTTGACTCATGTGCAAACTAAAGTTTTGGGTTTTGCTTTGATTAAAGAATTGTATGCTAGTGATCCTTTCTTTGCCCCTATAGTCGAGCATTGCCTAAGATTTCGAGAGTTTGAGTCATATTTCCTTTCTGAGGGTTATTCATACAAGGCTAGTCGCCTTTGCATCCCTAGGTCTTCCATTAGACTCGTTTTGATTCAGGAAGCACACAAAAGTCGTGGACACTTTGGGATTAGTAAGACCTTGGCCGCCCTAAGAGAACGTTTCTTTTGGCCTAAAATGTGTGATACCCCGTAATTTTGTAAGGTTATTTTGGGAATTTAGAGAATTTTCCCGAGTACCCGTTTTGTACGTCGGATTTAATTCAGATAGGTTGAGACATTCTGTAATGTGCTCTATCTCTGTAATATTTTTTCTCAGTGAAATAAGATACAGACGACGTACTTTGGATTTTAATACTCATTTGTGTACGATTATTTTTATCCCAGTGGCGGCGGCGCCCGCCGCATTTATAACGGCGCCCGCCGCGAAGGGCTCGACGCTATAGTTCCCTCGTCTTCTAGCTGGGCACGACGACCAAAAAACGGCGTTCGCCGCGCTTTTGCGGCGCCCGCCGTAGTGCAATTTGTGAAGCGGCGACCAAGGGAATTACGGCACCCGCCGTTTCCTAGCGGGGGCGTAGCCCTGTGGTCACCGGAGACGTCTGACAAGGCGCCGATTTAGCCTCGCCACGTCTCGCTTAGACCATCGCGGTGTCCACATGATCTGTGGCTATAAAAGGAAAAGGATTGGGGTCAGATTCATGCACAAATCAAGCTGAAATCCTCAAATCTTCCTCTCGCCGGAGTTTGTGCCCCTCGCCGGATTTCTGGAGCGATCGCCGGTGGCCTTTGGTGTTGTTCCAGTAGCCCTTCGAGAAGCTTTTGGTTGCCTTTCGAGGTCAGAACCCAAAGCAAGTCGAAGGAGGCCCAGTCGCTCGTGTTTTGGCTGAGTTTTCTCGCCATTTCTGTCATCCGAGTTCTTCACGGCGACCGCCGTGTTCTTCACGGCGCCCGCCGTGATGAACTGCGGCGACCGCCGCCAGAGCCCAAAATGCCTCTTTGGCTTTTGGCTTTGGTGGTCGTCGTCGAGGCATCGCTCCCTTCGGTTTCTTTCATCTTTCCTTAGATTCGTACTAGTTTATGTTGAATCTAACTTAGGGTTTCCTTATGGGTCGATTCGAAGGAATCTGTGTGCCAGATATGTTCCTGTGTCGAGCCCGGAATCCCATCGTCGTTAGGCTTCGTTCAAACTCTGCGGATTAAGGCAAGTGGTGGTTCGCTCTTGCTCATCGTTCCATATTTACATTAATTATCAGTTGTTTATCTCAGTAATTAATTTGGAATGATTATTGTGTTCATTTGGAAACGGTTTTGTTAACTATTTTGAAAAACTAAAATATGATGTTATAATAGGTTGTATATCTGTTAGAACCATGCTATTATATATATATATATGTGAATTAATACAGATATTATTATAGGTTGTATATTGTTAGAACAACGCTATTTTATCTGTAACTGGCCTTGAGGGCATTGATATGAGTTATTGCTGCGTTTATAACTGTTTGGTTATAACGAGTATTCGTAGGAACGCTACTGTGTATCTCAGTACGAGTGCTAGTCGTTTCTTGATAACCTGGTGGTTAGGATTTAGTTCCTACCATTCTTCTTTAGTGCCGTTGTAAGGATTTAGTTCCTGATTCTGCCTGAGGGATATAGTTCCCGCGGGATTTAGTTCTCGATTCGACTCTTGGGATTTAGTTCCCGAGTCAACTCTGCCTTAGGGATTTAGTTCCCGAGGGATGTTTAAAAGCTTATAATGTCATGTGGGTTTTTGAATTTAATAAGATAAAGTGCCTGAGTGCACATAATTAATATACCTTTGGCGAGTAGTGCAGCTAAGTAAATAGTGCAGCTAGGAAAGCTCGTCTCGACTTTTGATCAGAGTACGTTCTCTTTCCAATCTGGATTCGCTATAAGCGATGAGGTTGGTCGTGAACCGAAACATCTAAGTCAGCTTTTAAATCACTGATTGTCTGATTCTTTAAACGTTCCAGATTTGTCATATTTCCTTAAAGACTCAATCTCTTGGAGTCTCTTTTCGGGTCGATATCTGTGAAAGATTAAGTCTTCCAGAATATCTCTTGTGCATACCTCTTGTTGTTATTCCGTGAAAGTGACGGGTTATGTATCGTTCCTTCGGTTATTATTCGAGGGACAATGATAGTAAACGGTTACGATCATTCGAACCACTATACTTTTTACCCTTGCATAGTCTATTCAGTAGACTAACCAACCGCAATTGTTCTCTGCATGGTTGGCTGGTGTCATCCGTTTGATTCGGCACATCAGATAGAGCGAAGATGAGGAGACTAGATTGACTATGAAGACGACGATTATTTTTGGATTTTTTAATAATTTCTTTTAATCAGGTTGAGATCATTGGGAGATGACCATTGTGGTCAAGATCCTTGTTTGTAATACATTTAAAAGACTTCCGCTGTACTTTGTTTAAGAATTCCGCTGTAATTTATTTAAACTCTGTGTTTTTCCTATTCGGGATTGGGATGTAATTTCGGGACTCATGTTTTATATAAATAAGGTTATCATTTTGTATCATTGTATTTCATGATTTGTATTTAAACGGTAAAGCCTTGGGTGATCTCGGTAAGGAACACTGAGGTCACTGGCGATAATACCTTTCCAAATGGGTTAAGATTTGGGGGTGTTACAGTTGTGGTATCAGAGCTAAAGTTTTTAAAACGGGTTGGGTATTTGAAAACCATTTACTCGTTTTCAATTGAAAGGTATTTTCAAAACGCTCTGAGTTTAAAAATAAAAATGGTGTTTTCATTTTGAATCGTTCATAGTCTTGTCTTCTATATAGTTTGATATGGTAAGCTTGCTTCTATATCTAGAAAGACTAATTCCTTCCCCGTTGCCCCGTAAGATACGGGTGCATTATGTTCTCTTCAGAGGAACCCGGGAGAAGCCAAGGTGGTTTCGCCATACCCAATAAGGCTTGAATTCCTAGTTCCCTCGTTTTGAGTTAAGGTTGTAGAACCTAGTAACTCGATTTGAGTCCATCAATAGAAATTACCAAGTTGATCTATTCTAAGTTGATTTTATTACAATAAGTATATCAAAATGATACTAATGGGATAAAATCCTTAGAATTTGATCGGTAAACAGATGGTGAACACAAGGAGCGTTATCCGTGTTGGTGCTGGGCCGAGTAATGACCCCAGATCAAATGCGAGGAATGCTGTAGACCCAACAGGAGAGCGTGAGTCTGTCTTCAACAATAATCCTAGAGGCAATGGTCAAGAGCAGACCAACGCTCCAATGGCATTTGATGCTGCAACATTAGAGGCAATACGGGGAATGGTCATGCAAGCAGTGACTGATATACTGCAACCGAGTATGCCGTAGGCACAAGGTGTGCAAATTCCCCCACCGATTCCCAGATTTGAGGAGCCAGAAAACCGTATATTCTAGGAGAATATAGTCAGGACTCGAGACAACTATGGTCGTGCTCTGAAGACCATTAATTCCATGAGGCCTGACAACTATAACGGGAAAGGGGAACCAATCTGGGTGATCCATTGGTTCTCCCACATGGAGCGGTTGTTCCGCAACATTGATTGTACTGAAGCTGAGAAAGTACATATAGCTTCTCTTTAGTTAAAGGAGGATGCTAGTGAGTGGTGGGAGAGTACCGGCTTAGCTGATAGCCCTGTTTTGAACTGGGAGATGTTCAAGACAAAGATGATAGACCGTTTCTTCTCTCATGCTATGAGGGAGGAGAAACACAAGGAGTTCCTATACCCTAAGACTGATGGATTGAAGGTGACTGAGATGGCAACCAAGTTCAATCATCTATTACAGTATGCTGGACCTGAGATATCCAGTGAGCCACAGAAAATCTGGTATTTCCATGAGTGGATGGGCCCAGATATTAAGCCACTGATGGTGCGTCACGGATGCTCGACTTTGGAGCAGTACGTGGATGCAGCCTACAAGTTAGAGGTGACTCTGGAAGAGTCGACCAAGAAGCGTGATAGCCAGAGGCAAGGGGAGAACCAGCCTAAGGCAAGTGGGTTTAAACGTCCCGCTCCACCATTTGATTTTGCCAAATCTGGCCGAGCAAAAACGAATATGACTCGGGATGGGTCTACGCAACGTTCGGGTCAGGGCAATAGCCTGATCCAGTGCTACAACTGTGGTACCTATGGGCACAAGAGTAATGTGTGTCCGAAGGAGAAGAAAACGTGCTTTTCCTGTGGAAAGGAAGGACACTTGCAGTTATTTTGTCCGCAGAGGAGGCAGAAAGGAGCTGAGTCACAGCAGAGATCTGTTAATCAGAACAACCAACCCAGGTTCAGTCTGGTGGAAGCCCCTAGTCCTTCAATGCAGACAACTGCGAGAAACAAAGGGAAAGCCCCAGTGGCTTCAGGAAGCCAAGGTCAACGCCTATACGTGATGCGTGAGGCGGATGGACCCGATTCTCCATTTTCTTAAAGTATTTTGTACTACTTTTGTTGGTATGTTGTGGATTTGGGTGTTACCCAGTCTTTTGTTTTGGATAAGTTATGTTAGTAAGTTTAAGTATGCAAAAAGGTTTATAAACCTTTGTTGTAAATATTCTTTCTGATATAAATGTTGGTTGAGAACCAATCGTCTGTCGAAATTTGCAATTAGTAAGAAATTCGAAGAGAATTCGATCTGGATAGCCATGGTTCCAGGCGATAATTTTCTCGGTATGAAGTGGCTGACGCGTCATGGGACGATAATCGATTTTAGTTCGAAGATTGTGACGGTGGCATCAGGGGGCCAGTATATATGCAAATTTAAAGGTCTGAATGACGCTGTTAACGGCAGGTTTATCAAGGCAATAGCTGCGTTTAAGCTACTTCGATAAGGTTGTGTCGGGTACCTTTGCTACTTGGATCCGCCCATGAAAGATGAACCTTCAGTTCTTGATGATTTCGATACACTGAAGAATTTGGTACATAGATTAATTTTATGTATTCTTGAGGAGTAAGGTAATCATGTTACTCGTATAAAAGGATTAAGACACAAGTGTTTGATTCGGTTGAGAATGAATCATTTAGCAATATGATACTTTGAGGTTATAGGAGTAAGCTCTCATGTGATTGACTTGAGGAGCATACGAATAAGTACTGTGTTTATTCTTGGAGAAAGTATAAAAATCTTAAAGGATTTAAGTTAGAATGGCATAAGGTCAGACTTACTTCCAGATAAAGGATGGAATTGTAAGAGGTACCTTTAAGGAAATTGATGATGTAATGTTTCGAGGTTACTAAGAGTTGATTTTTGGATGGTAAGGAATTACGATGTGAACTTTGGGAATATGTGTATAAGGAAATAGTGAGGGAGATGCATATTCTCCTATTAAAGGTGCAATAATGTCATTATGACAATTTTAAGGACCGTTAGTATTTAATGGTCAAAGCCTTGTGGATATAGTAAGAATGATTATATGGTAAAGTTTATAGAGATAAAGTTACGGATGATACCAAGTGGACTTGAGGAAAAAGGTAACCCACGTTGGTTAAGATAAGCATATATCACGTTCGGGTGAGACAAAAGTATAATCCTATGGAATGGATTAGTGAATTATGTTGAGGTAATCAGACATAGATTGTAGTATTACTGATTGTGGGAACTCATGAGTAAAGACTGTGAGATAAAGTTATGGCGTAAGGGCCGGATATGATTAAGGTATCAAGTGAATCGTTTATGTAAGGTCTGTATGACATGTGGAGGTACTAAGTGGTAGTACTGTTGATTTCTAAGTATATATTCAAGGATCGGATTGTCGAAATGAGGTTAGTAGAAAGATGTTGTATTCTTCTATGTAAGATTATTAAGGTCTTTAGGAGTAATAAGGCATATCAGCGAAGATTCATTGGAGATTTTTGTAATAGATGCTCTGGTTAAGGCAATGGTAATCTTGTGGATGATTACATCTATTCAAACGAAAGTAAGGATGGTAGACTATATGTTGTAAGCGGTTACAAAAGCGAATAGGAAGTTCGATGTTGGCAATATAAGTTATGAAGACCAGATTAGTTAAGGATACCGACCTAAGGTGGTTTGGGTATATACTTCGAGAAAAGTTAGAGACAAATGGTACCTATGAAGAGATGCATGTGCGCATTCTAGAGCGCCGTGAGAAGCAACTGCGCAACAAGGTCGTACCGTTGGTACGGATTCTGTTGTCCAAGTCCGGATCAGAAGAAGTTACTTGGGAAACGTGGGAAACCGAGTCAGATATACTCAGGCATTTTCCCGAGTTATTCTCGACCTAAGTTTCAGGGTTGAAACTTCTTTTAAGGGGGAGGTGATGTGATACCCCGTAATTTTGTAAGGTTATTTTGGGAATTTTGAGAATTTTCCCGAGTACCCGTTTTGTACGTCAGATTTAATTCAGATAGGTTGAGACATTCTGTAATGTGCTCTATCTCTGTAATATTTTTTCTCAATGAAATAAGATACAGACGACGTACTTTGGATTTTAATACTCGTTTGTGTACGATTATTTTTATCCCGGTTTAAGTTGTCATCGTCCAAAAGCTGAGAGGGGCAAAGCCACGGTGGCGGCACCAGCCGCGAAGGGCTCGAGGCTATAGTGCCCTCGTCTTCTAGCTGGGCACGACGACCAGAAAACGGCGCCCGCCGCGCTTTTGCGGTGCCCGCCGTAGTGCAATTTGTGAAGCGGCGACCAAGGGAATTACGGCGCCCGCCGTTTCCTACCGGGGGCGTAGCCCTGTGGTCGCCGGAGACGTCTGACAAGGCGCCGATTTAGCCTTGCCACGTCTCGCTTAGACCATCGCGGTGTCCACATGATCTGTGGCTATAAAAGGAAGAGGATTGGGGTCAGATTCATGCACAAATCAAGCTGAAATCCTCAAATCTTCCTCCCGCCGGAGTTTGTGCCCCTCACCGGATTTCTAGAGCGATCGCCAGTGGCCTTTGGTGTTGTTCTAGTAGCCCTTCGAGAAGCTTTTGGTTGCCTTTGGAGGTCAGAACCCAAAGCAAGTCGAAGGAGGCCGAGTCGCTCGTGTTTTGGGTGAGCTTTCTCGCCATTTCTATCGTCGGAGTACTTCACGGCGCCCGCCGTGATGAACTACGGCGACCGCCGCCAAGAACGGCGACCGCCGCCAGAGCCCAGAATGCCTCTTTGGCTTTTGGCTTTGGTGGTCGTCGTCGAGGCATCGTTCCCTTCGGTTTCTTTCGTCTTTCCTTAGATTCGTACTAGTTTATGTCGAATCTAACTTAGGGTTTCCTTATGGGTCGATTCGAAGGAATCTGTGTGCCAGATCTGTTCCTGTGTCGAGCCCGAAATCTCGTCGTCGTTAGGCTTCGTTCAAACTCTGCGGATTAAGGCAAGTGGCGGTTCGCTCTTACTCATCGTTCCATATTTACATTAATTATCAGTTGTTTATCGGAGTAATTAATTTGGAATGATTATTGTGTTCATCTGGAAACGGTTTTGTTAACTGTTTTGAAAAACTAAAATATGATGTTATAATAGGTTGTATATCTGTTACAACCACGCTATTATATATATATATGTGAATTAATACAGATATTATTATAGGTTATATATTGTTAGAACAATGCTATTTTATATGTAACTGGCCTTGAGGGCATTGATATGAGTTATTGCTGCGTTTGTAACTGTTTGGTTAGAACGAGTATTCATAGGAACGCTACTGTGTATCTCAGTACGAGTGCTAGTCGTTTCTTGATAACCTGGTGGTTAGGATTTAGTTCCTACCATTCTTCTTTAGTGCCGTTGTAAGGATATAGTTCCTGATTCCGCATGAGGGATATAGTTCCCGCGGGATTTAGTTCTCAATTCGACTCTTGGGATTTAGTTCCCGAGTCAACTCTGCCTTAGGGATTTAGTTCCCGAGGGATGTTTAAAAGCTTATAATGTCATGTGGGTTTTTGAATTTAATAAGATAAAGTGCCCGAGTGCACATAATTAATATACCTTTGGCGAGTAGTGCAACTAAGTAAATAGTGCAGCTAGGAAAGCTCATCTCGACTTTTGATCAAAGTACGTTCTCTTTCCAATCTGGATTCGCTGTAAGCGATGAGGTTGGTCGTGAACCGAAACATCTAAGTCAGATTTTAAATCATTGATTGTCTGATTCTTTAAACGTTCCAGATTTGTCATATTTCCTTAAAGACTCAATCTCTTGGAGTCTCTTTTCGGGTCGATTTCTGTGAAGATTAAGTCTTCCAGAATCTTATCTTGTGCATACCTCTTGTTGTTATTTCGTGAAAGTGTCGGGTTATATATCGTTCCTTCGGTTATTATTCGAGGGACAATGATAGTAAACGGTTGCGATCATTCGAACCACTCTGCTTTTTACCCTTGCATAGTCTATTCAGTAGACTAACCAACCGTAATTGTTCTCTGCATGGTTGGATGGTGTCATCCGTTCGATTCGGCACATCAGATAGAGCGAAGATGAGGAGACTAGATTGACTATGAAGACGACGGTTATTTTTGGATGTTTTTAATAATTTCTTTTAATCAGGTTGAGATCTCTGGGAGATGACCATTGTGGTCAAGATCCTTGTTTGTAATACATTTAAAAGACTTCCGTTGTACTTTGTTTAAGACTTCCACTGTAATTTATTTAAACTCTGTGTTTGTCCTATTCGGGATTAGGATGTAATTCCGGGACTCATGTTTTATATAAATAAGGTTATCATTTTGTATCATTGTATTTCATGATTTGTATTTAAACGGTAAAGCCTTGGGTGATCTCGGTAAGGAACACTGAGGTCATTGGCGGTAATACCTTTCCAAATGGGTTAAGATTTGGGGGTGTTACAAAATGACCCACCAAGTGACTAGGTTTTGTAAAAGTTGTGTGACATGCCAAAGAGCCAAAGCTAGGTCAAGCCCACACAACCTCTACACACCATTGCCCATTCCTAGTGCCCCTTGGGAAGATTTGTCTATGGATTTCATCACAGGTTTGCCCCTCTCTAGACGAGGTAAAGACTCTATTTTTGTGGTCGTAGATAGATTTTCTAAGATGGCACATTTTATAGCTTGTTAGACAACCTATAGTGCTAGTGAGATTGCCGATCTATTCTTTGAGCATGTGGTGCGTCTTCATGGAGTCCCATGTACCATAGTGAGTGATAGGGATTCTTAGTTCGTTGGTCATTTTTGGAGAACTCTTTGGGGTAAGCTAGGAACCAAACTCCTAGTTTCCACTAGCTACCACCCCCAGACCGATGGCCAAACGGAGGTCATAAATCGAACCCTAGGAGCCCTCCTTCGCACGATGCTAAAAGCCAACCCTAGGCGTTGGGAGGACTTACTATCACTAGTCGAGTTTTTTTACAATAGATGCAGGCACACGACGACCAAGTTAACACCTTTCGAAGTGGTGTATGGCATGAACCCATTGACGCCGCTTGATTTGTCGCCGCGACCACTGCGAGACCCAGTGCATGTCTCCGCTGCCAATCGCACAGAGCAGGTACAAGAGCACCATCGATGAACCAGGGACCAATTGGAAAGAAGGGACGCGCAGTATGCCTCCCAGAAAAACAATGGCCGACGCCGCATCGTTTTTGCATCCGGGGATCTCGTCTGGGTGCACTTGCAAAAAAAAAGGTTCACCTCGCGGCGCAAGCACAAATTTGCACAGCGTGGAGATGGTCCATTCTGCGTGATAATAGCCATTGGGGACAATGCCTATCAACTCGAGCTTCCCCCAGATTTTGGAGTCCACGCGTCCTTCAACGTCGCAGACTTGACACCATATGTGGAGCCTGAGTGTGATGATGGTGAAGCGGAGACACTTCAAAGCCAAGTGGGGGAGGGTGATGTGACCCTACCTCCCATGATGGCCCAAGACGAGGAATAAGCCATGAGCCTACGCTCAGAGGGCCCAGTGACAAGGTCCAGGTCCAAAGCCATCGCGGACACCGTCGCGTCACTTGTCACACGCGTCATCCTTGCCACCATCGGCATCGAAACATCGCGATCATCGCAGCCGGCATCGCGTGCACCCACTCGCGAGGCCATCGACCCTTCATCGCCGTTCCTCGCAGTGTTTGCATCCATGCCTTCGCCGCGTTCTTTTTGAGACACTTTCTATATTTGTTATTTTTTCTTATTTTAGATAGTTTCCTTTTATAGTCATTTCTATTTTAGGGTTTTTGCCTTTTGCATGCTTGCATGGGCTAGCCCACTAGGCTCGACTCAGCCCATCCGATGTCTCGCCCTAGTATTTAAGTCAAACTATGTTATTGGTTTTAGTACATTCAATTTTAATCAAGGTTTCAAGTAGAGTGTTTATCCTTCTTCCCTTGAACGGGCGTCACCCTCTATCTTCGCATCCCCATTCCCTCCGCCGCCGACGCTACGGCAATTGCTTGAACCTTCAAGCCAAGTCTTCCTTCGCATCTCCCTTCCTCCGCAGTCGACGCTACGACACCAAAGACTTGTCTTTCAAGTCACCTATCCCTCCATTCAATCGCTTCCGCCATCGCTATCCATTCACTCCATCAATCACTTCCATCGCTATCCATTCGCTCCAATTCCATCGCGTTTGCCATCGCCATCGACGTCGTCTTCGTTGTTGTGACACTCAACGTGACATTCAGCCTCGCCGACACCGCGATCTTCTAGACCACCTCCACCGGGTTCGCTTCGCAGCACCACCATGTCCGATAACCTCTAAAAGGAGTGACTTCTCGCCCAAGACTAGATCCAAAGGTGTCGCCTTTGACAATTGGCTTGTCATCGGAGGCAAGAACACATAAGAAATGACAAGAAAAATAAGCTTAAGGTGCTTAAGGTCTTGTTTGGCTTGACAGTAGTAATAGCGGTAGTGGTTGATGTAATGATAGCATGAGCGTTAAGAACTAGCTTAAATTGGAACGCCAATGAGAGTAGCATTGAAAAAGTAGTGTTTGAAACACTTCTAAATATGAAAAGTTATCTCTACCGCTACTTAGAAAACACTATTATTATTTCTATGTGGCGGCGTTGCCAAACAAACTTTAAATAGTCTACAAAATGTCCAAACCCTACTCTAGAGACCTTCGAACTACCACCGTGTCAACATCCTCCTGGCAACTCCTTTTGAGCTGAATTTTGGATATGATGTAGTGGGGATGATATTCCACGTCATACTAAAAAATGAGCAAAAACCCACGAGCCATCAGATAATGCGCCTTTGTACAACTTGAGCTCGTAGTCTGGCGTTGCCGGCACCGCGGAAGACACTTATGGATCTACATAACCGATCCAACCTCCACTTTATTTGGCACTCATGGGACCCATAGACATCTTTAAAGGTCCAAAAGTAATTGTCTAACTCAGGCTCGAGTGATGGCATTTGGAGGTAGGTTGACGCCGCTGCCATGTGTGGAAACCCTAGCTTGTGCGCGAGCGGCGACACGTTTGAGCGGTGGCGTTGGTGATGTCATCAACCCCACCGTCGCTCTTGGATCTAATATATGGCACCCTCTAGTCATGTGTGTCATGTGAGTTAATTGGCGCCTCAATTGCATGAATTGCGCTGACCCACTTCTTTTGCCCTATATCACGCGTGGCCCTTCCCATGGAGTCGTTCAACGACCTCATAGAGAAAAACTAGCGCAAAAAGCTCAAAATTTTGGACGACTGATTTGCTCAAACACTAGGGTTCCTAGACCAATCGAGGAGGAAAGCAAAAATTGTTACGCCGATTCACCCTTCACTGACATCATCGCTCACGTCGAAATTCCTAAGAAGTACACGGTCCCTGATATGTCTTCGTACGACGGCAAAGCTGATCCCGACGAAAACATTTATGTGTAAAAGCAAAAGATGATTCTGAGCGTGGTGCCTAAGCATCTAAAAGAAGTCGTTATGTGCAAGTGGTTTGGAGAAACCTTGAGAGGATATCATTAAGAAATCCCTTCCCTTAGTAGGATTCAGTAGTGAGGTGAGCAACTCACTAGGGGAGATCACGCTAACCACCTACGCGAGCGGGGTGAATCTTCAAGTCAAGTTCTTGATCATAGATTGTCGTCACCTTTCACTGTCATCCTAGGCCGCCCTTGGATACACGACATGAAAGCAATTCCATCCACGTACTATCAGACCGTGAAGGTCACAACCAAGTGGTAAGTACATGATATCACAGACGACCAAAGATTGACAAGGGAGTATTATAGAATCTCACTAAAGCCGACAATCACAAGGAAATAACACAAAGGGCAAACAACATATCAACTAGCGGACTACAAGGAATCGACACATTATACAAAGCCAGATCCCATTGAACTCGACGAGGTGATCTTATATTCGAGCATTCCCAGCCATGTCGTGAAGATAGATTCAAATATGCCTGGAAAAATCAGAAAGCAGCCAGTCGACTTATTGCGGTCTCATTTTGAGTGTTTTGCATGGATGCACGAGGATATGACCGGTATTATCCCCAATGTGATCATGAACAAGCTCAATGTGGATCCCCAACATCCACCAGTCAAAGAAAAGCGATGGATGTTCGTGGCAGAAAGGAACAAGGTAATAGACAAAGAGGTACGAGCAATGCTAGTAGCCAACAAGATTAGGGAAGCCATATATCATTACTTGTTGGCCAACATGGTAGTGGTGAAAAAACAAAAAAGAAAGTGGAGAGTCTGTGTGGACTTCATTGTCCTCAACAAAGCGTGTCCCAAAGACTCTTTCCCGCTGCCACATACCGACGCCATGGTCTAAACCACTGCCGGTCATGAGATGATAACCTTCATGAACGCCTTTAGCGGGTATCACCAAATCCATATGAGTCCAGAAGACCAAGATAAAACTGCCTTCATTACCAATCAAGAAATCTATTTCTACAAAATGATGTCGTTTGGCCTAAAGAATGTCGGAGCCACGTACCAATGACTAGTGAACGATGTTTGAGAACCAAATTGGCGACCCGAGTCTACATCGACCACATGTTGTGAAAGTCAAAGAAAGTAGACGATCACATAGTACACATGAGAACAACGTTTGAAATACTTAAAAAGTACGACATGGAATTGAATCCGAAAAAAGTGCTCTTTTGGAGTGTCATCCGACAAATTCTTAGGCTATATGGTGACGCAACGGGGGATTGAGTCCAACCCAGACCAGATCAAAGCTATCCTCGACATACAGTCTCCTCGGTGCGTCAAAGACGTCCAATAGCTGACAAGCAGAGTCACCGTGTTAAACAGGTTCATCTCAAAGGTGTCAGGTAGAAACTGACTATTCTATGATTTCCTAAAGAATAATAAGTCTTTTTAGTGGACAAGAGGCTCCTCGGTGCGTCAAAGACGTCCAAAAGCTGACAAACAGAGTCACCGTGTTAAACATGTTCATCTCAAAGGCGTCAGGTAGAAACTGACTATTCTACGATTTCCTAAAGAAGAATAAGTATTTCGAGTGGGCAAGAGAACACAAAGTAGCGTTCCAAGAGATAAAGAGGTATTTGACATGTCCACTCATACTTTTAAAAACCAAGGAAGGTGAAGCCCTATATCTCTACTCAGTGGTAATAGAAGCAGTAATTAGCGCCGTCCTAATCAAAGAAGAGGACGGAGAACAGTTTTTGGTCTACAATGTGAGCTCGCTGTTGGACGCAGAAGCAAGCCAGAGCTGTCCAAGAGGATGGCAATGTGGGTGGTCCATCTAAGCGGTTACGACATACAATATTAGAGAGGCACATCAACCAAGTCGCTTGCTTTGGCATGTTTTGTGGCCGATTTTAGACCAACCTGTGAAGAACATATCTCTAGAGACCTATTACAGATCAACGATTCCACCATTGGAAATTGGACGCTACACACTAACGGAGCCTCGAACTAGAACGGAGTAGGACTAGGGGTCGTCCAAAAATCGCCACAAGGGGATATGCTAGCCCAAGTCGTACTGTGCGAATTCAAAGCAACAAACAACGAGGTAGAGTACAAAGCACTCATAACAGGGATCACGATCGCCAAAGAGACATGCATGAAAAAGTTGGAGTTAATATGTGATTCCATACTGATCGCGAACCAGATTGATGAGCCCCAACCGCCCCTAGATGCTAAAAAGGAAGAGGAATGCATGGAAGTCAAGAGCAATGGCCCGATCACAAGGGCTCGAGCTAAAGCCATCGCTCGACCCACACAATCCATTATCAACTAGGCCACTCTTAGCCAAGGCTCCTTAGCCCCATTGGTGCCACACCTCCACATGATGACCACCATGGAAGACATTGGCTTCACCAAGGCCATGACACTGATAAGGCGTTGTCGTGACACCTAAACAAAATAATCCTAACAAACCTAAACAAGTAGTAGAGGTAAGCAAGGGTCGAATCCACATGGAGAAAGTGATCTTTCTAAGTGTTTATAAGCATGCAAGGTAACAAGGGGGGTTTTGAGTATCAAACAGAGCAAAGTAAACGGGTTTAGTTGACTTGAGAATATGAATGGGGAAAGAAGTTCCACTAGAACGAGATCCACAATACAGAGATATAAGTTGATCACTGAAATCTATTCAATCCAAGTTCTTTTCACTATTCTTATGGTTGTTCCCATCCTGATCTTAAGCACTATCGATTCTCACAGTTGTCGATAGACTTATCACTATGCCAATGGTAAAGTACCTCCGATTCTCACAGTTGTCGGTATACTTTACCACTAACAAAGCAATAGCAATGCACACAAGGATATAGGATACATGCAAATAGAAAGACGTATTAATATTCGCATGCAATTGAATCTCACTCACAATTGTACGCTCGGAACTCCTATACGCACAATTGTGTTTGCTACTAGATATGCACTCGGAACCCCTATATGCAAATCCTAGCAATTGATAAATATTACTCAACCTAGTTGGCCAAACTATAAAGAACAATGATAAATCAATAATCAGTATAACCAAGAGAATCAAACCAACACACATAAGAATAAGAACAAGGAATAGAAATCTCACAACCGAATCAACTATATTGCTTCAAACGTCTAGCAGAACAAAGGTGTTTAGCTCTCCATGGGTTGAAACCCTAGAGGCAGAATGAAAACTAGTCTCCTATCTAAGACCTGGAAAAGATCTTAAATAGGCTTTGGAAAATAAAGTTAACCTAATGCAAAATAACAACGAAAATAAAATAATAGAAAATAAGGAAATCTGAAATAGCAAAAATAAGGAAATAAAGTCTTCTGGCCGCGAGGCGCTACGTGCCCACCGCGGGGCGTCAGTCTTCTCTAAGATCCACCGCCGGGTCGCGGTGGCTTCTGGCGCGGGGCGTCAAGTTACACCGCGGGGCGGTGAGTTCCACCGCGGGGCGGCGGTGCCTTTTTCAGCTTCTGTGACACTTCCGTAAAAACGCCATAACTTTTGATTCCCAACTCGGATTGCGCTCATATTTTGAGGACCTGCAGTAGACTTCAAGATCTAACTCCTCGAATTGGAATCACTTAATTTGGACATCTTAGTAGAGAGAACGAACCATTTGAATTCAGCACATTGTTCTTCTACTCTTCAATACACTTCAAACCTCTATAAATCCCATGATTTCTTCACTTATCCACTCTAACTCCATAATCTCCAATTGTGCATAAAATCCAACCAAATGGCGCCTCAAACCTAGTAATAACCCTTAGATATGTGCTACAAAATAGCACTCATCAGACACCCAAGGCGCCAACGCCTTCAACCCCATGACATCCAAAGCGCTGACGCCTTCCATGCCAAGACATCCAAGGCGTCGATCATGCCAAAGCCATGCCTAGATGCACGGTAGTTATCCCTTGCTTTCCTATTTTAGTAGTTCATTTTAAAGACTGTGCGTTTCCATATTTGGGTGAGTTAGGCCACTAGAAAGTGGACCTTCGGCCCCACTTGAAACCCTAGACTATTTAAGCCAAGTTTTGGCTTCCTTGCTCATTTGGTTGAAGATTAAAGGCTTAGAGCTTATAGAAGTTGAGGTGGTCCTCCTTCAAGGGTAGAGGTGGTCCTCCCCGGTTCAAGCCTTCAATCTATCACCACCAAGCTTGGGTTATCTTCGTTTCTCTCTTTCAATCAACAAGTATTGCATTTGGTTTTCACTAAATCTTGTTCTTGGCTTGCAAACTCTTCAATTCTGCCAAGGAGCCTCCTTGGAGGCTTCCCTTGGCCTTGTCCTTGTCAAACACCATCAAACACCACCGTTGGTTCTCGGGTTCCTCTTCACTTGCCGGATTCCACCTTTGTCAGAGCTCCAGCGACTTCACCACCTTACATCCTTGCTTCCGCCTTCAAGAGGAGTCCAAAGGGAGTTCAAAGAGTCCACCTTTGCTAGGAGAAGAACAAAGGAGCTTGCTTGTGCCACGATCGAGCCATTCTGGTGAAGCAAGGCCTTCAAGCCTCCTTGTTTCACATTAATTGGTATCAGAGCTCAGCAGCCAAGCTAAGTGTTTTCTTCTTAATTTTTTTTTCATTTTCATGTTTCTCATGTGTTTATCTTGCCCTCCAAAAAATTTCATTGCAAAAAGCCCAAAAATAAATTTCCGCCGCCTTGTCTCCGCCATACACCACCCTACCGCCGCTGCCTACCACCTTGCCGCCACCCACCTCACCCCCATCACAACCCTGCGGTACCATCTGCCTTGTCCAAAGGTTGAAGACAACTCCATTTTCCCATTCCCTTAGCCTTTGCATGTGATCTCTACCAAAGTGCAAAGCCAACATCTCACTCAGTCAAAAGTAAATATGTCTAGAGCCATTTTGGGTAACTCCTAGCTTTCAATACTTTAATTAGCTTGTATGGGATTTTGTGTTTGTCTTGTGGTATTTTGGATGGAAAGGTGAGTCTTTTTGTGGCAAAGTCTTCTCTCTCTTTTTCTAGTCAAACAAAAAGCTTGCTAACATCAAAAGTAAGTCTCAAAGTCCTCAAATTTCACCTTGGTTGCTCTTGTAATTTTCGGTTGCATCCCAAGTCAAAAAAATATAATATATATAAAAAAACCAAGAAAGACATGGGCAGACAAAGCTTGTGTGCAAGGCTTGGGGAAACACCATTTCGGCCCAAGGCCTAAAGGCAAAGCCCATTTACTTGGCACCAAGGTCCATTGTGCACACCCCTCCATGTTCATTCTCCTTTGCTACGCATCAACTTGATCTACATCCATCTCATTCTTGACTTGTATAGTGTTGTTCCACCTTGTTTAAAATCCTTATAAGTGTTCTCGGAGTTGCTTTCCATGATCTATCCATGCTTGTTTTGATCAATTGTTTTAGTTGCTTGCTTGCTTTGACCTTGTGGCTCCTTGATCACATGCTTAGCTAGCCCATCTTAGCCGCCCATTTGGAGGATTGTTTCTTCATTTGCCTTTCTTGTTCTTGCTTTGTCCTTTTGATCCTCTCATTGTCTTGTTTGCATTTTATTTCTTTTTCTTGGTTGTTGCTTTGATTGCCCTAGAACTTGTGACTTGTGCTCTTGTTTATGGTTGACATAGGTGATCTCTCGTTGGAGGAAACCATGGAGGCCGACGCACGGAGCCACCATACCTCCACGACTACTTTATCCCCGGAGTCCTTCGCGGCGAGGGTGGCCGAGCACAATCATGCCAATGCAGCCCGCGAAGCCGAGGCCGTCTGAAGACAAGAGGCTGCCCAATCCAAGCTCGACGAGACCCTCTCCCAGTTGGCCGAGGTCGAGCGACAATTGGCCGAAGTGCGCTTGGCGACCGCAGCCATGACACCTCCCTTGGCGCCACCGGCGCCGATCCTCACCGGCACTTCCTCACAAGCACCACCTTTGGCACGAGACCGGGGCAAGGCCCCCATGTACTCATCCGTCTCCACTAACAATGCGGCGTTGCCACCTCCCCTCCGGCCGAATCATTGTGAGCCCCATTTGCAAGAGCACGCTCAGCCGCTATCGAGCCGACGCCCACAAACTCTTGCCCAAGATTCATACGTCTCGGACGGTGGCGCACACACACACACCGGTGGCCGCCACCAAGCCCACACCCACCCGCCCATGTCTCGCCACCAAGCTCTCAAGCGTGGCTACTACGAGAGTGGCGAACGCTATGACCAAGGCGACGGCGACGATGGTGAGTTTGATGAAGTGGATGAAGCTTTTGTTGGCTTTGATGATGAGCATCACACCACCGACCCCATTGAGGAGGGCTATGTTGGCACCCGAGGAGAGGCTACATACCACCGCAACCCCGAGCACACACGCGGCCAACCGACCATGTGACCTGCATTCGGTGCCAAAGCTCGTTCACCCTCAATATGCATGCGTGCCCCATCACCAAGATCGGCGCCATGACCAATCGGCCGCCACGGCGAACTATGGCCACCGCCGAGAGGTTAAGGTTAAGATTGATTTCTTTGAGGGAGAGTATGGTGCTTCCAAGTTCCTAGAGTGGAGGCAAACCACCGAATACACCTTAGCTCATTGCCACTATGAAGAGTGGGAAATGGTGGAATGTGCCACCCTTCACTTCCAAGGCGCCGCTCGGTCTTGGTGGTACCATTTCAAGGCCGACCATGAGAGTCTCCAATTTCCTCCTATCACACATTGGAATCAACATATGCATGTGATGACTTAACGGTATGTCCCCGAGGACTACACCTCCCAAAATGAGACACAAGATTGCCCTAGCCAAGCAAGGCCCATCACAAACTCCCCTTGAGTTCTTTGCCGAGTTTGAGGACCTTATCCACAAGGGTGGAGTGATCTACAACGACAAAGACATCCATACTATGTTCTTGAGGGGCCTTGATGTGGATATTAGGGAGCCATTGAAGGTCATTGGCATCCAAAATCTCAACCGTCTTACTCACACGGCCATGGAACTTCACACTCAAAATCAAAGGAAGAAGAGGGCCACATGGGCACGTTCACTACCTTTAATGATGAGAAACAAACCTCCAACAGGAGGCCTTTCTTCACGGATTTGCTCGATCGTGGCTAAGAAAGCTTGGTCTTCTTCTCTTGGGAAGCAAAAGTGATGTGACTATGTCCTAGAAGGGAAAGCTCAAACGACTTCCGGTTTAAGAGTTATTAGATCTAGAAGACACTAATTAGAGGAAGCTTTTACTAGACTAGTTCAAGAGTTTAAAGCTCCAATTTTGTATGCCTATTTAAGCAAGCCTCGTGAGCCTTTTGTAATCATCATATGCTAAATAAAAAACCATCAACTTCAAGCTTCTTTCTTTCAAAGAAAAGTTCTTAGCTCGTGTGTTATATCGAATTCATCTTATTCTTCTCCTTTGGGTGAGTCATATCCCATCGAATAGGTTCAACTTTGTTCTTCCTTGGGGGTGCGTTGATGTGTTCTTGCCTCTGATGACAAGCCAATTGTCAAAGGCGACACCTTTGGATCTAGTCTTGGGCGAGAAGTCACTCCTTCCTTGTCAAACCTGCCATGGAATCCTTGGGTGCAAACTCGCGTTGTCTTGCACGAAAGGTTGACAAGATGGTGGCGAAGCGAACCCGGTGGAGGTGGTCTGGATGGTCACGGCGTCGGCGAGGCTGAGTGTCACGTTGAGTGTCACAATAGCAAAGACGACATCGATGGCAAAGGCGATGGAATTGGTGGCGATTGTGGGTGCGATGGAAGCAATTGATGGGGCAAATGGATAGCGATGGCGGAAGCGATTTGATGAGGGATAGATGAATTGAAAAGACAAGTCTTTGGTGTCGTAGCATCGACTGCGGAGGAAGGGAGATGCGAAGGAAGACTTGGCTTGAAGGTTCAAGCAATTGCCGTAGCGTCGGCGGCAGAGGGAATGGGGATGCAAAGATAGAGGGTGACGTCCGATTAAGGGAAGGAGGATAAACACTCTACTTTAAACCTTGATTAAAATTGAACGTACTAAAACCAATAACATAGTTTGACTTAAATACTAGGGCGAGACATCGGATGGGCCGAGTCGAGCCTAGTGGGCTAGCCCATGCAAGCATGCAAAAGGCACAAACCCTAAAATAGAAATGACTATAAAAGGAAACTATCTAAAATAAGCAATAATACCAAATATAGAAAGTGTCTCAAAACTATGCCAAAACAAAGGCAATAAACCTCTAAGTGTTAAAACGATGCGGCGAAGGCATGGATGCAAACACCGCGAGGAACGACGACGAAGGGTCGATGGCCTCGCGAGTGGGTGCACGCGAGGCCGGCTGCGATGATCGTGATGTTTCGATGCCGATGGTGGCGAGGACGACGAGTCTTGGGTTGGCATCTGGGCTTCCTTGGCCAGCGACGACGCGTGCGACAAGTGATGCGATGGCGGCGGCGATGGCTTTGGACCTAGACCTTGTCACTGGGCCCTCTGAGCGTAGGCTCATGGCTTCTTCCTCGTCTTGGGCCGTCATGGGAGGCAGGGTCATATCACCCTCCCCTACTTGGCTGTGAAGTGTCCCCGCTTCATCATCATCAAACTCAGGCTCCACATATGGTGTCAAGTCTGCGACGTTGAAGGACGCGTGGACTCCAAAATCTGGGGGAAGCTCGAGTTGATAGGCATTGTCCCCAATGGCCTTTATCAAGCGGAATGGACCATCTCCTCGCGGTGCCAATTTCTGCTTGTGTCGTGAGGGGAACCTTTCTTTTCGCAAGTGCACCCAGACGAGGTCCCCGGGTGCAAAAACGACGCGGCGTCGGCCATTGTTCTTCTGGGAGGCATACTACGCGGCCCTTCTCTCCAATTGGTCCCTGGTTCGTCGATGGAGTCTTGTATTTGCTCTGCGCGATTGGCGGTGGAGACATGCACTGGGTCTCGCAGTGGTCGCGGCGACAAATCAAGCAGCGTCAATGGGTTCATGCCATACACCACTTCGAAAGGTGTCAACTTAGTCGCCGTGTGCCTGCATCTATTGTAACAAAACTCGACAAGTGATAGTAAGTCCTCCCAACGCCTAGGGTTGGCTTTTAGCATCGTGCGAAAGAGGGCTCCTAGGGTTCGATTTGTGAACTCCGTTTGGCCATCGGTCTAGGGGTGGTAGCTAGTGGAAAATAGGAGTTTTGTTCCTAGCTTACGCCAAAGAGTTCTCCAAAAATGACCAACGAACTTAGAATCCCTATCACTCACTATGGTACGTGGGACTCCATGAAGACGCACCACATGCTCAAAGAATAGATCGGCAATCTCACTAGCACTATGAGTTGTCTTACAAGCTATAAAATGTGCCATCTTTGAAAATCTATCTACGAACACAAAAATAGAGTCTTTACCTCGTCTAGAGAGGGGCAAACACGTGATGAAATCCATAGACAAATCTTCCCAGGAGACAATAGGAATGGGAAATGGTGTGTAGAGGCCGTGTGGGCTTGACCTAGCTTTGGCTCTTTGGCATGTCACACAACTTCTACAAAACCTAGTCACTTGGTGGGTCATCTTAGGCCAAAAGAAATGTGTAACACCCCCAAATATATCCTTGAAAGGTATTACCGCCAGTGACCTCAGATTCCTCATCCGAAGCCACCCAAGGCTTAACCAGTTTATAAAAATCATAAAACAACATTTATAATACGAAATGTCATAGTATTGGATTAAATCAAAGTTTCGGAATTACATCCATAATCCAAATACAACCAGAATATATTGCAGCGGAAGTCTTTTTAAAATAAATGACACAAAAGTCTTGATCTAGCGATCACACGCCTAGGATCTCAACCTGATAAAACTCTTTAAAATTCCATCTGCCTTCCTCGTCGTTTCTAGCCTTCATGGAACTGCAGTTTATCTGATGTGTCGTATTGGACGGATGACACCAATCAACCATGCAAGGGAATATAACCGGTTGGTTAGTCTAATGAAAGACTATGCAAGGGTAAAATAGAAAGGTTCTAAGTAGCCGTATTAGGTTAGACTCATCGCTTCTCGAATAAAAGTCGATGACGATAGTCAACCACCATACTCCTACTGAAAAATACGAAAAGGTATGATCAAGAGAAGACTCTGAAAGATTGAGTCTTAAGGACAAATATGAAGAGAAGACTCCAACGAATTGAGTCTTCTCGGAAAGTATGACAATGTTTGGGAACATTATAATTCACACAAGCGTTTTAAAACTGACTTGACTATTTGGGTCCATGACCAACCTCACCGCACAATGCGAATTCAGATTTGGAAGGTGGACTTACTCTAATCGAAGTCTCGGACGAGTTTCCAAGTTGTACTTCTCTCCCTAAGGTTCATTAATTATGTGCATAACGACACTTATCTTATTTAATTCGAAAACGTATATTAACGTTATAAGATTTTATCATAATCATCTCATCCCTCAGGATATAGAGATATATAGTCGGGAATAAATCCCTAAAGGTTTGACGCCGGCTAAGCGCACCTCCCCTATACTCAGATAGGGGATAGTCATGACTAGAGAAACGGTGTTAGGGATTGAACATCCTATCCACCGGGTTATAACGAAACGGCTACCTCTCAAGGTAAGCAGCGCTCCTACGAATACTCGTGCTAACTATATCTCAAGTGCACATAAAATCCACTGCTAACTATATTTCAAGTTCACATAAAAATCCACAACAATACCATCATGGTAATAACAAATATAATAGCGTTGTTTCTAGCAATATACACAACCTATCATAATATTCATTTTTAATCGTATCATTTTAAGAAAACTGTTCCCAATGAAACCAGTAATTCATCCCAAATTTAATTAATAATTAAACAATTGATAATTAATATAAATATGGAATGATAAGCAAGAGCGAACCGCCACTTGCCTTAGATTAGACGAAGCTCAACGAAGCTCAAAGACAATGGGTTTCCGGGTCCGGAACGAGGACATAACTCGGATTTCAGATCCCTACGGAACGACCCATAACGAAACCCTAAGTTAGATTCGATAATAAAATATATGAATCTAAGGAAAGACGAACGAAATCAAAGGAACGAAGCCTCGATCAAAACCACAAGGCCCAAACCACAACCACAATCGCCCAGGCACACCGCGGGTGCGGCAGCCTTGACCGCAGGTGCGGTCAAGCCACATCGGCGAGACGACGACGACGAAAACTCACCGGGGAAGACGACGGGGGTTCGACTCGTGGTGGCTTCGACTTCTGGATTCCTTGGACCACCCAAGCACCACCTTGAGAGCACCTCCTCCTACTATGGTAGCTCCGGCGACAACTCCGGCGAAAGCTTGCAAATCCGGCGACAATGGAACGAGAGAGAGATTTGAGAGAGAGAGAGAGATTGAGATGGCTTCCTCCTCCAAGTCCCCTCCTTATATAGGCCAATCAAGGAGCTCAAGCAACCAGCTCCCCCACCGCCTCAGCTCCGACAGGGGCGAAGCAGCTCAGGCGCACGACGGTCAAAGTTTGGCGAAGCAGAAAAGTAATGATGACGGCGCGGGTGGGGTGGGTCTCACCGCCGGGTGCGGTGGGTCTCATCGCCGGGTGGGGTGAAGGCCATTTCTGACCGCGGGTGCGGTGGGTATAACCGCGGGCGCGATGGAGGCCAAATCCTGGCTCTTTCACCCTCTTTCGTCCGGGAAGAATTATGGGTATGGGTCTTAACCCCAGATTAAATATATTCGTATCCGAACAAATATTCTAAACCCCAAAAATACATCGAATGTATTTTATTCCACTCAGGGAATTATTACAGAGATCAAGCATTTAACAGAATGTCTGAACTTCTCTGAAATTAATTCGACTTCCGTACGAGTGTTTGGAAAATTACAAAAATGCCCTTACTAAAAATGAGGGGTATTACATCACTTCCCCCTTAAAAGAAGTTTCGACCCGAAACTTGGCCGAATAACCTAAAAAAAAGCGAGGCGTTACAATACTACCCCCTTAAAAAGGTTTCGACCGCAAAACTAGGCCGAAAACAGCTCGGGAAAGCATCTAATCATATCCTCCTCAGTCTCCCAGGTTTCCCAAGTAACCTCCTCAGTTCCTGACTTGGACCACAAAATCCGTACCAATGGTACCACCTTGTTCCGTAACTGCTTCTCACGGCGTTCGAGAATACGCACCGGTATCTCCTCGTAGGTACCATTTGTCTGAATCTCGATGTCTTCATAACTCAGCACATGAGACTCTTCAGGCACGTACTTCCTTAACAAGGATACGTGGAACACGTTATGCACTGAATGCACCGATGGCGGCAATGCCAAACGATACGCTAGAGACCCCACTCTATCAAGGATCTCAAATGGTCCCACGTAGCGAGGGTTAAGCTTCCCACGCTTACCAAATCTAAACACACCCTTTGATGGCGATACTCTGACAAACACTTTGTCACCAACCTCAAACTCGACATTCCTGCGCTTCAGATCTGCATAAGACTTTTGTCGACTCTGAGCGGTCAACATCCTTTGTCTTATCAAAGCAATGTCTGAGGCAGTCCTTTCGACTAGCTCCGGTCCGAGCTGAACCTTGTCGTCTATAGCCAATGGAAAAGAGCTTGAACCAATGGAAAAAAGGAGGAAATCTTGGAGCCATCTCCAACTCCTCCAAGACGCAAGTGTTGGCCTACAATCAAACGTAGCTCCTTAGCATCATTAGATACTCCAAGGTCCAACTTGACACACATGGTTCCTTCAAGCTTGTCATTTCTTACTTTCCTTTCTACTCTATTATTTTCGTCGCTTGATAATGAATATCTTTCAAAGAGTAGAGAATTCCAAGTGCATAAATCAGTTTTTGAATGTAGAACTAAGTACTCATGCATGCACCCAAGTTCTCTTGCTCAATACATGTCATGTGAGATGCATCTAGTTCATACTATTATTTTGTACAAGCATGCGTGTTATGTTGTTAGTTGGTTTCCTAAACTTGAACGTAGGACTAGGAAGAAGAGTGGAATAGTTTTTGCATGCATCTTCGCATTTCATATAGAACTTGGATATTTCGTGACTACATTCTCAAATTTTCTTGGTGGAGTTCAAGAGCCTCATATTTCTGATTTTCATGTAGGGCACTTGGATTCGAGGTCGAATCCTTTCCATGGAGGGGAGGATGATGTGACTACGTCCCACAAAGTGCTAGACACCTCAAGCCACCAAGAGCCCCATGTGCAAGCAAGTGACACCGGCCAAGTTGATCAAGGCCAAGCGTCAGCGCCACACAAGGAGGACTTCATTCCACCAGTCGCTCCACCACTTGTCCCACACACCAAAGCTTCCATTGACTCAAGTGACAATGAAGAGTACGTTCAGCCCATGAGTGCTGAGTGAAGTGCGCCCAAGACTCCCAAACATCGCACTCCACACACGTCATCGCTCCAGGATGACATAGCTTCGTTGAGCATGGGCCCAATTTTGTTTCACTCGTGCAAACGGGCCCATTTTTGGAGAAGGATCACTTAGCTCATCTAGTTACCAAGATCTAGAAGGGAAAGCTCAAAAGACTTCTGGTTTAAGAGTTATTAGATCTGGAAGACACTAATTGAGGATGCTTTTACTAGGCTAGTTCAAGAGTTTTTAACTCCATTTGTGTAGGCCTATTTAAGCAAGCCTCGTGAGCCTTTTGTAATCATCAAATGCTTAATAAAAACCAGAGATATCTCCTTTGAAATTTTCCAGAAAATCCAGTCATTGCTCGTGTGTAATATCGGGCTTTTGATCGACTAGTTTAGGTTGCGTAATATCCCTATGCTCTTTGATCTTGTTCTATTCTCTTGTGGTGAGTCATATCCACGTGAGTCTAGGAAAGTTATCCCTTCGATCTCCATCACAAATCAATCCCCACATCCAGATCTATTCATCACCATTATCCACTTCATTAAAACCAAACACATCATCATCAACACCTCATTCGTTGAACTACCTGCGACCCTTCAGTTAGTTCCGCATAACTTATGATTCCCTGATCCGTTCATGTTCTAATTTTGAGGTAATCATCTAGACGTCCAGATATAACTCTGGGAGTTGGAATAAACCAATTCGGAGTCCAGACCAGAGAGAACGAGCCAGTTGAAGAATGCCATATTTCTGGAAGTTTGATGTCTGTTCCATGGAGGTCTAGGTGGCTTCACCTTGCACTGTGGACTTCACGATCCTGCCTTCTATCAAGTCGTATCAGAGCCATGCAAGGTAAATGCTCAAAATTCTCATTTTGGAAGTTGAACTTAGTTGTTTTTGCAAGCAAACCTGATTTCGTGCCATTGTTGTGTAAGATGCTAAAGTTCTTGACTAAAATCGTGGAAGTTTGCAGGTTGGAGACAACCTTTGAGTTGAACTAAACTGCTATCATTTAAAACTCTTTCAATTATTGAAGACACTTCCATTAAAATCCATTCAACTCTTGATTTCTTTGCTGAAAACTTTCTGAATTTCCTACATTAACTCAGCCGAATTTTCTGTTTTTCTTTTCCTTCTTTTGCTACATCAAACCTTGATTGAAGTTTTATGGTTCATGTGACCAATTGGACCAATCAAGGAGCTAAAAGATACGGGAAACGACTTGAGATAACTCAAGCCAACTGAAAACAACCAAAACTGAAATTCCTTCATCAATTAGGTTTGTGCTAAACTCAGTCAAGAGATTGTGTTCACAATTCTGTTGTCTCAAGTGTAAACAAAGGGTTATAGCCCAAGAAAACTCGAGAAATAAAGGCTAAGTAGCCAGAAAAATTCGAGGAAGAAGCAAAAGTTTGAGAAAGAGTGGTGAAGCCAGAAAAAAGCGAACACAAGTTGAACTTGAGGACCTTGTCTTAGTACCTTCTTTGGTGACTTGATTTGGTTCATTTTGGCTGCAAAAAACATTGAGTTCAATAAAAGTTTGTTGTGGTTTTCTTGGTTTATAAAACGACCCCTAGTTAGCCTTGTTTTGGTAAGCTTGCAAACTGAACGTTGTGGCAACTTTTGAATCAAAATTTTAAGCACTTGCGTGCTCAGGGGACCATTGTTTGATCTTGTCTTCTTTAGTTATTGTTGCTTGTATTTTGCTTCGGTTGTTGAGCTTGTAGGGAAAGCCAGATCCTACCACCTTGTGTGAAATGTTGTTCACTGGACTAAGTTGTTGGTAAGGCGACTTCCAATGGACTTCCGGTGGCAAGAACACATGGAGATGTCTAAATTGGGTCGAATGTCAATAAGGGATTATCCTTACTTTTAGGCTTATGGTGAGTACCCTAACTCCCAAACTCACACAAGCACTTACAAGGATTTCTTTGGCCGATGACAAGGAGCTAGAGATCGTATCAATAGGCCTCAAGAACAAGCATACCCCATGGCGCCTACTAGCCCTACATCGCTTCCCCGACAAGATGTTCTAAGACACTCACCTCCAAGGGAGCACATTAGAGAAAGGAATCTCCCTCCACTTAGGCGGCCACAACAAGCTCCAAGGGACATGCCACCAAGGTATCAACCTATCCTTAGTTTTGGGCATTCTTATTATTATTCTAACCCTTCCGTGCAGACCAAGGGAGTCTATGACTCACCAAACTCATCTTTTAGCACGTCCAAGGGAAGAGATTGAATGCCTCCACCGCCCCCGGGTTAGGACACGCGACATTGTATGTGTCATGTGTGATGGGCGAGGCCACCTGGCTGAAATTTGTCCAAACCAATACTACACTTACAAGGATGAAGGATCCTTTGAGAGTGAAGCTTTGGTTGATGCTTGTGTGGGAGAGGAGGTCAAGAGTGAACCGAATGCTAGTCACATTTCACTAGTTTTAGGCAGCAAAGAAGAGTCGTTTAAGGGTCATGATGTTGAGGAAGACAATTTGGTGGTTCAAAAAGAGGCTAAAAATGAGGATGCTCTTTCTACTGAATCACCATCGTCTATGGCCAATGGAAAAGAGCTTGAACTAATGAAAAAATAGGAGGAAATCTTAGAGCCATCTCCAACTCCTCCAAGACGCAAGTGTTGGCCTACAATCAAACGTAGCTCCTTAGCATCATTAGATACTCCATGGTCCAACTTGACACACATGGTTCCTTCAAGCTTGTTATTTCTTCTACAAGACGAGGTGGATGCAAAATATGTCAAATTGGCCAAAGATTCTGATTCTGACCTTGCGAAGAAGGAGGTCCAATCTAGGACTCATTCTAGGGAAGTATCATATGCCCTTACTTTGCTTTCTACTCTATTATTTCCGTCGCTTGATAATGAATATCTTTCAAAGAGTAGAGAATTCCAAGTGCATAAATCAGTTTATGAATGTAGAACTAGGTACTCATGCTTGCACCCAAGTTCTCTTGCTCAATACATGTCATGTGAGATGCATCTAGTTCATACTATTATTTTGTACAAGCATGCGTGTTATGTTGTTAGTTGGTTTCCTAAACTTGAACGTAGGACTAGGAAGAAGAGTGGAATAGTTTGTGCATGCATCTTCACATTTCATATAGAACTTGGAGTTTTTGTGACTACATTCTCAAATTTTCTTGGTGGAGTTCAAGAGCCTCATTTTTCTGATTTTCATGTAGGGCACTTGGATTCGAGGTCGAATCCTTTCCATAGAGAGGAGGATGATGTGACTACGTCCCACAAAGAGCTAGATACCTCAAGCCACCAAGAGCCCCAAGTGCAAGCAAGTGACACCGGCCAAGTTGATCGAGGCCAAGCGTCGGCGCCACACAAGGAGGACTTCATTCCACCGGTCGCTCTACCACTTGTCCCGCACACCAAGGCTTCCATTGACTCAAGTGACAATGAAGAGTCCGTTCAGCCCATGTGATGTGACTACGTCGCATCTCGAGCAAGACTCAAGCCATTCAAGCCATGGTGACTCAAGCACCGTCGCCGCCGCGCCTAGTGCATCCGAGCTAGGGCATGGAAATTGCCCCGGCAATTCTCACAACTCTCCGAGCCATCTTTTGGGGGATGACTCCACTGGTCCTCTAGGAGACATTGGGCACAAGAATGCCTGTGAAACTGGATTTGAAGCAAGGAAGTGCCGCACACTTATTGTTGGCGCAAGGAAGGCCGGCGCTCGGGTCTTTCCGGGACGGATCACTCGAGCTCGGGCTCGAGCATTGCAAGAGGGACTCTAGGCTGGCCTGATGACCATGGGAGCACCGAGCCACATGGAAGAGAAGGCCATGTGTGCCTTGGTGCAACAACCGGGCTAGGCGCAAGGATTCCTTAGCCGCGTGGGGCTTGTTTTGAAGGGGCATTTATTGCCGATTTTTGTGTTGGTCTTCATGACATTTTCTACCTTAGTCTTGACTATATTATGGTTGAATTCCAACATTAAGGTTCGGGTATAAATAGGTTGTAGCCGGCCCTTGTTTCAGGAGGCTAAAACTTGAACAAAACCCTTGTTTCTCTCTCGTTTTTATCAATGGTTTTTCTGCAAAATTTCTGTGTTTGATTCTCTCTTTTAGTAGCTACAAAATACAGGTTGTGAGTGGTATCAACCTCCGTGCAAGGATCTCCTTTGGTGCGTAATATCCAAGGCAAATCCTTCACTAGTTCTTGCTAGAAGAGGTGTGTTATATCCGACTCTTGCAAGTCCATATCCTCTCGACTTGAGACCGATCTCTCCACCCTCTCACTCTCCACCCAATCCTCTTCTGGTTCACTCCAAGATCGCCCAAAGAATCGGCCTAAGGAGCGCCCAAGGTTACCCTCAAAATCTCTCTCGCCGGCGCCAAGATCCCTTGCCGGTTTGGTGTTGTCTTGCCTCTTTCCTTTGGTTCTTGTGGACTTCCTCGCACCGAAGACTGCATCGCGATCCTCATGCATGATGTGGTATCAGAGTTATGCTAGGTACGTCCTAAATCTGGCTTAGAATTTCAAGTTACAACCGTTGCAAGTGAGTTCTAGCCGAATGCTTGTTTGGCCTTGTATTTCCTTGCGATTTGTGACTTGAGCTTGGAATTTTTTCTGCAATTTTCTGGGTTCGTTTTTGCATATTTCTGAGTGTGGAAAGGTTGAAGATGAAGGTTGAATGCCAGCCATAATTGAATTGAAGTTGCAGTTTGATGAAAGGTCTTGTGCATTAATTGTTTTCAGTTCCTTGTGAACTTTCACTTGCCCGAATTTAGTACCACTTGTGACTGAATTTTGGTAGCCTTAAACACATTAAAACATAACATTTTGAGTCAAGAAACCGAACCTTGTATCCACTGGACCGACCTTGCATTTTATGCAATCTTCACTAGCATGCTTGCCTAGTCTTGTGTTTAGGATACGGGAACGGTTGCCTTGGTTGATTTTTGTTGCATGCTCATTGTGACTTTGCTATTGCTTGTCTCGACTTGATATAAAAAAAAATTGCATAAGTCGAAGCTATTGAAAAAAAAAAGTGCTCAAAACAACCCGGTCTAAAAAGGAGAGGCCATAGAAAAAGTGAGCCCAATTCAGTTTGTTGTTTGCTCTTGAAAAGTGCTCAAGAAAAACCCGGTCTAAAAGGAGAGGCCATAGAAAAAAGTGAGTCAACATAAGAGCTCAATTCAGTTTGTATGAGTGAGGAAGAGTTTTCCAAATCAAGTGCGTACTGAGTAGCTTCCTAGACAAAGGCCCGGGCAAGCGAGCTAGTCCTTGTTCGCCTAGCCAAACCTTTTCCTAGCCTTGACCAATTTTCACTTGCATCTTGTTGTGATTTGAGTCCTAGGACAGTTTTGGGGCTATCTTTGTTTGGCTTGGTATACTACATCTTGTTTGGTTTTGTGTTGTTGCTTTGGTGTTTGGTTGTTTGCAATTGACTAGGGATGGTGGATGATAACCAACTCGGGAAGGAGTTAGCCATGTCTCCACGAGGGAATGTAACTTTGCAAGACATTCAACAAACCTTGCTATCGATCAATGCATGGCTGGAAACTTTGGAGCGCAACCATGAGATACCGCCGAGCAATTGCAACAATTGAGTGTTAACCGCCCTCCAAGCCACGCCCATGTGGTGCCACAAGTTCAAAGGGAAGTCATTGGGTCCGCTCTTAATAATGTGGACCATGTGCAATTCCGGGAGGAAGCGTCCTCTTCTCATGCGCCGAGGGTGCCGTTGGTGTCACAAGGGGCATATGCGGCGTACGAAGCGCCACCATTTGTAGCGACCTCGGGGGTAGGTATGGTTAATGATTTTGCTACATTTCCTAATAATATTGCTATTGGTACCACTAACCTTCCAGGTTATGGAGTTGGAGGCTATGACTCTTATGGGCGATCTCAAGCTACCCCTACGCCCACCGCCAACCTTTTCCCTCCACAAATGGCAATGAGGGGACCTCAAGTCCGCGCAACTTTGCGCCCTCCCATGCCTCCCCAACATTATGTTACCCCGGCCTACCATGAAGAAAGGCCACAAGGGAGGGATCAACACCACGGTGTTAAACTCCATGTGCAATCATTTGCAGGATCTTCCAAAGGGGATGAATGCTTGGATTGGATGGCCAAAACTGAATCCATCTTCGAGTTCTGTGGATATAATGATGCTAGGAAGGTCGCCATTGCCGCAATTCACTTCACCGACTTCGCCTATCATTGGTGGCAAGAGGACCAAGCGGAGCGGCATCGCATGGGATATGATCCCATTAGGACTTGGCAAGAGCTCAAGGATGCTCTATCGGAGCGTTTTGTGCCAAGGGACTATACCGAGAGAGTGCATGCCAAGCTGGAGCAAGTGCGCCAAGGAAGTCGTACTCCCGATGAGTACTTCAAGGAGCTTCGGACTCTCATCTTCCGATCCGGCCTCCGCTTTCCCGATGGGTATTTTATTTCTAAGTTTGTCAATGGCTTGAATTCTGATCTTCGTGTTATTGTTAACATGCAGTATTTCGTCCGGGGTACAAGTGTTGAGGAGGTTCTACACTACACGAATCATGTCAACAAGAACCAACCTCAAAGGAGGCAACCGAGCTCCACCTCTCGTCTGTGGCTTTCCTCTACACCCAATGCCACCTCCAACCTACCAAGGAAGCAAGAGTATAGGCGTGAGTTTCCACCCTCGCAGCCTAGGAAAGATGCTCCACCACCTCGGCCAAAGCAAGAAAATAGGGACCGAGCGGGCGACTTCAAATGCTTCAAGTGTCTTGGGCGAGGCCACTATGCCCGGGACTGCCCTAATCAAAGGAAGGTGCTCCTCAATTCTCAAGGTGATTATGAATTTGAAGAGGAACCGGCTGAGCAAGTCGAAGAAGAGCCCGAGGAGCAAGAGGAGGAAGAAGAGCTACATGTGGTGGCAGCCGTGGGTGAGTGCTTCGTCATCCAAAGAACCTTGTTCATGACGGAGAGCTCCACCACTCCAAGTCAACGAGAAACCATCTTCCATACTCGTTGCGCCATCAAGGATAAGGTATGTAGCATAATCATCGATGGGGGATCTTGTTGTAACATCATCGATGATGAGGTAGTTAAGCGATTCTCCATTCCTACTTCTCCCCATCCTATGCCTTACCCTTTGTGTTGGCTCAATTCTAACTCTCCTATTCAAGTTAGGGAAAGGTGTGTTATTTCGTTTGTCATAGGTCCTTATGTGGATGAGGTTGAGTGTGACGTGGTCCCAATGACCGCATGTCACCTTTTGCTTGGAAGGCCCTGGCAATATGATAGGGGCGTTATTCATGATGGCGTCTCCAACGAGTACTCCTTCCACAAGAATGGCAAGAATGTCACCTTGTACCCCTTGTCTCCTTATGAGATCATGCTTGATCATATGGCCAAGGAGCAGCGGAAAAAGCACCAAGGCCGTGAGGAAAAGAAGAATAAGAAGCTGGCCATTGGTGGTAGCATGGGCACTTCCAACCAACTCCTTTTGGCCAAGCCTAAGGAAGTTGTCCACGCCATCCGGGGAAGTAACACTTGTCTCTTACTCTTGTATCATGATGTATATTTGTCTTCTCAAGAGTTGGATGATCTTCCCTCATCTATCTCTCGTCTTTTGCAGGATTACGAGGATCTCTTTCAAGACGAGGTGCCAAGTGGTTTACTACCAATTCGTGGGATAGAACATCAGATCGACTTTGTCTCGGGGGCTACACTACCGAACCGTCCAGCCTATAGGTCCAACCCCGAGGAGGCCAAGGAGCTTCAACTTCAAGTGCAAGAGCTCCTCGACAAGGGCTATGTGCGTGAGAGCCTCAGTCCTTGCGTGGTTTCGGTAATTCTTGTCCCTAAAAAGGACGGTACATGGCGTATGTGTGTTGATTGCCGAGCAATCAACAACATAACCATCAAGTACCGCCACCCCATTCCGCGGCTTGATGATATGCTCGATGAGCTTCACGGTTCAAGTATCTTTACAAAGATTGACTTGAAAAGTGGCTATCATCAAATCCGGATGAAAGAGGGGGATGAGTGGAATACGGCGTTTAAAACCAAATATGGGCTCTATGAGTGGTTGGTTATGCCTTTCGGTCTAACCAACGCTCCTAGCACCTTTATGAGGTTGATGAACCATGTCCTCCACTTCTTTCTTGGCAAGTTTGTGGTGGTATACTTCGATGATATCCTAGTGTATAGCCATAACTTGCAAGAGCATGTTGAGCACCCTAGGCAAGTGCTAGATGTCCTAAGGAAAGAGAGCCTATTTGCTAACTTTAAGAAATGTCATTTTTGCTCGGATCACGTGTGTTTCTTGGTTTTGTGGTGTGCAAGGATGGGCTGAAGGTGGATGAAGAAAAGGTCAAAGCCATCCGAGAGTGGCCTACTCCCACGATCATGACGCAAGTTAGGAGCTTCCTAGGGTTGGCGGGCTTCTACCGGCGGTTTGTGAGAAACTTTAGCTCTTTAGCTTCGCCCCTCACCGAGCTCACTAAGAAGAATGTCCCCTTCAGGTGGGAGGGACCTCAAGAAGACGCCTTCAACATCCTCAAGGCGAAGCTCACACAAGCACATCTCCTTGCCTTGCCCGATTTCAACAAGATGTTCGAAATTGAGTGTGATGCGTCGGGCATTGGCTTGGGCGGCGTGCTTATGCAAGAGGGCAAACTCGTGGCGTATTTCAGCGAGAAATTGGGTGGGGCTGAACTGAAGTATCCCACCTATGACAAAGAATTGCTCGCCCTTGTTCGGGTTCTCAAGGTGTGGCAACACTACCTATTGCCGTGCGAGTTTGTGATCCACTCCGACCACAAGGCGCTGAAATATCTCAAGGGGCAAAGCAAGATCAACAAGCGCCATACCGAGTGGATCGAGTTTATTGAATCCTTTCCTTATGTCATCAAGCATAAGAAGGGCAAGGACAACGTTGTCGCCGACGCCCTTTCTAGGAGGTATGCACTTCTTTCCCTTCTTGATGCTAAGTTGCTTGGATTTGCTTTTATGCGTGAATTGTATGTGGATGATGCTGATTTCCATGATATTTTTCAAGCATGCTTAGCTAAGGGAAGTAAGGACCAATTCTATTTGCATGCTGGCTTTTTGTTTAAGGGTCCTAGATTGTGTTTGCCTAAGGGATCTATTCGGAAATTGCTAGTGCAAGAGGCCCACGGTGGTGGTCTCATGGGACACTTTGGGTAATGAAAACTTTGCATGTACTTAGGGAGCATTTCTATTGGCCACGCATGCTTAAGTCCGTTGAGAAATTTTGTGCTTCATGTGTGACTTGTTTGCGTGCCAAGTCTAGGGTACAACCGTATGGTTTGTACACTCCCCTTCCTATTCCACAAGTTCCTTGGGAAGACATTTCCATGGATTTTGTGTTGGGATTACCTCGATCTAAGAGGGGGAGGGACTCCATATATGTTGTGGTAGATCGGTTCTCGAAAATGGCTTGTTTTATCGCATGCCACAAAACTGATGATGCATCTCATGTAGCTAGTCTTTTCTTTGATAATATTGTGAGATTGCATGGAGTCCCTAGGTCAATTGTTTCAGATCGTGATGTCAAATTCCTGAGCTATTTTTGGAAGACGCTTTGGGCTAAGTTGGGCACAAATTTTCTCTTCTCCACCACTTGTCATCCACAAACGGATGGACAAACCGAGGTAGTGAATCGTACCCTTGGTTCTCTTTTGCGCTCTCTTTTGTCTACTAACTTGAGCAGGTGAGAAGAGTGCCTAGCATTCATAGAATTTGCATACAACCGCTCGGTGCATTCGGCCACCAAGAAGACTCCTTTTGAGGTGGTTTATGGGCATAACCCCATTACACCACTTGACTTGATGCCTTATGCAACTAAGGACCGAGAGAGCCGTGAAGGACTTGATCATGCTGCTAGGATCAAGAAGCTTCACGAGGATACACACCTTCAATTGGAGAGGCGCACAATGCTATACGTGCGTCAAGCTAACAAGGGGCGTAAGGAGGCCATTTTTTAGCCCGGCGACCTCGTATGGGTGCACTTGAGGAAGGAGCGTTTTCCGTCACTTCGGAACTCCAAACTCAAGCCAAGTGGTGATGGTCCTTTTCAGGTTTTCGAGCGAATCAATGATAATGCATACAAGATCGAGTTACCACCAAGCTATGGCGTTCATGAGGTATTCAACGTATCCGACCTTGCACCTTTCTTTCTTGACAATAATAATGAGTTTCAGGATCAAGATTCGTGGGCGAATCCTTTTCAAGAAGGGGAGGATGATGTGACTATGTCGCATCTCGAGCAAGACTCAAGCCATTCAAGCCGTGGTGACTCAAGCACCGTCGCCGCCGCGCCTAGTGCATCCAAGCTAGGGCATGGAAATTGGCCCGGCAATTCTCACAACTCTCTGAGCCATCTTTTGGGGGATGACTCCACTGGTCCTCTAGGAGACATTGGGCACAAGAACGCCTGTGAAACTGGAGTTGAAGCAAGGAAGTGCCGCACACCTATTGTTGGCGCAAGGGAGGCCGACACTCGGGTCTTTCCGGGATGGATCACTCGAGCTCGGGATCGAGCATTGCAAGAGGGACTCTAGGCTGGCCTGATGACCATGGGAGCACCGAGCCGCTTGGAAGAGAAGGCCATGTGTGCCTAGGTGCAACAACCGGGCTAGGCGCAAGGATTCCTTAGCCGTGTGGGGCTTGTTTTGAAGGGGCATTTATTGCCAATTTTTGTGTTGGTCTTCATGACATTTTCTACCTTAGTCTTGACTATATTATGGTTGAATTCCAGCATTAAGGTTCAGGTATAAATAGGTTGTAGCCGACCCTTGTTTCAGGAGGCTAAAACTTGAACAAAACCCTTGTTTCTCTCTCATTTTTATCAATGGTTTTTCTGCAGAATTTCTGTGTTTGATTCTCTCTTTTAGTAGCTACAAAATACAGGTTGTGAGTGGTATCAACCTCCGTGCAAGGATCTCCTTTGGTGCGTAATATCCAAGGCAAATCCTTCACTAGTTCTTCCAAGAAGAGGTGTGTCATATCCGACTCTTGCAAGTCCATATCCTCTCGACTTGAGACCGATCTCTCCGCCCTCTCACTCTCCACCCAATCCTCTTCTGGTTCACTCCAAGATCACCCAAAGAATCGGCCTAAGGAGCGCCCAAGGTTACCCTCAAAATCTCTCTCGCCGGCGCCAAGATCCCTTGCCGGTTTGGTGTTGTCTTGCCTCTTTCCTTTGGTTCTTGTGGACTTCCTCGCACCGAAGACTGCATCCCGATCCTCACGCATCACCATGAGTGCCGAGGGAAGTGCGCCCAAGACTCCCAAACATCACACTCCACACACGTCATCGCGCCAGGATGACATAGTTGCGTTGAGCATGGGCCCAATTTTGTTTCACTCGTGCAAAGGGGCCCATTTTTGGAGGAGGTTCACTTATCTCATCTAGTTACCAAGATCTAGAAGGGAAAGCTCAAAAGATATCTGGTTTAAGAGTTATTAGAAAAACTCACAAGATATCTGGTTTAAGAGTTATTTTTGGAGGAGGTTCACTTAACCCAATTTTGTTTCACTCGTGCAAAGGGGCCCATTTTTGGAGGAGGTTCACTTATCTCATATAGTTACCAAGATCTAGAAGGGAAAGCTCAAAGGGTATCTGGTTTAAGAGTTATTAGAAAAACTCACAAGATATTTGGTTTAAGAGTTATTTTTGGAGGAGGTTCACTTAGCCCAATTTTGTTTCACTCGTGCAAAGGGGCCCATTTTAACTCCATTTTTGTAGGCCTATTTAAGCAAGCATCGTGAGCCTTTTGTAATCATCAAATGCTTAATAAAAAACCAGAGATATCTCGTTTGAAAATTTCCAGAAAATTTAGTCTTTGCTCGTGTGTAATATCGGGCTTTTGATCGACTAGTTTAGGTTGCGTAATATACCTATGCTCTTTGATCTTGTTCTATTCTCTTGTGGTGAGTCATATCCACGTGAGTCTAGGAAACTTATCCCTTCGATCTCCATCACAAATAAATCCCCACATCCAAATCTATTCATCACCATCATCCACTTCATCAAAACCAAACCCATCATCATCAACACCTCATTCGCTGAACTGCCTGCAACCCTTCAGTTAGTTCCGCATAACTTCTGATTCCCCAATCCGTTCATGCTCTAAATTTGAGGAAATCATCTAGACGTCCAGATATAACTCTGGGAGTTGGAATAACCCAATTCGGAGTCCAGACCAAAGAGAACGAGCCAGTTGAAGACAGGCCAGATTTCTGGAAGTTTGTTGTCCGTTCCATGGAGGTCTAGGGGGCTTCACCTTGCACTGTGGACTTCACGATCCTGCCTTATATCAAGTTGTATCAGAGCCACGCATGGTAAACGCTCAAAATTCTCATTTTGGAAGTCAAACTTAGTTGTTTTTGCAAGCAAACCCGATTTCGTGCCATTGTTGTGTAAGCTGCTAAAGTTCTGGACTAAAATCGTGGAAGATTGCAGTTGGAGACAACCTTTGAGTTGAACTAAACTGCTATCATTTAAAACTCTTGCAATTATTGAAGACACTTCCATTAAAACCCACTCAACTCTTGATTTCTTTGCTGAAAACTTTCTGAATTTCCTACATTAACTTAGCCGAATTTTCTGTTTTTCTTTTCCTTCTTTTGCTACATCAAACCTTGATTGAAGTGTTATGGTTCATGTGACCAATTGGACCAATCAAGGAGCTAAAAGATACGGGAAACGACTTGAGATAACTCAAGCCAACTGAAAACAACCAAAACTGAAATTCCTTCATCAATTAGGTTTGTGCTCAACTCAGTCAAGAGATTTTGTTCCCAGTTATGTTGTCTCAAGTGTAAACAAAGGGTTATATCCCAAGAAAACTCGAGAAATAAAGGCTAAGTAGCCAGAAAAATTCAAGGAAGAAGCAAAAGTTTGAGAAAGAGTGGTGAAGCCAGAAAAAAGTGAACACAAGTTGAACTTGAGGACCTTGTCTTAGTACCTTCTTTGGTGACTTGATTTGGTTCATTTTGGCTGCAAAAAACACTGAGTTCAATCAAAGATTGTTGTGGTTTTCTTGGTTTGCAAAACGACCCCTAGTTAGCCTTGTTTTGGTAAGCTTGCAAACTGAACGTTGTGGCAACTTTTGAATCAAAATTTTAAGCACTTGCGGGCTCAGAGGACCATTGTTTGATCTTGTCTTCTTTACTTATTGTTGCTTGTGTTTTGCTTCGGTTGTTGAGCTTGTAGGGAAAGCCAGATCCTACCACCTTGTGTGAAATGTTGTTCACTGGACTAAGTTGTTGGTAAGGCGACTTCCAATTGACTTCCGGTGGCAAGAACACATGGAGATGTCTGATTTGGGTCGAATGTCAATAAGGTATTATCCTTACCTTCAGGCTTATGGTGAGTACCCTAACTCCCAAACTCACACAAGCACTAACAAGGATTTCTTTGGCCGAGGACAAGGAGATAGAGATCCTATCAATAGGCCTCAAGAACGAGCATACCCCATGGCGCCTACTAGCCCTACATCGCTTCCCCGACAAGATGTACTAAGACACTCACCTCCAAGGGAGCACATTAGAGAAAGGAATCTCCCTCCACTTAGGCGGCCACAACAAGCTCCAAGGGACATGCCACCAAGGTATCAACCTATCCTTAGTTTTGGGCCTTCTTATTATTATTCTAACCCTTCCGTGCAAACCAAGGGAGTCTATGACGAACCAAACAAATCTTTTAGCACGTCCAAGGGCAGAGATTGAATGCCTCCACCTCCCCCGGGTTAGGACACGCGACATTGTATGTGTCATGTGTGATGGGCGAGCTCACTTGGCTGAAATTTGTCCAAACCAATACTACACTTACAAGGATGAAGGATCCTTTGAGAGTGAAGCTTTGGTTGATGCTTGTGTGGGAGATGAGGTCAAGAGTGAACCGAATGCTAGTCACCTTTCCCTAGTTTTAGGCAGCAAAGAAGAGCCGCTTAAGGGTCATGATGTTGAGGAAGACAATTTGGTGGTTCAAAAAGAGGCTAAATATGAGGATGCTCTTTCTACTGAATCACCATCGTCTATGGCCAATGGAAAAGAGCTTGAACCAATGGAAAAAGAGGAGGAAATCTTGGGGCCATCTCCAACTCCTCCAAGACGCAAGTGTTGGCCTACAATCAAACGTAGCTCGTTAGCATCATTAGATACTCCATGGTCCGACTTGATACACATGGTTCCTTCAAGCTTGTTATTTCTTCTACAAGACGAGGTTGATGCAAGAGATGTGAAACTAGCCAAAGATTCTGATTCTGACCTTGCGAAGAAGGAGGTCCAATTTAGGACTCATTCTAGGGAAGTATCATATGCCCTTACTTTGCTTTCTACTCTATTATTTCCATTGCTTGATAATGAATATCTTTCAAAGAGTAGAGAATTCCAAGTGCATAAATCAGTTTTTGAATGTAGAACTAGGTACTCGTGCATGCACCCAAGTTCTCTTGCTCAATACATGTCATGTGGGATGCATCTAGTTCATACTATTATTTATTACAAGCATGCGTGTTATGTTGTTAGTTGGTTTCCTAAACTTGAACGTAGGACTAGGAAGAAGAGTGGAATAGTTTGTGCATGCATCTTCACATTTCATATAGAACTTGGAATTTTTGTGACTACATTCTCAAATTTTCTTGGTGGTGTTCAAGAGCCTCATTTTTCTGATTTTCATGTCGGGCACTTGGATTCGAGGTCGAATCCTTTCCATGGAGGGGAGGATGATGTGACTACGTCCCACAAAGAGCTAGACACCTCAAGCCACCAAGGGCCCCAAGTGCAAGCAAGTGACACCGGCCAAGTTGATCAAGGCCAAGCGTCGGCGCCACACAAGGAGGACTTCATTCCATCGGTCGCTCCACCACTTGTCCCGCACACCAAGGCTTCCATTGACTCAAGTGACAATGAAGAGTCCGTTCAGCCCATGAGTGTCGAGGGAAGTGCGCCCAAGACTCCCAAACATCGCACTCCACACACGTCATCGCGCCAGGATGACATAGTTGCGTTGAGCATGAGCCCAATTTTGTTTCACTCGTGCAAACGGGCCCATTTTTGGAGGAGGTTCACTTATCTCATCTAGTTTCCAAGATCTAGAAGGGAAAGCTCAAAAGATATCTGGTTTAAGAGTTATTAGATCTGGAAGACACTAATTGAGGATGCTTTTACTAGGCTAGTTCAAGAGTTTTTAACTCCATTTTTGTAGGCCTATTTAAGCAAGTCTCGTGAGCCTTTTGTAATCATCAAATGCTTAATAAAAAACCAGAGATATCTCCTTTGAAATTTTCCAGAAAATTCAGTCTTTGCTCGTGTGTAATATCGGGCTTTTGATCAACTAGTTTAGGTTGCGTAATATCCCTATGCTCTTTGATCTTGTTCTATTCTCTTGTGGTGAGTCATATCCACGTGAGTCTAGGAAACTTATCCCTTCGATCTCCATCACAAATCCCCACGTCCAGATCTATTCATCACCATCATCCACTTCATCAAAACCAAACCCATGATCATCAACACCTCATTCGCTGAACTGCCTGCGACCCTTCAGTTAGTTCCGTATAACTTCTGATTCCACGATCCGTTCATGCTCTAATTTTTAGGAAATCATCTAGACGTCCAGATATAACTCTGGGAGTTGGAATAACCCAATTCGGAGTCCAGACCAGAGAGAACGAGCCAGTTGAAGACATGCCAGATTTCGGGAAGTTTGCTGTCTGTTCCATGGAGGTCTAGGGGGCTTTACCTTGCACTGTGGACTTCACGATCCTGCCTTCTATCAAGTCGTATCAGAGCCACTCAAGGTAAACGCTCAAAATTCTGATTTTGGAAGTTGAACTTAGTTGTTTTTGCAAGCAAACCTGATTTTGTGCCATTGTTGTGTAAGCAGCTAATGTTCTGGACTAAAATCATGGAAGATTGCAGGTTGGAGACAACCTTTGAGTTGAACTAAACTGCTATCATTTAAAACTATTGCAATTATTGAAGACACTTCCATTAAAACCCACTCAACTCTTGATTTCTTTGCTGAAAACTTTCTGAATTTCCTACATTAACTCAGCCGAATTTTCTGTTTTTCTTTTCCTTCTTTTGCTACATCAAACCTTTGATTGAACTTTTATGGTTCATGTGACCAATTGGACCAATCAAGGAGCTAAAAGATATGGGAAATTACTTGAGATAACTCAAGCCAACTGAAAACAACCAAAACTGATATTCCTTCATCAATTAGGTTTGTGCTCAACTCAATCAAGAGATTTTGTTCCCAATTCTGTTGTCTCAAGTGTAAACAAAGGGTTATAGCCCAAGAAAACTCGAGAAATAAAGGCTAAGTAGCCAGAAAAATTTGAGGAAGAAGCAAAAGTTCGAGACAGAGTGGCAAAGCCAGAAAAAAGCGAACACAAGTTGAACTTGAGGACCTTGTCTTAGTACCTTCTTTGGTGACTTGATTTGGTTTGTTTTGGCTGCAAAAAAACACTGAGTTCAATCAAAGTTTGTTGTGGTTTTCTTGGTTTGCAAAATGACCCCTAGTTAGCATTGTTTTGGTACGCTTGCAAACTGAACGTTGTAGCAACTTTTGAATCAAAATTTTAAGCACTTGCGTGCTCAGGGGACCATTGTTTGATCTTGTCTTCTTTAGTTCTTGTTTCTTGTGTTTTGCTTCGGTTGTTGACCTTGTGGGGAAAGCCAGATCCTACCACCTTGTGTGAGATGTTGTTCACTGGACTAAGTTGTTGGTAAGGCGACTTCCAATGGAGTTTCGGCGACAAGAACACATAGAGATGTCTAAATTGGGTCAAATGTCAATAAGGGATTATCCTTACTTTCGGGCTTATGGTGAGTACCCTAACTCCCAAACTCACACAAGCACTCACAAGGATTTCTTTGGCCGAGGACATGGCGCCTACTAGCCCTACATCGCTTCCCCGACAAGATGTACTAAGACACTCACCTCCAAGGGAGCACATTAGAGAAAGGAATCTCCCTCCACTTAGGCGACCACAACAAGCTCCAAGGGACATGCCACCAAGGTATCAACCTATCCTTAGTTTTAGGCCTTCTTATTATTATTCTAACCCTTCCGTGAAGACCAAGGGAGTCTATGACTCACCAAACTCATCTTTTAGCAAGTCCAAGGGCAGAGATTGAATGCCTCGACCGCCCCCGGGTTAGGACACGCGACATTGTATGTGTCATGTGTGATGGGCGAGGTCACTTGGCTGAAATTTGTCCAAACCAATACTACACTCACAAGGATGAAGGATCCTTTGAGAGTGAAGCTTTGGTTGATGCGGTCAAGAGTGAACCGAATGCTAGTCACCTTTCCCTAGTTTTAAGCAGCAAAGAAGAGCCGCTTAAGGGTCGTGATGTTGAGGAAGACAATTTGGTGGTTCAAAAAGAGGCTAAATATGAGGATGCTCTTTCTACTGAATCACCATCGTCTATGGCCAATGGAAAAGAGCTTGAACCAATGGAAAAAGAGGAGGAAATCTTGGAGCCATCTCCAACTCCTCCAAGACGCAAGTGTTGGCCTACAATAAAACGTAGCTCCTTAGCATCATTAGATACTCCATGGTCCGACTTGACACACATGGTTCCTTCAAGCTTGTTATTTCTTCTACAAGACGAGGTTGATGCAAAAGATGTCAAACTGGCCGAAGATTCTGATTCTGACCTTGCGAAGAAGGAGGTCCAATCTAGGACTCATTATAGGGAAGTATCATATGCCTTTACTTTGCTTTCTACTCTATTATTTTCGTCGCTTGATAATGAATATCTTTCACAGAGTAGAGAATTCCAAGTGCATAAATCAGTTTTTGAATGTAGAACTAGGTACTCATGCATGCATCCAAGTTCTCTTGCTCAATACATGTCATGTGGGATGCGTCTAGTTCATACTATTATTTTGTACAAGCATGCATGTTATGTTGTTAATTGGTTTCCTAAACTTGAACGTAGGACTAGGAAGAAGAGTGGAATAGTTTGTGCATGCATATTCGCATTTCATATAAAACTTGGAATTTTTGTGACTACATTCTCAAATTTTCTTGGTGGAGTTCAAGAGCCTAATTTTTTTGACTTTCATGTAGGGGACTTGGATTCGAGGTCGAATCCTTTCCATGGAGGGGAGGATGATGTGACTACGTCCCACAAAGAGCTAGACACCTCAACCCACCAAGAGCCCTAAGTGCAAGCAAGTGACACCGGCCAAGTTGATCAAGGCCAAGCGTCGGCGCCACACAAGGAGGACTTCATTCCACCGGTCGCTCCACCACTTTTCCCGCACACCAAGGCTTCCATTGACTCAAGTGACAATGAAGAGTCCGTTCAGCCCATGAGTGCCGAGGGAAGTGTGCCCAAGACTCCCAAACATCGCACTCCACACATGTCATCGCGCCAGGATGACATAGCTGCGTTCAGCATGGGCCCAATTTTGTTTCACTCGTGCAAACTGGCCCATTTTTGGAGAAGGTCCACTTAACTCATCTAGCTACCAAGATCTAGAAGATCAAACTTAAAAGATTTCTGGTTTAAGAGTTATTAGATCTAGAAGACACTAATTGAGGATGCTTTTACTAGGCTAGTTCAAGAGTTTTTAACTCCATTTTTGTAGGCGTATTTAAGCAAGCCTCGTGAGCCTTTTGTAATCATCAAATTCTTAATAAAAAACCAGAGATATCTCCTTTGAAATTTATCCAGAAAATTCTGTCTTTGCTCGTGTGTAATATCGGGCTTTTGATCGACTAGTTTAGGGTGCGTAATATCCCTATGCTCTTTGATCTTGTTCTATTCTCTTGTGGTGAGTCATATCCACGTGAGTCTATGAAACTTATCCCTTCGATCTCCATCACAAATCAATCCCCACATCTAGATCTATTCATCACCATCATCCACTTCATCAAAACCAAACCCATCATCATCAACACCTCATTCGCTGAACTGTCTGCGACCCTTCAGTTAGTTCCGCATAACTTCTGATTCCCCAATCCGTTCATGCTCTAATTTTGAGGAAATCATCTAGACGTCCAGATATAACTTTAGGAGTTGGAATAACCCAATTCGGAGTCCAGACCAGAGAGAACGAGCCAGTTGAAGACAGGCCAGATTTCTGGAAGTTTGTTGTCCGTTCCTTGGAGGTCTAGGGGGCCTCACCTTGCACTGTGGACTTCACGATCCTGCCTTCTATCAAGTCGTATCAGAGCCACGCAAGGTAAACGCTGAAAATTCTGATTTTGGAATCGAACTTAATTGTTTTTGCAAGCAAACTTGATTTCGTGCCATTGTTGTGTAAGGTGCTAAAGTTCTGGACTAAAATCGTGGAAGATTGCAGGTTGGAGACAACCTTTGAGTTGAACTAAACTGCTATGATTTAAAACTCTTGCAATTATTGAAGACACTTCCATTAAAACCCACTCAACTCTTGATTTCCTTGCTGAAAACGTTCTGAATTTCCTACATTAACTCAGCCGAATTTTCTATTTTTCTTTTCCTTTTTTTTGCTACATCAAACCTTGATTGAATTTTTATGGCTCATGTGACCAATTGGACCAATCAAGGAGCTAAACGATATGGAAAACGACTTGAGATAACTCAAGCCAACTGAAAACAACCAAAACTGAAATTCCTTCATCAATTAGGTTTGTGCTCAACTCAGTCAAGATATTTTGTTCCCAATTTTGTTGTCTCAAGTGTAAACAAAGGGTTATAGCCCAAGAAAACTCGAGAAATAAAGTCTAAGTAGCCAGAAAAATTCGAGGAAGAAGCAAAAGTTCGAGAAAGAGTGGCGAAGCCAGAAAAAAGTGAACACAAGTTCAACTTGAGGACCTTGTCTTAGTACCTTTATTGGTGACTTGATTTGGTTCGTTTTGGCTGCATAAAACACTGAGTTCAATCAAAGTTTGTTGTGGTTTTCTTGGTTTGCAAAACGACCCCTAGTTAGCCTTGTTTTGGTAAGCTTGCAAACTGAACTTTGTGGCAACTTTTGATTCAACATTTTAAGCACTTGCGTGCTCAGGGGACCATTGTTTGATCTTGTCTTATTTAGTTCTTGTTGCTTGTGTTTTACTTCGGTTGTTGACCTTGTAGGGAAAGGCAGATCCTATCACCTTGTGTGAGATGTTGTTCACTGGACTAAGTTGTTGGTAATGCGACTTCCAATGGATTTCCGACGACAAGAACACAGGGAGATGTCTAAATTGGGTCAAATGTCAATAAGGGATTATCCTTACTTTCGGGCTTATGGTGAGTACCCTAACTCCCAAACTCACACAAGCACTAACAAGGATTTCTTTGGCTGAGGACAAGGAGCTAGAGATCCTATCAATAGGCCTCAAGAACGAACATACCCCATGGTGCCTACTAGCCCTACATTGCTGCCCCGACAAGATGTACTAATACACTTACCTCCAAGGGAGCACATTAGGGAAAGGAATCTCCCTCCACTTAGGCGGCCACAACAAGCTCCAAGGGACATGCCACCAAGGTATCAACCTACCCTTAGTTTTGGGCCTTCTTATTATTATTCTAACCCTTCCGTGCAGACCAAGGGAGTCTATGACTCACCAAACTCATCTTTTAGCACGTCCAAGGGTAGATATAGAATGCCTCCATCGCCCCGGGTTAAGACACGTAACATTGTATGTGTCATGTGTGATGGGCGAGGTCACTTGGCTGAAATTTGTCCAAACCAATACTACACTTATAAGGATGAAGGGTCCTTTGAGAGTGAAGCTTTGGTTGATGCTTGTGTGGGAGAGGAGGTCAAGAGTGAACCGAATGCTAGTCACCTTTACCTAGTTTTAGGCAACAAAGAAGAGCTGCTTAAGGGTCATGATGTCGAGGAAGACAATTTGGTGGTTCAAAAAGAGGTTACAGATGATGATGCTCTTTCTACTGAATCACCATCGTCTATGGCCAATGGAAAAGAGCTTACACCAATGGAAAAAGAGGAGGAAATCTTGGAGCCATCTCTAACTCCTCCAAGACGCAAGTGTTGGCCTACAATCAAACGTAGCTCCTTAGCATCATTAGATACTCCATGGTCTGACTTGACACACATGGTTCCTTCAAGCTTGTCATTTCTTCTACAAGACGAGGTTGATGTAAAAGATGTCAAATTGGCCAAAGATTCTGATTCTGACATTGCGAAGAAGGAGGTCCAATCTAGGACTCATCCTAGGGAAGTATCATATGCCCTTACTTTGCTTTCTACTCTATTATTTTCGTCGCTTGATAATGAATATCTTTCAAAGAGTAGAGAATTCCAAGTGCATAAATCAGTTTTTTAATGTAGAACTAGGTACTCATGCATGCATCCAAGTTCTCTTGCTCAATACATGTCATGTGGGATGCATCTAGTTCATACTATTATTTTGTACAAGTGATAAGGGTTGTCGTGACACCTAAACAAAATAATCCTTAAAACCTAACTAAGTAGAATAGGCAAGCAAGGGTCGAATCCCATAGGAAGGAGTTATCTTTCTTAATGCAAAGTAGTATGCCAAAGTAACAAAGGGGGTTTGTTGGTTTGATTGCAAGTAAACAAAGTAAATCAAAAGCAAAGGGTTGTAATCAATTGAGAAAAAGTACTTAGCCAGACAAATATCCACCATTCATTTGATTGATTGATCCTAGATTATTTCTATTCCTTCCTATGAATATTCCTGTCCTTATTCTGAAATAGTTACCAGTCCAACTAGTCCTGGTAACCCTAACTATCGAACGCACAAGAAACTATCAAGATTTAGAACAATAGCAGCAGGAAGCATAGGAATTAACCAGGATACATGCAACACCCCAACTCGCAGCATGTAACACATAATAAAAGGAATAGAAATAGAATTATAATCTCACAACCATATATCAAATGAAGGCTTCAATCGTCGGACTAAGCCAAGGTTGCTTAGTTCTTCATAGTCGTGAAACAAAAACACAAAGGGAAAAACAATGCTGAGTTCTCAATAATCTGAATGATAATGAAAAGTGGCTGCTAGGAACTAGGTTAAATAACCCTAGCAAACCTAAAACTAAAGATAACAATTCAAGTCTAAAAGGAAATAAAATAAACTATTCGAAATAAAAGAAATAAAGGAAATAAAATATAAAAAGCAGATCTTCGGACGAAACTTCTCGGCGCACCTGATGACTCGTTTCCGCGACCGCGTAGGCTTTTCCGCGACCGCGGCAATATCTCTGTAAAGCCTCGCTATCTTGCATTTTTCCGCGATCGCGTCTTTGGCTTCCGCGACCGCGGATTCTTCACTGTTGCTCTTCTTCGCCTCTGATCTTTGTCTTCTCTTGTGGCTTGTTTCCATCTTCAATATATCTTCATTTAAGCTCTTCTACGCCACCAATATCATACTTCTTCTCCTCGACTCCATACTCCAAAATAACGCTCTAAACTTTCCAAATGGTATCCAAAACACCGGTAACAACTCCTAGTTAATCACTACAAAGTAGCGCTGATCAAATTTCCCCATGCTTAAACCTTGCTCGTCCTCGAGTAAGCTAATAGAAACCTACTCCTCCAATGAAATACCCAAGGTCTCAGGAAGCCTAGCAAAACCATCTCCAGTAAGAATTGCACCTACACTTGAATCTCCAGGGCACCAACACAATACGCACAACACACAAACATACAACAACAAAGCCTAAATGAAAGCAGAGTACTTCCCCCAAGCTTAACCCGAACACCATAGAGTGAAATAAAAATATCTAATCCTAGCCTCCATCTATCTTCTTATGCCTCCCAGAGTGACCTACCCGAATCCTCCTTATATCACCTCTTCTTATGTCCCCATGCCAGGAAAAATGAGGAATCCTAATAATCACTCTTCTTCTTTTCACTCATTTTGCCAAGGCGCCCTTTCGGGTTTTCACCAAGCCACTCATTTTATTTTTCAATAGATGGGCTCACATAAAACTCACATCACTCTTGACCAATTATTACCCCAGCCTAATGCTGGTCGAAGACACCTGCTTATTGCCTAAGCCGCCCTTTCAGGTTTTCAACTTATCCTAGGATTTCTATTTTTGTCTTTTTCTCTTATTTTTGACCTTTTTCTTTTTCATTATTTTTTTTTCCTCCTCAGACGACTAGCGAGTATAGAACACTCCCCCATGCTTAAACATTGCATTGTCCTCAATGTAATGAAAGACAAAAAAATGAAGCACAGGGAAGAGCAGAAAAGTACTCATGAACGTCGCCGAGGTGGCCTGGACTTGGAAGTTGGTGCTGGCGGTATATCAATAAAAGCACATGTCACAAGTGTTGCGGCGGCCTTCAAACTCAATCAAACTCCACCGTGCAACCAAATAAATCCACTGTAAGATGTAGTGGTATATCAAAGAATCGGGGATGCACGGCCTTCAACGAACACAGAATGGGAGCCAGATGTAATCGTGTGATGGGCTCTAGTGTTCATCCTCATCAGCTGTCGAATGTCGGGCCATCATCGGTGCCAAATAAAAATGTGGGGCGAATGTCTCCTCCTTGGCAGCATGATGCGCACCACCTCTCGTAGTAGAACTCGGACAGCTGGCCTTCGGTAAAACTTTTTTTTCTTTTTTTTTCTTTTTTTTTTGCGGTAAGGGAGACTTACAGTGATATTTCCGTGGTCGCGGAAAATTATCCGCGCCTGCGGAAAAGTTTCTGGTGCGAAAACACCGTCTTCAATTTTTGGCTTCGGGTCTCCCACCTGCAAGTTAGTCTAAAAACAAAACAATAACAATAAAAAGATGAAAACGAAAAGACATGAAAATAAATACATACCTCGGGTTGCCTCCCGAGCAGTGCCTTAGTTAATGTCATGGCTCGACATAGTGCTCTCCCACTCAACTTGGGTTGCTCACATCAACCGAACACTCGGGGTCAGTATCAGGAGGGTGTCGCTTTGCATCGTCGATGTTGAATCTGACCCTCACCCCGTCAAATTCTATTGTGAGCGAACCACTGCTCACATCAATCTTTGTGCTCGTCGTGTTCATGAACGGCCTTCCCAGCATCACAGGGGCTGCATTTTTATCTTGCCCCGTATCCATCACAAAGAAGTCCGCGGGGAAGATCAACTTGTCAACCTCTACTAGCACATCCTGCACTACTCCTTTGGGATACACGTATGAATTGTCCGCCAGCTGGATCACAATCCTCGTCTTCTCTAATGGCCCGACCTCTAAAGACTCATAAAGCGAGAAAGGCAAAACATCGATAGAGGCACCCAAATCTAGCATGGCCTTATCGAACATGGCGCCACCTATCTTGCAGGGAATAGTGAACATTCTTGGATCACTGCACTTCTTTAGTAACCGCTTTTGCAGCATAGCGGATACATTCTCACTGACCTGAACCTTCTTCTTCTCTTTCATAGCCTTCTTCCTCTTTATCTTGCACAGCTCTTTCAAGAATTTGGCATAGCGAGGAATGCTTTTAACAAGTTTTATCAAGGGAATATTTACCTCTCAGTTACCGAAGGTTTCAAATAAATCCTTGTCGTTCTCCACCTTCCTGGTGTCCTTCAATGCCTCGGGAAAGGACGCAGGAGGCTTCAACGAGCTGAGTGGAAGGATGTTGGGGCGCACATAATCATCGTGGACAGCTTCGAAAGAGTCTGGGGCTCCAAGAGATTTTCCGTGATCGCGGAGTTCTGTCCGCGGTCTCGGATTTTCGTCGATAAAAGCACCTTCCCCAAAAACGTTTCCGCGATCGCGGAAATTTATCGAGCAACTCCTCGTCAACAGGGACTTTTCCGCGATCGCGGAAGTCTGTCCACGGTCGCGGAAATTCGCTGATTTTTGCATTTTCCCCAGGAGCGATTCCGCGGTCGTGACCTTCTTCTCCGCGGTTGCGGAAACCTTTCTGTTGAGCTCAACCTTCTTCCACTTGTACTCCGCTTCTCAGCGCCATGGCGCATATGGTCTCCCTCGGGTTTACTACCGTTTGAGATGGTAGTTTTCCCGAATCCCGGGCTTCCAGTCTGCTCACTGCGATGGAGATTTGCCCCACTTGCTTCTCCAAGTTTGAATACTTGACCACATCTCTTGATTTTGTTGGAACATAGTATTTCCCAACGTTGTTACAGTCTGAGCTAGAGACTCTTGTTGCTTGGTCAACGCTTGAATTTGTTGGGTCGTAGTGCTTGCCAACGTTGGTACGCTTAGGGTGAGAGATTTGATCATGTCATCGCTAGACATAGATGAACTGGAACTCTGGCCTTGGGGTCTTGGGTCATATGGAGCTCTATATTGTTGTTGTTGACCCCCAGGCTGCTGATATTGTTGTGGGCGCGGTAGGAATTGTGGAGGCCTCTGGTGATACTCTTGATTGAGAGAGGCCCTGAGGAGTACTCTGCTGATTTCCTTATATCAAATTTGGGTGATCTCTCCACCCTGGATTGTACGTGTTGGAGTACGGATCATATCTTGGCCTTGAAGGGACGTATCCTCCAATAGCATTCACCTCAGCAGTGGGCTCCTGCAGCGTGGGACATGCATATGTCGGATGCATCGTGTCATAGCATATCCCATAAGACTTGACTTGCTGCTGGCCACCCTTCATCATGTATCTCCTCATCATCTCCTTCATCTCAGCCATCTCAGAAAGTATTGAAGAATTAGGCTGAGAGTCTGCAGCTTTGACTGACTGGGCGCCCGCCCTTTTACTGAACTGTCTTGAGCCCTCAGATAGCTCAAAGAAGACCTCATACGCTTCAGCTGGCGTCTTGTTCAAGATGTTTCCTCCACATGCTGCGTTCACCATCCGACGCTCGTCGTCAAGTAGACCACCGTACAAATAAAGTACGAGGTCTTGGTCTGAATACCGATGGTAGGGACAACTAGAAATCAGCCTCTTGAATCTTTCGTAGTACTCGTACAACGACTCAACAGCCTGCTGCTCAATGTTGCTAATATTCCTCTTCAGGTTGTTGAGCTTAGTCGCAGGGAAGTACTTCTCCAGGAAGGCTTTCTTCATCTTGGCCCATGTGTCAATGCTCCCTGGGGCCAAATAGTAGAACCAATCATTGGCCGAATCCTTTAGAGAGAAAGGAAAGGCCCTCAGCTTGATTTGGTCCTCAGTAACGCCTCTTGGCTTCATGCTGGTGCAGATGGCATGGAACTCAGAAAGATGTTTGTTGGGGTCTTCTCCACTCATCCCATGGAAGTGGGGGAGTAAGTGGATTAACCCGGACTTCAGTTCGAAATTTACTCCATCCGCCAGCCCAGGAAACTACACAGCCAGCGGTTGTTACTGCAGATTAGGGGCAGTCAACTGCCTCAACGTGGGTGCTTCGTCAGCCATCTCGAAACAAGGATTGTCAAAACACAAAGCTATGTTTGTCATGCGGTTCCTAGAAAGGGTTCTCTCAATTTCTGTATTACAAGCTAGAAGTAGAGAGTCAGTAGCACGGGTGTGGACCATAAGATAGATCCACACAAAAATTGGCACACAAACACACACAAAGAAAAATCAAAACTTGCCTCCCCGGCAATGGCGCCAATTTGATAGGGGTTGTCGTGACACCTAAACAAAATAATCCTTAAAACCTAACTAAGTAGAATAGGCAAGCAAGGGTCGAATCCCACAGGAAGGAGTTATCTTTCTTAATGCAAAGTAGTATGCCAAAGTAACAAAGGGGGTTTGTTGGTTTGATTGCAAGTAAACAAAGTAAATCAAAAGCAAAGGGTTGTAATCAATTGGGAAAAAGTACTTAGCCAGACAAATATCCACCATTCATTTGATTGATTGATCCTAGATTATTTCTATTCCTTCCTATTAATATTCATGTCCCTATTCTGAAATAGTTACCAGTTCAACTAGTCTTGGTAACCCTAACTATCGAACGCACAAGAAACTATCAAGATTTAGAACAATAGCAGCAGGAAGCATAGGAATTAACTAGGATACATGCAACACCACAACTCGCAACATTTAACATATAATCAAAGGAATAGGAATAGAATTTAAATCTCACAACCATATATCAAATGAAGGCTTCAATCGTCGGACTAAGCAAAGGTTGCTTAGTTCTTCATAGTCTTGAAACAAAAACTCAAAGGGAAAAACAATGCTGAGTTCTCAATAATCTGAATGATAATGAAAAGTGGCTGCTAAGAACTAGGTTAAATAACCCTAGCAAACCTAAAACTAAAGATAACAATTAAAATCTAAAAGGAATTAAAATCAACTAATCGGAATAAAAGAAATAAAGGAAAAGGAAATAAAATATAAAAAGCAGATCTTCGGACGAAACTTCTCGGCGCGCCTGATGACTAGTTTCCGCGACCGCGGAAATAATTCTTTAAAGCCTCGCTGTCTTGCATTTTTCCGCGATCGCGGCTTTGGAATCCGCGACCGCGGATTCTTCACTATTGCTCTTCTTCGCCTCTGATCTTCGTCTTCTCTTGTGGCTTGTCTCCATCTTCAATATATATTCATTTAAGCTCTTCTACGCCACCAATATCATACTTCTTCTCCTCGACTCCATACTCCACAATAACGCTCTAAACTTTCCAAATAGTACCCAAAACACCGGTAACAACTCCTAGTTAAGCACTATAAAGTAGCGCTGATCAACAAGCATGCGTGTTATGTTGTTAGTTGGTTTCCTAAACTTGAATGTAGGACTAGGAAGAAGAGTGGAATAGTTTGTGCATGCATCTTCGCATTTCATATAAAATTTGGAATTTCCGTGACTTTCATGTAGGGGACTTGGGTCGAATCCTTTCCATGGAGGGGAGGATGATGTGACTACGTCCCACAAAGAGCTAGACACCTCAAGCCACCAAGATCCCCAAGTGCAAGCAAGTGACACCGGCCAAGTTGATCAAGGCCAAGCGTCGGCGCCACACAAGGAGGACTTCATTCCACCGGTCGCTCCACCACTTGTCCCGCACACCAAGGCTTCCAATGACTCAAGTTACAATGAAGAGTCCGTTTAGCCCATGAGTGCCGAGGGAAGTGTGCCCAAGACTCCCAAACATCGCACTCCACACACGTCATCGCGCCAGGATGACATAGCTGCGTTGAGCATGGACCCAATTTTGTTTCACTCTTGAAAATTGGCCCATTTTTGGAGGAGGTCCACTTAACTCATCTAGTTACCAAGATCTAGAAGGGAAATCTCAAAAGACTTCTGGTTTAATAGTTATTAGATCTAGAAGACACTAATTGAGGATGCTTTTACTAGGCTAGTTCAAGAGTTTTTAACTCCATTTTTGTAGGCCTATTTAAGCAAGCCTTGTGAGCCTTTTGTAATCATCAAATGCTTAACAAAAAACCAGAGATATCTCCTTTGAAAGTTTCTAGAAAATTCAGTCTTTGCTCGTGTGTAATATCGGGCTTTTGATCGACTAGTTTAGGGTGCGTAATATCCCTATGCTCTTTGATCTTGCTCTATTCTCTTGTGGTGAGTCATATCCACGTGATTCTAGGATACTTATCCCTTTGATCTCCATCACAAATCAATCCCCATATCCAGATCTATTCATCACCATCATCCACCTCATCAAAACCAAACCCATCATCATCAACACCTCATTCGCTGAACTGCCTGCGACCCTTCAGTAAATTCTGCATAACTTCTGATTCCCAAATCCGTTCATGCTCTAATTTTGAGGACATCATCTAGACTTCCATATATAACTCTGGGAGTTGGAATAACCAATTCTGAGTCCAGACCAGAGAGAACGAGCCAGTGGAAGACAGGCCAGGTTTCTGGAAGTTTGTTGTCTGTTCCTTGGAGGTCTAGGGGGCTTCACCTTGCACTGTGGACTTCACGATCCTGCCTTCTATGAAGTGGTAAATGCTCAAAATTCTGATTTTGTCGAACTTAGTTGTTTTTGCAAGCAAACCTGATTTCGTGCCATCGTTGTGTAAGCTGCTAAAGTTCTGGTATAAAATCATGGAAGATTGCAGGTTGGAGACAACCTTTGAGTTGAACTAAACTGCTATCATTTAAAACACTTGCAATTATTGAAGACACTTCCATTAAAACCCACTCAACTCTTGATTTCCTTGCTGAAAACTTTCTGAATTTCCTACATTAACTCAGCCGAATTTTCTGTTTTTCTTTTCCTTTTTTTTTCTACATCAAACCTTGATTGAAGTTTTATGATTCATGTGACCAATTGGACCAATCAAGGAGCTAAAAGATACGGGAAACGACTTGAGATAACTCAAGCCAACTGAAAACAACCAAAACTGAAATTCCTTCATCAATTAGGTTTGTGCTCAACTCAGTCAAGAGATTTTGTTCCCAATTCTGTTGTCTCAAGTGTAAACAAAGGGTTATAGCCCAAGAAAACTCGAGAAATAAAGTCTAAGTAGCCAGAAAAATTCGAGGAAGAAGCAAAAGTTCGAGAAAGAGTGGCGAAGCCAGAAAAAAGCAAACACAAGTTGAACTTGAGGACCTTGTCTTAGTACCTTCTTTAGTGACTTGATTTGGTTCGTTTTGGCTGCATAAAACACTGAGTTCAATCAAAGTTTGTCATGGTTTTCTTGGTTTGCAAAACGACCCCTAGTTAGCCTTGTTTTGGTAAGCTTGCACACTGAACTTTGTGGCAACTTTTGAATCAAAATTTTAAGCACTTGCATGCTTAGGGGACCATTGTTTGATCTTGTCTTCTTTAGTTCTTGTTGCTTGTGTTTTGCTTCGGTTGTTGACCTTGTAGGGAAAGGCAGATCCTATCACCTTGTGTGAGATGTTGTTCACTGGACTAAGTTGTTGGTAAGGCGAATTCCATTGGAGTTCCGGCGACAAGAACACATGGAGATGTCTGAATTGGGTCGAATATCAATAAGGGATTATCCTTACTTTTGGGCTTATGGTGAGTACCCTAACTCCCAAACTCACACAAGCACTTACAAGGATTTCTTTGGCCGAGGACAAGGATCTAGAGATCCTATCAATAGGCCTCAAGAACGAACATACCCCATGGCACCTACTAGCCCTACATCGCTGCCCCGACAAGATGTACTAAGACACTCACCTCCAAGGGAGCACATTAGAGAAAGGAATCTCCCTCCACTTAGGCGGCCACAACAATTAGAGAAAGGGAGCACATTAGAGAAGGGAAACTAATATTAATAATACTAATCACAACAATTGATGAACTAGATTAACTAATAGAATTCAAAACCTTAATCCTACAGTATGAATAATACCAATAAAACTAGATGATAAGACTAGAGAAATCAGTAAAACTCAATGGGATGAAGCATAGAGAGAATTAATATAATCAAAGGAAAGGAAATAGAGTTATAATCTCACAACCAAATACAAACGAAGACTTCAATCGTCGGACTGAGCAAAAGTTGCTTAGTACTTCATAGTCTTCAAAGCATAAAAACTCTTAAGGGAAAAATTGAACGATAATGTGATTAATCTAGAATAATTGAGTATGAATGAATTAAAAAGCTGTCAACTAAACTAGGTTATAACCCTAGCAAAACCTAATACTAAAAAGATAAGAAATAGAATCTTAAAAGGAAATAAAATAGACTAACGAAATAAAAGAAAAGGAAATAAAATAAACAAAAGCTTGGACAAAATCTCGCTCCTGCGTGCGTGAACAGTAGCCGCGATCGCGGACATATATCCGTGACCGCGGAAAAGTTCTTGTTGTCTTCGCTGCTTCTGCATATTTCCGCGACCGTGGCTAGTTGATCCGCGACCGCGGAAAACCTTCTGTAGCGTATTCTTCTCTTCTGTTGTGGTCTTCCCGTGGCTTTCTCCTCCATCTTCTTAAGTCTTCAATTAAGCTCTTCAAAACCACCAAATCAACACTCCTTCTCCACAACTCCATTCTCCTAACTTATGCTCTAAACATATCCAAATGGTACCTAAAACTCCGGTAACAACTCCTAGTTAAGCACTACAAAGTAGAGCTGATCAAATTCCCCCATGCTTAAACCTTGCTCGTCCTCGAGTAAGCTAATAGAAACCTACTCCTCTAATGAAATACCCAAGGTCTTAGGAAGCACAGCAAAATCATCTCCACTAAGAACTGCACCTAAACATGAATCTCCAAGGCACCAACACAATCAACACAACACAACACACAAGCTTAAAAGAAAGCAGAGTACTTCCCCCAAGCTTAACCCGAACACCATTAAGTGAAAGTAACCATCTAATCCTAGCCTCCATCTATCTTCTTATAACTCCCAGAGTGACATACTTGAATCCTCCTTATATCACCTCTTCTTATGTCACCACGCCAGGAAAAATGAGGAATCCTAATAATCACTCTTCATCTTTTCACTCATTTTGCCAAGGCGCCCTTTCGGGTTTTTGCCAAGCCACTCATTTCATTTTTCAATAGATGGGCTCACAATAACTCACATCACTCTTGACCTCTTATTACCCTAGCCTAATATTGGTCCAAGCCACCTGCTTATTACCTAAGCCGCCCTTTCGGGTTTTCGACTTATCCCAGGATTTTATTTTTGTCTTTTTCCAAATTTTTGACTTTTTTCTTTTTCATTTTTTTTTTCTTCAGACGACTAGCAAGTATAGATCACTCCCCCATGCTTAAACATTGCATTGTCCTCAATGTAATGAAAGACAAAAAGATGAAGCACAGGGAAAAGCAGAAAAGTACTCACACCGTCGTCGAGGTGGCCTGGATATGGACGGTGGTGCTGGCGGTAAATCAATGAAAGCACATGTCGTTGGTGTTGCGGCGGTCCTGCTCAAGTAAACTCCACGTGTAGCCAAATAAATGCACTGTAAGGTGTAGTGGCATATGAAAGAATCGGGGTTGCACGGGCCTTCTGTGAACAAAGAATGGGAGCACGAATGTAATCGTGTAGCGGGCTCTGGTGTTCCTCCTCGTCAGCTATCCAATGTCGGGCCATCATCGGTGCCAATTAAAAAATTTGGGCGATTGATCTACTCCTTGGCAGCATGATGCGCACCATCTCTCAAAGTAGAACTCGGATAGCTGGGCCTTCAGAATTTTAATTTTATTTTTTTTTTTCTTTTCTTTTCTTTTTTCCAGATAGGGAGACTTACAGTGGTATTTCCGCGGTCGCGGAAATGTGTCTGGTGCATCATGAACACCGTCTTCAAATTTGGCTCGGGTCTCCTACCTGCGATTTAGTCTAAAACACGAAAACACACAAATAAAAACTTGAAATGAAAAGATAAGAAAAGAATTACATACCTCGGGTTGCCTCCCGAGCAGCGCCTTGGTTATTGTCGTGGCTCGACTTGGTGCCCTTCCACTCAGCTTGGGTTGCTCACATCAACCGAACACTTGGGGCTACAATCAGGAAGGTGTCTCTTTGCATCGTCAATGTTGAATCTGACCCTCACCCCATCAAAATCCATTGTGAGTGAACCCATACTCATATCAATTTTCGTATTTGTCGTGTTCATAAACGGCCTTCCTAGTATCACAGGGGCTGCATGTTTGGCTTGTCCTGTATCCATCACAAAGAAGTCCGCAGGGAAAATAAGCTTATCAACCTTCACCAGAACATCCTGCAGGACTCCTTTAGGATACACAGTAGAATTATCTGCCAATTGGATCACAGTCCTAGTCTTCTATAATGGTCCAAGCCCCAACGATTCATACAGCGAGAGAGGCAAAACATTGATAGATGCACCCAAATCCAGCAGGGCTTTCTCAAACGTGGTGTCACCTATCTTGCAGGGAATACTAAACATTCCTGGGTCACTGCACTTCTTGGGCAACCGCTTTTGCAGCATAGCAGAGACATTCTCACTCACCAGGACCTTCTTCTTTGCTTTCATTGCTTTCTTTCTCTTTATCTTGCACAATTCCTTCAAAAAGTTTGCATAGCGAGGAATGCTCTTAACCAATTTGATCAAAGGAATGTTTACCTCACAATTACTGAAGGTCTCAAAGATTTCCTTGTCATTCTCCAGCCTTCTGGTGTCCTTCAATGCCTCGGGAAAGGGCACGGGTGCTTTCAGAAAACTGAGCGGAGGGAAATAAGGTCGAACATAATCGTTGTGGGTAACAGCGGGCAGTTCTGGGGCTTCAGGGAACAATCCCCGATCGCGGATTGTATTTCGCGGCCGTGGATTGTATTCCGCGGTCACGGCTCGTTATCTGAGCAGTCTGGGCCTCCAGAGAGTTTTCCGCGGTCACGGATTTCTGTATGCGGTCGCGGAATTGCTTCAGAAAGTTCTTCACCTCCAGGAACTTTTCTGCGGTCGCGGAAATTTCTCAGAAAAATCACCGTCTCCAGGTGTGTTTCCGCGGTCGCGGATTTCTTGCCGCGGTCGCGGAATTCCTTCAAAGTTTTCTTCACTTCCAGAAACGTGTCCGCGGTCGCGGCTTTGCATTCCGCGGTCGCGGATTTCTTTCCGGTGTCTTTGAACTTCCTCGTCCTTAACCTCTGTCACTTCTTTCATTTGTGTTCCGCTCCTCAGTGTCATTGCGCACACATTCTCCCTCTAGTTTGCTACCATTTGAGATGGTAGCTTCCCCGAATCCCGGGTCTCCAGTTTGCTCACTGCGATAGAGATTTGCCCCACTTGCTTCTCCAAGTTCTAAATACTAGACTTGGTCTCATGCTGAAATTGTAACATGTTGTTCTGCATGATAGACACCATCTGAGTAATACCGGTCATGCACTGCGCAAGAGACTTGATCTGATCATCAACAGACATAGATGAACTAGAACTTTGGCCTTGAGGTCTAGGCTCGTGTTGTGGTCTGAATTGTTGTTGTTGTTGACCTGAGTAAGGGTATAGTCATGACCAGATAGTACTAGGGCACAATTCTCCTAATACCAGTTATAAAGAAACGACTAGACCTCGCAAGGTACATAGCGTTCCTAAGAATACTCGTTCTAACTACACATTTAAAGTTCACACATGAATTCACACCAATATCATCATGGTAATAACACGTATAATAGCTTTGTTTCTAGCAATATATACAACCCATTATAGAATCATATTTTATCACATCATTTAAATCTGTTCCCAAACGAAAACAACACTTTATTCCAATTTAATTAACAATTAAATAATTGATAACTAAAGGAAATATGGATTCCTGCGACGACGTCGAGACAAAAGACGGAACCCTAAGTTAGATTCGGTATGAACGAATAAACTATACGGACGTATAAACGATATGAATCGAAGAAACAAAAGCCTAAGCTGTGACCGTGAATGCCCAAGCCACGATCGCGCTTGCTAAGGCAAGCGGCAGTTGCGGTTTGGACTTCCGCAGTCGCAGAATTCTGGGCAGAGTCGCGGTCGCGGAATTCATCCCCGCGATCGCGGATCTCCTTTCCGACGCGGCTCCAACTCGGCCTCGAAGACTCACCGACGACGAAGACGATGGCGAATTCTTCACCTCCTTGCAATGTCACCACGCCAAGCTTCCAAAGGCACTCCGGCGACCACTACAACTCCGGCGACACTTCCTACGAACTCTAGAATTTCGACGAAGGAACAAGACGAGAGAAAGAGAGGGGATGAAGTTGTGGATGATGATTCAAGGTGATGGGAGCCCCTATTTATAGGGAGAGGGGAGTCCAACGCCGAGCAACCCAACCGCTCAAGCTCCCTCACCGGCGGCAGTTACAACACGAGCCGAAATTCGAATCGGCGTTCTCGGATAAGAACGACGAAGAACGCATTTCCACGGTCGCGGAAATGCCGCGTGCACGTCCTCTGGCCTTTGGTCGCGGATTTCGCTTCGAGGGCATGCTAAATCTTTTATGTTTAGCACTTCTAAAAATATTCTAAGACCCAAAACACTTTAAACGTATATTATTATGCTCAAAAAATCTTACTGAGATTACAGAAATTGCCCATTATGTCCTTTTTACAAAATGACAGTTCGGGACTTTTAGGGGTTATTACATTACCTCCCCCTTAAAAAAAAGTTTCGACCCCGAAACTAGGCCGAAAAAAGCTCGGGAAAGCGACTAAGCATACCAGCCTCAGTCTCCCAGGTTTCCCAAGTTACCTCCTCAGATCCCGACTTGGACCAGAGGTTCCGCACTAATGGTACCACCTTGTTCCTCAAGTGCTTCTCGCGGCGTTCGAGAATACGCACAAGTCTTTCCTCGTAGGTACCATTTGCCTGAATCTCGATGTCCTCATAACTCAGCACATGAGACACATCTGGCACGTACTTTCTTAGCAGAGACACGTGGAACACGTTATGCACTAGATGTGCTGACGTCGGCAATGCTAAACGGTACGCTAGAGATCCCACTCTATCAAGGATCTCAAACGGTCCCACGTAGCGAGGGTTGAGCTTCCCACGCTTGCCAAACCTGAACACACCCTTGGATGGCGACACCATGACAAACACCTTGTCACCAACCTCAAACTCGACATTCCTGCGCTTCAGATTAGCATAAGACTTCTGTCGACTCTGAGCTGTCAGCATCCTCTGTCTGATCAAAGCAATGTCCGAGGCAGTCCTTTCGACTAACTCTGGTCCGAGCACAATCTTGTCGTCATTCTCATCCCAACAAATTGGAGATCTGCACTTCCGATCGTACAAAGCCTCGAATGGAGCCATCTTGATGGTAGAATGCCAGCTATTGTTGTATGTGAATTCAATCAAACTTAAGTTGTTCTCCCAGCTGGTCGGACGATCTAGTACGCAAGCTCTCAGCATATCTTCCACTGTCTGGATGGTCCTCTCAGACTGTCCATCCGTCTGAGGATGAAACGCGGTGCTAAACCTCAACTCAGTTCCCATGGCCTTATGGAGTTCCTTCCAGAATCTCGACATAAATCGGCCATCACGATCCAATATAATGGGTTTTGACGTACCATGCAAACGGACAATATCGTGTAGGAAAACTTCTGATAGCCTCTGGGTTCCCTATGTAGACTTGATGGCCATGAAATGAGCACTCTTCGTGAGCCTGTCAATGATCACCCATATGGCATCCTTCTAACTCTCAGTCTTCGGCAACCCCGTGACGAAGTCCACAACAATATCCTCCCACTTCCATTTTGGCACTGGGAGAGGTTGCAATTCACCACCTGGTCTGCGGTGTTCTATCTTGACCTTCTGACAAGTCAAGCATTTCGCTACAAATTCTGCTACGTCTCACTTCATGTTGGGCCACCAGAATTTCTTTCTGAGGTCTTTGTACATCTTACTAGATCCTGGATGTACAGAATAAGTTGACGAATGGGCCTCCTTCATCACCAACTGGCGAAGGCCATCCACATCAGGCACACAGATCCGGTCCTAAAACCAGAGTGATCCATCATCTTGAATCACGAATCCGAGAGCTTTCCCGTCCATCACTTCACTGCTTAACTTCACCAAGATCACATCATCAATCTGGTTCCCCTTGATCTGATCTAGTAGCGTAGCCTGAATCTCCAACATACTCAAGCATCCTCGACGCTGATCGTACAAGACGTCAATCTCGCACAATCCTTGATGCATCTTGGTCTGAGCAGTGAGCAGAGCTACTACGGTCTCGTGTGGCGTCTTCCGGCTCAATGCATCGGCTACCACATTAGCCTTGCCCGAATGATACAGCAACTCGATGTCGTTGTCCTTGAGTAGCTCCAACCAGCGACGTTGTCTCATATTCAACTCCTTCTGAGTGAACACATACTTGAGACTCTTGTGGTCTATAAAGATCTGGCACCTAACACCATAGAGGTAGTGATGTGAATATGGATTCCTTCATTTTTGAAGAAGCTGAACAACTTGTACCGATGAAATTGTACGAAGCATTGAAGATGTCGAAACCGAGAAATCTTACTCTTCGACACCTTCTCGGTATTTCTGCCATAAAGGGAGCTACACATATCCAATGGAGGACCATTAGTAGTCATTGGAAAGCTAACAAAATGATCTACAACTTTTATGCCAACTGTTTCTATGAAATATGTTCGTATAAGTCCAGATATTGCAATCTTCGGCAGCAGTCCAACCATTTCCAAGGAAGTAACTAGTCTAAATTCAATGCCGAAAGACTCCAAGAGCCTCAACGTTTTTGCCATCAATTCCAACTGATATTATGCTTATTATTTCAGTTTTATTTAGTATAAAATTTGAAGAGTCTTTTGGTTAATGTTTTAGTTAATGTTTTGTTTGCTTGGAATGCAAGAGGTTTGAAGAGTGCCTTGCACTCTAATTTTGTAAGCCTATAAATAGGCTATGCTTCTTCCATTGTAAGACACGCTTGAATTGAATCAAAAAGTCTATCAAACTCTCTCTTCCCTTGCTCTAACATTCTTGCGTCAAATTCCCTTGTTGCCGAGTGTGTATATCTCTCCAACAACTTCTTTCTCAACCAAGTCTGCGTCGAGTCTTCCCTCCCCTTGAAGAACTATTCGTGAGCCAACATCTCACACCAAGAACGCCTACCAAAGGTGCCTCCATCATCCATCTCATCCATCCTCAAATCCATCACCATTACGAGTCATCCCAAACTCCACTCGCACCATCGCAGATTTCCTTCCCGGAACTTTCGAAAGCCTCTCAGTATAACCGGCGTATCTTTTTATTCCCTACCCAGAAAATTCTACAATTTTGAGGGAATAAACTAGACTTCAATATCTAACTCTGGGATTTGGAATCACTTCATTCCGATCTCAGACGAGAGAGAACGATCCAGTTGAAGTAAGACCTATTTTTCTGGGCTTTGGGTTGACGATTGCTTGAAGATCTTCGAAGCCATTCCTCGCACCGTGTCATTCCCGATCCTTGATTCACATCATTGATGATGTGAATATGGATTCCTTCATTTTTGAAGAAGCTGAACAACTTGTACCGATGAAATTGTACGAAGCATTGAAGATGTCGAAACCGAGAAATCTTACTCTTCGACACCTTCTCGGTATTTCTGCCATAAAGGGAGCTACACATATCCAATGGAGGACCATTAGTAGTCATTGGAAAGCTAACAAAATGATCTACAACTTTTATGCCAACTGTTTCTATGAAATATGTTCGTATAAGTCCAGATATTGCAATCTTCGGCAGCAGTCCAACCATTTCCAAGGAAGTAACTAGTCTAAATTCAATGCCGAAAGACTCCAAGAGCCTCAACGTTTTTGCCATCAATTCCAACTGATATTATGCTTATTATTTCAGTTTTATTTAGTATAAAATTTGAAGAGTCTTTTAGTTAATGTTTTAGTTAATGTTTTAGTTAATGTTTTGTTTGCTTGGAATGCAAGAGGTTTGAAGAGTGTCTTGCACTCTAATTTTGTAAGCCTATAAATAGGCTATGCTTCTTCCATTGTAAGACACGCTTGAATTGAATCAAAAAGTCTATCAAACTCTCTCTTCCCTTGCTCTAACATTCTTGCGTCAAATTCTCTTGTTGCCGAGTGTGTATATCTCTCCAACAACTTCTTTCTCAACCAAGTCTGCGTCGAGTCTTCCCTCCCCTTGAAGAACTATTTGTGAGCCAACATCTCACACCAAGAACGCCTACCAAAGGTGCCTCCATCATCCATCTCATCCATCCTCAAATCCATCACCATTACGAGTCATCCCAAACTCCACTCGCACCATCGCAGATTTCCTTCCCGGAACTTTTGAAAGCCTCTCAGTATAACCGGCGTATCTTTTTATTCCCTACCCAGAAAATTCTACAATTTTGAGGGAATAAACTAGACTTCAAGATCTAACTCTGGGATTTGGAATCACTTCATTCCGATCTCAGACGAGAGAGAACGATCCAGTTGAAGTAAGACCTATTTTTCTGGGCTTTGGGTTGACGATTGCTTGAAGATCTTCGAAGCCATTCCTCGCACCGTGTCATTCCCGATCCTTGATTCACATCAGGTAGTGCCTCCAAATTTTTAGCATGAAGACCACAGTTGCTAACTCCAGATCATGCGTCGGATAGTTTGCTTCATAGGTCTTCAACTGCCGAGATGTGTATGCAATAACCTTTCCCTTTTGCATCAATACACATCCTAACCCATCCTTTGAAGCGTCACTATAGACCACATAACTATCAGTTTCCTCCGGTAGCGCCAAAATTGGTGCGGACGTTAGGCACTTTTTCAACTTCTGGAAACTTGCCTCGCACTTGTCGTCCCACATAAACTTCTTATGGACCTTGCGGAGCAACCCGTTCATGGGTAGAGCGATCTTTGAAAATCCTTCCATGAACCGTCTGTAATAACCTGCAAGTCCCAAGAAACTGCGCACCTCCTTCACGTTCTGAGGTCGCTTCCAGTTGGCTATTGCTTCAATCTTCTGAGGGTCGACCATAACCCCATCCTCATTGATCACATGGCCTAAGAAAGCCACTTCCTTGATCCAGAAGTCACATTTAGACAACTTTGCATACAGCTGATTTTGTCTAAGAACTGACAAGGTGATTCGAAGATTCTCCTTGTGAGCCTCCTCGCTCGGGGAATAGATCAGAATATCGTCGATGAAGACCACCATGAACTTGTCCAAATATTGGTGGAAACATCTATGCATCAGATCCATGAAGACTGTCGGAGCATTCGTAAGTCCAAATGGCATGACTACGAACTTGTAGTGCCGATACCTCGTCCGGAATGCAGTCCTCGGAATATCTTCCTCACGATCCATGAGCTGATTGTAACCAGATCTCAGATCAATCTTGGAAAAGACTTTTTCTCCCTGCAGTTGATCCAACAGATCATCAATCCTAGGCAACAGATACTTATTCTTGATAGTGACCTTGTTCAACTCTCGGTAGTCGATACAAAGTTGGAACGAACCATCCTTCTTCTTGACAAACAAGACCGGAGTGCCCCAAGGTGATGCACTCGGCCTTATATACCCTTTCTCAAAAAGGTCCTCGAGTTGTTTCTTCAACTCTTGCATCTCCGCTGGAGCCATCCGATACGGTGCTTCGGAAATCGGCGCGGTTCCAGGCTCGAGATCAATAGTGAACTCCATGTCGTGATTCGGGGGTAAACCGGGAATCTCATCAGGAAAAACATCCGGGTACTCGCATATTATAGGAACATCAAGAACTGAAGTCTCATCCTTCTTGGGCTTATCCAGATAACACATGTACCTGACACAACCTTGTCGAAGTAGCTTACAAGAAGTCATCGCATTGATGAGCTTTCCGTTATCAGCGTCATTACGACCCTTGAACTTGCATACAAACTGGCCCCCAGATGAAACTGTCACTGTCCTTGAACTAAAATCGATTACCGCCCCATGACGCATTAGCCAGTCCATCCCGAGAATGATGTCGTATGGAGCCATGGCTATACAGATCAAGTCTGCTTTGAACTTCCGACCTTTAATAGTAATCAGAAATTCTGACAAACGCTTGGTTCCTACCAACTGTTCACTATTTGGAAGATTCACCACAAAAGGCTCGCAAGTCTCATTGCACACTAAGCCTAGCTTACTCACACAGTTCTCCGAAATAAAAGAATGAGTGGCACCCGAATCAAACAATATGCACACAGAAGTAGAATGGAGGTATAGGGTACCTTGAGCAATCGGAGCATTCGGTCCGTCAGCCTCACGTATCTCATACATCCGCAGACCTTGACCTCCAGAAGAAGTTAGGGCTTTCCCCTTATTCTGAGCAGTCGTCTGCGTTGAAGGACTAGGAGTCTCTACAGGCCTGAATCGGGGTCGGTTATTATGGCTAACTGACCCTTGTTGTGACTCAGCCCCCTTCTGCCTCCTTTGCGGACAAAACGTCTACAAGTGCCCCTCCTTACCACACGCAAAACACGTCCTCTTGTGATGTGTTCGAGCCTACACATCAAGGTGATCAAGCACAAGATGATGGACAAGAAGGTGATTCAAGTGATGAAGAGGAGTTAAAGGAAGAAGAAGAACCGGCCAGCCCTAAAGAGGATCCACCACCCGGAGCTATCACTCGAGCCCGAGCTCGACATCTACACCAACAACTCAAGGATGGTCTCTTGAGCTTAGGAGAGCCGAATCAAGGTGGAGGAGCTATCATCACATGCCTTAGTCAAGAGAGGCCCGGTTCGAACATGGATGTTATTCCGATTGAAGATGGTTCACGTGGCAATTGATTTTGCTTGGGATATTATTAAACATGTTATTCGTGGTTTGTTTTATTTCTTTCCCTAAAACAAACTTAGTAATTTAGTTGGTATTAGGCCGAGTAGTGCTCCACTTAGTGGGCTAATTTTAGCTTTTATTTCTTGCTTTTTCTTTCTAATTTCGGCAAGGGTTAGTAGGGGACAAACTTCAGATTGTAATTTCAGTTTTTGGCAAATGAAAATCAGCATTACGTGCTACCAAAAGCTCTCTATCTATCCCTATCCCCATTGACGGTTGTGAGTAATATCAACCCTTTCCTCCATTGATTTCGAGTGGTTCCTATCTCGAAATTCCTTCCCTTGATCCCCTAGCCGAGTGAGTCATATCTTGGTTGGAAGATCATCCTCATTCCCTCCCTAATCCATCGTCCATCACCAAGAACCCTAAAAACTGCCGAAGTTTGCTGAACTTCTTCCCCGGAACTACCAGCGACCCTTCGGTAGAAAAATCATATCTTTTGATCCACCGCCCAGAAAATTCTGAAAATTTGAGGACAGAAACTAGACTTCCATATATGTCTACTGTCGCCGGAGTCAACCAATTCGGAGTTCTGAGCAAGGAGAACGACCCCACTGAAGTCAGGGCAAATTCTGGGATTTTGCTGGAGTTGCTGTCCTTGTGCTCTTGAGTTCCGAGGCGCCTTGTTGAGCAAGATCTTGCACTGTTTGGCCCTCGATCCTTGCACACACCATGTGGTATCAGAGCTACGTGAGTTCTTGCTCTTATTTGTCTTCAAATTCTTGCAACTTTCGTAGTTTACAGCTCTTGATTTCGTGCCTTGCATCTTGTTGAATTTCCGGTTGCAGTTTAGTGTGTCTAGTGTCTTCGTTTTGTGTTGTTCTTGTGTCCTGTTTACCTTGTGTCTTAGAATTGCATTTAGGGTGTTTGAACGTCAAAAAATCAGACTAGAACCAGGGTAGGAGACGGCAGTAGGGTTCAGAAATTAAGGGATTAGACGAGCCACAAATCTAGGGAATTAGTTGGGTTTGTTGCTGCAAAATCTGATTTCAAAATTCAAAGAACTGCCGTGTGATTTTATGAACCAGCCGTGACCTTTAATAGCTGCATATAGTTTAGGACAATTGAGTCTTTATTTTATTTTCATTTGGCACTTAAATCAACCTACTTAAGCATCTTAAGTTATATTCAAATCAAGCTTTCGAGTGGAGGAACATTTCTGAGGTGCGGACTCTATAGGTTGATCAAGGCTTTGTTAATCTTTGTTTACATTATTTCCAGCATTATTAGTTAAAAATAAAAAATAAAAGTCGGCCATTTACAAAAAAAGAAAAAAGAGACAAAGGCCTATTGTTGATCATCCTTGTTACATTGTGATTCTCTTCGTGTTCTTTAGAAGTGCTCGTACTTGTGTTCAAGTCATCATTGTAAGCTGCATTCATTGTAATCTCTACTTGTTCAACTATAGTATGTGGTAATAGGGAATAAGTACTTACGAGATTGTTTGAGTTACATCTAATTTAAGGGCTTGAATCAAGGTTGTAGTGCACTTTATTTTCTATTTTTGTGAGTCACTTTGCATATAGGAAGCCTCACCTAGACCTTTTTACCGAGCTTGAACTTGAAAGTTTGCAAGGAGTTGTTGATAGATACAAGCTCCTTACTAGCTCTAGGGACCATTGTGTTTGTTTGGTATTTGTGGGCTGTTGTGTGGATTTTCCTTATGAAGGTACAATGGGGGATCCAAAGGATAAGCAAGTCAGCCAAGAGAGAGAGAAGGATAGCTCGGCCATCACTATGGAGACCTTGTTACGGGCTATCCAAGCCTCCAAAGAAGAGGCTGACGAGCGCGCGCGGCAACACCTACAAGCCATGCGGGAGGAGCAAGCGGCTTTCATGAGAGCTATGGATGAGAAGTGGAGCAATTCATATGGGCCAGCCCTTAGCTACGGCCGTGAGCAACTACAAGGAGGCAATGGAGCAGCATCTATGAGCCCCTTGTCGGCACCCGTGTCCTTACCCGCAAGATTGCCGGGCACTAGTCTTCACCATCCTACGGCTTCACTAGTCGCCACTACCCGGGAAGAGTATGGTACTGCTTCTAACTTTCCTCTTCCTTATCATGGTCCTAGTACTACTAGCATGCCCTTTCGGACTAACCATGCAGATTATATACCGGAAGAAAGGGAGACAACAAGGCTAGCGCCATTTGACACTTCTAGGTACCAAGAACCATCGATGATGCCGCAGAGACTTCCACAAGGCCGAGGAGGAGGTGGGCGTGGCCTAGGCGGGAGAGGTGCATACATGCCAAACCGAGGGGCCGGCTATTATGAGGAGGAGTATGCCCCCGCCTATGAACAAAGGCCGCATGGTATTAAACTTGAGGTACAATCTTTTGGTAATGTTTGTGATCCCGAAGTGTATATTGATTGGGAGCAAAAGACTGAACAAATATTTCAGTATTATAACTACTCGGAAGCTCAACGAGTAGCTATAGCTACCATCAAGTTTGAAGGCATTGCCTATCAGTGGTGGCTTGGGGACAAGGAGGAGCGTGATTATCACGGCCATCCCCAAATCATGACTTGGCAAGGCCTCAAACAAGCACTACGGGACAGATTTGTGCCTAATGATTATGCCGAGCGCATTCATGAGAGGTTGGAACAACTAGAGCAAGGAAGTAAGAGCCCGAATGAATTCTATACCGAGCTAAGGACTTTGGTCTTTAGATCTGGCCTTAGGGTTCCCGAAGGGTACCTTATTTCTAAGTTCATAAGTCGTCTCAACCCCGAGCTCAAAGCTGTAGTGAGCAAGCAACACTTCCCTAGTGGCACACCTATGGAAGAAGTGCTTCATTATACGAATCGTATGTATAAAACACTTCCTTCAAGGCGTCCATTAGCTTCTAGCTCACGACCTTGGCAAAGCTCCAAAGGGGTCCTACCCACTCCAAGACGCCTGGAACCTACTAGGGGGGACTCCACGACTCACCCTAGGCGAGAGGTCCCTAGTCCGGTACAAACCCAACGCAAGGAGGGAGAGCACCGAACTAGTGATATCAAGTGTTTTAAGTGTCTTGGGAGAGGGCACATGGCCAAGGATTGTCCCTCAAGAAAGCAAGTCCTACTTAACGCTCTAGGGGATTATGTCTCCGAGGATGAGTGTGACGAAGAACTTGTTGAGAATGAGGAGGAAGTGGAAGAGCTCCACGTTGTTGCTGCCCAAGGTGATTGTTTTGTGGCTAAGAAGGTCTTAATTGCTTCGGAAGGTCCGAGTGTGCCTAGTCAACGAGAGACCATCTTTCATACTAGGTGCACCATTAAGGGGAAAGTGTGTAGTATGATAATCGATGGGGGGTCGTGTTGCAACATCATCGACCAAGAAGTAGTATCTAGGTTTAACCTAAGTATTACTCCTCTCCCCCAGCCCTACACTCTTTGTTGGTTAAACTCTGACACCCCCCTTAAAGTCAAGGACCAAGCCACGATTCAGTTTGCTATAGGTGGCTATGAAGATGAGGTTTTGTGTGACGTCCTGCCCATGACCGCTTGTCACCTTCTCTTGGGAAGGCCTTGGCAATTTGATCGTGGCGTCATACACCAAGGGGTGAGTAATGAGTACTCCTTTCACTTGAAGGGAAAACGCATTACTCTTCACCCTTTATCTCCTCATGAAATCATGGCTGACCATGTAGCTCGGGAGCAACGACGGGCCCAACCAAAGGCCGAGCTAGCTAAGGGTAAGAAGATGGCTATTGGGGCCAAGGGCGGCGCCACTAACCACCTTTTGCTAGCCAAGCCAAAGGAAGTTGCTCTTGCCATCAAACAAGGAGAGTCGTGCTTCTTGGTCGTACCCAAGGACATGTTGCTTGCCTTGAGTGATCTTGGGGAACTTCCTGCAACCCTAGCACGACTCATGATGGAGTTTTCCGAGCTCTTTCAAGAGGATGTGCCGAGTGGGTTGCCACCGGTACGCGGTATTGAGCATCAAATTGACTTCATACCGGGGGAAACACTACCGAATAGGGCTGCATATAGGGCCAATCCGGAGGAAACAAAGGAACTCCAACGTCAAGTACAAGACTTGTTAAGCAAGGGCTATGTTCGAGAGAGCCTTAGTCCTTGTGGAGTCCCGATCATTCTAGTACCAAAGAAGGACGGTACTTGGAGGATGTGTGTTGATTGTCGAGCAATCAACAACATTACCATCAAGTATCGACATCCTATCCCAAGACTAGATGACATGCTTGACGAGTTGCATGGGGCAAGCATTTTCTCCAAAGTGGATCTTAAGAGCGGTTACCACCAGATTCGCATGAAAGAGGGCGATGAATGGAAAACAGCCTTTAAAACTAAATATGGGCTGTATGAATGGTTGGTAATGCCCTTTGGACTCACTAATGCCCCTAGCACATTCATGAGACTCATGAACCACGTCCTAAGGCCATTTCTAGGAAAGTTTATGGTTGTATACTTTGATGACATCTTAGTGTATAGCCACAATCTTCAAGAGCATATTGGCCACCTTAGGAAGGTTTTTGAAGTCTTACGAAGGGAGAAGTTGTACGCCAACTTCAAGAAGTGCCACTTCCATTCGGATCACGTGGTATTTCTTGGATTCGTGGTGTGCAAAGAGGGCTTAAGAGTTGATGAGGACAAGGTTAAAGCCATTTCCGAATGGCCTACACCTACCTCCATGACTCAAGTCCGAAGCTTTCTCGGCCTAGCTGGCTTCTACCGCCGTTTCGTGAGAGACTTTAGCACTATTGCTGCGCCTCTCACGGAATTGACCAAGAAAGGTGTGGCCTTCGTATGGGGGTCAAGGCAAGAGGCGGCTTTTGCTAGCTTGAAGGCCAAGCTCACCCAAGCACCACTTCTATCTTTGCCAAACTTTGATAAAACTTTTGAGATAGAATGTGATGCTTCAGGGATAGGCCTTGGGGGTGTCCTTATGCAGGAAGGCAAACCCATAGCCTATTTTAGTGAGAAACTTGGAGGGGCTGAATTAAATTACCCCACGTATGACAAGGAACTTTTAGCATTGGTACGTGTTCTCAAGGTTTGGCAACACTACTTATTGCCTAAGGAATTTGTCATACACTCGGACCATGAGGCCTTGAAGTATCTTAAGGGTCAAAGCAAGCTTAACAAGAGGCATGCTAAATGGGTCGAGTTCATTGAGTCTTTCCCCTATGTGATCAAACACAAAAAGGGAAAGGACAATGTAGTGGCGGATGCCCTATCCAGACGATACACTCTTATGGCTGTACTAGATGCTAAGTTGCTTGGCTTTTCCTTCCTTAAGGACTTATATGTGCATGATGCTGATTTTTGTGATATATTTGACACATGTAAGTCCCATGGAAGTAAATATCAATTCTACTTACATGAGGGATTCTTGTTTAAAGGCCATAAGTTGTGTATTCCCAAAGGCTCAATTAGGACCATTTTGGTTCAAGAAGCGCATGGGGGCGGGTTAATGGGACATTTCGGTGTCCTTAAGACCTTACATGTGCTAAGAGAGCACTTCTATTGGCCTAAGATGCAGCGTGCCGTGGAGAAGTATTGTGCGTCTTGCATCACTTGCTTGCGCGCTAAGTCTAAGGCCCAGCCCCATGGTCTCTACTCTCCTTTACCTATCCCTAAACTGTCTTGGGAAGACATTTCCATGGACTTTGTTTTAGGGTTACCAAGGTCTAAGAGAGGGAGAGACTCTATCTTTGTAGTGGTCGATCGGTTCTCCAAGATGGCACACTTCATAGCATGCCATAAGACTGATGATGCTTCTCATATTGCTAACCTTTTCTTTGACAATATTGTGAGATTGCATGGAGTTCCTAGGTCTATTGTGTCGGACCGAGATGTGAAGTTCCTAAGCTACTTTTGGAAGACTCTATGGGAAAAGCTTGGAACTAAACTTCTCTTCTCCACTACTTGTCATCCTCAAACGGATGGCCAAACTGAGGTAGTTAATCGTACTCTTGGTGTTTTGCTTCGTACTATTTTGAGGACTAACTTGCGCAGGTGGGAAGATAGCTTATCATTCATTGAGTTCGCCTACAATAGGACGGTCCATACTGCCACCAAGAGGACACCATTTGAGGTTGTGTACGGCCGTAACCCCACCACACCATTGGAGTTATTGCCGTATGCAATCAAGGAGAGGGGGAGCAAGGAAGGTGCGGATGAGGCAGCCCGGATTAAGAAGATGCATGAGGATACAAGGCTGCAATTGGAGAGGAGGACATGCCAATACAAGCGCCAAGCTGATCGTGGCCGAAAGGAAGTGATATTTGAGCCCGGCGACCTTGTGTGGCTGCACCTAAGGAAGGACAGATTTCCATTACTCCGCAACTCCAAGCTCAAACCGAGAGGAGATGGACCATTTCAAGTGCTTGAGCGCATCAATGACAACGCCTACAAGCTCGATCTCCCTCCCACCTTTGGCGTCCATGACGTATTCAACGTCACCGACTTGATGCCTTACATTGTTGAAGAAGATTCGGACCTTGACGAGCTGGATTCGAGGTCGAATCCCTTTCAAGAGAGGGAGGATGATGTGTTCGAGCCTACACATCAAGGTGATCAAGCACAAGATGATGGACAAGAAGGTGATTCAAGTGATGAAGAGGAGTTAAAGGAAGAAGAAGAACCGGCCAGCCCTAAAGAGGATCCACCACCCGGAGCTATCACTCGAGCCCGAGCTCGACATCTACACCAACAACTCAAGGACGGTCTCTTGAGCTTAGGAGAGCCGAATCAAGGTGGAGGAGCTATCATCACATGCCTTAGTCAAGAGAGGCCCGGTTCGAACATGGATGTTATTCCGATTGAAGATGGTTCACGTGGCAATTGATTTTGCTTGGGATATTATTAAACATGTTATTCGTGGTTTGTTTTATTTCTTTCCCTAAAACAAACTTAGTAATTTAGTTGGTATTAGGCCGAGTAGTGCTCCACTTAGTGGGCTAATTTTAGCTTTTATTTCTTGCTTTTTCTTTCTAATTTCGGCAAGGGTTAGTAGGGGACAAACTTCAGATTGTAATTTCAGTTTTTGGCAAATGAAAATCAGCATTACGTGCTACCAAAAGCTCTCTATCTATCCCTATCCCCATTGACGGTTGTGAGTAATATCAACCCTTTCCTCCATTGATTTCGAGTGGTTCCTATCTCGAAATTCCTTCCCTTGATCCCCTAGCCGAGTGAGTCATATCTTGGTTGGAAGATCATCCTCATTCCCTCCCTAATCCATCGTCCATCACCAAGAACCCTAAAAACTGCCGAAGTTTGCTGAACTTCTTCCCCGGAACTACCAGCGACCCTTCGGTAGAAAAATCATATCTTTTGATCCACCGCCCAGAAAATTCTGAAAATTTGAGGACAGAAACTAGACTTCCATATATGTCTACTGTCGCCGGAGTCAACCAATTCGGAGTTCTGAGCAAGGAGAACGACCCCACTGAAGTCAGGGCAAATTCTGGGATTTTGCTGGAGTTGCTGTCCTTGTGCTCTTGAGTTCCGAGGCGCCTTGTTGAGCAAGATCTTGCACTGTTTGGCCCTCGATCCTTGCACACACCATCTTGTCCTTCGGACACTCATTGCTCTTATGCCCCAGCGTTCCACAGTTATAACACTAGATCGGGTTCTTGCCCTGGCCCGAGCGTTACGTAGGTCTTGACTACGTCACCTCAGTTCTAGCCCGGCCAGACTTGGCAAAATTCGACGGTGGCGCGGGTCGTTTAAACCCACTAGCCTGAGGCTGGCTCTGCACCGGTCTCTGGCGATTGCGCTTCTTCGCCGACTCCTCTAGAGTCACTTCTAGCTTGTAAGCGGCGTCCACATACTGCTCCAAAGTAGAGCATCCGTGGCACACCATCAACGGCTTGATGTCTGGGTTCATCCACTCATGGAAATGCCAGATCTTCTACTCTTCACTGGATACCTCCGGACCAGCATATTGCAACAGATGATTAAACTTAGCTGCAAGCTCAGTCACCTTCAATCCATCTGTTTTAGGGTAGAGGAACTCCTTATGCTTCTCCTCCCTCATAGCACGGGAAAAGAAGCGGTCGGTTATCTTGGTTTTAAACATACCCCAGTTCAACCCGGGATGATCGGCTAAACCGGTGCTCTCCCACCATTCGCTAGCCACCTCCTTCAGTTGAAGGGAAGTAATATGCACTCTCTCAGCTTCAGTGCAATCGACGTTCCTGAACAACCTTTCCATGTAAGAGAACCAATACGCCACTTTGACTAGTTATCCAGTACCGTCATAGCTGTCAGGCCTCATTGAGCTAATGACCTTCAACGCTCGACCATAGTTTCCTCTGTTCCTGACGGCGTCAACCTGAGGTACATGCACAAATGGCTCCTCAAATTCAGGGATAACCTGAGGAACCGAAACATTCTGTGCTTGTGGTACAACTGGCCGCATTATATCGGTGACCGCTTGCATAACGATCCCCCGGATGGCCTCAATAGCCGCAGCGTCAAATACCACTTGAGGATTAGCCTGCACTTGACCATTGTCCACGGGGTTATTGTGAGAGACAGACTCGCTCTCATCCCCTTGGTTTGCGGCGCTTCTCAGATTCCTCTTGTGGTTGTTACTTGGCCCAGCACCAGCACGAATCGTGTTTCTTGTGTTCACCATCTGTTTACCGATCAATTTTCCAAGTATTTCACAACATTAATATCACACTTTTTAGCACACACAACACATGAAATTGATTCGGAATAGATCAAACTGGTAAACTTTTATTGATGAAGTGAACTGAAACCAAGTTGATAAGTTTTACAAAAGCCCTCCTAAACGAAAAGACAAAATTGCTAGGAGGCTAAGGTTCTAACAAAACGAAACAAAACAACTAGAGAAAGTCACTAAGGTATGCTACTGTCCTCCCTCAAGGTGCCATGAAGAGTTTCCTATACCCATCGGACCTCTGACATCTTCTCTTCGGAGGTGGACCGTACTCGGGTTCCGGTGTCGGCCTCCTCGGCCTACTAGGACCCGGAGCACACGGCTCCTCCCTTGGCGTCGGAACACTTGGTCCCTCTCCGGCCACAGGAACATTCGGCCCTTCTCTGGGAACACGAACACTCGACCCCTCCCCAGGTACTGGTGGGTAGCAAAACTCCTCAAGAAACCTCGGGTAGAAATCCGCCATGTTCACCTCGTAATGAGGGTTGAGTAGAAGTTTGGCCTGCCTGATGTACTCCTGGAGCTCGCGGATGTCCTCCAACATACGGGAGAGACCAAGCTCAATCTCGTAAGTCCTCTCCTCCATGTCGTATAAGCCTGTCGTCCACTCCTTCATGCGCTCAACTAGCACACGGGGCCTAGGCCTGGCATGTTGGGTCGGAACCTCCCTCGGAGCATTCATCGCTTCCCACGGCCTTGCCCGTATACGAGCACGCTCAGTCATCTCCTCCACCTGGCGACGAGCCTCGGAGGAAGCCATCTCACTCTGGTTGTGTGCATGACGAGACGCCGGACTCATCACCAGCTCTCTAGGCACGTGAGTAGGATGCGGACCCACTGGCGCATCCAACGGCTCATACTCTACCCAGTTGGCCCCGGATACCCCAAGCGCCTCCCATGCAGCAGGGGACAACGGTGTGTACTCCTGAAGTGGTGGATTCACCGGACTCGGGAAAATGAACTGCATTCTCGGGGCATCACTGCCATCAAGCAAGTACTTCAGACCATCTAAGTCGTAGTAGTACTCCTCGAGGTCTTCTTCTGGATCCTCTTCTGGATCTTCTTCTGGATCCTCCTCGGGATCCTCCTCTTCGTCCTCCTCTGGATCCTCCTCGGGATCCTCCTCCGGGTCTTCTTCCAGATCCTCCTCAGGATCCTCCACCCGGTCAGCTATCAGTACTAGCGACTCCATGAGGACGGTCTTCTCCTCCTCAGGTGGGCTACTCGGCTCCCCCACCTATGTATAGCTCGGAAGAACGGGGAAAACAAGCTTGGCCTGAGGTGGCAAAGCTATCTCGGCGTCCTTTATACCCCAAAGCTGAGACACGAAAGAGCCCATATCCTGCGAGGCGACGAGAAAAGATTAGTCTTTCTAAATATAGAAGCGAACTTACTATATCAGACTGGAAAAGAAGGCACGACTTGAATGGCAGATGTTTCAAAAAGATCACATTTTATTCAAAGTATAATTTTGTTCAAAATCTTTGACTTTTGGAACTAACCAACGAATGTCTTAACACAAACGGGAAACGGTTTACAAAAAATTTGTTTTAAGTAAAACGATTTGAAAACCCAACCCGTTTAAAAACTTTCGACTCTGATACCAAATCTGTAACACCCCCAAATTCTCCTTTGAAAGTATTACCGCCAATGACCTCAGAATACACGTATGGGGTCACCCAAGGCTAAATCATTTTATAACAATCATATAATAATACAAACTTTATTAAATATCATAAAGACTACCAAATACCATTCAAACCAACGTCACGGTTTTACAACTGTCAATACCAAATACAACCAAATACAGAATTGTTTAATATAGCGGAAGTCTTGAAAATTAATAAACGCCATAAAGGGTTTCGATCTGAGCGATCTCACGCCTAGGATCTTCAACCTTGGAAATACTTAAACCATCATCTGCCCTCATCATCGTATTCTGGCCTTCACGGAAAGGGAAGTTTACCTGATGTGCCGTATGAGACGGATGACACCAGCCAACCATGCAAAGGAAAATAACCGGTTGGTTAGTCTAATGAAAGACTATGCAAGGGTAAAAGTAAAGAGGTTCTAAGTAGTCGTGTTAGGTCACACCCATCGATTCTCGAATAATAGCCGATGACGACAGTGAACCTCAACACTTTTACTGAAATATAAGAAGAGGCATGAACAAGAGAAGAGTCCAAAAGAGACTGAGTCTTATGGGAAACGTATGAAAAGAAGACTCCAAAGAAGTTGAGTCTTTCGGAAATATATGACAAGTGTTTGGGAACGTTTAGTTTTCACACAAGCGTTTAAAACGACTTGATCATTTGGGTCCACGACCAACCTCACCGCGCAATGATAATTCAGATTGGAGAGAAGACTTACTCTAACCGAAGTCCGGGCGGGTTCCAAGTTGTACTTCTCGCCCGAAGGTTCATTAATTATGTGCATAACCGCACTTATCTTATTTAGTTACAAAACGTATATTCACGTTAAAGCTTTTATTGCATATCATCTCGATACGAGAGATATTTTGGGGCTAAATCCCGAGTGTTGGCACCAGTTGTGTGCATCTACCCTGAGTGAGGGTACAGTCATGACCAGATAGTACTAGGGCAAAATCCTCCTAATACCGGTTATAAAGAAACGACTAGACCTCGCAAGGTACATAGCATTCCTACGAATACTCGTTCTAACTACACATTTAAAGTTCACACATGAATCCACACCAATACCATCACGGTAATAACATGTAAAATAGTGTTGTTTCTAGCAATATATACAACCTATTATAGAATCATATTTTATCACATCATTTAAATTTGTTCTCAAACGAAAACAACACTTCATTCCAATTTAATTAACAATTAAATAATTGATAACTAAAGGAAATTTGGAATGATAAGCAAGAGCGAACCGCCACTTGCCTTAATCTAGACGAACGTAGATGTCGGGTTCCGGGATCTGGAAACTAGAATCTGAATACGGATTCCTACGACCACGTCGAGACAAAATACGGAACCCTAAGTTAGATTCGGTATGAACGAATAAACTATACGGACGTATAAACAATATGAATCGAAGAAACAAATGCCTAAGCCGTGACCGTGAATGCCCAAGCCACGATCGCACATTCTAAGGCAAGCCGTGGTCGCGGAATTATGGGCAGAGTCGCGATCGCGGAATTCATCCCCGCGATCGCGGATCTCCCTTCCGACGCGGCTCCAACTCTGCCTCGAAGACTCACCGACGACGAAGACGATGTCGAATTCTTCACCACCTTGCAATGCCACCACTCCAAGCTTCCAAAGGCACTCCGGCGACCACTACAACTCCGGCGACACTTCCGATGAACTCGAGAATTCCGGCGAAGGCACAAGACGAGAGAAAGAGAGGGGATGAAGCTATGGATGATGATTCAAGGTGATGGGAGCCCCTTTTTATAGGGAGAGGGGAGTCCAACGCCGAGCAACCCAACCGCTCAAGCTCCCTCACCGGCAGCAGTTACAACACGAGCCGAAATTTGAATCGGCGTTCTCGGATAAGAACGACGAGAAGACAAAGAACGCATTTCCGCGGTCGCGGAAATGCCGCGAGCGCGTCCTTTGGCCTTTGGTCGCGGATTTCGCTTCGAGGGCATGCTAAATCTTTTATTTTCAGCACTTCTAAAAATATTCTAAGACCCAAAACACTTTAAACGTATAATATTATGCTCAAATAATCTTACTGAGATTACAGAAATTGCCCATTATGTCCTTTTTTATAAAATGACAGTTCGGGACTTTTAGGGGTTATTACATTATGGTTAACTTATCAAATTTAAATGAAGGAGGTGCATATTTTATGTCAAATTTTGGTGTTGCCCTTTGTGATATACCTTTTAAATTCAGTAATCATAAGTACAAGGTCAAATTCTATCGCAACACTACAATTAAGCCATGTTCTTCCATTTCTGTTCCAATTCATGGATTCAAATTTACTGAATTTGAAAAAGTCCTTGACGAGTCATTGGATCAAGGATATCTATACGGTTAGTTAATTTTTTGTTTTTCATATACAATTCTTTTAACTATTATTATTGTTTGCTTATGTATATTAAATTTGTTTCAAACATTGTATTTGTTTGTGTAGATTTTATTGGTCAATTGATTGGAATAGGAGATAAAATTGTCTCTTTTACTAATCGCAACGGGAAAGATGGTAAAAGGATTAATCTTCAATTAATTGATGCCAGATATTAATTTTTGACCTTTTTTCTGCAAGTTTTGTGTAATTATATAGATTTAATTTACTATTTATTAAAACTTATGTATAATTGTATTGTTTAATATTGTCTAATTATTTTAGGGATAATGTAATCAATTGTACCCTATGGGATGACTACGCTGAAATATGTCGTCCATTTATTGGCATTTCAACTCAGAAGATGGTGGTTGTGATAGTTCAGTTTGCCAAGCTTGGGAAATGGAATAATGCACCAAATATCTCAAATGGTTATTATGGCACAAGGATTTATTTTGATGATGAAAGCATTATTGACATTCATGATTTCAAGCAAAGGTATATTCTTAAAATGTTAGTAATATTGTTGTTTATATTAATTTATAGTAGTCTTCTTCCTAATTTTTCTTAAATTACAGCATATCAAAAAATGAGGTTTCAAAAAGTGGGCATAGTTTTTTACAATTATCAAGTGAGTCGGCATACAATCCCGCAAATATTTTTTTAGATGTGAATTCTAGAAAAACATTGGACGATCTTTACGAACATCTTCAAGATCATAAAACGGTTAGTTTTTAATTTACAAATTGGATATGGTTTTGTTTTCATGTTAGTATGTTACTATTCAATTTTTTAAAACTTATAAAGGTTTTCCAAGCTATTACACTTGCAACCATTGATCATATAGAAGATTCGTTTGGTTGGTACTACAATTCTTGCAAAAGGTGTAAAAGCAAAGTACAACCACAAGAAGGGCAGTTTTGGTGCAAGAAATGTGAAACATTGGTGAACTTTGCTATTCCAAGGTAATTGTAATTACGAAGTAAAATGATTTGAAACTTGAATGAAAAATTTCTAAATGTTATTATTTGTGCAGATTCTGTGTGCAAGTAAATGTCATTGATGGAACAGGAACTGCTCAATTTACTATATTTGATAGGGAAGTTACCCAATATTTGAATAAATCTGTTACAAATATAATTGAGTCGATAGAAAAGGTAAATATTTTTTTACATTCTGTATATATCATTTAAATTAATATTTTTACCACAAACTTTATGATTTAATTATTCATGTTTTCATTCTTTTTTTTTCAGGATTAGGACATTAGTACCATCCCAAATGATTTAAATATTTTGTTAAACAAAAAAATGTTGTTTAGGGTTCTTATTTCACAATACAACATTAGTAGACTTCCTTCTCCTTCAGCATATACAGTGACGAATATGACCGACGATTCGAATTTAATTGAAAAGTTTGAGCAGTCTACTATAGAATCCGAGGTATGCATTCCAGTATTTTGATTAATTTTTTTTGTTACTTTATAAATTATTATTACTTACATATTTGTGCAATTTACTTTGTGAATAGGATAACATGAAATCATGCAACCTAGAGAATGATGTGGTGTCAAAGGTTTCTTCAAATGAAAAACTAACGCCGCGAAAGCGTGACTTTATAAACATTGATGAAGTGGAACATTGTAAATCTGATGATGAGGAGAGTGCGAAATTTAAAGATCTTCCTATATCGTGTCGTGGTGATAACTCAACTTCCAAGAAGAGCGTTACTCTTAAGAAAGTGAAGAAGGAGAAGTTTGACTAAATGAGATGATGGTTTGATAAACATTTTTTTCTCTATAAGACAATTCAAGTATTCTGCTATTTCATATATTTGTTGAGTAAGTTTATGATTTGTTTCGGTGTGTTTTAGATATTCAATCAAATGTTGGTGTTTTCTAGAGTCAAATGACTTCATAAATTGAAGTCATACATTTGTTTATCAATATATCCAGTTCTGAAATGTTGGTATGGTTTTAGGTTTCAGGATTTATGAATAAGAGTGTTTATATTTAATATTATAATTGAACACTTTATTTATGTTAGGGTTTTTATGAATCATATCTTTAATTTGATTATTAACAATCAATTCTGATTTTTTTACAATTTAATTATTAACAATGAGTTATGAAATTTACTAAACTATAATAACACAGATTCAGTAAATAAAATTTGATTATGACAATTTTGATCATGAATGAGATATGAATTTTGTATATTAACAATCAGTTCTAAAAATAATGAAATATAATAACATATTCAGTACAGAAAATATGAATATTAACAATTTAGAATCATAAATTCAATATTAGAAATGAACACTTTTTATAGGTTAGGGCTTAGGGTTTAATATGAAGGGTCATTAGTTATGTGTTAGGTTTAGGTTATGAAATTTGATTATTAACAATTAGGTTTTATAATTGATAATTAGGTTATAGGGTTTAGGGTAAGCGTATGAGGGTAAAGGGATGTTTAGTGTTTAGGTTTTAATATTAAGTTTAACTCTGTTATTTTTGTTAGGGTATGAAATTTATGATGCATGTTAATGATTTGTAATGAATACAAGTTTTAAAGTCATCTGATTTGTAATAATGTTTTTAAGTCAACTAATTATATGGAAATACTATTGTTGTCATATATATACATTTTCCCAATATGTCGCGTTATATTTTATTTCATCCCAAAAAAGTTTACAAACTGAATATAATTATTATAGTATATCTTTTAATGTGATAAGATCAAATTCGTTCTCTAAATAAATATGCTGTATGTAATAAATTGTTAATAGTCTAAAATTCACGACCACTACACTATAAATATAGGTCCATATCTTCTTTTACACATCACCTTCAGAATCACATATTTTGTTTGTATATTCTCTCTAATAAGCCATCATGGTTCATCCTATTGCTCATGATATCTCAGTTCATACTGATGTGATTTTTCTTTTCGACCTTCTACCCGAAAGCCACTTTTTCAGATTTCCACCTATTGCTAATAACTTTAACATGCGACTTTCGTTACCGATCGATCTATCAGACGATGTGAAGTACATCAAATGTTCAATTTCTATGCCAATTGGTCTTGCTAATGCAACGGAAAAGTATTGTTTAATTTAATAATTTTATAGTTATTTATTAATATTCAAAATGTATATGTTACATGAGTTTGAATTGTATAGTTTGAATAGATCTTTCGTATCAAAATGAGTTCTTATACTATACAGTTTAGATGGTTTTTTGTTACAGATTTTTGGAATCATGGTAAATGTAAGACAATGTTTTAATATAGTATGAACAGATTATTCGTATCAAAATTCATTCTTTTATAACACAGTTTTGTTAATATATACTACTGTTTTTTATTTATATAATTTATTTACAGGTTTAAACATGCTTTAGACGAAGTTAATAATCGATATTATCCCTTCATATACGAGAGAGATCCTATTTTGTTCCCAAACAAACAGTTGAACTGTGCAGTGAGGAATGTCGCATGATATTTTGGTCCAACTCAAGAGGAAGGTTTTCATTTGACTTTTTCATCCTATAATCCTACGATTATTGTTCTTACACAGGCTGAATTGAACAAAACTCGGCTTGAAGAAATGTTTCTACAATATGGGCATGATCGTTATTTACGTATCGATTCATTGTCCAATGAAGAACATAATTACATTACATGGCGCAATAGTGATGTAAATATATGGATTGAAGGTGAAGGCCGAGAGTATATTTTGAAATTCAGTAGTAAATGTGTTTTATCGTGGCAACTACAGTGTATTTACGATATGTGAGATGAAATATCCGGACTTCAACTTTGGAGTCTATTGGATGAATTTGCAAAGATTAATCGTCTACCTTGGCAACACTTGATTGGGAGGCAGGTTTTGATTAATTTGTCAGATGGAGAAGAAGAAGTAGAAGAAGAAGTAGAAGAATAAGTAGAAGAAGTAGAAGAAGAAGTAGAAGAAGATGTAGAAGAAGAGGAACCTGTTGAAGAAGAAGATGAAGAATAAAATACTATGAATTTTGCATGTTTTTTTATGTTTTTCAATTTCAAGTTATTTAGAATTTTCTATGCTATTTCGGTTTTAGAAGAAGTGATTGTCTGTTATATGTTATTTATGAAATACATTTTTTTTAATCCGATTAACATTTTTGTATTGATATTTAAATAATTATGAATGGTCTGTTTGATTGTAAAATATTTTAATCTTGATGATTATGCTAGATTTTGACAGATAAGTTTTGTTCAAATCAAGGCAACCTAGCATTTCAAACGAAAGGGAAATCCAGAGAAAGAGATAAAGAGAGACAGAGAGACTGAGAGAGAGAGAGAGTGAGAGAGAAAGATGTTACATTTCTGTAATAGGGAGTTCTCTAGAACCTCCGTCTTCCAGATCTCCTCATCTTTGCGATTATCTTCTCATAAATACTGTGTTGTCAGATTTGCATGTAAACTTTGGAGAAGAATCGACTATTGTTCTGGATCTGAAACAGAAAGGCGGTGGGTGGTATAGATCTAAACTAGATCTTGAAAGGAAGATTTTCGATCTCATATTTTGGAAAGAGAATTAAAAAGGTTGGTCTGGATTAAGAGAGGAAAGGAAAGAGAGCGACAAAGCTTGAATTAGGAAATCAAAACCGTCATAGATCTGGAAAGCGAGAGAAATCTGAGAATTGTGTTTCGAGAGAGACAGATGAAGAGAGAGAGAATGTAAACGGCAAAATGATCCCAAAGTGGAAATGTGGTAGGGTTAGCGGAAGCCGAAGATATTTTCTTCGTTATGATTGGGCTTCATTGGGCCGTTTGGTACCAATCACAGAAACGGCCCATTTATTCTTAATTTGGTTTATATCCTACTAAAAGCAGCATCAATCTTAGGCCCATAATTTCATTTTAATAATACGAAAATAAATAATTAATATGTACATTTATTAATTATATTTTGAAAAACTTTAATAAGTATTTACATGTGTTATATAGTACATTATAAAATTAATTTAATTGATTATTTTGGTATTTTTTTAAATTTATTAGGAATATATAAAATTTTACAGTGAATGTGTTATTTACGAATTAACCCAACATAATATAATGTTGAGATTAGTTGGTATTATAGATAAACGACAACGAACAAATTCAATTTAATACAAATAATATATTGTTACATAAATCGAGCTTTTGGAATTGGCCCTCTATTTCACTTCCTCATTTTTTATACTTGGGCCTATATGCCCATAAACCTATTTAATGTTGCATGAAAAAGTTACAACCTATAAAAAATATAATTTGGGCCCATATGTCCATTGATTATTTATAATTTCTTATTATAATTTAATAATACAAAGAAATAATATTATGTTTATTTATTATATTTTTAATAAGTACATAATCTCCATTTTGGTATGTATTAGGCCTATAATCTGAAACTCTGCCAACGATCTCTATTTTGGGCCTATAAGCCCATGTAACAAAAAAATATAAACATCTCCTTAAGTATTTACATATATTTTTTCAAATGTTTCATAAATATATTTTATTCAATTTGTGTATTACATCTAATTACACTGGAATAAATATATAAGTTTTAATTTGAATATATGTATGATGTTGCAAGGTGATTTTGTTATGGACAAATTAACTCGACATAACAGAGCATTGAGATTGGCTGTTATTAGAGATAAACGACAACGGACAAATTCAAATCTTTCGTTAGTGGTCGTATCCCCATGTCCGACATTTCAAATGGTTAGTAATTGTTATTCAATAAAGTCTTCATTTAATTCGATCCGACCATCTATATTGTAATAAGTGTTTGATGTTCTATAATACAATATATCTTAAATTTCATGATTCTAAAAAAAATTTAACTTTTTTATAACTATGAAAACATATAATTGTTGTTTTGAAATTTTTGCTTATGCTTAAAATTTGTAACACATATCCATGTATTTATGCAGTACACCAAGATATTACACCGTCGGCTTTGCATTTACCCTGAAGTGATCAAAACGTTCACAATTCATTTTTACCTATTAGTGTTCTAGAGCAAGAAAACTACGGTATAATTTTTTTGGTCTTACTATCCGTTTTATTAAGTTTAAAAATATTTTTTGTTTTAGTATCTATAATAAGTAGATTATGATATAACTATTTATTTGTAGTTCAATTGCACAATGTCATGCTTACAAAACAAAATCATCTGCACAATGTCGAACAAGGTATGGTATTCTTAAAGGTGGTATGAAATAAATGATTTATGTATTTATAATATTTGAATTTTATTTTCATGCACAAATTAGCTCGATAAGGAGGAAATTGAGAATGAATGTGATAAGGCATAAGCGGGATGGAACACCGCTAATCGAATCAGGTTAGAACAAAATATATCATATTTAATTACAATTTTAAATTAATGTAGGTCTTGCTTAACCAAAATTAATGCAGGCAATATACTTGGAAATAGTAGCAACTCTATATTTACCCAGGCTACACCATTATCTATTATAGTTTATGGTTAGTCATTAATGAAATTTATTAGCTAATATACTTTTATAAATGCATGGTCTTAAGTTTGAGGTTATTAATAATCTATTATTATTTAATACTTTAATGTTCAGGTACAAGAAATTCATCTGCATTGACAGGAGGTTCAAATAATGTACCACATATAAGTGTGGTAATAATTGTTTTATTAAGTGTCAAAATTTATGTTTGGTTATACTCATAAGTAGATTATAATATTATACCTCTATGTTTACAGTTGAATTGCACAATTCAATTCTTACAAAACAAATTGATTTGCAAAATGTTGAACAAGGTATGTTATTCGTAAAATTTATATGAAATGAGTGATTTTTTTATTTATAATAATTGATATTTATTTTCATGCACAACATAGCTCGGAATAGGAGGAAGTTGAGAATGAATGTCATACGACATAAGCGACATGGAACATCACTAAACGAATCAGGTTAGCAAAAAAAAAATCTTTATTAGTTTAAATTGATAAGTAATGTATATTTTTCTTTACCAAAATTTGTACAGGCAATGTACTTGAAAATATTAGCAACTCTGTACTTCCCCAATCTACACCATTATGTATTACGGTTAATAGTTAGTTATTACTGAAATATATTATTTAATATACTTTTATGCATGCATTGTCTTAAGTTTGAGGTTTTCAAAACGAATAATCTATTAATACTTAAATGTGAAGGTACAAGGAATTCATCTATATTGCCAGGATGTTCATCTTTTCTACCACAAATAAGTAATGGTACTATTCGACTGTATTTATAATTGTATTAAGCATAGTTGTTATTTTCTAATCTTTGATTATGTGTATTTGTATAAGAACAAAAATTAATATCCTTGTATTTATGTAGTGTCCGCTAATGTTACGCCGACGGATTTACATTTGCCAATAGCGGATCAAATCGCTACTAACTCAGTTCTACCTATAAGCCTAAATGACAAGGAAAACTATGGTACCAAATTATTGTTTTATCAAGCCCTGTTATTAAGTATTACATTATTTTTTGTCTTACATCACTATGTATAGTATGATATATGTATTTATTTGCAGCTCCTTTACAAAACGCAAGTCTTACTAATGAAGTTGACATAACAAATGTTGAACAAGGTACGATGGTAATCGGTAAATATTAATTGAGTGATTTATTGCATTTCAATATTTATAATTGTTTTCCCTTGACAAATTAGCTCGACGTAAGAGGATGTTGAGAATGAATGTGATTAGGCATAAGAGGCATGGAACACCACTAATTGAATCAGGTTAGCAAAAATCGCATAATGGTATGGTAAATCCTTAATGAAATTTACGCTCTCATCTAATTGGATATTCATACATGGTATAAATTCCGACATTGTTAAAAATATATGATCACTTACATATTTAAATTTCAGGAACTGCTAATTCATCTGCGTTGGCAGGGTGTTCATCTACATTACCAAATATCGGTAATGTTATAAGATTATTTAACAAGATCCTGTTTTCCATTACATTAAGATTGTTTAACATGTTGTAATGTCCATAATATATGTTAAAATAAGCACCTTTTAGCATATTTAATATTTGTTACAATTTATTTGTTTGACCTTTAATTTGTTTATAACAATAGTATATTGTACAGATCCTGTCGCAAAAATGAATAGAACAACAAGAAATCATACTGGTAAACCAAGTAATTCTGTTGTATTATTTGCTAAATTGGTATCATTTGTTTGTTTATTGTTTAACGCTTATTAATATGTTATAGTGCAATACCTTGATCACGGTGAAGCAGTGTATGAATGTATGTATTGTGGGACATTGTTATGACATGCTGAAAGATTAAATACACAAGACCCTTCAAGCAAAGATATATGTCATATATCTTCCTTATGTTGCATGAAAGGAAAAATTGAGCTCCCATTGCTACAAGTGCCACCGCCATTGTTGAATACTCTTTTGACAAATAAGCATCCAAAAAGCAAACAATTTTGTGAGAACATTATAGCTTACAATATGATGTTTGCTTTCACCTCTTTGGGAGGAAAGGTCTCACCCATCACGAAAGGTCGTGGAACTTATTGTTACCGAATGCATGGACATAATTTTCACAGAATAGAGAGTTTGTTACCAGTGTCGGGGACAACACCAAAGTTTTCGCAACTCTATATATATGATACTGAAAATGAGGATTCAAACAGAATCAATGCGATAAGGTATGTCAATTACGTATATTTATATTTTGTTTGTTACTACTTATAGTTATTGATCATTATTCTTTATTATTAAGACATTACTTTCATCTTTACTTATGATAGCTCTAGAGTCAAAAAAGTTGATGATTCGCTTGATTTAAGGATGAAGGTGTAACAGATCTGAAGTTGCGACTGGTTAGCAAAAGAAACACTGATGGTCGGAGATATAATCTCCCAATGAGTTCAGAGGTTGCTGCTCTTATTCTTGGTGATATTGATACAAATCTCTCGCCCAAGGACATTATACTTCATACACGGTCTGGTAAGTTACAATGGATTCACAAATTGCATCCTTCGTACCTTGCGCTTCAATATCTGTTGGCATTCCCTTATGGTGAGGACGGGTACAGACCTGACATTGCTTTAAGTGAAAGGTTCAACACTTCTGCAAGGAAGAGGTCAAGGGTTACACTAAAAGAATTCTGTCAGTTTCGAATCCACGAGCGTCGAGGCGAAGCTGGGATTCTGAGGTCATCTAGAAAGTTGTTTCAACAATTTTTGGTTGATGTTTATACAATGATTGAATCAGAAAGGTTGAACTACCATCGAACTCATCAGAAGAACATACAGGCTGAATTATATAAAAATCTTACCGCAACAACGAGCAAGGGTCATACAGCACCGGCATCATCTGGAAAGCGAATAGTGTTGCCATCTTCATTTACAGGCGGTCCTAGATATATGCAGCAGAACTATCAAGATGCAATGGCAATATGCAAACACCATGGTTATCCAGATCTATTCATAACATTCACATGCAATTCAAAATGGCATGAAATTGTAAAGTTTTGTGAAGAAAGGGTTCTACAGCCAGAGGATTGGCCAGACATTATATGTAGAGTATTCCACATGAAATTAGAGTCCATGATCAAAGATTTCAAAGTAAAAAAAATATTTGGCAAGGTTAATTCAGGTAAAGTCTCTTTTACTGTCCTCACTTTAGTTATTGTTTCTTATTAATAAAATATATTATTTTCCTCAAATGTTTATAGTCTATTTATGTATCAGTTTCTGATTTTTTAAAATGTATTAAATAATTTGAACATATAACTTGGACTTTTGGATGTTTTGCAGTTATTTACACAATCGAATTCCAGAAGCGTGGTCTACCTCATGCACATATTTTATTGTTTCTGGATAAGGAATCTAAGTTGCCAACTACTACAGATATCGATACGGTCATCTCGGCTAAAATTCCACACCCAGCTGAGGATGCTGATTTATACAACGTGGTGACAAATTTCATGATGCATGGTCCATGTAGAGCTTCTAAACCATCGTCTCCGTGTATGGCTGATGCAAAGTGTAGAAAGTACTTTCCAAAACAATTTGTTGAACAAACTTTTTTTGATGAAGATGGGTACCCTTTTACAGAAGACGTGACGATGGTAGAACGATAGAAAAGAGTGGAGTTCCCCTTGATAATCGATATGTGGTTCCTTACAATGCATTTCTTCTCCTAAAATACAAGTACATAAATAAAGGGCATGATTACGTCACTCTTGCAATATCAAGCTCTGATGCAAACAATGTCGGTGATAATGGCATGGACGAAATAAAAAACTACTACACCTGTCGCTATATATCAACGTGTGAAGCGGCTTGGAGGATTTTCGCCTTTGATATTCATTACAGGACTCTTGCTATACAACGTTTGAATTTGCACCTTCCCGGTGAGGAAAGCGTTTTATTTGATGATGATGATCCTATTGATGCCATCTTAAATGATCATGAAAGTGATAAATCAATGTTTCTGCAATGGATGACGTCTAACAAAAAGTTTCCAGAAGCTAAATATTTGACATACTCTGAATTTCTAGAGAAATTTGTTTGGGTAGCTTCATCTAGGCATTGGAAAAAACGTGACAGACATGGTTCGGTTGGAAGGATTTATCACATAGCTCCTGGTAGTGGCGAGAAGTACTATCTTAGAATTTTGTTGAATCATATAAAAGGGCCAACATGCTACGAAGATTTAAGGAGTTCAGTTTATAGTACATTTAAAGAAGCTTGGTATGCATTGGGGTTGTTAGATGATGACAGAGAATATGTTGACGGGATAACTGAAGCAAGTTTTTGGGGATCAGTAAACTACATTAGGAGTCTATTTGTATTTCTTTTGGTGTCTGATTGCATGGCAAAACCAGAGTTTGTTTGGAAACGAACATGGAGGCTTCTAGCAGATGACATTGTAGACAAACAGAGGAGAATTCTACGAATTAAGGGTATGCATTTCATTAACGTTGTTTACTTGATCATAATCGTAATTGCATTTGATGTATTTTTTTCATTAATATATTTTACTCATTTAATTGTAGTGACATGTGCATTCTATTTATATGCAGATTTGCATGTTACAGATGACCAATTACAAAACTACGCTCTTGCCGAAATTGACAAGTTATTACGACGAAATGGTAGTAGTTTGAGTCACTACAAAACCATGCCTTCTGTAGATTCAAGCCTCATATATGAAGGTTTCAACAAGCTTATACAAGATGAACTTTGATATGATACAGCATGTCTAGACGAGAAACATTCACAATTACTTTCTAGATTTACAATGGAGCAAAAAAGGGTGTATGATGAGATCATGAATGCTGTTTTATCAAATAATAGGGGTGTCTTTTTTTTATATGGTTATGGTGGAACAGGCAAAACTTATATATAGAGGGAACTTTCGGCGGCTATAAGGTCAAAAGGTGAAATAGTCCTTACTGTTGCTTCAAGTGGAAATGCAACTCTCCTAATACATGGCGGTAGAACTGCTCATTCGAGGTTTAAAATACTTTTGCAAGTTAATGAGGATTCAATGTGTCATATATGTTCAGGTACTGAACTTTCTCAGTTGATATGTACCGCCAAACTTGTTATCTGGGATGAAGCTGTCATGACGAATAGGTTCTGTTTTGAAGCATTAGACAACACGTTAAGAGATATTTTACGGGCTACAAATCCCCTTAGTTTAGAGAAACCTTTTGGAGGGAAAGTCATAGTATTTGGTGGAGACTTTAGGCAAATCCTACATGTGATCTCAAAAGGGAGCAGGCAAGATATTGTTTTTGCCACCATTAATTGCTCTTATTTGTGGGACCATTGCAAAGTTCTTACGCTGACAAGAAATATGAGGATTCAACAAGATACATCTGAATCTGAGATCCAAGAGGCAAAAGAATTTTCTGAATAGGTATTAAGCATCGGAGATGGGACTGCAGGTGTTGACAATGATGGGGAAGCACAAATAGAAATTCCCGATGAACTATTGGTCAAGGATTATGACTTAGATCCGATTCTAGCAGTTGTTAAATCTGTTTATCCCTCTCTAATGGAAGATCAGTTGTCTCCGACATACTTTGAAGAACGAGCAATTCTTGCTCCAACACACGAAGAGGTAGATAAAGTTAATGAGTATATATTGTCTTCGTTGCCTGGTGATGAAAAGGTCTATCTCAGTTCGGATAGTCTGTGCAAGGCAGGTTCTGTTAAAGACAGTGATGCGAGTATTTATACGTCTGATTATTTGAACAGTATTAGATGTTCTGGTCTGCCAAATCATGTACTCAAACTAAAGGTTGGGGTGCCTATTATGTTGCTCCGAAATATTGATCAATCTTTAGGTTTATGCAACGGGACGAGATTGATAACCACGCAGCTTGGCAGTCATGTCATACAAGGGAGAATTATTTCAAGCAACGATATCGGACATACGGTTTTGATTCCTCGCATGATAATGTCACCATCAGACACTTCATTCCCTTTCAAGTTTTAACGAAGACAATTTCCCTTGAGTGTATGTTTTGCTATGACCATAAACAAAAGTCAGGGCCAATCTCTTGCAAATGTCGGTTTGTATCTTCTACGCCCTGTTTTCAGTCATGGCTAGTATTATGTTGCATCATCAAGGATGACTAGCAAGAAATGTTTGAAGATATTGATTTACGACAAAGACAAGAAGAGATATAATACTACAACCAATGTAGTATACAAGGAAGTTTTTGATAATTTGTAGCAATTTTGAACATCGTTCCACATTTTATGTTTATCGTTTCATTTTCATGTATTATATGAACATTTTTATTATGTTTGATGGTTTTAGTAGTATTGATGTAAGGGGTGTGGCTATACCTGTTTGAAAGACTACTTAGCTAATTTTTATTATTAATAAAGTTATGGAGAGTGCCGCCTCTCTTTATATCATTTAGTTTTTTATATATCTTGAATATTTTTTTATCGATTAGTCATTTTTTATTTAAATAACTAATCAAATATATATTGAACCAAATCACTATAGATAATTAAAATATACTATTTTTACAAATGTAAGAAAAATATAAACAAATCCCGTACAAGGCACGGGTATTACACTAGATACAACTAAAGTGAAAATGAAGGAATGAATGAAAGACTATACAACCATCCGAAAAAATTGATCCACCTTCCATACCACAATTTCCTACGCTCGCTTCACTTCAATGCACATAGAAGAAACATCCACAAATGTGTATAAATAAGAAATCTCTATATCCACCACTTGAAGTATACTAAATCATAAGCTTCTGTTCATTTTCTCAAAAGTAGCTAAGAAAACAAGATTTCCATGAATTCACAACTTAGATAGGGACTGAGTTGCATCGTCGATCCTGCCAAATCCAAAGTGGAACATAACTCCTGTTAAGAATGGAACAAAGTAAATCTTGATATTCACAATTTGAAGAAATGAATAGAACAAGTTAATTGTTAGAACTTACAAGCTTTGACAACACCGAGTCACTAAACAAAATCCTATCCTTCAATTTTGACAAAGATTGTTCTTCCTATCTATTGGAGATGTTAAATTTGGTTGGAAAACGAAAGGTGTGTTGCATCTACACTCTGAAATCAAGGTAAGTTTCACTCTCATTCTGTAATGCTTACAATAACTACATTAACACTATCATGCTCATCATTATGATCTACAAGGCAACATTCTTCGACTGGAGGCATTTCTTCTGACTCGTTTACTTGTTGCATTTTTTTCTTGATATCATCAAGCTCAGATTGGACATCTGAGAGTCGTGATATAAGCTCTGCTCTCACTCTACCCCATGCACTTTTCTCTTGTCTCCTTCTAGATTGAACATAGTCTATTCTCTTCTGTAGCCGGATGCACTCGTTACGAACACTTTTTTTCTCTTCTTGATATCTTCCTAAGCGGATTGAGTTTTCATCAGACCAACAAAAAAACCTGCATTGCTGTCAATATCCAAAAAGAATGTTAGCGTAAAATTATTGTCAAATACATTGGTCAAAAGATAAAAACAGAGAGATAAAAATATTACATGGCAATGCACGTTCTTAGGACAGTTGTAAAACAATCGGTAAGGATTTTTCCAAGTTCTAGAAATCCTCAATTTTGCAGGAAGCCCACAAAAGCAAGTCAGCCTAGAATCTTCATCAATGTCTACCTCATGAGAATTCTCGAATCTGCACATTTGGTAATGTACCTTTTGCAATAAGGAATTTAAACAAAACAACAACAAAAGGACCACAAACTAACTAACTCAAAATATATAACTACCACTAATTGTGAAACTCTACAAAGAATCAAACATTTTTTATATCGATAAACAATTCCATGTACTTCATGTTGTGTACGTAGCGTTTGGAGTAATTGAAGTAAATAAACTTTTTCTATAATCTACCTACATATTGTTAGCTAAAAACTATGAAGATCGATGAGTTGTATACTACAAACAAACCCGAAAAACTAATTTACTATTCTTGGAAGTTTTGTATCCCTGATCCTTAGATTCATTAGTTTATTTCGTTTTAACATCAAAACTCCAACCAATATTCTTTCTAGTAATTTTTCTTTTAAAGACCTTATTCTATTTCCATCAAATAGCAATTAAGCTTTACGAAGAATGATGATTTTATTACTTGTTCAAATCTATATTACACTAATAAGATGACAACTAGACGAGATACAACAATACTGAATAATTTTTTAAGAAAACCATGTACCTTCCCTTAGAACGCCTCCAAACAAATATTGTGACAACAAATCCTACCACTAAGGTTGTAAAAAATTTAAGAAGCCAAACGACTTTGTGATCCTGCACCGGCATACAACAAGATTATAAAGTTATAATCATTGTCCTGAGTCATGCAATGACTCCAACAATGTCAACAAGCAAAAAAAAAGGCATGGTCATATGACTCATATTGTGTAATTTTGAACTAATCAAATTGAGTATTATATGGGTTATTTCATCCACTCATTGATCATATAAAGTTGGATTCTTGCACAAAATTAAGTACTATAGTGTTTTGTGCAAATATGTACATTTTTCTAAGATATAATTCTTATTCTCCATCATTAACTAACATTGGGACAGACTACTTACGCATGACTTGGATTGTTGAGAGGAGAAAGTTGAAGAGGAAAAATAAATGGAGTTGAAATGTGGGTCGATGACTTGGTAGATACTTACCTTTAAAGTTTCAACACCTGATCTTTAAACATTAAAAAACTTAAATGTTTTACATAACTAAAATTGGAATTCGTCGATTTCCTCATGGATATTGCCAAATTCAGCCTTAAAAAAATAAACATACAAAACAAAGAAACAAAGTGTAAATGAAACTATCATTGTGATGAATAAGAAATTTCACTATTTTATAATGTTGAACCATTCTTGCAACAAATATACGAGAAAAAAAGGAAGAAAATAAATTTGGGAGAAGAATGAGAAGAAGAAAAGTAGGCAATATACCTTGGGATCCAAAATGGCAAAGGAAGTTGAGAGTTTATACCAGAAGATGGAAACAAAGATCATCGTTGTAAGAAACTGCTTTGGCATCAGATAGCATTAGAACATAAAGATAAGTTAGCTGAAATCTGGTTCATTAGGGACAAAGGGATAGAAGGGAAGAAAATGATGAATGAGAAGCAGAAAATGGGGCAATTGGATGGTGTTGAAATTCGAGGAGGAATGAATCGCAGACCAAAACCAAGAATTGAGAATATCTATTTCCCTTAGGGATAGGCTTTGATTTAGGCGTAAGCTTTGCATATTATAAATTTGATTGCATCAATCTAATTCCAACGAAATTATGGATAGCGAAAGCTATGAAAACTTTAATTCATGGAACAATTCATATTAATAGAAGGTGTAGAACATATTCAATTATCGTTCTTACAATTACTAGGACATTACTCCTATTTTTTGTTCTTCTATTAATATCTAGTGGTCGTGCAATTGCTATACATGAGACATAACTTTTATATTACTTTTTTTATTTTTTATTTGTTATTATAGCAAATGCTTAGAGATAAGGATTGTATAATTTTTAATTTATGAGAATTTAATCTTCTAAGTGCTCTCAAACACCACAAAACCATCCTCAAAACCTTTTTCTCTTTCCGGAAAGGATAATTTCTCATACCTCGGCCTCTTCTTGTTCTCGGTCTAATAATTTCTTTCTTTTGGACCTATAAGGATGTTGTCATTCTCTGATCCATCATTTGTACCACTCTACGAACCAGATGCCTAACCTTTACCTACTCGAAGCTCTGGCTACCGATTCGATTCAGTTACCAAATCTCCATCATCAACTGCTAAATTAATTATTTATACACTTCTATATAGTTTCATAAACGTTTATGAAAAGAAGACTGACTAATTGATTAATATTTGTTGTATGCTGAGTATTTATAGAATTGGTAGAGAAGACGCATGCAAAGTGCATGTAAGATCCTCATAAATGTGTATATGCAGAATGCTGGAAAAGGCGCTTCTAGAAGAAATTCGCAGGTGCAAGATGTGAATGATAACTGTTGGGCCAAGGTATTTGGAGCCCAATCCGATCGGCCCATGATCTCAGAAACGAGGTTAACAGATTCGGCTAAGGCAAAAAAGAATAAACCCAGTGAGAGGAGACGTTGGCAAGGATCTCGGAGGACGGTTCGACGGTTCCCGTAAAATCCGGAAGGGAACGGCTAGATTAGGTTATTATGCAATTTATGTATAAGTACAAGATTAAACGAGGTTTTCAGGGACACACGATCATTACCACTAATACAATCTATCATTTGCAATTCTCTCATTTTGTTACGATTGTTCTCTAAGTTTGATTCTTCACTTCAATCTTGAAGCGACCGACGATTAGATCATTTGATTCGACCAGTCTCATGTTCAAGGGAGATAAGCTAATCTTTGCATCTGTTTAATCTTGTTTCGTTTAATTCTTTGCTTGATTTGGATCATTCAGATATAATCAATACTGTCGTTGTCTAGTTGCCCTTCTTAAGGCGATTCAGGTCGGTTCAATCTTTTCGCCCCAAAACAATTTGGCGCCTACCGTGGGGCATCTAGCCAATCAGCGATCCAATCATCAATCTGACACTCATCCCATCATGGCCGAGGTTGGAAACCCTGCAATCCTCGTCGAAGACCAAGCTCAAGGCGATGCCCAAATCGCGAACCAGACAGAGGATATCAGTAGCCAACCGATCGCAAACTCACGAATACAAGAACTCGCAAAAGCCATGAGTGTTCTCCAAGAGGAACTGGCCCAGCAACGTGCCAAAACGGAAACGCTAAGTACCCAATCTGAATCCGAAATTGCTCGACTAACCCGTGAAAATGAGTTGTTGAAATCACAGGTACACTCAGCCGCCTCGGTCCCCGGAGGCCCAAGATGTATAGTCAACACAGAAGGACTGTCTACTCGACTCAACTTGGATGTGAAAGATGTGACTTCTGCAACGGCGACTAATGCCTCTCTACCTTCTGGTATGTTTCAGACTCCTCCAGTCACTTTCGTTATAACTAACGTGCCAAGCTTTGTAGCCGAGCCCCCCGAAGCTCGAGCAATCCATCCACAGGTAACGGCTTCAACCGATCTCCAGACCCTCATACAACAAGCTATCAACGAGCACTTGAAGATCCTGGACGATTGCATCGCACGAATCCCGGGAGTCCCTCAACCAATCGAGAAAGAAGCAATCGACGGATACAAAGATTCACCCTTCGCAGAAGCAATTGCACGCGTCGAGATTCCTAAAAAGTTCCACGTCCCCAACATGCCCAACTAAGACGGGACCGGGGACCCTGACGATCACGTCTCAATTTATAAGCAAAAATTAATGACTATTTCGATCCCAAGAGGGAACCGCGAGGCAGTCATGTGCAAAAGTTTTGGCACGACCCTCGCGGGACCTGCACTAACTTGGCTTATGCATTTTCCATAGGGTTCCATCGCTTCCTTCACCGGCTTGATCAATTCGTTCAAAGTCCAATTTGCTAGCAGTCGACGATTAGAAAAGCAGTCAAGTGACCTGTACAAGATCGTGCAAAGGTACGGCGAACCCCTAAGGGATTATCTTAACAAGTACAACAAAGGAAAGGTCGCAATCCCACATTGTGACGTTCCAACATCGATCAAATCGTTTCGCCGGGGCCGAAGCTTTGAAGACGTACAAGCCAAAACCATGGCGCAAGTCAGACTCGAACAAGACGAGGAACCCTCCAAAACAAACAAGTGTCCCGATCGAGTCGACCGAAGGGCATCCTCGGACTATCGACGCGATCGATGACTCCAACCGTACCCTAAGGGGCGAAGCGACCCCAGTCAGGTAAACAACTCTTATGACAAGAACCAGGATTGGCGAAACAACCCCGCTCTCCCTCCGAAGCTTCACTCTTACAACTTCAATATCTCGTATCGGAGCTCGTAAAGAGTTTCGACAAATATGGAAAGGAAGTAAGGTGGCCTCACAAGAGCGACAAACTAGACGCCAAGAAGGACATAAATCGGTGGTGCGAGTTCCACGGGGACCATGGACACTCGACGGACGAATGCATAGCCCTTCGCAAGGAAGTCGCGAGGCTCCTCGCGCAGGGGCTATTACGCGACGTCATCTCAGATAGGGCTAAAGCGACCCTCGATCGAAGGGACCAGGTAACATCCGACAAACCATCCTCTCTGGTTCCCACTAAAATTGTTAACACCATTTCAGGAGGGTCAGACGTATGTGGGAACACATACTCGGCCGCCAAAAGACATGCTCGAGAGAGCAAAGGCAACAAGCCGATTCAGACGGAGACAAGACAATTACAGATCTCCAACGCTCCCACCATTACCTTTGACAACTCGGAAGCTCAAGAGTTAGGCGACCACCATGACGGTTTGGTAATTTCTCTTTCAATTAGTAACTGCCTTATCCTTCGTGTTCTAATCGACACAGGTAGCTCCACCAACTTGTTGACACTAGATGCCTTAAAGGGTATGGGTTTAAGCGAGGACGACTTAACCAGAAACTCTACCCCGCTGGTCGGATTCAGTGGGGAAGTTAAGTATACCCAAGGCGAGATCGTGTTAACAGCGTACGCTGGTGGAGTCAATCAACAGGTAAAGTTTTTCATACTCGGTTGCCCGTCTCCATACAATGCAATCCTTGACAGACCCTGGATCCACGCCATGAAAGATGTACCTTCCACTTACCACCAGACAATAAAGTTCCCTACTAAGTGGGGGGGGGGGGTATACAGGAAATAAAAGGCTACCAGCGGGCTGCTAAAGAGTGCTACGTCACTCCAATGAAAGGGGCAATCGACAAACCTTTTGCATAGCAATCACAGTGTGGCAAAGGAACCACGCGATACATTGAACCAGAAATGGAACAACTCGACGAGATCGTGTTGGATCCTTCAAAGCCAACGCAAATAGTAAAGGTCGGATCAGATCTAAACGATTCGACTAGGGCAGATTTAATTTCCTTTTTACGATCCAACTCTGATTGTTTTGCTTGGTCACACGAAGACATGGTGGGGATCTCCCCAGATATTATTACTCACAAATTGAATATAGATCCCACGTACCCTCCAGTCAAGCAAAAAAGGAGAAAGCTCGCACCAGAACGTAACAAAATTGTAGACGATGAGGTAAAAAACTTACTCGAGACAGGTAAAATAAGAGAAGTCAAGTACCTCGACTGGTTAGTAAACGTCATCGTAGTTCAGAAGAAGAATGGGAAATGGAGAGTATGCATCGACTTCACAGACCTAAACAAGGTCTGTCAAAAAGATTCTTTCCCATTACCACATATCGACGTCATGGTTGACGCGACCGCCAGACACGAAGTGCTGACAATCATGGACGCGTTCAGCGGATACAACCAGATTATCATGGACCCTAACGACCAAGAAAAGACAGCTTTCATAACAAGCCAAGGTACATACTGCTACAAAGTAATGTCTTTTCGACTAAAAAATGCAGGGGCCATATACCAAAGGTTGGTAAACAAAATGTTCAAGGACCAGATCGAAGATACCATGGAAGTTTACATCGACGACATGCTCGTCAAGTCCAAAGCGACAGGGGACCACATCAAACACCTGAAGGAAGCTTTCGAGGTATTGAAAAGATATAACATGAAATTAAACACAAATAAATGCTCTTTCAGAGTGTCTTCAGGAAAAAATTTGGGATACATGGTGACTCAAAGAGGGATCGAAGCCAGTCCCGACCAGATCAAGGCCATCGTCAACTTTAGGTCCCCTCGATGCGTCAAGGACGTCCATAAACTAATAGGACGGATAGCGGCGTTAAACAAATTCATATCCAAGTCATCGGATAAATGCAAGCTCTTCCACGAAGCCTTGAAAAAGAACAAATCATTCGACTGGATGGCATCACACGAACAAGCCTTCCAAGATCTAAAGACATATCTGGCAAGTCCTCTACTACTAGCTAAACCAAAAGACGACGAGTCGTTACCACTATATCTGGCCGTATCAGAATCAGCCGTCAGCGCAGTCCTAACAAGGGAGGAAGATGGTAAACAGTCACCGGTCTACTATGTAAGTCGTTCCTTACTTCCCGCCGAAACTAGGTACACATCACTTGAAAAATTAGTCTTGGCATTGGTTATGGCCTCAAACAAGTTACGACCCTATTTCGAATCACATGCTATTATTGTGAGAACTAACCATCCCATGAAAGTAGTCATGAGGAAACCAGAATTTACAGGACGAATGGCTAAATGGGCCATACACCTCAGTGGATTCGACATCAAATACGAGCCAATGACAGCGATCAAATCTCAGGATTTAGCCGACTTTGTGGCCGATTTCTGCCCAACACTGGAACAAGAAGCCACGAAGGAGGTCGAACAGCTAAAAGTCAAAGAAGACAGAGACACATGGCAACTCCATACAGACGGAGCATCAAAAGTAAGAGGAGTCGGCCTAGGTGTCGTGCTAAAATCACCACAAGGGGACCATATAGCCCAAGCTGTGAGATGCGAGTGAAATGCGACCAACAATGAAGCAGAATATGAAGCCCTCGTATTTGGATAACACTCTCTCACGATCTCGCAATTCTAAGCATAGAGGTGACATGCGACTCTATCTTAATCGTCAACCAAGTACAAGGTTCTTACGCTGCCAAAGACGACAGAATGATGACATATCTAGATATCGTCAAAAAATTGGCAAGCAAATTCCAGAACTTTACCATCCGACAAGTCCCACGCGACCTCAACACACAAGCCGATGCCCTAGCAAATCTTGGCTCTGCCTTGCATCCTAACAACTTCCACAACATTCCATTGGCACATATCACCACACCGACCGTCCCCAAAATCTTCAGAGTAGCTGACCCAGACGATATTCAGACAATGGATGAGTTACCCTTAGAACAAGTCGTCTCAACAGAGGTAGGCGACCACACAGAATAAGAATTTGGTGGGCAATCAAGAGGATTGGACCACCCCGTACATCAAGTGGCTCGGGGATGGAACACTTCCAACAGACAAAGCAGAAGCTAAAAGACTCAAGGTACAAGCCGTAACCTTTGATTTCAAAGATAATGTTTTGTTCAAACGATCTGTTATAGGCCTATACCTACGTTGCCTCAAAACAACCGAGGTACGGCGCATCTTACAATCCTTACACGACAGAGAATGCGGAAACCATACTGGAGGACGCAGCCTATCCGGCAAAGCTCCCAGGACAGGTTATTATTGGCCCACAATGAACAAAGACGCGACAGATTACGTCAGAAAGTGTGACGCCTGCCAATGACACACACCTGTCACACATCAGCCGTCGGAGATGCTCCATCCGACTCTAGCTCCCTGGCCCTTCATGCGATGGGGGATGGACATCATCGGAAAACTGCCACCAGCGTTAGTGGAACGCGTCTTCTTCTGGCCATGACTGACTATTTTTCTAAATGGATAGAGGCCGAAGCATATCGAGAGGTAAAATAAAAGCAAGTCATCTCATTCATAAAACGTAACATTCTATGCAGATTTGTTCCAACAGGCTCTTTCCAGACAACCGTGCACTAGACATTCCACCTTTCGACGCTGACAACATGACGCAACAAAATAAGAAAAGGAATACTCTAAAAACCAACCAAACGCATACTTGTAGGAACGAACAGGTGCCTTTGGTCACGGACGCAGAAGGAGTCGACATGTCAACAAGCTCAGGTAAAAAAAGATTGACGTTTTTAAAAGATCTTTCTGCTTCAGTTAGAGCAAGTAGAGTAACAGTCACAGCTTCGAATCCAACAGGCTCCCTTGGATTAGGTGTTGCAACAAAACACATGTAAGCAAAATTTTAGAAATCACTCGACGGACAGATCAGAAAAGAGAAACACAATACCTGTTTTCCTCCAGTTGGAGAGAAGAAAAGAGCAATCGAAACCCCTCTCAAGGGACCTACGTTCTACGAAGAAAAATCGGGATCTCCATCCACGGTCATTAACGTCTAAATTCAAAGCTATGGGATTTTTACCCCGACGGAGACGCAATTGAAATCTTCAAGAACCACGACTACTCAAGTAGTACGAACACCACAATGCATCAAAATCGAATTCCAAGTCCTTATCCGCCGTCAAGAGATCAATTACCATAAGCAAGCGCCATGTGTGGGGCATGACTTGGCAGAGTGCAAGCTTTAACATGGCTAAGAAATTCTGGACAAGATAAGAGAAAGGGAAGGAATGACCGATTTTGAAGGGATACTCGAAGAAACATACCCAACCGTCATTATACCAATCTGCTCGCTCACAAGGTAAAGGAAGATGTGCTACAGTACCCTCAGGAAACCCTCCGACCTCTAAAATCCTCTCAAGTTCGGGTTGGGTTAGGGTTCCATACAATGAATCCTCTGGGTTTTGAAGATTCAAGGGGACAAAGGCGTCACCTTCCTCACTTAAATCGCTTATAATGGCTTTACCCTTCCTCGATCTGGAAGACGCCATGGGAGAAGCAGAGAAGAAGATGGTGAAAACTTGAAAGAGAGAGATAAGTTACCTTGACAAGACGTGAAACCTGCAGTGAAAAGAGAGGTAATCGAGGGTAATTTAAAGAAGCAAACCGCCTTACCCTTGGTCAAACCACTGAACCAATCACAAGACGCCACGTTCGCTGAAGGATCGGCAGAGAAAGATTCTACAGGGAAAGATCAAACTGTCCAGAAACCGTTCCTCTCCTAGCCCACTTTGATCTTGGGGCAATTGTTCGGCCAAGGTATTTAGAGCCCAATCCGATCGGCCCATGATCTCAGAAACGAGGCTGACAGATTCGGCTAAGGCAAAAAAGAATAAACCCAGGGAGAGGAGACGTTGGCAAGGATCTGGGAGGACGGTTCAACGGTTCCCGCAAAATCCGAAAGGAAACGGCTAGATTAGATTATTATGTAATTTATGTATAAGTACAAGATTAAACGAGGTTTTCAGGGACACACAATCATTACCACTAATACAAGCTATCATTTGCAATTCCCAAGTTCTGTTACAATTGTTCTCTAAGTTTGATTCTTCATTTCAATCTTGAAGCGACCGACGATTAGATCATTCGATTCGACCAGTCTCCTGTTCAAGGGAGATAAGCTAATGTTTGCATCTGTTTAATCTTGTTTCGTTTAATTCTCTGCTTGATTTGGATCATTCAGATATAATCAATACTGTCGTTGTCTAGTTTCCCTTCTTAAGGCGATTCAGGTCGGTTCAATCTTTTCGCCCCAAAACAATAACGTGGTCACTGACCCTAAGGATCCTAAATAACAATGTGTTTGCATCGGTGGAAAATGTGCATAAATAATCTTTCATGCTAAATTATTTTTGCTTGAATTGTTCGAGATACTTATCAGAATTAATATATAGAATACATTTATATTTTATATATGTATTTGGCTTTCCATGATAGGATTGTGAGATTGAACACCAATGCATCTACTAAGGCTTTTGAAGAAATACTCCCCTATGAGGTTAACAAACAATCAATTAAGAAAAACTAACTAGAATTTTTTTATTGGTGAACATATTTGCAAATTGTTGGGCCTCATTTTTTCGGCCCATTGGATCGGCCCAATAGCTTGAACCAAGCTGCCTTCTAGAAGGACCAGTCAGTAACAACCTCCACAGATCTTGGTCCGGTCAGTAACAACCTCCACAGATTTTGGTCCAGTCAGTAACAACCTCCAGAGATCTTGGTCTGGTCAGTAACAACCTCCAGAAATCTCGGTCCAGTTAGTATGTAGAGCGACGACCCCTAGAAATCTAGGAGATAGTTCTTAACCGATCTTGATATGCAAATGTAGTATAAATATGAGAAGAATCCTTATGTAACACACATTATCGGCTTTGCTCAATACAAGAAGTACTCTATTTTTTCTCTGTTCACCACGAAGAATTGTTCTCTGGTCCGATCTTTTGTTCAATTATTTAAGCGACTGACGGCTAAATCTTTCCGACGGCTGATTTACTTGACTTGATAAGCCTCTCACTGGAGGGAGATAAGCCTATTTTCATATATGTTTAATCTTATTTCGTCTAATTGCTAGTTGATTTGGATTATCTAGATATTACAATCTAATTGTTGTCTAGTTGCCCTTCTTAAGGCGATTCAGGTCGATTCGATATTTTCGCTCCAAAACAATTTAGCGCCCACCGTGGGGCAACTAGCCAATCAACGATCCGATCAACGATCCAATCCTCATCCGATCATGATTGGTTTCGGAGATCCCATGATCATCGCTGAAGACCAAGTTCGGACCGACGCCCTGGTCGGAAATCAAGCCGAAGACGTCGTCAATCCGCTCATCTTGGACACCTGATTCCAAGAATTTGCAAAAATCATGAGCATCCTCCAAGAGGAACTGGCTCAACAACGCCTAAGAAGCGAAACCCTAAGTACCCAATCCAAAGTTGAAATTACACGACTAATCCGTGAAAATGAACTTTTAAAATCACATGTGAATCCGGCCGCATCGTTCTAAAAGGATCAAGAAGCGTAGTCAACACCGAAGGCCTCCAAACACGTCTCAACATGAATGGGGAAATTTCGACGCCCATGGCTCTAATCACTCAGAGCGTCGTTCAACCCATTGTGACTAACGTTCCAATTTCCGCGATCGGGCCCACCACGACTCGAGTAGCCCCTCCATAAGTTGTCACACCGATAGATCTCCAAACCTTCATACAACAAACATCAACGAGCATATGAAAGTTTTGGACGATCGCACCGCTCGGATTCTATGAGTCCCACAACCGATCGAAAATAGAGCGATCGATGGATACGAAGACTCACCCTTCGTGGAAGCAATCGCACGCGTCGAGATCCCGAAGAAGTTCCACATCCCTAACATGCCCAACTACGATGGGACCGGGGTTCCCGACGATCATATCTCTATTTACAAACAGAAACTAATGACTATCTCTATTCCAAGAGGGAATCGCGAAGCGGTCATGTGCAAGAGCTTTGGCACGACCCTCGCGGGACCCGCACTAACATGGTTCATGCATCTGTCGCAGGGTTCGATAGCTTCGTTTGCCGATCTGGTCAACTCATTCAAAATCCAGTTCGCCAGTAGTCGAAGACTTGACAAACAATCAAGCGACCTATACAAGATCGTGCAATGGTACGGTGAACCCTTAAGGGATTATCTTAATAGGTACAACAAAGAGAATGTCACGATCCTGCATTGCGACGTCCTAATGTCTATTGAAGTCTTTCGCCAAGGATTGGTCAGGGGCAGTGAACTCTATTGCGAGCTGACCAGATACCCGTGCCGAAGCTTCGAAGACGTGCAAGCCAAAGCCATGGCCTAGGTCAGACTAGAAGAAGACGAAGAGTCCACAAAAGACGACCAACCAAGCTGGAACACGACCCATTGGGAGTCGTATTACTTTTGAAAACTTATACTTTGCATTTCATTTAGATTCAGTTGATTATACTTATCCAATCCTTTACTGACTTAAGCATCGGTACACATGGAATAAAGGAACAAAAACAAGACACATTTTTACAAGACATGTCCCAATTAAGGTACACGTCTTATACAAATACTACAATGTTCTTCCCTAGAACTACACGACATGTCACACTCACTAACGACTACAATTACAAGTCTACTCGACCAACGTCACACGACTTAACCAAGAAGTGACTGACGAGTCCACCTGCAAAACAAAGCAATCGACAAACAAGGAGCGGTCTCTTGACCCTTCTCCATTACAAGAGACGCCCTTGGCCGTCTTCAAACGATTATTGGTTGCGTTAAGTTGACTCTCAGCTTGAGCAATACGTTTGTCGGCCCCATCGCCAGAACGCCTGGAGTAAAATCAGGATGAAGATCATGCCAGAAGAGAGAAGTTATAAAATCAAAATGTCCCATCAACTGACACTCTAGCCCAGTTTAATTTTGGGGCAATTGTTGGGCCTTATTTTTTCGGCCCATTGGATCGGCCCAATAGCTTAAACCAAGCTGCCTTCTAGAAGGACCAGTCAGTAACAACCTCCACAGATCTTGGTCAGGTCAATAACAATCTCCAAAGATCTTGGTCCGGTCAGTAACAACCTCCAGAACTTTCGGTCCAGTCAGTATGCAGAGTGACGACCCCTAGAAATCAAGGAGACAGTTCTTAACCGATCTTGATATGCAAATATAGTATAAATATGAGAAGAATCCTTATGTAACACACACATTATCAGATTTGCTCAATACAAGAAGTACTCTATTTTTTCTCTATTCATATTTGTTTAATCTTATTTAGTCTAATTGCTAGTTGATTTGGATTATCTAGATATTTCAATCTAATTGTTGTCTAGTAGCCCTTCTTAAGGCGATTCAGGTCAGAAACAACCTCCATAGATCTTGGTCCGGTTAGTAACAACCTCCAGAGATCTTGGTCCGGTCAGTAACAACCTCCAGAGATCTTGGTCCGGTCAGTAACAACCTCCAGAAATCTCGATCCAGTCAGTATGCAGAGCGACGACCCCTAGAAATCTAGGAGACAGTTCTTAACCGATCTTGATATGCAAATGTAGTATAAATATGAGAAGAATCCTTATGTAACACACACATTATCAGCTTTGCTCAATCAAAGTAGTACTCTATTTTTTCTCGGTTCACTACGAAGAATTGTTCTTTGGTCCGATCTTTTGTTCAAATAGTTAAGCGACCGACGGCTAAATTTGTTCGACGACTGATTTACTTGACTTGATAAGCCTCTCACTGGAGGGAGATAAGCCTATTTTCATATCTGTTTAATCTTATTTCGTCTAATTGCTAGTTGATTTGGATTATCTAGATATTTCAGTCTAATTGTTGTCTAGTTGCCCTTCTTAAGGCGATTCAGGTCGGTTCGATCTTTTCGCCCCAAAACAATTTGGCGCCCACCGTGGGGCATCTAGCCAATCAACGATCCAATCCTCATTCGATCATGACCGGTTCCGGAGATCCTATGATCATCGCTGAAGACCAAGTCTGGACCGACGCTCTGGTCGGAAATCAAGCCGAAGACGTCGTCAATCAGCTCATCTTGGACACCAGATTCCAAGAATTAGCAAACAGCATGAGCATCTTCCAAGAGGAACTGGCTCAGCAATGCCTAAGAACCGAAACCCTAAGTATCCAATCCAAAGTTGAAATTACACGACTAATCCGTGAAAATGAACTTTTAAAATCGCAGGTGAATTCGGCCGCATCTGTCCTAGGAGGATGAAGGCGCGTAGTCAACATCGAAGGTCTCCAAACACGTCTCAACATGAATGGGGCAATTTTGACCCCCATGGCTCTAATCACTCAGAGCGTCGTTCAACCCATTGGTATGTTTCACACTCCTCCAGTCAATACTTTTGTGACTAACGTTCCAATTTCCGTGACCGAGCCCACCACGACTCGAGTAGCCCCTCCACAGGTTGTCACACCGATGGATCTCCAAACCTTCATACAACAAACATCAATGAGCATATGAAAGTTTTGGACGATCGCATCGCTCGGATTCCAAGAGTGCCACAACCGATCGAAAATGAAGTGATCGATGGATACGAAGACTCACCCTTCGTGGAAGCAATCACACGCATCGAGATCCCGAAGAAGTTCCACATCGTTAACATGCCCAACTACGATGGGATCGGGGATCTCGACGATCATATCTTTGTTTACAAACAGAAACTAATGACTATCTCTATTCCAAGAGGTAATCGCGAAGCGGTCATGTGCAAGAGATTTGGCACGACCCTTGCGAGACCCGCACTAACTGGGTTCATGCATCTGTCGCATGGTTCGATTGCTTCATTTGCCGATCTGGTCAACTCATTCAAAATCCAATTCGCCAGTAGTCGAAGACTTGAAAAACAATCAAGAGACCTATATAAGATCATGCAAAGGTACAGTGAACCCTTAAGGGATTATCTTAATAGGTACAACAAAGGGAAGGTCACGATCCCGCATTGTGACGTCCCAACGTCTGTTGAAGTCTTTCGTCGGGGATTGGTCAGGGGCAGTGAACTCTATCGCGAGCTGACTAGATACCCGTGCCGAAGCTTCGAAGACGTGCAAGCCAAAGCCATGGCCTAGGTCAGACTAGAAGAAGACGAAGAGTCCACAAAAGACGACCAACCAAGCTGGAACACAGCCCATTGGGAGTCGTATTACTTTTGAAAACTTATACATAAACTGAAACAACCACATTCGAGGTCGAATCCCTTTCAAGTCGTATTACTCTTGAAAGGGATTCGACCTCGAATCCAGCTCACCTAGGTCTTCATTTTCTTCCTTTAATGCATAAATTGAAACAACCACATTTAGGACACCATGATCGCCGGGCTCAAAGGGAATTTCTCCGCTTCCCAGCTTGGAGTGGCTCACATTCCTCTCTTCCCGACCTGAAATCAAAGCAGTAAAAGCTCCACGCAACTCCATAACTTGGTCATGGAAAAGGTTAGTAAAAGAAGATGCATCATGAAGTTGGGGACATACGAAGAATTCAGCTTTCTTAGAGGACATATTCATGATAACAATAGAAAATTGAGGCCTTCTAACTCGTCCACACAATTCTAAGAATGTAAGCACAAATCTTCCAATGACTACATGATATCCAACCAAGCATACAAATAGTATTCCACTCATTTTCCTAGTCCTACGTTCAAGCTTAGGAGTGCAACTAACAACATAACACACATGCTTGTGAAGAATAATAGTATGAACTAGATGCATCCGCATGACATGTATTGAGCAAGAGAACTTTGGTGTATGTATGAGTACCTAGTTCTACAATCAAAAACAGATTTAAGCACATGAGATTCTCTTCCCCTAGGAAAATATTCATATTTAAGCAAAGGGAAAGGAATACGAAAAGTAGATACAAGTGATACTTCCCTTAAATGTGTCTTCTCCTTTTCAAGGAAAAAATGTGTTTCCTCGGAAGGCTTAACATCCATGGCATGGACCTCTTCTTGGAGTGAGAATGGTAAGTACGAGGGAACCATAGGTGTTGCATCCATCCAAGGAGTAGCCAAAGAATTTGGGGAGCTACGCGCAATAGTGGGTCGATGCTTGCTCCTTGTAGGTGAAGGAGATGTTTCTACAACGTCCTCCTGTTTTTCCTTTGGTTCAATCTCCTCTCCTTTGGCCATTGGTTCAGTAGCAAGAACATCCTCGTCTTTAGGCTCTTCTTCAACCAAGTCCTTGGCCAAAACGTCATCTTCCTTACAAGCAGTAACCAAGACGTCACTCTCAAGGAACCCTTCGTCCTTGTAAGTGTAGTATTGGTTAGGACAAATATCGGCTAAGTGGCCTCTCCCTTCACACATGACACACACGATATCACGTGCTCTAACCCGGGGAGGTGGAGGCACTCTCTCTCTTCTTTGGGGTGTGCTAACATGCGGATTAGGTGAGCCATAGGCTCCCTTAGGCTGCACATAATGGTTAGCCAAATGATATTGAGAGTTGTAAAAATAAGGATTAGGCTCGTACCTCATGTATGGATTAGCTTCTTGTTGAGCAAGATAGTGAGCCTCCCTATATGATGCTCCATGTGCCCGAAAGTAGAAGAAGTCCTTTCGGGGAATGTGACCCATGTTGGACATCTCCATTCGCTCTCCTTACAAGGTTAGTATCCAAAGCTAATACCAAACATAGAAGCTCCCATAGAAACAAGATTAATCAATGGAACCTAAGCTAGTAAGAAAGCTTAAATTCTTGAGTTTAAACGTCAAGTCCTTCAGCTAAGCAAGCCAACTAGATAGGCAGGTTTTTGGCTTCCTAATATGCACAAGAAAATTACACAAAAACAGAAACTCACTACACAAAGATGAACCCAAAGTACTTGTGCAAATTTAGACTTAGAATCCTAAACGTAGGTACTAATTCCCGATTTGCTCTTTTTGCAATGGTGCGCATAGTATCAATGCAGAAACTTAGGCTTCAAATAAGTATCTTTTTCACAACTTTGACAAATTGGTGAACCACTTTTTCTAAGGCCTTTCTCTTTTATATCTCAGCCGAGTTTTTCTGGTGCACCCACTTTTTCTTGTCTTTGCTTGCTAAACCGATTGCACTCTTCTTTTTTTTCTTTTTTTTTGTACAGCTATGCAGATTACAAATAAAATTGAAGCTAATTGATGAAATCTACAAAGAAGTCAGCACACTTTAAGAACTAGGCTGTTCCCACACGTTCTTAAGTTCAAGTGAACAATTTGCACACTACGTATGAATTCAGGTTTGTTCAAGTGATAAAAAAAATTAAATAAAGACTCAAAACTAATAAACTATATGCAGCTATAGGATAGGGACCAGTTTTGACTTGTTCAACTATTTGAAACAAACCACACTCCTAAGAGAATCAGCCAGAAATCAGTTCCTGAAATATAGGATCTGCTAACTAATTCTACCTAGGTATCAACGATGGCTAATCTGACTTCTAAAACACTAACACACGACTAACACTACTGTAAAACAAGATAGATGACTCAGGGAATATCAAATGCAAACTCAAAGCAACAAAAACAACACCAAACAACAAGGAAAAATGCTGAAAAACACAAGAACAATGCAGATCGGTAAGGCACGAAATCTATAGCTTGCTAATCTGAATTTATATCAATTTAAAGCAAAGATTCGAGCGAAAACTTACGTAGCTTTGATACCACATGATAAGATCAAGGATCGAGGGGCCTTCGGTGCAAGAAATCGCTCTTCAACGTTTTCAAGAATCGACAGCAACTTTCCAGAAAATTGTTATGACTTCAACGGGCTCTTTATCTCTCGTCTGGACTCCGCATCGGATGATTCAAACGCCCAGAGTTAGATCTAGAAGTCTAGTTTCTTCCCTCAAGATATGGAAGCAAATGGATCTTAGGATCAAAAGATATGGCGATTTTACTGAGAGGTCGCTGAAAGTTTTGGGAAGGAGTTTTTCAACGAGAAAGTGTTTTTTTGAATTTTTTTTATGGATATGGTAATCGGTGGGGATAGATATGACTTCTTTAGGTTGGATATGAATCACCAACATAAAGAAGACTGAAATGATCTCTTCAAGATGTGACTCACTTGAAGCAATCAACAATGGCGCTCTTGATATGACTCACAAGGAAGAACGATAAAGAAAGGAAGAGACAGTTTTAGAAACTGTCATTCTGATCTGAAATTAACTTGTCATTACAATGCTGAACACAACCATTAAGTAGGCTGCCAAGGAATTAAAGAAAAACAGAATTTAATCTACCACTAAGCCTAGCACTACACGCCCCACTAATCTACCCATTAGTTGGCATTTTATGGAATAAAATTCTGGAAATAAAATGTAGCAACACAACTATAAATCTGCTCCTAAAATGTCTTAAAATAATTCAAATAAAGCCCATAAAAATTGGACATCACTAGTGAAGACCCGCGGCGCCTACAAACCCGGGCGCGCCACAAGAAGTGTCACCAACTCAAGGGCAAGATGGCTCGGCGCTTCATGGTTCATTAGGCCCTTCTTGAGCTCCTCTCGAAGGTGCTTGGCTCGAGTCCTAGTGATGGTCCCAGAAGGAAGCTCGCCTTTGATATAATTGGCTATCACTAGACTCGTCTTTACTTGAGTAACCTTCATGACCTTCATGGCTAGAGTTATCTTGAGTGTCTGGGCTCCCGCATTCTCCGTCGTGAAGGGATTGTAAGACGCGTCGTACCTCGGTTGTTTCGAGGCAACGTAGGTATAGGCCTGTGACAAATCGTTTGAACAATATGTTATCTTTTAAATCAAAGGTTACTGCTTGTACCTTGAGTCTTTTAGCTCTTGCTTTGTCTGTTGGGAGTGTTCCATCTCTGAGCCACTTGATGTAGGGGGTGGTTCAATCGTCATGGTCGCCCACCAAGTCTTCTTCTGTATGGTCGCCTACCTCTGCCGAGACGACTTCTTCTAGGGGTAGCTCATCCATTGTCTGAATGTCGTCTGGATTAGGTGTCTTGAAGGTTTTGGCGACGGCTGGTGTGGTAATATGTGCTAGTGGAATGTTGCGGAAGTCGTTAGGATGCAAGGTGGAGCCAAGGTTTGCTAGGGAGTCGGCTTGTGTGTTGAGGTCGCGTGGGACTTGTCGGATGGTGAAGCTTTGAAATTTGCTTGCCAACTTTTTGACGATATCTAGATATGCCATCATTCTGTCGTCTTTGGCAGCATACGAACCTTGTACCTGGTTGACGATTAAAAGAGAGTCGCATGTCACCTCTATGCTCAGAATCGCGAGATCATGTGCGAGTGTTAATCCGAATACGAGGGCTTCATATTCTGCTTCATTATTGGTCGCGTCCCACTCGCATCTCACAGCTTGGGCTATATGGTCCCCTTGTGGTGATTTTAGAACAACGCCTAGGGAGACTCCTCTTACGTTGGACGCTCCGTCTGTATGGAGTTGCCATGTGCCCTTGTCTTCTTCAATTTTCAGCTGTTCGACCTCTTTCGTGGCTTCTTGTTCCAGTGTCAGGATGAAATCGGCCACAAAATCGGCTAAAGCTTGAGATTTGATCGCCGTCCTTGGCTCGTACTCGATGTCGAATCCGCTGAGGTGTATGGCCCATTTGGCCATCCGTCCTGTAAATTCTGGTTTCCTCATGACTGCTTTCATGGGATGGTTAGTTCTCACAATAATAGCATGTGATTCGAAATAGGATCGTAACTTATTTGAGGCCATGACCAATGCCAAGACTAATTTTTCAAGCGATGTGTACCTGGTTTCAGCGGGGAGTAAGGAATGACTTACGTAGTAGACCGGTGACTGCTTACCGTCTTCTTCCCTTGATAGAACTACGCTGACGGCTGATTCTGATACGGCCAGATATAGTGGTAATGGCTCATCGTCTTTTGGCTTAGCCAGTAGGAGTGGACTTGCCAGATATGTCTTTGGATTTTGGAATGCTTGTTCATGTGCAGCCGTCCAATTGAATGATTTGTTCTTTTTCAAGGCTTTGTAGAAGAGCTTGCATTTATCCGATGACTTGGATGTGAATCTGTTTAGCGCCGCTATGCGTCCTGTTAGTTTTTTGGCGTCCTTGACGCATCGAGGGGATCTGAGGTTGACGATGGCTTTGATCTGGTCGGGACTGGCTTCGATCCCTCTTTGAGTGACCATGTATCCCAAATTTTTTCCTAAAGACACTCCGAAAGAACATTTAGTTGGTTTTAGTTTCATGTTATATCTTTTTAATACCTCGAAAGCTTCCCTCAAGTGTTCGATGTGGTCCCCTGCTGCTTTGGACTTGACGAGCATGTCGTCGATGTAGACTTCCATGGTATCTCCGACCTGGTCTTTGAACATTTTGTTTACCAACCTCTGGTACGTGGCCCCTGCATTTTTTAGTCCGAAAGGCATCACTTTGTAGCAGCACGTACCTTGGCTTGTTATGAAAGTTGTCTTTTCTTGGTCGTCATGATCCATGAGAATCTGGTTGTATCCACTGAACGCGTCCATGAATGTCAGCATTTCGTGTCCGGCGGTCGCGTCGACCATTGCGTCGATATGTGGTAATGGGAAGGAGTCTTTTGGACAGGCTTTGTTTAGATCTGTGAAGTCGATGCATACTCTCCATTTCCCATTCTTCTTTTGAACCACGACGACGTTTGCCAACCAGTCGGGCTACTTTACTTCCCTTATTTTCCCTATCTCAAGTTAGTTTTTTACCTCATCGTCTACAATCTTGTTACGTTCTGGTGCGAACTTTCTTCTTTTTTGCTTGACTGGAGGGTACGTGGGATCTACATTCAATTTATGAGTAATAATATCTGGGGAGATTCCTACCATGTCTTCGTGTGACCAAGCAAAACAGTTAGTGTTGGATCGTAAAAAAGAAATTAAATCTGACCTGATCGAATCGTTTAGATTCGACACGACTTTTACCGTTTGTGTTGGCTTTGAACGATCCAGCACGATTTCGTCGAGTTGTTCCATTTCGGGTTCGACGTATCGTGTGGTTCCTTCGCCATATTGTGGTTGCTATGCGGAAGTTTTGTCGGCTGCCCCTTTCATTGAAGTGACGTAGCACTCCTTGGCAGCCCGTTGGTCACCTTTTATTACCTATACCCCCACTTAGTAGGGAACTTTATTGTCTGGTGGTAAGTGGAAGGTACAGCTTTCATGGCGTGGATCCAGGGTCTGCCAAGGATTGTATTGTATGGTGACGGGTAGTCGAGTATCAAAAATTTTACCTGTTGATTGACTCCACCGGCGTACGTTGTTAACACGATCTCGCATAGAGTATACTTTACTTCCCCGCTGAATCCAACCAGCGGGGTAGAGTTTCTGGTCAAGTCGTCCTCGCTTAAACCCATGCCCTTTAAGGAGTCGAGTGTTAACAAGTTGGTGGAGCTACCTGTGTCGATTAGAACACGACGGATAAGGCAGTTGCTAATTGACAAAGAGATTACCAAACCGTCGTGGTGGTCCCCTAACTCTTGGGCTTCCGAGTCGTCGAAGGTGATGGCAGGAGCGTCTGAGATCTGTAATTGTCTTGTCTCCGTTTGAATCATCTTGTTTCCTTTGTTCTCTCGAGCATGTCTTTTGGAGGCCGAGTATGTGTTTCCACATACGTCCGACCCTCCTGAAATGGTGTTAACAATTTTAGTGGGAACCGGGGAGGACGGTTTGTCGAATGTTACTTGGTCCCTTCGGTCGAGGGTCGCTTTAGCTCTATCTGAGATGATGTCGCGTAATAACCCCTGCGCGAGGAGCCTCGCGACCTCTTTGCGAAGGGCTATGCATTCGTCCGTCAAGTGTCCATGGTCTCCGTGGAATTCGCACCATCGGTTCATGTCTTTTTTTGCGTCTGGTTTATCGCTCTTCCGAGGCCACCTTACTTCTTTTCCATATTTGTCGAAGCTTTTTACGAGCTCCGATACAGATATGTTGGAGTTGTAAGAGTGAAGCCTTGGAGGGGAGCGGGGTTGTTTCTCCAATCTTGGTTCTTGTCATAAGAGTTATTTACCTGACTGGGGTCGTTTCATCCCTTAGGGTACGGTTGGTGTCGTCGATCGCGTCGATAGTCCGAGGATGCCCTTCGGTCGACTCGATTGGGACTCTTGTTTGCCTTGGAGGGTTCCTCGTCTTCCTCGAGTCTGACTTATGCCATGGTCTTAGCTTGTATGTCTTCAAAACTTCGGCATGGATATTTGGTGAGTTCGCGGTAGAGTTTGTTGCCCCTAACCAGGCCCCGGCGAAATGCTTCGATCGAAGTTAGGACGTCACAGTGTGGGATTGCGACTTTCTCCTTGTTGTACCTATTAAGATAGTCCCTTAGAGGTTCGTCATACCTCTGCACGATCCTGTACAGGTCGCTTGACTGATTTTCTAATCGTCGGTTGCTAGCGAACTGAATTGTGAACGAATTGATCAGATTGGCGAAGGAAGCGATGGAACCCTGTGGCAAATGCATAAGTCAGGTTAGTGCAGGTCCCGCGAGGGTCGTGCCAAAGCTTTTGCACATGATCGCCTCGCGGTTCCCTCTTGGGATCGATATAGTCATTAATTTTTGCTTATAAATTGAAACATGATCGTCGGGGTCCCCGGTCCCGTCATAGTTGGGCATGTTGGGAACGTGGAACTTTTTAGGAATCTCGACGCGTGCAATCGCCTCTGCGAAGGGTGAATCTCCATATCCGTCGATTGCTTCTCTTTCGATTGGTTGGGGAACCCCCGTGATCCGTCCGATTCGGTCGTCTAGAGTCTTCATATGTTCATTAACGGCTTGCTGTAGGAGGGCCTGGAGGTCGGTCGGGCCCGTCGCCTACGGATGGACTGATCGAGCCCTGAGAGGCTCGGCTACAGAGTTTGGCAAGTTAGTCGTGACCGGAGGGGTCTGAAACATACCATTGTGCTGGGAAGCATTGGTCTCCACTGCGGGTGTCATGTCCACTCCATCCAAATCGAGTCGTGTGGATAAACCTTCCGTGTTGACCACTCGTCTTGAGCCTCTGGGGTTTGATATGGACGATTGTACCTGTGATCTTAGAAACTCGTTTTCACGGGTTAGTCGAGCGATTTCAGATTGAGCACTTAGCGTTTCGGTCCTGGTACGTTGTTGGACTAGTTCTTCTTGAAGGACGTTCATGGCTTTTGCAAGTTCTTGTATTTGAGAATCCGCAATTGGCTGGGCGTTGGCATTTTCTCCCTGATTTTCGATTTGAACGTTGTCCTGGGCTGGATCTTCGACGGGGATCACGGGATTTCCTGATCCATTCATGATGGGGTGAATCTCGAGTTGATGATTGGATCGTCGATTGGCTAGATGCCCCACGGTGGGCACCAAATTGTTTTGTGCGAAAAAGATCGAACCGACCTGAATCGCTTAAATAAGGGAAACTAGACAACAATTAGATTGACAATATCTAGATAATTCAAATCAACTTAGAGACGTAAACGAAATAAGATTAAAGGAATGCAAAGACTGACTTATCCCTTCTGAATAAGAGGCCAGTCGAATCAAAGGAGCTAGACGCCGGTCGTCTCAGTACTAGAACGTGAGTTCGAACTAAAGAATTCAGATGCAAGTAGGAGAGTAGTTTCTGTATTACGTCAAATTCGTGTGTGTTTTACAATGATTTCTAACCCCTTTATATACACTCAATTTGTCAAAGATCTAGCTAAACTAGCCGTTTATTCCTCTGTGATCTTCGCTCACTAGCTTTCATTGCCGGATTGCCATGATCTTGTGGCATTTATGGTTTGATTATGCAGGTTTGTAACCGTTATATGGAAGGATATATCAACCCTTGTGACCTGGGTTTTTTGTAACGTCTCCGATTATATCGTTGTCGTGATCTTTGCTTTGTCGTCTAATCGTTGGTCGCTTAATCTCTGGTCGCTTCAATACAAAAAGATCACTTCGCTTACTGGGCCGCTTCATTTGAGAGTCCATTAAGAATGAGGCCCAACATATATATAGATCAAAACTAATTTAATTGGGTATATATCCATCAAACTTTAAAAATCCATATATACCCATCAAATTGTAAAATTTTGGTTTCTTCTCCTTAATATGTTTAAAATTAGCAACACAAAATAAAATGATTTAAATTAATGATAAGTTACATAAAGTCACTCATAAAATAAAATACTTTATTACAAAATCATCCATAAAAACAAAATATTCTACAAAAATACATTTTCAATTATACACGATTTCTATTTCACGCACGGGTGAAATTGCGATTTCACGCACCGGTTCGTCCGTGACGAACCATGTGCATCCGTCCGTGATGGACCAAAGTGATCCATCCGTCACGGACGAATCCATTTGGTCCGTCACGGACGGATGCACATGGTTCGTCACGGACGAAGTAAACAACCAGAAAATTGAATGTTAGTTGTCCCCACCTAACAACATTAACTACCCCGTCATATCCCATCAATATTACGGCCAAAATTAAACCCTAAACCTCTCCATCACTCTTCCCTTTCCCTCCCACAACACATCTTCCATTCTCTTCCATTTCCAAGAGTTCTTTTCCATGGCAAATGAAGATGATTTTTCCAACTTCAATGGTGGAGAAGATGTTTCAACGGCTTATCATTACAATGAGGTATGTTTTTTAAGCTTTTACTTTACATGTTAGTAAAAGTTAAGAATTTTAGGGTTCTTTCTTGTGAATGTATATGTTTGAGTTGTTCTTTGGGAAAAACAAACACTTTCTTAAGGTAATTTCAATAGTTGTTACTATATGTTCATAAAAACTTCATCTTTGATTAAGTTGTACTAAAAAGTTGTAGATTTTGTGTGCAAAACTGCATGTTTGATTGTTTGGCCTTGTTATATTGAATTTTGATTAGATTATTGCAAGTGCAAGAACTATATTTGGCGACTGTTTTTTGAAAGAAAAATAGTCCGTGACGGATGGATTTGTTTTATCCGTCACGAATGGAAAGGGTTCATACGTGACGAATGGAGTGAAACCATCCGTGACGGAAGGAATGTGTCTATTCGTCACAGATGGATTTGTTTGACAGAAACTGGATTCTTTCATGCTTCTATGCTAACTTGTTTTTTTTTACTTCAATAGGAGAACAATATCGTGAACAATGGTATTAACAATTTGTCCCTGAATGATGCGTGGGACATGGAACCACCGCCCTTCTCACTTGGGTTGTTCGGCGAACCTATGGCGTCTGAACAACCTCATATGCCAGGAATAGATTGTTTTGCTCGTAGTGGAATTCCGTCCGTAAGGTGGCAGGCTCCACCTAAGTTTGGGTTTCCGGCATTACACACACAGCCGCAGTTTTATTATCCTACAACTGAAGAAGTGATTGTTTCAAAAGATTATTCAGAGAAGTTTACCACGGGTGAAGTATTCGGCTCCAGAGATGATGCAATTAAATGGGCTAGACAGATTGCCTTTGATAATCACTTTTGCATCACTATTGGTCGGGATATAAACTTTGGTGGATGAAGCCTTCAGACGTCATGGTTGTTGTGTGAAAAAGCGGGAATTTACATTCCTAAAGATGAAAACAGAGTAAGGCAAAGAACAAGGAGCAAAAAATGTGATTGTCTATTCAGATTGTTGTGTCAAGAAAAACTGATGGACTCATATACAATCAAGGTAGTTGTTGGAACCCACAACCATGTCATTGGTGATGACTTGTACGGGCATGCATCAGCTGGCAGGATGACACCTGAGCAGAAGAAGTTGTGTAAGGTCATGACAGAAAATCATAATAAATCATCAAAGATTGCAACAACACTTAACCAGGACCCGAACAACTGCACTAAAATGAAGCAAGTGTACAATGAAGTGTACAATGTCCGACATAGTGGGATGGAAGGAAGAACCGTGGTCCAAGAGTTCTTCCATAAGTGCAAGGAGAACAACTACATTATGGAGTATAGGTCGGATCCAACGACGAATAAGATCGCCGACATTTTCTTTGCCAGTCCAGATTCCATGAAACTCCTAAAGGCATTTCCGTACGTCCTTTTGCTAGACTCCACATACAGCACTAACAGGTTAGTATAGCACATCTATATGCTACATATACGCGTGACGGACCACTATGTGCCACCCGTGACAGACGAGATGATATAGCCCGTGACGGACAAAGCCCCACCATCCATCACGGACAATGTCTTCATAAACTACTTCGCTTCTGTAATTCTAGCTCAAAGATCAAACACTACTTTTTTAGGATGGTATTTTAGGATTTGCTTCTATAATTCTCTTCTACCTCTTTTTGCCTCTATCTAGGACAATATAAATTTAATTTCGACCGCTAGGTATTTGTGGAGATCCATTGCATCGACCGACAATTACCAACAAAGTACCAAATGTGCGATATAAAAGTTATGGCAAAGACATCCATAAACCGTGCGACACTCCCTAAAATACAACGAAAGTACCAAATGAAAACCTATGCATCTTAATATTCGTCTTCTTCCTCATCATTGCCATGTTCGAAGGGTCTGAAGTCTTGAATGCAGTGTCGTACAGCTTCGCACATGTTGAAGAGATGCTCTTCCTCTGCATCATGGAAAGGGTTTAGATGATGCAATGCTTGTCCAATGACCTATAGAAATACGTAAAAATTAACTAAGGTAAAGCTGTAATTGTATATGTAAATTAAAAACAAACATCCAACACATATTTTTACCTGGACAGGATCTCTGATGCCAGCAACATGAGGCCTGACACATGGGTGTGTACGAGGTATGTACCACTCCATGTAGTCGGCACTGTACCCATATCCTTCTTAAGCAGGAGGGCTCATATGTGTGATCCAGATGAAGTGTTCACTTCTTGCATCCCAACTCCAGTTTGAAGCAAGGTCATACTCTACTATATAACTCCCGATGCTGGGATATCTGTGTGCTTTGATGGGCTCTATAACCGAGCAGGGAATCCCCTATACCACTCCAAATTGCCTCGATACCCTATCCGGCATATAAGGCTCGGTAATTCTAAAAAATGAGATGACCCCATGAAAAAAGGCAAGCCCTAACTCCGACATACTGTAATAAACATAGCCATAGGGCAGCCAGTCAACCTATACAAAATTGGATGCAATTAAGACAACCATAAATAACTTTACACAATTGTAATACATATGAGAAATAAACCACATCATATGATACTTACATGCCAAGCTTACATTAAATCTAGCTCCTCCTTGTAGTTTCTTCTCTGCCTACTACGAGTCTGCACAGGGTTCCATCGGCTGGCATATGGCACAACGTCTCCGAAGCAGGGATTTTGTTCAGGACAAAAGCTAGGGAAGTATAGATAGATCCAAGCATGTACATAAATATGTTTTTACAAACGTATCAACCTATACCTTAAATTTAATTAAATAATATAAAAAACAATATGCAACACAATTCTTACCAGCAACAACGTGTAGCAGGTCGACATCTGACGACATTCATGCCGTGAACACTCGCTCAATGACCGATACATGAATTCCAACGCGCCGGAACCCCAAGAAAGGTTGCGAGTGGCATGAATGTCACTCACGTAGGTCAGATAAGGCATGGGCAACATGTGTTGGGACTTGTTGGGAAACAGGGTCGAGCCCATCAGGTACAGCAGATAACCCGACGCGATTTGCTCATCATCTAGCCATGTGGTCAAGCAGTGATTCTTCAGGTTGTCTACACTGAGCCCACGTGTAGCCATCTCGGGTGTCAAGGAAAAGAACTCCATTGCCCTCAACGCTTGTTCATTGTACAATTCATTTTTCCCCTTGCAGCGATCCTGGATAGGAAGTCCCATTCCGTGCCCATCAAGACGGAGCCCCAAATCATGTAGACATCCAGGAGAGTGATCGTCATCTCTCCAAATGGCATATGAAATGAGTTGGTCTCCGGCTGCCATCGCTCCACAAATGTAGAAATCAATGGTTGATCTACATACGTGTAATTCAGGTCCTGCAAATGTGTGATGCAGCTGTTTCGGGCAAGATGGCACCATGGAGAGCGATCGTCAAGCCTCCATTTCCTTAGCTACTCATGTCTGTGCTGAAACATTAGAGTTTCTCACTCCTATAAAAAGAACATGTTAGATACAACAATAAATAGGGAAATAATTTAGCGTCAAGTTTTGATAACTTACGATGCCCTGATGAATGAAATATGATGTGTGGGAAGTGAAGCTAAACAACAAGTCTGGGATCTTTGGACCTCCCGGTACAGGTCCTATCAACTTTGGATCGATAGTATCCTGACCTCTAGCCTGTCTAGCCTGCCTAGGCTCTCTACCCTGCCTACGCTGTCTAGGAGCAGCCGGTTCCTTCGCTGGTTCCTCAAAGCTAGACTGTTGAGCGGGCCAAACTCTTTGCCCACTCATATCTCCTGGCCACATGGGCCAACCACTAGGCTGCTTAGGTGGAGGAGGTACATACCATGTCGGATCCTATAGCACAAATAATTAGAAACAATATTAAATAACCGACAGATTATTCTCTAAGTATATGTATAGTTACTTACCACATCTGGGTTGTTCTGTTATATAGGTGGATCGTTGAACGCCATGGTGTCGAGTGGCAGGTCTGTATATACCGGTACAGTCAGGTAATGGACCGTACTCGGTCCTGCTTTGTCGCCTTTTTTGGATTTCTTCTTCTGCCTCCTTCGATATACTATACGATCATCTTCTTGTTCTTGTCCCTCACGGACAGCGTTCCACCTTTTGTGACGGGCAGATCTTGTTTGGTTTTTCATCTGTAACATGAAAAAACAAGACTTTAGAGGGAGCAACAACAACAACATGAACAACAACAACACACATACAAGAGTCGTCCGTGACAGCTTGAAAAGATCCGTCTGTGACGGATAAACAATGTCAGTCCGTCACGGATACACAGAACCCGTCCATCACGGATCCACATAACCCGTCCATCACGGATCCACATAACCCGTCTGTCACGGATCCACAGAACCCGTCCGTCACGGATGAATTGTTCCCCTTCAACCCCAAGCAATTTTTCCAGATCCAATCAACCCCTTCAACCACATCATTTCGAACAACATTTGTCCAGATCCAAGCAATTTTTCAGTTTCAAACAACTTTCAAACAACATTTATACAAGTAAATACAACATTGAACACTTAAACCCTAAAACTTAATTCATCCAAAAAATTTAAAATAACATTCAATAATTTCAAAACCATTTAACTAAACCAAGAACAATGATATATTTAACTAACCTGATTCATAATGGACGAGTTAGATTCGTACGTGACGGATGAAAAAGAATAGATCGAAGAGGACGAATGGAATGGAGGAGAGAGCGATAGAGTTCGAATGTTTCGGTAAAATGACGAAGGGGATGAAGTTGTTGCTTTTAAGGGCAGCAACTTCGTCCGTGACGCGCGGATTGCTTTTGTCCGTCACGGACGGATCTATTTGGTACGTCACGGGCGAAGCAGTGCGTTAAATAGCAATTTACTCGGTGCGTTAAATAGAAAGGGCCCAATTATATTATATCAGTTGCTTTTTACTCTTCCATTTTCTCTATCTTTTATTAGTTTTACTCAAAATCCTAATAGGACGCAGCATTTAGTAAACATAACCCCTGAAAAAGGATGATTTTGTATAGTTTTTACATTTATGCATGAGTGACTTTAAAAAAAGGCTCGAGTATTGTGAGTGATTTCATATAGTTTTCGTTTTATGAAATTATGTGAAAACTGTTCTTTTAATAAATTTTTTGTTTAATTTATACTTTTTTGAATTAAATAATTTATTATTTATGAGAAAAACATAGACTGGACAATGATCCAAATCTATATCTATATATATATATATACTAAAGCAGAAGTTTGTTTCCTACGTGTCGGCTTGTTATTCAATTCGCCTACGTGTCGTCACTACGTTCAATTCGTCTATTTGTCGGCCTTTGAGCTATGCCACTCCCCTACTACATCACATGCCACGTCATCCGATCTTATCTTATTGTTTATTTCTATAACTATTTAAAATTAAATAATAATTATATCCTTTCTTATCTTATTTCTGAATTTTTACCATAATTATTTAAAACTAAATAATAATTATATCATTTCTTATCTAATTATTTATTTCTTCCTATTTATTTATAAAAACTTTATCTTATTATTTGAATTTTTACCATAACTAATTAATACTAATTTAATGTTTTTATAACAATAAATTCGACTCTTTTGAATGGTAAAAATAAATTCGACTCTTTTGAATAAGAATTATTTGTGATTTAAAAACTAATAATCCAAATTTTTGGGTATTTTTGTATAACTTTCCTCATAGTTTTAAATTTTAATATATCTTTAAGTATAAGATAAATTTAAAGCTAAATAATAATTATATCTTTTCTTTTCTTATTGTTTATTTTTTCCTATTTCTTTATAAAAACTTTATCTTAATATTTGAATTTTTACCATAACTATTTAAAACTAATTTAATGTTGACAATATAAAGATTTATCTTATTATTTTAGTTTAAAAACAATAAATTCGATTTTTTTAATTAAATTATTTGTGATTTAAAAACTAATAAATTCATTTTTTTTGGTATTTTTATAACTTTCTTCATGCTTTTAATATATCTTTAAGTATTATATATAAACACAATATCTTTGTGAACAATCTATATTTAACATAACTATTTAAAACTAAATAATAATTATATCATTTCTTATCTTATTGTTTATTTCATCCTATTTCTTTATAAAAACTTTATCTTATTGTTTGAATTTTTACCATAACTATTTAAAAACTAATTTATAAATCCAAAATTTTTTAATAAAAATTATTTGTGATTTAAAAATCAATAAATCCAAATTTTTACCATAACTATTTAAAACTAAATAATATTGACAATATAAATATTTTTATCTTATTATTTCATATTAAAAATAATAAATTTGATTTTGTTGTTATTTTTGTATAACTTTCCTCATACATTTAATATATCTTTAAGTATAAGATATAAACACAATATCTTTGTGAACAATCTATATTTACCATAGATTTTTAAAACTAAATAATAGTATATCCTTTCTTAAATTAAAACCACAAGATCATTGGTTGCATTAGATTAACTATGAAAGTATCCTTTTAATGTAAATACAAATATTATAAAATGGTTTACTTGGTGATATTATTATCAATATTATTAATAGTATACAGTAATTTCAATTTTTTTCAAATTTAGTACGATTTATTTTTTAACCAACAATAATTGGTGTTATTATTATCCATATTATTAATAGTATACAATATCTTCAGCACAACCATTTAACGTAAATATTAACAATTTATATAATTATATATTTTCCTTATATGTACTTTTTTTATTTATTTATAATCAATCTCTTATAAGCTATAACCACCAAAAGTTACCATAAAAAATCTTGACTCCAGATGACCGGAACTTCATGGGAACTCAAATCAGATTTTAATATTTCCTTAGCTAGCTAAATAATCTATATCTTTCATTTTTTGGTAAAAAATTAGATAATATATTTTTTTTCTATTGTTTTGTATATCTCAAAGCTCTCTTTATTTAAACTCTCTCTATATACACTTATTTCACCCTAATTTATAGTCTTATTATTTTTCTCTACAAAAACCTCTTCTTATCCCTGTAAAGGTTATATAATTATATTCTTTCTTAATTTCATGTTAACTTTTTATTTACTAATAGCTTATAGCTTATTCTATTCTTGTAGATAACAATGGCTGGAAATTTACACTTCATTGAAGATCTCAAGTTAAAGATTAATGTCACTTGGAAGATTCGAGTTTGTGTGTTGCATATGTGGAATAAAACTCTATACAATAATAAGGATGTTATCACCGGTAAAGAAATGGTTTTGGTTGATGACAAGGTAAGCAACTTTTTTAAATTTTGTTTTTATAAAGACATTCACTTCTTTTTCTCTTCAGATATACCTTTTTGAAGCCTTATCATGTTAAATATCCTCTTACAGCATTATCATGAGAGATCCAAATAACTTCAAGTAAATTCTTTTCCTTTTAATAAAATACAATTACTTAAGTTTAAAAAAAGTATATAGGAACTATTTTTGTTTTGAGACTGTAATAGCATCCCTCTAGCAATATTTAAGCTTATAATAGCCAGCTGAAATAAGATTTTTATCATGATTTTATATACATTATTGAATTATATATATGAAGTTCAATTGTCGGATCATATGCGAGAAATTCTAAAAAAAAGTTTATCCTATTAATTTGCCTCATGATTTTTTTATCACATTCTTATAACTAATTAAAATGAATATGAATTGTTTGTGCATAATTATGCCTTAGTGAGGAATAATTGCAGAATTTTGCTCTTGCAAAAATAGAAAAGTTGTTACACAAAAAAAAAGTAGCTTGAAATATTTTCCACCGATATCGCAACCTGATTAGAGTTTGATTTCAAATGACCTCAACAAGTTGATTCATGATGAGCTTCAACACAATAGAGAATAATTGATAATAGAGCATTAGAGCTTACTTTCTAAAATAACGAATGAACAAAAAGGGGTTTATGATGAAATCATGTCTGTTGTTGATTCAAACAATGGTGGGGTTTTCAATTTGTATGGGCATGGTGGAATAGAAAAACCCTTCATATGGAGGTCACTTTTTGCTGCTATTCGTTCTAGAGGTGAAATAGTTCTTGATGTTGCTTCTAGTGGTATTGCATCCCTATTGATTTTAGGTGGAAGATCTTCTCATTCAAGATTTGCAATACCTATTTAGATTCACCAGGACTCCACCTGCAATATCAAGGAAGGTACAGAACTCGCTGAATTGATTTCAAAGGCCAAGCTTATAATTTGGATGAAGCTCCGATGGTTAACAAATTTTGCTTTGAGGCATTAGATAAGTCTTTGAGGGATATGAGCTTGAATCAACCTTTTGGAGGAAAATTTGTGGTATTTGGTGGGGATTTTAGACAAATACTACATGTAGTTCGTGGAGGAAGCAAACAAGATATTGTTTATTCCATAATGAATTCCTCATATTTATGGAATTCATGCAAGGTTCTAAGATTGACAAGAAATATGAGACTACAACATGGAGGTACAGAATCAGAAGTTGTTGAAGCAAAAGAATTTTCAGAATGGATATTAAGAGTTGGAGACGGTGATCAAGGCGGCCTAAATGACGGTGAATCAACTATTGAGATTCCTTCTGATTTGTTGATAACCGAAGCTTCTGATCCAATTCCAACAATTGTTGAAGCTACATATCCTTCTATTCTGGATATCGATGATCCTGGTTAGTATTATTGAGAGAGAGCTATTCTTGTACCCACTTATGAGACTGTTGATAAGGTGAATGAACACATGTTGTCTCTACTACCAGTGGATGAAAAAATGTATCTTATCTCATATAGTATTTGCAAAATAGATGAAAGCAGATTTGATGATGTCACTATTTATTCAGTTGAATTCCTCAATGGAATTCGATCTTCTGGTATACCAAGTCATGTGTTGAAGTTGAAGGTAAGTGTTCCCATTATGCTACTCAAGAACATTGACCAATCTGCAGGGCTATGTAATCTTACCAGATTGATAGTCACTCGCCTTGGGAGTCATATTGTAGAAGCTAAACTTATTTCTGGAAGCAATATTGGACACATAGTATGTATTCTACGCATGATACTTACACCATAGGACACTCGATTCCCATTCCAATTTCAAAGAAGACAGTTTCCGATGGTTGTTTGTTTGAAATGACCATCAACAAAAGTCAAGGACAATCACCCTCTCAAGTGGGTCTGTTTCTTCCAAAACTTGTTTTTACTCATCGACAACTTTACGTTACATTTTCTAGAGTTACAAGTAGAAATGGTTTGAAGATCTTAATTGGTGATCTTCAAGGTTGTCCACAGAATATAACTACACATGTTGTATATAAGGAAGTTAATCAAAACTTCATACGACTAGGTAATGTAAGATCTCAAACCTTTATTTCTTATAATGTAAACAAAACTTGTTATTTTTGTGTTTGCTTTTATAATATAATGGTTTATATTATTTGTTCTTTACATTAAGAAATATTGAGAAATATTGATTATACCGCCCAAAATGTAGTAATTTATGCAAATGTTGAGTTCTTACATGTCAAGACTTGTGGGGGCTACGAGGCATGTCTTGAAAATGACGAAGGAAAAATCCTAAAATAATAGTGAATGTTGGCCGCTTCATAGTATCACTTTTAATCAACACTAAAATAAAAAAGAAATCATCTTTTAATATCACTCAACGTATGGATTTTAATGTCATACTGCTAAAAAAATTTAGTAACATAACTAACCATGATTTCTACTTGACATACAACTTTAGATTGAATAGCTATGGTAATACTTTCAATTATTGTGGTATTTCCTATAGTATCACATTTTTAATGAATATTAACATATAAAAGTAATTATCTTTTAATGTCACACTACATATAGATGTTAATGTCATACTATTAAAAATATTTAAAAAACCCAACCACGTGCATAACATGAGTCATCAACTAGTTATCTATAGATTGATGAATATATGACCAAATTCTTGGGTAGTGATATCTCAAATTATTTTTAAACGGTTAGTGATATCTCAACATTCATGTGGTGTTTTGGCCCGTAACTCTTATACAAGGGGGGATTGGTTTGCCTTCTAAGGGGGATACAAATTAAGGAACAAGTTGGTAAGAAGAAGATAAGCACATAAAACACAAATAACACCAAAGAACGAGATTGAAGAATTGATCAAAACCCACGGCTTCTTCAAGATCAAACTCCATATTTGGTAGGTTCTCTTTTCTTTGAGTCTCTTTTATATGCCAATGAAATCTTGTGGATTATATTGTATGCTTGTATAAAAAAACAGGTTGGACATGATTTCAAGACTCGTAGTCGGCTCGAAACATATCGTTTTGCCGCTGATAACACCTAATTTATACATATTTTAGGAGTCTAGTTGCATATTAAATTAGGTCATTCTCATGCATTTTTCATATATTTTTAGTTAGTTTTGCATTATTTTGCATTCGGAATCTACACCAGTGTTTTTATATGTTTCAGGTATTTTGGGTCTAATTTAGAAGATGATACAAGACTATTTTCAAAGGGTCAAAAACTCAAAATACAAATGAAGCAAACGGATGATGTTAATGGGCCGCACTTCAAATACTCAATTGGGCCCATGGAACCGGCGGATCAATTTGCTCGGAATTGGACGGAAGGGAACAGCTGGAGGGAGCTCTCGGTTTTGATTAGTTTAATATATTAAGAAAAGAGGGGTTTTGGACTGATTTACGTAGCATTAGTTTAGGTTTTATTCTTGTTTTCCTTTTCTTTGGTTTTAGGAGAGACTGTCGTACGTACAGGGAGGCTTTTCAAGAGGGAATTTACATGCTTTAGCATTTGAAGAGTTTGGTATTAACGTTCTGGCCTCTTATCAACTTGAATTATTTTGTTATTGAGATTTGGATTTCTTGTCTCCCGTTTTTATTGATTAATTCATATATGTTGTTGGCTAGTTTAAATTTATTGAATATGTCTTCAATTACGCTTGGCTAAATTCCTAGTTCTAAGGTTGGGGTGATCCCGACGATGTGTATGTAATTATAATTATTTCTTTGTCTGAATTGAAATAATATTTGATTCATTCCTAGATGCTTTATGCTCATAGTAGCTTATGCGAATTGGATCCTATTAGGGTTTGAGACTGAAAGGTGATAACTTTATTAGGTAGTCAGGTAGGGTTTGAGACTGAAAGGTGATAACTTCTACTGGAATCCTAGGAATTGAACCTGAGTGTTATTTGTGCGACATCAACTTAATTACTCTTGAGGATTAATAGGCTATCATAGATGTTCTAGGTTTGAGTTGGATTAGAGGAGCGCGACAGCGAATGTTATTTCAAGTTATCCCTAGACTCTAAGCACGTTAAAGGGTTTGGATGAGATTAGCTATGCGCGACAACAATTGTTAGTTTAGTCCAAACACGTTTACTATCGTCTGAAAGGAGTTAGTAGATTACTTTAGATAACCAACCTTCAAATAATTTGGACTAGATTCAGGTGAAGTGTGATTTTATTTACTGTTGCATCGTTGCGGTGATCCTTAACCTTAGACACATTTATCCCATTGATTTTATCCTGTTTTATTTGTTAGCTTAATTATAGTTTTCCCCAATATCATATCTTTTCGGCCTAGTTCACTGGTAGCATTTCAATTAATATTACATTGGTCTCTGTGGGATCGACACTTGACTACTACAACTGATCCCGTACACTTGCGGGTACGTTTTAGCCACATCAGCCGCTACAATCAAGACCCGTAGTCGGTTCGAAATATACCGTTTTGCCAATACAATCAAGATCCTTAGTTGGCTCGAAACATACCATTTCGCTGCTACAATCAAGACTCATAGTCGGCTCAAAACAAACAGTTTCACCGCTACAACAAGAATCATAGTTGACTCAAAACATACTATTTCGCCACTACAATAAAGACTAGTAGTCGACTCGAAACATACCGGTTTGCGGCTACAATCAAGATCGTAGTTTGCTTAAAACGGATAGTTTCACCACTACAGTTTAATCAAGTTGCAAACCTATATGGATAAGATGACGAAAAGTTACATGAATGTACATTTAGAGGCCTCCAAAGCATTGTGCATGGTGTTCTTTCTAAGAGAAATAATGACATACTATGAGGCTTATATAGTGATTTCACAAAGCGAGTATATAAGTCAAAATTGTATGTTTGGCATGCTTGGTGAACAAGTTCATAAGGTGTACCTTACGTATACATTGTGAACACCTAATGGATTCAAGAAATTGAAGCTTATATATTCGTTTTGCTATTGTTACTTGCTTAAAAAAATGGAGCAAAGGAGCAACATAATTTGATAACATTATGCTAAAGAAATCAAGAGGCAAAAGGTGCCTGTCCACCTTACAATCAAGACAAAGTAGGCCACTTTCAAATTTTGATTAGTGATCAATCACAGTTTTAAACGCTAATTAACAAAAGCATGGATAGAGGTTAAGAAAACAACTGAACCTTGAATTCGGCCTTTGGAATGGCTCTACAAGATTTGAAGCAAAAGAAAGCTAAGTTATAATACATTAGAAAGGGGGACAATAAAGTGAGGCATATGTGAGATCATACCTTTAATTGTTGTGATTTCTAGGAATGAGAATTCAAATTCACCGTACAAGTTTGCAGCAATGGAGTGGGAAATATTCTTCAAAATGATAAAGATTTTCATACATGACACTTTCACAATTGCTAACTAGTATGATAGGTGAGTGTTAAAAGAGATTTTTATTTATGATCTTTTGGCTTATACAAGGAAATAAACTTAACTAGTGAGAATGTTTCATATAGCCAAATATATTTTGAATGGTAATTTCCTTTATAATGTGTTGGGTTGTTGATAACAAGTAAAACTTGGCCCAAATTGATCTATGAAAAAAAAATTATCTTCAAATGTGACTTATATAAGTTATGACCAAAGTATAAAACTCTAAGTCCATTTATAAGTCATATAAATTTGGTGATTATATGGTACGATTGTTTTTTACAACTATGTAGACTCGATTCTGTATCAAAAGGATACGTAGGTAAGTCGATATCAAAGTTTCATATATCGAGTACAGTCGAAAATTTCAAATCAAAGTCAATTATTGATTTTTTTTTAGAACTTTGTTTGATTTGATCCCCTTATCTGGGTATATAGAAAACTCGATACAAATCCATCACTCATCGAGTTCAATCACAAGTCCAAATTAAAACCAAAACTTCAAAAATTGATATTATTTAAGTGAAAGATTTGGTAACCCTTCCTAGAAGGTGTGATTAATTTGATTCACGTCGTACAAATGATATTTCGGTCGAGTCTAGGCAATCCTTCCTATAAGGTGGATTTAGGCTCGTTCCTCTGATGTACGAAAATCAAATACTATGAACTACGTACGGCTTGAACCTTCCTAAGAAGGTACGTAGGCAACCCGTAAAAAAATGGGTGTAGCCCGATCATTTAACAAACCTAAAAATTTCCAACGTGTCTATATTATTGGAATTGTAAGGATATACAAGGGTCGAACTTAATAAAAACTCAAATAAGATGTATTTTTGCATTGTTGTTTTCTTTTAACAATTTTTGCCTAACAAATGATTAGCACGCCTAGTGGGACCATGTTCTTTCTTTTGTAATTTTAATAATTTAGATACTAACACTTGATTTATTTTGTTGCAAGGGAAATGACACCAAGAGCTGGTTTCAATTTCCATCAGTTACCTACAACTTTCATTCTCAAGGGAGGATGTTTGATTCGCGAACGCTCTTTCAAGGTGTTGTTCAACATCACCCGATATGTGATCCTCGCTGAAGTACCCTTGGACAATTCCTATGGCCCCCTTCACAACTTTGGTGAGGGTGGAGCTGCCACATGGATGAATAGGACACGAACATCGTCCTTTGGTCAACAGAGTGTGAATGCTTGGATGGGAAGGTTCCATGAGTCAACCATCCAGGTCGTCAAGACTAAGGTAGGATCTAACAAAGCATCGACTAGCAGCATGGCTAAGTGTTTTTCGAAGAAAGAGGGGTTGTAAGAATGGTTCAAAGAGGCCAAAAGCTAAACAACTTGCTAAATTGGCTTCTTCTCCTACTTTGAAGTTAGCTCAAGCTACCTTAAGAAAGGCGGCCCGCGAACTTGCAACGCCAATAAGACCAGCTGTTGTCTCTCGGGTTGATGCTCCGAGAATATTATTTGATAGGGTTAAACCCTGTTAACCTTGATCAGGTATAGCAAGTCAACATGACTTCCTACCCCGAGAAGGGTAAGGGAAAGGCTCAACCTAAGGCCACGAAGGTGAAAATAGTGAAGCCACATCCTGCTAAAGAAAGAACAAGAAGGGAAGCAAACTAGTAAAATATCTCAAGCTCCTCGGTGTAAAGGAAGCTCTCGTGTTTCAGATGCTCCAATCTTTCAAAAGGTTGAATCTAGAATATATATGGGTTCCATAACGAGGTCAAGATCAAGGTCTAAGGAGATGTTGTTTTCTGAAGTGGTTTCTCGACCACCAACTGATGAGGAATCATCCCCGCCATTAGTGCCAACCTTTGATGGACCGATTACTAGGTCAAGATTGAAGGAACTACGTCAAGAGCTGGAGACGTTTATGGCACATGATGTATCACATGACGAAGAGGACAAGTCCAAAGTCAAGGCGTTGACTTTATTGGTCAACGTTACCTATGTTTAATAATCTTATTAATTTCTGCATTGGTTATTTTAGGATTATTATTTAATTTTTTTAAGCCTTCTATTTCCGGATAATAGAAAATTAGCTTTAGACGTTTTTGGGAAGCTAGGGCCGGCCCTCTATGGGTATTTAAGGCTCCCTTGTCTTCTTCATTAGTTAGATTTCTCATATTGTTAAAAACACAAAAACAGAGCTTGGTTTTTGCTTTGAAAACTCGGCTCCCCGTGAGAGTCTCAATCGATTGTTCTTTCCTGCTTAGTTGTTTTCGTCTTTGTCAAGTCCCTCTGGAGTTGGTGATTTCGTACTTCATAAGCAATCCTCTCTGTGCTCCAAGTTCGTCAGCGATTCTTGGTTGTGTGGCGTTGTAGAGATCGGGTTGGTAGATCGTTCGGCAAGGTTCCTTGCTATCAAGCAAGCGGGTTTTCTCGTCGTTTCTATTGGTTCTATCTATTATCCTATCCATTAGTTTCACTTCCGCCATTGTTCTAATCTTGTGTTTTCTTTTGTTTTGAGATCCGTTGCCTAGATCCATCTTCTACACGGCTAACCCCGTATCAATTGGTATCAAGAGCTTTGCGGCTTCGGATCGCCTTTGACGGTTCCAGATTCATCATCAAAAATTGGATCTTCCTGTTTTCAATCGTCAATTGAATTTCTTTGTTTGAGTCACATTAGTGAATTGTTAGTCTGACTGATTGTTTGCTCTTGTTCGTCTTGGAAAGGAGTTCGTTACGGTTGATTGTGACTACGAGGATCCACAAAAACATACCAAAACCGTCCAAAAATCAGCAAAAAATTTCGCCCCCCCCCCTTCCACCATTGTTGTTCGAACCCTAGCTTGGCGAGCAAGACACGACGGCGTCCAGGTTCGTGCGCGCCAGAGATCCGGTCGTTCAATTTTGGTAATCTTCAAGATACTTGCTTGATTTTCTAGAGATTTTATTTTATCTTTATGGTGTGATATCCTAGGAAAAACAAGTTGCCTAAAAGAAAATTATATCAAAAAAAAAAAGCATTATCGAAATTCAAAAAAAAAAAAGGAAAAGGCATCTGGGATTTTTGGGAATTTTCCATGATTTTTTTTTTTTCGGAAAAAAAAAAATTTAGGATTCCGTTTCAGATTTTTTTTTCAGACCTCTTTGTCGCAGCAACAGTACCCGGCCACAACCCGACCGGGTCCAGACCGGGTGAGCCTCAGTTAACCCAGCCCTCACGTACCTGCCACCGACCCGGCCTAAACCCGACCGGGTCCTGCCCGGGTTCCGCTCAGTCGAGCCCTACCCGACCCCAACCCGACTGGGTCCCACCCCGGGTTACGCTCAGTCGCCACCACCCGGCCTCCACCCGACCGGGTCCTGCCCGGGTTCCGCTCAGTCGAGCCCCACCCGGCCTGACCCCACCCGACCCCAACCCGACCGAGTCCCACCCCGGGTTGCGCTCAGTCAGCACCACCCGACCCCAACCCGACCGGGTCCCACCCCGGGTTGTTCTCAGTCCGCCCCACCCGACCCCAACCCGACCGGGTCCCACCCCGGGTTGCCCTCAGTCGAGCACTACCCCCCTCTTGCCCGAACCCCTTCTCCCTTCCGTTCCCTCGGGTCACTCTCGGCTCCAATTGGCTTCGCTCCGAGTCGACAAAGGTACGTCTTTCTGACTTGCAATTCGCATTTCTTGAGTTCGAAACACATATATAGCCCCATCTTTAGTTGCATTTCATTCTTGTGACTATAGTTGTGTCGCTTTCCTTGTTGAGTCGTTCTCTAGTCTCGCTTTTGTTTGAGTCACTTTTCGTCGTACATCTACTTGTCTTGTCTACTACATCTCTGCTTGACCTTGATTTGCTGCGTATCTTGAGCACATAGAGAACTTGTCATTTACGAGCCTAACTTCGCAGGTTGTACAATCACCGAGTGCAAACACTTGAGAGTTTTTTGGTTTTCCTAACCTTAACGTCTTTCTGTGTTCGTCTAAGTGGTGATCATGACAGGTTCCGATGATGAATAGGTTACTGCAAATGGTTCCCATGTCGATATGCAGGCGATGCTACAACAGTTGGCTTCTACAGTCGCGCAGTTGTCTGCGAAGTTTGACTCGTTGGAGACCCGCTCCAACCCACTCCCGGCTGCGCAGGAACACATTGGTCCATCGCATAGCGCACCGCTTCCCGCCACCGAGCCCTTGGTCGACCAAGCCACGGCCTACCAAGCGGCGATGGACGAGCATCGCCAACCGAGAGCCACTGGCACCGACCGCATATGCCCGATTCGGCATCCCGCACCTCGTGATAGGTCTGAGTCCCCTCCTATGTCGATACGTTCTAGTTTATGGGGTGATGATGATATGCATGACTATGAGCGCGAGGAGCGTAATGAGTGGCGTCCTTACCACCCCCGGAATGACCGCGGACAGCCCCCCCGCCGTGAAGCCGAACAAGACGGCATTGGACGGATCAAAGTGAAGATCCCGGCTTTTGATGGAAAGTGTGATCCAGACGTCTACCTTGAATGGGAGACGAAGATTGAGCAGATTTGGGGTTGCCACAATTTCCCTGAACATAAAAAGGTACAACTCGCTGCTCTTGAATTTACTGGTTATGCCTTGGTTTGGTGGGATTCTGTTGTGAAGGCTCGAAGACAAGCCATGGACCCTCCGGTCAACACATGGAACCAGATGAGAGCTATGATGAGGGCCCGCTTCGTTCCCCACCACCACAATAGAGTTCTCCGCAACCGTTTGGAGACTATGAGGCAAGGCTCTTTAGGTGTTGAAGAGGTCTACAACAATATGCAGATAGCCATGGCACGCGGCAACGTCGTCGAAGATGAAGAGGCCACTATGTCCAGGTATCTACGTATCTTGCATCCTCATTTAGCTGACACTATAGAATTGTATCCCTATTCTACCATGACAGATTTGCTACACCAAGCAATTAAAGTGGAGAGACAATTCAAGTCCAGCTATATCCAACAACACCGCACGGTGCCACAACGCCAAAGCTGGCGTCCCGACCAGCAGCAGGGCCGCACCGGACACCAGAGATCCCGCCCAGCAACCGGTCCGCCTCGCGGCAATGAGCAGAATTCTCGTGGTGCGCACCCCTCTACCTCCACCGCACCACAGCAGCCCACACGGCCCGCCCCTGCAGTTACACGAGGTAACCCTGTTGACCCTCCTCCTAGAGCTAGAGATATCACTTGCTTTAAATGTCAAGGAAAGGGTCATTACATGAAGGATTGTCCTAATACTCGTGTTTTGATGATTAATCATTTGGGTGAGTTAGAGTCTGAGTCTGACACTGAGCATGAAAATTTAGTTGCTAGCCATGATATGAATGAGCATGCCAATGATGTTGATTTGGATTTTATTGAATATGAGCATGGTGATTCATTGATTGTTAGGAGGACTTTGCATGTTAATCAGGCTCCTTGTGATGATAATCAGCGTGAGAATTTGTTTCATACAAGATGTCTTGTTAAAGGGAAAGTTTGCAACATGATTATTAATGGTGGTAGTTGTTGTAATATTGCTAGTGTTGAATTAGTTCATAAACTGCAACTCCCTACTTTTTTGCATCCTAGACCTTATAGACTTCATTGGATGAATGACTGTGGTGAACTCAAGGTGAATAAGCAAGCTAAGATTACACTTAAGCTAGGAACTTATGAGGATGAAATTTTATGTGATATTGTTCCTATGCAAGCTTGTCATATTTTGTTAGGTCGTCCTTGGCAATTTGATAGACATGTTATTCATGATGGACGTACTAACCAACATGCCTTTGAGTTTCGTGGTAGGAAAGTGGTGTTGAAACCGATGACGCCGCTTCAAGTGGCTGAGGCTTATGATAAGAAAAGAGAGGCCGAGCGTAAGGGTAAGTCCCCAGCCGAACCATCCACTGCCTCCACACGGACCGACCTCACCCTCGCCTCTACCCCTAGCCGAGTGCTCTTAGCATCCAGCAGAGACCACCTGGTAGATTACCTTCCCCCGGACGTCGCCCTCATGTCCCTTTGTCAGGCCTATACCCTGTTAGGTGACGACGACCGAGCTATACTCCCAGCTGCTGTCCAGACCCTTTTAGCTGAGTTCCTTGATGTTTTCCCGGATGAGATACCCCCTGGCCTACCCCCTATTAGAGGCATTGAGCACCAAATAGACCTGATTCCCGGTGCTACCCTACCCAACCGGCCTGCCTATAGGATGAACCCTACTGAGACCCAGGAAATCCAGAACCAAGTCCAGGACCTTTTAGATAAAGGGTATGTTAGAGAGAGCCGATCCCAGTGTGCTGTGCCTGTCTTACTCGTCCCCAAAAAGGACAATACTTGGCGTATGTGTGTTGATTGCAGGGCTATTAATAACATCACGATCAAGTACAGGCACCCGATCCCCAGGCTCGATGACATGTTGGATGAGCTCCATGGCGCCTCCACCTTCTCCAAGATCGATCTTCGCAGTGGATACCATCAAATCCGGATGAAGGAAGAAGACGAATGGAAGACAGCATTCAAGACAAAGTTTGGTTTGTATGAGTGGCTTGTTATTCCTTTCGGTTTGACTAATGCCCCCTCTACTTTTATGCGTCTTATGAATCATGTCTTGAGATCTTTTATTGGTAGATTTGTTGTAGTTTACTTTGATGATATTCTGATCTACAGTAAATCTTTGGAAGCACATGCAGAGCACCTCAGGGAAGTTTTATCCACTCTCAGAGCTGTACAGTTGTATGGAAATCTGAAGAAGTGTGATTTTTGCACTGACAGAGTTGTGTTTCTTGGTTTTGTAGTGAGTGCTCATGGACTGCAAGTGGATCAAGAGAAGGTGCAGGCCATCCGTGACTGGCCGACCCCGAGGAACCTAGGTGACGTGCGCAGTTTCCACGGCCTGGCTGGCTTCTACAGGAGGTTCGTTCGAGATTTTAGCACCATTGCAGCCCCGTTGACAGAGATCACAAAGAAGAATACTCCGTTCCGTTGGGGTGAAGCTCAAGAAAAGGCATTCCAGACTCTCAAGGATCGTTTGACACACGCGCCATTGCTGGTTCTGCCTGACTTCACTCGCCCCTTTGAAGTAGAGTGTGACGCCTCTGGCATTGGTATTGGAGGAGTCCTCATGCAGGAAGGTAAGCCCATTGCCTTCTTTTCTGAGAAGTTGAAAGGTGCATGCTTGAATTATTCTACTTATGATAGGGAATTATATGCCTTGTTTAGAGTGCTGAAAACTTGGCAACACTACCTTTGGCCTAGAGAATTTGTGCTTAAAACTGATCATGAGTCCTTAAAGCATTTTAGGAGTCAAGATAAGTTGGATAGGAGGCATGGTAGGTGGATGGAATTCATAGAAACATTTCCCTATGTGATTAAGTATAAGAAAGGAAAAGATAATGTTGTAGCTGATGCCCTTTCTAAGAGACATACACTCTTGACTACTTTGGATGCTCGGGTCCTTGGATTCGTTTATATTAAGGAGTTGTATGATATGGATGCTGATTTTGGAGTGATTTATAAGCATTGTGTGGAAAAGGGTTCATTTGATAAGTTTTTCTTGTTTGATGGATTCTTGTTTCGAGTTGATAAGGTGTGCATTCCTGTTTGTTCTCTACGGTTGTTACTTGTTGATGAGTCCCATAGAGGTGGATTGATGGGTCATTTTGGTAGAGATAAGACTTATAACATGTTGCATACTCATTTCTATTGGCCACACATGCTTAGGGATGTAGATAATTTTATCAAACGCTGTGTTGAGTGCTTACAGGCTAAATCTAAGGCAAAACCGCATGGTCTTTATACTCCCTTGCCTATTCCTTGCTTTCCTTGGGTTGATATTAGTATGGATTTTATTGTTGGATTGCCTAGGACTAAGAAGGGGAGAGATTCTATATTTGTGGTTGTTGATAGGTTCTCTAAGATGGCTCACTTTATTGCATGCCATAAAACTGATGATGCTAGGAATGTTGCTGATTTGTTCTTTAGAGAGATTGTTCGGTTGCATGGTGTACCTCATACTATTGTGAGTGATAGGGATGTCAAATTTCTGAGTTACTTTTGGAAGACTTTGTGGGGTAAACTTGGTACTAAGTTGTTGTTCTCTACTGCTAGTCACCCCCAGACAGATGGACAAACTGAGGTCACTAACCGTACATTGGGTACTATCCTTAGGGCTGTTATTAAATCTAATCTGAAAAGTTGGGAAGAAGCCTTACCACATGTTGAGTTTGCTTATAATAGGACTATTCATTCTTCTACTAATATGTCCCCTTTTGAATGTGTGTATGGTTTGAATCCCCTAACCCCTTTGGATCTTAAGCCGTTGCCTTTACCGGAACGAGCAGACTTTGATGTTGATAGACAGGTTGAGTTCATGAAGGAGCTGTACGAGCGGACTAAGGCTCGTTTGGAAGCTACTGTAGCGAAGAACGCAGCCCGAGCTAATCACGGCCAGCGTCAAGTGTTGTTCGAGCCCGGCGACTTGGTGTGGCTACACCTGCGCAAGGAGCGGTTCCCGGAGCAGAGGAAGTCGAAGCTGTCTCCCAGAGGTGATGGACCGTTCAAGGTGCTGAAGAGAGTAGGCGATGACTATGGCGTGAGCCCGATATTCAATGTCGGTGATCTTACCCCTTATGCAGCCGCTGATGTTGATGACTCGAGGACGAGTCCTTTTCAAGAAGGGGAGAATGATGAGGAATCATCCCCACCATTAGTGCCAACCTTTGATGGACCGATTACTAGGTCAAGATTGAATGAACTACGTCAAGAGCTGGAGACGTTTATGGCACATGATGTATCACATGACGAAGATGACAAGTCCAAAGTCAAGGCGTTGACTTTATTGGTCAACGTTACCTATGTTTAATAATCTTATTAATTTCTGCATTGGTTATTTTAGGATTATTATTTAATTTTTTTAAGCCTTCTATTTCCGGATAATAGAAAATTAGCTTTAGACGTTTTTGGGAAGCTAGGGCCGGCCCTCTATGGGTATTTAAGGCTCCCTTGTCTTCTTCATTAGTTAGATTTCTCATATTGTTAAAAACACAAAAACAGAGCTTGGTTTTTGCTTTGAAAACTCGGCTCCCCGTGAGAGTCTCAATCGATTGTTCTTTCCTGCTTAGTTGTTTTCGTCTTTGTCAAGTCCCTCTGGAGTTGGTGATTTCGTACTTCATAAGCAATCCTCTCCGTGCTCCAAGTTCGTCAGCGATTCTTGGTTGTGTGGCGTTGTAGAGATCGGGTTGGTAGATCGTTCGGCAAGGTTCCTTGCTATCAAGCAAGCGGGTTTTCTCGTCGTTTCTATTTGTTCTATCTATTATCATATCCATTAGTTTCACTTCCGCCATTGTTCTAATCTTGTGTTTTCTTTTGTTTTGAGATCCGTTGCCTAGATCCATCTTCTACACGGCTAACCCCGTATCACCAACTACACCAACTCCTTCAACGCCTAAAACATCAAGGCCAATGGAAGATCCTATGTATTCTCCTTTTGAGGAAGTAGACTTTCCACTAAATTTTGGTGAGAAGAGTTAAGAGAGTACCATTGCACAAGATAAGGTGAACGACATGCCAATAATGGCTACTGGCATTGCTAGTATTGAAGAGCAATTGGTAGAAATGCAAAGAATGATGGAGGAGAAATACACTCACATTGCCTCTCTCTCTCAACTCAAGTTGTTGGTCAACAAAAAGAGAGTAGGCATGAGCGAGTAAGAACAAATGATGAAGGCCCGAGTAGCACATCCGGATTGAATATTACCTCAACTGTATCACCCCGAGTAATTAGGGAAATGATCGCTTAAGGCGAAAGAAAATTTCAAGTTTCTCGGAATCTGCCGGTGATGGGTTATAGGAAGCCATATCCCACTCATTATGATGTTGTGTCGTTTCCTTAAGGATATCTAAGGCTCAACTTTGATAACTTCAATGGGATGCATGGTTCTTTACATGAGTATCTTGCTTACTTATTCATCATGTGGTGAGACAGCCTTAAATTATGCCTTATTGATTAGCCAATTTGTCCAATCACTCAAAGGATCGGCGTTTACTTGGTACATCCAACTTAAAACAAGGGTCTATCAAAACTTATGATGAATTACAAAGGGAATTTCTCCCTCAGTTTGTGAGCACAAAAGAAAAGATCTCCATTATGGACTTTGCCAATGCTCACCAAAGGTCTAATGAGCTTAGTAACAACTTCATCACAAGATGGAGAAGTTTAAGGTTACAATGCCCGAAAAAGTTGAGTAAGCTAGCATGTGTTCAAATTTGCCCAAATAATTTGCTCTTGGAGTTAGTTGTGCATGTGAGAAGTGTTGAACCGCTGTTATTTGACGTGTTGGCATCAAAGTCATCTAATGTTGAACGTCAACTTGCTCGGAGAAAGATGACAACATCTAGCCGACCTCAATCAAATGAAAATCAAAAAGATGATAGCAAGAAGCCACAAAAGAGGAGCAAGTCTATGACGACTTTTGTCAAGGCGAATAAAAAATCCTATAAAGAAAATGTATCCAAGAACCAAGATAGGGATAGGACCAAAGATCCCGCTAAAAGACTCACTCTTCAAGAAAGAAAATAAAAGAAGTATCCCTTTGATGATGATGATGTTCAAGGGATATTTGATGATCTTTTGGATGTTAATACCTTGTTTGTTTATCTTATCTTAGGCTCCAAGCCATGATCTTATCTTATTCTAACGGTAAATCCTTTTTCTTATAGGATTATCATTAGACCTCTACATAAGGGGGTGCGGTGCCAAACTCTTGTAACATACACAAACCTACACAAGCATACGTTTACATTCATACTTCCATACATCAATACAATTCTGATTTACTGTCTAGAAATCATGTTTTATTCCTACAACATGTAATCCTTGACCCCATACACCAAAATCAAAGCGGATTGCGTCACGATACGAAATTTTTACAAAACAATTGGCACCCACCAAGGGACTAGGAGTCAAAAAGATTATACATTTTTCCAACCATAAACACTAAAAAACCGCACCATCATGTACAATGACAGACCCCACCAATGGCGTCACCATGTCTGAGGATGTCATCATCATGACCACGAAGAATCATCCTCAGAGTCCATCCAATCTGATACGATTCGGAGGGCTCGGATCGTGTTTGATGTCGGATCATGGTCGAAGGAGTCTTGATCTGTCTCATCTTGTTACCGAATAAATGATGGCCTTCAAGAATGGAGGCCAACGACGAGAAGGAGAAGAGATTAGAGGGATATATGAACCTTGAACCCAAAAAAGGAGGCTAAACACTATACTTGACAATTTGGATTAAACTTGAACGTGCTTAGAAATGAAGCCAAAGTTGGCTTTAAATGAGCTAGGGCGTCTCGGATGGGCCGAGACGCTTATTAGGCTAGCCCACTAAACATAAGTGGAGCATACGCCCAAAATAGTAAATACTTAAACTTGGCAAAACAAACATAGCAATGTCTAATAATAGAAAGCATCTCAAAATAACACAAATACTATAAGTGGATAGGTGTTGGGAGGCCAAGGGGGCCACCACGGGCGCGGCCTTGCAGGACGCGTCGTAGACCTGTTGTTGGACGGGTAGGATCGCATCATTCTCCCTCCCTTAGATTCGAAGCGTCCTCGCTTCGAGCGTGTGAGGGCCAAGGCAAACATGCGATCAACAACAATGGTGGCACAATCACAGTGCAGAGTCGGCGTCAGGACCGCATAAGGAACCAAGTATATCGGCTCACTAGATGAGGGCACTGGATCGGGTAAGGCGGTGGACACCGAAATGATCATTGCGCACGGCTCCCAGGTTGGGGCGAGCACCGGGGCAACAAGGAGTAAGTGCCTCAGGATCCGGAACGGGCACGGGTGTTGGCTGGGACCGGGGCGGTGGGCGCTAGAGGCGTTGGCACGGGCACTGCGGTGGGAACTGAGGAAGGAGTGAGCGCTGCTGGGGGCACCGGTTCAGAGACGGGCGCTGGCGGTGCCGCCAGTGCTGATGGGAGAACAACAGTAGGCATTAGAGCATGAGTAGTAGTGAGTGGTCGGCGGTGTGAAGACGCGGGCTGTGGGTCTGGACCGATGACGTGTGCGGTTTGCATGAGCTAGCGCGTCAACTCCTGGGGCAAAGTGTCGTGTTATTTCATACACGAGTTCTCCCCAAGTTTCGACAAGACGCCATCCACGGTCCCATCGATAATCCTCTAGATCGAACCACCAGTCAAGGGCGTAGCCAGTGAAGCAATCAATGGCGACATCGCACTTCTCATACTTGTTGTAGTCATGTTGGCTAAAGTAGCGCGCCATATGTCGAGTCCACTCCAAAAACTCTTCAGAGTCTTCATAACCGGCAAAGTGCCTACGATGCAATAGTGTGTCGGTGTGTGGCCGCTGACTAGTAACCCGTCCATCTCGGACCAAGTGCTGGTTGTCGATATCATAGTTGTCGGAAGGGCGCCAGTCCGATTGTCGACAAGTCATGGAGGCGGTACAGGGGAAAGATCGGATAAATGGGATAATACCAGATTCGGTTGGGATTTTGTTTTAGGATATGGCCGGATTTGGGTGTGATATGGGAGTATAATTATGCAAGGGAATAGGTTTGAATTTTGAAAATTTGGTTGAAAAGTCAACTAGGGGGATTTGGTGGAAGATATGGCCAAAATTTAGGGATTTGGTGAAGATATGGCCGGATTTCCATATTTTTTTTGGAATGGATAGGAATCTAACTTAATGGGAAAGTAGGTAAAGTGAGTAAGATTTTGGGTGGGGGATTTGGTTGGCCGAGGGAATGGGAGATTTGGACGGAGGCTTGTGGTGGTGGTGGTGGTAGTAGGTGGTAGTGATGGATATGAGAGAGAGGAAGAGAGGGAAAGACTAAACCTTGAACCACTGGGCTCTGAAACCAATTGATACGATTCGGAGGGCTCGAATCGTCTTTGATGTCGGATCGTGGTCGAAGGAGTCTCGATCCGTCTCTTCTTGTAACCGGATAAATGATGGCCTTCAAGAATGGAGGCCAACGGCAAGAAAGATAAAAGATTAGAGGGATATGTGACGCTCGAACCCAAAGAAGGAGGCAAAACACTCTACTTGACAATTTGGATTAAACTTGAACGTGCTTACAAATGAAGCCAAAGTTGCCTTTAAATAGAGCTAGGGCGTCTCAGATGGGCCGAGATACTTATTGGGTTAGCCCACTTAAGATAAGTGGAGCACACGCCCGAAATAGTAAATACTTAAACTTGGCAAAACAAACATAGTAATGTCTAATAATAGAAAGCATCTCAAAATAACATAAATACTATAAGTGGATAGGCGTTGGGAGGCCAAGGGGGGCGCCATGGGCGCGGCCTTGCAGGACGCGTCGTAGACCTGTTGTTGGACGGGTAGGATCACATCACAATCATGTCGGTCCCAGCGGTCTAGGAGATCAACACGCCACCGATATGGCAGAACTTCGCAAAAAGATGAGATCTTTGGAAGAGTCGATGGCTGCTCAGAACAGCCAATATGAACAACGACTCCAGGACGTGCTAAAGGATAACGAGGCATTGTGTTACCAAAACGTTATTGGGCCTGACGTCCCCTGGGAAGGTGGATCGAGCAAGACAAGCCCAAGCCCACGATGGATCGGAAGAACAGAAGAGAAACCCAGAGAAGGCGACGAGGCTTCTCCAGTCGAACGTCCTCCGACAAGATCGTGAAGATCCCGCCAAGCATTAAATGTCAGGATTGATCAACGGCCACAGCATTTACACAACACCATAATAGCAGCAATTAGTGACAGAATCTCCGTAATTAAGTCCCGGCGTTGAAGATAAGGATGGGATCGAAATATAACGGTCAGAGGCACGAAGAACTTACCATATATGGACGAAGAGGAAGATAAGAGGGGGACGGATACAAGCACGTTACACACTCAAGCATTCTCGTTCAGAAACAAAACAGAACAACACTTTCACTGCCCGTCTAGCTCTCCAACAATCACCCCCGCTTATTCGCCACCGGTCGCAACCTAAGAATTACCGGTCGAATCCAATAAGATCACTCTGCCTTATTACGATAAGTTGTATCTCGATTCAATCCGATCAATATATTATCTAATAAAATCATTTCGCTATTCTGCATTTGCTCTTTGCTTGTCTATTATCTATTTGGTTTGGATTGTTTTCTATCACCCGATCGACTAGTTACCCCGTCTAAGGCGATTTAGGTCGTCCGATCTTTTCGCCCCAAAACAATTTGGCGCCCACCGTGGGGCAACTTGCCGATCATCCTTCCGAAACATTCCAACCATGACTATCGACCCATCTACCAACACCGAAGAACCACGTCTCGAAGACGGAACCCAAACTCCAGGGGACCCAACCGAAAACCCTACTCCAACCCAGTTCTAAGAACTTTCTCAAAAAATGGCCGCCCTCCAAGAGGAACTAGCCCAGCAGCGCCAAAAAACCGAATCTCTCGCCGCCTTGTCAACCCAATCCGAAGCCGAGATCGCACAACTAACCCGTGAAAATGAGTCTCTTAAGTCGCAGGTACAATCAATGGCTTCAGGATCTAGGAGTATGCCCATCCACAGCAACGTCCGAACACGCCTCGATATGGACAACGTCAAGCCAATGCCCCCGAGCGTGTGACGATCTAGATACACAGAAGGGGCCCAAATCGACGAACCACAGGTTACCAATCCACCAGACGTCCTGGCTCTCTTCCAGCAGACACTCGACCAACACATGAAGACGATCGACGATCGCTTCAACAGGCTTCCAGGAGTCCCACAGCCAATCGAGAGGGAAGCGACCGGCGGATTCGAAGAATCCCCGTTCATTGAAGAAATCGCCAGGGTCGAGATCCCCAAGAAGTTTCATCTTCCCAGCATGGCGACATTCGACGGCACCAGCGACCCAGATGACCATATTTCTATATATAAACAAAAGTTAATGGTTGCATCTGTTTCAAGGGAGAACCGCGAGGCCGTCATGTGCAAAAGCTTTGGCACGACCCTCGTAGGTTCCGCACTAACTTAGTTTATGCGTTTGCCTCAGGGAACGATTGCATCGTTTGCGGATCTAGTCAACTCCTTCAAAAGTCAATTTGCCAGTAGTCAGAGGCTCGAAAAGCAGTCGAGTGACCTCTACCGAGTCACACAAAGGTATAACGAACCTCTCAGGAATTATCTCAACAGGTACAATAAGGAGAAAGTGGGGATCCCCCACTGCGACGTCACGACCTCCATCGAAGCCTTCAGACAAGGTCTGATCAAAGACATCAACCTTTACGACGAGATTACCAAGTACCCATGCAAAAGCTTCGAAGACGTCCAGGCCAAGACCATGGCCGAGGTAAGATTGGAAGAGGACTGTGAGTCGCGAAAAGCCTCACGCAGGCCCGATCCGTCTGATCGTAAAAATCTCTCCGACAACCGTAGAGACAGACGTCCACATCCCTACTCTCGTAATCGAAACGAGTTGAGTCAGGTAAACTCTTTCCAAGACAGGTCCCAGGACTGGAGAGACGTTCCGGCGTTGCCTCCCAGGATCCAATCTTACAACTTCAACGTTTTCGTGTCGGAGCTCGTCAAGAGTTTCGACAAATATGGAAAGGAAGTAAGATGGCCTCGAAAGAGCGACCGATCGGACGTCAAGAAAGACATGAGCCGATGGTGCGAATTCCATGGCGATCATGGTCATTCGACCGACGAATGCATCGCCCTGCGAAAGGAAGTCGCAAGACTGCTCGCACAGGGGCTCATGCGCGACGTAATCTCAGAGCGGGCAAAAACCACCATGGAACGACGAGACCAGGTAAAACAAAACAAACCTCCATCCCACGTCCATACAAAAGTTGTCAATACTATTTCAGGTGGATCGGACGTATGTGGGAACACATACTCCGCGGCTAAGCGACACGCAAAGGAAAGCAAGGGCAACAAGCCCGAGGCATCAGAATTAAGGCCAAGGAAGATCTCCAACCTTCCGACAGTCACGTTCGACGAGTTCGATTCCGACGGATTGGACGGTCACCACGATGGTCTGGTAATCTCTTTGTCTATTGGTAATTGTTTAATACGAAGGGTACTAATCGATATAGGGAGTTCAACCAATCTTTTGACCCTCGACGCTCTTAAAGAAATGGGTCTAGCTGAAAACGACCTAATCAAAAAGTCGACCCCACTGGACGGGTTCAGCGGTGAGGTTAAACATACGACTGGTGAAATCATTCTAACCACATACGCTGGAGGAATCAACCAACAGGTGAAATTCTTGATCCTAGATTGTCCATCTCCCTACAATTGTATTCTTGGTAGGCCATGGATACACGCTATGAGAGCGGTACCCTCGATGTATCATCAAGTCATCAAGTTTCCCACTGAATGGGGAGTATAAGAAATCCGAGGAGACCAAAGGACCGCTAAAGAGTGCTAAGTCGCTTCCATGAAGAACGCAGTCGAACATCAGACCGCATAGAAATCATAGAGCGGCGAAGGATCCAATCGATACATCGAACCAGAAATGGAAAAACTCGACGAGATCGTACTGGACCCTTCAAAGCCAAACCAAACGGTAAGGGTCGGGTTGGACTTGGACGACTCGACCAGACAATAACTTCTTGATTTTCTTAGGATCAATGTCGATTGCTTCGCATGGTCGCATGAGGATATAGTCAGAATATCTCCAAACATTATTACGCATAAATTGAATGTAGATCCATCTCATCCCGCTGTTAAGCAAAAACGCATGAAGTTTGCCCCTGAGCGGAACAAGATAATTGATGACGAAGTCAAGAGCTTATTGGAAACAGGGAAAATAAGAGAAGTCCATTATCCTGAGTGGCTAGCCAACGTGGTCGTAGTCTAGAAAAAGAACGGCAAGTGGAGAGTCTGCATCGACTTTACATATCTCAACAAGGCTTGTCCCAAAGACTCGTTCCCACTACCCCACATCGACGCCATGGTCGATGCCACAGCAGGGCACGAAATGCTTACCTTCATGGACGCTTTCAGCGGCTATAATCAAATCCTCATGGAACCTGACGATCAGGAAAAAACAGCATTCGTCACTAGCCAAGGTATCTACTGTTACAAAGTAATGCCCTTTGGCCTAAAAAATGCAGGGGCTACCTATCAGCGACTAGTCAACAAGATGTTCAAAGATCAGATCGGAGACACGATGGAAGTCTACATAGACGACATGTTGGTCAAGTCCAAAAAGAAAGAAGATCACATAGACCACCTACGCGACAGCTTCGAGGTGCTCAAAAGGTACAATATGAAACTAAACCCTACTAAATGTTCCTTCGGAGTGTCATCAGGGACGTTCTTGGGGTACATGGTGACACAAAGAGGAATAGAAGCCAGCCCAGAACAGATCAAGGCTCTCGTCAATCTTCGATCCCCCCGATGCATCAAAGACGTATAAAAGCTCACGGGTCGGATAGCAGCTCTGAACAGATTCATCTCCAAATCATCCGACAAGTGCAAACCCTTCCACGATGCTCTCAGGAAAAACAAGTCCTTTCAATGGACGGAAGAACACGAAGCAGCGTTCTAGAACTTGAAAGAGTACCTGGCCAGTCCCATGTTACTGACCAAACCTAAAGGCGACGAGCCCTTATTTCTATATCTTGCAGTGTCAGAATCAGCCGTAAGCGCAGTACTGATAAGGGAAGAGGATGCCAAGCAGTCATCGATATACTACGTCAGTCGAACGCTGTTGCCAGCAGAAACAAGGTATTCGTCACTCGAGAAGCTCGTACTATCGTTGGTAATGGCCTCAAACAAACTCAAACCCTATTTTGAATCACATACTATTATTGTCCGCACTAATCATCCCATGAGAGCAATCATGAGGAAACCCGAGTTTACAGGACGAATGACCGAATGGGCTATACACCTCAGTGGTTACGACATCGAGTACGAGCCCAGGACAGCGATCAAGTCGCAAGCCTTAGCCGACTTTATGGCCGATTTTTGTCCGACCCTAGAGCAAAAAGCCATAAGAGAAGCAACACAACTGCTCGCGACGGAAGAAACAGGTACATGGGAGCTCCACACAGATGGAGCGTCGAACTCTAGAGGATCGGGGCTAGGGGTCGTGCTGAAATCGCCACAAGGGGACAAGATAGCTCAGGCCGTCAGATGCGAGTGGGATGCGACTAACAACGAAGCTGAATACGAAGCACTCATATTCGGACTCATCTTGGCTTGCGACCTAGGGGTCCGAGAGATCGAAGTCATTTGCAACTCCTTGCTGGTCGTAAACCAAATACAAGGATCGTACAGTGCTAAAGACGTCAGGATGATAGCCTACCTGGAGGCAGCCAAGAAGTTGATCGGACAATTCCAAGCATTCAACATCAGACAGGTACCCAGAGATTTTAACTCCCAAGCTGACGCACTTGCCAATCTAGGATCCGTCCTAGACCCGAAGGAATTTCCGCACATACCATTGGCCCAAATCATGATGCCAGCCATCCCTAGGACGTCCGTCGAGTCAACGACACTGCTTGAAGAACTCGTCGCCATGGAAGTCGGCGGCCGACCAGAAGAAGACATCATCGACAACAATGACGATTGGATGCTACCTTACATCAGATGGTTGAAAGACGGCATTCTGCCCGACGACAAAACAGAAGCAAAGCGGCTCAAGATTTGGCATCCCATCAGAAATCGTGTGCGACAACGGTTCCCAATTCATCAGTCATAAGACTCGAGCCTTCTGCGACCAATGGAACATCAAGTTGGTCACGTCCACACCTCGATATCCGCAATCCAACGGACAGGCCGAGTCTAGCAACAAAATCATTATCAGCAATCTCAAGAAACGCCTCACTGGGGCTAAGGGCAAATGGGCCGACGAACTCCCATACATTCTCTGGTCCGACAGAACTACTCCAAAAAATGCAACCGGACAATCGCCTTTTTCCCTCGTCTACGGGAGTGAGGCAGTCATTCCAGCCGAGTTACTGGTTCCGACCGCCCGTTGCAACCTCCAAACGAGCAAGCAAAACGATATTGAATTGGCTCATAACCTAGATACAGTGGACGAGATCAGAGAAAAAGCTCGAATCAGGATGGTCAGATTTCAACAATAGGTCGCAAGGAGCTACAACAAGAACGTCAGGATCAAGCCATTCACAGTCGGAGATTGGGTCCTTAGGAAAACCTTCCAGAACACCAAGAATCCATCCGACGGAAAACTCGCACCACAATGGGAAGGACCCTACTTGATCACCAAAGTGGTCGGACAGGGAGCGTATCAATTAGAAGACAAAGACGGACAACCAATTCCAAGAAGTTGGAACGCGGCACATCTAAAGCTATACCATTTCTGAACTGACAAGGTAAGACACTACAAAAACTCGCACATCGCTTATTATTGCATGCACATCACTATCTTCCTTTACAAACTATCATTTGACACTAAGTGAGGACCTCATCCTTACAAAAACACGAATGCATAACTGCATTGACACATACATTGGATCCAGTCATCCGTAAAAAGCGCTTATATTACACGATCGATCGGAACACGGGGAGATGAACAACACAGGCACGTCGGCACACCGCCTGCCTTATACAAAACATAAGGTACGACACCTTATTACATTCACGCAATAGAAACATATTGCTTACCTCCCCGGCATAAAGTCATGACTAACACATACACAAACATTTACAGGCCTGTTTTACACACATACATACGGAGAGCCCCACTCGACGGAGCACACGGGCAAAACCGACACACCAAACACAAAACGTTATCGACAATCCCCTTGGATGTCTGACGACATGTATGAAACAAGCAAACGTACGATCTTATATGTAAAGACAAATTGCATTGAATAAAAACACGAGCATTTTTATACAAAATACGCGACCCGCGATGGTGGACGGGTCGCCAAAACATATTGTCTGCCTACACATCTGTAGGACTTCATCAAGCATTCACTTAAAAACATTCTGCGACCCGCGATGGTGGACGGGTCGCCAAAAATACCAAATGTCTAAACCCACGCACAAGTGGGACAACGAGTCAAACTACGCAAGAAAAACAAATCAGGCATCGGGGACAACGGCCTTACCTTCGACAGGGGCTGGCTCCAGAGAGGCTACACCATCAGTCGGCTCGACGTCGCCAGAATGGGCCTCGTCCTCGCCAGCGTCCTCATCCATGGCCTCCTCTCCGACGCCAGCCAAGCGAAACAGCTCCTGACTAGGATTTCCCTTCGGAAACATGGAGTCCAGAGTCTCATTTTCTGCCTTCAAGTCCCAGAGCTCATGCTTGCCTTCATCGAACTCTTCGATCATCTCGACACGCGACTTCAGTGCATAAAAAGCACCGACATCGTCTGCGATCTGACCAGTAGCAATCCGAGCCTGCTTCACCTCTTCCTCAACGCCTGATCAGCTCTCCTCAAACTCTTTCTGACTCGCAACCAGCTCCTCTTGGCAACTCTTTAACTCCCTTGTAAGGCGACGCTCAGTCTCACGACAACGGCTCTCCGCTCCCTCTAGTTTGGTCCTCAGGGACGCAAGGTCGGACTCTGTCCTAGCAACCCTTTCCTCAGCCTTGGCGACCATTGTCTTGACACCAGAATAGGCCCCCAAGAGATACTGGAAAGTCTGAAATCTCACACGACAATGCAACACATAGTCAGAAGACATGGACAAACGAAAGAAAAAGAGAAAAAGCACAAACAGAGGGCAACTCACCCTCCACGCGGAGCATCCTGCTTCACCAATGCAGTCCAAAGGGGAAACATCATCGACTTCCGATTTCAAAGTCGGATCCTGAGCACGGAAGAGATCGGCAATCGATTGACCGACTGCGCCAATCTTGCCGATCCCCTCGGCAGTCGCCTCCTTCTTCCTAGGGATCTCCTCCACTTTGACATCATCAGACTGAACATCCGCCTTCCTCTTAGAACCAACTTTGGCTGGAAGCGTCGAGTCCGCCAGAACAGACTTACTCGATGCGGCTTTGGCCGCCGCCTTCCTTTGCTCAATCAAACCTTTCCCAGACGCTTCCTTTAAACGAGCACTCGCTCGACCACCAGGGGAAGCTGGCACGACAAGACGAAGCAAAAATCTTAAAACACACGACAAAGTGAAAAAGAATAGAAAAAATTCTCAGGGTCGAGAGCTCACCCTTGATCATACCTTTTCGTATATTTTAGTAGGAGTATGGTGGCTGACTATCGTCATCGACTTTTATTCGAGAAGCGATGAATCTAACCTAATACGACTATTTAGAACCTTTCTGTTTTACCCTTGTATAGTCTTTCATTAGACTAACCAACCGGTTATATTCCCTTACATGGTTGGCTAGTGTCATCCGTCTCTTACGGCACATCAGATAAACGTCCGTTCCATGAAGGCTAGAAACGACGATGGAGGCAAATGAAATTTTGAAGAGTTTTTATCAAGGTTAAGATCCTTGGCTGGTAATCGTTTCGATCAAGACCCTTGTGTCACTTATTTCTAAAGACTTCCGCTGTATTAAACATGTCTTATGTTAAGACTACTCTGTATTTCTGTTGTTTTTGGATTATGGATGTAACTCCAAGACTTTGATTTAATACGAAATGTTATGATATTTTGTATTATAAATGTTGTTTTATGTTTTGTATAAACTGGTTAAGCCTTGGGTGGCTTCAGATGTGGAATCTGAGGTCACTGGCGGTAATGCTTTCAAGGAGATATTTGGGGGTGTTACAAGAGTAGTTATAAAAATAAAATATTTTCTTAGTCTTTTGCTCCCAATCTAAGTAAGTTTCTACCTCACATGTACGTCCAAATGGCTGAACTTCGAGCTTGATGCCATAATGGTGTGGCCGGCCTTGGGCCTCTCCATACTCATCTTCAAATACCACTCGTTGAGCTTGATAGGACAGCCGTTGAGCTTGATATTGTCCACGGCCAAAGCCCCGGCCCGACACATTCCTCCTCGGCATCAAGGGAGGTGCGGGGTTCCTAGGAGGGTAGAAGTCGTGTTGGGCTTGTGGGTGACCTCTTGCTCCCAAATCTGCATTGTTAGGCCGCAAGGGAGGAAAAGAATTAACTCCAAAAGTCACAAGGAATTCAGGATGCATACCTTGGCCTTCTCTAGTTGTGGACATAAGAGGCACGTGGGAGGTGGTGGTGTCATGGATAGACAGCCTAGAGAGCTCTTGGGAGAAGGCTCCATGGGTGTCGCCTTCTACTTGGTAGGAGTTGGATGAACTCCTACTTCATGAGCTCTACTCAGTCGTGGGCCTCCTTGGGATTGCTCCCACTTGGCCTCCATGTTCCTCATGAAAGCTACTTGATTTTCCCTCATGGCTTGCATGTGTTATCGGACTCTTTCATCCGTATCTTCTTGTTTGTTTGAATTGCTTGGAGAAAAGTCCTTAAGGTAATGGGAGAGTTGGTTGGATGGTCTTCATTTAAGGTCCCTTTGTTCTTGTCTTGACCGTCCATTGGGGTTGACCTTGACATTAAGAATCAACAAAGAACAGCCAAGCAAAGTAATCTTCAAAGAACACAAGATCAATCAATGGAACCTAACCTAGTAGGAGCTTTAAAACTTGATTCGGAGTTAAGACTTCCAGCCAAGCAAGCACTCCTATTAAGGGTAGGCTTAAGGTTCCTAGACTCAATTAAAATTAAAAAAAATCAAGCAAACAAACGACACAAATGAACCGAAGCACTTGTGCAACAACTAAAGCAAGCAACGTCAAAGAAGCTACTAAACTCAATTGCTTTACAAAGGTAACACTTGTGTACAAAATGACAATAATCACACGTCCAATGCAGTAATTGTTTTTGAACTTTTCACAAGATGTTAAATCACTTCTTCTATGGCCTTCCCTCTTGTTAATAGGTCGGGTGTTTCTGAATTCAACCATTTTTTCCTTGAATAAAATGCACTTCTTTTTTTATTGGAACGTCTAAATGCATAAAGTAAGCTTAACAATTGATCAAAATAAGAAAACAAGACAGCAAAGAGCATTTCTCGTATCTTTGACGTTGGAGACCTCAATTCAAGTGCAAGTGACAAACAAATTCAAAGAGACGTTTGCGGCCAAGGACGACAAAAAAGGACTCAAAACAATTTGAAGACACGACCAACAAAATTTAATACAAGAAAGAATCAATTCAGGCGTGGCTACAACAATAACATCAGCCACAACAACTTTGTTAAATCTTCCTAAATTGTAGGATCTGAAAACAGAAAGTGGTTTTGGCTTCTCTCCTTGCGTCTCTCTTCACTTTTGCAGCCAATTCGACTCACAACTCAACAATGGACACGATTGGACCCAACAACTCAAAATAATAGGCAAAGCAACGAAATGACTCGATCAACAAGACGCAACAAAGCAGTAAAGATGACAACAAGTTCAGATCCTAAGGCATGGATTTCTAGGCTTACAAATCTGAATTTCTTGAACTTTAAAGCCACGTTTTAAAGCGATGCACGGGACTCCGATGGCTTCTCTAAGGCGGCAGCAAGGCAAATTCATGGAGATGGATGGGCGGCACTTCAAAGGATGATGGTGATGATGGCAGAAGGGGGATAAGTATCCTTCTAGGCCGGATTTGACACACCAACAAGGAGAACAACTCGGCTGCCTTGATTTGACACACGAGAGATATGAAGAAGAAGAGAGCTATTCTGAAGTAAATATAACTGTATTTCTGCAATATTCAACGTGGTTCTGAAAATCAACAAGCAGCTCCTAGTATATGAGAAACAAAGAGGAAATGCCTAACGAAAAGAAGCCAATAAGTGGTTGGCGGCCCAACAAGGCCCATTGACGCCTAACAAGGCAAAAACTGAAGAATAAGCTTAAAATCATGTCTAAAAATGTATCAACCCATATGAAAACATAAACATAGATCACGCGCCACGATAAGTGAAACGAGCTCATTAGAGGCATGATTGAGGGCTCCGACGCTTGTGAGGGCTTCAATGCTCAAGAGAACCTTCTTGAGCTCTATTTGGAGATGCTTGGCTCGAGTCCTTGTGATAGCCCCGGGAGGAAGCTCTTCGTCTTGGTCTTGGCCTTCACTAGACTATCCTTGCTCCTCTTGATCACTCGAGCCATCACTTGAGCCATCTTGGAAGTCCGGGATCTCGGTGCTCTTGATGGGTAATGAGTCCCGGTGATGGATGCCAAGGGCCGTGCCTACTCTTATGCCTCACCATGGAGGAGCCAAGGCCTTGACCACCAAGGCATCGATGCATCAATGCCACGACACTCAAGCATCGACCATGCTTCGATTCCAATGCATTCATGCGCACGCCTATATCCAAGCCTCTAAGGCTTTTATCTCCTTTCTATTTTTGGTTATTTAGTTTCATGATTTTAGTCTTGCCTTAGTGAGTGTGAAGATCCATTTACATATGGGCTTCAACTCACTAAGGCCCATTAGAAGCTTTCCTTTGTTGGCTGAAATGCCATGACTATTTAAACCCTTTTTGTAGTTCATTTGCAAGTTGGTTGAAGATTATAGAAGTGGAATATTACCCTTGGGTTATAGGAATACCTCCCCAAGACCTCCACTTACTTCTATCAAACCCAAGCATTCAAATCTCTCATTCTTCCTCTCAATCACACGTTCTCTCAAGAAAATCACTCAAACACATTAGATCCAAGTTCACCCCAGCCAAGGAACATATAAGGGAGGTTCCCTTGGCCCTTTTGCTATGCGCCGCCGGTCAAGAACTCACCTCGGCCGGACACTAGCCACCCGTGGCCAGCCGTCACCTTTCCCTCAGCGTTTCTCTCTTGTTGTCATCTTGAGCCCCTCAAAGAGCCCTAAGGAGACATTCAACACCAAGAGAGAAGGAAGAATCCCTTGCTTGGTCATGATCTAGCTTCTTGGGAAGAAAAGCCTTGTCTAGGAGGCTTGATTCTCATCAATTGGTATCAGAGCTCAAAGGCCAAGTTAAGTGCTTTTTCTTCTCAATTTTTTTTCATTTTTGTGTTATTCATGCTTTGATCGTGCTCTCCATAAAATTTCATTGCAAAAAGCCAAAAAAACATCTGCCGCCTTGCCACCACCGATGGCTACCACACCACCGCCGCCTGCCACCGCCGCCCACCACCCTACATCCACCATCCCCTTCCCCCATGGCCGGCCAAGTCTCCCACCTCCCTTGCTAGATTCCTTTTGAATTTTCTTAACCATTGCATGTGACTAGCTATCCTTGGTAAGAAACAAGGTTGCTTTCCCTCTTTTTCTCTTTTGGATCACTTAGTCTTTTTGGGTAAATGCCAAACTTTGACTCTTTGGCTGATTTGTTTGGGTAGAGAGCTAGGAAGCTTCCTTGTAGGGTTCAAAAAGGTGGAAACAAAAGTGGCAAACAAACAACATCTCTTTCTCTCTTCTAAGGCTTTGTCACACACACCAAAAGTGGCATTGCCCATCTCTTTTTCCCCTTGTTGCCACCCACTCAGCTCAAAAATTGTGTGGGCCCTCTCTTCCATTCAATTCAAGGCCATTACAATCCATTAGACCTCCACATCAAACACAAAAAAAAGCCAAAGAAATAAGGCCCAAGAAAAAGGCAAAGGCCCACTTCAAAAGAAAAAAAAAAGGAGGAAGAAAGTATTACATTAGTTCATCAATTCGGTTGGGCCACAATACAAGTTACAACATTTCGTGGGCTCTCCCACTTCACTTGGCAACTTGGGTCACTAAGTTTGCCCTTCCATTTTCTTCTCTTGCCACTTCATTTTTCATCCTCCACAACCCATATGGCAACTAGACCTGATCAAACACGGGTCCGGGCCAGGCCCGGGTCGGACCCATTTTCTCGACCCGTTTAAGCGGGCCGGGTCCGGGACCGGCTCGTTATTCGGGCCAGAACCCTTAACCGGACTCGCCTGTCATTCCGGGCCGGCCCGGTTGGTCATTCTCAAGTATTTTTTTATATTTTTTATTCTCCAAACTAATTATTTAATACTATTAATAAGAAAAGGGTAAGTAATTTGTGGTTAGGGTTTTTTATTATATATATTTGTTATATATATTTATATTAATTAAAAATAATATGAGGGTCGGGCCGAGCGGCCCGTACGGGCCTAAACCTGTAACCGAGCCCGGCCCGCTTACCCGTCCGGGCCGGGCCAAACGGCCCGTTCGGGCTAGAATCCTTGTCCAAGCCCGTATTATTTGTCAGGCGGGCGGGTCGGGCCGGGCGGGCTAACCGGCGTTTGCTCAGGTCTAATGGCAACCCACTCTCTTCCTTCCCACTCTTGTCACTCTAAGTTTTCAAGGTTGGGTTTTCCTAATTAGCCTAAGTCACACAAATTGGAAGGATGGAAAGTGCCTAAGTTCTAATCAAGTTGGCACATCACATGCTTCACCGCCTTGTTCCCTTACTTGAGCCTTCATTGTGTGCATTATCTTGATTGCCTAGGCTTAGCTTGCTCTTTCATTATTAGTTTGATTGCCTTGGTTGCCTAGAACATTTATTTGCTTGCTTTATTGCTTTCATTGCTTTGACTTGTTTGTCTTAGGCCTAAGGTTTTCATAATCTCTTAGTATGAATTGCTTTGTTTGCTTGGGACTCTTTACTTGGTTTGCCTATTGCTTGTGCTAGGTGAGTCCCTATGGCCGAGCCATATTGGCCTTATCCCGCTCGGCCGCTGTTGGGCCGACGCCCACGACGCCACGCTCGTGACCCCACGTCCTTGTATGGGGGTCTTTATCCATGCGTCGTCCCTAGGCCCACAGTTGCTTATGAGTTCAGCCACCACTATGATGAGGAAGACCCCTATGGCGAGTACCTCGAGACCTTTGAAGAGGAGGCTTGGGCAGATGTGAGCCACCGAGGATATGATCGCGCCCAAGGCCAGCCTCGACACTCGCTCGACCACCGTGACCCGGGTTGGCTGCCGCCTCCCCGTGCCAACCGTCGCACTGAAGGCCATGCTCACTATCCCCACCGCGGTCGGCGCCTCTTGGCCAGCTCCACACCTATGCTATCACACGAGTCCTTTGCGGCTAGACTATCCAAAGAGGGTCGCGCCAAGGAAGCTGCCGCCCGCCGTGATGAGGCCACCGCCGAGGCCTTGTGCACCACCCTCCGCCGAGAGAAGGAGCGTATCAAGGCCATCGACGCCCAGCTGGCCGCCCTTGACGAGACCATCGCCGAAGTCGAGCGGCGCCGAGAGGAGAAGGTCGTGGCCGCCGAGGAGCAACTAGCGGCGGAGGCCATTGATCACCGGATGGCCGCTGTGGGGCCCCCCTTGGCCATCATCCCCACCACTTCCCTGTCGCCTTCTCTGGCCTTGGCGCCACTTCCCATGGTGCCCCTCCTTCCCGGCGCCTCCTTGCGCGCCCGGCTGCCCGCCACCTTGAGGCCTCGGCACGTGAGGAGCCCAGCGAGCATCTCGATGCTCGGCCGGCTCCCGCCGGACCTCATTGAGGACGTGCCTAGTGACCGGCAACCAGCCACCACAGCCGAGGAGACATGCGTCGCCAAGGCCCACCTCGAGGTCTTCGGGTCTCCACCGCCGCCCGATGCGCCCACCCTCGGAGCGACCCCCACCACTTCCTTGGTGCCGCGCCCTTGCCTCACCACCAAGGAGGGCGGTGCCTTGGCGCCCACTCGGTTGGCTGTGCCCTTGGATCAACCGCGACTTGGTTGGCCGCCGCCCATCGCCGCGAGCAGTTCCTTGTCTCATATTGGCGGCTCCCTATCGACCCATCCCCATGGCGGCCGGCGCCCCATGGCTGCCCCACCGAAGGAGACTTGCGCCTTGATGCCACCTTGGCCGGCACCCTCGTTGCTCCCGCCATCAACTCTTGGCCAAGAAGCGGAAGGCGTCCTAAAGGATCTGAATTTTAGGGAAGCACCCTTCTCTCCTTCCTCTTGTATGTCATTGGGTGGCACATTGCATGAGTTTCATGTCACATCCTTGGATAGAGCACTTTGCATGTTGACAAGCTATTTTGCATCTAGGACTATATTCTCTTGTTTGCATTATAGTTCCATGTCTCAATTCATGTCCAAGAGGTCTCACTTAATGCATGTCATTCTCTCCATGTCTAAGTATGCTCATTGTCTAAAGTGTTACATCATGGGGCATATACTTAGGCTTACGAAGGGTAGTGGCATAACTTGTGCATGCATCCTTGCCTTTCATTTAGAATTTGGACCTTGTGTGCTTACATTCCCCATTTGTCTTGGTGGCGCAAGGGTGCCTTATCCTTATTATGATTTTCTTGTCGGTTTATATGTTTTGTTGATGCCCACACGGTGTCCTATATTACTTGTGCCTACCACCGACACTTCTTCATGTGGTGTGGTCCCTTTGCCTAGGATAGCACCGACATTCGATTCCGGCCCTCTAAGGCCCCCTCTTGAGGATTCCAGCCCTAACATTGAGCTTGATAGTTTTGTTGTGGCTGAGAGCTTTTGCACCCATACCGGTAGGATACAAAGCCCTAGCCTCTTTCTTAAGCGGTTGTTACTTAAGGATACTCAGGTAGACCGTGGCCCCTTGAGAATGCCCACTCACCATGTCACGGCTAGAACCCCTTCCTTGTGGCCTATGATAGGACAATCTCCGGGTGAGAATTATTTTGAGGTTGAGGGCTACTTCCTTCAAGCCAACACACTAGATCCCCCTTGGCCTAGGATATTCCACCATCTTTACTTGGGGTCCAAAGTTTATAAGGTGTTCCTTTTGGTGGTTTCTAGGTCTACCCACCCCGATCTTAATGTACCCTTTTCCCACACCTACCACTATTGGGAGGGCTATCTCCATGTCTCTTGTACGGGGGAGGCTCAACTCTAAGTAGGGGAGGGACTCCACTATAGTTGTATCATCCCATCCCCCCCCCCCCAACATGACCCATGCCCTAGCTTGTACAATGACATTCAATACTCCGGGCATGCCTATTTTCTTGGTTTTCCATGAGTGGCCACATAACGGCATCCCACACACCCTCGGCCCCGCTTGGGTTTACTATTTGATGCCTTACCCTTTCTTTGACTACTTGCCTAGGTTCAGCCGTAGGCCAACCATGAGCCATTGGATGGACTCACGTTTTCTTGTTGAGTTTCATTGTTGTAGGTACATTTCTCTGGATCGCTCCAAGCCCCACCCACGCATGTGGCTCGCCCATGAGGCCTTCCATCTTGTTGTCCCCAAGGAGCCGCCCGCCGGCTCTTGTATGCTAGTGCTTCTTTAGTGGTGATCTCACTCACTCCACCTTCACCTTTAAAAAGGGGAGACGCGCCACCATACTTTCTCTACATCCCGGACTTCCAACACACTCGAAGCGAGGACACTTCGAAGCTAAGAATGGGAGAGTGATGAGTCCCGGTGATGGATGCCAAGGGACGCGCCTACTCTTATGCCTCACCATGGAGGAGCCAAGGCCTTGACCACCAAGGCGCCGACGCATCAATGCCACGACACTCAAGCATCGACCATGCTTCGATTCCAAGGCATTCATGCGCACGCCTATATCCAAGCCTCTAAGGCTTTTATCTCCTTTCTATTTTTGGTTATTTAGTTTCATGATTTTAGTCTTGCCTTAGTGAGTGTGAAGGGCCATTTGCATATGGGCTTCAACTCACTAAGGCTCATTAGAAGCTTTCCTTTGTTGGCTGAAATGCCATGACTATTTAAACCCCTTTTGTAGTTCATTTGCAAGTTAGTTGAAGATTATAGAAGTGGAATATTTTCCTTAGGTTAGAGGAATACCTCCCCAAGACCTCCACTTACTTCTATCAAACCCAAGCATTCAAATCTCTTATTCTTCCTCTCAATCTCACGTTCTCTCAAGCAAATCACTCAAACACATTAGATCCAAGTTCACCCCAGCCAAGGAACCTCCAAGGGAGGCTTGGCCCTTAGAAGCTTGGCCCTTTTGTTGCTCGCCGCCGATCAAGAACTCGCCTCGGCTGGACACTAGCCACCCGCGGCCAGCCGTTACCTTTCCCTCGGCATTTCTCCCTTGATGTCGTCTTGAGTCCCTCCAAGAGCCCTAAGGAGACGTTCAACCCCAAGAGAGAAGGAAGAATCCCTTGCTTGGTCACGATCTAGCTTCTTGGGAAGAAAAGCCTTGTCTAGGAGGCTTGATTCTCATCAATGGGACTTGGTCACATCAGTATAACTTATCAATAATACAAGTATATGTTTGAAATCCTCTTAGGGTAACACCTAGAGGTAGAGGTTTTTCTTAAGCCAACTACTTGGTTGATTGAGTTTCCTCTATAAAGGAACTGTCGTGTTGTTACCATTTGAAATTCTATTTCTGCTGCCCAGGGAACAGTTTCACCATTCCCTGTCTAACACACATCAATTCAACAATTGGTATTAGAGCAGGTTCATTCTAGATTGTGTGTTTACTTTTCAGATCCACATGTAACAATGTCTTCAAGTCACGAAATCGGGATTGGAAACAACAAGCCATCGTTCCTCAATAAAGGACAATACCAACACTGGAAGGATCTCTTCACATCCTGGATGAAGAGCAATGACTATCAATGCTGAAGAGTCATTGAAGTTGGTGATGAAAAGGTCGAGGAATCCGTCATCAAAGGAATCAAACCTTGGAGTCAAGATGATCTCAAAATCATGGAGAAAAACTACAAGGCTTGCATGCTCATCAACAACGCCATCAGTGTTGAAGATGTTTCCAAGTTGCAATCTTGTGCAACAACAAAGGACGAGTGGGTTGCTTTGGAGAAAATGTACATGGGAAGTACATACCTTGGAGAGATCTCTCGCTTTCAAGCCAAGAAGGACTTCCACAACTTCGCCATGGTCGATGGTGAGACTTTTTTCTCATATCAATCTAGATTTGAGGGAATCACTGCTCTACTTACTGCTCATGGGTCAAAGATACCAAAATTCTTCCTAAGGAGAAGTTCTCATCATTATTGATGGACTTCCTCCAAGGCATAAGATGGCCAATGCCATACTGAAAGAAAATCGCGCTACTCTTGCTCTTACACTTCATGAAGTGTTTGGAAAGATTAATAAGTATGATGAGGAAGACAAACATGTTAAACCTAAAGGCATAGCCTTGATGGTTGAAAAAGCTGTTAAAATGATTAAAAGCAACAAGGATGATAATCTGGATGGTGTTGATCCATAACTGCTCTTCTCACCAAAGTGATGCGATCTCTCTATCGCAAAGGCAAATCATTCAAGAATGATGGGAACAATGGTGAGAAACGTGATATCAATGATGTTACATGCTACAACTGCAAAGACAAGGGTCACTATGCTAACAAGTGTCCTAAGGGGAACAACTCAGACAACTCCAATGGTGACAATTCTGGGAACGACAAGAAGACAGCTTTTGTTGCTGTTTGGGGTGATGATTGTGTCGACTCTAATGATGATAAGCCAGAGGCATGGGGTAACACCAAAATGTGTGTTATGACTCTAAAGTCATCAAGCGAGGAAAAAGAGGTAGATCTTGAAACCTTTTTCGAATCTCTTGTCAATTACGATAAAAGCAACAAGGATGATAATCTGGATGGTGTTGATCCATAACTGCTCTTCTCACCAAAGTGATGCGATCTCTCTATCGCAAAGGCAAATCATTCAAGAATGATGGGAACAATGGTGAGAAACGTGATATCAATGATGTTACATGCTACAACTGCAAAGACAAGGGTCACTATGCTAACAAGTGTCCTAAGGGGAACAACTCAGACAACTCCAATGGTGACAATTCTGGGAACGACAAGAAGACAGCTTTTGTTGCTGTTTGGGGTGATGATTGTGTCGACTCTAATGATGATAAGCCAGAGGCATGGGGTAACACCAAAATGTGTGTTATGACTCTAAAGTCATCAAGCGAGGAAAAAGAGGTAGATCTTGAAACCTTTTTCGAATCTCTTGTCAATTACGATAAAAAGGCTTTGAATCTCTCTTATTAAAAGCATGTGTAACAAAAATCTTAAGACTCAAGAGGATTTGATTGTTGTTGAAGATAAATGTGCTGAATTTAGTGAATCTTTATCTAGAGTTGCTAGTTCCTTTGTTGTTCCCTATGATAAATGTGATGCTACTCGCACTGAACTTGAAAAACTTGGATAAGAGAATGTTTCTCTATGCTTGGACCTAGTGTCAAACAATACAAATATTGTCTTGTCTCATGAACCCAGTAAGACTGAGAGAGAACTGTCTCAGATGAATGCTTAGATTAACAAAATACACTCTATTCTAGTTGAGCAAAAGCTTAAGGAGGAAGAGATTACCTTTGTTGAGTCCAAATTCGGTATAGGGTACAAGGGTGAAAATAAGGAGAGTGAAGAACATGAGTTAATTAACCATACTTGAGCTTAGAGAGTTGAAGGATAGGGACCTCTAGAGCACCAAGGACATGATTTTTTACCTGGAGGAGCGTGTAAAAACTCTGGAGAATGGCATGATTGCAAACCAATCCTGGTACATAGGCCAACATGCCCATAAGATGTATCTCAAACAATCCTAGAGAAACCTACCTAGTACCCCTGGTCCAGTTAGAGCCAAACAACGTAGGATCCATGTTCCCAACTATAAGTACACCTTGCGGGATTATTACAAGATATGTTGGCATTATGGGAACAACGATCATATTGTGAGAAAATATGCTAAGAAAAAGAAGTTCACTGAAGAGCACACTCAGCGCATGAACATGATTTTTTACCTGGAGAAGCTTATGAAAACTCTGGAGAATGGCCTGATTGCAAACCAATCCTGGTACATAGGCCAACCTGTCCATAAGATGTATCTCAAACAATCCCAAGGAAACCTACCTAGTACCCCTGATCCAGTTAGAGCCAAACAACGTAGGATTTGTTCCAAATCGTAAGTACACCTTGGGGGATTATTACAAGATATGTTGGCATTGTGGGAACAATGGTCATGTTGTGAGAAACTATGCTAAGAAAAAGAAATCCACTGAAGAGCACACTCAGTGTATGAACAATAAGAGTAACGATGTTGATTTGAATGATTATTATGATGAGTCTCCTGAAGTGTTTTATGCAAGTCCTAGGGAACATCACTTTGTCTCTCAGCGACTAGGTAAAGCTAAGTTTGCCTGGGTCATTAAACGTTAACCTTCCCAATTGCATGATGAAGTGAGGGGAATAATAGGTGGTTCATTGATAGTGCATGCTCATGCCATATGACTAGAAATAAATATCACCTCACCTCAATTCAATGACACTCTAGGGGAAGCGTTGCCCTTAGAGACAAGAGATGTAGAGAGATAGTAGGAACATGAGAAGCTGCTTTGAATTCAAACATCAAGATAAAAGAGGTTAGTTTGGTTCACCAACTTGGTTTTAATTTATTAAGTATAGCTCATTTGTGCGATCAAGGAGACAATGAGACTGTCTTCACGTCTCAAGAGTGCTACGTAAGGAACATAAAAACCAAGGAAGTTGTGTTGAAGGGAGTCTGATTCAATGATGTGTACACTATTGACACAACATTCACGCCTACAAGGGAACTGTGCTTTGCATCTTTAGCTGAAGAGATGTAACTTTGGTATAGGAGGCTTGGACACGCTAATCTTCAACTCATCCACAAACTCCACAAGAAGGAACTTGTTCGTGGTCTTCCAAACGTCCCATTTGAGACCCATGGAGTTTGTGATGCATGTGTTAGAGGGAAACAAACACGTTCCTCTTTCAAGAGAAAATCTGATGTTACTAATTCTCGCCCTCTAGAATTGATCCATATGGATCTCTATGGTCCTATGAGGATAAGAAGTCATGCAGGAAACATGTATGTGTTTGTTATTATCAATGATTAATCTAGATTTAGTTGGACAATCTTTCTCTCTTCTAAAGAACAGGTATTCGAGACATTTGAGTCATTCATCAAGAATGTGGAGACAAATTTGGGACATAAGCTAAGCGTCATTCGATCCAACCATGGAACGGAATTTGAGAATGCAATATTCCTTGATTTCTGTAGGGAACATGGCATATCTCTTAACTTATCTACTCCTAGGACACCACATCAAAATGGAGTGGTCGAAAAAAAGAACATGACCTTGGAGGACGTGGCTAGAACATTGCTTATCACAAGCAACCTTCCTCGAATCTTATGGGCTGAAGCAATCAACACTTCTTGTTATATCCTCAATCGTGCTATGCTTAGACCCTTACTCAATAAAACTGCTTATGAACTAATCAGGGATCGCAAACCCAATATCTCCTTCTTGCGTGCCTTTGGTTGCAGGTGTTTCATCCACAATAATCGGAAAGACAACTTGGGAAAGTTTGACCCACGAATTGATGAAGGAATCTTTCTGGGGTATGCTAAAGCAAGCAAGGCTTAAAGAGTCTATAACAATAGAACCCATAAGATCGAAGAGAGCATTCACATTGTCTTTGATGAACGCTCAAAAGCTGTGAGTGATGATTCCAAAACATCGTTCCCTGATAACGACCTTCCACGGATGCAATGTGAAGACTCAGATGACGATGGTGATGATGGAAGTCACCGTGGTAATCCACGTACATGGAATAGTGCCCCCAACGCTAGTGGGAGCACTACTGGTTCTCTAGGATTCACCACAAATAGTGGAACTACTAATACCACTACTACATCAGCACCTGACATTCCCACGGCATGCACTCAAGCAACAAATGTAGATGTTACCACTATTCCTGGTGGAACTACTAGTGGTGACAACTCATATGCACAACTTGTGCAAGATGGCCAAGTGAGTGATGTTGTATGAACAGTCATTGAGGAAGAGACTGCGGATGATGCTACAGTTCCCTTTCCCTCATCCTCAACTGCTTCTCTTGATGTAGTTCCTCTTCCTGCCCCTATTTCGGAATCACAAAGTTCTAGGATCCAAAAGAATCATCTAGTTGATGTTGTCATCAGACCTTTTGATCAAAGAGGTACACATTCTCAACTGCATAACTTTTGTGCTTTCTATGCCTTTATATCTTTTGTAGGGACAAAGACCATCAAAGAAGCATTGAAGAAACTACATTGGATCGTGGCTATGCAAGAAGAGTTGCACCAATTTGAGAGGAACAAGGTGTGGAGACTCGTTCCTTTACCCAAGAACAAACATGCCATTGGCACTTGCCGGGTATTTAGGAACAAACTCAATGACTCTGGAACTGTGATAAGGAACAAGGCGAGATTGGTTGATCAAGGTTACAACCAACAAGAAGGGATAGATTATGATGAGACTTATGCTCCAGTAGCTCGCATTGAAGCCATTAAACTTCTCATCACCTATGTTGCCTTTAAAGGTTTCACATTGTACCAAATGGATGTCAAAATAGCCTTTCTGAATGGCTACCTTCAACAAGAAGTTTATGTAAAACAACCCCCTGGCTCTGAAGATGTAGATTGTCCTGACCATATGTATGCACTGGATAAGGCATTGTATGGCCTTAAGCCAGAACCTCGTGCTTGATATGATAGGCTGACACAGTTCCTTCTTTCCAATGGATATAGACGTGGTAAGATCGACAAGACATTGTTCCTCTTGGAACACAAAGGTGAGATTCTCGTAGTTCAAGTCTATGTTGATGATATTATTTATGGTTCCACTAACCCTACACTTGTAGAGAAATTCAAAACTCTCATGAGCAGCGAATTTGAGATAAGTATGATAGGGGAATTGTCATTTTTTCTTGGATTACAAGTCTCTCAATCTTCTAAGGGAACAAGAGTACATCAATAAAAATACATCAAGTTGTTGTTGAAGATGTATGGTATGGATAAATCTAAACCCATTGATACCCCTATTTCTCCTAACACCCATCTTGATGCAGACTTGAATGGCAAAGATGTGGATGCTATAATGTATAGAGGAATGATTGGCTCATTACTCTGTCTAACGGCAAGTAGGCCAGATATCATGTTTAGTGTGTGTCTTTGTGCTAGATTTCAGGAAAATCCTAAAGAGTCGCACCTAATGGAAGTCAATCGTATCATGCAATACTTGAAGGGGAACGATCATTTGTGCCTTTGTTATCCAAGGAATAGTGATTTGACGACACTACAGAGAGAAACGATTGCTTTGCTGCAAAAAGAAAGAAAAAGAGTTGTTACCAGAGGAGAGAGAAAAGTTTTGGTTGTAGGTTTTGGATAAAGATCTCTGCGAGATTTTTTATAAGCGTATTCTCTGATTTTCCATCATTACCTTTTACCAATTATCTTACCCATCTATAAATACTTATCCTTTCGTTAAACCCAAATCATCTTGATCTCTTGCTCACAATCTCTCTCGCTCTCAAAAGATCTCAAAGCTCTCCATTGCTCTCCGTCGCCACCAAACCCTACTCGTCTCCACCTCTCCCTCTCTCAAGGGAATAAGTTAAGCATAATTTTCTATTCCATAAAAGTATGTTACATTTTAAGTCATTGGAACTTAAAATTATCTTAACATTATGTTATTGATAATTTAGTCGGACTTATCAATTTTAATCTAAAATGTTTAAATTAAGATTAACAAACTGTTAATTGAGATTTAAATAAGGTTAAGTTATAACAATGTACAACTTAAGCTTGAATTAATTCAAATTATAAGAATTAATTCACATTAAAATTTCACTCTTCATAAATTTGGTTTAGAATGTATATATAAACTTTGGGTAAAAATATATATATGGTTGGGCAAATTTCATAATTTTTAAAAAGTAAAATAAGGGCATTTGTCCCACAACTTGGAAACTTGGGCGAAAAATGAAATTAAGCCAAAATAAAGGGGGGGCGACTGCCTTCTTCTCCCTTGGGCCAGCCATGAGCTTCAAGCTCTTTCAATGGAGTTTTGGCTCGGTTTTTTGTCTCGTTTCCTTCAATTAGCCCATGGGCTTTGAAGAAATACTTATCCTAAATCATATCCCACCAAAATATGGATTTATAATAACCTAGAATGATAGAAGTTTATCCCCAAAGGTAAACAGCCCGGTAAAAACGAATTTCGAATAAAATCCAAAATTCGATCTCATTTGAGATCGGTTTGGGCCGAAACTTGCGGGGTTGGAAAGTTATCTCTAAGAGCTTCAATTCCCCTATAAATACCCTCTCACCCATGGAAGGAATTTACCCAATTTCGAGCTTTACTTTTTTGGCAATCCATAGAAATTTTGGGAACTTCCATAAGGAAATTCTCCTTCGATAGGTCACCTCTAGTTACGATTCAAGTACCAAAATCTTCATCTTGAAGTCTAGAATCTAGAGACACCAACCACGAGTCATTTGGTGGTCGGACGAGGGAGAATCGAACCAATCTTCAACAGGGTGTTTCTCACGAACTCGGTAACGACCGGTTCTGTTTTTTATTTTATTTTGGTTCGGTTTTGGTTAATTAATCACAATTAGGTATGCTAATTGGGGTTAATTAGATATACATTGGGTTAAATTAAATTTATGAGTATTAAAATTAAATTAAACATATTTTAGGGTATTATCTTAAGTTGTAACATGTTAATACTTAACACTACAATTGGATAATATGTTGGGTTATCCAAGGTGATAAATAAATTAAATGATTAATTTATTATGCTATGATTATTTAGAATATATGAATAAATTATTTTTAGTATCGTATAAATAATCGTATATCATGTAGCCTTGATAATTGATTTACTTAGACTTAAAAAACTCAATTAGAATTCGAGACAAGTGTTGTTTAATTTCTGTTATTAAATAAATTCTCTAATTATAATTTATTTCTTTGTGAATTGGGCACGTCTCGGAATCGCTTTTGGGAACAGAAACAAAGCATGAGTCCAATTTGGTGGTTAAAGGAAACTGCTTTCGTTACTTCGTTCGATCTCTACCGTAACCCAAGGCAAGTGACGGTTCGCTTTTGTAATTTATTCCATATTTTTCTTAATTGACAATTCATCAATTGTTTTAATTAAGTTGGGATAAATATTCTTAGTTTCTGTTTGAAAACTTGTATGACATATGGTGTGGATAAATATGAATTATACACTAGGTTATATATATTGCTAGTGATGACCCTTATATATTATTATTATTATATGGTGCTAGTTGAACTTTGGTGTGAATTTGGTGTGGACTTGTATGCCTAGTTAGCACGAGTATTCGTAGAACGATATATACCTCGCGAGGTTTAGTTATTTCCTTATAACTTGGTATTATGAGGATTATTGCCCTAATACTTTTGGTCATAACCTACCCTTATTCGAATATAAGTGGTGGTACACTTAGCTAGTGCCGATATTCGGGATTCGTCCCATGTTATATCTCGTTTCGAGATTGGTGTGGATTAAAAGCTTTAACGTAAATGCATGTTTTGGAATTAAATAAGATAAGTGCCTTTGTGCACATAATTAATATACCTTCGGGCGAGAAGTACAACGTGGAACCCACCCGAACTCTTGTTTAAAGTAAGTCCCCTTTCCAATCTGGATTCGCATTATGCGGGGAAGTTGGTCGATGACCCAAATATTCAAGTAGTAGTTTTCAAAACATTGATATGATAAATGTTCCTAAACAAATACATATAATTCCCATAAGACTCAATTCCATTGGAGTCTTCTCTTGAATCATGCCTTCTGTTCTATTTCAGTAGGAGTATAATAGTCATATATTGTTTATTGAGTTTTATTCGAGAAACAAGGGTAGTGACTATATACGACTACAAGAACCATTATGTTTCTCACCCTTGCGTAGACTTTCATTAGATTGACCAACCGTTCATTTTCCTTGCATGGTTGGCTGGTGTCATCTGTCCTATATGGCATATCAGGTCCTTCTTCCAAGAGTGGAGTAGCAGGATACCGACATTGAAGGCAGCTGCTATTTTGTGTTTTTGGTTTGCAAGAAGGTTGAAGATCCTGAAGTTAGATTTTAGGTTTATAACCTATTATGTAATTTAGTATTTTCATTAAGTATTTCGCTACTATCTTTGATATTTATCTAGTTATGGTTTTCCGCAATGTTGATTGTAAAACATTTTTGGATTAATTTATGATTGATTCGTATTATTTTGTGTTTGCGATAAGTACTTTAAGCCTTGGGTGATTACGGATATGCGATCCGAGGTCATTGGAGGTAATATTCCTAAGGTAATTTGGGGTGTTACAATTATGGTATCAGAGCTAAAAATATTTTGAAAACTCAATTTTTTTAACTAGTTTGTGTTTATTTGAGTTTTTATAAAACAAAACTTGGTGTGAAATTTTTCTTCCTTTAGAACTTAAGTTTTGACTTAAGAATGTTTTTCTCAAAAAGTTATTTTGGGCAAAAACTATTTGGTGGGGTTATTTCAAAAGTACTATAATATAATATATTACCAAGGGGTTTTGAAAAGAAAGACAAGGTCGGTTTTTAAAAGGTTGAGTCAAGATTTTGACAACTTGTTTCTTTGTGAAATTCTCTTTGAAAACTTCTTCCAACAATAGTAGTATTATCTACTCATGCCTAATTCTAGAAATTATGATTTCTATATCTGCAAAAAGCATTGACCTTTCCTTGTCTCTCTTCAGACAATGGTCATTACGAGATCTCAACATAGAGTTACAGAGGAGTCTTCGATCACTCCGACCCTTAGGTCCGAGACTGATTCTACCAATACTAATTGGAGCGACAATTATATCATCCAATTTACCATGTCGAGGGAAGTTATATAAATGGTGAATCTTGAGACCACTGAGGAGAATCGGATTGAGGATCCTGAGTACCATAGTGAAGGGGAGGGCCAGGTGCAATTCGGGTAGTCTTATGTTCTCGAGTCCATAGAGGAGGATCCAATTTAGGATTCCTACTATGTGAGCGAGGAGGAGTAAGTACAACCTGATCCAATCCAGTTCCCCAACTGTGTGACATCATCTTACACACCTTTGTCTCCAGCTGAATATGAGGCAAGAGGATTCTCGAGTGCTAAAAGGAAGGAATACGGCCCAAAGACACCTCCAGTTGTGCAAGAAGTGTTCACGAGAAAGAGTCCTTTTGAAGTTCATCATTTGGTCGAAGAGATGACTGAACGAGCAAGAATGAGAGCTAGGCCATCGGAAGCCTACATAGCCTCTGATGACCCTATACCTCAATAAGTAAGGGTGAACACCCTAGTGTTAGAAGAGCATATAGAGCTAGTCGTTGTCTTCTAGGATTTTTCTCAATTCTGAAACAATAACGGAGTAGTAGTTTCCTAGCGTTTATTTCCATATTGAGTTTTAGGATGTTTGGATGCAACATTATGATTTTCCTTCTTAATAAAATTAGCAAGTTTTATTAAATGGTTATTCCTCATTGATGCGTTTAAAATATACCAACGAACGATATAATTGAATTATATCTAACAATACTTGAATACAATTAGATGGTGAACACTAGGAACGCAACTCGTCAAGGTCTTGGACCGAGAAATGCATCCCGAGTTCAATTGAGGGCTGCGAACAACCAAGAGGTTGACACTGGGTCTGGATCCCACAACAACCCAGTTGTGAATTTAACACACCTGATTGATCCTCAGGTGGAAGGGGAAAGGTAGCAAGTTCCTTTTGTGGCCCCAATTGTGTTCAACAATGTTGTTGTTGAAGCAATTAAGCAGATAGTCATGGAGGTTGTCACATAAATAGCTAGGCCAGGAGTACAACCAGCTCAAGGAATTCCAGTTCCTCAGGTTATTCCTAATCTTGAAGAACAAGTGAATCTTGTACCTCAAATGCCTATCCAAAGAGATGGAGGGAGTTATGGTCGTGTGCTGAAAGTGATCAACTATATGAGGTATATACCTCATATGACGGTGCTGGTGAATCTATCAAGGTGGCCTACTGGTTCTTGCACAAGGAACGTCTTTTCAAGAACATTGTGTGCACCTAGGCTGAGAAGGTGCACATTGCCTCATTGCAATTGAAAGATGGGGCTAGTGAGTGGTGGAAAAGTACGGGATTAGCTAATCATCCCGAACTGACGTGGTCTATGTTTAAGACCAAGATGACCAATCGTTTCTTCTCTAGGGCTATGAGAAAGGAGAAACACAAGGGGTTTTGTTACCCAAAGACTGATGGGTTAAAGGTAATGGCATTGGCTGCGAAGTTCAACCACCTACTACACTATGCAGGGACTGAGGTAGCGACTGAAGAGCATAAAATCTGGCATTTCAATGAGTGGATGAATCCAGACATTAAGCCATTGATAGTGCATCATGGATGAACTAACTTAGAGCAGTATGTGGACGATACTTACAAGTTGGAGGTGACTTTGGAGGAGTCAGAAAAGAAGCGTAACCGACAGAGGTCGGCGAGTAGCAATTAACAAGACGGTGGGTTCAAGCGGCTAGTTCCGCCGTCACATTTTTCCAATTCTAGTCGACCTAAGACTGAGACGACTCAGTCTGGTTCTACCCAATGCTCGGGTCAGAGTAAAGGCCCTATTCAGTGTTACAATGTGGAACACCTAGACATAAGAGCAACGAGTGTACTAAGGGTAAGAGGACGTGCTTCACATGTGGGAATGAGGGGCACTTATAGACTTTTTGTCATAAGAGGAGACAACAGGAGGGTGAATCCCAGCAAGGGTCAGTAAGTTACAGTAACCGACCTCATCTGAGGCCAGTCGGGACTACTAATACTGCTATGCATTTTACTAAGCAGAGCAAGGGGAAAGCTCATGTTGCATCGGGAAGTCAGGGTTTACAGCTCTACGAAATGCGTGAAGCCGATAGACCAAATGCTTTTGTTGCTCAAGGTACTTTATACCTACATTCTACGTCAGTTTGCATATTATTTGATTCTGGTGCTACACATTCTTTTATTTCGGAGAATTGTGTGAATCAGTTAGGATTAAAATGCAATGAAACTTGTGAACCATATGTGGTGAATCTTCCCAATAGGGAACAGTTAGTTGGGACCAAGCGATTGTTGGAATTTCCAGTGACCATTCAAGGTCGGAAATTCAAAGCTGACTTGATATGTATAGCCATGGCTATACGATATTATTCTCGGGATGGACTGGCTATAAGGAATGAAGAGGTATGATTAAAATACATGAAGTGGTTTAAATATTTGTTTCTAGGTATGATTACAAAAACATTAGATGTTCATGTATTACATACTTTTCTTAATTGACAATTAATCAATTGTTTTAATTAAGTTGAGATAAATATTCTTAATTTCTGTTTGGGAACTTGTGTGATATAAGGTGTGGATAAATATGAATTATATACTAGGTTATATATATTGCTAGTGACACCCTTATATATATTATTATTAGGGAAATTCATGTTGGTGCCCCTAGGTTTAGGGTTATTCATGTTGGTGTCCCACGATTAAGTTTTTTTTCCGGATGGTGCCCCTAAGGTTTGGATTTGTTTGCTTTGTAACCAAATTTTTTTATGTTTGTACCATTCTAATTCAAAATGGTTAAATCCAAGTCCATCATTGTGTTCCTCGCCCTCAAATGAGTAAGATTGAACTCCTAAAATACTCAAATCCATGTCCGAACCATGTCGAATTGAATTCTGAAGCAACAACCCGTTTTCGACCTTAAGAATTCAAATCAGGATGGTTCGAGTACGGATTTGATTGTTTTAGGAGTCGAATCCTACTAAGTTGAGGTCAATAAACATAATGATGAGCTTCAATTTGATCAATTCAAGCCAAAATGATACGCATATGGAAATTTTCGGTTACAAAGCGAACAAACCAAAACCTTAGGGGTACCAACTGGAAAAAACTTAATCGTGGGATACCAACAGGAATAACCCTAAACTCAGGGGTACCAACATGAATTTATAGGATGCTAGTTGAACTTTGGTGTGAATTTGGTATGGACTTGTATGCTTAGTTAGCATGTGTATTTGTAGGAACGCTATATATCTTGCGAGGTTTAACTGTTTCTGTATAACTTGGTATCAGAGCTAAAAATGTTTTGAAAACTCAAATTTTTTAAACCACTTTGTGTTTATTTGAGTTCTTATAAAACAAACTTGGTGTGAAATTTTTTTTCCTTTAGAACTTAAGTTTTGACTTGAGAATATTTCTCTCAAAAAATTACTTTGGGCAAAAACTATATGATGTGGTTATTTCAAAAGTACTATACTATAATTTATTACCAAGGGGTTTATAAAGACCACTAGCTATAAGGAATGAAGAGGTATGATTATAATACATGAAGTGACAAAATTGTAAATATAACAAACTTTATTTTTTTATTTTCATGAAAAATATTTTTTTTAGAAAATTACTTTTTTTAAAACATTTTTTTTGCTTTTTTCCCCTTTTTCAGATTTTTTTTGCAAAAATAGTTTCTTAATTATTTTTAGTACTATGCACTTTAGCATCTTAATCATGCACTTTAATATACTTACACATGCACTTTTAGCATACAAAACATGCACTTTTCATCATACTAAAAATAGACTTTAACATACTAAACATGCACTTATTTACATATGCACTTTAACATAATAAACGTAAACTAGCTAACATGTGCATGTACATGTGAAACATGCAAATTTTCATATTAACAAATGCACTTTAGCATCTTAAAGATGCACTTTTTATATAGTATGTGATTATTAACAATGTGCTTATATATGCACTTTGGGGTCTTATGCAACTTTGGTACTTATTTATACACTTTGATTATAATTTTATAGGTTGTTGCAACCAAAAAAATGAATTTCTTTTTCAAAAAAAAATTACAATATTCATAATTTGACATTCCATATTTTCTAATCATAACCCTTCATCTTTTTTCTCTTGTGATTAACAGAGGGAGGTTCTTATACAAAAAAAAACTTATAGTGAAAAGAAACTTATAGTGAAAAATTTACAATATTCATAATTTGACATTCCATATTTTCTCTTGTGATTAACAGATGATGAAAGCAAGCAACCTTATATATACCCTTCTCTTCTTTCTTGTTTTTCAATTCAATCCCAAACTTCATCTCCTTATTTCATCATTCTTTTTTATCCTCCAATTTCCCCAGTTTTTCAATTAGGTCCTACAGAAATTTTGAAAATTGACTATGATGATGGAAAATCAAGTTATTTTGGAAGAGGTAAGTGAAATTCTTACAATTAGGATACTAAAATTCCTTCCAATTATTATTATTATTGCAAGTTTTCTTTTGATTTTTTATAATTAGGGAACCAAAATCCCAATTACAATTGCTTTCAAAAATCTAGTTGCACCAATTTGAGCAACTAATTTGATTAGGATAACGAACCCGGATGGCCTGATGCTCATAGTTTAGTAAGTTTACAGATTGAAAAGGCACAAATTTGCTTTGCCTTCGTAAACCTTTTATTTAAGTAGAAAAATTGCTATTAATTACATTCTCTGAACTTTTTTATTTTGTTAAATCAAAGAAGTTAATTACGTGTAGTCACTGTACTTGGAATTTAGTTTAGTTTATATATATTGGTTGATTATTTAGAATTTAGTTTATATATATTGGGTAGAAATTTTATTAGAAAAACTAAAATTGGATATCGTTTTGGCTTTCACAAAACCTAATTACGTGTAGTCATTGTTTGTTGTTGTGTATTTTTGTTGATGTGTATTATTTTATCATTTTGGCTTTTACAAGTATTTGACAAGTAATTTACTTTTAGGGTGAGGCTTGGACTTATTCAATCATTTGACTCCCTACTGCTTTCCGCTTTAGAGGTGTTGTTATTCTATTTTTATTATTAGTATTCTCAAATATTTTGTTATAATGTTACCTAAAAAACATTTACCTAAAAATCAAAACGAAAAAAGGAAAAGAAAATTGGCTGAAAAATTCATAGAATCACAAAAAAGAGCTATAGATAAGTTTATTTTTAAAACAAACAAGTCATTCTCAGGGTTCTGATTAGATATGGCAATGGGTCGGGTGATGGACAGGTGGACCACATCTATCACCCGACCCGATTTTTATATCCGATCACCCGACCCGAAGGAGACATCATTTGACTCCCTACTGCTTTCCGCTTTAGAGGTGTTATTGTTCTATTTTTATTATTAGTATTCTCAAATATTTTGTTATAATGTTACCTAAAAAACATTTACCTGAAAATCAAAACGAAAAAACGAAAAGAAAATTGGTTGAAAAATTCATAGAATCACAAAAAGGAGTTATAGATAAGTTTATTTTTAAAACAAACAAGTCATTCTCAGGGTTCTGATTAGATATGGCAATGGGTCGGGTGATGGACAGGTGGATCACATCCATCACCCGACCCGATTTTTATATCCGATCACCTGACCCGCACCCGAATGAGACATCATTTGACTCCCTACTGCTTTCCGCTTTAGAGGTGTTATTGTTCTATTTTTATTATTAGTATTCTCAAATATTTTGTTATAATGTTACCTAAAAAACATTTACCTGAAAATCAAAACGAAAAAAGGAAAAGAAAATTGGCTGAAAAATTCATAGAATCACAAAAAGGAGCTATAGATAAGTTTGTTTTTAAAACAAAAGGTCATTCTCAGGGTTCTGATTAGATATGGCAATGGGTCGGGTGATGGACAGGCGGACCACATCCATCACCCAACCCGATTTTTATATCCGATCACCCGACCCGCACCCGAAGGAGACATCATCTTAATCTGATCCGTCTGATCACCCGCGGGTGATCGGGTGGGTCGGGTGAATTTCATGTGATTTTTTTAAAATAAAATTTCATTGTAAAAATTGCTAAATCACAATAAAAAGAAGAAAAAGTAACGATTAAGCCGTCTCATACACTATAACAAACATAAAAAAAACACAAGTTCATAAGACAATCATAATAAAAGTCTAAAGTGTTCAATATTCATTTAACATTAAGAGAATCTATCTAAATATTGAAGTTGACAAAACAATCAAAATACATGTCTTCAACTTTTCCAATCTGGTCAAGAATCTTATTTCTTCATCAAGATTCACACATGATATTCCTCCTTACTCCTTAGAAAAGTAAATTGAGGACAAGCAGATTGATTGATCCTCCAAATTATGTCCGCTAGCCATTAGAATTAAAATCCTGCATTTACAAATAAACCAAATATGAATAAATAAAATGGGTGAATCTTGTATTTAAAAATAAGCAGAGATTTTTTAAGTCTTATTTAGGCTAACACTTTGAATAAGATTACTAATATTAGTTTTTTTTATCAATAATATTAGGTTCTTGAAATGCCCATAGATACACATAAAAAAAAAAGCATGATTCATTTTCTCATCAAAGTGAATCTTGACTACCTTAATCTGCAATAAACAGTGACATTGTAATGTAATGTAAGGAAAAAATAACTTGTATACAAAAGACTACAATAATATGGCAAGAGCGGATTCAAACTGAAATTGCAAGTTAGATCTGTAACATGTAAGGTCGTCTTCAATTTAATTATTTTTTAATCCATTTCTCCATAGTATCTTGCAGATTACTCCATCTATAACAAAAATCAAGTGTGTTGACTGTAATTACACATGTTCCCACATACATCAAAATATCACATTTACGAAAGCTTTACAACTAGGCATAGAGAAGTTTTAACAGCAATATGATGTTCGTATAAAAACGATCACAAAGGAGAGATGTAAAAAAGAAACAAGACATATTCACATAATTAACATGTATGTATGTAATCTGGTTGGAAATTATGGAGTCTTGGCGCCTCAACATGCTAAATGTCTGGAGTACCAGGAAAGCCTTAACTTAATTAAGTTCTTCAAAGTTCCAATATTTGTTTCCCTTCTATTTGGCCACAAAACAATCCCCTCTGCACTTCAGTGATTCAAGAGACTAAGATAACACATGGACTACACCTGTTTGATAAGTAGAATGTTACCTCTTAGGGTCGATCCGGCGGAGCTGAAGACTCGGAGAGGGTCGACGACACTACTTGGGCCGACGACATTGTGGAGCTGGAGAAGCGGGACTCGGAGAGGGTCGAACCGGCGGTGCCCCGGATACTCGGAGAGGGTCGGAGAATGGAGAAGAAGAACAAGCTAGGAGGATGTGTCTCTTATGATGCCACCATGGAGATTGGAAATGGAGAAGAAGAACAAGCTAGGAGGAGATGGGAGTTGGTGAAGGAGAAGTGAGTAGAGGCAGAGCGGCTGTTGAAAGGAAGAAATGAAAGAGAAGGGGGCCGGACCACAAATTAGGGTTAGGTTTTATACTAGGTTTTTTGGGTTTAAAATAAAACTAATAAAAAACTAAAATTTCGAGTGATCAGGTTGGGTGGCCGGGTCGGGTGGTCGGGTCGGGTCGTGTGGATGATAGTGGTCACCCGAATCCGACCCAATCCATCACCTGATGATCCAAAATCCGATTTTCATTCATGTTTTTTCGAGTTTTTACCCATTTTTTTGGGTCGGTTTTTTCGGGTGTCCGTCGGGTACGGGTGAAACTGTCATCCCTAGTTCTGATGGATTAGATGTACCTAATGTGGAACATTTTGATGAAAATGTAAGAGATAATAATCAGATCAATGAGGATATTAGTCATTTGAGTGAGCATGATGTTGTACCTAATATGACAAATGCTGAAAATTTAAATGTTGATGAGCAATTGACCCCTCCTTTAGATATGGCAATTTCTATGTACACTACAATTTTTTTCTTCGTACACTACATTTTGAAACGCAAAAATATTGCTTAAGCAACATTTTTGCGTTTCAGGGTAAATTACACTCAGAATTACGTTTTTATAATAGGATGAAACGCAGGTATTTTGCTTAAGCAAAATACCTGCGTTTCAAAAAAAAAAATTTAAAAAGTGAAACGCAAAATCTTTGCTTAAGCAAAGATTTTGCGTTTCACTTTTACAAAAAAAAAAAAGTTGTCTTAGTACAAAGAAAAGCAGGATCTTTGCTTAAGCAAGGAACTTGCGTTTCACTAAAAAAAAAATTCTTCAAAAATACATTTTTTCCCATAATCATGTAGATAATTTCAATACGAGTCCGTACATATAAAATTCGTCCAAAACGGACATCGTTTGCCCTTCCAAAATCCCAAAAAATGAAATATTTACCCATTTTTTTTAACAATTTGGTGCTCAGCATATAGGACATTGTAGTATAAATTTTTGGTATTTTCGGCATTTTTCTACTATAATTTTGTATAAGATTTTAATACGAGTATATAATTATACGTTATAACCATAATTTATAATTATAATATATAACTATATAATATAATAATAGTAAATAACCATACGATATAACAATAGCATATAGCTATAGTATATAACAATATGATATAACAATAGTATATAACTATATTATGAAACTATACGATATAACCATAGTATTGAACTATTCGTTAGAACCATAATATATAATTATAGTATATAACTATACGATATAACAATAGGTATATAAATACAGTATATAACTATATGATATAAAATTTTATATAACCATAGTACGTTATAACCATAATATATAGTTATAGTATATAACTATACGATATAACCATGGTATATAAATGAACGATATAGCAATAATATATATATATATATATAACTATACGATAAAACCATAGTATACAGTTATATATTATGATTATATCTTATAGTTATATCCAATTTGGTTATATCTTATGGTTATATCCTATAGTTATATAATGTGGTTATATCTTATAATTATATCAAATTTGGTTATATCGTTCGTTATATCTTATAGTCATAACCTTTAGTTATATACTATGGTTATATCCTATAGTTATATACTATGGTTATATCTTATATGTATATCCAATTTGGTTATATTTTATGGTTATATCCTATAGTTATATACTATGATTATATCTTATAGTTATATCCAATTTGGTTATATCTTATGGTTATATCCTATAGTTATATCATTTAGTTATATATTATGGTTATATCTTATAGTTATATACTATAGTTATATCTTTTAGGTATATCCAATTTGGTCATAGCTATAGTATATAACTATACGATATAACAATGGTATATAACTATATTATATAAATGAACGACATAGCAATAGTATATATATATAACTATACGATATATCTATATTATATAGTTATATATTATGATTATATCTTATAGTTATATCCAATTTGGTTATATCCTCTCGTTATATATTGTGGATGTAACTATAAGATATAACCATAGTATATAACTATAGGATATAATCATAATATATAACTAAAGGATATAACTATAATATATAACCATAGTATATAACTATAAGATATAATCATAGTATCTAACTAAAGGATATAACCATAGGATATAACCATAAGATATAACCAGATTGGATATAATCATAATATATAATTATATGATATAACGATATGATATAATCAAATTGGATATAACTATATGATATAATCAATATATATAATTATAGGATATAACGATACGATATAACCAAATTGGATAAACCATAAGATATAACCACAATATATAACTATAGGATATAACCATAAGATATAACCAAATTGGATATAACTATAAGATATAATCATAATATATAACTATATACTATGGTCATATGATATAGTTATATATATACTATTACTATATCGTTCATTTATATACTATAGTTATATACCATAGTTATATTGTATAGTGATATATTATAGCTATAACCAAATTGGATATACCTATAAGATATAACCATAGTATACAACTGAAGGATATAACTATAAAATAAAATCAATATATATAATTATAGGATATAAAGATACGATATAACCAAATTGGATATAACTATAAGATATAATCACAGTATATAACTATATGATATAACCATAAGATATAACAAAATTGGATATAACTATAAGATATAATCATAATATATAATTATATTATATAACAATATGATATAATCAAATTGGATATAACTATAAGATATAACAAATATATATAATTATAGGATATAACGATACGATATAACCAATTTGGATATAACTATACGATATAACCACAATATATAACTATAGGATATAACCATAAGATATAACCAAATTGGATATAACTATAAGATATAATCATAATATATAACTGTATACTATGGTTATATCGTATAGTTATATATATATATATATATATATACTATTGCTATATCGTTCATTTATATACCATGGTTATATCGTATAGTTATATACTATAGCTATAACCAAATTGGATATACCTATAAGATATAACCATAGTATATAACCATAGTATATAACCATAGTATATAACTATAAGATATAACCAATATATATATAATTATAGGATATAACGATACGATATAACCAAATTTGATATAACTATAAGATATAACCACAGTATATAACTATAGGATATAACCATAAGATATAACCAAATTGGATATAACTATAAGATATAATCATACTATATAACTATATACTATGGTTATATGATATAGTTATATATATACTATTACTATATCGTTCATTTATATACTATAGTTATATACCATAGTTATATTGTATAGTGATATATTATAGCTATAACCAAATTGGATATACCTATAAGATATAACCATAGTATACAACTGAATGATATAACTATAAAATATAATCAATATATATAATTATAGGATATAAAGATACGATATAACCAAATTGGATATAACTATAAGATATAATCACAGTATATAACTATAGGATATAACCATAAGATATAACAAAATTGGATATAACTATAAGATATAATCATAATATATAATTATATTATATAACAATATGATATAATCAAATTGGATATAACTATAAGATATAACCAATATATATAATTATAGGATATAACGATACGATATAACCAATTTGGATATAACTATACGATATAATCACAGTATATAACTATAGGATATAACCATAAGATATAACCAAATTGGATATAACTATAAGATATAATCATAATATATAACTGTATACTATGGTTATATCGTATAGTTATATATATATACTATTGATATATCGTTCATTTATATACCATGGTTATATCGTATAGTTATATACTATAGCTATAACCAAATTGGATATACCTATAAGATATAACCATAGTATATAACTATATGATATAACCATAGTCTATAACTTAAGGATATAACTATAAGATATAACCAATATATATAATTATAGGATATAACGATACGATATAACCAAATTTGATATAACTATAAGATATAACAACAGTATATAACTATAGGATATAATCATAATATATAACTATATACTATGGTTATATCGTATAGTTATTTATATACTATTGCTGTATCGTTCATTTATATACTATAGTTATATACCATGGTTATATACCATGGTTTTATCGTATAATTATATACTATAATTATATATTATGGTTCTAACGTTCTATGGTTATATACAAATTTATATCGTATAGTTATATACTATGGTTATATATTATAATTATATAATATGGTTCTAACGAATAGTTATATTCTATGGTTATATCATATAGTTATATCGTATTGTTATATCGTATTGTTATATACTATAGCTATATGCTATTGTTATATCGTATAGTTATTTACTATTGTTATATTGTATAGTTATATACTATAAGTATATATTATGGTTCTAACGTATAGTTATATACTCGTATTAAAATCTTATACAAAATTATAGTAGAAAAATGTCGAAAATACCAAAAAATCCACTACAGTGCCCTATATACTGGACACCAAATTGTACAAAAAAGGGTAGGAAGACTTGGTTTTTTGAGCTTTTGGAGGGGCAAACGATGTCCGTTTTGGACGAATTTTATATGTACGGACTCGTATTGAAATTCTCTACATGATTATGGAAAAAAAGTACAATTTTGAAGAATTTTTTTTTAGTGAAACGCAGGAATCCTGCTTAAGCAGGATTCCTGCGTTTCAGTTTTTTTTTTTAAAAAAAAAAATGGTTGAAACGCAGGATCACTGCTTAAGCAGTGATCCTGCGTTTCCGTTTTTTTTTAAAAAAAATTGAAACGCAGGTATTTTGCTTAAGCAAAATACCTGCGTTTCAAATTTATTCAGAAACGCCTTTTTTGGGTACAATTTGCCTTGAAACGCAGAAATCTTGCTTAAGCAAGATTTCTGTGTTTCAAACTGTAGTGTACCCAGAAAAAAATTGTAGTGTACAGAATTCTTCCGTTAGATATACATGATCCTAGAAATTGGGGAAAATCTTGACAATAAATCTAGATACATTTAGTTGAAAAGGGGCCTATTAGAGAAATTATTCTTTTTGTTTCCCTTAGATAATATTTCTAGGCATTTTTCTTATACTTATTATTCTAGAAAGTTAAGTAATAGGGAGACTAGTGATAGAAAATGGTTGGTTTACTTGAAGCATATGGACAAAATATATTGTTTTTGTTGTAAGATGTTTAAATCTGTTGGTAACAAAAGTTTATTAGCAAATGATGGATACAAAAATTGGAAGCATCTTAGTGATAGACTTGGACAACATGAGAATAGTGTTGAGCATATGACTAACATGAACACTTGAAATGAATTAAGAATAAGGCTGAACAAAAATCAAACAATTGATAAAGATTTGCAACAAGAAATTACAAAGGAGAAAGAGCGGTGGAGAAACTTTACCAAGAGAATGGTAACTTTTTAGGATAGGTTGAGATGATTGCAGAATTTGATTTGATTATGCAAGATCGTATTAGACGCATTCAAAAAAACATGAGATTCATCATCATTATTTGGGTCATAAAATTCAAAATGAGTTGATTTCTCTTTTGGCCCATAGTGTTAAGAGTGTTATCATACAACTCATCAAAAGGGCAAAATACTTTTTTGTAATTCTTGATTGTACCCCAACTTTAAGTCATCAAGAACAAATGACTTTAATAGTACGATGTTTGAATGTCAAATGGCAAAATACAAATAGAGGAGTACTCTTTAGAGTTTTTGGTTGTGAATGATACATCTGGACTATGACTCTTTAATGAATTAATTGATGCATTTAAATATTTCAATCTTAATATTATTGATGTGAGAGGATAAGGGTATGACAATGGCTCTAATATGAAAGGGAAACACCAAGGGGTTCAAAATAGATTGCTTGAAATAAATCCAAGAGCATTATATATGCCATGTGATTGTCATAGTCTTAATCTTACACTTAGTGATATGACACATTCTTGTGTTAAAGCTATTTCATTTTTTGGAGTTGTACAAGGCATATATATACACTATTTTTAAGTTCTCCTAAAAGATGGAAGATTTTATTTGATAATGTTTCGAGCTTAACAGTGAAATCTTTATGTAATACTCGTTGGGAGAGTCGAATAAAAAGTGTTAATGAGATTAGATTTCAAGCTTTTGGGATAGTATTGGCTTTATCATAATTGTGTACATCTTGTGATGATGCCAAGTACGTCAAAAAGTGAAGCTGAAAGTTTGGCAACTAAAATTAAAAATTTTGAGTTTTTACTTGGTATGGTTATTTGGTATGACATTTTACTTGCTATAAACATGGTTAGTAAAAAGTTGCAATCTAAGTCTATGTGTATTGACTCTACGATAACACAATTGGAAGGTGTAATGTCATATTTTGAAACTTACAGAAATGAAGAGTTTGTCTTGAGTGTGAACACTGCCAAGAATCTTGCATCAGATTTGAATGTAGAGCCTACTTTTCAAACCAAACATCAAATATTTAGAAAAAAAAAAACAGTTTGATGAAAATGACCATGAGGAAGAAATGCAATCATCTGAGGAGTTCTTTAGAGTTAATTATTTCCTTGTTATTGTAGACATGACAATTGCTTCATTAAAAACTAGATTTGAGCAACTAAACATGTTTGAAAGTATTTTTGGATTCTTACTTACTTCAAAGAGCTTAAAGATGTTGAATGATAATGAGCTTAGAGAATGTCGTGTAAGATTTCATGCTACTTTTACTCATAACAATATGTCAGATGTTGATTTCGATGATCTTTTTTCATAATTGAAAGTGTTACAAATGTGTTTACTTGTGGATATGTCAACTATTGAAATTCTTGAATTTGTTATAGCTGTAGATTGTTATCCAAATGTTTGAATTGCTTGTCGTATTTTATTGATTGTTCCTATAACTTTAGTATCAGTTGGAAGAAGTTTTTCCAAGTTAAAGTTATTGAAACCTATTTAAGATCATCTATGTCACAAGAAAGCTTGAATGGTTAGTCTATTTTAAACATATGTGTTAAGTAAGTAATATATTAGGGCCATCATTTACTTTCACCCTGGGCCTCGAAACGAGGTTGGGTCCATGCTCCTTCATATTTTATACGATAAGAAGCAATAAGAAGCTTTTGCATTAATTAACATTACTTATCACTTTACACCCTAAATTAAACTATCTATCTATATATCTATATCTATCTATCTATCTATATACTATACTAAAACCCTAATTATCTCTCTTACGTGTCAATCCGTGAGCTATGCCACGCAAACAATTTTCAAAGTACAATTACAATTTTATCTTTCTCTAATTTTGATATTTACATATTTTATTTTTTACCTATAATAACTTACCTTAATTATATTGATAGTATCTTCTCAAAGATTATTTATATCTTTTTTCCGTATTAGTTTATTCTTATTTGTAAAAAACTATTTATAATATACTTTTACCTTATTTGTTACATTACTTCTTATAGTTTTAATACTTAAATCTATATAATTAGTATACATACAATTGAATATAATTGATAATATATGTTTAATGATGCAAAAATGGTAATTATATATTAAAAATATTTGAAATAAATATATGATATAATGTATTCATTTTTATCTTTTAATTAATTATACATAATTGACATTCTAATTGCTTAAATCTAAACTTACATGTTTTCTTATTCAAATATTTATATGAAATTCCAAATTTATTTTTCATTTTTATATACAAATATGCGTATATATTTTCGATTCTTATCATACAAAAACCTAATCACCATATGTGTTAAAAGATTAAGCTTATAATTTATCATCTTAATTTTCATAAATATCTATATATATATTAAAGCAAATGAATTTAGAGTCACCACAAAGCTTCTGGTCCCACAAATCCTACATGTCATTTTCTTATTAATTCACTTTTTTACATTAACATTATATTTCAATTTAAATCACAATATCTAATCATAATTAACTTCAAATACTTAAACAGTTAAATCACAATATCCAATCACAACTAACTTTAAATATTTAAAAAATTAAATCACAATATCTAATCACAACTAACTTCAAATATATAAAAACTATATACAATTTTTTTATAAAATTTGATTTCTACAAAACACATACAATAAGCTTATAATATATGTCAAAATAATATGTGATAGATTTTCTACTAAACTTATATATAAAATACATCTTATATTCATTTATGTAATTAGTAATATTATTTTCATGAGTTTGCATATATAATTGGACCTATATAAATTTATGGGCAAAAATAATACAATATATACAATTTCCAACTCATAATACATGTGCTTTTATAATCAATCCCACTATATTATATTATTACACATACAAATTTTTTGGCCCATCTATATTCTATATTTATATATATATATATTAAAGTTATTTAATTTCAAGCCTTCACAACGATTCTGAGCCCACTACGATGTTGCATCATTATCTAACATTCTAAGTTTCTAACTAACTAAAATCTTGTGATATTGCAATTAGTTTTTAATTCCCGGTTTTTGTTTATTTTTAAAATTAACTAACTCAACTTTTCAACTAAATTTTTATTTTGAAAATTTTAATTATAATATATTCACATTTTAATATGTAAACCCACATAAAATATGAATATGTGATAGCATATAAACTTTCATTTTAATTATAATACATTCACATTTTGTGACACCCCAAATTACCTTAGGAATATTACCGCCAGTGACCTCGAAATGCTTATCCGAAATCACTCAAGGCTTACAGTATTTTTCGCAATAATAATAATTTAAAACGAACAATAACATATATATGAATTGAAATCAAGATTGTATTATAAATGATGTTGCAAAAACGGCAACCCAATAATGTATATCAAAATATCAGCGGAAGACTTAAATATTCAAAACACAAACATGATCTAAACCTTGTTCAAAATAATCAAATAACAAAGGAAATGCATCTGCCTTCAACGTCTTCGTTCCGTGGCTTCGATCTGGGAAGTTGTACCTGATGTGTCGTATAGGACGGATGACACCAGTCAACCATGCAAAGAAAAGAAAGGTTGGTTAGTCTAATGAAAGACTAAACAAGGGCTCAAACAGAATGGTTCTGGTGATTGTATCTAGTTACTATTATTGTCTCTCGAATGAAAATCAGTAGACGATACATAACCAGATACTCTCACTGAAACTAAGGAAATGAATGCAACAAAAAAAGACTTCAAAGGAAATGAGTCTTATAGGAATACGTATGATTGTTTGGGAACATTATATTTCACACAAAGTTTGAAAACGACCTTGATTATTTGGGTCCCCGACCAACCTCACCGCATAATGCGAATCCAGATTGAAAAGATGATTTACTTTAAAACAAGAATCCGGGCGGGTTCCACGTTGTACTTCTTGCCCGAGGGTATGTTAATTATGTGCAACAAGGCACTTATCTTATTTAATTTCAAAACGTGCATTAACATTAATGCTTTTATTTCCACAACAAATCTCACAATGAGATATAGGATGGGATAAATCCCGAATATTGGCACTAGCTAAGTGCACCGCCACTTATATAAGATAAGGGTAGGTCATGACCAAAAGCATTAGGGCAATAATCCTCATAACGCAAAGTTATAAAGAAACGACTAAACCTCGCAAGGAAATAGCGTTCTTACGAATACTCGTGCTAAACTAGCATATATGTCCACACCAATGCATAACAAATCCACACCAAGTTTATCGAGCACCCTATAAAAGTAATATATATATGTCGTTGCTAGCATAATATACAACCTAATAAATAAGGTTTATTATTCACACCAATTTATCACACAAGTTCCCAAACTACAAATAGAATTTTTACCCCAACTTAATTAAGACATCAGATTAATTGTCAATTAAGAAAAATATGGATTAAAATAGCAAGAGCGAATCACCACTTGTCTTAGATCGTTTTGACGTTCCAACGATGTAGCTACGGATGTCGACTCTAACTCACGACCTGACTTCTGCTCCAATTCCGATCCAATAGAGATTCCGAGATGTACCCAAAAATAAATTATCATTAGTCAATTTATTTAAATAATCTCATGAACCATCTCAACAATTTTATAAATATTATTTATAAATTCTAATTGTTGATTTTTGCTATTATAAAGTAATACAGTATTATTTTATTTACCCAATTAAAATAATATACATTATTTTAGCTTAATACCTTAATCATGCTTAATCTAATGTAAGCACTCACTAAACTAACAATCTAATATGTAAAATTGGCATTGTGCAGTACATGCATGACATATATAGATATTCGTACAGTATGCTAATTTAGCTTACTGGAAGATTGCAATTTATATATGCACATTGCTATTAACCCCCCAGCATGCTTATACGAATTTCAATTCAAGTGTGTATCTTTGCTTGAATTCGCAGCTTAAACAACTAATTACGTATGATGCAAAATTCAATTCATCATTGCCTACTATCGAATTGTCTGTACTAAGGCATTTATAACCGTACAATAGAAGAAGCAACGCAATAGACAGAATCGAACAACAACCGTACCCCGAAAACAGAGGCTTGAAGTCGAGACTTGCGGAGGCCCGTTCGGACTCGGAATCGAGCGGGGTTGGCGGCTACGGACTCGTGTCGTCGAGGGCTATAACTCAGAACAAAGAATTTCTGAAAACGAACACTGTATGAGTCGGAAAACAGCAAGAACAGAGGGCTGCGAAAAAAACAGAGAAGGGTGAAGGTTTGGTTGGGAATTTCGATTGAAGAGGGCTCTATTTATAGGGTTAGGTTGTCTTGGAGCTTAAGGATCACATCTATACTGATTTCCTTGTTTAAAACGATCCGAATCGAATCGGAATCGAATCAAACCTTTGAAATTCTCATATGGTTAAATAAAACGAGTTACTATATTGTTCAAATGAATCTGGACGTTTATTAAGCTTAATCAATTTGTTAGTTAGAGGGTTCTTGTAAATATCCTAACAAGATCTCAGATTTTACGAATTCCAATTCCGTTAAAAAATGAGCTCGAATTTCGCATTTGAAATTGGAGCCCTAAACCCCCAAAAGCAGAGTTATTGGGCTGAAATTGAAGCCCTGCTGCAATTCAGTTTGTTCGACCATTCTTTGAGCCATATTACACGCGTGGCCCTCTTTTTAACATAAATTTCAGTTTTGACCCAAACTTTCAAAAGTGTGCCAAAACGCCCTAATTTTATTACAAAGTTATTTTAAACTTTCCAAACTTTATTGTTCAACCATTATTACACGTTTATTTATTTACTTAACTATTTATCATACTATGTTACTGTAATCATTTTGATAACTTGTGCAAAAACTATTCAAGGCATAATATTTGACTTAAGTTAAGGTTGATTTAAATTATTCTTCTTTTAAAAGAAATAAAATAAATATCATAAACTTTATTATTATCATCAAAATGGAAATTACATTAATACCCTTATGGTAAAAATGAGGGTTATTACACATTTTCCATTCATAGATTTCACATATAAAATTTTAAAACATAATAATTATTTTATTAATGATTAATAAGAAAATTTATGTATAATAACTAATTTAGAATGTTTAAAAAGTTAAACTTTATATGTAAACCCACATAAAATATGAATATGTGATAACACAAATCACTTCAAATATTTAAAAAGTTAAATCACAATATCCAATCACAACTAACTTTAAATGTTTAAAAAATTAAATCACAATATCTAATCACAACTAACTTCAAATATATAAAAACTATATACAATTTTTTTTATAAAATTTGATTTCTACAAAACACATACAATAAACTTATAATATATGTCAAAATAATATGTGATAGATTTTCTACTAAACTTATATATAAAATACATCTTATATTCATTTATGTAATTAGTAATATTATTTTCATGAGTTTTCATATATAATTGGACCTATATAAATTTATGGGCAAAAATAATACAATATATACAATTTCCAACTCATAATACATGTGCTTTTATAATCAATCCCACTATATTATATTATTACACATACAAATTTTATGGCCCATCTATATTCTATATATATATATATATTAAATCTATTTAATTTCAAGCCTTCACAACGATTTTGAGCCCACTACGATGTTGCATCATTATCTAACATTCTATGTTTCTAACTAACTAAAATCTTGTGATATTGCAATTAATTTTTAATTCCCGGTTTTTGTTTATTTTTATAATTAACTAACTCAATGTTTCAGCTAAATATTAATTTTTAAAATTTTAATTATAATATATTCACATTTTAATATGTAAACCCACATAAAATATGAATATGTGATAGCATATAAACTTTCATTTTAATTATAATACATTCACATTTTCCATTTATAGATTTCACATATAAAATTTTAAAACATAATATTTATTTTATTAATGATTAATAAGAAAATTTATGTATAATAACTAATTTAGAATGATTAAAAAGTTAAACTATATATGTAAACCCACATAAAATATGAATATGTGATAGAACAACTAACTTCAAATATTTAAAAAGTTAAATCACAATATCTAATCACAACTAACTTCAAATATATAAAAAATATATATACAATTTTTTTATAAAATTTGATTTCTACAAAACACATACAATAAGCTTATAATATATGTCAAAATAATATGTGATAGATTTTCTACTAAACTTATATATAAAATACATCTTATATTCATTTATATAATTAGTAATATTATTTTCATGAGTTTGCATATATAATTGGACCTATATAAATTTATGGGCAGAAATAATACAATATATACAATTTCCAACTCATAATACATGTGCTTTTATAATCAATCTCACTATATTATATTATTACACATACAAATTTTATGGCCCATCTATATTCTATATATATATTAAAGCTATTTAATTTCAAGCCTTCACAATGATTCTGAGCCCACTACGATGTTGCATCATTATCTAACATTCTAAGTTTCTAACTAACTAAATTCTTGTGATATTGCGATTAATTTTTAATTCCCGGTTTTTGTTTATTTTTAAAATTAACTAACTCAACGTTTCAGCTAAGTATTAATTTTTAAAATTTTAATTATAATATATTCACATTTTAATATGTAAACCCACATAAAATATGAATATGTGATATCATATAAACTTTCATTTTAATTATAATACATTCACATTTTCCATTCATAGATTTCACATATAAAATTTTAAAACATAATATTTATTTTATTAATGATTAATAAGAAAATTTATGTATAAAATATGATTTATTATTATATGATTTTTGTTCGAGAGTGGCTATTTGTTGATATTTTAGCTAGATACATGCTCAATAAGTAACTACTTTGTTTTTATAAATCAATTTGTATGTAACACACTTTTTTATTTTTCACTAATATATTCTCTAAAAATGAATCAACAAAAATGTCATCTATCATGAATTTATTTTTAGATTATATTAGTTGAAAAATTTTAAAATAAAAACCAAATAAACTTATATAAACATATATTAACCTCCGATTTATTAATATATATTAAGATGGTTAAACTTGAAATTAAATAATCAATAACTTTTTATATAGCTTTAGATATATTGGATAAGATTTTTAGGAAAAAACAAAATCACAAAAAATATTGAAGTAGGGGTTTCCTTTTCTTTTTATTCATTATCTTAATGTATTTATACTTTACCTAATTTAAAACTAATTTCAAACCAAATATCTTAACAACCTATAAGACCTATATAGGAAATATTTTACAATAATTTTCCATCAATTTAATGTGTTGCGTAATTTTAGATAAGTTGTTATACTGATTTTATTCACGTTCACATATATTTATTCTCATACATGTTCATATTGTAATCTTTCCACTGATTTGATTAAGTTTAGTTGGTTAAGGTTTTATTATTTAAAGTTTCAATCTAAAAATAATTTGTTACGTAGCTTTAGATAGGAGATCAATATAAATTTATACAATTAAAGATAAAAAATAAGATACAAGCACATAAAACATTTGATATTACTCTTGTAAGTAATCAGTTTTATAAAACAAATAAAATTATATATAGTAAAAATATATGAACATATAAGATTGATAAAATATTTTTAATTAATTTAACTTTATATATTAATTATCCTATATTTTATTTTTATTGGTATGTTTACAATAACTTTTCTCTGGTGTTTATATAAAAACAATATTTAAAATATTTAAAGTAGGGTTTTTTTAGGTGCCATCGAAGTACATTATTGAGTATACTGATTATTTATCAAATATAACTTATATCATGTTGATTGTTATGATCGAGATTTTTGATGATAAAATCTCAACCACCTCATAATCTGTACATTATTAAAGCAATTTATTTTTGAATCGGTAAAAAGATTCTAGACCCACATTACTCATTTGTCAAATTATAAAAAATCAACAAAGTTTGATGTTAACCAACAAAGTATATGAATTTTAAATAATATATCTTACATTATTAATGTTTTATTTACCTAACTATCAAATTTGATTTTAACCAACCAAACTTTTCAATTTAATGTACAGTATTAATTGTTAAATGTAACAATTCCCATTTAATCTAATATTTATTTGTTATCAAAATAATATAAATCATAATCTGATTTTTTTTTTTTAGCAAATCTTATTTCTAAGAACATGACAATTTACTCTTATTTCTAAGAACATGGCAAATCTTATCATAATTTCACTCTTCTTTATGATATAAATCGTAGTATTAGCTACGTTATTACTCCAATGACAATTTTTACACCATAAAATGATTAAGAACATGTTAATTACAAAAATAATTTTTCTAACCTATGATTATGGAATAAGTTAAGTACTTAATTTTAAAGGATTTTGTTAAGTGTAATTATATCAGTGATTTTATTATTTTGTAAAATGGTTTATGCATTACTTTTTAGGGCATAGTTTTTAAAATGAGAATTCTTAACATATGCCCTTGGGGCATAGGTTAGAAACCATAAAACAATTATTATCATTAATTATTTAATATATATTTTAATTATTCCAAAAAAAATCAATTTAAAACTTATTTCTTTTATCTTTAAATACAAATACACATCTAAATAAACTCATCATAACAAACATGAATAACCTTTGGTATATTCTAACTATCTCAAACTTTAATACTTCAAATTATTTGATTTTTTTTAGATTATGATTTACAATTAGTCATTAAATCGTTTCTATTTTTATTATGATTATTTTTTAGCTAATATGATTGATATCTTGATATTTTTGAATAATTAATATTAAAATAATATATTTTTGATATAGCATTTCAGCTAGACCTGTCAACTGGGTCGGGCGGGTCGGGTTCGGGTCATGTCGGGTTCGGGTCAAATCGGGTTCGGGTCGATCGGGTTGATAAAATTTTTGGGTCGGGCGGGTCGGGTTCGGGTTGACCCAGCGGGTCGAACATGCCCTTTTTTTATGATTATTATTATGAATTTTAACTTTATTAAAATAATTAAAATAATATAATTAATATTATATTATTATTTAATAAAGTTTATTGAAATATTTAATATAAATAAAATATACAAAATAAAGGGGACCCGCGAGCTCGGATTTGCGTTCGGGTCGATTCGGGTTTGGGTTCGGGTCCTTCGGGTTCGGGTCTTTTTTGACCCAGTGACGTTCGGGTCGGGTTCGTGTCCTTTCGGGTCGGGTCGGGTTTTCGGGTTGGGTCGGTTTTTGACCGGTCTAATTTCAACATATCACTTTTAAAGCTAGAATTTTGTTATAAGTACATATATTTATGTTTAACTAATATTATGACTTATAATTTTTAATATTAAAATATTGACAATTTTTTTAATATTATATGTTAATATAAGGCGGAACTGCAAAAAATACCAAGTTTTCAATAACCGTTTGCAAAAATATCGGGTTTTAAAAAGAATTGCAAAAGTACCAAAAAGCTGCAAAATTTTTCAAAACAAAAAAGGTAAAATAAATTATGAATAAAACTTTTTCAAAAAACATAAAAGTGTTTTGAAAAAGTTTAAAGAAGCAATTAATTTTAAACTATTGTATCAGTTGCGTAATCAAGTACCTGTTCAACCGGTAGCAGTTCATCATTTCCATATGTTTCTTCCCTAAAAGCTTTTTGACTCTCAAGAACCTAATCTTGCTTTTTCCTTTCATCCCCGAATCAAGTATTTGTGAAACCCTTCCTAAATCCTTAGAGTCGAGAAGGCGAAGCCCTTTGTGAAGCCCTTTCTGAAGCCATTTCTTAAGCCCTTACTAAATCCCCAGATCGAGAAGGTGAAGACAAGAGATTTGGAGTTTGCGAAAGCCAGAGTCGAGAAGGCGAAGGCTTCTACACTTGTGAGGAGAAAGAGGGTTGAGGAAAGCGAAGAACATCCGGCGAATGCGAAGGCGGCTACTGTGGCGAGTGGCCGAATGAAGAGAGCTTACAACTCGTCGGAGGAAGAAGAATCACCGAGTCCAGTCGTTTCGGTACAGAAGAAGAAACCGAGAATCTCGAAGGCTGAAGAACCAAAAGGCAAGAGGTCGAGGAAGGAGCCATCGAAATCGGTTGGCGGGGTTAGTTGTCTTCTCTAACTCTTGACTTACCTGAAAACAAGCAATATTTTGTCTGAAATTTGTGATGCATGCTAGGTTTAGGGTCTGGATAAACTGTATGCTAAAATTATGTAAAAAACAGAGCATGATTTACTCTGTAAAAAACAGAGCATGGAGAGGTCTGGAAAAGTCATAGTAACCTAAACTCTTGACATCAATGTGGCCTGACAAACCAAAATGTATTATGACAAAACGAATTATCTTACCTGACAAAGTAAATTTTCGGGTTTATGTGAATATGAATGTCATGTATTTGTTGTGTCGTTAGAATGTTAGAATGTCATAGTAGCCTGATTCATGTTGATACAAAATTTAACTATGTGTCTGGTGTGTGACGGTGTATGACTGCAATGTGGATCTGTACTCAGACAAGGATATTTTCGAGATGATCCAGCCCGTCATTGAAACTGTTCAAAGATATGTCAAGATGTACGAGCCACTGGCAAAGAGATGTGAACCATTATTGGACAAGCCAATGTCGGTGTCTCGTCGTGATAACATTAAGCAGAACAAGCGCGGGTAAGTATATGTGTATTAATGCAATGATAAATCCTTATCAAACTACAATTGATATACATTCTAACTGCTTTTGTACATCTTGCAGAGGAGATTGTGGGGTCTACACCTTGAAGCACATTGAGTTATTGATGCTTGGCATGACAAACATGGATCTTGCGTCCGACAAATTCGTAGATGGACACATAAATCAAATGACTCATAGTATTTTTAGATGTCGTTGGGATGGTGTTTAAAGACATTTGTTTGATTTGGCAAAATTTAGCTTGCTCGTGTTTTCAGGATGTTTACAAACTTGTGTTTACAATTTCCAGGATGTTTTCAAGCAATATGGTGCTTAAGTTAGGACATATTCTCGTTTTACATGCAAACAACCCGGTTTGTCAGGTCATTTTCAGTACGCAAACCTAAGCTTTTCAAGCAATATGGTGCTTAAGTCAGAACATATTCTCATTTTACAAGCAAAGAACCCGGTTTGTCAGGTCATTTTCAGTACATAAACCTAAGCTTTTCAAGCAATTTGCAGGCATGCACATTTCAGTCAAGAGCTGGATACACCATAAGGAGGACAATACCACCACACCAAGTACATAACCTTATGACGGACCCTACAAAATACACTGTCTTGCTAAACATAAGCTTATGACTAATTATCATATTTTAACCAACAAGGTTACAAATTGGACAACCAGCACAATAACTAACACCACAAGTACCACCACACCAAGTACAACTTTCAACACTAAATTTTCTGTTTTGATCTTCATAATATCATTGCTTGAAGTCAAATGATGTGGGTAAATAAGCGTAGAGGTTGTCCCGTGATCTTCAACAACTCTTACGCTTTCAATAGTCTCATTGGCTATAAAATCATAAGCTTGACCATCCATCCATTTGAAGTATTTGCAATCCTGACCATCCATCCATTTTAAGTCTAAATGAAATCCCAATTGAATTACCAATTGAAAGTCTAAATCATCTCTCACAATAATACATCGTTAGTCTAAATTTTGCACCAAATTCAAAACCCTCCAATTATACCCTAATTGAAAAAGCCTCAAATCTTAACCCTAAATCTATAACCCAAATCCTAAATCAAAACCCTAAAATTCAAATTCAATATTACCTTCCATAATGGACACCCATAGAATTGTTTTCCCGAATTTTGAGTGTATTTGCAAGTTTGTATTGTTGCAGAGAGGCCATGAAAACATCTTCGAGTTGATGATTCTGTAACACCCCCAAAACTTAATCCTTTTGGAAATGTATTACCGCCAGTGACCCCAGTGTTCCTTACCGAGATCACCCAAGGCTTTACCATTTAAATACAATTTATGAAATACAAATGATACATAATGATCAAAGCATTCAATTCCAAAACATAACATTGTCAAGGAAACATGAGTTACGGGATTACAACCCAATCCCGAATAGGCTAACACAGAGTTTAAACCAAATACAGCGGAAGTCTTATAAAGTAGTATACATCGGAAGTTTTATAAAACACATTACAATCAAAGTCATTGCCCAAAAGATCTCAACCTGATTAACGAAATAACTCAAACATTCGAAAACCACCGTCGACTCCATAGTCCTTCTATTCTTCTGAGCTACTTTCTATCTGATGTGCCGAATCGAACGGATGACACCAGCCCACATGCAGAGAAAAAAGTTCGTGGGTTAGTCTACTTGAATAGACTAGCAATGGTACAAAGCAGAATGTTCGATGTAGTTGTATTAGGTTAGCCTTATCGTTTTTCGAATGATAACCGATAACGATAATCAACCTTCATATTTCTACGGAATAATAACAAGAGGTATGCATAAGAGAATATTCTGGAAGACTGAATCATTACAGAAATCAACTCAAAGGAAGACTCCAACGGAAGTGAGTCTTTAAGGAATTATGACAAATCTGGAAAGTTTAAAGAATCATACAACAATGATTTAAAAGCTGACTGAGATGCTTCGGTTCACGACCAACCTCACCGCATACAGCGAATCCAGATTGGAAAGAGAACGTACTATGATCAAAGTCGAGACGAGTTTTCCTAGATGCACTATAACTTAGCTGCACTACTCGCCGAAGGTTTATTTATTATGTGCGTCGAGTAGCACTTATCTGATTTATATTTCAAACCACACATCACATTATTAGACTTTTACATGTGTACCCCACCATTGGGACGAAACATCTTAGTATACGTTTCGTCGAGAGTGACGCACACCGGAAGGTTTGTGACACCAGCTAAGTGTCCTGCCTCTACACACTTGTGAAAGAGACCGATCATGATCTTAGAATAGTACCAGGTGGAGACGAGCCATCCCGATACCAGATTATAAAGAAACGACCGGACGAAGTCCGAGTACATTCCTAATTAACAGTGCTAACCACACAGATACAACACAATCACAGTTACAGAATAAATCCACATAAAGGCCCGAAAGGCGATCACAGATAATAGCGCTGTTATAACAGATATACAACCTATTATATGATTTTCAAAATAGTTTATAAATCACTTCAAGAAGAACACAATAATAATCGTTCCAAATTAATTAATCAATTGGAATAACTGATAATCAATGTAAATATGGAAACGATGAGCAAGAGCGAACCGCCACTTGCCTTAATCCACAGAATAGAGACAAGCCTAACGACAACGACGGGATTCCGGGCTCGACACGGGTATAGCTCCGACAGCACAACGACCTTCGAGTCGACCCATAAAAGGAACCCTAAGTTAGATCCGACATAACCACAGTACAGATCTAAAACGACGAAAGAAAACGAAAGGAACGACGCCACAATGATGACCACCAAAGCCAAAAAGGCATTCTGGGCTCTGGCGGCCGTCGCTGCAGTTCATCACGACGGGCGCCGTGAAGAACGCGGCGGTCGCCGTGAAGAACTCAAACGACAGAAGCGGCGAGAAAACTCACCCAAAACACGAGCGACTCGGCCTCCTTCGACTTGATTTGGTTTCTAACCTCCAAGGCTACCAAAAGCTTCATAAAGGCACTTAGGAAACACCACCAAACGACCTCCGGCGGAAGCTTCAGAAATCCGGCGAGGCACAACTCCGGTGAGGCAAGAATTTGGGAGAGCTTGGGCTGTGGATTGAGCTCAAAACCCCCTCCCAGACACCTCCTTTTATAGCCAAATGCCAGGAAACACCATGATGGCTCTACGACGAGCTACTCCGGCGCTGCCAGAGCCACGTCGGCGACCTTCGGGCAAGGACCTCCGGACAACGACGACGGCGGACGCCGCCATAGGCCTGGCGTCCCCAGCTAGGAGAAGACCCAGCCTGCTCCTCGAGCCTGGCGACGGCGGGCGCCGCCATAAATGCGGCGGTCGCCGCCCCTGTGGCTTTGCCGCCTCCTCACCTCTTAGACGAAAACGATATTAACCCGGGATAAAATTATCGTACGCGAACGAGTATTAAAATCCAAAGCACGTCGTCTGTATTTTATTTCACTGAGAAAAATATTACAGATACAGAGAGCATTACCGATCGTCTTAAACTCTCTGAATTAAATCCGACGTACATAACGGGTACTCGGGAAAAATCCCGGAACTCCAGAAATAGCTTACAAAAATACGGGGTATCACATCTCCTCCCCCTTAAAAGAAGTTTCGACCCCGAAACTTAGGTCGAGAATAACTCGGGAAAACGCCTGAGCATATCTGACTCGGTTTCCCACGTTTCCCAAGTAACTTCCTCCGATCCAGACTTGGACCACAGAATCCGCACCAACGGTACGACCTTGTTGCGAAGCTGCTTCTCACGACGCTCCAGAATGCGCACCGGCATCTCTTCATAGGTACCATTCGCCTGAATCTCGATGTCCTCATAGCTCAGCACATGAGACTCATCTGGCACATACTTCCTGAGCAAAGAGATGTGGAACACATTATGCACTGGATGAGCCGATGGCGGCAATGCCAAGCGATACGCTAGAGATCCCACTCTATCCAGAATCTCGAATGGTCCCACATAGCGAGGGTTAATCTTCCCATGCTTACCAAACGTGAAAACTCCCTTCGAGGGCGACACCTTGACAAACACATTGTCACCGACCTCGAACTCGACATTCCTACGCTTCTTGTCTGCATACGACTTATGTCGACTCTGAGCGGTCAACATCCTTTGTCGAATCAAGGCAATGTCAGAAGCTGTCCTCTCGACTAACTCTGGCCTAAGCAGAATCTTGTCGGCGTTATCATCCCAACAAATCGGAGATCTGCATTGGCGACCATACAAAGCTTCGAACGGAGCCATCTTGATTGTAGCATACCAGCTGTTGTTGTAGGTGAACTCAATCAGACTCAAGCTGTCCTCCCAGCTAGTCGGACGATCGAGTACACAAGCTCTGAGCATATCCTCCAGAGTCTGGATGGTCCTTTCAGACTGGCCATCTGTCTGAGGATGAAACGCTGTGCTGAACCTTAACTCGGTCCCCATAGCCTTATGAAGTTCTTGTCAGAACCTTGACATGAAACGACCATCTCGATCCGATACGATGGTTTTAGGGATACCATGTAAACGGACAATCTCTTTCTGGTAGACCTCAGCTAACTTCCGGGCTTCCCAAGTGGCCTTAATGGCTATGAAATGAGCACTCTTCGTAAGCCGATCCACAATTACCCAGATAGCATCTTTCTGACTTCGAGTCTTCGGTAGCCCAGTGACGAAGTCCATGGCGATGTCTTCCTATTTCCATTCTGGTACAGGGAGAGGTAGCAACTCACCACCTGGCCTGCGGTGTTCAATCTTGACCTTCTGGCAAGTTAAGAACTTTGCCACAAAGTCTGCTACGTCCCACTTCATGTTTGGCCACCAAAACTTCTTCCTGAGATCCTTGTACATCTTGCTAGAACCAGGATGCACAGAATAAGCAGATGAATGAGCTTCTCTCATCACCAACTGACGAAGGCCTTCTGCGTCTGGCACACAGATTTGGTCTTGAAACCAAAGTGATCCGTCATCCTGAATCACAAAACTGGGAGCTTCACCAAGACGACGTCATCAACTTGCTTTTCCTTGATCTGATCCAGCAGTGTAGCCTGAATTTCCAGCATACTCAGGAAACATCTACGCTGATCATACAGAACTTCAATGTCGCATGACTCTCGGTTCAGCTTGGTCTGAGCAGTAAGTAAAGCAACTACCCTCTCGTGCGTTGTCTTCCGGCTCAATGCATCAGCTACCACATTAGCCTTGCCCGGATGGTACAACAACTCGATGTCGTAGTCCTTGAGCAACTCTAGCCAGCGGCGTTGTCTCATATTCAGCTCCTTTTGAGTAAATATATACTTGAGACTTTTGTGGTCAGTGAAGACTTGGCATCTTATACCGTAGAGGTAATGCCTCCAAATCTTCAGTGCAAAGACAACCGCTGCTAGCTCAAGATCATGTATCGGATAGTTTTCTTCGTACGTCTTGAGTTGCCTGGATGCATAAGCAATGACTCTGCCCTTTTGCATTAAAACACAACCAAGACCACACTTTGAAGCATCACTATAGACCACATAATCGTCGTTCCCTTCTGGAAGTGCTAACACGGGTGCCGAGGTCAGCCGTTGCTTCAACTCCTGGAAACTGGCCTCGCACTTGTCATTCCAGACAAACTTCTTGTGAACCTTGCGGAGTAGATTGGTCATAGGTAGAGCGGTCTTCGAAAACCCCTCCACGAACCGTCTGAAATACCCGGCAAGCCCAAGAAAGCTGCGCACCTCCTTCACGTTCTAGGGCTGTGTCCAATTTGCCACAACTTCGATCTTCTGGGGATCAACCATAACCCCATTCTCATTGATCACGTGGTCTAAGAAAGCCACCTCCTTCAACCAGAATTCACACTTGGACAGTTTAGCATAAAGCTGTTGTTGTCTAAGGACTGACAAAACAATCCGTAGATGTTCCTCGTGGACTTCTTCACTCGGAGAGTAGATCAGAATGCCGTCTATGAAGACCACTACGAACTTGTCCAAGTACTGGTGAAAACATCGATTCATCAGATTCATAAAGACAGCTGGAGAATTTGTAAGCCCAAAAGACATCACTACGAACTCGTAATGACCATATCTGGTCCTGAACGCAGTTCTAGGAATGTCCTGCTCACGAATTCTGAGTTGATGATATCCAGATCTCAGGTCGATCTTGGAGAAAACATTTGCTCCCTGCAACTGGTCTAACAGGTCGTCAATCCTCGGCAAAGGATACTTGTTCTTGATCGTCACCTTGTTCAACTCTCGGTAGTCGATACAAAGTCGGAACGATCCGTCCTTCTTTTTGACGAACAATACCGGAGCACCCCACGACGATGCACTCGGCCTGACATAACCTTTGTCAAGAAGATCTTCAAGTTGATTCTTTAATTCTTGCATCTCAGCTGGAGCCATCCGATACGGTGATTTGGAAATCGGCGCCATACCAGGCTCAAGATCAATGGAAAACTCCACATCACGGTTCAGAGGTAATCCAGGAACCTCCTCTGGAAAGACATCCGAGAACTCTCTGACCACTGGAATATCAAGAATCGCAGGTCCATCTTTCGCGGGCGAATCCAAGTAGCAAAGGTACCCGACACAACCTTGTCGTAGTAGCTTAAACACAGCCATCGCATTGATCAGCTTGCCGTTATCAGCGTCATTCCGACCTTTGAACTTGCACACGAACTGGCCCCCAGATGACACCGTCACTATTCTTGAACTGAAGTCGATCACCGCCTTGTGACGCGTCAGCCAATCCATACCAAGAATGATGTCGTATGGTGCCATGGCTATACAGATCAGATATGCCTCGAACTCCTTACCCTGAATGGTAATCGGAAAGTCGGACAGATGCTTGGTTCCCACCAAACGTTCTCCATTAGGAAGACTAACGACAAAAGGGTCGCACGAATCGTTGCACACTAAGTCTAACTTGCTAATGCAGCTATTCGAAATAAAGGAATGCGTAGCACCAGAATCAAACAGAATGCATACGGAAGTAGAGTGAAGGTATAAAGTACCTTGATCAGTCGGAGCATTGGGTCCATCTGCTTCACGCATCTCGTACAAGCGTTGGCCTTGACTTCCAAAAACAGCTGGGGCCTTTCCCCTGTTCTGAGCAGTCGTCTGAACTGACGGGCTAGGAGTCTCGGCAGGCTTGAACCTAGGTCGGTTGCTCTGATGAACTGACCCTTGCTGTGACTCTACTCTCTTCTACTTCCCCTGCTTGTAGAACTTCTGCAGATGACCATCACGTCCACACCCAAAGCACGATCTCTTCTCCTTCTGACACTCATTGCTCTTGTGCCCAGCAACACCACAGTTATAACACTGAACTGAACTTCTGCTCTGACTGGACTGCTGCGTTGACCCTCCGTGAGTCATGTCCGTCTTTGCTCGGCCAGACTTGGCAAAGCTAGACGGTGGCGCAGGTCGCTTGAATCCACCACCCTGATTCTGATTCTGCATCGACCTCTGTCGGATGCGTCTCTTTGTTGACTCCTCCAGAGTCACTTCCAGCTTATAGGCAACATCCACATACTGCTCCAGAGTAGAGCATGTGTGGTGCACCATTAACGGCTTGATATCTGGACTCATCCACTCGTGGAAGTACCAGATCTTCTGTGCCTCGCTGGTTATCTCATATGGGGCGTACTGCAGAAGATGATTGAACTTGGTTGCCAGCTCAGCTACCTTCAATCCATCGGTCTTGGGGTACATAAACGCCTTGTGTTTCTCCTCTCTCATAGCACGAGAGAAGAAACGGTCAATCATTTTGGTCTTAAACATCGACCGGGTCAATACAGGGCTATCAGCTAAGTCTGTACCCTCCCACCATTCACTAGCATCCTCTTTCAGCTGCAGAGAAGCTATGTGGACCTTTTCAGCCTCAGTACAGTCCACATTACGGAACAACCTTTTCCGTTGTAGCTGTCAGGCCTCATAGAACTGATGGTCTTCAGAGCACGACCATAGTTGTCCCTAGTCCTGACTGCATTCTCCTGGACATCATGGTTTCTTGGCTCCTCAAATCTAGGAACCGGTGGGGGAATCGGCACGCCTTGTGCATGTGGCACATTTGGTCGCATAGCATCAGCGATAGCTTGCATGACAATTCCCCGAATTGTCTCCACTGCTGTAGCATCAAACACCACTGGTGCATTACTCTGATCCTGATCATTGCCCCTGGATTGATTATGGGATTCAGATACATGCTCACCTTGGCCAACATCTCTTATGATTGGTCTGGGACCCTGACTAGTCCCAACACCAGCTCGAACCGTGTTCCTTGTGTTCACCATCTGTTTACCGATCAAATTCCAAGTTATTTATACATTAATATCATTCAAACATGCTTAATGTAGTAAAATTACTCAGAATAGATCAACTAGGTATTTTATAGATGAACTGGAACTGTTACACAAGCTACACATAAGTCTATCATCCGAGCGTTAGGACAAAAAATGCTCGAAGATAAAAGTGTTTCACAGAGTATTTGCCGCAATACTGAAATATTACACAAAGTACATACTGAAATACTAAGAAAGGAAACTACTACGATAGGCAACGCCAATCCTCATCAAGGCATTCCAAAACGTCTCCTATAAGACTGGCTACTCGTGCAAGGTCTCTTCGGACTAGGCTCACCATCGAGCTCTAGCGATGGGTTTCACACCCTGCTCGGTCCTGGGTCACATGGCTCTGGTGACTCAAACCCAACCTCAGTCGTGGAAAAGAAAGGATCGTCCGTAAGAGGTCCTCCTATCCCAGCCCTCCTCTGAGCGCTAGCGATCGCCTGATCCATCTGCTGCTGCTGCTGCTCCATATGAGAGCTCATTTCGCTCTGGAGAAGGATCTCTCTCAACTCAGCCTCTGATCTCCTCCTCCTCCGAGGCGGAGTAGGCGGATTACTCGTAGATCATGGTCGGGCCACTCCTCCCAATACCATGCTCAGTGTACAGTGCCTCCCAATCAGCATCAGTCAAGAGTGCATAAGCCGACACTGGTGATAGTTCTGGACTGGGGGGAATAAACTGCACCCCCGGCTCCTGACTGTCCACCAGCAAGTGCCTCAAGTTGTCTGGCTCCTGGCTCTGCTCTTCCAGGTCCATCTCGGGGTCCTCCTCAGGATCATCTTCGATGGGATCCTCATCCTCGGGATCAATCTCGATCATATCCTCGTCCTCGACATGATCTATCTCTATCTGGTAATCGTCATCGAATGCCCTAAGGCGTATCTAGACGACTCACCCACTTCCTGCACTGCTTCCTCTCTGAGTGGCTCTACAGGTGCAGCTATATTGACCACTGCATCCCTAGGTGTAAGGACAACACACTCGGGAATCACATACTTGATGTCTTCGGGCGGGCTACTCGGGCCTCCAACCTCGAAACATCGCTGAGGAATCGGAAAATCTAGCCTGCCTGGAGACGGCGGGTCCGTCTTGGCGTCCTCCGACCCCCTATCAAGAGAAAAGCACGCACCCATTCTACAGGATAACGAGGAAGGAGTTAGTCTTTCTAGACATAGAAGCAAGCTTACTACATCAGACTATATAGAAGACACGACTATGAACGGTGTTTTGAAATTCTTTTTACTTTGAAAATTTCGAGCCCCTTTAAAGTATTTTAAAAAAAACGGATAAATGATATAAAAATCCCAAACCCGTTTTAAAACCTTTGGCTCTGATACCACAACTGTAACACCCCCAAAACTTAACCCTTTTGGAAAGGTATTACCGCCAGTGACCCCAGTGTTCCTTATCGAGATCACCCAAGGCTTTACCATTTAAATACAATTTATGAAATACAAATGATACATAATGATCAAAGCATTCAATTCCAAAACATAACATTGTCAAGGAAACATGAGTTACGGGATTACAACCCAATCCTGAATAGGCTAACACAGAGTTTAAACCAAATACAACGGAAGTCTTATAAAGTAGTGTACAACGGAAGTCTTATAAAACACATTACAACCAAAGTCATTGCCCAAAAGATCTCAACCTGATTAACGAAATAACTCAAACAATCGAAAACCACCGTCGACTCCATAGTCCTTCTATTCTTCTGAGCTACTTTCTATCTGATGTGCTGAATCGAACGGATGACACCAACCCATATGCAGAGAACAAAGTTCGTGGGTTAGTCTACTTGAATAGACTGGCAAGGGTACAAAGCAGAAGGTTCGATGTAGTTGTATTAGGTTAGCCTTATCGTTTCTCGAATGATAACCAATAACGATAATCAACCTTCATACTTCTACGGAATAATAACAAGAGGTATGCACAAGAGAAGATTCTGGAAGACTGAATCATTACAGAAATCAACTCAAAGGAAGACTCCAACGGAAGTGAGTCTTTAAGGAATTATGACAAATCTGGAAAGTTTAAAGAATCATACAACAATGATTTAAAAGCTGATTGAGATGCTTCGGTTCACGACCAACCTCACCGCATACAGCGAATCCAGATTGGAAAGAGAACGTACTATGATCAAAGTCGACACGAGTTTTTCTAGCTACACTATAACTTAGCTGCACTACTCGCCGAAGGTTTATTTATTATGTGCGTCGAGTAGCACTTATCTGATTTATATTTCAAACCACACATCACATTATTAGACTTTTACATGTGTACCCCACCATTGGGACGACACATCTTAGTATACGTTTCGTCGAGAGTGACGCACACCGGAAGGTTTGTGACACCAGCTAAGTGTCCTGCCTCTACACACTTGTGAAAGAGACCGATCATGATCTTAGAATAGTACCAGGTGGAGATGAGCCACCCCGATACCAGATTATAAAGAAACGACCGGACGAAGTCCGGGTACATTCCTAACTAACAGTGCTAACCACACAGATACATCACAATCACAGTTATAGAATAAATCCACATAAAGGCCCGAAAGGCGATCACAGATAATAGCGCTGTTCTAACAGATATACAACCTATTATATGATTTTCAAAACAGTTTATAAATCACTTCCAGAAGAACACAATAATAATCATTCCAAATTAATTAATCAATTGGAATAACTGATAATCAATGTAAATATGGAAACGATGAGCAAGAGCGAACCGCCACTTGCCTTAATCCGTAGAATAGAGACAAGCCTAACGACAACGACGGGATTCCGGGCTCGACACAGGTATAGCTCCGACAGCACAACGACCTTCGAGTCGACCCATAAAAGGAACCCTAAGTTAGATCCGACATAACCACAATACGAATCTAAAACGACGAAAGAAAACGAAAGGAACGACGCCACAACGACGACCACCAAAGCCAAAAGCGAAAGAGGCATTCTCGGCTCTGGCGGCGGTCGCCGCAGTTCATCACGGCGGGCGCCGTGAAGAACGCGGCGGTCGCCGTGAAGAACTCAGATGACAAAAGCGGCGAGAAAACTCACCCAAAACACGAGCGACTCGGCCTCCTTCGACTTGCTTTGGTTTCTAACCTCCAAGGCTATCAAAAGCTTCACAAAGGCACTCAGGAAACACCACCAAACGACCTCCGGCGGAAGCTTCAGAAATCCGGCGAGGCACAACTCCGGTGAGGCAAGAATTTGGGAGAGCTTGGGCTGTGGATTGAGCTCAAAAACCCCTCCCAGACACCTCCTTTTATAGCCAAATGCCAGGAAACACCATGATGGCTCTACGACGAGCTACTTCGGCGCTGCCAGAGCCACGCCGACGACCTTCGGGCAAGGACCTCCGGACAACGACGACGGCGGGCGCCGCCATAAATATGGTGGGCGCCGCCATAGGCCTGGCGTCCCCAGCTAGGAGAAGACCCAGCCTGCTCCTCGAGCCTGGCGACGGCGGGCGCCGCCATAAATGCGGCGGTCGCCGCCCCTGTGGCTTTGCCGCCTCCTCAGCTCTTAGACGAAAACGATATTAACCCGGGATAAAATTATCGTACGCGAACGAGTATTAAAATCCAAAGCACGTCGTCTGTATTTTATTTCACTGAGAAAAATATTACAGATACAGAGAGCATTACCGAACGTCTTAAACTCTTTGAATTAAATCCGACGTACATAACGGGTACTCGGGAAAAATCCCGGAACTCCAGAAATAGCTTACAAAAATACGGGGTATCACAGATTCACCGACTGCGTGCCCTCTCCTCCACGAATTTGAATTGGCAGATGAGCTTCCTTGTGTCCAGCCTTTTGTCATCGTATAATTTCCTCTCGTTTCCTCTTCGATGATACTCTCGATTCCTCTCTTTTCGAAGAGGGTGTTATACCTCTTTCTCCTCTTCGATGTTCTTTCTTCTGTGCAAATATGAAATTTTACTTATTTTTTTTAATTTTTTATTAAAGAAATGAAATTTCAATGTTGATGTGATGTGTGTCAAGTCATCATCTTTATCAGTTTTTAGTACATAAACAAAAGTTTTTTCAAGCAATTTTCTTACATGCAGATTTAAGTCAATATTCTCCAACTTTTGCATAGCCAGAGCATGATACACCATAAGGAGGATTAGGAGTTAGGGTAGAATTGAAACAAACATTAGACTTTTTTAACCGTTTTTAAAACGGTTTAAAAACTTTCACATTAACCTTATATTTCCTACATTTAAACAGTTTTTAAATCAAAAAATAGCATTTAAAACGGTTTAAAAAGTGCATAAAACCGTTTAAAATGGCGGGGTTAGTTATTGAATAAAACCAAATCTTTGCAAAATTTTGAATTAAGTCAGGCCATATTGAAGTCTTACAATAAATATTCAGGTTTGTTAGGTCATTTTAAGTACATAAACATAAGCTTTTGAATAAATTTTCTCCAAAGTGATCCTTTTCAATGCATATCCGATTTGACCCCTCTTAATTTTCAATGAAAGACCCTTAACCCTTACTTCCTCAACTACCCGTCATTAACTCTACTCTCCACTCATCTTTGTGTATAAATATTGTGTCTGCCTTGTGCAAATCCCTCACAAATCTTCCCTTACTCTCAAAGTCCCAAATCTCTCTAAAACTCATCTCTCAAACTCCAAAAACTCTTTCGCAAAATGCCGGACTCATTCATTAAGGTCTACCTACAGGTATACTCCAATGGGGAATTATCCCTCACCACCGGCGAAATGGCCTTGTTAACCACGCATGTCTACACGGGGGGGGAGCACTAGACTCATCAAGGTGCCCAAAAACAAGATGGAGATTTGGTCCTTACATGGGATGATCAACAACATGTCCAGGTATGCAGGTAGTAAGTCGATTTTTTTTTAACAAGTCCTAGACTCTGGGCAACGATACCTTCAACCACTACAGACAGACGACGACGTTGCAGATCTCGTCTGCCTCAGCGAGAAGATAGCCGAAGTCAAAGTCGACATGGTTCGTGATGAAAGCGATGCTGTGCTGCCCCAATGATGTCCGTCGGGATGCCGTGATGCGTGAGTGTGGAAAGGGTTGTTCCTATAGTTTTAATGGTGTTCCTTAGTAGTTTTAATGTTGTTTCTTTTGTGTTTGGGTGTGTACTTATTAATTTCCATGGAAACTTTGTCATGGAAATGGAAGTTTGTAAGGTTATGTGTTGTTTTGGAATATTAAAAAGTATGATCCTTTGTCCATATTCCTACGTTTATGAGTTTTGACTATATTCATGCGTGTTCAGGACAAATGTAACGTTTTCATAATGCATGAACTGATTTTCAGGACAAACACTATTATATTTCAGAGCAATAACAACATCGAATATGTCAACATGCGTTTTCATGCGTTTTCAGGACAAATGTAACGTTTTCAGGACAAACACTGTTATATATCAGAGCAATAACAACATATATGCAGGACAAACCACCCTAACATAACAAAATCGAATTTGTAAATACTTATTATTTCATACACTTAAATCTATCAACCACCATGATAACATAACTTTTTTCCTTAGATGATCTCACCCAAAAATGCACATTCAAAATATGTCATACCATGTTTTCTTCTTTTAGGGAGGCAAGTTCTAAGATATATAATTTTTCAGGGCTTATAGTTCGTCTCCCACGTCGCCCTGTATCGGTTAATACGTGGCCTTCCAAAGAGGGAGAGTCTGATGAGGTATACCCAACTTTTTAAGTTTATATATGCACATTTCAGTCCATATATACACATTTCAATCGTAGCCTATTTCAGTCGATATATGCACATTTCAGTCGATATATGCACATATCAGTCCATATATGCACATTTCAGAAGAGGGTGTGGATGACATAGTTGTGGAGGGAGGAAGGAAGGTTGATGACAAAGGGAGATGACCCCTCTTAATTGAAGTCTTGTAATAAATATTCAAGTTTGTCAAGCCATATTTAAGTCTTACAATAAGTATTCAAGTTTGTCAGGCCATATTGAATTAAGTCAGATCATTTCCAATGCATATCCGATTTGATCCCTCTTAATTTTCACTGAAAGACCCTTAACCCTTATTTCCCCAAATCTTCTCTTAAGCTTTTGAATAAATCTTCTCCAAAGTTATTGTTGTTTGTCAATTGTAGTGTGTACTTAGATGACATGTATTTGCCTGAATGACCCTCCCCCCTTTTTATAAAAGGCGGGTGGCTGCATTGACTCCATTCCTGCACCAGTCCCATCATTGTTGTGTGAAGTTCCAATGTGTCTTTTCGACTACTCCCACACATTTAATGGCGAAGGTTCTTCAAATAGTCCCGGTTTCAGCGTGGGAGCACAACATACTCAATATTCTCTACGAAGGTTCTTCAAATACTCCCACGCTCTCTTGCTTCTCTACATGTATTTGATTTCCTGGATTTTGTGTGCCCTATAATTCCCTTATTGTCTATGTTTGGCAGTCCTTTTTGTAGTTTGTTGTGTTTGTTCGATTCACGATTTATATAGTTAATTTGTACCTGAAGCCATGGCCGCTGAGCATCAATTTGTGCCTGGCATGTCCACAGAGGTGTATGACATGCTTCAAGCTGCAAGGGATATTGTGGATCCTTTTGGAGGTGGGTCATTGGTTTGTGGTCGGTATCGAGTTATCTCGTAGCCTTTTTTGTATTGTGTTTGACGTACTTTGTGGTTGTTGCAGGGAAGAAGATGAGCGACGACGTCTTTCAGCGCTACTTGAGCGACGTTGTCGCGAGGGATTTGGAGTTGGATGCCCTGGTGAAGGAATGTGTCCGGCTGAGGCGGGAACTTGCTACGTTGGATGTGGCAGGTGCTCAGACCCATGAAGAGCTAAGGCGGATAAAGCTTAAGTTTAGACTGGTAAGGGTTTTCTTGTATATTTTCTTCCTATGTGCAAGTAACGTGCCTAAGATGCTTTGTTTTTTTGGCAGATTGAGTGGGATTCCCTCTTCAATGACATCAACATTAAAAGGGTGTTTGAGCATGCAGAGTTCTTGAAAGGAGATCTGATGGCTCGCTATCTAGCTTGATGGGTGCGTTTTTAAAAGGTTTAGTTGGGTTGGCTATATGTGTAATGGGCTGCGGGTTGCCCGCCTTTTGTATGAACTTTGCAGTGGTATTTTTTTTGGTATGCATGTAATGGGTATGTGTGGGGATGCCGTGCCAAGGGCACGTTTTTTTGGCAATGAACAATGTAATCTCTGGATAATGTTTTCATAACAATGTAATCTCTTAGTATGTGTGGGGATGCGTTTATGATTTTTGACCATATGCATGCGTTTTCAGGACAAATATAACGTTTTCATAGAACATGAACACATTGTCAGGACAAACCCTAAAGATTTTCTGGCCTAGTATATAAGGTATCAAAGCCTAGTATATAAGTAGATGAGATACTCCTCCTATTGTCAATTGGTTTTAAAAACATGATTCAAAACATTCTAGGGTTCATATGAAGAATAATAGACTACGCAGATGATTGTGTTTATGTATTAAGTTTATAGACTAAGGTTCAAATCATATTAGCTCAAATGGTAGATGAGATACTCCTCCTATTGTCAATTGGTTTTAAAAACATAATTACAAACATTCTAGGGTTCATATGAAGAATAATAGACTACGCAGATGATTGTGTTTATGTATTAAGTTTATAGACTAAGGTTCAAATCATATTAGCTCAAATGGTAGAGCAATGTATTAGTATACATGGATGTGGGTTCAAATCCCTCATAGGCTACATTTTGTACTTGTGAAAAATGTATTGGTATACTTGGGTTCACGTGTATCATGTTTAAGTTCTTATGTATTCTCCTAATGCTCATATCTAATATTCATAGCTTAGGAATAATGGCAACATAGGAATAATGTTCATATATAACCATATATTGTTCATACTTATTTTTAATACATGGCATTCATCCACGTCCAAATCACAAATATCTCTCTGAAACATTTACAGTTTTTGTCAGGGCAAGAATGTAGGTTGTTAGGACGTATTGAAGGTTTACAGGACATGCGTTACTTTTATAGTGATTTTTTCGTCACGCAAATGATCATGTCAAGACATATACGTAGTTTTATAGGGCGTCCTTGAGTTGTACAGTTTGTTCTTGTGAGTTTTACAAAAATAAGAAGTAATACGAGCAACTCTTAAGCAAATATTGAAATTATCAAGTTTATAACCCAGCCAAAAGGGGAACCCCAACAAAAAGAGGTATGGTTTAAGACTATAGAGACTTAAACCATACATCTTTTCAAGCACCCAACAACAACAACAGACTCAATATTTACGCGATGACGTTTACCAGCATAAACGCCCAAAAAACACCAACAATGTGACAGTTCTAAAAAAAAAAAAAAACTAACCCAACCTCTTCCTAGAATCCTTCGTCAGGCCTTCTCCTCCTATAGTATTGCTTGTTGTGTCCTAGGTTGCCGCAATAAGAACACCGCCTCTTCTTAGAATAGTTCATCTCCCACATCGCCCTGTATCAGTTAATACGTGGCCTTCTAGGAGGACATGGGATGAACGAGATCAGTGAGTCCTCTATCACTTGTAACCGCTATGGCATGAGCACATGGAACTTTATCAATCTGGAACATGTTACAATCACATGTACGAGCATTAAGGTTTACAGAGTATCTGATAGTTCCTTGCATAACCTCAACTTCAAACTGGCTAAGTCTTTGAACACTCATCTTAGTTGACCTTCTGTAGTTCACTTCTACTAGCGTGTACACAGAGGGTGACAAATATTGGTCCCAATTTGAAGCCGTTTCCCTTCTTTCACAAAACTATTTAGAAATGGTCTCAAGAATTGCATCAAACAGAGCAAGAATAGGCCACTGACGTTGTGTTTTCCACAGGCCATTAAGACACTCGGCGTTGTTGCTCGTCATGATGTTAAACCTATTCCCATGAAAATGCGCCCTCACCCAGTTTATAACTCCAGCTTCTTGTAGATATTGACCAATCTTTGGAGATGCAGCTGTTATTTGAGCAAACTGATGATTGAACTCAGCTACTGTGTAAGCCTGAGCAACTTTTTTGAATATGCCGAAGAGGTCTTGCCTGCCAAACTTCCTCTTGAAGTTTTGGTATATGTGATATATGCAATATCCATGCTTGGCAAAACGATAGCTATTTCTCAGAGCCTTCCCAATGCTAACATGACGGTCATACACGAAATACAACTCGGGATGATCTGGAACAACAACCCTCAATTCACTGAAGAAAAATGACCATGCATCATCGTTCTCACTGTTAACAACGGCAATAACAAGTGGATATATTTGGCCGTTTCCATCTTGTGTCGTAGCCAGGAGAAGTATCCCCTTGAACAAGGCTGTCAGGTGAGTGTTGTCAACTGATATTACCTATATACGCAAAACTATGTTGTCAATAGTTGCCCTGCAAATGTTATGATATGCTTTGAAAACAACCATATATGTCCTGACTTATGATGCTTGTTCTGTTTGTCACACATGCAGCCATATAGGCTTTTGACCTGACAGTGAAATTATTCGTTCTAACATTGACAATAATCAGACTGAATTTAAAGCCGTTGTACTAACCTTTTTCAGATGTGGCGATGTCCTTATCCATGGACCTAAAGTCCAGAAGACATACATGTATGTTCCCAGATTAGATTTCTCTAACATGTGCATGTAAGAGTACATTGCCGTATAGCTATCCTCATCTGTACCATGTGCCATATCATGGGCGAAGAGCCATGCTCGATTGGCTTTGTAGTAGCTTGTCCTTATCCCATGCTCTAACATGAAATCTTGAATTTCTGAAGCACGGAGGCCTTTACGACCGTTTAAAAACCTGAGATGTCACGAAGTGAATCTATAAATGCATTCATATTGGCCTTTGATAAGAAAAATTGTTCAAAGGCAAGAAAAACATACTTGTGAAGTACTTTCTCGGCAATCAGCCGATAAGTTGCTCCTTTGTGATGATTGTGGTTTACTCTCATGCCACAAGTATGATCTGCCACATATTGTCGCATCTTAAACAATGACGTTTTTCGATACAATGAGCCACATCAAACGAAGGTGCATTTATCGTCAACACACTCAACATCATAAGTGGACTTGTCGGACCTCTTCACACGCATCTCATAGAAATTTTCCATTGCCAAGGAAAAGAGTGCAGCTTTGAACTCTTCCTTAAAATTGAAGAGCTGACCAACCTTCATTGTTGGATATGAGGACTTGTTTCCTCATCTTCAACTTACATGCGTTGCATGTCTCTCTCCGCTGGATAGTACCTCTTTTCAATCTCTCTAAGCATGTCTTCATCAACATCAATCTCTTCTTCTTGGTCCTCTTCTATTTGCTCCTCGTTGTATGTTCTCTCATTGCCATTTATTTCCTCCTACACATCATCAAGACCAAAGTATTTACATCACCACCTGAAGCATCACCTGAAGCATACCCTAAACCATCACCACCGTCAACAGGATCATCATTACCTGATTCATAACAACCCCCGTAATCAAAACCATCTCCTATTTCATCCTCCAAAGAATCTCCACAATTGGCATAATCAGTCATTTTCTCCTTTTCTTTTGTTTCTTGATGTAGCAGCTTCAATATCCTCATCATCGCTGCTCAATGATATAATGTCTTCCAGTATCATGTGACACTTTCTCTTATTTTCCCCTTACTTCTTCCCTTTTTAATCTCCTTAACTCTGCTTCGTTGTCAGCTTCAATAATTTCATCGACTGACCTGACATCAGTGTCGGGTGCTCTGACTTTTTGAAAAAACGACCTGAAAAAGTCTTTATTGTCTTGGCTTTGAGTTGGTGGTGGAGCTGTTGGAGAATGAAGAGTACAATGTTCAGCCCTTTCACTTCGAATCTCTTCCTTCTTTAAAAGGTTGGTGTACAGCTCAATCTTCCACTCTGATGCATTTTCTCCACAGTTGTTCAAGAACTTGAACGCATTAAGATCGTCGTCATCATTTATAACGATCGGTGGAAGTTCTAGTATATTTGGATAAACGTATTGCATCTGCACAAACAACTTCTCATCAAATGGATTCTTCTCAATCCATTTGTTGCGTAGTGTAGCCAAGTCCATGTCAGGGGAAAGCCACATGGCTTTCACTGTTCTATCACCCTCATACAACCACTTTTTTCCTTGTTGTTTCCATTCTCCACCACTGATGAACTTCACATACACTACTTTCCTACCTAAAAATAAAGAAGATTTTTGAACTTCACGTATACAGAGGGGAAAAATCGAATGTTTTTCAGGAGAGTTTACTTACCCATTCAAGCTTTAATGGAGAGCGTTAGGTACGAAATATCTCACGTGGAGTAAATGCTACAAACTTTGTCAGGCCGCTTTGAAGTTCTTCAAGAATATTCAGGGATTGTTGTCAGGCAGAGTGAGTTACGCTGGAGGGATTAAGGGTTGAAGGAGGAGATTACTTTTCTTTTGGAGGAAAACTTGCCCGCCAATTTTAGTACAATACAATTCTAGGAGGTAGCTTGAGGCCATAACAAGTTGATGGGATGGGACTGCCATCGGGAGAGAGAAAGATTAAGGAGAGATTACAGATTTCTTTTATCTTTTTTTGGAGAAAATATTAGTCAACTTTTAAGGATATTTCATTGAAAAGAAAAGATAAATTCATACCCTATCTATAGCAAAAATACCATAAAAAGTACAAAAAGTTGATACTTTTGCAATACTTTTTAAAATATGGTTTTTTGCAAGTTGCTATTGTAAATCTGGTATTCTTGCAATTACGCCTTAATATAATATAGTTTATTGAAAATACACCATAAATAATAGTGAAACACATACACGACCTCAACAAAAATATCCCGTGTATGACAATAATTGTATGATTAAATATAAAAAAGATAAATGTACGAGAATATGTATGAATAAAATATAATATAATATATTTATATAAGTTTATAATTAATAATAAAATTTTAAATGTATTGTTATTTCAATATTCTATTTATATAATTTTTAAATAATATGACTAAGATTATTTTATTCTTACAACTATTTAAGTATAACATAATTTAATTCAAGATACGGGTAGTAAACTAGTTTAATAATAATTCAATTTCAAATTCTATTAACCAAATACATAATTCCAAATCTAACCACGATCCTATTATCGGGAAACTTCTATTTCAAATCTGTATCGGAAAATTTTCTTTTGGAATGAAATTGTTTATCGACGGATTGGGACCAGCGTTCATACTCCAGTCGACGATATCAAACAAAGAAAAACTGAACAAAAACGCGTTTCAAACTGCCCAGGTTTCCTCTTGTCCAAGGATTCTCTAGTCTAGTCTGTGGGCAGCAGGGCAGCGTATTCGAGGACCGCAGTTTATTATTATTATTTTAATTTTATTTTCTCTGTCAAAGCAAACGGAAGAAAGAGGGGCGAAAACAGTGGGCAGAACATTTTCAGTAGTCTACTTGCTATAAATTGTTGGGGATTGCGCAGCGAGAAGTGCCCGTTGACCGTTGTCTCGTGAAATCAAGAACATCTTCTACTCGCTCTCAGTCTTCTGCAAGCGTCGATGGACTCCTCTGCTACCCCGCTTGTTACGCTTGACAACATCAACCCCAAGGCAATGTGTTCCTCCTATAGTCCTATTCTATTTGATCGCCTGATTTGTATTTATCATTATTGTGTAATTGATTTCTTAAATGGATACTGATAATAATCTGATCATTTGCGCATCTGGGTTTTCGTCTATATTTCAATCCGCTCTCTGATAATGGGTATTGCTAATTTTGTTATTTTCCAATCTAGGTTTTAACCAGTAATCGTTATTAGATGGGAATAGCCATGTTGACCTTTTTTTTGCGCTTTGGCTACAGCCAGGGGCGGATTTACATGGGGACTAGGGGGCGGCAGCCCTGCTTTTTCCCGGTAAATGTTGATTTATGAAGTGAAAAATATATGTAACTCATATTTCCTTCGATTGAGTTTTAGATTCGCCACTGGCTACAGCTGAAAGGATCTTTCTCTATGCCGCCGTGTCACTTTTTGATTTGTTAGAATCTCAGTTTATAGTGTGTGTTTGTGGTCTCTCTCTGTTTTTTTAAGATATAAATTGGTCAAGTATCAGTTTGCTGCTCAGTCAAGAGTCAAGACAAGAGCACTCATCAGCAGCAACAAAGACACACACCAATCATTGTTGTTCGAATGCGGGCTTTGATATCACCCAACTTGAAGCTATTGACTTGCTTTCTTTCTTTGTAATTTTTAATTATAGGTGATAAAATGTGAGTACGCTGTCCGTGGTGAGATCGTGAGCATTGCTCAGGTATGGTACTAGTATTTGCTTAGCAACCTCTAATGACCTCACAAACTGCTCCAACTAACTCACGTTCTTACACTGCTATTCTCTCTGGGTCCCAGAGGCTGCAAGACCAACTGCAGAAGAATCCGGCTTCTCTTCCCTTTGATGAGGTATGTATGTTGTTGTTAGTATCTGATTTCCCGGATGCTTGGTTTCATGTTTTTGATCTTCATACTCTAACCTGTATGTAGAAAATACAAGTATCGTGTATGGATTCTGGAAAAGCATTCTGCTTAAATCATTGCTTGTAATTTCTGCAGATACTCTACTGCAACATTGGAAACCCTCAATCTCTTGGTCAGCAGCCAATCACCTTCTTCCGAGAGGTTAGTAAAACAGTGTTTGGTATCCACCACTCCACCAGGGTGATGTTGTAGTTTCATCAATTTCCCATTGCCATTTGAATTTTATTAATTGTATTGTATCAGGTGCTTGCTTTGACTGACCATCCCAACCTGTTGGACAAAACTGAAGCTCGGGCACTGTTCAGGCATGTTTTATGCTATGATGCCACTTCCTTTTCCTGTGCTATCTGCTACAATTTGGTTGATTAGAATGTGTATTGAATCTTTTCTTTTCTTTATTTCAGTGCTGACTCAATTGAAAGAGCTAAGCAAATCCTTAATCAAATTCCGGGAAGAGCAAGTGGGGCATATAGCCACAGCCAGGTCTCACAGCTGCACTCTTCTTCTAACTGACTTGTCATGAGTTCAGGATAAATCAAATTCAACCTGCATTTTCCTGAGTTTTTGTTCTACTCTTGTCTTATCACATTACAGGGTGTGAAGGGTTTGCGTGATGCCATTGCTGCCGGAATTGAAGCTCGCGATGGTTTCCCTTGCAGTCCGGATGATATTTTCTTGACTGATGGAGCCAGCCCTGGAGTATGATCGCTTTTTATTTTTCAACTTATAATTGGAAATTGGCTATTGTATCTCGGTTGAAACTGACTTTTCTTTCTGCTGTTCTATGCTTTACCCTGTGATGATAGGTGCATATGATGATGCAGTTGCTATTGAGATCAGAGCAAGATGGGATTCTTTGCCCCATTCCTCAGTACCCATTATATTCTGCTTCAATTGCCCTTCATGGTGGCAGTCTTGTATGTTTCTCAATGTCATCTGGTTGTGATTTACTCGTTTCAATGAGCCGGGACTTGGTTTTGAAATATTATTTCCACACCGCTGTAGGTGCCTTACTACCTTAATGAAGCAAGTGGCTGGGGACTAGAAGTTTCTGAACTCGAGCGTCAATTAGAGGCTGCAAAGGCGAAGGGGATATATGTTAGGGCCTTGGCTGTGATAAATCCTGGCAATCCAACTGGACAAGTAAGCAACACTCAGAATAGGGACTTATTCACTGTGTTCGTGAGAAATCCATTATTTATTCAGAAATCTGTTGATTCAATTGGTGTTTGTTATTTGCAATAGGTTCTGAGTGAGGAAAATCTGAGACAGATAGTTGAATTCTGTAAACGTGAAGGACTTGTTCTACTGGCAGATGAGGTGGGTACAGAACTAAACACATGATTTTATTTAACATTAGTTCTAAGGATTTAAATGTGATTATATTTGATCGAGTCAATCAAGTAGTTTTGAGATAGGTGATGTCAGCACAAACTCTTAGGGTGCGTTTGGATTCCAAATAGAACGCATTAAAATGCATTATCTTGCATTAAATTGATGATTTAATGTAATTTAATGCAAGATAATGTATTTTAATACATTCTAGTATGGAATCCAAACAGACCCTTATTTCTGTGTAATTCAGCTGTTAAGAGATGTGTAGCTTTTTTCTTGGAAACTGATGTGTGTGCAATAACTAGGTGTACCAGGAAAATATTTATGTTCCTGAGAAGAAGTTCCATTCATTCAAGAAGGTTGCGCGTTCTATGGGTTACAGTGAGAAGGATATCTGCCTGGTCTCGTTTCAGTCGGTTTCTAAAGGTAAATCTATTTATCCTTGTGGATTTGGAAGAAGGTTTCTCTTTTTCTGATTTTGGTGTACATCTATCGAACCTATCCATGGTTACAGGATATTATGGAGAATGTGGAAAAAGAGGGGGCTATATGGAAGTCACTGGGTTTACTCCTGCAGTGAGGGAGCAAATCTACAAAGTTGCTTCGGTGAACTTGTGTTCAAATATCACTGGCCAAATTCTTGCAAGCCTTGTCATGAACCCACCCAAGGTAGGCGATTCTGTTGAGTATTTGCCCTTTCGACTACTTATTATATTGCAGTGTGGGAATGTAGTTCAATTGGCTGGATGGTTTTGGACCGCTGAGTTGCAACATGGGCTAACTTGGGAATAATGACAACAAGCATAATAATAGAGTACTATTTCATGTGATTGGGTTGTGACTTGTGAGGAGTCTTCTGGAAGTTGCAATGTGGGGAAACTCTTGCTCAATCATTATGAAAGATTACCTCACATTTGCGGTTTCCTGTGATTAGGTTGGGGATGTGTCTTATGAAAGTTATGCTGCGGAAAGAGATGGAATTCTGTCTTCCATGGCAAGACGTGCAAAGGTAACTAGACAGTACTAGTCCCATTTCCTGGCTGAAATTTATTATCTTCATGCTTTGTGTTTTGCAAAATGATAACAGATGCTCGAAGACGCCTTTAACAGCGCACAAGGAATAACCTGCAACAAGGCAGAGGGTGCAATGTATCTCTTTCCGCGACTCCATCTCCCTGAGAAGGCAATTGAAGCTGCGAAATCTGCATACACCGCTCCGGACGCATTGTATGCTAGCCGCCTCCTGAACGAGACTGGAATCGTGGTCGTTCCTGGATCTGGTTTTGGGCAGGTTTGTTCAGCATATATGCTTTTGCAGCTCTCAACAGAATAACTTGTATGACTAACTTGTTGTGTTTCCATCTTTTGTCTGCGAGAAAAGGTCCCGGGAACTTGGCATTTCAGATGCACAATTCTGCCTCAGGAAGACAAGATTCCCGCCGTCATTGAGCGCTTCAAGGCATTCCACCAGAAATTCTTGGATGAATTTCAGGATTGATCGAGATTGTTGCCCATCCTTGGTTAATCAAAAAATAATCCAGAACTAGAATAACATGACAGGGAATAATCGTTCGGAGATGAACTCAGTTTGGCAACAAGCTCCATCCATACAAGGAAATGCTTAGTTTAGTATCTTCTGTTTGTATGATTTCTTGACTGTTGAGGTGTATGGCTTGTGTTTGGCGCGAGCTTTCCCGGCATTAACTGCTGCACAATCCCATGTTTGGTATATGATTAAGCCTTCCTGATGGTTTGGTTCGGCCAATGGAGCAAAGTACTAATTTTTTTTTTTTTAAGAGCAAACACTAGACTCCTTATTAGATACAAGGCCAACTTAAATCATTATAATGGATGGTTTTCAGAAAATCTCAAAAACGTGAATCAATGGTAGAACTCAAGATGAAGATGTGTAGTTTCCTTCTATTCTTGCATATATCAGAATTTGCAACCGAAGACAAGTTTTTGGTGATCAATCCCGAATATGAATAATGTTAATGTCCTTTGATATCAGGAAGTCAACAATTTTGTTATAATCTCTGTAGTTTGAAAGACCCTGAAAGAAGCAAAACAATCCAATAGAGAAAGTATGTCAATAATAATTGTTTGTATTTTCCATGAGATTTTTCATAATTAATTTACGCAGTTCGTTGAATCGATATGTGTTAGTCAGGGAGCGATCAAACCTAGTCGGAACGTCGTCGTTCCAACATTTATAACATTTAAATTGTCACCTCAACAATGATATTTCTAATGTTTAGGCGTAAAGCCTGACAGAGGCCCTTAAGGAAGGCGTATGCCTTAGTTTGTAGTATAGATGTATTTGGAATCTGCTTTTTATCAATATGTATCACTTGTGACTGTCTCAGATGTTGAAACCAATATGAGATGTGAGATTGTTTCTTTTGGATCCATCAAAATTTAGCTTAAAGTAATGAGATGGATGTTTCTTTCATGTCAGTGGTTTGGAGTTTCGTAGTGGTTTCTTGTTCTTTGGTTTATCCAAGGGAATGAATTTCCATTATATGAAAAAAGTAATAGCAGAGTGAACTTTGGATGCAGCTGTGCTGAGTGAAGATGGTCTGAATAAGATATTGTTTGATTAACACTAATACTTCAACTATAGACAAACAATTATATGGATATTAAAAAAAAATTGATAGCCAAACTATTGCAATATACACTAGCAATATTTTTGGGTGAGAATTTCTGCCTTTTTTTATTGGAAATGATTCTTATAACACTACGAGCAACATAATAGGGAAATAATTTATGCCTTTTTTTGAAATGATTCTTATGAGCAACATAATAGAGAACATATGACTGATATGAGTTTAGTTTCTTTAGAGTTGGACAAATAAACTTTTGTAGCTAGATAAAATATAAAAAATGAGGAAGGAAAAAAAATGGAGAGAACCTTAGTGGAGGGAGGATATCTTATTTTCGTTGTCTTGTTTAGATGAAGGGGGTTTGAGAGAGAAAATTAAGGTAAAATTCATTGTATTTATTTAATCATTTTTTTTTTGAAACTCTCATAAGAACTTTTCACCCAAATTCCATCATTTTGGGGTGATCGACTTCCCTTCTCATTCCTCTCTAAAATCCTCTCAATTCTCCTCCTTAATAATAATCAAACAAGAGAAAGTATCTACCCTTATTTCTCTCTCTTACAAATCTTTTCGTATCTCTCTAACCAAACATACCTTAAAGTAACATATTAGAGGAGTATGTTCTCGACTTATTCTCTGATATGCAAGATGAATATTAAGTACAATCTAAAGTTGCCAAATGACTATGTTTATGTGTGAAAGGTATGCCCTCGTCTTATTCTCTAATCTAATAGATGAACATTGATTGCTAAAGTGGTTATACAACTATTTTTTCTGTGCAAGGGGTATGTCCTCGGCTTATTATCTAATATATAAGATGAACATCGATTGTAATCTAGAGTCCCATACGACTATTTTTTCTGTGCAAAGGGGTATGCCCTTGGCTTATTCTCTGATCTGCAAGACGAACATCGATTGCAATCGAGAGTGATCATAGGACTATTTTTATGTGTGAGTGGTATGTCCTCGACCTATTCTCTGATATGCAAGATGAGCATTGATTGCAATCTAGGGTGGCCATACGTCTATTTTTTTGTTAGTGCAAGGGGTATGCCTTTGGCTTTTTGTTGCAAGGGATATACCTTTGGCTTTCTAGTGCAAGGGTTATGCCCTTGACTTTCTCATGCAAGGGGTATGCCATTGGATTTCTGTCGGTGCAAGGGGTATGCCTTTGGATTTCTATTAGTGCAAGGGATGCCTTGGCTTTCTTTCGGTGCATGGGGTATGCCTTTGGCTTTCTCGTGCAAGGGGTATGCCCTTGTATTTCTGGTGCAAGGGGTATGCCATTGACTTTCTGTCGGTGCAAGGGGAAGATCCCCTTCACTTTTTGTCGGTGCAAGGGGCATGCCCTTGGCTTTCTTTCGGTGCAAGAGGTATGCTATTGGCTTTCTGTTGTTGCGAGGGTTGAACCCTCAGCTTGTGCTTGATGCGACAGTTCTGCTCTCGACTTCATAGGGAAGAGCAAAATATTGACGATAGTCTTCCCTAGTTATCCTGGTACACAACTGAAACAAAGCGTAATACCAACAAGACAACACAAAATTTGGTAGTTATTGTGCAACACAAAAGCGTCGTATGAAATCAACATATTGATTTAGATCATGGATGAACGACTCGATGTCAAATCATATGATGTTTAGGTACCTAGATAGTATATCGCATCATATAACTGAGAAGAAGGGATTGAGAACTTAGTTGTCACGCTTGCATTTTATTCATTCTAGTGGATGGTGTCGAGGTCATCCATATACGTCCAGTTCCCCAAAATTTGAGCCATATTTGGGGACTCTCCCTTTTTTGATTTAGTTCTCTTTGTCAATCAAGATTTTTTGGCTCATTTCCCAAACATTTGTTCAAATCAAAAGAAATCGCATTGTAGCACTCAGTTCTACTGCAATGTGGATACTAGTTTGAAAATACTAGAGTGGTGTATAATCATTTATAAGATCCTCTTCAGCGTCTTTGTTGACATTTAGAGGATGATATTCCCAGTTAAACTTTTTCTCCAGGATCATCTTGGTTATCCTCAGATGCGAGGGGTATGCCCTTGGCTTTCTATCCCTCTAGACTACTTGACCTTTACGATTAGGTGCATTCTTGTATCGTGAGCATTGGAGCGTCATGATGGTGACTCAGCTTTATGATAGGCCCGCAAGTGAACGGTACTACAGTATAAAATATATCGAATCCAATGGAGCACTCGTTGATCACCAGTTTTACACAAACTAATAATATAAATCAAACAAGAGATAAGTGAAGTTTTTTTGGTTTTGAATTAATAAAACTAACAAGAAACACAAGTCTAGAGCTAATTAAAAATGATAAAAGAAGGATTTGAAATAATTGATGGATGGAAGGCTAGGATTGGCATTCACCACAATGGTACCATGTAATGATAAGCAAGTAAAATCTCTACGGTTGCAAGTGATGGTCTACAATGGTCAATTGTCCTAATATATCTCTTATGCTCTTTCAAGATATAGGAAAACTAGCCTAAACTTGATTAACTCCTACTTTCGTGGTAATTAACTCAAGATTAGGGGCATTAAAATTTATGACATTTCAAACAATCACTCGGAAAATTGGCCTACTTGTGATACCCCGTAATTTTGTAAGGTTATTTTGGGAATTATGGAATTTTCCCGAGTACCCGTTGTGTACGTCGGATTTAATTCAGGTAGCTTGAGACATTCTGTAATGTGCTCTGTATATGTAGTATTTTTCTCAGTGAAATAATATACAGACAAGGTGCCTTGAATTTTAAATTGTCGTTCGCGTACGATAATTTTTATCCTGGTTTATTGCTAGGCTCGTTCAAAGCCGAATGGGCGGGAAAAGGGGGAAACGGCGACCGCCGTTCAGAGACGGCGACCGCCTTTCAGAAACGGCGACCGCCGTTCAGAAACGGCGACCGCCGTTCAGAAACGGCGACCGCCGTTCAGAAACGGCGACCACCGTTCAGAAACGGCGACCGCCGTGGTTGGGCCCGAAGAGTCAACGTGTCAGCTTCTAGCTGGCCGCGACAGGCCTAGCGACGGCGACCGCCGCATTTACGGCGACCACCGCGTGCCCGCCGCAGGCAAAATTACGGCGACCGCCGTGATTGTCCAGTGGGCATTGCCCGCCGGTCGCCGGCGTCGTTCGAGGTGCGCCGTTGCGTCGTTTGCCGCGTCTGAGGGTTTGCAGAACACTCCTTGGGGTTTGCCTATAAATAGACGAGCTTGGGCATGGGTTTTGGGTCATCTACAACCCCGAATCGCTGCCAAATTCGCCTCTCGCCGGAGTTGTGTTTTCGCCGGAATTCGAAGGTCTCGCCGGTGTTGCTTTGGTGTGGTTCCTGAGTGCCTTTGTGAATCTTTTGGTTAGCCTTGGAGGTTAGAAGCCAAAGCAAGTCGAAGGAGGCCGAACCGCTCGTGTTTTGGGGTGAGTTTTCTCTCGTTTCAGTCGGCCGTGTTCTTCACGGCGACCGCCGTGATGAATACGGCGACCGCCGCCAGAGCCTAGAACGCCTTCGTGGCTTTGGCTTGGTTGGTTGTCGTCGTGGCGTCTTTCCTTTCGTATTCTTTTGCCGTGTTTAGATTCGTACTGTTTATGTCGGATATAACTTAGGGTTCCTTTTATGGGTCGACTCGAAGGTTGTTGTGCTGTCGGAACTATACCGTGTCAAGCCCGGAATCCAGTTGACGTCGTTAGACTATTCTGCGGATTAAGGCAAGTTGCGGTTCGCTCTTGCTCATTCGTTCCATATTTACATTAATTATCAGTAGTTTATCTGAGTAATTAATTTGGAATAAATATTCTGTTTGTCTGGAAACGGTTTTGTTAAACTGTTTTGAAAATCATATAATAGGTTGTATATCTGTTAGAACAACGCTATTATCTGTGATCGCCTTTTGGGCCTTTATGTGGATTTATCCAGTAACTGTTGTTGTGCTATACTGTTTAGTTAGCACTAGTGGCTAGGAACGCTATGTACCTTGAGGGGGTTTAGCTGTTTCTTTATAACTGGTACTTGGTGGTTCATCCCCAGTACTTTCTCTTTGGTCATGACCATACCCTTTCACAGGGTAGGCGCACTTCGCTAGTGCCAAATCTTCCAGGGTTCATCCCTTCGATATCTCTTGTGAGGAGATCTGATATCTCTTGTGAGGAGATCCGATATCTCTTGTGAGGAGATCCGATATCTCTTGTGTGGAGATGTAAAAGCTTATAACGTAATGCTCGTTTTGGAATTAAATAAGATAAGTGCCCGAGTGCACATGATTAATATACCTTGGGCGAGTAGTGCAGCTAAGCTTTAGTACAGCTAGGAAAGCTCGTCTTGACTTTTGATCGGAGTACGTTCTCTTTCCAATCTGGATTCGTGGTAAGCGATGAGGTTGGTCGTGAACCGAAACATCTTAGTCAGTTTTTAAATCGTTATGTGGTTCTGTAAGATCTAGACTTGAATGTAGTACGTTCTCTTTCCAATCTGGATTCGCTGTAGGCGATGAGGTTGGTCGTGAACCGAAGCATCTCAGTCAACTTTTAAATCATCGTTGTATGATCCTGTAATCATTCCAGATTTGTCATTTTTCCTTAAAGACTCAATCTCTTGGAGTCTCTTTTTGAGTCGATTTCTGTGAAGATGAAGTCTTCCAGAATCTTCTCTTATGCATACCTCTTGTTGTTATTCCGTGAAAGTGCCAGGTTATGTATCGTCCCTTCGGTTATTATTCGAGGGACAATGATAGTAAACGGTTACGATCACTCGAACCATTCTGCTTTTTACCCTTGCTAGTCTATTCAAGTAGACTAACCCATGAACTTTGTTCTCCGCATGTGGGCTGGTGTCATCCGTTCGATTCGGCACATCAGATAGAGTGAAGATTTGAGGAGACTAGATTGACTATAAAGACGACGGTTGTTTTTGGATGTTTTAATAATTGCTTTTAATCAGGTTGAGATCCTTGGGCAGGTGATCATCACGATCACAACCCCATTTGTAAAATCTTTTATTTGTCTTCCGTTGTACTTTGTTTGAACTCTGTGTTTGGCCTATTCGGGATTGGGTTGTAATCCCGTAACTCTTGTTTCCTCGACAATGTTATGTTTTGGAATTTATTGCTTGATCTTTGTGTATCAATTGCATTTCATAAATTGTATTTATTTGGTAAAGCCTTGGGTGATCTCGGTAAGGAACACTGGGGTCACTGGCGGTAATACCTTTCCAAAAGGGTTAAGATTTCGGGGTGTTACAGTTGTGGTATCAGAGCCAAAGGTTTTAAAACGGGTTTGGGATTTTATAAATCATTTATCCGTTTTTGAAAATGCTTCAAAAGGGCTCTGAATTTTCAAAGTGAAAAGAATTTCAAAACACCGTTCATAGTCATGTCTTCTATACAGTCTGATATAGTAAGCTTGCTTCTATGTCTAGAAAGACTAATTCCTTTCCCGTTGCCCCGTTTGATATGGGTGCATTCTGTTCTCTTCAGAGGAACCCGGGAGAAGCCGAGGTGGTTTCACCATCTCTAGCTAGGCTTGATTCCCAGTTCGCTCGTTGTGAGTTGAGGTTGTAGAACCTAGTAACTCGGTTCGAGTCCATTAATAGAAATTACCAAGTTGATCTATTCTAAGTTGATTTTATTACAATAATTATATCAAAATGATACTAAAGTGATAAAATCCTTGGAATTTGATCGGTAAACAGATGGTGAACACGAGGAACACTATCCGTACTGGTGCTGGGCCAAGCAATGACCCCAGACTAAATCCGAGGAATGTTGCAGACCCATCAGAAGAGCGTGAGTCTGTCTTCCATAATAACCCTGGAGGCAACGACCCAGCTAGGGACAACGCTCCAAGGATATTTGATAAAGCAGCTGTTGCAGAAATTCGGGGAATCGTCATGCAAGCGATTGCCGACGCGTTACGCCCGAATGTGCATCAGGCACAAGGAGTGCCAGTATCTCGAGAAGTTCCGAGGTTTGAGGAACAAGAGAACCATGTGCTGCAGGGAGGGGTGATCAGGAATAGAGGGGAGTATGGCCGAGCCCTGAAGGCTGTTAACTCCATGAGGCCTGACAGCTTCGATGGGAAAGGAGAGCCAGTCAAGGTGGTTCATTGGTTTTCCCACATGGAACGACTATTCCGTAATGTTGAGTGCACTGAAGCGGAGAGAGTGCATATAGCCTCTCTTCAGTTAAAGGAAGAAGCCAACGAGTGGTGGGAGAGTACCGGCTTAGCTGATAGCCCGGTTTTGACCTGGTCTATGTTTAAGACCAAGATGACTGATCGTTTCTTCTCTCGTGCTATGAGAGAGGAGAAACACAAGGAATTTCTGTATCCGCAAATGGATGGATTGAAGGTGACCGAGCTTGCAACCAAATTCAATCATCTAATGCAGTACGCTGGACCTGAGATATCCAGTGAGGCACAGAAGATCTGGTATTTCCACGAATGGATGAGTCCAGACATCAAGCCGATGATGGTGCACCACACATGCTCTACTCTGGAGCAGTATGTGGATATAGCCTACAAGCTGGAGATGACTCTGGAGGAGTCGACCAAGAAGCGTAACAGCCAGAGGCAAGTGCAGTACCAGCCTCAGGCAAGTGGGTTCAAACGCCCTGCGCCACCATCATATTTTGCCAAATCTGGCCGAGCAAGAACGAATAAGACTCATGATGAGTCTACCCAACGTTCTGGCCAAGGCAATAATCCGATTCAGTGCTACAACTGCGGTACGCACGGGCACAAGAGCAATGAATGTCTGAAGGACAAAAAGACATGCTTTGACTGCGGAAATGAGGGTCATATGCAGGCATTCTGTCAGCGGAGGAATGTGAAAGGAGCTGAGTCACGACAAGGGTCTGTTAATCAGAACAACCGACCCAAGTTCAGTCCGGTGGAAGCTCCTAGCCCTTCAATACAGACGACTGCGCAGAACAAAGGGAAAGCCCCGATGGCTTCAGGAAGCCAAGGTCAACGCCTATACGTGAGGCGGATGGACCCTATGCTCCTAATGCTTAGAGTACTTTGTATCTGCATTACACTTTTGTTAATGTGTTGTTGATGTGGGTGCTACCCAAACTTTCATTTTGGATGGTTGTAAGTTAAGTGGTGTGTGCAACGAGGTTGTGAACCTTTTGTTGTAACTCTTCTTATATATGAACCTTTGGTTTATACCAAGTTATGTTTCGTTGCTTGTTGATGGGGTAAGGTCTCGTGTTCGAGACTCACCAACAACCTCTGAGGAGATGGCTGCCTATTAATTAGGTGGAGCTACCAAAGATGGGTTGAGATGTATGGACAATGGCTCATAACAACAGAGGACGCTTGTAATGGCTGGGCCTGGACTCGGAGCCACTAGTGAGTCGTCTGTGAACCATGTAGTGGGCTGGTCCAAGATGGTGACCATTTAGTGGGAACCAATCGTCTGTCGGATTGTCAATTACCATCAAGGGTAAGAAATTCAAAGCGATTTGACCTAAATAACCATGGTCCATACGATAATTATTCTCGGTATGGATTGACGGAAGCGTCACAAGGCAATGATCGACTTCAGTTTTGATATTTCTGTGGTTAGAGGATTTACGGGTGTCTTTCCAGAAGATATTCCTGGATACCCCAAATCGTGTTGTGGAGTTTGCAATTGATCTCGAGCCGAGTACCGCGCCGATATCTGAGGCACCGTACCAGATGGCTCCTATTGAGACGCAAGAATTGAAGAAGCAACTCAAGGATCTTCTTGACAAAAGTTATATAAAGCTGAGTGCATCACCTTGATTAGGAGTGCCCTAGTTTTATGTGTCAAAGAGAAAGATGGACCGTTTCGACTTTATTTTGACTTTCGAGAGTTGAATAAAGTCACGATCAAGAGCAAGTATTTGTTGCCAAGGAGTGATGATCTGTTGGATCAACTACAGAGAGTAAAAGTTTTCTCCAAGATCGACCTGAGATCTGGTTTTCATCAGCTCAGGATTCGTGAGGATGATATTCCGAGGATTGCGTTTCGGACAAGAGATGATTACTATGAGTTTGTAGTCATGCCATCTGGGCTTACGAATGCTCTAGGAGTTTTCATGAACCTAGTGCATTGATGTTTTAGACCAGTACTTGAATAAGTTCATAGTGGTCTTCATCAATGACATTTTGATTTTTCCCGAGCAAGGAAGCTCACAGGGAACGTCTGCGGGTTGCTTTATCGGTCCTTAGACCCAGTCGGTTGTACGCAAAGTGGGCTAAGTGTGATTGTTGGATCTAGAAGTGGCTTTCTTAGGCCATGTGATCAATAAGAATGAGGTTATGGTTATTCCCCAGAAGAGTGAATCAGTAGTTGTTTGGAAGCGGCCTCAGGGTGTGAGCGAGGTGCGCAGTTTCCCAGAGCTTACAGGACATTATAGACGGTTCATGAAAAGATTTTTTTTTCTAAGATCTCTCCACCTATGACCAGTCTGTCCACAAGGTCAACCAGAAGTTGTCTGGGATGACAAGTGCAAGACCAGTTTTCAAGAAGTTGAAACAATGTCTGACTTTTGCACCAGTTTTGGCGTTGTCAGAAAGAATGATGGCTATATGGTCTATAGTTAATGCTTCGAGAAATGGGTTGGGATGTGTCTTTGATGCAGAAAGGCAAGGATATTGCATACGCATCTAGACAATTGAAAACCTATGAAGCAAACTAACCAACACATGACCTAGAACTAGCAGCAATAATGTTTGCATTGGAAACTGAGGTTACTTGGGTGACCCAGAGGTCAGAAGAAGTTTTCCACTAGGAGATTATCCGTTTACATGGCATTCCTAAGACCATTGTATCGGATCGAGATGGCCGATTCATGTCAAAGTTTTGGCAAGAACTTCACAAGGCCATGGGAACTGAATTGAGATTCAGCAGCGTTTCGTCCTCAGACAGATGGTCAGTCTGAAAGACCATCTAGACCCTGGAGGATATGCTAAGAAGTATACGTACTCGATCATCCGACTAAGCTGGGAAGACATCCTAAGTCTGATTGAGCTCACGTACGATAATAGCTGGCATGCTACGGTCAAGATGGCTCAGTTCGAAGCTTTATATGGTCACAGATGTAGATCTCAGATTTGTTGAGTTGAGTACGCCGACAAGATTCTACTTGGACCAGAGTTGGTCGAAAGGACAACTTCGAACATTGCTCTGAGTAGACAGAGGTTGTTGACCGCTCAGAGTCGACAAAAGTTTTACGCAGATCAGAAGTGTTAAAGTGTTGAGTTCGAGGTTGGTGTCAAGGTACTTGTCACAGTATCGCCACCCAAGGATGTTTTCAGGTTTGGTAAGCGTGGGAAGCTTAACCCTCGCTACATGGGACCATTCAAAATTCTGGATAGAGTAAGATCTCTAACGTACCGTTTGGCATTGTCGCCATCGGCATACCCAGTGTATAATGTGTTCCACGTATCATTGCTAAGGATATTCGTGCCAAGATGAGTCTCGTAGGCTGAGTTATAAGGACGTCGAGATTCAGGCACATGGTACTTGAGGGGAGATGTCAGTGTGCATTCTCGAATGTCGTGTGAAGCGACTGTGCAACGAGATCGTACTGTTGGTACGAGTTATGTGGTCCAGGTCTGGGACTGAAGAAGTTACTTGGGAAACCGAGGCAGAGATGCTCAGATACTTTCCCGAGTTGTTCTTTTTTTTTTTCGGCCAAGTTTCGGGGTCGAAACTTCTTTTAAGGGGGAGGTGATGTGATACCCCGTAATTTTGTAAGGTTATTTTGGGAATTATGGAATTTTCCCGAGTACCCGTTGTGTACGTCGGATTTAATTCAGGTAGCTTGAGACATTCTGTAATATGCTCTGTATCTGTAGTATTTTTCTCAGTGAAATAATATACAGACAAGGTGCCTTGAATTTTAAATTGTCATTCGCGTACGATAATTTTTATCCCGGTTTATCGTCAGGCTCGTTCAAAGCCGAATGGGCGGGAAAATGGGGAAACGACGACCGCCGTTCAGAAACGGCGACCGCCGTGGTTGGGCCCGAAGAGTCAACGTGTCAGCTTCTAGCTGGCCGCGACAGGCCTAGCGACGGCGATCGCCGCATTTACGGCGACCGCCGCGTGCCCGCCGCAGGCAAAATTACGGCGACCGCCGTGATTGTCCAGTGGGCATTGCCCGCCGGTCGCCGGCGTCGTTCGAGGCGCGCCGTTGCGTCGTTTGCCGCGTCTGAGGGTTTGCAGAACACTCCTTGGGGTTTGCCTATAAATAGACGAGCTTGGGCATGGGTTTTGGGTCATCTACAACCCCGAATCGCTGCCAAATTCGCCTCTCGCCGGAGTTGTGTTTTCGCCGGAATTCGAAGGTCTCGCCGGTGTTGCTTTGGTGTGGTTCCTGAGTGCCTTTGTGAAGCTTTTGGTTAGCCTTGGAGGTTAGAAGCCAAAGCAAGTCGAAGGAGGCCGAACCGCTCGTGTTTTGGGGTGAGTTTTCTCTCGTTTCAGTCGGCCGTGTTCTTCACGGCGACCGTCGTGTTCTTCACGACGACCGCCGTGTTCTTCACGGCGACCGCCGTGATGAATACGGCGACCGCGCCAAGAACGACGACTGCCGCCAGAGCCCAGAACGCCTTCGTGGCTTTGGCTTGGTTGATTGTCGTCGTGGCGTCTTTCCTTTCGTATTCTTTCGCCGTATTTAGATTCGTACTATTTATGTCGGATCTAACTTAGGGTTCCTTTTATGGGTCGACTCGAAGGTTGTTGTGCTGTCGGAACTATACCGTGTCGAGCTCGGAATCCAGTTGACGTCGTTAGACTATTCTGCGGATTAAGGCAAGTTGCGGTTCGCTCTTGCTCATTCGTTCCATATTTACATTAATTATCAGTAGTTTATCTGAGTAATTAATTTGGAATGAATATTCTATTTGTCTGTAAATGGTTTTGTTAAACTGTTTTGAAAATCATATAATAGGTTGTATATCTGTTAGAACAACGCTATTATCTGTGATCGCCTTTCGGGCCTTTATGTGGATTTATCCAGTAACTGTTATTGTGCTATACTGTTTAGTTAGCACTAGTGGCTAGGAACGCTATGTACCTTGAGGGGGTTTAGCTGTTTCTTTATAACTGGTACTTGGTGGTTCATCCCCAGTACTTTCTCTTTGGTCATGACCATACCCTTTCACAGGGTAGGCGCACTTCGCTAGTGCCAAATCTTCCAGGGTTCATCCCTTCGATATCTCTTGTGAGGAGATCTGATATCTCTTGTGAGGAGATCCGATATCTCTTGTGAGGAGATCCGATATCTCTTGTGTGGAGATGTAAAAGCTTATAACATAATGCTCGTTTTGGAATTAAATAAGATAAGTGCCCGAGTGCACATGATTAATATACCTTGGGCGAGTAGTGCAGCTAGGAAAGCTCGTCTTGACTTTTGATCGGAGTACGTTCTCTTTCCAATCTGGATTCGTGGTAAGCGATGAGGTTGGTCGTGAACCGAAACATCTTAGTCAGTTTTTAAATCGTTATGTGGTTCTGTAAGATCTAGACTTGAATGTAGTACGTTCTCTTTCCAATCTGGATTCGCTGTAGGCGATGAGGTTGGTCGTGAACCGAAGCATCTCAGTCAACTTTTAAATCATCGTTGTATGATCCTGTAATCATTCCAGATTTGTCATTTTTCCTTAAAGACTCAATCTCTTGGAGTCTCTTTTCGAGTCGATTTCTGTGAAGATGAAGTCTTCCAGAATCTTCTCTCATGCATACCTCTTGTTGTTATTCCGTGAAAGTGTCGGGTTATGTATCGTCCTTTCGGTTATTATTCGAGGGACAATGGTAGTAAACGGTTACGATCACTCGAACCATTCTGCTTTTTACCCTTGCTAGTCTATTCAAGTAGACTAACCCACGAACTTTGTTCTCCGCATGTGGGCTGGTGTCATCCGTTCGATTCGGCACATCAGATAGAGTGAAGATTTGAGGAGACTAGATTGACTATGAAGACGACGGTTGTTTTTGGATGTTTTAATAATTGCTTTTAATCAGGTTGAGATCCTTGGGCAGGTGATCATCACGATCACAACCCCGTTTGTAAAATCTTTTATTTGTCTTCCGCTGTACTTTGTTTGAACTCTGTGTTTGGCCTATTCGGGATTGGGTTGTAATCCCGTAACTCTTGTTTCCTCGACAATGTTATGTTTTGGAATTTATTGCTTGATCTTTGTGTATCAATTGCATTTAATAAATTGTATTTATTTGATAAAGCCTTGGGTGATCTCGGTAAGGAATACTGGGGTCACTGGCGGTTATACCTTTCCAAAAGGGTTAAGATTTGAGGGTGTTACACTACTTTCGTGGTCCTAAATATCCCAATTCAAATCTTGAGGTTCCGATGTACGTCATATATCATATTTCAATGCATATCTAACATTTAATATAAGTAAATATACTAGCTAGACATTTTAACAAACACTTGGTGTGCATGATTGTAAGAATAATAGCTAGGCCTTTTCACAAATACTTGGTGTGCAGGAATTAAGTAGTAAACCAAAACTCATTCAAGTAAAGAGAGAACTTCACCAAATCATCACATAATTATAATTGGGCTACTCCCAATCATAACACAAGCAACTACTGTTGGGCCCTATTTCTAATGGACCCTCATCGATATAGCCTAGTAGACAGAGGATGACTCCTTCTAGAAGATTAACACAGTTGGAAGCAGACGATGGCATCGGGCGAGAATCTCGATCTTGATGGACGCATGCAGTTGTTGGGCCCTGATTTGTTCGGTCCAGTAAGCCGGCCCACACGGTGGTTATGGACAAACCAACAAGGCAAGAATATCACAAGGTGAGTGCTGGCTAAAATCTCGGCCATCTAGTTAAGCGACCCGACGAGCCCCGACGATCATGGAAGACAACGGCTAGTCCAGCCGATCTTTAGGGTTAAGCGAGTATATATTAGGCTGAAAAGAACTCTTGAAAGGGACATGATCATTTTCTCTAATGAATACGAGCAACAAATTACTGCTTACTCATTTATTTTTGCAATTATTCTCCAGTTTTGTTCTTCATTTATGTATTGAAGCGATCGACGATTAAATCCCTTGGTTCGACTGATCTCCCACCCGGAGGAGATAAGCTTGTCATTTCATCTATTTAATCTCATTTACTTGATCGTTAAGTTGATTTGGATCGATTAGATATTACTGATCTTATTGTTGTCTAGTTCCCCTTCGTTAAGCGATTCAGGTCGGTTCGATCTTTTTTGCCCAAACCAATTTGGCGCCCACCGTGGGGCATCTAGCCAATTAACGATCCAATCATCAACCCAATTCTCATCCCATCATGACCGACGTTGGAAATCCCATGATCCTCGTCGAAGATCAAGCCCAAGGCAATGTCCAAATCACGAACCACGCAAAGGACGTCAGCGAGCAACCAGTCACAGACTCACAAATGCAAGAGCTCGCAAGAACCGTGAGTACCCTTCAAGAGGAACTGGCTCAACAGCGTGCCAGGACCGAAATGCTAAGTGCTCAATCTGAATCTGAAATCGCTCGACTAACCCATGAAAATGAGTTTTTAAGGTCACAGGTACACTCGGCCGTATCGGTCCTCGGAGGCTCAAGATGCGTGGTCAACACAGAAGGACTGTCTACACGACTCAATCTGGATGGAGAGGACACGACACCCGCAGTGGCGACCAATGCGTCCCAACCTGCTGGTATGTTTCAGACCCCTCCGGTCACTTTCGTTATGACTAACATACCAAATTCTGTAGCTGAGCCCCCCGAAGCTCGAGCGACCCCTCCGCAGGTGATAGCTCCGGCCTATCTCCAGGCCCTCATACAACAAGCTATCAACGAACACATGAAAGCTCTGGATGATCGCGTCGCACGGATCCCAGGAGTCCCCCAACCAATCGAGAAAGAAGCGATCGACGGATACGAAGATTCGCCTTTTATAGAGGCGATTGCATGCGTCGAGATTCCTAAAAAGTTCCATGTCCCCAACATGCCCAACTACGATAGGACCGGGGACCCCGACGATCACGTCTCAATTTACAAGAAAAAATTAATGACAATTTCGATCCCAAGAGGGAACCGTGAGGTCATCATGTGCAAAAGTTTTGGCACGACCCTCACGGGACCTGCACTAACATGGCTTATGCATTTGCCGCAGGGCTCCATCACTTCCTTCGCCGACTTAATCAACTCGTTCAAAGTTCAATTTGCTAGCAGTCGACGATTAGAAAAGCAATCAAGTGATCTGTATAGGATCGTACAAAGATATGACAGACCTCTAAGAGATTATCTCAACAAGTACAACAAAGAGAAGGTCGTGATCCCGCATTGCGACGTCCTAACATCGATCGAAGCGTTCCGACGGGGTTTGATCAGGGGTTGTGAACTCTATCGCGAACTGACCAAATATATGTGCCAGAGCTTTGAAGACGTACAAGCCAAAACCATGGCACAAGTCAGACTCGAAGAAGATAAATATCCCTCCAAAGCAAACAAGAGCCCCGATCGAGTCGATCAAAGAACATCTTCGGATCATCGACGCGATCGACGACATCAACCTTATCCTAAGGGGCGGGGCGTCCCCAATCAGGTAAACAACTCTTATGATGGGAACCCGGATTGGAAGAACAATCCCGCTCTCCCAACAAAGATCCACTCTTACAACTTCAACATCTCCGTGTCGGAGCTCGTGAAGAGTTTCGACAGATATGGAAAAGAGGTGAGGTGGCCTCGAAAAAGCGACAAGCCAGACGCGAAGAAGGACATGAACCGGTGGTGCGAGTTCCACGGAGACCACGAACAATCGACGGACGAGTGTATAGCCCTTAGTAAGGAAGACGCAAGGCTCCTCGCACAGGGGCTACTACGTGACATCATATCCGACAAAGCCAAAACGACCCTCGATTGAAGGGACCAAGTAACATCGGGCAAACCGTCTTCTCCGGTTCCCACTAAAATTATTAACACCATTTTAGGAGGGTCGGACGTGTGTGGAAACACATACTCGGCCGCCAAAAGATACGCCCGAGAAAGCAAAGGCGATATGATGAGAATCAAACCCCCAAGAGGAGGTTCTTCTTCCCAAGTGAGCTAGATCGTGGCCAAGCTAGACTTCTCCTTCCTTCTTAAGCTTGCTAGCCCTCCAATGGTGCTTGTGAGAGACTCACGGCCAAGAGGGAGAGAGGAGAGCTGAGGGGCTACCGAGGGAGGGTATGACCGGCGGCGGACAAGGAGGAGCCGACGGGTCTCGGCTAGAAGGCCAAGGGAACCTCCTTTAGAGGTTCCTTGGCTGAGGTGACCGTGGGCTGAATTCAAGAGTTAGATTGTTGAGTGAGACTTGAGAGATTGAGAGGAAGAATGAGAGATTTGAATGCTTGAGGTTGATAGAAGTAAGTGGAGACCTTAGGGAGATTTACTCAACCTATGGAAAATATTCCACTTCTATAATCTTCAACCAATGAACAAAGGAAGCCAATAGTGGCTTAAATAGTAGAGTGCTAGGGTTCTTGGGTGGACTAGGAGCCCATTTGCAAATGGGTCCACACGTCCCAAAATAGAAAGACAAATACATGATTTAATTGACAAAATGGGATAAAATCCATAAAGGCTTGGATAGGGACGCGCGCTTGAATGCCTTGGAATCGAAGCATCGGATGCTTGAGTGTCGTGGCATTGAGGCGTCGGCGCCTTGGTGCCTTGGTGGTCAAGGCCTTGGCTCCTCCAAGGTGAGACACTCATCACTGGGACTCATCACTCTCCTCTTCTTAGCTTCGAAGCGTCCTTGCTTCGAGTGCGTAGGATGTCCGGGATGTGGAGAAAGTGTGGTGGCGCGTCTCCCCTTCTTAAAGGTGAAGGTGGAGTGAGGGAGACCGCCACTAACACAAATAAGCACGAGCATACGAGAGCCTTCGGGCGACTCCTTGGGCACAACAAGAAGGGATGGCATTGATGTCATGTAGCCCTCGGGAAGCGTTGTCATATAAGTATCATCGATGAGCCACTTGATCACTTGGTAGGTGTCATGGCCGTATGGGCGAGGTTTGGAGCGGCGCCGGGCTGGAATCTATGCAAACGGTGGAGGCATGTTTGCCAATGTCCTAGGACAAGCAAACTCAACAAGCAATGGAAAGGTCAGCCAACGGTGTGGTGGGGTCCAAGGGATGGCTCTAAGCAAGGCTGCGTGGTGGAGGTGGCCACTAGTGTCATAGGTAAAGCTCTTCCCAAATTTCAGCCACCAAATCTTCCAAAAATGACTCACAAAGCTAGGGTTCCAAGACAACATAATAGCACGAGGGATTCCATGTATGATTACCCCGGGGTCAAAGGTAAGGGTATCTAATCCGGGTGCAAAGTGTGTAGTGCCACAAGGAATGCCATGATCCATCCTAGGGGGGTTTTCTCCTAACACACCAATGGAATCCCTCCTCTTCTTAAGCGTGGCCAATCCGGTTAGAAAGACCAAGGCTAGGTCTTCCCAAGAGGTGGGTTGATGAGCTATGTGTGTGTAAGGACTGAGAGGATGGGACCTAGGCAAGAGAGATGCAAATGTAGACCCAAAGATAAAACCCTCAAAAGTTGCCATGTGTGTTGTGTTCCCAAACTTGCTATGGGGCTCATTTGCATCCTTAATCAACAAGTTCCTACAGGAGGACCTAAGGATACAATGCTCACGCGCTCGGGTAAGGACCCCATCATCCCAATAATATCCCACAAGGTCACCCAAGGTGGCATATACGGCTAGGGGAGGGCTAAGGTGGGATTCGTGATCAAGTGATGACATAGGAATGTAAATCATCAAAATGAGAGCATGATAAGGAGAGGGAAGCACATACCTCAGAGACAAGGGTGATGCCCCGAGCGGCAACGAGGGCGCCGGCCAAGGTGGTATCAAGGCACAACCCTCCGTCGGTGATTCAGCCATGGGACGCCGGCCTCCATGGGGGTGGGTCGATGGGGAGCCGCCAATAGGCGACAAGGGGCTGCTCGCGGCGATGGGCGGCGGCCAACCAAGTCGCGGCTGAGCCAACGGTGCGGCCAACCGAGTGGGCAACAAGGCACCGCCCTCCTCGGCGGCGAGGCAAGGGCGCAAGACCAAGGGGAAGGTCGGGGCCGCTCCAGGGGTAAGTGCGCCAGGCGGCCGTGTGGGAACCGATGGCCGCGAGGTGGGCGTTGGCGGCGCGTGTCTCCTCGGCAGCGGTGGCGGGCTGCCGGTCACCAGGCACATCCTCGGTGTGGTCCTGCGGATGCCGGCCCGGTGGCGGCCGAGCGTCAAGAAGCTTACGGGGCTCCTCACGTGCCGAGGCCTCAAGGTAGCGGTCAGCCGGGGCGCGTGATCAGCGCTACTTTGTAGGGTTTAACTAGGAGTTGTTACCGGTGTTTTGGGTGCCATTTGTATGGATTTGGAGCGTATTATAGAGATTTGAGTTAAGAAGTAGAAGTGTGACTTTAGTGGTTTGGAGAAGCTTAAAACAAAGATATCCAGAAGATGAGGAGGAGACCACTTGAGGAGACTGAGAAGAGTCGAAGAAAGAAGGCGAAGAAGGAAGCTGCTGCGACCGCGGATGAGCACGGAGGTTGATCGCGGCAAATTTGAGAACACGGAGCAAGAAAAGCCATTTTCCGCGACCGCGGAATTGCTTCCGCGATCGCGGAAATATCCTTCAGAAAGCGGCCAAGTCGAGAGCAAGATTGAATTTTCCGCGACCACGGAATTCCATCCGCAATCGCGGAAGCACACGGCAGCGAGGCCCGGGTCTTTCTCCGAAGTTACATTTACGTTTTCTTTTCTTTTATTTTCTTATTTCGTACTTTATATTATTTTCCTTTTAGGAATAGGTTTGTTATCTTTTGATATTAGGTTTTGGTTTCTAGGTTATTTAACCTAGTTTCCATAGCAGCCTTTAAGATCAAGTTATTCATCGTAGTTTTCCATTCAGTATTATTTTCCCTTTGAACTATGAAGAACTAAGCACTCTTTTCTTAGTCCGACGGTTGAAGCCTTCATTTGATATACGGTTGTGAGATTCTAATTCTATTTCTTTTCCTTTGAATGTATTGATTCTCTTGTGCTTCATCCCATTGATTCTTACTGATTTCGCTTGTTGGACGCAACTAGTTGTTATTAGTAATTGTCTATTGCTAGGGTTTGGTAATTACTCTTTGAGTTACCTAATTCATGTGCAGCAACTGCAATATTCTAAGAATTGTTTGGACTGGTTTATTGTAGAGAGAATTAATTGCATGCAATAGTATGACTGCTTGCTACTCTTGCATGTATCTATCGAAATTCATGTGTTCATTGCTGCTGTTGAATTGAATTGTGAGGTTTTCATGGTTATTTAATTGTTAGTATTCTCAGGGTCTGTTTGTCCTGTTTATAACTTACGAAAAGGAATAGGAACATTCATAGGAAGGAATTAGAGAGAATCTAGGATCAACCAATCGAATGAATGGTGGATATTTGTCTAGCTAAGTGTTTTTCCCCAATCGATTACAACCTTTTGTTTTCCGTTCCTTTGTTATTTACTTTGCATCAAACCAGCCAACAAAACCCCCTTTGTTACCTTTGACATACACTTGTGCACTTAGAAAGATTACTTCCTCCCTGTGGGATTCGACCCTTGCTTGCCTATTCTACTTGTTTAGGATTTATTTTGATTAGGCGATACGACTTTAGCCCTTATCAGCGCGCAAGGAGGCGCCGGGAAGGAGGGACACCATGGGGAGCGGCGTGGGCTCGGGCACCGGGGCCGGCGGAGGCGCGGGCACCGCAGGCGGCGGGGGCTAGGGCACCATAGGCGGCAGGGCCTCGGGTATCAGGGCCGGCGGAGGCGCGGCCATCGGAGTCGGCGGAGGCGCGACTTGGAAGGCTCGGACATAGGCGCTCTCGCAGGCTAGTATGGATTTCGGGGCAAAGTGGCTAGCCATGACGTAGACGAGTTAAGCCCAAGTTTGGAGGGGTAGGAAGCCGCTGTCACTTAGGGCGTCTTGCACCCGCGACCACCACGCACGGGCATAGTCGGTGAAGTACCGCGTGGTGATGTTCACCTTCTCGAGCTCATCATAATCTGAGTGGCAAAAGACATGACTTGTGTAGTGCTCCCATGCCAAGAACTCGGAACTATCGTCGTTGTAGCCGGCGAAGGAGTAAAGGGACATTCCTAAACCATGGATCATGGGCCGGCCAGGAATATGAGGGTGCCGGGGCTGGCCTTGGGCGTGATCATATCCTCGGTGGCTCACATCCTCCCAAGCCTCCTCTTCAATGGTCTCTTCATAGCCTCCGTAGGTGCCTTCCTCGTCATAGTCTCCAAAGGACTCCACGTCGAACTCAATGAAACTATGAGCATAATGGCGGCGACCCTCGTATCCGGCTATGGGCCTAGGGGCGGCACGTAAGTAAGAGCCTCCATACAAGGCCGTGGGATAATGAGCTTGGCTTCGTGGGCGCCGGCCCGGTAGCGGACGAGGAGGATAAGGCCAATATGGCTCGTCCATGGAGACTCACCTAGCACAAGCAAGAGGCAACCCAAGTAAAGAATCCCAAGCAAACAAAGCAATGCATACTTAACACAATATGAATACCTTAGGCCTAAGACAATCTAATCAAAGCAATGCAAGCAATAAGGCAAGCAAATCAAGGGTCTAGGCAACCAAGGCAATCAATCAAGCAAGGCACAATGAAGGCGCAAGTCAAGAGAGGCAAGGTGCAAGGGAGGGAAATGCTAGGCCTCGGTGGAGCATGTGATGTTCTAAGTGTGACTAGGACTTGAGTACTTTCCAAACTTTCCAAAAGTGAGAGACTTAGGCTAAGGGGTAAAATTCAACTTGAAACTTAGAATGATGGGTGAGGGAGAGAGAGGTAGTAGGCTGCCATATGGGCAATGAAGGGGAAGAAAATGGAATGACAAGCAACTTAGAAGAAAATGGAGAGGTAGGCTTAGTGGCCCAAGTTGCCAAGTGAAGGAAGATATCCCACAAGATGGATGTGTGAGTTGTGGAGGCCCAACCGAAATGCCCAATTTTTTTTTTGTAATGGGCCTTTGCCTTTTTCTTGGCCTCTTGATTTTCCTTAGGCTTTTTCAATTCATTGGACGAGTGAGGCCGAAATTGGAAGGGTGGGGCCACACTTTTGGGGCTGCAAATGGTGGCAACAAGGGGATATTTGGAGAGTGACAATGTCCCTTTTTGGTGGTGGGACAAAGCTTGAGAAGGGGGAAAGAGTATGGTTGACTTGCCACTTAAATTCAACCCTTTTTTGAACCTCACAATGGCTAGCTTTCTAGCTACTCTAACCCAAACGAATCAGCCAAAAGTCCATTTCGTCATTTACCCAATAGCATAAGGCAACCAAAATTGCAAAGGGAGAAAGCAACTTAAAGCTTAGCCAAAAATAGCCTAGTCACATGCAACACTTAGAAGTTCAAAATGGAGCTAGCAATGGGAGAGGGGCACATGGTTGGCCATGGGGGAAGTGAGGGGCGGCAGTAGGGTGGTAGCAAGGTGGCGGAAGTGGTGGTCCGGTCGCCGGCGGTGGTGGTGGGCGCCGATAAGCGATTGTTTTTGTAGTTTTTGGGGCTGTTTTGGGAGGGGGAAGCAAAGCAACTAAAATAAACACTAAGCTAGCATGGAAACAAGAAAAAAAGGCATGGAATCAAAGAAAAACTAAGCATGAAAATCTGAACACAAAGACATGAAGAAACAAGAAAAATTTCAAGCTAGCAAGAGAGGAAATGAGCATAAATACATGGTCAACATGGAAGCAAGAAGAGAACTCATGCAAGCTAAGAAAATAAGCATAAAAAACTAAATTTGAAAGAGGAGAAAGGGGACTTAGCTTGGGCTTTGGCTCTGGATACCAGTTGATGAGAATCAAACCCCCAAGAGGAGGTTCTTCTTCCCAAGTGAGCTAGATCGTGGCCAAGCTAGACTTCTCCTTCCTTCTTAAGCTTGCTAGCCCTCCAATGGTGCTTGGGAGAGACTCACGGCCGAGAGGGAGAGAGGAGAGCCGAGGGGCTGCCGAGGGAGGGTACGACCGGCGGCGGACAAGGAGGAGCCGGCGGCTCTCGGCTAGAAGGCCAAGGGAACCTCCTTTAGAGGTTCCTTGGCTGAGGTGACCGTGGGCTGAATTAAAGAGTTAGATTGTTGAGTGAGACTTGAGAGATTGAGAGGAAGAAGGAGAGATTTGAACGCTTGGGGTTGATAGAAGTAAGTGAAGACCTTAGGGAGATATACTCAACCTAAGGAAAATATTCCACTTCTATAATCTTCAACCAATGAACAAAGGATGCCAAGAGTGGATTAAATAGTAGAGTGCTAGGGTTCTTGGGTGGACTAGGAGCCCATTTGCAAATGGGTCCACACGTCCCAAAATAGAAAGACAAATACATGATTTAATTGACAAAATGGGCAAAGGGGATAAAAGCCATAAAGGCTTGGATAGGGACGCGCGCTTGAATGCCTTGGAATCGAAGCATCGGATGCTTGAGTGTCGTGGCATTGAGGTGTCGGCACCTTGGTGCCTTGGTGGTCAAGGCCTTGGCTCCTCCAAGGTGAGACACTCATCACTGGGACTCATCACGATAGGCCGATTCGGGCGGAGGCGAGGCAATCGCAAACCACCGCCGCCCCCGTCATCACTTTCGACAACTCCAAAGCCCAGAGTTAGGCGACCACCATGACGGTTTGGTAATCTCTCTTTCAATTAGTAACTGCCTTATCCGCCGCATTTTAAACACACGGGTAGCTCCACCAACCTGTTGACATTGACGCCTTAAACGGTATGGGTTTAAGGGAGGACGACCTAACTAGAAACTCTACCCCGCTGGTCGAATTCAACGGGGAGGTTAAGTACACCCGAGGCGAAATCGTGTTGACAACATACGCTGGTGGAGTCAACCAACAGGTTAAGTTTTTAATACTTGACTTCCCATCCCCATACAATGCAATCCTCGGCAGACCCTAGATTCATGCCATGAAAGTTGTACCTCCCACTTACCACCAAACCATAAAATTCCCAACTGAGTGGGGGGTACAAGAAATAAAAGGCGACCATCGGGCTACTAAGGAATGTTATGTCACTTTAATGAAAGGGGCAGTCGACATGTCCTCCGCATAGCAACCACAGTATGACGAAGGGACCACATGGTACATCGAACCAGAGATGGAGCAACTCGATGAGATCGCGCTGGATCCTTCAAAGCCAACGCAAACGGTGAGGGTCAGATGAGATCTAAACGATTCGACCAGAGCAGATTTAATTTCCTTTTACGATCCAACTCTAATTGTTTTGCCTGGTCACACGAAGATATGGTGGGGATCTCCCTAGATATTATTACTCACAAATTGAATGTATATCCCACATACCCTCCGGTCAAGAAAAAAAGGAGAAAGTTCGCACCTGAACGCAACAAAATCGTAGACGACGAGGTCAAGAGCTTGCTCGAGATAGGTAAAACAAGGGAAGTCAAATACCCCGACTGGCTAGCAAACGTCGTTGTGGTTCAAAAGAAGAATGGGAAATGGAGAGTGTGTATCGAACAAAAGACTCATTCCCATTGCCACATAACGACGCCATGGTTGACGCGTCCGCTAGACATGAAATGTTAACATTCATGGACACGTTCAGTGGGTACAACCAAATTCTTATGGACCCCGACGACCAAGAAAAAACAGCCTTCATAACAAGCCAAGGTACGTACTGCTACAAAGTCATGCCTTTTGGATTGAAAAACACAGGGGCGACCTACCAGAGGCTGGTGATTAGAATGTTCAAAGAGAAAATCGGGGACACCATGGAGGTTTACATCGATGACATGCTCGTCAAGTCCAAAGCGGCAAAGGACCATATTGAACACCTGGAAGAAGCATTCGAGGTATTGAAAAGATATAACATGAAACTAAACCCGACTAAATGCTCTTTTAGAGTGTCTTCAGGAAAATTCTTGGGATACATGGTGACGCAAAAGGGGATCGAGGCTAGTCCGGACCAGATCAAGGCTATCGTCAACCTGAGATCCCCTCCGATGTGTCAAAGACGTCCAGAAATTGACAGGACGAATAGCAGCATTGAACAAATTCATATCAAAGTCTTCGGATAAATGCAAATACTTTTACGAAGCCCTAAAAAAGAACAAGTCGTTTGATTGGACAACGGCACACGAGCAAGCCTTCCAGGACTTAAAGACGTATCTGGCGAGTCCCCTCCTGCTGGTCAAACCGAAAGACGACGAGCCATTACCACTGTACCTGGCCGTATCAGAATCAGCTGTCAGCGTAGTCCTGACAAGAGAAGAGGACGGCAAACGTACACCAGTCTATTACATAAGTCGTTCCCTACTTCCTGCCGAGACAAGGTACACGTCACTTGAAAAATTAGTCTTGGCACTAGTTATGGCCTCGAACAAGTCAAGGCCCTACTTTGAATCACATGCTATTATTGTAAGGACTAACCATCCCATGAAAGCCATCATGAGGAAACCAGAATTTACAGGACGAATGGCTAAATGGGCTATACACCTTAGCGGATTCGACATCGAGTATGAGCCAAGAACGGCGATCAAATCTCAAGCTTTGGCCGACTTTGTGGCCGATTTCAGTCCTACAATGGAACAAGAAGCCATGAAGGAGGCAGAACAGTTGAAAACTGAAGAGGACCGGGGCACGTGGCAACTCCACATAGACGGAGCATCGAATGTAAGAGGAGTCGGCCTAGGTATCGTACTAAAATCGCCACAAGGGGACCACATAGCCCAAGTTGTGAGATGCGAGTGGGACGCGACTAACAATGAAGCAGATTATGAAGCCCTCATATTTGGGTTGACACTCGCGTATGATCACGCAATCCAGAGCATAGAGGTGACATGCGACTCCCTCCTGATCATCAACCAAGTACACGGCTCATACGCCGCTAAAGATGATAGGATGATGGCATATCTGGATGTCGTTAAGAAATTAGCAAGCAAATTCCAGAACTTTACCATCCGGCAAGTCCCACGCGACCTCAACACACAAGCCGACGCTCTAGCAAATCTTGGCTCTACCCTACATCCCGACGACTTCCACGGCATCCCGTTGGCATACATCACCAGACCGGTCGTCCCCAAAATCTTCAAAACAACCAATCAAGATGACACTCAGATGGTGAGCGAACTGCCCTTGGAAGAAGTCGTTTCAGCGGAAGTAGGCGACCACACAGAAGAAGACCTAATAGGCGATCAAGATGATTGGACCGCGCCCTACATCAAGTGGCTCAAAGATGGAATACTCCCAACAGACAAGACATAAGCTAAAAGACTTAAGGTACAAGCCGTAACATTTGATTTAAAAGATAATGTTCTATTCAAGTGATCTGTCACAAGCCTATACATGCGCTGCCTCAAAACAATTGAGGTAAGACGCGTCTTACAATCCTTACACAACGGAGAATGTGGAAACCATACTGGAGGACATAGCCTATCCGACAAAGCCCTCAGGACGGGCTACTACTGGCCTACAATGAACAAAGACGCGACCGACTACGTCAGAAAGTGTGACGCCTGCCAACGGCACACACCCGTCACGCACCAACCGTCAGAGATGCTTCACCTAACTCTAGCACCCTAGCCTTTCATGCGATGGGGAATGGACATCGTCGGGAAACTGCCGTCAGCATCAGGGCAATGCGTCTTCTTCCTGGCTATGACTGACTATTTCTCTAACTGGATAGAAGTCGAAGCGTATCGAGAGGTAAAAAAACACGTCATCTCATTCATAGAACGTAATATTCTATGTAGATTTGGCGTCCCCTCAGAAATCGTATGCGATAATGGCTCCCAATTCATTGGTAGCAAGACGCGATCCTTTTGCAAACAATGGAACATCACACTAATCACATCCATGCCAAGGTATCCACAGTCCACTGGTCAAGTAGAATCCAGCAATAAAATCATCATCAATAATCTCAAAAAACGCCTTACAAGGGCAAATGGCAAATGGGCCGACGAACTCCCCCTGATACTATGGTCCGACAAGACAACACCAAAGAACACAACTGGACAGAGTCCCTTTTCATTGGTTTACGGGAGCGAGGCGGTCATCCCCACTGAGCTACTCGTCCCAACTGCTAGATATGGGCTACAAACCCCAGAACAAAACGATGTCGAGTTGGCTCACAATCTTGACACCATAAATGAGACCAGAGAGAAAACCAGAATTCGAATGGTCCAATACCAACAACAAGTCGCCAGGAGCTATAACAAAAACGTCTGTGTTAAAGTCTTCAAGTTAGGAGACTGGGTCCTAAGGAAAACATTCCAGAACACCAGAGATCCTGATACGAATGCCAATTCGCCTCAAGTGGACTTGTCGCCGCCGACGCCAGAGTTAGGGCAAGACAAGTCGCCCAACGACTCTCCTCCAAACCTGGCGGCCTTGGACGCTCATCTTCCTCCATATGAGAAGGAGCTGCCTGCATCAAGTGTGCTGGCCAAAGTGTGGCCCGCCCCCACCAAGCCAGTCACAAGATCCGACGTCCGGGCACTAGCGCGCGACAAGCAAGACCGCATCAGCAACGACCAACCTCTGGGGGGCATCACTCGGTCCCAAGCACGAAGATTGCTCCACGACCTCCAAAAAGGCTTGTTTGCTCAAGGAGTGCTTGGCCAAACGCACGACGCCTTGGTGACCTTGCTTTGCCAAGTGAAGGCGCCGACACCAAAAGAGGATATGTGGCACTCACCGAGCCCATCTTCCCCAACCGGCCTCCAACTCCTCCTACAACCTTCATGGACCCAAGGAGCGCCAAGGAACTCAGGTTGGCCGAGCAAAGTGGCGAAGTGACCGATGGACCGACGCTAGCTATGTCATGACAACCCCAACGTCGGCGTCGGCAGTGTCATGACACTCCAACCAGGCGATCTCCCAGATGCCTCGTGTGTTTGGGCGTATTTTTGGTGGGCCCCTTACTGATGACGTCAAGGCCCACATATCCAAAATTGAGCTCAATCTGCGTCGTTTTGCTTAGTTCTGCCGGAGGCCAGTTTTAGCATTGACCTAGACTATTTAAGGATTTTTCCTTAGTTTTTCATTCACGTTTTAGCATACATTTGTTCAAGATGCGGCATGTGTCTATACAAGGCAAACAATATATACCCTAGAGTTTAGGATTTAGGTTTAGGATATGCATATGTTAGCGTATTTTAGGGTTTATGTGTTCAGGATTTATTTAAATTCATAGCCTACAAGACCACCTTAAACACTATTCCATAATATACGATGCTTTAGGCTATTCGATATTGTAATGTTTTCGATATTTTAAACCCTTAACCATTAAAAACAATTCCATAAAAACGCAACATAATGTGAAATAGGATGTCGTTTGCTCTCCTCGATGCCCATGTAGTCCAATTTCAATAAAAACCTTATTTTGCGTGAATTTTTTGAAGGATTTATAATTGAAATGCATAATTGGATGTGAACAAAGATATGGATAAACAAACTAATTTTTATTGATGTTTGGGGTTTGAGGAATAAGCAATCGTGACCACTTGGATACACTCACCAAATGGAAACGAAAGAAACAAACCAACTCTGATGCATCTCTCCAAGGAATTGACTTGGTGTTCGTTAATCTCACAAGAACATGATGTTGGAATCTCTCTATAAACAAAGGGGATTGAATCACTCAAGCATGATTTTTCAAAAAATCCCAACTTAATCTAACTAAAATGAAAGAAAAACATGATGTATATAGAAAAGAAAATGCAAGCAAAAAGACTCGTGGTTGTCATGCCAATAAAATTTGGACTCTTGGTGTTCTTGGCATTGACATGGAGATGGAGCATTCCTGGAGATGCATTCATGTATTCATTTGTCGCTCTTGATCTTCTTTTGAAACGTGGCCTTGATTGCTTGAAAGACAAAACAAGTGTCTTGAAAATGGGGGTAAAGATAAACCCTCTAGAATTAGTGTTCCCGGGAAGATCATGTATTTTGGCCATTGTCGAGGATGATTTGGTAAAAGTGTTGAACACTAAACTTGTATATCATTAAAAGATATTTTCACGGAGTCTTTATTTCAACCAAATAGACCTCTACAACCTCCAAACGAGCCAAAAGACTGAGTAATTGTCTGAGATCCAAGAAGTGTGAAATTGATTTCATACCTTGTTCTTCTTTGACGGTTCAGGTTCACGGATCACATCACAATCCAAAAAAACATGATGCACGTTGTAAATACTAGGGGTGTTTATTTTTGGACCGGATCGTAAATCCGAGACGAATCGGAAATTACGGTCCGGTCTTGGATCGTGTATATAACGGTCCGGTCCACGGTCCAAGGTTATAAAGGTTTACGGGTTACGGTTCGGTCTTGTCCAGTACCGTAAATTTATGGTCCGGACCGTAATGGACCGTAATATGCTTTTCTTATAATAAATATATCTCGATTAACCCTAAGTACATCCATTTTTACAGTTTGGTCTAGATTTGGACCGTAAATAAATCATTATATGACCATTTTTATCTCAAAAATTTCAAAAAAATCATTAGAAAAAATAAAAATGGTTTATTTACGGTCCGGTCTGGATCGTTTGAACACCCCTAATAAATACAAGTAAACTTGAACATAACAATCCATGAAAACAACCATCAACGCTATTCCTCATCTTGTCGACTCTCGCTCCCCTCACCCTCATCGTACTGAGAATGAATAATTAATATATTAAAATTAATAATATATATATAATAATAATCAATTAATCATTAATTGAACGTAATTACAATCTAATAAATAAAGATAAATATTAATAATTATAATATTAACAACAACAAAAAATAAACAAATATGTAACAAATCATCTGCTACATGTGTAGGACGAGGTCGTTGAGTCGCCTCCTTAATTAAAGAGGCTATGTGGGTCGGTTAGTCCGTGAGGAGGTCGGATACTCGCGACTCTCCTGACTGCCAAGACTCGGGAGCTGCCGTCGGATACTCGCGACCCTTTAATATTTTGTTATGAAGCAATTAATTTATTAGAATATTTTAAATTTTGTGATTTCCTTCGGTGAACTATAATTCAACCCTTAAATTTCCAAAATTCACTATCATTTTTTTTTCTAAAATCAATTCCTAATACCAATTTTGTAAGTCCAACATCATAACAATTTTCTAAAATTCAATCTAAGTTTCTAAACTTTAATCCATTTTTATTAAATATTATTCTTTAATTTTGTAAAATTAATTCTAATACCCTCAAATACCAATAACTTGAAACTAAATAATCACAAAAAAGACGGAACCGCCTGGGAGCTTTCCTCATGAGTTAGGAAAGCTCTCGTTCCCTCCTCTGTGAGGATTTTCTAGCCTTGTGCTAGTTCGCCTTCTCCGTCGTTCCTCCTCCTTTTCCGCCGCCTCTCTTCCTCCGCTGCTCCTGTTCTCCCCTCGGCGGCGTCGACTTCTTCTCCAGCCTATTGGTCTCTTCTTGTCACTGTTTCTGCTCGCGGTTGTCTTGTTCAGTTTGTTGTTGTGCTTCCGCTCGGTTTCCCCTGTCTCAGGCCTCAGAGTTTGTCCGGTTTTTGCTGCTTTGGTTTGTGATGTTATTCTTCTGTTTTCGATCAATTAAGGTTGATTTGGGGTTTCTGTTTTGTTGAATTTTCTTCGCCTTTGCTTAGGGTCTCTCTGAATTACAAATTTTGATGTTAAATCGTAATTCATATGTTGGTTTATGTGTTTTTCATATGTATTTATTGCTTATTTGTATTTTAGTACTTGCTAGTTGGGTTCTGATGATCTTTTGGGATTCTTTTAGTTATGGTTGTTGGTGTTATTTGGCTATATTTTGGGTCAGTTATGTCCTCCTTGTAGATATTAGTTTGAGTTTTGTTGGCTCTGTTGGCTAGGGGTTTCTTCTGTCTTTGTTTGACAGATCTGTTGTAGTTCTTGGGAGTAAAGCTTTAAAACCAAGTGTTGTTATGGATCTGTTGGATGCAGAGACTCTGGTTTGGCACTAGTGGAAAAAACACTTTTTGAGGCTCCCTTTTAGAGGCGTACATATTTCAAAACGCCTCAACAACGACCTACGCAATCAGTTTTTCAGGTTTTTGAGGCGGATAATTATTTTATACGCCTCAAAAAAATCTATTGAGGCGGGCAAATAATTATACGCCTCAAAAAGTTTCCGAAAAAATATTCCCGCTAAAGTATTAGAGGCGGGCCAAATGTAGGCCCGCCTCTAATGGTACATAATTGAGGCGGGCGAAAAAGCCCGCCTCTATTAACTTTTGTTGAGGCGGGCATATTATAGCCCGCCTCAACAAATGTATGCAATAGAGGCGGGCATAAAGAGGCCCGCCTCTATTGCCTCTATTAACTTTTGTTGAGGCAGGCATATTATAGCCCGCCTCAACAAATGTATGCAATAGAGGCGGGCATAAAGAGGCCCGCCTCTATAAGTCTATCCTAATTAAATTAAAAACATTCAGCTCTGCGCGCACCTTCGTTCATATCTTCGTATCGTCGTCTTCTCCGAGCTCCGACTTCCTCTCCTTTCGCCGAGCACTCGGTTTCACCAGAGTTCCGACTTCCTCACCCGATTCCGCTGGCCGGTAAGCACATCTAACACCCTATTTTACTTTAATTTCATCCAACACATTTACAATTTTATTTAGGTTCATACCGAATTGGAGAAGTAATTGGAGAAGTAAAATCATAAGTACTGAAGCTTGTACGGATTTGGAGAAGTAAAATACGAGCAAATCCTAATGTACTGATTTCGAATTTGTGTATTTTGTGTTTAAAGCTTGTACGAATTTGTGTATTTTTGTGTGTAAAGCTCGTGCATTGAAGGTGTTTGATGAAATGCCCCTATGAATATGCGTTTCTCTAATAGACGGGCCTAATACTGATTTCGAATTTGTGTATTTTGTGTTTAAAGCTTGTACGAATTTGTGTATTTTTTGTGTTTAAAGCTCGTGCATTGAAGGCAATGAGGATGTAATATACTAGAGGATCACATTTTTACAGTTTATTTAATTGGGGAAATTACATTCTGTAGGTTGATAGAGGCATTGTCTTGAAGGATCGATATTGGGTCAAGGTAATACTTCTACCCTAATTCCTTAGGCCCTTGGCGGGATAGAATTCATAATTTAGGCCCTTGGCGGGATAGTTGAGTTTGTATTTTTTCTTGCTTAGTTGCGTATTATTATCTATTTAGGCCCTTGGCGGGATAGAATTCATAATTTAGGCCCTTGGCGGGATAGTTATTAGAAATGATATTAAATCTTCCTTGTTTTTTGTGTATGAGCAATGCTGAACAAAATGAGTCTTTATTACATAGACGTTAATTATACCTTGTTCTCCTCTTAGGAAGTTCATTTTCATGTGACAATGCAGAAGCTTTATGTTACAATAAGTAATTTTGTGTGTGTGCTTGTTGCAGGAATTCTACCCACTATGTCTAACGAAAGTGGAAATGCTATTTTCCCTACCCAAGGTGATCCTGAATCACAAGGTGTTAGCGCGATTACACAGATCGCTAAAGGGCGTGGTCCGTCAAAAGGCGTTCAAGTAAAAAAGCCTATGCACCTTGAGTTTAATGAGTTTAATGTCCCTGATGGCGAGTGGTCGAAACAATACGGAAAGCAAGTTGGGAGTTGTTCTCAAAGAATTAATATTAACGTGAAAGAATACCAAAGGATAGATGAGCAGACGAGGCAAGGGTTTTGGGAGGAGACCAAGGTATAATGTCTTTTTAAATTGTTTTAAATATATACTATATTAACTATCATTCTAACTTATTGTAAAAATCCACAGCTTATGTTCCACATCATTGAGGATGTCAATAAATCAAGGGAAAAATACTTCCATTCTTGTGTGGCAAAACGATTTAGAGATTTCAAGAGCAAGTTGGTAGCTCGATGGATAACTAAGATGCAAAAGCCGTCGAAGTATCCTAGAAACAAGATGCCTTGGGAAATCTACCACCACATTACAGAGGTTGATTGGTCAGTTTTTCTTCAAGAATATTACAGGCCAGAGTCATTGGTAATAATGCTATTTCTTTTTAGTATTAAAGATTTCTAGTCAGCTAGCGGAAATCATTGGTAATAATGCAATTGACTTTTGACAGGCTCGTAGTGAGAAAGCAAAGACAAGTGCAGCCCACCACAAGAATCCTCATCGCACCGGCCAGGCGGGTTATATTAGAAAATGACACGAGTGGATAAAAGAAGGACGACTCCCAGAGGAAGCAGCTTTATCTCTGTCAAGTAGCTCCTCAGTGAACTCATCGGTTCCTAGAGCTAGAAAATACAGATCAAAGGAGTGGGTTTTGGCTCATCAAGTTCGAACTGAGGATGGAAAGTGGGAAGTTAGCCCGAACGATAAGGATGCCGTAGAAATTGTAAGAAAAGTTGTAAGTAGTGCTTTTTAATGAACATTTACTTAAATTTACTTGGAAATATGAACTAATCTATACTTTCCTAATTGACATTATAGGAGGAGTATATCGAAGAAGAAGAAAAAGGAAACCTTACTTTCGAGGATGATGAGGATGCCCTCACCAAAGCCATTGGGAAAAAAGATCATCGTGGCCGTGTCAAGGCAATAGGTGGAAATGTGGGTTATAGAGTTGCTTTCGGTCCAAGAGAACGACGGAGAAGATGTTCTAGTGAAGCTTCATCAGATCTGATCGAATCGATCAGAGCTGAAGTTAGAAAGGAGTTTGAAGGTGAGTTAGATAAAAGGGTTGCTGAAGCCCTCCAAAAGCAACTATGCTCCATGTTACACATAAATCAACCAAACTTCACTTCTACTCCCGTTCTTGAACTTAATGTTGATGCACCCTATACCACTTGTCCTGATTCCACACCGCAACCACGTGAGCTAAAGGTATGATTGAGTTTGAGTATTATCATGAACTCTTTATGTCCAAATACCTCTTATAACATGAATTAAAATACCTCTTATGCAGGAAAGGACTCCATGCCATCTTGCCCTTGAGGATAAAGATTCTGGTAACAAAGTGCTCGTAGCGGATGGTATGGTACAACCCTCAAACGGTGCATCGTCCCAACACTTTACACCGATGAAGCTTGATCACTACAAAGTCCAAGTTGATTTTGTTTATGATGGACATCATGATGATATTCTTCCGGTGCCTACGGGTGATGGTTTCACTAACTTAGGTGGTGCTCAGGGTAGTTTCGTGCAATGGCCGATCCACTTAGTGATTTTCGAAGACGACGAGGTAATAAATCTAGGCTCAATAATAATGTACACATTACTCACTCTTGCTCATCTATAATTCTAATATATATAGGACTATACTACTCCACGCCCAACAAAGAAGTCCAAGTCATTTCTCTCTAAAAAGGTGGATGCCAGCGCCAAAAATACAAAGGTAAGTAATTTCTCTCTAAAAAGGTGGATAGAATTCATAATTTAGGCCCTTGGCGGGATATAATTCATAATTTAGGCCCTTGGCGGGATAGAATTCATTATTTAGGCCCTTGGCGGGATAGTTATTAGAAATGATATTAAATCTTCCTTGTTTGTGCTCAATAATACAAATGTTACTTCATTATTATTGTTTGGAAATTTCATGTCAAAATAACTCTTAAGTCTCAGTCCAACAAAGAGGTGGTTGGTAGCTGTGATCGTAAAACAGAAGAATCAGCCGCCAAAAGGAAGAAAGCAGAAAACGAAGAAATTGAAGGTCATGGCCAGTCATGCAAGTGGTTGCAATTTGTTATGTCTTCGGCGCCGGGTGGTATATATGATAGTACTCCCATCCCATTGGATGCCTCGGTTTGGAATTATGTGACAGATCAAGAAACATACGTCCCTGCATCCGATGTAGAAGAGTTCCTTAAGGGGGCGTGCTTAAACATTTATGTGATTCAAGTCTACATGATGTAAATGTTTTGATCAGTCTTTATCTTTTAATTGTCAACTATCATTCTTAATCATTTTTTCTTTAATTGTTCAACTATCATTCTTAATCGTTTTTTCTTTAAATGTGCAGGTATTTATTGGACAATCACACATATGCATTTGAAAATTCTCGAATTGGGTTCATTTGTCCTGAGATAGTGTCAAGCACTAGAATCAAGGCCGATCCATCTGTTCCAGCAAATTACTTGCAACGTGTGTTCAATGCTAACATTGCCAAATTGTTTTTGCTCCCATATAATCAAGAGTAAGTGTTTTCAATAAGTTTCATATATAATTAGTATTTTAAGCAATCATTAATGTTTATCAATTTACGTTTAAATGATGCAGCAATCATTGGACTCTGTACGTGATAGACCTATTTAAAGCACATGTCTATCTTTTCGATTCTCTAAAAGGTCCAGACAACAGAACGACTGATGCATCTGGAGTCATGAATTTGTAAGTTATTTTGCTTACGAACTAGTTTTTTTTGGAATATTAACAATATCAGTTTCGTGACTGTATTATGTTGATTTTCTAGGGCATTTCAAGTGTTTAAGTATCAAGGTGGAAAGTGCGATAAATCAATAGGAAAACGTAAGACGTTGAGAGTCTGCAATATAGAAGTACATATAGCATTTTAAACGCTTTAGGTTTGTTTATTTATAATCAAAGGCCTTGTATCTAAGACAACCCCCTTATGTTGTGTAATTAGTGCGCTCAACAAAGCAGCAGAACCGAGTGTGGCTATTATGTCATGAAGTTCATGTTAGAGATAGTCACGGGACTCGAGGACTCTGATGAGCGACTAGATAAGGTATGTAACTTAACTAACTATATATTGATAGTATTTGTGTTTTGTGTCAATAATTTCTGTGTTTTTTATGAAGCTATATCCTAAGAGGAAGACAGCGTATACTTATGAAGAAATGGATGTTGTTCGTGAGCAATGGGCACAGTATTTTACATCGAAGTATTTATTATCGGATTGAACTTGTTTGTACTTGTCATGTAAACTGTTGTTGAGAACCTGACTGTACTCTGGTGAAATCTGTTGTGTTGTTGTATATTATTCTGTGAATAAAATCAGGAATCTATTCTGCAAATTTAATGTGTGTATGGTGCAAATTTAATGTGTGTATGGTGCATCATAAAATCAGGAATCTATTCTGCAAATTTAATGAAATAACTTTTAGAGGCGGGTCTATGGAGACCCGCCTCTAAAAGCCACTTGTTGAGGCGGGCCTCTATAGGCCCGCCTCAACAAGTGCCTCACTATGGTGCCAAAGTGAGGCACTTGTTGAGGCGGGCATATAGAGGCCCGCCTCAACAAGTGGCTTTTAGAGGCGTATATTGCCCGCCTCAAAAAGGGTCCCCACTTGTTGCAGCCCCCTCATTTGAAGCGAACGGTGTTCGCCTCAATAAGTGTCCAAATGCCCGCCTCTATTAGGGTTTTTTCCACTAGTGTGGGGTCTGCCTTTTGCCAGGGATGTTAGAGTTTCTGATCTGGAGGTGTGTTGTTATTCTTCCCTGGCATATTTTGATGTTTCTTTTCGTAGGTCCTTGCCTTCTATGGCAGTGGTTTTACTTTATACTGTTTATCTGATGCCTCCTGTGTTGGCATGTAACTTGTCTCTTTAGTTCGGTAATAATATTTGCTATTTTCATAAAAAAAATGATAATCAATCACAACATTTCTTAAATTCTACTAGAATAATTTTAATTATGTAATATACATCGATGAACTGCAAGTCTGCAATACAACCCTTAAATTTCCTAAATTCACGAATCAAAATTTCTAAAATTCATTCCTAATACCATTTTGTGAGTCTAAGATCATAACAATTTTATGAAATTCAATCTAAGTTTTTACAATTCAATTTTTTAAAATTAACCGTAGATTTTCTAAAATGAATTTCAATATCCTAAAATTTATTCCTATAATTTGAAATGAAATCATCAATCACAATGTTCCTCAAATTCTACCCATCAAAAACCATAATCAAATAATCAATTATTTCTTTTAATAATCAAAATTCATAAAATTTAATGGCCCAAAATTATTAAGTTCAAAAATACATACCTCTCCGGAACCCTAAAGACGCCACCGGATGGTCCGGGTCCGAGAGCCGGTGAAACATCATCGAGTGTCTAGAAGCCTTGGGAATGACATTCGGTACGGAAATGCCATGTCGTCTTCTATTGCCTTGCCCGCCCCGGGTCCGACAAAGAGGGCCCCGACCGCCTCAGGTCCCATCATCGGCGTCAGCCCCTTCTTTGGCGCCATGACCTGCACCGATACGTGAGGATTCGCTCTGTACTTCACTTGTTGTGTTGATCCCGTCTTGGAGTCAAGTTTCTTGGCTTAATTCTCCCTCATAAGGCGCGTAAAACTCACCTTGTTCAAACCCTTGTCAAGATAAATAAAGCTCGGGCGACACTTTTGTGTAAAAGTCACACAATTGCTCAATCACGCATGAGAAAGCAAGAACAAACAAACTAGATCGCAAGTAAGCTAGATAACAAAGAATTTGGTGTAATGATAGCCTCAACCAAGGAATTTCACCTTGATCAAAACTTCAAAATTGTTTTATTGTACGTTAAAACAAGTGTTTAAATAACAAAGAATTTGGACTTGTCATGCAAGACAAGCGAAATTCTATCTCTTAGATAATACTACTAAATTACATAAAAATCAATAAAACTTAACCAAACTGATATAAAGCATAAAGGTAATGTCTAAAGTCATAAAATAACATAAATAAACATCTAGGATAGATTTGCGCATTCGTGACTCATGGTGGCTCGAACACTCGTCAGGTGGGCTCACCGGTGGACTAGAAGAGCTCACAACTCGTCTAAGCCAACTATCAAGTCTTCAGGGGTACTTAACTTTTGACATTTGGTGTGCGAGTAAACTCCAAAGGTATTGAGCCGTAATCCATGCACGTGTAAGTTATTGTACGCACTAGTGGACGTGGCTCGAGCTAGGTGATCCATGGATGGATGGCTTGAGCGGTACTTAAATTTGGACATCTGGTGTGCGAGTGAACTCCAAAGATATTAAGTCATAATCCATGCACGGGTGAGTTATTGCATGCACTAGTGGACGTGGCTCGAGCTATGTGATCCATGGATGGCTTGGTCACGTCTAAGATGATAAATATGAACCGCGAGGGTTGTAGAGGATCCTATAGGCAGAAATGGCTTGTCCAACTAGGATGAGTATCATTGATGGTCTTGCACAATTGAATTGTCCATGATTCAAGGCCCTCCTCGTCAAGCTAGTTAGGGAGCCATCAGAGCTTTTCCATCTCCGACGTGCTTGTCCACCAGACCGCCACCACTACAACGGGCACCATCGTCGGCGCCACCACTGGGAACGTCAAGACCAACCATCTCTGATGTGCTCGTCCACCAGATTGCCACCACTACGACGTGTACCATTATCAGTGCCACCACTGGGAACTGATAGATTCAAACCCCTCTTGTCCTCCATCAACGACACCGGCGAGCCATGGGCACCTCGCCTCCACATTGAGGGATGCCAACCTCCATCAATACCTTGTCCGGAGCACTCATCGATGCCATCACTTGGCCACGGCCAAGCCCCATGACATTTGTTGTGCCCTTACTGCCAAGATACCCATAGACGCGCGCGGCCTATGCCCGGTCTAGTGGCCGCATCTATGCAACCCTCTTAAGGATTTTATCCATTCCCTTTTAGTCAATTACTTTCATGATTTTAGTCTTGCCTTAGGGGGTGTGAAGAGCCATTTGCATATGGGCTTCAACCCACTAAGGCCTATTAGAGGCTTCTTCTTTGTTGGCTGACATGCCATGGTATTTAAACCCTTTTGTTAGTCTTTTGTAACTTAGTTGAAGAATTAAGAAGTGGAATATCTCCCTTAGGTTGAGGAATACCTCCCTAAGGCCTCCACTTATCTATCAACTCAAAGCATTCAACAATCTCTCATTCTTTCTCTCAATCTCTCACGATTCCCTAAAGCAATATAGCTCATCAAGTTCGAATCCAAGACAAACCAGCCAAGGAACCTGTAGGAGAGGTTCTCTTGGCCCATCGCCATCCACGGCCAGCCAAGCTATCTCTCGGCCGGCCACTTGCTTCCTCTCGGCTCCCCTAGGCATTCCCCTTGCTTCCGCCTTCAAATCATCCCCAAGGAGTCATCTAGCTAGCCGACGCCTCTAGGAGAAGTCCAAGCCTCTCTTGTGCCACGATCCGGAGCTCAAGCTTGTGAGACAAGGGCATTCAACCCCTTGTTTCACATCAATTGGTATCAGAGCTCAAAGACCAAGTTAAGTGGTTTTTCTTCTCAATTTTTTCCTATTTTTATGCTTATTAGGCTTTATTCTACCTCCCCTCCACAAATTGCCTCAAAAAACCAAGAAAAAGTCTTCCGCCTTGTCACCACTGTCGACCGCCACGCCGCCGCCTCTTGCCACCTTTCCGCCGCTCACCACCACCCTATAGTCACCACCCCTTCCCCATGAACGACCATGAGCCTATGCTCCATTGCTAGCTCCCTTTTGAATTTCTTAAACCTTGCATGTGACTTAGCTATACTTGGCAAGAGACAAAATTGCATTCTCTCTTTTCCCATTTGGTTGTCTTAGGCTTTTTGGGTAAATGACAAACTTTGATTCTTGGGTTGACTTACTCGGGGTAGAGAGCTAGGAAGCTTCTCTTGTGGGCTTCACAAAATGGGTAGACTAAAGTGGCAAGCAAACAACATTCTTTTTCTCTATTCCAAGGCTTTGTCACACACACCAAAAGCGGCATTGCCCCTCTTTAAAATTCCCCTTGTTGCCGCCCATCTTAACTCCAAAAGTTGTGTGGCCCCACTCGTCCATTCAAAATCAAGGCCCATTGTATTAGGCCTGAAACACAAAGAGAAAAAGCCAAAGGAAAACAAGAGGCCCAAGAAAAAGGCAAAGGCCTAATTCAAAAAAAAAAGACGAAGAAGAAGAAACAAAGTGTCATTTCGGTTGGGACACAACCAATTCCACATCAATTCATGGGCTCTCCCACTTCACTTGGCAACATGGGCCACTAATCTTGCCCCTCCATTTTCTTCTATTGCCACTTTATTTGTCTTTCTCCTCCACGACCCATAGGGCGGCCCACTCCCTCCCTTCCCACTCTTTTCACTCTATGTTTTAAAGGTTGGAGTTCCTAAATAGCCTAAGTCTTACAAATTGGAAAGGTTGGAAGTGCCTAAGTCCTAATCAAGTCTTGCAAGTCACATGCTCTTCTCGGCCTTGCCCCTTTCACTTGAGCCTTCATCTTTTGCTTAGTTGGATTGTCCTCGGCTTCGCTTGCTTTCATTATCTTGGTGTGATTGTTTGATTGCTTGAACCTTTGATTGTCTTAGGTTTATCTTGTTGCCGTCTATTTGTGTGATTGCCTTGGTTGCCTAGAACTTTGACTTGTTTTGCCTTGTTGCTTGTATTGCATTGGTTTGATTGTCTTCTGCCTAGGCTTTTCATATTCTCTTAGCATGATTGCTTTGTTTGCTTGGGACTTTTGACTTGCTTTGTCTCAATGCTTGTGCTAGGCGAGTCCCCATGGAAGAGCCACATTGGCCTTATCATGCTCGGTCGTTGTTGGGCCAACGCCCACAAAGCCACGCACGTGATCCCATGCCCTTGTATGAAGGTCCTTACCCATGCGCCGCCCCTAGGCCCGTAGCCGACTATGAGGTCAGCCGCAACTATGATCATAGTTTCACCGAGTTCGCCATGGAGTCATTTGGAGGCTATGAAGAGGAAGGCCCTTATGGCGAGTCTCTAGAGGCCTTTGAAGATGAGGATTGGGCGGATGTGTACCGCCGGAGTTATGACCATGCCCGGGGCCAGAACCGGCGCCCGCTCGACCACCGTGACCCGGATTGGATGTCGCCTCCACGCGCCAACCTCCGCGTCAATGGCCATGCTCGCCGCCCCCAACAAGACCAGCTCCCGCACCACACCCGCGGCGCCCACGTCACCCATGGCCCAGTCTCGGCCAACTCCCATTCTCACCGCGAGCCGCAAGGGACCTATGCTTCCACCATCTCACTCCGACGTCCGGATTACAGCCATTGAACGTTCCTTGACCGCCATTGAGTCTCCTACGGAGGAGCCCCTTAGATGGCCGAGGCGACCCGCACCAATGTAGCCCGAGTAGCCGTGGCGAGCCGCAGCCGAGGAGGCACACGCCACCAAGGCCCCACTCGTGGCCACCGATAGTCAAACATTACCAGGCGCGCTCTCCACCGGCACGGCCTCCGCCTCCTCCTTGGTGTCGCACCCTTGCCTCGCCACGAAGGAGGGCGGTGTCGTGTTGCCACATTGGTCGGCGCTCGTGTCGCCTCTTGGCACCTCCCCATTGCCCCACCCCCATAGATGCTGGCGCCCTATTGCCACACCACCAAAGGCGGAAGGTGCCTTGTTGCCGCCTTGGCCGGCGCCCTTGTTGCCATTCGGTGCGTCACCTTTGCCTCACATCCAAGGAGGCCAACGCCTCAATGCTCCACCACCAAAGGAGTTCTCCATCTCCTTGCATCATGAGACCCTTACCTATTTGAAGTGCCACACCCACATTGGCCGGCGCCATGTGCATAGGATGGAGCTTATGGAGACTTGGCCGTTTGGTGGAAAGCACAAGAAGGGCCAAGACAAGATTGCCGACATCTTGTCTAAGAGGTATGTGTTTCCTTCTCTTTGTCATGCTGTTATGATCAAGGATCGGGATGGCCACAGTGCAAGAATTGCTCGACAAGGCGCCTCGGAACTCAAGAACGCAGGACAGCAACCCCCAGCAGAATTCCAGAATTTGATCTAACTTCAGTGGGGTCGTTCTCCTTGATCCGAACTCCGAATTGGGCGATTCCGGCGACAGTAGATAGATATGGAAGTCTAGTTTCTGTCCTCCAATTTTCAGAATTTTCTAGGCGGTGGATCAAAAGATATGATTTTTCTACCGAAGGGTCGCTGGTAGTTCCGGGGAGGAAGTTCAGCAAACTGACGGTTGATGATGGATGGAATCGATTGTGATGGGTGATGGAAGTGAGGGATAAGCAATCTCCTTATGGCTAGATTTGACACACTAGTCACAAGAGAAAGACCTAGGGAGATTCGAGATACAACACACTCAAATCTCTCAAGGGAAGAACTTGATATCACACACAAGTTTGATGAACAAGAAGAAAACTCTAAAACTGAAATATTCTGATTCTGGATTCAATTCAACGTTCTGAACAATGAGCCAAAAGTTTTCCTAATAACCTAGCAATACGGTTACTAAAGAGAAATTAACGAAAATGCTAATAATTAACCCACTAATCCTAAAACGTGCCCACTAATCAAAACACCAATTAATGGACATTTAGGGAATTAAAATATTCTCTAATAATGTTTAAAAACCCCAACAATAAATCGGAAATAACATCAGTCTTCAAATATTCTTCACGTGGGCTTTTAACCCGGATGGAGGGCCTAGCCGGGTTCTCTGGTGATAGCATCGGCTTTATAACCCGGATTTGAGTGGTCTCCGGGTTCTTTAGCTTCTTTACAGCCCGGATCTGAATTGGGCCCGTGTTTTCTGGTGGTGTCCGAGGCAATGTCACGGTCTTGGCCTAGCTTCCCGTCTTGGCTTGAATCATCATCTATGTTTGAAGGATCTTCTTGCTTGGCCAAGTCTTGATGGGCCATATTCATATCATCCTCCCTCCCTTGAAAGGGATTCGACCTCGAATCCAGCTCGTCAAGGTCTTTATCTCCTTCCAAGCAAGGACTTTCCTTATGTGGAGCGCCTTCCTCTCCAGGCTCAAATGGGACCATCCCGGACTCCAGCTTTGAGCCTTTGATGTGCTTGCCTTCTTGACCTACAATAAGACCACTAGAAGCTCTATGCAACACCACAACCTTTTCATTAATAGAGTTAGTCTTATAAAATGTAATGAAAGGTTGAGAGCATGTAATGAATGGAGGCATAAAAGACTTGGTCAAGAACATATGATTAGAAGTTCCTCCTTTGCCTCTAATTGCCCATTTCATATTTGGCTTTGACTCACACACAATCTCATCTCCATAACCCCCTATGGCAAACTGAATTGTGACTTGCTCCTTGACTTTAAGATGAGTGTTGGAATTCAACCAACAAAGTGTATAGGATTGTGGGTGAAGAGTAGTAGTTAGATGAAATCTTTCTACTACTTCTTGGTCAAGTATGTTACAACATGACCCTCCATCCACTATGACGCTACACACTTTCCCCTTAATAGGGCACCTAGTGGGGGAGATAGCCTCTCTTTGACTAGGTACACTTGGAACATCCGAGGCTATCAAAACCTTTTTGGTCACAAAACATTCATCTTGGGCAGCCACAACATGCAATTTCTCTAAATCCCCCTCATTCTCAACGGGTACACTAGTGGGAATAGATGCAAGATAAGGAGAAGAGTGTTTAGGAGTCATACCGAATTCTCCCCTTGAAGTGCTCACATTCGGTGAGGATTGGGACACCTCTTGAGATTGGCTCGGTGATGGGCCGTGAGCAAGGTCCCACTTCTCCTCCATGGCCTTCATGAAGGCAGCCTTCTCGTCTCTAATGGTTTTCAAGAATTGTCGAGTTCGCTCCTCGGCTTGACGATCTCGCTCTTTGGCTTCTTCCTTGGAGGATTGTATGGCCAAGAGTATTGTCTCCAGGGTAACTTCCGAGGCCACGTTCTTGTCCTTAGGTCTCGCCATTGTTTCCTACACAAGAAAAACCCACACAACAACCCACGCCAACAAGAAAACAACAATGGTCCCTAGAGCTAGTAAGGAGCTTATACTTATCAACAACTCCTTGCAAATTTTTCAAGTTCAAGCTCGGAAAAAGGTCAAGGTAGGCTTCTTATATGCAAAGGACTCACAAAATAGAAAATAAAGTGCACTACAACCTTGATTCAAGCACTTAAATTAGATGCAATTTCAAATTGTTTCGTAAGTACTTATCCTCTATTGTCACTTACTATGGATGATTCAAGCAAGATTACAAAGGAATGCAGCTTACAATGAGGATTTGAGCACAATTACGAGCACTTCACAAGATCACTAGGAGAATCACAATATAACAAGGATGAACAACTTAAGGCCTTTGTCTTTTCTCCTTTCTTTCTTTTTTTTTTTGTAAAAAGGCCGACTTCTTTTTTTTTTTTTTTTTTTGGACTAATACGAATGAAAGTAATGAAAATAAAATGAACTACTTGATCAACCTATAGTGTACACACCTCTCGGAAGTTCCTCCACTTGACAATTTGGATTGAATATAACTTAAGGTGCTTTAGGTAGGTTGTTTCAAGTGCCAAATGAAATAAAATTAAAGACTCAAATTTCCTAAACTATATGCAGCTATTAAAGGTCACGGCTGGTTCAACAAAAATCACACGGCAGCTTTTAAGTTTTGAAATCAGATTTGAAGCAACAAACTCAACCACTTCTCCTAGATTTGTGGCACGTCTGATCTCCTAATTTTCGAACCCTAACTGCCGTCTCCTACCTTGTTCAAGCCTGGTTTTGTGACGTTCAAACACCCTAAATGCAGATCTATGACACTAAGCAAAACAAATCACAAAAGCAACACAAACTGAAGACACTAGACACTAAACTTCAATCGGAAATTCAACAAAATGCAGGGCACGAAATCAAGAGCTATAAACTACGAAAATTGCAAGAATTTGAAGACAAATACGAGCAAGACTTACGTAGCTCTGATACCACATGTTATGATCAAGGATCGGGATGGCCACAGTGCAAGAATTGCTCGACAAGGCGCCTCGGAACTCAAGAACGCAGGACAGCAACCCCCAGCAGAATTCCAGAATTTGATCTAACTTCAGTGGGGTCGTTCTCCTTGATCCGAACTCCGAATTGGGCGATTCCGGCGACAGTAGATAGATATGGAAGTCTAGTTTCTGTCCTCCAATTTTCAGAATTTTCTGGGCGGTGGATCAAAAGATATGATTTTTCTACCGAAGGGTCGCTGGTAGTTCCGGGGAGGAAGTTCAGCAAACTGACGGTTGATGATGGATGGAATCGATTGTGATGGGTGATGGAAGTGAGGGATAAGCAATCTCCTTATGGCTAGATTTGACACACTAGTCACAAGAGAAAGACCTAGGGAGATTCGAGATACAACACACTCAAATCTCTCAAGGGAAGAACTTGATATCACACACAAGTTTGATGAACAAGAAGAAAACTCTAAAACTGAAATATTCTGATTCTGGATTCAATTCAACGTTCTGAACAATGAGTCAAAAGTTTTCCTAATAACCTAGCAATACGGTTACTAAAGAGAAATTAAAGAAAATGCTAATAATTAACCCACTAATCCTAAAACGTGCCCACTAATCAAAACACCAATTAATGGACATTTAGGGAATTAAAATATTGTCTAATAATGTTTAAAAACCCCAGCAATAAATCGGAAATAACATTAGTCTTCAAATATTCTTCACGTGGGCTTTTAACCCGGATGGAGGGCCTAGCCGGGTTCTCTGGTGATAGCATCGGCTTTATAACCCGAATTTGAGTGGTCTCCGGGTTCTTTAGCTTCTTTACAGCCCGGATCTGAATTGGGCCCGTGTTTTCTGGTGGTGTCCGAGGCAATGTCACGGTCTTGGCCTAGCTTCCCGTCTTGGCTTGAATCATCATCTATGTTTGAAGGATCTTCTTGCTTGGCCAAGTCTTGATGGGCCATATTCATATCACATGCTCACATTTTGGAGATTTCCATTAATATATCTTCACATACCTACGAGCCCCTCCTTAGTCCTCTCCTATCGGCGTGTGCCACTTTGGGTGACCTTGCGGGCTATTATTGGGATGATGGGTTCCTTATCCGAGTGGGTGAGCATTGTGTCCTTAGGGCCTCCTTTAGGAATTTGTTGCTTAAGGATCCCCATGAGAGTCGTAGAGAGTTTGGGAACACCACACTCATGGCAACATTTGAGGATTATGTATTTTGGCCTACACTTGCCACATTCTTGCATAGGCCCCACCCTCCCGGTCCTTACACACCAATATCTCTCCCACCCACCCCTTGGGAAGACCTAGCCATGGTCTTTCTAACCGGATTGCCCACGCTTAAGAAGGGGAGGAATTCCATTGGCGTGTTAGGCGAAAACCCCCTTAGGATGGATCATGGCATTCCTTGTAGAACTCACTACACACACCTTGCACCCGAGCTAGATACCGTTTTCTTTCACCCCGTAGTGAACTTACATGGAATCCATCATACGATGATGTTGGCTTGGGATCCTAACTTTGTGGGTCCTTCTTGGAGGACTTTGTGGCTGAAATTTAGGACGAGCCTTATCCTTGCCACTAGTTGCCACCCCCACCCCGGTGCCTTGCTTAGTGACATCCTTAGGGCCCACCTGCACCGTTGGCTGCACTTACGTTTGCTTGTTGAGTTTGCTTACCTAGAACATGGGCGAACATGCTCCCACCTTTGGCGAAGTTTTCAGCCCGGCGCCGCTCCAAGCCCTGCCCCTGCGGCCATGGCTCCCTCACAGTGCTCAAGTGGTTCGTAGCCCATGCTTATGAGGTGGAGCTTCCCGAGGACTACGGCGCCCACCCCACTCTCGCATTGGCCGTCCTATTCGGGGCTTATGTGCCCCCGGTTTCCGATGACGAATTGAGGACAATTCTACCTCAAGAAGGGGAGAATGATAGATTCCAACTAGGGGTGTTCAAAATCGGCCCGGACCGGACCGGAAAAGACCGGACCGGTGAAATTCCGGTCCGGTCTCTGGTCCAAGGTTTTCCCTTAATCTGGTTTCGGTCCGGTCCAAACCCGGAAAAAATCCGGTCCGGACTGGTGGACCGGATTTTTTTTATATATAATTTATATGTTTTTTTTGGAGATTTATATGTATTTTTTTATAGATTTTTTTAAATTTAATAAGTTAGGAGTATATATGTTTTATAGATATTTTTTTTAGATTTTAAATAAGAATTTAATTATTAATTTTAAAAAAAATAAAGTCCGGTCCACCATTTTCAGAAAATCCGGTCCATCGGACCGGATGAACACCCCTAATTCCAACCCCCCTTGTCCTCCATCAACGACACCGGTGAGCCATGGGCACCTCGCTTCCACATTGAGGGATGCCAACCTCCAGCAACACCTTGGCTGAAGCACTCATCAAGGCCATCACTTGGCCACGGCCAAGCCCCATGACATTCGCCATGCCCTTGCTGCCAAGACACCCATAGACGCGCGCGGTCCATGCTCGGCCTAGTGGCCGCATCTATCCAAGCCTCTCAAGGCTTTTATCCATTTCCCTTTTAGTCATTTACTTTCATGATTTTAGTCTTGCCTTAGGGGGTGTGAAGAGTCATTTGCATATGGGCTTCAACCCACTAAGGCCCATTAGAGGCTTCTTCTTTGTTGGCTGAAATGTCATGGTATTTAAACTCTCTTGTTAGTCTTTTGTAACTTAGTTGAAGAATTAAGAAGTGAAATATCTCCCTTAGGTTAAGGAATACCTCCTTAAGGCCTCCACTTATCTATCAACTCAAAGCATTCAACAATCTCTTATTCTTTCTCTCAATCTCTCACGATTCCCTCAAGCAATCTAGCTCATCAAGTTCGAATCCAAGACAAACCAGCCAAGGAACCTGTAGGAGAGGTTCCCTTGGCCCATCGCCATCTGCGGCCAGCCAACCTCCCTCTCGGTCGGCCACTTGCTTCCTCTCGGCTCCCCTAGGCATTCCCCTTGCTTCCGCCTTCAAATCATCCCCAATGAGTCATATAGCCAGCCGGCACCTCTAGGAGAAGTCCAAGCCTCTCTTATGCCACGATCCGGAGCTCAAGCTTGTGAGACAAGGCCATTCAACCCCTTGTTTCACATCAAGAACGTCATGGCCAACGTCGCTTGACCCAATACCAGCTGGCAGCCGCCGCCGCCGTGAGATTGCCAATTTGGCATAAACATGCCGTTTTGCCTTGCCGCCAATGTCACCACTTTATGATTGCCAATCCATGCTCGGTTTTTGCAAGAAGATAAATGAGAGGAGGAGAATGGATTTGCGAGGGAGGAGAAAAATGTGCAACAATAGCGGAGAAAGAAAGAGAGGAGAGGAGAAAAATGTGCAGCAACGATAGAGAAAGTAAGGGAGGAGAGGAGAGGAGGAAGTGGAGGATACCATTTAACCTAAAAGTTCTACGCCCAACTGGGAGCCTGGGGCACACAAGAGGGAGAAAAGCCTTGGTGTACCTCAATGAGGTGTACGCCCAATTGTGGCGCACACAGACTTGGCAATCGGGTCGGGCGGGTGGGTTCAGGTCTGAGTACTCCGGGTTTTGGTACATTTCGGGTCGGGTCATTTCGGGTCTAAAATTTACCGGGTCAAACTAGGTCGGGTTATTATGGGTTTATTTCCAGTCCGGGTCAACTCAATGGGTCGAGTTACGCAATTTTTTCCTGCTTTTTTTTTGGTGATTTAATTTGCGTTAATTTACGAAATATTTATATTAAATTTTTTTCCGCATGGTCGTTCAATTTTAATCCCGATAAAAATAATGTTATCATAATGCCTTAACTCTTAATTTTAACATCTTAGTTCTATTTTGTTAAAACTATCTTATAATACTTAGTAAACTAACATAGCCACTCCCACATTATAATCTTTATATCACCACATAAGAATATATTAGATATATATATATTAGTTACTCAGTTATATAGTTATACTACCACTCAGTTGGGTCCCTGGGTCAATGCTTTCTGGATACCACTTGTTTCCAATGTAACTCATACAAATACAAATTATACAATCGATCTAAGGGAGAAGCGATGAATTGGTAATAGCCTGTAAACTAGAAATAGTCTATTTGACTAAAATAAATATCTAAAGTTCCTCTTCTGTAGAGCATGCTCAAAAGTCAAAATACAACAAAATAAACAAAACCATAACTAACCCATCATCCAACGACGTTTCAAGTTCGATAAAGTAGCAAATTAGTAACAAACTAACAACTTAGTCACAATTCAAAACACAACAAAATAAATAATCTCATAACTAAGAAAATATCCAAAACAATTAAACAAGTCCTTAATAGTTATGTCAATCCTCCATCTCCATTGTTTCATCACCATTGTCAACGTGCAACCTCGTAAATTGGACTTCTAATCCGTCTTCTAGATTATCCTGCAGGCCTGGACAATTAAAGTTTGAATTAAACTCAAATATATGACATTAAAATGTCATACTAAGGTGAAACAAAACAATTACTTACCTTCTTCGATATCCAATCCATAAATCCAAGAGCGAGTCGTCAAAAGTGCTTCGGCGGTTTCTTCAAGAAGAGAATATCTCCACTTTGTTATAACTCTACTTCCCATGCTAAAGGCAGACTCGGATGCCATAGTTGTTATCGGAATGGCTAAAATATCTCTTGCCATTCTAGAGACTGAAGGGAATCTATGAGCATTTTTCTTCCACCACTCAAGCACATCTAGATCTTTAGTAGGATTTTCCCTAGTCTCATCCAAATATATATTAATTTTTTATTTTTCTGCAGAAATATCAAAAAACGAAGCAAATCCCTAGCAAAGACACAAAATAAGAATTAGTAAAGCATGCTGAAATATAATAAAAAATGTAAATAATTGACATTATATTAAATTACCTCAAAGTCTCCAGGGTCAATCATATCTCGAGTTGTAGTTGCTTCATTGTTGTTTAAAAAATACTCCTGAAACAACTTCATAAATTCCTCTTTCACATGATTGGATTTCAAAGAAGCACTTTCAGCATCCAACTTCTCGAAACAATGTTGAATTAATTGAAACTTGTAACGAGGATCCAACATGATGGCAAATGAAAGAATCAAACTATAAGAACTCCAATACTATTCAAACTTCTTATTCATCCTATTTACCATATCCATCAGAATTGTATCCCCACAAGCAACATATTTCAATAATAGAAGCTCAACTTTCCACACACACTTGAAGTACAAATTGGATGTTGGATATATCCTTCCCGACATAAGAGTAGTAAGTTCATCAAAAGGCTTCAAAAGATCACAAATCTTCTCAATTCTATTCCATTCTTCATCAATTGGAATTGGGGGAAAGCTAGAATCAACTCGCACCATTCTTCCACTTGAAAAAGCCATACGAAAACGCAATGCCCTTTCAAGCATTTTAAATGTAGAATTCCATCTTGTAGGACAATCCAAGCACAAATTTCTTGAGCAATCAAGGCCAAGTGACAAAGCAATTTCTTTAAACTGTAAAGTTCTACGCTCTGAAGACCCAACAAAACACACCATCTTCTTAATCTTTTTCACCTCGATATCAACTACTTTCAAGCCTTCTTGAACAATTAAGTTAAGAATATGATCACTACATCGCACATGAAAATACTCACCACCGCAAGGCAAAGAAGAATGCATAGCAAGGCTATCGGTTAACATGGACTGCATATTGTCATTGCATCTTGCATTATCTAGAGGGATAGTGAACACTTTCTTATGAATTCCCCAATCTTTCAGAAGGCCAAACATAGTGTCATGTAAAACTGAAGCAGTGTGGGGTGGTTCTACATGACAAAAGTTAAGAATCTTGCAATGCAAATTCCAGTCATCATCAACAAAATGAGCAGTAAGGGACATAAAGCCTTGATCCACACAAGAAGTCCACATATCAGAAGTCAAACAAATTCTTCCAGAAAGCTTGCTCATGAATCTTCTAAGATTTTCTTTTTCTCTTTTATGGTTTTTCAGCACATAATTCTTGACCGTGTTTCTACAAAATGGTTTGTAATTTTCATTCAAGAATCTATGAACATCCCTAGTTCCTTCATGCTCAGCATAATTAAAAGGATAGTTGTGTCTAATGATAGAAAGACAAACCATTTCCTTGTAGAAAGTTTGATCCACTTTATGTATCAATTTTCCATCACTTGCCAAGATAAGTTCACCCTTAGCACCACATAGACGGCTCGAACACGTTTCAAAATGCCTCCTGAAATTATTAGTACCCTTTTCAACATAAGCCTTAATAGGTCCACCACCGCAATACTTACAAATAGCTCGTGGCACAAGATCATCAAACTCATTCCCGTCGTGTGTTTCATAATGTTGCCAAATTGGAGCATTCCAACTTATTTTCCGAGTTTGAGTTTCTACAGATGGGGATGAACTCCCTAAATAAAAGAAAATAAACATCATTATAAAAAGAATATTGAGATACATATTAATAAAAATTATGATGTCAAAATATGAGAGATATCCAAATTTGGAGCGGGTGATGATGTTGATGCTAATGGGGCTACGAATGCAAATTCAGATGCGGATCCTGATGCGGATGCAGAACTTCCAGTCCGAACTGGCAACGGAGGCCGATCTCCTCTTTTGGATTTTCGAGTTGTAGGAATATCTTTTCGTGGCGGCATGTTCTACCCTAACAAAAAAAAAAGTTAATAACAAAGAGCAAAAACGAAAGAAAACAGAATATTAAAGGCAACCGAACAATTGGTACACTTTTTATATGTCCCTCCAAGAAATGCTACAGGACACAAAATTTAGGCAAAAGAAAAGGTTTATGCAATAGGAGCAAGGCAGTGAAGTCTATCAAGTTTTATTATGGTCGTTTAATGGCCAACCTTGCATCTAGTGAAGTCTCATACATGATACATTATATTACTAAGCATTCATACTAGTTATTAGAAATGTACTAACTACTAACCAATACCAGTAGTCACACAAATACATGAATCTTCAGCAGCAAAAAAAGGATGAAGGAAAGCAAAGCTTTTTATTCACAAAAATAGACAGCTAAATGCATGCCACACAAATCTAAGACCTAAGCTTTCAGACAAATGATATAATGGAATTACATCATAAATTTCCAACTATGGAAAACCTAAAATTAAGAAGAGATTCCACAAAAAAAGTGAATGTGCTGTCAACTCCATCATTATCTTGACTACGAAAACTATTTTTTTGCATATTTATAAACTTGGGTAGTACATAATCAAGAACTAATAGTTACACAAAGTTTATTAACTACTGAAATGATATATTAGAAGTTAGTTGGATGAAACGGAGAGGGAGGTAAACATAGATTACAATTTACAACATATGCAGCAAGAAGTCAACAGATTAAACAATAATCTGCACAAAAACACCCTAATGCACTAAATCTTAACAAATTGAACTAACTTGTATTCATCTGCAGGCTGCAGCGAATTAATTTGGCAAGAATAGAGTTTCGGCTTGAATCTCATATCCAAACACAATAAACGCAGAGGGATTCGTGAAGCATTGTATCAATACAACAATTGTGCGAAGTTGAACAAAAAGATCGAGAATCTAAGTACCTAGGCGTAATCGATATAAAGTTCGACAAAATCTTCACCGGAGATCAGCACGACGTAGGCGTCAAAGAACGAACAAGCTGAGGTCGGCGGAAGTGAAGGGGGTTATCACAGCCGCTAGAGGTTGGACAGCCGATGAAGGGGGTTATCACGGCTGCCGGTCTGGAGGTGCGAAGTTGATTGTGGCATGGTGGATCAACGACAATGAGGTACGTTTTTGGGAGGACGAGGCAAGGAGAGGTCGGAGCTTGGAGGCGAGGAGCTACGCAGATTGAACTTGTGAAAGAATAGAATAAACCCTAAATTTTGGAAAAAATTTAGGGTGAGCGCTTAAGCATTTTATTTTTTCATTTTCCCGCCTTTGTTTTTGACCCGTCGGGTTGACCCGACCCGACCCGACCCGTTTTTTACCCAAAAATTTTCCGGGTCATCGAATTTGATTGAAAACAGGGTTTCAGGTTCAACTTTACGGGTTATGACCCATAAAATTTCGGTCAGAACGGGTCGGGTTACCGAGTCGGATCATATTTTGCATATAGACAAAAAAGAGCGTATATATGACATCACCCTATTATTAGTCCACTTTTTTTACCAAGTTGAAAACTACAAGTAAATCTTACCCTACTCATTGATTAATGATTAGTACTACAATTAAAAGAACAGCTGAATAAACGAGATGCCAAAAATTTATAATCACATACTTTTGAAACAATAATTCTTGAGAACAGACGGAATATAACATTATATAAGATATTTATTGAATGTGTCAAGCTATTTTTAAAATAATTACATAACATCTTACACGAAAAAAAGAAGAAGAAAAAGAACTCAACTAATTGCAATGCTGGAAAACATTCCAGCAAGATGGCAGTTGAATTTACCTGTCATTACACATTTAACATTTTCTGACCGATTTGACATTGGAAAACCTGAGTCAATATATGCTGCAGCCTGAGAGGGTTTTCTCCTTTCCTGTGCAAGTTTGCCATAGTGTAATCGGTTTGTTCATGAATTCTAGTAGCAGGTTAGACAGTGCTCGTCTCCGCCAACCCTCTTTGGCTAGGAGCAAACAGCGAATCATAGTCCTGCATGCCGCAATGGGTGTAGCATCATTAGGAAGCATCTCGTTGTCCTAAGTAAGGATTTGTTTGAGAATTCTTTTGAAACTTAACCTTGTCTTGTAAAAGATCTATCCAGATAAGATAAACAAAAAACCTTCTTCCAACAAAAGAAATTCCACTTTTGTGATGTAGAATAAGAAATGCAGCTTAAGAATGGAACACCAAAAGTTCATAGCAGAATGCCTAATGGATCATGTGGGTACCTGTACAATAGCCTGTGCACAAAGCTTTCCCGAAAGCACAGCACCTTCCATTGAAGCCAAGTACTTTTGCTTCGTGTAATCACCAGCCAAATAGAAGCCCTTAACTGGGGAACTTTGCAGCGGACGGCAGGGCTCCATATCTGGGACAGTCTTGTACACAGATCTGTAGAAAAAACAGTGAGTTGCTCGACAGTATAGAGTAGACACTTTTTACTGTCAATTTTATATTTTTATCTAGGGCCTTGTCCTCTATATTGTATATTTCCAAACTGAGCTATCTCCATCAAATCCTTATTTGGCTAACCTTGGTGTTTTAACAATATGGTATTTCAGAATCTTGGCCTTGCTCTGATCAGCTGAAATCTCATCGGGAAAAAGTTTAGCAAGTTCAATCATCGTGGCTTCAATAATGTCTTCGTCACTACGAGATATCCAATTCTCTGCTGGAGCGAAAACCAATTCAAGCATGGATTGATGTGGATTATAGTATTCCTACATGATAATGAAGATTTTCAATCAATAATGTAATAGGCAAATATAGAAAGTAATTCTGCATTGAAGATGTAGACTTAACCAAATTGGATAACATCATTCTTTGAGTTTATATTTAGCTGATAGCAGAGCTACCTGAACTTCAATAATAATTTACTTCCTAATTATGTGGCCATTTAAACTAAGAGAAAGTCATGGATTGTAATAATCCAACTGAAACAAAAATTTACAAGGAGTAGATTGTTCTGAAAGATTGAAAACAACGGGGTTTGTAATGCAATGCAGGTGATGTGGTTGTTGAGGAGATTATACCGACAGGTTGTGGGAGAAAATGATTAAACATGTAACTGGACAGCATCCTAGGATTATATATCCATTATCTTTTATTATTTTATTTAGCATTAGTTTACATTATCTAGTTATAATTTAGGATATGGTTTATTATCTTCCCTTCATAGTTTAAATGTTTACTTGGGAGGAGGCTCTGTCAAGGACGAGCCCGCCCGCCTTCACCCTAAATATCCATACACCATACATTCCAGGAAGAGTTCTTTTGTGTGATTGTGTCTGGACCCCGCGACTACAGCAGGCTAAGTAAATATTAAGTTTCGGTCAAATGAATGATCACTTTACCTTGCATGTCACTGACATATCAGCATATACACTCAAAAGAGGGCTTCTGCAACATACAAAAAAGACACTTTTATGAGGATATGGGCCTTATATATCAACATGGAACTAAATCTCAAGAAGGCATTCATTGTCTAAAGTGTCAACACTAAAAAGAGAAGTATGGAAGTTAAATCTACGGAAAAGCTAAATACACGCGAATATTTAACTATATCGACGCTATTTTACACGCTTAAGTTAAGCGTGTAGATTTTTTTTTTCAAGTTTAAAAGCACACGCTTACCTTAAGCGTGTAGGCACTAATTATTTAAAAAAAAATTGCATTTTTTCCCATAATCATGTAGAGAATTTCAATACGAGTCCGTACATATAAAATTCATCCAAAACGGACATCGTTTGTCTCTCCAAAAGCCCAAAAAACGAAGTCTTCCTACCCATTTTTTTTACAATTTCGTGCCCGGCATATAGCGCATTATAGTGAAAATTTTTGGTATTTTCTGCATTTTTCTACTATAATTTTGTATAAAATTTTAATACGAGTCCGTACATATAAAATACATCCAAAACGGATATCATTTTCCCCTCCAAAAAGCCAAAAAACGAGAATAAAAACTTTAGAAACTATAGTATTTAAGTAAAATATTTTGTAATACTTAACTATAATGTGTATTATGAACTTATGTATTATAGTTAAGTATTATGAACTTATTACTTATATACTATAGTCAAGTATTAAGTAATAAGTACGAACTTATTACTTAAGTATTACGAACTTATTACTTATATACTATAGTTAAGTATTATGAACTTATTACTTATATACTATAGTTATGTATTATAGTTAAGTATTATAAAATATATTAGTTATAAAGTATAGTTATGCATTATAATTAAGTATTACGTACTTATTATTTATATACTATAGTTACACATTATGGTTAAGTATTACGAACTTATTACTTATATACTATAGTTAAGTGTTAAGAACTTATTACTTATATACTATAGTTAAGTATTACAAAATATATTAGTTATAAAGTATAGTTATGCATTATAATTAAATATTACGTACTTATTACTTATATACCATAGTTACACATTATGGTTAAGTATTACGAACTTATTACATGTATACTATAGTTAAGTATTATGAACTTATTACTTATATACTATAGTTACGTATTATAGTTAGGTATTACAAAATATATTAGTTATAAACTATAGTTACACATTATGATAAGTAGTATAAACTTATTTCTTATATACTATAGTTACGTATTATAGTTAAGTATTACAAAATATATGAGTTATATACTATGGTTATATCCTATAGTTATATATTATGGTTATATCTTATAGTTATATCCAATTTGGTTATATCTTATGGTTATATCATATAGTTATATACTATGGTTATATTTTATAGTTATATCCAATTTGGTTATATCATATCGTTATATCATATAATTATATACTATGGTTATATCTTATAGTTATATCCAATTTGGTTATATCATATCGTTATTTCCTATAATTATATACTATGGTTATATCTTATAGTTATATCCAAATTGATTATATCATATTGTTATATCATATAGTTATATCCAATTTGGTTATATCTTATGGTTATATCCAATTTGGTTATATCATATCGTTATATCCTATAGTTATATCCTATAGTTATATCTTATAGTTATATCCAATTTGATTATATCATATCGTTATATCCTATAATTATATATTATGATATATCTTATAGTTATATCCAATTTGGTTATATCTTATGGTTATATCCTATAGTTATATAGTATATAACTATAGGATATAACCATAAGATATAACCAAATTGATTATATCATATTATTATATCCTATAATTATATATTATGATATATCTTATAGTTATATCCAATTTGGTTATATCTTATGGTTATATCCTTTAGTTATATCCAATTTGATTAAATCATTTAGTTATATCCAATTTGGTTATATCTTATGGTTATGTCCTATAGTTATATAATATGGTTATATCCTTTAGTTATATACTATGGTTATATCCTATAAGTATTATGAACTTATTACTTATATAATATAGTTACGTATTATAGTTAAGTGTTACAAAATATATGAGTTATATACTATGGTTATATTCTATAGTTATATATTATGGTTATATCTTATAGTTATATCCAATTTGGTTATATCTTATGGTTATATCCTATAATTATATACTATGGTTATATCTTATAGTTATATCGAATTTGGTTATATCATATCGTTATATCCTATAATTATATACTATGGTTATATCTTATAGTTATATCCAATTTGATTATATCTTATAGTTATATCCAATTTGATTATATCCTATAGTTATATACTATGGTTATATCATTTAGTTATATAATATGATTATATCCTATAGTTATATATTATGGTTATATCTTATAGTTATATCCAATTTGGTTATATCCTATAGTTATATACTATGGTTATATCCTTTAGTTATATACTGTGATTATATCATATAGTTATATCTTATTGTTATATCTAATTTGGTTATATCATATCGTTATATCCTATAGTTATATCTTATTGTTATATCTAATTTGGTTATATCATATCATTATATCCTATAGTTATATACTATGGTTATATCTAATTTGATTATATCATATCGTTATATCCTATAATTATATATTATGATATATCTTATAGTTATATCCAATTTGGTTATATCTTATGGTTATATCCTTTAGTTATATACTATGGTTATATCATATAAGTATTATGAACTTATTACTTATATACTATAGTTACGTATTATAGTTAAGTATTACAAAATATATTAGTTATAAATTATAGTTATGCATTATAATTAAGTATTACGTACTTATTACTTATATACTATAGTTATGTATTATAGTTAAGTACTACAAACTTATTACTTATATACTATAGTTACACATTATGGTTAAGTATTACTATGAACTTATTACTTATATACTATAGGTATGCATTATAGTTAAGTATTACAAACTTATTACTTATAAAGTATAATTATGCATTATAGTTAAGTATTACGAACTTATTACTTATATACTATAGTTGCTAAAGTTTCTATTATCGTTTTTTTGGCTTTTTGGAGGGGAAAACGATATCCGTTTTGGATGTATTTTATATGTACGGACTCATATTAAAATTTTATACAAAATTATAGTAGAAAAATACAGAAAATACCAAAAAATTTCACTACACTACGCTATATGCCGGACACGAAATTGTAAAAAAAAAGGGTAAAAAGGCTTCGTTTTTTGAGCTTTTGGAGGGGCATACGATGTCCGTTTTGGACGAAATTTATATGTACGGACTCATATTGAAATTCTCTACATGATTATGGGGAAAAAATACAATTTTGAAAAAAAAAAATTAGTGCCTACACGCTTAAGGTAAGCGTGTGCGCTTAAGTTAAACGTGTAAAAACCGTGAGCTGTATTTTCAAAATACTTGAGTACCCCTGCACGCTTATCTTAAGCGTGTAAAACCACATGCTTAAGATAAGCGTGTAAAATAACGTCGATATAGTTAAGTATTCGCGTGTATTTAGCCATTGCCTAAATCTATTGAAGCTCTTCAAAAAAGTAAAGCTCAGTTTGCTTTTCAATCGAAAAATTTACCCATGAATGGCTATATGCATCAAAAGAAGTTCACATCAACAGTATTGGTTCTATACTAATGGACCTCAAATTAGCTATACTATGGTAACTTAGGATATAGTATAAGACATGGATTTTGAGATTAATGCATCTAGATCTGGCAGACACTAGATTAAAGTGTAGCCAAAACTACTAAGGCATTGCCAGCCGTGGAGCTAATGCATCCATATAATGTCAATAGGATCAGAAATATGGCAGCAGAAAACATGGGTAGAGTTAAATGAGAGAAAAAACACCTGCTGAAGAGTAGATGATCATATGTATTCTTCAACTTACGATCAAACCTGAAAACAGTGCTTGCTAATATTAGAAAGTACTAAAAGGAGTAAAATATTCTAGTTCGGCTTTGACTCGGAGAGAGAGAGCTCAACAATACATGTTCATGGTACGATTAGACTGACCATATGTGAACATTAATTACTGGAACTCCAACCAACTTTTCCAGCTTTTTGAAGTATGGGATCTCTTTCCAGTGTTGAGGTAGAATAAGCTTCAGGATGTCAACTGTAACAAACAAACATCCCAAGCAGGTAAGAAACCTGATATTAATCTCAAAACAGACATAACATCAGGAGCAGAGAAGAAAAAAACATCCACATATGTACAATCAGAAAGACCATATATTTACCAGGAGTGGCAAAGACATAGGCATCCCCTCTAATCACTCTCCCATCAATTAAGAGAAAACTATTCACACTGCCATCCTTGTTTAGCTCGATCTTTTGCACCCGAGCATTAAGTTGCACATCACCACCCAGTGACCGGATATGATCAGCAATAGGCATGCATAGTCTCTCCGGTGGATTACCATCTAGGAAAGCCATTTTAGATCCATGTTTCTCCTGTAATTATTTTTACAGCTCAATAAACCATTTATTGGTTTCTTATCAAAAGCAGTGAGAGTCTCCAAAAACAATTTTTACTTATACATCTGATAGAAATGCGCAAATTTTAGGATAATAAGCAGGTCAAGACCATTATAAACCACCTGAAGAAACCGGTTCAGAGCAATCAATATACACTGCATTGAAAGTTCATCCGGATTTATGAAGTTTAGTGCCTTTGACATGGCAATAAACACCTCATCAGTGACACGATCAGGTACACCCTAGAAAAAGTAGAGCAAAAGAGTCATGGTTGTTTCCAAATTACTGGTAATATTTATGAGACTTCGCAACTCAGGCATGTGAAATGTTTAGCTGTTTATTTAAGCCGTACTTGCTTCCTCATCCATTCTTTGACAGTCAACCCATCTTGAGCCTCCACATAGGACTGCCCACCAAGCATAGCAGGCAAGAGCCCAAGTGCAAACTTCACTTTCTCGGGCCACGTTAGCATTGTATTGTTCCTTAAGATTGCCCATATGCCTGTCAATTACAATTGATGGACAAGCTTGATGTGAAAGTTCAACTTCAAAAGCATTTATATGTCAAAGACTCATAGATTGGTTGCAAGTAAACCACCACCGAAGCCAATAGCAGTAAATTGTATTTAAAGTAGGCTTAAATTCAAGAAGCTTTCAACTAAGGAAATTCACGTATTCTTTGCTAAGAAAGTATTTGAGATCAGCTGTTTTCTCTTTAGACTGACTGGGTTTCGTTTTGCAGCTTTTGCTTCTTCTCTCTTCTTATCAATGCCTTTTATTTCCTCGGTTATGAAAATTTGATTATCATACAATACAAAATACTGAGTAATGGGTTAACTTATTCACCATTCAAGGGCGCAGGCAAAACCTCAGGAAAATCGAAGCGGCTGAACTCTCCAGGTTTGTCTGGGACTGCAAAGATCATCGAATGCTCCTTCCATTGCAGCCGGTCATTAATTCCCAGCTCTCCAAACAAGTTTTGCACATTAGGGTATGCACCAACTTCAACCAAACACATGAAACATACATAATAAGTCGAAGATCAGCTGGATGATTTTTATTTCTATATATCAAGTAACAAACTACACATCAGACAGGTTGGATAAGCATAAAGAAATATGAACATCCAAAGTATTTAATAAGTCAAAAACTACAAGTCCCTGGCAAAATGCAAAATCCATTAATAAAAGCACAATCATACTTAGAAGTTACTAAATAGCAAGTAGGTACAAAGAAACTTATAACCTAGCAGAAAAAATCTTAAGAGTTCAAAGCTATGAAAGAAGTTATATAGATTTACTCACAGAAAATATGCAGCCCTGTCTCATACCAGTCTCCATCTTCATCTTTCCAAGCTGCCACCTATATGACAAACCAAACTCAAATGTTAGTGGTACGACAGTATACATCCTTTCATATATTCTTAGTTACGTCTTCAGTCTTCACCACAACAAAAGTACTCCATGAAGTATCATGAACAAACCTTGCCACCTAAAACATCCCTTGCTTCTAGCAATAAAGGCTTATGACCTGCATCTGCTAGATATTTTGCAGTAGAAAGGCCAGCTAAACCTGCACATTGGAGTAGAAGGGGAAGGTCACAAACAGCTTGATTGCCACATTCACTGAAGAAAGGTTTGAAACTCAGACACTAAACACTTTACAGGTTTGCCCATCCAGGACAAATTTGCGTGTACCAGCCAGGGGAGGAACTTCGTAGCCGACACAGAATGACAAACAGAGAATATTACAATGAATGAAATCAATCAGTTTAATTACAGAATTTGCCCCAAGGAAAAGGAAATTGTTGAGGAAGAAGTACCAACATCAACAATGCTTCACTCACCTGCACCAGCAATAACAACTTCCAGAGGCTTGTTAGGACGAGGCAGATTCCTGAAGACGGAAGACAAGTAAGCAGCTTCCACAAAATTAACTGTGTTCTCAAGCTCGGGCCTCGGATAGTCTACACACACCACCTTTAATCCACACACAAACACAAGAGCCAAAACGCAGTCAAAGGAAATTCAAAACCCTAACTCAGCAGTTTAAGAACCAATTACACCAAGCGACTAAATCAACGATTGGATTTTAGAGGAAAAACGAAATTCACCTTTAACGAGCGATATTTGTTACTGTTATTGGCCCTGTAAGCTCCATGCCTGCACGAGTTTGTGAGAGAAAGACCCAACAGATGACTACCCTTAACCGAGAAAGAGCTGGATAATCTTGAACTCGAAAAAAAGCTTTGTGTAGTAGTGGAGTGCGTTGCACTAGCATAACCCAGATGGCTCATCTCCAACAGAATTGCAGGCTTTCTCTCGCAAATTGGTGGAAAATGGGAAGGTGGTGATGGAAAAGTAGTAAAGTTAATTGGGTTTGTGTTCTTATTTTCCGGCTAATGGCGGTTCCTCGACGCGGGAGATGACATACCACCGAAATTGCGGATGGATGCCGATGGCCTTCCTGATTCCCAGACTCCAAGTGGGAGGATGATGGTGTTGCCAAGTTTGTATAGAAGTAATATGCGTGTATTGTACGATATTTGTTTTTTTTTTTTTATATTTATAAAAAAAATATTTATTAAATTATGGATGAGTCATTGATTCAATATTTTTTTGATTAGTTATTTAAATAAAACATGACTAATCGAATATTAAAACATATTCAAGATATACCAAAGACTAAATTATATAAAGAGATACGGCACTCTCTATAACTTTATTAATAATAAAAATGGGCTAATTAGTGTTTCAAATAGGTATAGCCACACCACTTACATCAATACTACTAAAACCATCAAAAATACTAAAAATGATCATATAATACATGAAAATGAAACAAAAAACATTAAATGTGGAACGATGTTCAAAATGACTACAAATTATTAAAAACTTCCTTGTATACTACATTGGTTGTAGTATTATACCTCTTCTTATCTTTGTCGCAAATCAATATCTCCAAACCTTTCTTGTTAGTCACCCTTGATGATGCAACATAAAACTGACAATGACTGGAAACAGGGCATGGAAGATACAAACCGACATTTGCAAGAGATTGGCCTTGGCTTTTGTTTATGGTCATAGCAAAACATACACTCAAGGGAAATTGTCTTCGTTGAAACTTGAAAGGGAATGAAGTGTCTGATGGTGACATTATCATGCGAGGAATCAACACCGTATGTCCGATATTGTTGCCTGAAATAATTCTCTCTTGTATAACATGACTGCCAAGTTGCGTGGTTATCAATCTCGTCCCAATGCATAAACCTAAAGATTGATCAATATTTCGGAGCAACATAATAGGCATCCCAACCTTTAGTTTGAGTACATGATTTGGCAGACCAGAACATCTAATACTGTTCAAATAATCAGACGTATAAATACTCGCATCACTGTCTTTAACAGAACCTGCCTTGCACAGACTATCCGAGCTGAGATGTATCTTTTCATCACCATGCAACGAAGACAATATATACTCATTAACTTTATCTACCTCTTCGTGTGTTGGAGCAAGAATTGCTCGTTCTTCAAAGTATGCAAGAGACAACTGATCTTCCATTAGAGAGGGATAAACAGATTTAACAACTGTTGGAATCGGATCTAAGTCATAATCTGACCAATAGTTCATCGGGGATTTCTATTTGCGCTTCTCCATCATTATCAACACCTGCAGTCCCATCTCCGATGCTTAATATTCATTCAGAAAATTCTTTTGCCTCTTGGATCTGAGATTCAGATGTACCTTGTTGAATCCTCATGTTCCTTGTCAGCGTAAGAACTTTGCAATGATCCCACAAATAAGAGGAATTAATGGTGGCAACAACAACATCTTGCCTGCTCCCTTTTGAGATAACGGGTAGAATTTGCCTAAAGTCTCCACCAAATACTACGATTTTCCCTCCAAAAGGTTGCTCTAAACTAAGCGGATTTGTAGCCCATAAAATATCTCTTAACGTCCTGTCTAAAGCTTCAAAACAGAACCTATTCGTCATGACAGCTTCATCCCAGATAATAAGTTTGGCGGAACATATCAACTCTGAAAGTTCAGTACCTGAACATATATGACACGTGGAATCCTCATTAACTTGCAAAGGTATTTTAAACCTCGAATGAGCAGTTCTGCCGCCAGGTATTAGGAGAGATGCATTTCCACTTGAAGCAACGGTAAGGACTATTTCACCTTTTGACCTTATAGCCGCCGAAAGTGCCCTCCATATATAAGTTTTGCATGTACCACCATAACCATATAAAAAGAAGACACCCCCGTTATTTGATAAAACAGCATTCATGATCTCATCATACACCCCTTTTTGCTCCATTGTAAATCTAGAAAGTAATTGTGAATGTTCATCGTCTAGACATGATTTATCATATCGAAGTTCATCTTGTATAAGCTTGTTGAAACCTTTAGATATGAGGCTTGAATCTACAGAAGGCATGGTTTTATAGTGACTCAAACTACTACCATTTCGTCGTAATAACTTGTCAATTTCGGCAAGAGTGTAGTTTTGTAATTGGTCATCTGTAACATGCAAATCTGCATATAAATAGAATTCACATGTCAGTACAATTAAATGAGTACAATATATTCCGCCAAAAAGTATCTCAAATGCAGTTAAGATTATGATCAAGTAAACAACATTAATGAAATACATACCCTTAATTCGTAGAATTCTCCTCTGTTTATCGACAATGTCATCTACTAGAAGTCTCCATGTTTGTTCCCAAATAAACTCTGGTTTTGCCATACAATCAGACACCAAAAGAAATACAAATAGACTCCTAATGTAGTTTGCTGATCCCCAATAACTTGCTTCAGTTTTCCCGTCAACATATTCTCTGTCATCATCTAACAACCCCAATGCATAGCAAGCTTCTTTAAATGTACTATAAACGGAACCCTCAACAGTCCTTAAATCTTCATAGCATGTTGGTCCTTTTATATGATTCAACAAAATTCTAAGATAGTACTTCTCGCCAGTACCAGGAGCTACGTGATAAATCCTTCCAACAGAACCACGCCTGTCACGTTTTTTCCAATGCCTAGTTGAAGCTACCCAAACAAATTTCTCTGGAAATTCAGAATACGTCAAATCTTTAGCTTCTGGAAACTTTTTGTTAGACTCCATCCATTGCAGAAACATTGATTTATCACTTTCATGATCATTTAAGACGGCATCAATAGGATCATCATCATCAAATAAAACGCTTTCCTCACCGGGAAGGTGCAAATTCAAACGTTGAACAGCAAGAGTCCTGTAATGAATATCAAAGGCAAAAATCCTCCAAGCCGCTTCACACGCAGATACATAGCGGGCGGTGTAGTAGTTTTTTATTCCGTCCATGCAATTATCACCGACATTGTTTGCATCAGAGTTTGTAATTGCAACAGTGACGCGATCATGCCCTTTGTTTATGTACTTGAAGAGATACTTGATAGAGCCCGATCGGTTGCACCATTCAACATTTATATGTGCATTGTATTTTAGAAGAAGAAATGCATTGTAAGGAATCACATACCGATTATCAAGGGGAACTCCACTCTTTTCTATCGTTCTACCATCGTCACGTCTTCTGTAAACAGGGTACCCATCTTCATCAACAAAAGTCTGCTCAACAAATTGTTTTAGAAAGTATTTTCTACACTTTCCATCATCCATACAAGGAGACGATGGTTTAGAAGCTCCGCATGGACCATGCATCATGAAATTTGTCACCACATTGAATAAATCAGCATCCTCAGTTGGGTGTGGAATTTCAGCAGAGATGACCGTATCGATATCTGTAGTAGTTGGCAACTTAGATTCCTTATCCAGAAATAATAAAATATGTGCATGAGGCAGACCACGCTTTTGGAATTCTATTGTGTAAATAACTGCAAAAGATCCATAAGTCAAAGTTATATGTTCACCTTATTTAATACATTTAAAAAAAAACAAAAACTGATACATTTAATAGACTATAAACATGTCAGGGAAATAATATATTTTATACACATGTAAACAATAACTAAAGTGAGGACAGTAAAAGAGACATTACCGGAATTAACCTTGCCAAATATTTTTTTTACTTTGAAATCTTTGATCATGGACTCCAATTTCATGTGGAATACTCTACATATAATGTATGGGCGATCCTCTGGTTGTAGACTCCTTTCTTCGCAAAACTTGACAATTTCAGGCCATTTTGAATTGCTTGTGAATGTTATGAATAGATCTGGGTAACCATGGTGTTTGCATATTGCCATTGCATCTTGATAGTTCTGCTGCATATATCTAAGACCGCCTGTAAATGAAGATGGCAACACTATTCGCTTTCCAGATGATGTCGGTGCTGTATGACCCTTGCTCGTTGCTGAAGTAAGATTTTTATATAAATCAGCACGTATGTTCTTCTGATGAGTTCGATGGTAGTTCAACCTTTCTAATTCAATCATTGTATAAACATCAACCAAAAATTGTTGAAACAACTTTCTAGATGACCTCAGAATTCTGGCTTAGCCACGACGCTCGTGGATTCGAAACTGACATAATTCTTTTAGCGTAACCCTTGACCTCTTCCTTGAAGAAGTGTTGCACCTTTCACTTAAATCAATGTCAGGTCGATACCCATCCTCACCATAAGGGAATGCCAACGGATATTGAAGCGCAAGGTACGAAGGATGTAATTCGTGAATCCGTTGTAACTGACCAGACCTTGTATGAAGTATAATGTCCCTGGGCTCAAGATTTGTATCAATATCACCAAGAATAAGAGCAGCAACCTCTGAACTCGTTGGGAGATTATATCTCCGACCATCAGTGTTTCTATTGCTAAACAGTCGCAACTTCATATCTGTAACACCTTCATCCTTAAATCGATCTCTGGCCATTCTAAATGCTTTTGCATGGGGGTTGTGTTGATCTATCATCTTTCTCAATTCAATCACAAGCGATTCATCAACCTTTTTGACTCTAGAGCTGGCATAAATAAAGATCAAAATAAAATCTTAATATTAAAGAATAATGTTATATAACTATAAGTGGTGACAAAAAAAAATTATATGTAATTGACATACCTTATCGCATTGATTCTGTTTGAATCCTCGTTTTCAGTATCATATATATAGAGTTGCGAAAACTTTAGAGTTGTCCCCGACACTGGTAACAAACTCCGTATTCTGTGAAAATTTTGTCCATGCATTCGGTAACAATAAGTTCCATGACCTTTCGTGATGGGTGAGACCCTTCCTCCCAAAGAGGTGAAAGCAAACATCATATTGTAAGCTATAATGTTTTCACAAAATTGTTTGCTTTTTGGATGTTTATTTGTCAAAAGATTATTCAACAACGGCGGTGACTCTTGTAGCAATGGGAGCTCAATTTTTCCTTTCATGCAACATAAGGAAGAAATATGACATATATCTTCGCTTGAAGGATCTTTTGTATTTAATCTTTCAGCCTGCCATAGCAATGCCCCACAATGCAGACATTCATACATTGGTTCACCGTGATCGAGGTATTGCACTATAACATATTAATAATGTTAAACATTAAACAAACAAATGTTAAAAATTTAGCAAGTAATACAACAGACTTACCTGGTTTACCAGTATGATTTCTTGCTGTTCTATTCATCACTGTAACAGGATCTGTACATCAGACTATTGTTATAAAGAGATTAAAGGTTGAACAAATAAACTGTAACATATATTAAATATGCTAAAAGGTGCTTATTTTAACGTATATTATGGACATTACAATCTATTTGTAACAATCCTAATGTAATGGAAAACATGATCCTATTATGAATACAAAAAAAAGGATATTAATTATTAAATTACCTATATTTTGTAATGTAGATGAACACTCTGTCAACGCAGATGAATTAGTAGTTCCTGAAATTAAAATATATAAGTGATCATATATTTTGAACAATGTCGGAATGTATATAATATATGCATATCCAATTAGATGAGAGCGTAAATTTCATTAAGGATTTATAATAAAATTAAGCGATTTTTGCTAACCTGATTCAATTAGTGGTGTTCCATGCCTCTTATGCCTAATCACATTCATTCTCAACATCCTCTTATGTCGAGCTAATTTGTCAATGGAAAACAATTACAAATATTGAAATGCAATAAATCACTCAATTAATATTTATTGATTACCAACGTACCTTGTTCAACATTTGTTATGTCAACTTCATTAGTAAGACTTGCGTTGTGTAAAGGAGCTGCAAATAAATACATATATCATACTACACATAGTGATGTAAGACAAAAGTAATATAATACTTAATAACACGGCTTGATAAAACAATAATTTTGGTACCATAGTTTTCCTTGTAATTTAGTGTTATAGGTAGAACTGAGTTAGTAGCGATTTGATCCGCTATTGGTAAATGCAAATCCGTTGGCGTAACATTAGCGGACACTACATAAAGACACATATATTAATTTATTTTATTATACAAATACATATAATCAAAGATCTGCTCCAGTTGTGTGTTTTGTGGTTTGGCTTTGGGCTTGGCTCGTTTCCTTTGATTTCTTCTTGTATTCTTTTAGATTCATATATAAGTGTATTGAATCTAACTTAGGGTCTTGTTATGGGCCATTTCTTAGGGATTTAATATCCAAGATCTGCTCCAGTTTTAGATCCCGGAACTAGACGTTGCTCAGCTTGATTCGAAGTTGTCGGATCCAAGGCAAGTGGCGGTTCGCTCTTGCTCATCATTCCATACTTTCATTAATTATCAATTGTTTGTTGTTAATTAATTTGGGATGATTCATCTGTTTTCGTTGGGAACAGTTTTGATAAATTATTTGATAAAAGAAGTGCTGTTATAATAGGTTGTATATTGCTAGATACAACGCTATTATGTTCATAATGGTTTTGTTGTGGATTTTAAAGGTGAACTTCATATAAAAAGATTATAATATGTTGCATATACTGTTAGTGGCAACGCTATTTTGATATATATATATATATAGATTGTTAGATCTATGATGTTGGCCTTGATGGCTTTGTTTTGATGTGATATATGACTGTGTTGAACTGTTTAGTTAGCACGAGTATTCGTAGGAACGTTTACTGGCCCAGGAGGTCCAGTCGTTTCTTGATAATTAAATGGAGAAAAGGGCATTGAGACCCTAATACCATTGGTGAGTCATGACTAGCCTCTATACTCGGGTATAGAGGTGGTGCACTTAGATAGTGTCACATATATCTGGGGAGCAAATCTCGGGAGATGCTCCTAAGAGATCTCTCGTCTCGGGACGAGCTGATCATAATAAAAGCTTATAACGTGATGTGTGTGTATGTTGACATTTAATAAGATACGTGCCATGAGTATGCACATAATTAAAATGCCTTGACCATAATAATAAAGTGCCGTATGAGTAAGCACTTATTTTAATATGTTTGGCGAGTAGTGCAGCTAGGCGCTAGTACAGCTAGGAAAAGCTCGTCTTAGTTGTAGATCGCTCGTATGCGATACTTGTGTGATGTGTTTGTGTGTGTTTTGGTTATGTTCCCCAACATTTGTCATATTGTTTCCTATAAGGCTCATTTCATTTGGAGTCTTCTTTTGGGACTGATTGCTGTGAGACCCGGTCTCCAGAGTCTTCTCTTGATCATGCTGCTTCATTTATTCTAGTAGGAGTATGATGGTTGACTAGCGTACTCGGTTATTATTCGAGGGACGATAAGTCTAACCTAATACGACTGCTTCAAACCACTCTGCTTTGTACCCTTGCGTAGTCTTTCATTAGACTGACCAACCGTTATATTCCTTGCATGGTTGGCTGGTGTCATCCGTCCGATTCGGCACATCAGGTATGTTGCAGATCTAAGAAGGCTAGAGCGACTATGAGGATGGACGGTATTTTGTTTTGACAAGTTGTTTTGTCGTTGTATTTTAAAGATTTCCGCTGTGCTATTTTGTCGTTTTGTTTAAAAGTATTTCGCTGTTGTATTTCTGATTAATTGGGTCGTTTTAGGAATCGTGTAATTCCGCGACCATGTGGTTTAATAAAAGTTATGATTTTAGTATTGTAACTGTGTTTTAAGTCAGTTATGACGTCGGAAAAGCCTGGGGTGACTTCGGGGTTTACGTCCGGAGAGGTCGCGTGTTCGACTCTCACCAACAACCTCTTGGCTAATGGCTTCCATTTAATTTGGAGTAGCCCCCAAGGATGGGTTGGGGTACATGGGCTGCGGCTCATGGAGTGTCTCATGTTGGGCTAGGCCCGTGGCTTGAGCACTCACATAAAAGTGTACTTTTTTGTAACACTCCACAGGCCAAGCTACCCCAGCCACCAAGCCACCCAACGGTGCCGGCGCCGGTACTGGTGCCGCTTGTGAGTCCACAAGGCCTGCAGGCCTAACACCCAACCCTTCCCCATTAAATGGGTAGGTTGTTGCCGCGGAGATTCGAACTCCCGACCTTTGATACAAAGGCAATGCCTTACCATTTGTATCACCAACTACGCTGCAGCGTAGATGGTGATACAAATGGTAAGGCATTGCCTTTGTATCAAAGGTCGGGAGTTCGAATCTCCGCGGCAACAACCTACCCATTTAATGGGGGAAGGGTTGGGTGTTAGGCCTGCAGGCCTTGTGGACTCACAGGCGGCACCAGTACCGGCGCCGGCACCATTGGGTAGTTGGGTGGCTTGGTGGCTGGGGTAGCTTGGCCTGTGGAGTGTTACAATAGTTTTCCTTGTCATTTAGTCTTATAGGTAGAACTGAGTTAGTAGCGATTTTATCCGCTATTGGTAAATGCAAATCCGTTGGCGTAACATTAGCGGGTACTACATAAAAACACATATATTAATTTATTTTATTATACAAATACATATAATCAATGATTATAAAATCACAACTATGCTTAGTACAATAATAAATAAAGTAGAATAGTGCCATTACTTATTTGTGGTAGAAAAGATGAGAATCCTAGCAATATAGATGAATTCCTTGTACCTTCACATTTAAGTATTAAATGATTATTCGTTTTGAAAACCTCAAACTTAAGACAATGCATGCATAAAAGTATATAAAATAATATATTTCATTAATAACTAACCATTAACAATAATAGCTAATGGTGTAGATTGGGTAAGTACAGAGTTGCTAATACTTCCAAGTACATTGCCTCCACAAAGTTTGTTAAAACAAAATATACATGACTTCTTAATTTAAACTAATATGATTTTTTATTCATAACCTGATTCGTTTAGTGATGTTCCATGTCGCTTATGTCGTATAGCATTCATTCTCAACTTCCTCCTATGCCGAGCTACGTTGTGCATGAAAATAAATATCAATTAGTTAAAATACATAAATTATGCTATTTCATACAACTTTTAAGAATACCATACCTTGTTCGACATTGTGCATATGATTTTGTTCTGTAAACATGACATTGTGCAATTGAACTACAAATAAATAGTTATATCATAATCTACTTATTATAGATAATAAAACAAAATTATTTTTGATACTTCATAAAAAGGAGAGTAACAACAAAAAATTTATACCGTAATTTTCTTGATCTCGAACACTTATAGATAAAAATGAATTATGAACGTTTTGATCACTTCGGGGTAAATGCAAAGCCGACGGTGTGATATTTTGGTATACTGCATAAATACATGGATATGTGTTACAAAATTTAAAGCATAAGGAAAAAAACCAATACCACAATTATATGTTTTCATAGTTATAAAATAGTTAAAAGTTTTTCTAATTTAATTTACAATCATGAAATTAAAGATATATTGTATTATATAACATTAAACATTTATTACAATATACATGTTCAAATCGAATTAACTAAAGACTTTATCAAATAACATTACTAACCATTTGAAATGTCGGACATGGGGATACCATCACTAACGAATGAATTGGGACTAACTTCAGGAATACATCCTGCATAATGACTATTTATATTCAAGTTCATATTTAAATTGATCGAAAAAAATTGTGAAATAATTGAATGCAATTTATTCACCTGATCGATTTGAAATTGTCCGTTGTCGTTTATCTCTAATAACAACCAATCTCAACGCTCTGTTATGTCGAGTTAATTCGTCCATAACAAAATCAGCCTGCAAAATCATATATCTATTCAAATTAAAACTTATATATTTTTTACAGTGTAATCAGATGTAATACGCAAATAGAATTTTTTTTGGCATATTACAAATGTATCTACTTCTATATGTAAACAGTTAAGGAGATGTTTATAGTTTTTTGTTACATGACTTATAGCCAAAAAAACAGATATCGTTGCCATGGTTTCGAAATATAGGCCTAATACATAAAAAAATAGAGATTATGTACTTATTAAAAATATAATAAATAAACATTATATAATTGTTTGTTTTATTAAATTATATTACAAAATTATAAATAATCAATGGACATATGGCCCAAAAATAAAAACAACGTAAATAACTTAATAAATTCAAATACAAATACTATCTTTTTAAAACATAACACAATAATAAATATATTTCAATTCTAAATATATTAATGGGTTAATGATCCTTCATTAATAGAAAATATACAAATAAAACCCGATCCACTTCAATAATCCCGTGTTAAGTTTTCAGAAACAATATCCGAGCCCAATCTAAACCAAAACCCGACCCAAGTTCGATCTCTGTTTGCCCAAGCCCAATCTCACGTATCAGATAACCTAATACCCGAAACCCTAATCTCATTTTTTTCTTTGCATCTTCGCCGCTTCTCTTCTCTGATGAATCCCCTTTCCAATTCTAGGGTTCTGGGTTCAATCTTTCCATTTCGAACTTTGAATCTTTTATGGGACGCTTCTCTTCTCTCCTTCTACCACCTTCCATTTCCAGAGTTACCATTTTCAATCTTTCCAGATTTAATATCAACTTTTCTTTCTGATTTCATCTTTCATTTTCGTCATCATCAAAATTCACTCAAGCGCAGAATGAACATCTCCATTTTTATTCATCCTCTTCCATTTTCGTCATCTTCCTATGTTCCCCAGAACCCTAAACATTCGTAATCTCGAAGAAAAAAATAGGTGTTCTTAGATCTGTTTCAAACGACCCTAAATAATCAAGAAACCACTGTCGATGTTCTCGAAAGTTGACATGCAAAGATAAGATGTATGATAGGCGTTGTCGTGACACCTAAACAAAATAATCCTTAAAAACCTAACTAATGTAGTCTGGTAAGCAAGAGTCGAATCCCACAGAGAATCAAGTCATATATCCTGTTTGCAAAATCATTCACCAATCGATAACAAAGACAAAGGGGGGTTTTGTATGAATCTAACTAAGAAAATGATAAATAAAACATAGAAAGTGACTGGCAGGTTTTAGTCGTGTTAACCTGGTCAAAATAAATCCTAACAAACCTAAACTAGTAGTTTTGGCAAGCAAGGGTCGATCCCACAAGGAGGAGTTATCCTTCTTAATGTAGATTTGCATGCAATGGTAACAATGGGGGGTTTTGGTTGGTTGGTTTGCAAATAACAAAATAAAGTGAAATAAATAAAAGCAAAAATGAAATCAATTAGGGAAAAATACTTAGCCAAACAAATATCCACCTTCAGTTTGGTTGATTGATCATTAATTATTCCTAGTCCTCAATCCTCATGAATGTCCTAATCCCTGTTCTGAAATAGTTACCAATCCAACTCGGGCTGGTAACCCTAACTATTAAACCAATCAAGAAACTATCAAGATAAATCTAACAGCAGAATAAGCTCAGGAATAGATAGGCTCATGCAATACTTAACAACTCGTCAGTACTTGACATGCAATTAATTCTCTTCACAATAAACATTCACAACTCGTTCCAGTAAATCGTGGTTGCTACTTCTGAATTAGGGATGAATAATATTGATCTCAACAAGTTGACCAGAAAGAGGTAACTAACACTATAGATAATATTAATCTCAACTAGGTTGTCAGGCTAGGGAAACTAATATTAATAATGATAATCACAAAAACTAATGAGTTAGATCCAATCAATACTATTCAAGGTCCTAATCCTGCAGTATGAATAATATCAATAATACTAGGTAGCTAATCTAGAGAAATCAATATAACTCAATTGGATGAAGCATAAAAGAATTAATAACATTCAAGGAAAGAGTAAAAGAATAACCTCACAATCAAATACAAACTTAGGCTTCAATTGTCGGACTAAGCAAAAGTGCTTAGCTCCTCATAGTCTTCGAAGGAAAATAATACTGAATGGAAAATACTACGATGCTGAATGTGATGATCTTGATGATATCAAGATGATATGAATGGAGGCTATGGAATTTAGGTTAAATAGACTTAACCTAAAGCCCATGATCACAAACCTCATATAAAAGGAAATAAAACTAAAGTATTGAAAATAATAAAAAAAATAAAGAAAAGTCGGAAAAAGGGAAAAATAACAAAGTTCGGAAAAGCTCTTCGGGCCGCCTCCCGTGTGCTGCCGCGGTCACGGCACCAATTCCGCGGTCGCGGAAAATAGGTTCGAGCTCTCGACTTTTGCCCAGGTCAGAATATTCCGCGGGCGCGGCCAGATTTCCGCGGTCGCGGCAGTGACACATTTCGCTCCGTTGTTCGCCTCTCACCGCGGCCGCCTCTTGTCTTTGCCCTTGGTCGCGGTAACCTCTTCTTGGCTCCGTTTGTGTGGCTCTTCTTCTGTTCTTCTTCGTCTCCTCAGGTGGTTTTCTCCTCGTCTTCTGGATGTCTTCAATTAGCTCCTTCAAACCACCATATCCACACTTCATCTCTCCAACTACATATTCCACAGTTGTGCTCTAAATCCCTACAAATGGCACCCAAAACACCGGTAACAACTCCTAGATAAGCACTACAAAGTAGAGCTGATCAAACTCCCCCATACTTAAACCTTGCTCGTCCTTGAGTAAGCTAAAATAAACCTACTCCTCCAATCAATCCCCAAGGTCTCAGAAAGCATAGAAAAATCATCTCCTCTAAGAATTGCACCTGAAAATGAATCTCGAAGGCACCAATACAATAAGCTCAACACAACACAACCCATATCATAACACCAACCAAGCTAAAAGGAAAGCAGAGTACTTCCCCCAAGCTTATCCCAAACACCATAGAGTGAGTAACAATCTAATCCTAGCCTCCATCTATCTTCTTATCGCTCCAGAGTGACCTACCCGAATCCTCCTTATATCTCCTCTTCTTATGTCACCACGCCAGGTAAAATGATGATTCCTAATAATCACTCTTCTTCTTTTCACTCATTTTGCCAAGGCGCCTTTTCGGGTTTTCACCAAGCCACTCATTTCATTTTTCAATAGATAGGCTCACAATATACTCACATCACTCTTGATCTCATATTACCCTAGCCTAATGCTGGTCCAAGCCACCTGCTTATTACCTAAGCCGCCCTTTCGGGTTTTCGGCTTATCCCAGGATTTCTATTTTTACCTTTTTTCAAATTTTGGCTTTTTCTTTCTTATTTTTTTCTCCTCAACGACGTAGCAAGTATAAAACCCTCCCCCATGCTTAAACATTGCATTGTCCTCAATGTAATGAAAGACAAAAAGACTAAAGCACATGGAAAGGAAAAAAATTAACTCACAAACGTCACCGAGTTAGCTTGGACATTGAAGTTGTTGCTGGCGGTAAAACAATGAACGCTCAGGTCTCTGGTGCTGCGGCGGGTGTCATCGACTCATCTCTACCGTGCAACCAAAGGGAACCACTGTAATGTGTAGTGGTCATCAAAGAAATCGGGGCTGCACGGCCTTCAACTCAATCAACTCCTACCATGCAACCAAAAGGAACCACTGTAGTGAGAAGTGGTAAATCAAGGGAATGGGGTTGCATGGCCTTCAACGAACACAAAAATAGGCCCAGATGTAATCGTGGTGTGGGCCCTGGTGTTCCTCCTCCTCAACTGTCAATTATAGGGTCATCATCGTTGCCAAATAATGTGTGGGGCTAATGTTTCCACCGTGACAACATGATGCGCACCATCTCCATGGGGAAATCCAGATAGCTGGCCTTCAGTCGAACTTTTTTTTTTTTTACGAGTGCAGGGCAATAGGAGGGCTTACATTGGTGTGGAAAACACCTTCTTCAATGTGGTTCGGGCCTCCTCCCTGCAGGTTAGTCTAAAATGCAAAAACAAAAACAAAAGCAAAACACAAACAAGAGCAACTAAAAACAAGGAAAGAAAAGACAAGAAAAGAAATTCATACCTCGGGTTGCCTCCCGGACAACGCCTTAGTTAACGTCGTGGCTCGACCTTCTACTCTTCCACTCAACTGGGGTTGCTCACAACAACTGAACTCCTGAGCTCAATATCAGGGAGATGCCTCTTTGTATGCTCTATGTTGATGTTGTGATCAAGGATCGGGTGACTCTCGGTGCAAGAATTCGCTCGTCGACGCCTCGGAACACAAGAAATCAAGACAGCAAGATCCCAGCAAGATTCCAGAATTTGTCCTGACTTCAATGGGGTCGTTCTCCTTGATCCGAACTCCAAATTGGACGATTCCAGCGACAGTAGTTAGATAACGAAGTCTAGTTTCTGTCCTCGAAATTTAAGAGCAATTGGATCACGGAAACGAAAGTTATGGTGTTTTTACTGAGTGGTCACTGGGAGTTCCGGGAAGGAATTTCAGCGAAATGAGGTTTGTGGATGATCGAATGGTTGATGAAGATGGACGAACAAGTGAAGGATAAGCAGTCTTCAACAAGTGGATACGACTCACCAGTTAGAGAAGAAAGAAATGATCTTCTACGAAGGGATGTGACTCCCCCTAGGCAAAGGATCAAGGTGTTTGATCGATATGACTCACGATCAAGGATAAATGTTCGATACTACGCACGAACAAGGTGAAGATGAAAGAGTTATTGATCAGAAAAGTTCTCAATTTGATATATTTCAACGTAACCACAATCTGGAAATGAGTTTGCCTGATATAGGCTACAAAGGGAAATAAAAGAAAAACAAGGAAATGCATCCACTATCCTAAACACTCGTCCCACTACATCATGCATTAGCAGGAACTTTTAGGGAATTAAAAGAAATTGATAAATTGTCTTAAATGCATTAAAGAAATGTTTAAAATAATCTGCTCCAAAATGGCCAGCTCCCGGAGATGTTAATCCTTGTGTGTGTTAGGCGCCGAGGAACCCGGGAAGGCAACAATGCACGTGACCGGGCCATGGTCAGGCAGGCTCGGCGCTCCTAGGCTCAATAGACCCTCCTTGAGCTGGTGGTGAAGTTGGCGAGCTCGGGCTCTTGGTCACCTTGAATGTCTTGATGGGCCTTGGGCACATCATCCTCCCTCTCTTGAAAGGGATTCGACCTCGAATCCAGCTCATCGTGTTCATCTCCTTCCACACATAAGCTATCCTCATGTGGGGCGCCTTCCTCTCCTGGCTCAAATGGGACCATCCCGGACTCCAGCTTTGAGCCCTTGATGTGCTTGCCTTCTTGACCTGCAATAAAACCACTAGAAACTCTATGCAACACCACAACCTTTTCATTAATAGGGTTAGTCTCATAAAATGCAATGGAAGGTTGAGGGCATGCAATGAATTGAGGCATAAGAGGCTTGGCCAATAGCATATGATGAGAAGCACCACCTTTGCTTCCAATTGCCATCTTTTTACCTTTGTTTTGCTCTATTTGTTGGCTGGCCTTCCTTTGCTCTCTAGCCACATGGTCAGCTATGATTTCATGGGGCATCATAGGTTTTAGAGTGATTCTTTTACCGTTCATGATAAAAGAATACTCATTTGTCACCCCTTGATGGATGACATCCCTATCAAACTGCCATGGGCGGCCTAGGAGGAGATGGCATGCGGTCATGGGAAAAACATCACACACAACCTCATCTACATATCCTCCTATAGCAAACTGGATGGTGGCTTGGTCCTTGACCTTAAGGGGCTTGTCGGAATTCAACCAACAAAGTGTATAGGCCTGAGGATGAGAAGTGGTCAATAGATTGAATCAACTCACCACTTCTTGATCAATCAAGTTGCAACAAGAGCCACCATCAATGATGACACTACACACCTTTCCCTTAATGGTGCACCTAGTGTAAAAGATAGTTTCACGTTGGCTAGGTACACTTGGACTCTCCGAGACGGTTAGTGCTCTTTTGACCAAAAAGCACTCACCCTCGGCTGCCACAATATGAAGCTCTTCTAATTCTTCCTCATTCTCAACAACTTCCTTTTCACACTCATCCTCGGACTCATAGTCCCCTAGAGTGTTAAGAAGAACTTGCCTTTTTGAGGGGCAATCCTTGGCAAAATGACCTCTTCCTAGACACTTAAAACATTTGAGATCCCTAGCTCGGTTCTCCCCCTCATTTCTTTGGGTTTGAACCTGGTTTGGGACCTCTCTTCTAGGATGACTTGAATTGTCATTCCTAGTAGGTTCTAAGCGTCTTGGCATAGGTTGTGCCCCTTTGGAACCACTTGAGGTGTTTTGCCATGGCCGTGAGCTATTGGCTTGGGGGCACCTTGAAGGAAGTGTCTTATATATATGATTAGTATAATCAAGAACTTCTTCAATAGGCGTCCCTCTCATGAAATGTTGCTTGCTCACTATGGACTTGAGTTCATGCGTGAGATTGTTTATGAACTTGGAAATAAGATAGCCCTCATGGAACCTAAGACCAGATCTATAGATCAAGGTCCTAAGTTCCATATAGAACTCATCTGGGGTCTTATTCCCTTGTTCCAATTGTTCAAGCTTAGCATGAACTCTTTCCGGATAATCCTCCGGTACAAATCTTCCCCTAAGGGCATTTTTGAGCTCTTGCCAAGTAGTGATTTGGGGATTGCCGTAGAAAGTTCTTTCTTCTTTATCCCCAAGCCACCATTGGTATGCGAAGCCCTCAAACTTGATGGTAGCAATGGCTACTCGTTGAGCTTCCGAGTAGTCATAAAACTGAAAAATTTGTTCAGTTTTTTTCTCCCATTCAAGATAGGATTCGGCATCACATCTAGAACCAAAAGATTGTACCTATAATTTGATGCCGTGGGGACGAGGTTGGTCATTAGCATTGGCGAAGTCTCCTTCATAGGCTCCTCCGCCGCGCTGTATGTGGTAAGGCGCCCTTGGGCCTTAGTAGTGGCCTCGGTTGGCTCCTCCTCTCCCGTGCATCATTATCCTCCTTGTTTGAACAAGAGGATCGAGAAACCTTGGCAATTCAGGCAATGCTGTCCTTGGTGGCTCTCTAGCTCCCATATATGCATAGTTAGTGCGCAAGGGGGGGGGGGGGGGGGAGGGGAATAGGATTGCTAGTAGTCACATAAGGAAAGGCAAGGTTAGGAGGTGAACCATGGTCTTCACGCGTGGTGGCTACTAAGGGGGCTTGGGATGAGGTGCCTTCTTGGAAAGTGGCTTGCAGCAGCTCTTGGGACAAGGCGCCGAGGATGTCCCTATCTACATGTGTAGTCAACGACATAGTGGTCGGCGCGCCTAGACTGTGGCTTCCACTTTGAGCTGGCGCATGACTTTGAGATTGCTCCCACCGAGCCTCCATGGTTTTCATGAAGGCAGCCTGCTCATCTCGCATGGCTTGGAAGTGCCGGCGTGCACGTTCCTCGGCCTCCTCCTTGGATGATTGTATGGCTAGGAGTAAGGTCTCCATGGTGATGGTCGAGTCCTCCTTTGGATCATCCGTTGACACATTCTTGTCCTTAGGTCTCACCATGGCTTCCTACACAAGAAAGTCCCACACAACAGCCCACGCCAACCAGAAAACAACAATGGTCCCTAGAACTAGTAAGCAAGCTTAACTTCTTGATTTAAATCGCAAGTTTCTTAGTTCCACAAGCTCGCTACTTGGCTAGGGTATGGTTTCCTATAAGCACAAAGTGACTCACAAAGACAAAACAAAGTGCACCACAATCTTGGTTTAGTTCCTTGGATTAAACGCAATTCAAGACAATCTTGTAAGTACTTGTTCCTTAATATCCTTACTATATTTGACCAAGTGAATTAACAAGCTACTCGAATTATAAGACAATACAAGCACACTTTGCAACAAGCAAGATTACAATGATTGACTTGGATTCCAACTGTGCACAACTTGTTCAATGGCTTTCTCTTTTTCAATGATCTTAAGCCGAGTCTTTCAAACTGATTCGTATTCTTTTTTTTTTTTTTGACTTCAACTGAATGCAAGAATTCTACTGTAATACTACGAGAATGATAAAAACACTTGAACAATTATAGCTTAGATATTATAGATACGTTCATCCACGCCAATGTCTCGGTTTGCAAGAAACACAAGTATATAAACTTCAAATTGTTCAGTGCCAAATAAAGAAAATAAAGACTCAAATTTCCTAGCTATATGGACGTCTAAATAGGAATGCAGGCCGGCAGTTCAACAGCTTCAAATTCAGATTTTAAAAACCTCAACAACCATGCAACAAATTCCTATATTTTAGGCAGCTGCTAAACCAATTTCTCCTAGGGATTAACAACTGAATTCTCAGCAGTTTAGACTCCTAAAACTCGACCTCTAATCCTAGATGCAAGACTGGACAGAAACAAGGGCAAAACAAAGACAACTACTACGGAATACTATGGAAAACAACAAGATGCAAGGGCACGAAATCTAGAACTTGTAGATCTGCGATTCCATTGATTTAAACGAGGGAGTTGAGCAAATACTTACGTAGCTCTGATACCACATGTTGTGATCAAGGATCGGGCGACTCTCGGTGCAAGAATTCGCTCGTCGACGCCTCGGAACACAAGAACTCAAGACAGCAAGATCCCAGCAAGATTCCAGAATTTGTCCTGACTTCAATGGGGTCGTTCTCCTTGCTCCGAACTCCAAATTGGACGATTCCGGCGACAGTAGTTAGATAACGAAGTCTAGTTTCTGTCCTCGAAATTTAAGAGTAATTGGATCACGAAAACGAAAGTTATGGTGTTTTTACTGAGTGGTCACTGGGAGTTCCGGGAAGGAATTTCAGCGAAATGAGGTTTGTGGATGTGGATGATCGAATGGTTGATGAAGATGGACGAACAAGTGAAGGATAAGCAGTCTTCAACAAGTGGATACGACTCACCAGTTAGAGAAGAAAGAAATGATCTTCTACGAAGGGATGTGACTCACCCTAGGCAAAAGATCAAGGTGTTTGATCGATATGACTCACGATCAAGGATAAATGTTCGATACTACGCACGAACAAGGTGAAGATGAAAGAGTTCTTGATCAGAAAAGTTCTCAATTTGATATATTTCAACGTAACCACAATCTGGAAATGAGTTTGCCTGATATAGGCTACAAAGGGAAATAAAAGAAAAACAAGGAAATGCATCCACTATCCTAAACACTCGTCCCACTACATCATGCATTAGCAGGCACTTTTAGGGAATTAAAAGAAATTGATAAATTGTCTTAAATGCATTAAAGAAATGTTTAAAATAATCTGCTCCAAAATGGCCAGCTCTCGGAGATGTTAATCCTTGTGTGTGCTAGGCGCCGAGGAACCCGGGAAGGCAACAATGCACATGACCGGGCCATGGTCAGGCAGGCTCGACGCTCCTAGGCTCAATAGACCCTCCTTGAGCTCGTGGTGAAGTTGGCGAGCTCGGGCTCTTGGTCACCTTGAATGTCTTGATGGGCCTTGGGCACATCAGTTGAGCTTTACCCCCATTCCCTTGCACTTCATGATGGGTGGACCACTGTTTACATCCATGATTGCACTTGCCATCTTCAGAAATGGCCTACCCAACATCTCAGGGGTTGCATGCTTATCCTGCCCCGTATCCAGCGTAGAGAAATTTACCCTCTGAATCCCAACTTCCTTCTTGTGCTTCCCCTTTTGCTTTTTCTTGATCTTGCGCAGCGCCTTTAAGAATTCCTTGCAGCGAGGGATGCTGTTTGCCAATTTGAGCAAAGGAATGTTTGCCTCACAATAACTGAAGGTCTCAAATAAATCTTTGTCGTTCTCCACCTTTCTGGTGTCCTTCAGAGCTTCAGGGAAGGGTGCGGGAGGCTTTACTGATCCGAGCGGAGGAACATAGGGCCGCACGTAGTCATCATAAGGGTCGGCGGGACGAAGGGACACTTATGGGGCCTTTCCGCGGTCGCGGATTGGCTGCCGCGGTCGCGGAATTTGTTCGAGCAGGTCGCCTTCTTCAACACATTTTCCGCGGTCGCGGATTTCATTCAACGGTCGCGGAAAATTCTCGACCTGATTGTCTTCTTCGTTCGCGCTTTTTTCGCGGTCGCGGATTTCTTGCCACGGTCGTGGATAAGAGCCGATTTCTTCCTTCTCCTCACTAGTGGTCAAGCCGCGGTCGCGGCTCTCCTCCTCGTGGTCGCTGAATTCCTCCAGTTCCCAGGGCATATCTTCTTTAGGGAGCACCTCGCGGTCATAGATATCGTCTGGAAGGCCCAACTCCTTTAAAAGCAAATCGCGGTTGTGGCACTCCTCTCGCGGTCTCGGGTTTTCTTCTTCCAACATCTCGCTGTACTCAGCTCCCATCTCACAAATTTGTTGTTCCCTTTCAGCACAAGCAACTCCTCAGTACTTCGTATGTCCATCGAGAAGGCATTCTCCTCCTGGTGCACTGCTGGGTGAGAAAGTGGTTTCGCCGATGTCATGGCCTCCAATCTGCTCACTGTTTGAACCATGTGCTTCATCGAATTCTGCAAGTTGTGGAGCATCCCCTCAGTAGACATGGAAGGACTTGGATTGGACACTAGCGGGCTATACTCGTAGACTGGACTGTACTGCTGTGGAGTACCCTGCTGATAGAACGAATATGGCCCCGGGTATAACTCCTGGTAGTCATGACCATATGGAGGGTATTGCTGGTACCCATAACTCGAATTGGGGTGATCTCTCCACCCTAGGGTGTATGTGTAGGAGTATGGGTCATATCGCGGCTCTCCCCAGAACTCCATTTCTATATCAAATTCAAAAAAGAAAAAGAAATCAGTAGCACAGGTGTGGACCGTAAGATAGGTCCACACAAAAACAGACACACAAACACACACAAAGAAAAACAAAACTTGCCTCCCCGGCAATGGCGCCAATTTGACTGACAGGTTTTAGTCGTGTTAACCTGGTCAAAATAAATCCTAACAAACCTAAACTAGTAGTTTTGGCAAGCAAGGGTCGATCCCACAGGGAGGAGTTATCTTTCTTAATGTAGATTTGCATGCAATGGTAACAATGGGGGGTTTTGGTTGGTTGGTTTGCAAATAACAAAATAAAGTGAAATAAATAAAAGCAAAGATGAAATCAATTAGGGAAAAACACTTAGCCAAACAAATATCCACCTTCAGTTTGGTTGATTGATCATTAATTATTCCTTATCCTCAATCCTCATGAATGTCCTAATCCCTGTTCTGAAATAGTTACCAATCCAACTCGGCCTGGTAACCCTAACTATTAAACCAATCAAGAAACTATCAAGATAAATCTAACAACAGAATAAGCTCAGGAATAGATAGGCTCATGCAATACTTAACAACTCGTCAGTACTTGACATGCAATTAATTCTCTTCACAATAAACATTCACAACTCGTTCCAGTAAATCGTGGTTGCTACTTCTGAATTAGGGATGAATAATATTGATCTCAACAAGTTGACCAGAAATAGGTAACTAACACTATAGATAATACTAATCTCAACTAGGTTGTCAGGCTAGGGAAACTAATATTAATAATGATAATCACAACAACTGATGAGTTAGATCCAACCAATACTATTCAAGATCCTAATCCTGCAGTATGAATAATATCGATAAAACTAGGTAGCTAATCTAGAGAAATCAATATAACTCAATTGGATGAAGCATAAAAGAATTAATAACATTCAAGGAAAGAGTAAAGGAATAACCTCACAATCAAATACAAACTTAGGCTTCAATTGTCGGACTAAGCAAAAGTGCTTAGCTCCTCATAGTCTTTGAAGGAAAATAATACTGAATGGAAAATACTACGATGCTGAATGTGATGATCTAGATGATATCAAGATTATATGAATGGAGGCTATGAAATTTAGGTTAAATAGACTTAACCTAAAGCCCAAGATCACAAACCTCATCTAAAAGTAAATAAAACTAAAGTATCGAAAATAATAAAAAAATAAAGAAAAGTCAGAAAAAGGGAAAAATAACAAAGTTCGGAAAAGCTCTTCGGGCCGCCTCCCGTGTGCTTCCGCGGTCGCGGCACCAATTCCGCGGTCGCGGAAAATAGGTTCGAGCTCTCGAATTTTGCCCAGGTCAGAATATTTCGCGGGCGCGGCCAGATTTCCGCGGTCGCGGAAGTGACACATTTCGCTCCGCTGTTCGCCTCTCACCGCGGCCGCCTCTTGTCTTTGCCCTTGGTCGCAGTTGGTCGCGACAGCCTCTTCTTGGCTCCGTTTGTGTGGCTCTTCTTCTGTTCTTCTTCGTCTCCTCAGGTGGTTTTCTCCTCGTCTTCTGGATGTCTTCAATTAGCTCCTCCAAACCACCATATCCACACTTCATCTCTCCAACTACATACTCCACAGTTGTGCTCTAAATCCCTACAAATGGCACCCAAAACACCGGTAACAACTCCTAGATAAACACTACAAAGTAGAGCTGATCAGAAAGCTTGGCAAACAAATATCCATCTTTAGTTTGGTTGATCAATCATTGATTATTCCTTATTCTCAATCCTCATGGATGTCCTAATCCCTGTTCTAAATTAGTTACCAGTCCAACTAGTCCTGATAACCCTAACTATTAAACAATTAAGAAACTATCAAGATAAATCTAACAGCAGCAATGAATTCAGGAATAGATAAGTACATGCAAGTGTAGCAAACAGTCATACAATTGCATGCAATTAATTCTCTACACAAACTAAGGGATCAAGATTCTCAAACAGTCTCCTCCAATCCTTAATAGTATGATCAATAACAATCTCAACAGGTTGTATAGAAAAGGAGAACCAATAGCATAATACTAATATTCTCTAGGTTGTCAGGCTAGATGGAACTACTATTAACAATCTATTTGATATCCTAATCAACAAATGAAGGGGAATCGATATACGATCAATGAGATTAAGCACGAGAGAGAATTAAAACAATCATAGAAAGAGTAAAGGAATAATCTCAATATCAAATTCAAACCAAGGCTTCAATTGTCTAGCCAAAAACAAAACAAATAACTAAACTAAGAAAAGGGAAAAGATGAAGAAAGGTAGAACCCAACTTGGGGAGCACCCAACTTCCCAAACTAATGTTCTAAAGAAAGAATATAAAGACTTAGCTAAACCTAATTTCCATAAGATATGAAATAAAATCTAAAAAGAAAAGAAAATAAATTAACCGAAATAAAAGAAATAAAAGAGAAAATAAATAAAATAAAATAAAATAGACTTCGGACGAAAATTCCGGAGTGAGATTCCGGGCGAAAATTCCGGAGTGGGACTCCGGGTTCGCTGCCGTGCATTTCCGCGATCGCGGAAAGAATTCCGCGGTCGCAGAAAATTCAACCTCGCTCTCGACCTGGCGCATCGCTGAAGGATTTTTCCGCGGTCGCGGAATAGGTTCCGCGGTCGCGGAATAGGTTCCGCGGTCGCGGAAAATGGTTTTTCTTGCTCCATGTTCTCGACTTCTCCGCGATCGCCCTCCGTGCTCATCCGCGGTCGCGGCTCCTCCTTCTTCCCTCGTGTGGCTTCTTCCTTCTATCTTTCTTGGTCTCCTCCAGTGGTCTACTCCTCGTCTTCAATAAATCTTCGTTTAAGCTCCTCCAAACCACCATATCCACATTTCTTCTCCTCAACTCCATATTCCACAGTTGTGCTCTAAACCCATACAAATGGCACCCAAAACACCGGTATCAACTCCTAGATAAGCACTACAAAATAGTGCTGATCAAATCCTCCATGCTTAAACTTTGCTCGTCCTCGAGTAAGCTAAAATAAACCTACTCCTCCAATCAAATCCCCAAGGTCTCAGGAAGCATAGAAAAACCATCTCCACTAAGAATTGCACCTAACATGAATCTCCAAGGCATCAATACAATAAGCTCAACACAACATACAACACAATACCTCACCAAGCAAATCACACACACCCAAGCTTACAGGAAAGCAGAGTACTTCCCCCAAGCTTATCCCGAACACCATAGAGTGAATAAAATCTAATCCTAGCCTCCCATCTATTTTCTTATGCCTCCTAGAGTGACCTACCCGAATCCTCCTTATATCACCTCTTCTTATGTCACCTTGCCAGGAAAAATGAGGAATCCTACTAATCACTTTTCTTCTTTTCACTCATTTTGCCAAGGCGCCCTTTCGGGTTTTCACCAAGCCACTCATTTCGTTTTTTCAATAGATGGACTCACATATAACTCACATCACTCTTGACCAATTATTACCCCAGCCTAATGCTGCTCCAAGCCACCTGCTTATTGCATAAGCCGCCCTTTCGGGTTTTCGACTTATCCCAGGATTTCTATTTTTGCCTTTTTTCAAATTTTTGGCTTTTTCTTTATTTTCTTTTTTTTTCTTCTCAACGACATAGCAAGTATAGAATACTCCCCCATGCTTAAACATTGCATTGTCCTCAATGTAATGAAAGACAAAAATAATGAAGCATATGGAAAGGTAAAAAAATAACTCACAAACGTCGTTGAGTTGGCTTGGACACTGAAGTTGTTGCTGGCGGTATAACGATGAAAGCTCATGTCTCTGGTGTTGCGCGGGCGTCTTCAAAATCAATAGTCTTCTCCACTGTGCAACCAAAAAGATCCACTGTGGTGAATAGTGGAATAGCAAAGATGTCGGGGTTGCACGACCTTCTACGAACACATGGTGGAGCCCAGGTATGATCTTGGTGGGGGCTCTAGTGTTCCTCCTCCTCAGCTGTCAATTGTAGGGCCATCATCATTGCCAAATAAAAATATGGGATGAATGTCTCCTCCTTGACAACATGATACGCACCATCTCTCCAGGGAGAACTCGGACAGCTGCCCTTCGGTAGAGTTTTTGTTTTTTTACTTTTTTTTTTGACGAACAATTTTTTTTTTGACTAAACCCTAATTCGCCGCGGCGGCCACGATCGCGGAAAAATTTCCGCGATCGCGGATTCTTCTCGAATTGTTTGTCGCGGTCGCGGTTTTTCTTCTGTTCTTCCTGCGGGTTAGTCGAAACACAAAACAAAAATACGAAAACACAACAAAGAGGAAAAATAAACGATAAAGATAGTGTCTTGTTATCAAATCGGTAAACAAACAAACAAGAAAATACGTACCTTAGATTCCCCGGCAACGGCGCCAATTTGATAGGCGTTGTCGTGACACCTAAACAAAATAATCCTTAAAAACCTAACTAATGTAGTCTGGTAAGCAAGGGTCGAATCCCACAGAGAATCAAGTCATATATCCTGTTTGCAAAATCATTCACCAATCGATAACAAAGACAAAGGGGGGTTTTGTATGAATCTAACTAAGAAAATGATAAATAAAACATAGAAAGCTTGGCAAACAAATATCCACCTTTAGTTTGGTTGATCAATCATTGATTATTCCTAATTCTCAATCCTCATGGATGTCCTAATCCCTATTCTAAATTAGTTACCAGTCCAACTAGTCTTGATAACCCTAACTATTAAACAATCAAGAAACTATCAAGATAAATCTAACAACAGCAATGAATTCAGGAATAGATAGGTACATGCAAGTGTAGCAAACAGTCATACAATTGCATGCAATTAATTCTCTACACAAACTTAGGAATCAAGATTCTCAAACAGTCTCCTCCAATCCTTAATAGTATGATCAATAACAATCTCAACAGGTTGTATAGAAAAGGGGAACCAATAGGATAATACTAATCTTCTCTAGGTTGTCAGGCTAGATGGAACTACTATTAACAATCTATTTGATATCCTAATCAACAAATGAAGGGGAATCGATATACGATCAATGAGATTAAGCACGAGAGAGAATTAAAACAATCATAGAAAGAGTAAAGGAATAATCTCAATATCAAATTCAAACCAAGGCTTCAATTGTCTAGCCAAAAACAAAACAAATAACTAAACTAAGAAAAGGGAAAAGATGAAGAAATGTAGAACCCAACTTGGGGAGCACCCAACTTCCCAAACTAATGTTCTAAAGAAAGAATATAAAGACTTAGCTAAACCTAATTTCCATAAAATATGAAATAAAATCTAAAAAGAAAATAAAATAAATTAAGCGGAATAAAAGAAATAAAAGAGAAAAGAAATTAAAATAAAATAGATTTCGGACGAAAATTCCAAAGTGAGACTCCGGGCGAAAATTCCGGAGTGGGACTCCGGGTTCGCTGCCGTGCATTTCCGCGATCGCGGAAAGAATTCCGCGGTCGCGGAAAATTCAACCTCTCTCTCGACCTGGCACATCGCTGAAGGATTTTTCCGCGGTCGCGGAATATGTTCCACGGTCGCGGAAAATGGCTTTTCTCGCTCCGTGTTCTCGACTTCTATGCGATCGCCCTCCGTGCTCATCCGCGGTCGTGGCTCCTCCTTCTTTGCTCGTGTGGCTTCTTCCTTCTATCTTCCTTGGTTTCCTCCAGTGGTCTACTCCTCGTCTTCAATAAATCTTCGTTTAAGCTCCTCCAAACCACCATATCCATACTTCTTCTCCTCAACTCCATATTCCACAGTTGTGCTCTAAACCCATACAAATGGCACCCAAAACACCGGTAACAACTCCTAGATAAGCACTACAAAATAGTGTTGATCAATGTACTAAAAGATGTCGCCAGAAATGGAGGTTCATTATCAAATCCGGAAGAAGAGGCTGATTTTGAGATCCACATTACATACAAAGGTAATATTTTTTTCTCTCTGTCTCTTTGTCAGTCTCTGTATTGATCTCGATAGAAGTCGCTTTCTCGATATTTTGATTTAAACCTATAATTTATCTTCTCTGGCACCAAATCTAATGTTAGTTTCATTGGATTTGGCTGAAATATGTTTCTGCGTTGGAGATCTAGAAGAACAAACAGGTGCGGATGATGAAAAAATTTCGAAGAATATTCTGGCAAATTCCAGAATAAGATCTAATGTTAGTTTTCCTTCTCTCTCTCTTTCTCTTTCACTTTATCTGGAAATATTTGGATATTTAAAATGCTTAAATTTCCAAAATCATGTTTCTAATAAACTCAACTATCAATTTATTTCTCGTGTAATTGATTGATTTCATAAATTTCATCAAGACTATTCTTCATACAGTCTTTGTGAAAAAAAATTGGTTTTCGTTTATTTTTTAGGTAAAATCTGGTATTATATGAAAACAATAATAAAATATGATATTAGATAAAACCGGTTCTACATTATAATAAATAATAGATCAAACCCGATCCACTTTAATATATATAAATTATCGGATTCTTATTCACATAATATGGGATGAAACATTCTGGGCTTATTGGCCCAATAAAGAATGTAAGTGAATGGGCTTATTGGGCCGGCGAATGTTTTATTGCATATTAATACTTCTAACAAAAATATAAACATTTTGTGTAGTCTGAATTTTTTTGTTTTTTTAATGAATATGTATATGTAACATATGTTAACCCACACTATTATGGGCTTATTGGCCCAAATATATTTTAACCCAGTATAAACAGAATGAAACAATTTTAATGGACTAATTGGGCTTTAATTTAAAGGCCCAATTACCAAGCCTAGCAAAATTAAACATAACTTTTCGAATCTGTCTAGAGGGTTCGATTGAAACAAAAGTAGGTGAAAAGTTGATTTTCTCTGTCTGCTCTCTCTATTTCTCTTTATCTCTGTACTCTGTCTATTTCTCTGTGTCCTCTCTCTCTATTTCTCTTTCTCTGTGTCCTCCATCAAGCGTATAGATCCAGATCCAAAACATCTCTGTGTCCTCTCTCTATTTCTCTTTCGTTGTCTCTGTATCCTCTATCAAGCTTATACATCCAGATCGAAAACATAAAGATCCTTGATGAAGCTTATGGTTTTGTACATTACATTTGCTGGAAACAGGATTATGCTTTGGAGATCTGGAAGAACAAACCTACACTGTTGATGAAGAAATTTGGAAGACTATTGTGGCAAACTCCAGAAACGATAAATGTAAATTCTCATCTCTCTCTTTTACTTTGTCTGGAATTGGACGTGATATTTGAAATGCTTAAATTTTCAATATCATGATTCTAATAAACTCAACTATAAACAGGTTTCTTATAATTGTTTGATTTCATACATTTGATCAAGACTGTTCTTCATGTTTTCTTTTGTGAAAAAAATAATTTTGGAAGATTTATTTTTATGAGGTCAAATCTCATATTATATGAAAACCGTATTAAAATATGATAGTAGATAAAACCGGTCCTACATTGTAATAAATATATCAAACCCGATCGACTTTAATATTTCAACATTTTTGGATTCTTATTAAACATTGTGGGCCTTTTGGCCCAATTAATATGTAAAACAACCGTTAGAATTAAGTTTAGCGGCCCACAATAATTAATGTTATTGTTGTAATGGGCTAATTGGGCTTAAATTGAGTTTAGCGGGCTATATGTCACATATTTGAAGAAGTGTAGAGAAATTCCTGTAAAATATTTTTACGCCACAATGATGGGCTTATTGGCCCAATTATATTTTAAACCAATTTAATGACACTGCAACGATTCTAATGGGCCAATTGGGCTTAAATTTTAAGGCTCAAATTACATTGATCGAAATTCACTTAACATATCTCTCTCTCTCTCTCTCTCTCTCTCTCTCTCTCTCTCTCTCTCTCTCTCTCTCTCTCTCTCTCTCTCTCTCTCTATGTCTCTCTCTCTCTGTGTCTCTCTGTGTCTCTCTCTCTCTCTGTCTCTATGTCTCTCTCTCTGTCTCTCTCTGTCTATGTCTCTCTGTCTATATCTATCTGTATCTCTATTTAATATTACCATATCACTATATATCTATACATTTCTAGAACTCTGTCTTTATCTCTATTAGTATGAGATTTGCAGATATCTTAATTTTTTTTAATTCTTTCTCTGCGAGGGTTTAAACCAAACACACTTTAGACCAACGAAGGTATACATATAACAAATACACTGCCATGAAGGAAGAAGTTATGGAAGACTCTCTATCAAATGTAAGTGTTTAAATTATATCTATTAGTCTCACATTGAAATGCATAATTCATTCTGCATAGATATTAAAAAGTTTATTTGTATGATTCTTGTTTCCTGTAAGAAAAATATCTGTTTTTTACATGATTTTTTTATAAGTGTTGAATTGAAAGGTAACACTTGTCATCTTGCTAAATCTTGAGTTTACACATTTTTTAGAGATTATAACTCCTATTCTAATTACATAATAGTTGAATATTTTGCATGCATCCAATGAAATATAAAAGCTCCGTTTTAGATGCTTATGAAAGGAATCTAAAACTGATATCATGTGTAACCTAAGGATGAAACACCTGTCTTACATATAACAAAGTAAAAAACTGATGTGCACATGTTATATTGAAATAAAAATTATTCTAATATATACAGAACTATAATATTCATATAGTAATAGTATATGTAATAACAAATGTATCTAACCTTTGCAAATATTTTCCTATCTATGATTCCAGGTTTGCACTCCAGCTGTAAATGATAAGAGCATTGAAATTTAAATTAGGAATCTCAATATCAATAGGTTCATATTCTGAAAGGTAAAACTTTTCATATTACCAACTCTACAGTTTACATAGTGTATTTATCAGATTCTAACTCCTATTCTAATTAAAAAATATATGATTCTCTTACATGCATTCAGTTCGACATATTAGCTCCAATGTAGATTCTTCTGATATGGGATTCATAAACTTGATATCATGATTATCCTAAGGATGACAAAGCTCTAAAGGTATGTGTAATTCTGATGTATAATATACTACTATCAAACTTTCTCTTTTGGTTTACAAAATAATTACTGACGTGGCACAATTAATTTTTTCACTTATAGGTGTAATATATAAAAAATCCTAATATCAGGTTATCATCTCAAGAAGTCAGATTTCCATGTTATGCACACACAATCAGGTCATGTTTATCTGTTTGATAGTTTTGAATTGGATATTAAACAATTGCATACATTTTTTCAAACGATAACTGATGTATTCTTGTAACAGTAATGCATGATGCAAATTTGGATGGACACAAACAACATTGTCATTTCCTAGGAACATTTATACAGTATAAGTAAAGGTATGAGTACAATATTACAATAATTTATGTATGTTCACTAAATTGTAATTGTTACTGATCATAAAATTTATTCCATTATAGGTTGAACCATATAATCTCTAATATACATCTCCTAAGCGGATTGGAGTTGTACTATCAAGTCATGGTTTAATACTGTTAATATTTATACTTAACTGATTTACTTTATGTGTCTGTACTTATTATATAAATTGTTTATCATATAGGAATCATTTGGGAGCTTATGGTGATCTCAAAAGAAAAAGTGGATAATCATATATATAGAGAAAAAAAAGAACTAAAGGTATGTTTTATATACTAACTTTTAGTGTAGTAATATATGGAAATTGTATATGAAATAGATTAGATGTAAATAGTTATTATGACTTGCTCATCTTTTTTTTTCAAAGCATGCAAAAAAATTTATGCAAAACCCATCCTGAACATTTAGGTTTAAAAGCATCCAAAATTTATGAACTATGCTGGTTTGTTTCAGAAATTTACACAACTCATGTTCAAATATCAGAATAAACTAAAGCAGCCTACTTTAGGACGAAGTTCTGTACATCTAAAAAAACACAACAAATATTCATAAATAATACAACTTAAACAATCAATATACCTGTAAGAAAACTCAGCAATACATCTGACATTCACGATGAACAGCATCTTAGGTTTTCTCATAAAACCACATCCCTCACTCTTTGTCGAATCTCACAGGATATATAGAAGTTATAATTATTGAGATTATATATCTATGTTAATAAATGATCTTTCATATATTTACATATACCCGACCTCTTATAATACATAGAAGTTTTATATACTATCCTTGTATGTGTTTTCCAATGATTCTAAGTGAAATATATGTGCTCACATAAAAACTTACAAATTTATGAAAATTAATTATTTTTGTCTACTTACAATTTAGATCAATCTATAATTTCCTTACCCAAATTCAGACTAATAATAACCTAAGTAATTTTTCAATTAAACGTTTTATTATTTTGTTTGATGAGTACAACTTAATTGCATAATACCATTGCATAATGAATTCTGCTATACTTCAGATAATAATATGTTTTTTCATTATTGGGCCAATAAAACTCAGTTTAAATTGGATATGAAACGATCTTGATAATGTTTAATATACCCAATACGCTAAGAAATATATATTTCAATACTAATTACTATATATAGAGATAAACATATGAAACATTTATGTTTTTTCCAATTTAACATTGTTATTAATATATCATTCACTTGGACAAATCTATTATTCCCTTAGATAGATTGCAATGCTTAAATAACTACACGCTTTTCAGATATTGACATGCAAACGGTTTCATATTTTTTGTAAATAATACATTTCATATTCAACTTGATAACTATACATACTTTATATGAATATATTATCCCTTAGTGAAATTGAAATATATAAGTAAAATAAACTATAAAATAGAATTGTAATGTCACCACTAAATGGAAATAATCTTAAGACTACACTCTTTTCAGATTATAAATTTGCACTGCTTTAGATTATACTGTAAATAATTTATAACTCAGTTTCTAAATATTGTAATGATTGGATTAATAACAAATATGAAGTAATAATTTATTTTTGATTATTCATGTATAACCCAACAAATTCATTTACAATTAAACAGAACATTAATAATGTTTTAAATATCCAAACAAAATGGTAATTTGTTTAGTAAATGTATTTAAGAAATGCAATATAACAGACAATCACTTGTTCTGAAAAAGAAATGGCAAAGAAAAATTCTAAATTTTCTAAATAACTTGAAAATAATAAAAAACATGACAAATTCTTAGCAATTTATTCTTCATATTCTTCTTCAAAAGGCTCCTCTTCCTCATCTTCCTCTACTTCATGAACCTCTTCTTCTCCTTCTCCTTCTTCTCCTTCTTCATCTGACAAATTAATAACAACCTGCCTCCCATTCAAGTGTTGCCAAGGTAGACGATTAATCTTTGCAAATTCATCCAATACACTCCAAAGTTCAAGTCCGGATATTTCATACTCCATATCGTAAATACACGAAAGTTGCCATGCTAAAACACATTTACTACTGAATTTCAACATATACTCTCGTCCTTCACCTTCAATCCATATATTTACATCACTATTGCTCCATGTGATGTAATTATGTTCTTCGTTAGACAATGAATCGACACGTAAATAACGATCATGGCCATATTGTAGAAACATTTCTTCAAGCCTAGTTTCGTTAAATTCAGCATGTGGAACAATAATCATAGGATTGTAGGATCCAAACGTTGAATGAAAATCTGCCTCTTCAGTTGGACCGAAATAGCCTGCGACATTCCTTACTACACAGTTGAGCTGTTTGTTGGGGAACAAAATAGGGTCTCTCTCGTATATGAAGGGACAATATCGCTTATTAACTTCGTCTAAAGCATGTTTAAACCAAATAAATTGAATACATTGACATGTACATAGTAACTCATAGTATATAAATACAAACCAGTAGTATATATTAAAGAATGGTATACTTTCACTTAAAACATTGTATTACAGTTACAATGGAATCACAGTGACATGTACATATTAACGCATATTATATAAATAAAAATCAGTAGATATATATATTATGACCTAACTTATGAATACGAAAGAATTTTGATAGGAATAATGTATTAAAACTATATTAAATAAAATAATACCTTTCTATTGCAATAGCAAGACCAATTGGCATAGAAATCGAACACTTGATGTACTTCACCTCGTCAGATAGATCAATAGGTAACAAAATTCTCATGTAGAAGTTATTAGCCATACGTGGAAATCTGAAAAAGTGGCTTTCGGGTAACATGTCGGAAAGAAAAACAACATCAGTATGAACTGAGATGTCATGAGCAATAGGATGAACCATGACTGATTCTTAGAAAGAATATAAACGGTAAAATGAGATTCTGAACGTGACGTGTGAAACAAAGTAAGAGGCTATGTTTTATAGTGTATTGGTCTTAAATTTTAAGAAATAATTAAAAGATCTTATCACATTTATAGATACATTATATTTGTGGTCGTAAATTTGGGAAAGAATTAAAAGATCTTATCACATTTATAGACACATGTAGCGAAAATGTATACTTTAACATATACTTTAAAAAATCGTACATATATGAAGACCGGCGGACGTAGGGAGGAAGGAAGACCGGCGAACGTAGGGAGGAAGGAAGACCGGCGGTATTAGGGTTTGAGGGGAGACGAGAACTAGGGTTAGTTCTTGTCTCGGGATTGCGGATAGTAACCGGATAGGTAGTAACCGAGTTAACGCGCCAGGATAATTCACTAGAAACGCGTTAACGGAATCGATGCGCCAGAATAGTTCGACTAGAAACGCAAGGATTGTTGACGTCAGGGCCCGGGTTTGCAGGAGATTACTCGACAAATGTGATAAGATCTTTTAATTCTTTCCTTAAATTTGATTTCATCCCTAAAAAGTTTAAAAATTAATCCTTAAATTTGACGAAGAGTGGACGGTACCTCCACGGTACCTTCACTTTCTTTATAGAGTAACCCTCTTCTTTGTGGTTGATCCATCGCCATGATTCGTAATATGACTATCTTCAGATTTAGTACTCTCCTCCTCAGAATTGCTATTTTCCTCACCATCAATGTTTATATAGTCACGCTTACGGGGTGTCGCCATTTCATTTGATGACACTTTTGACACCTCATCATTCTCTACATCGAGTGATGCCTGATTTTCCTATAATAAGCAAAAAAACTTGATCAATTCAAGTACCCAAATCTGAAAATTAAAACAAATAAAATGAAGAATACATACCTCTGATTCTAAACTGAATTGTTCAAACTTTTCAATCAATGTCAAATCACCGGTCATGTTTATTACTGTGTATGCCGTTGTATATGGAAGTCTACTAATATTAAATTGGGAAATGAGAACCCTAAACAACATTTTTTTATTTAACAAAACATTTAGATCGTCTGGGATGATACTAATGTCCTCATCCTGAAAATAAAAATGAACAAAAAAGAATTAATGAAATAAGAATCATTATGAACGTATCACTTCACATTTTATATACTTAATTTAAGACCCAATAATTTACCTTATCTATTGACTCAATAATGCTTGTAACCGATTTCTTCAAAAACTGAGTAACTTCTCTATCAAATATAGTCAATTGAGCAGTCCCAGATCCATCTATAACATTAACTTGAACACAAAATCTGCACATAAAAAAACATATATAAATAACTCAATAAACAAAAAACAGTATAATTCATTTATGGTAAATTAATTACCTAGGAATTGCATAGTTCACTAATGCATCACATTTCTTGCACCAAAAAACACAACAAATGAACAAAACCTGGCCATAAAAGAAATTTCTCTGGTATACAAATTATAAATGAAATTGAAATTAAGTATGACCAAACACAGAACCAGAAATTACATGGTCGCAGGCAGATAACTAGATCCTCTTCTTCAAAGTACACTCCACAGTCAATGATCTCCACAGTCAATGATCTGTTCCCAACCTCCAGACATCCTCATCAAGGAAAAAAAATGAAACAAAAAGGATCTTTAGAGAGAGACAGAGTAGATAAAAAGAGAGACAAAGACAGATAGATCCTGCATAACTAGCAAATATATTACTGTTTTCGTTCTTTAATGATGAGGCATGTTTACCTAAGTTTGTGTAGAAGATGCTCCGAGAGGCTATTAGATTAGTCCTTTTGCCGATGAAACTAATAACGCCTCGGAGCATCTTCTACACAAACTAATAATAACCTCTCTATTTACAACACTGTCATTTATCTTGAATTCTTCTGTCTATTTACATATTTCAATATACTTTGAAAAATATGTCTTTCATGTATACATTGCAACATATATTTCAATAATGATAATTTTCATTAGTATATGACATGTGAGCCATGAGCAAATAGATATATAGACAGAGAGAGCTTACGTTTTGATTCCTTGATGAGGGTATGTATATTTCCATAACCTTCTTCAGTATGCAATCCTCACCAAACTCCAGATCTCGACACCATAACAAAATAGTCTGCAGCATACCATTTTTTCAAATAATTCAGTAGTCAATAAAGCTAGAGCATGTCATCTACTGATATTGAATGTCTATGTTGATATATATACTGATATAGAGGTATTTTGTTTGTTTCAGTATTTTCCAGTAAATCCAGAAATCATATACAAGGTAAAAACAGAAAGTATACCATGTAGTTTCAGATAGGGTTTAAATTTTGTTGTATTAAAAACTGATTCCATTTCATAAAATCAGTTTTTTTGTTGTAATTCAGATTTTATGTTCATTTTAATATAAATACTGAATATTGTTTATTCCGTATTGTAGATATGTCAAAAATTATACAGCAAGTGAAGGATATTACAGGTACCCGAGGTAATCATGAACTTAAGGTTCGTGTAATCCGTTTATTTAAAGTTCCAAAGAAAGACGATCCAACTCAATACGGAACGACTGAACTAATTCTAATGGATGAGAAGGTACTGATTAGTAGTTTATATGTTAACAGATTGTTTTGTGTATTTAAAAAATTGTGTGCCTAATCTTGCAATTAAATTTAAATATGTTGATTAGAATTATGTGATATTATTTTTCAGGGTGACAAAATCCATGCAATCATTAAAGAAGCTTTTATAGTTAGCTTATCTTTATTAAAAGAAGGAGGTGCTTATTTGATTTCAAATTTCAGAGTTGCCCTATATGATATACCATTTAAGTTTTCTGATCACAAGTATAAGGTCATATTTTATCGCAACACTACCGTTAAACTATGTTCGACCATTTCTGTTCCTGTTCATGGATTCAAATTTACTGAATTTGAAAAAATCCTCGACGAGTCATTGGATAAAGGATATGTTTACGGTAAGTTTTTTTTGAATATATTCTTATTAAAATCCTTTAACTATGTTATTTTTATGTGTATAATATGCTTCATTAATATTGTACATTTTATGTGTAGATGTTATTGGTGAATTGGTTGGAATTGGTGATCAAATAGTGGCCTTTACTAAAAGCAATGACATGGTAAAAGAATTAATTTGCAATTAATGGATGCAAGGTATTAATTATTTATCCTTTTTTATTAATTTTTAATGTCATTACACAAATTAAACATTTTCTGTTTATAAAAATGATGATTTCTAATTTTTATTTTGGTTATATATTATAGGAACAATATCATTAGTTGTACTCTATGGGATGATTTTTCTGATTTATGTCGTCCATTTATTGGCGCATCAAATCAAAATACGGTCGTTGTTATAGTTCAGTTCGCAAAGCTTGGGAAATGGAATAATTCACCTAATGTGTCAAATGGATATTACGGCACAATGGTGTAGTAGTTTAAAGTCTTTTCCTCTTTGTTTTGCATCTGAGAGTGCACACAGATTCGTTGGTTCGAAAGCTCTTGTTTTACTGAGTTGTGAAGTTCAAGAGATTGTCGCAGTTGTATCCTGGGATTCGGATCACCACGAAACCGTCACACTATGGGGCGATTTCAGAATTAAGGAAAGAGATTCATTCTCGACTCTGCATCAGTTCTTCGTTCGCTATTTCTAATCTTCAGCTTTCCTTAATTCAAGTTCGTATATTTGCAGTTTACAGTTTTCGTATGCATATAGGAAATTAGGTTCCTACAATTAGATATATTCAAAGGAGAGAGAACTCACATGGGTAAGCCAAAAAGTAAGAAAATCAACCTAACACAAGCCATACGAGTAAGGGAAAAGAGGATAAAACTTACTTTGGGAGGTTCTGGTCACCCAACAATAATATAGATAATCTTTGCTACATGGTTTGGTTTGAGATGGAGTTCTTTCCAAAAGAATGGAATAATTTAAGAGATCACAATCCTTGTCAGAGTAGAGAAATAGAGGATTAATCTACCACATAAAATAGATTTAACTTGGGATTATCTATTGGTTAAAGAATTCTTAATGTAAATTGTAAGATTCATGTTCATATGAAATATAAGCAAGTCAGTCCAATGCAAAGTTCTGTTTCGGTAGACATAGTTCAAACCATCCATACTATTTAAAAATTGATCCATACCAACAACAAAGGTGAACATAAGTACATAACACAGAAAAACTTAGTACAAGGTAAAGGTAAACAAAGGAAATCATCAAGGAAATCATGCAAATAGATAAACCATCATACAAAAAGTGGTTCATAGGGTTCATTTGGTTCCAATAATTGCAGTGGAAGTTCCAAAAGGGCATGACTCCAAAAAAATTCATTATAGAGAAACTAAGTCTGCATCTTCTTGTTCCCCTTCAAGATGGAGGATGTAGTGTCATCCATACCCCCCTTGCCCTTCCTTTTGCTGGATTCAATAGTATATGTATAGGGCTCCTCAAACTCATCAGAATCTACTTTGGGATCATTAGTAAAGAACATAACAGGTCCAAATACTTTCAAGTTCTTCTATTATCAAGATTAGAATTGATCATAGCTTCAATTTCGTCTTGGTCATAATCACCTTTAGCAGATCAACTTCCATGTCATCTTCTAGAAATTAATCCTCCTCATCATCAAGGAGATTATCATTCTCTAGGAGATCCTCAATCTTATGCCTAGACACAGATAAAGGAACATCACCATCTAGCTGGGAAGGGGGGTGGTAGGAGCCCTCAAGCAATCCTCCATTGGATCATCATTAGGGTGTGGGATGAGGAAATTGGGGTCAGGTTCTGAGGTAAGGTTAAGATTGGGATATGGGGGTTCACAAGGTTAGGGGTAAGCTGAATCACATGGTCGTAGGAAGTACGCTTAGCTTATTTAGGGGTTAAAAGGATAACTGAGGTAGTGATTATAGGGTTAACTTGTGTAAGGTTGTTAATTGAGGTGAAGCTGGGGTTTCCTGGGATAGGGTTGGTGGAATGATCAAGGGTAGGAAGTATGGGGATCACAAGAGAGGGGATAGCAGGAGAAGTTTCATCAAGAGTCATACAAATGGTAGGTGGCTCCTTGGAATCAGAGGAAGAGTCTTTAGAGGCATATGAGATTGAGATCCCATTTTTCTTAATAGTTTCCTTCTTGGTGTTAGGGTGAGTTTTATGGCTCAGTTTGTTTTTGTTCTTAAAAGAGATTGTGGACCAGTTCATAAAGGAGTTCTTGTGGCAAAGAGAATTGATTTCAAAAGGGTTAGTAATACTAAGTTTCTAAAATTTAAGCTGAATATTTTGATGTTTCAAGCTTCTATGAGGGCAAAAGTCAAAAACATGGTCAATGCAACCACAATTACCATAACCCTCAGGCATTTCCTCAAACCACACTCTATATTCTTGAGTTTCCTCCTCCTCATTAAGAACAATCATTGACTTAGAGCAATGCTCCATCAACTCAATATTGATACACATACGTGCATAATTAACTCTTTGTTTTTTCTCAGTAAAAAGGTCAAGTTTGATTAGTTCACCCATGTGATTCACTTCCAGAATAGTTTTGAGAACATCAAATCTAATGTACTCAAGTGGAAGTTGAGGGATTCTGATCCACATATCAACAGTGGTGATAGATTCAGAAAGGGGTCAAAAGTGGATTTCAAGGGTTTTAGAAGAAGGAGCTGACAAAAAATATGGTAAGGCCTTCCCTCCCAAACTTTTTTTCTGATCAATGGGATTAGCAAATCTAAGCTCAAACCAAAATTAGATTTTTCAATGATTTCTACAGAACCCTTCACAAATTTTCATTCGTCTTTTATTTTACTCTTGAGTCTAGAGAAATCAATGGGATCTCCAATCATAGTTCCCATTAAGGAAAAAGGCTTTCATTTTCTGTATGTTCTCATGAACACCAGATAAGCAGAAAAGTAATTTTGCATATCAATGATGAGTAAAATGCATAAAATCTACAGAAAGCAAGAGGAAGAGCCCAAGACAGATTGTACCGAAGATGAACATAAGAGTCACTGAAAGATATCTACAGAAAGCCACATCTAGGAATATGCATAAAATCTAGGAGCCTTCGACTGAGAGCACGAGCAAGGGATAAACCCCTCCACCAACTCCATACACACCACCAAATCAGAGCCTAAGAAATCCATAGAAAAGTACCATATTTTAGGGGATTTGATTAAAGGTTTTTGTAAAGGCCTTGACATGTCTGGTTTCTTAAAGCACTTCGGTTTCGTAATCCAGTTGATGAATCATTATGATAGGCACAGAGTGGGCGAGAAAGGGTAAAGAGAAACCAAATATGGTGGAGAACTAGTTAAGATCCATGATATCGAAGATCGACTTGGGACTAGATTGCATTGGCGGCGTTTAGGGTTGTGGTGGGGGAGTTAACCAGGGTTTTCGTATTTGGAGAGAGCGTTTTAGAGAGAGATTTTGACCGAAATCCTTTTGGTAGTGTATTAACCTCATTGTATGCAGTTATTGAGGAGATCCAAAAAAGAATCCATTAATTTCGGTAAAAATAGGATAAGTCTTTCGAACTCTTACTAGCCCAATAATCAATCTTAGAATAGGCTCCAATAATGTCATGGATTTTATATTTAACTTGGAAAGCATCTTTTAAGTAATCAATTCTTTGTGTAACAATACAAAGTGGACAAATGCTCGTTTATACCAAGTATACACAAAATATTGTATGGACGTTCACCTGACTATGGTCATTTACGAACCCTTGGTTGTTTGTGTTATGCTTCAATTATACCCCGAATTCAAAACAAATTTTCCCCAAGGGTTCGCAAGTGTATTTTTCTGGGATATCCCGAACATCAAAAAGGGTGGATTGTATTTGATTTGGAAACAAAAGAAAATTTGTGTCAAGAAATGTTACATTTTATGAAACTCATTTTCCATACAAAACAACTCCTCAAAATGTGTCTCTACAAATCAATGAAATTGGCCATCCATCTGTTTTTGATCCTATTACAAATTTTGATGTGTCACCTACAGCCCCCACGTAGACAGTTGATTTGGGAAGTGGGGTTCAATCTTCTCAAGTCACTGTTCAAGATCTTGAATCTTGTCCTGACAACCAAACGCAGATGGTTGATGGGGGAGTGGGGTTCAATCTCCTCATGTTGCCATTCAAGAACCTACACTTGATATCATTTCATAGACGACTGATAGGGGGCGTGGGGCTCAATCTCCCCCTGTCATCGTTCAAGAACCAGTCCGACGCTCTACCCGTGATCGAGTTCCCCCTGTGAAACTACGTGATTATGTCTGTAACACTGTGTGACATCAAGAAAACTCATCGTCTCCTTCATCCAAACCATCTGAGTTGTCAGGTTAATCCTATTCCATAGCAAATTATGTCAATTATAACCGTTTCTCTCCTAGTCATGTTGCTTTTCTAGCTGTTGTCACTATTGGAACATAACCGACCAAATTCTCTGAGGCTGTTCAGAGTCCTCAATGGCGTCTGGCCATGAAAGGTGAGATTGATGCTCTTGAGCATAATGGTACTTGGACCATGACTGATCTTCCGGCTGGTAAAAAGCCCATCAGTTGCAAAAGGGTTTTTTGCATCAAGTATAATTCTGATGATTCTGTAGAGCGATATAAATCTCGTTTGGTGGTTCTAGGTAACAATCAGAAAGAAGGCATTGATTACAATGAAACCTTCGCTCCAGTTGCTAAAATGGTGTATGTTCGTACTTTTTTGGTTGTTGCTGCAGCTAAGAATTGGGAGATTCATCAGATGGACGTGCATAATGCCTTTCTTTATGGAGATTTGCATGAAGAAGTATACATGAAGCCTCCTCCTAGGTATTCTGGTCGATATGCAGGCAAATTTTGCAGCCTAAATAGATCTGTATATGGGTTGTGCCAGGCACTCCGAAATTGGTTCTCCAAATTGGATACATCATTACGCAGGTTCGGTTTTGTACAATCTTTGGCTGACTATTCTCTGTTTTCTTAAACTCGGGGAGCTACCTGCTTGCATGTTCTCATTTATGTTGATGATCTGATTATTGCTGGTAGTAATTCTGATGTTGTTGCCAAGTTCAAAAGGCAATTGAGTTCTTGCTTTCATATGAAGGATCTGGGTCCTCTGAAGTATTTTTTGGGTATTGAAATTGCCCGTTCTGCTGATGGTCTGTTTTTTTGTGTCAGTGAAAATATACACTTGATATTCTGTCTGAGGCAGGTCTACTTGCTATCAAGACTTGTGATTTCCCCATGGAACAAAATCACAAACTTGCTTTATCTACATCTCCCTTATGGTGTTCATACTCTTGCTCAATTCATGCAACGTCCTACTTTTGATCATTGAGATGCAACTATTCGTGTTCTTCGGTATTTAAAGAGTCATCCTGGACAGGGAGTGTTCCTCTCCAAGAATTGCAATCTAGAGCTTACTGCCTTTTGTAATTCAGATTATGCTACGTGTCCTCTGACTCGTCGTTCGATTACCGAGTACTTTGTTCAGCTTGGATCATCTCCGGTGTCTTGGAAGACTAGGAAGTAGCAAACGGTTTCCAGGTCATCTGCTGAAGCTGAATATAGGGCCATGGCTAGTGCATGCTGTGAGTTACTCTGGTTACGAGCTTTGCTTAAGTCTCTTGGCATTGTTCATACTACTCCCATGCACTTATTTTGTGACAGTCAATCTACACTTCATATAGTTGCTAATCCGGTCTTTCATGATCATACTAAGCACATTGAGGTTGATTGTCATTTCATTCGAGATCTCTTCCTCTTTGGCTCCGTTCGTACTACACACATCCGAACACAGTTTCAGCGAGCTGACATCCTAAAAAAAGCTCTCGGATCTCATCAGTTTCATCTTTTGTTGGGCAAGTTAGGCATCTGTGATCTCCATGCTCCAACTTAAGGAGGTGTATTAGATATATATTAGCCTTATTTTGTGTATATTTGTCCATATTTAATTTATTTTGTACGTAATCTTTGGGATTCTATCTTGTCTTGTAATTTGTATAAATAGCCTCAATGTGAATAAGAAAAGCAAGCTTTCAGCTCCAAAATTATTCCTTTAGAGAACATAATACCTTTGCATAATTAACTCTCATCAACAATATATATAGCTATGCTAAATATGTACATGATTACTAACAACTTTTAGTAACTCATGCTGTCGTACGTAACAACTTTTAGTAATTATGTACATGACTACTAACCATCATGTATAAACAAACTTATAACATCCGATATCATAAGATTTATAACCCATCAGTTATACTAGATAGACCATTTTAAAAGGTAAAATTATCTCTTCAATCGTCAAATTAAACACCATACATTAATATTATGTAAAAGTAACTATCATTTATCCCTTGAATATTCAACAATAAAGCTCTAACTCATCTCATGAAACCTTACTAGAACTGAAAATTCAGATAAGCATTCAATCCAATACAACACAACAAAGATTGCAAACATGAGAAATCTAATACACATATCAGGTATTGATATGAGCGTTATTGTCATTTTACACTTTTACCGCCTTGAAGACAAAAATTAGGGATAACAGATGTAATTAATAGGTTTATTTCATTAAATATGCAAAAATCATGTGATTTTGGACAATATGAACTATTTTACAAATGGTTTTTGATGGTTTACTCTCTTTTTTGTCTTTAGCCTCCCACTCACATGCAACTTCATACTTAAGAGAAGATATTAACACTCTGATATTTCTTTGATATCAATATTCAAAATAACAAACAACATGTTGATAACGATATGATGATAATACCAAAATATATGGAAATGATTCATATCCATTTCTTTTGTTACAAGGCAAACATTAGGCTCTCTTTCAGGTAAAGGGCATGCCTAAATCATCACAATGGATGATTTTTACAAGAGTTTTACAAATAACCTTAGAAATCAAGCTTCATATTAGATGATGAAGCACTCGATGTTGTAGTTGTTTGAATGAAATTATTCACTATTGTATGACTAATATTATGTGTCGTTAGGTAGTTAGTTGCCATGTTGGAGTCCCTATACCAATGAAAACCTTAGACGAAATTGAAGTAACTCATCATAGAACGAATGTCTAATATAATTATTCAAATTTCCGATGGTATTTTCTAAATTCCTTTTATTGAATTATGATTCTTAAATTATCACATTTAATTATTAGTTTATGAATGCGTAACGAAACTGCTTTGCGAACACTATTTAAAGCTACATGGGCTTCTATTTTGTAAAATGGACATGTAAGGAATTTGTATTCTATCTAAGTACAGTACCTCTCCTTGATGGTTCCGAAGAATAAAGCCAATATTAGAATACTGATTAGTTCTTTTTGAATCGTCGAAGTTAAGTATAGTCCAATCTGAAGGTTTTTTTTCCAAATTCTATTTGTGATAAGAAGCCGTTTATTTTTTTATAGATGTGCTTTTGAGAGAAGTCAAACAGACTGCTTTCCAGTCCTACAACTGAAGAATATGGCAAGGTCCAAAGGATTAAAAACTCGTTGGCCACTGTCTTTGTGAAATATAATAGAATTATGATATTTCTATATCATCCACTAAAGAAAATATATTAGTTCAGGAGATGTATTAGATGTTCTGAAGAAGTGTAGATTAGTGCAGAAGTTTGAAGTATGTTGAAAACTAAATCTATTATCTTTATCAATTTCAGTATTGTGTATCATTTGTCAAGTATTAAGGCATGTAAATAAAATATGATTTAGATCTTCGCTGTCTGAATTACACATGCTGCAATGAGAAGTAACCCTAACATAGTGATCCAGACGTTCCGTTGTACACATACTATTTGTGAAGGATTTCCATAGGAAGTTTTGTATGTTTTGGAGAAACCTATAATTTCCAAATCCAAGTTGGGCAAACATGTGGGGTGTATATTGAGAGGTTGAGTTAGGGTTTCCTGCGGATTTAACTATGAAGTTTCAATCAGAGGATAATTTCCAAACAATTAAGTCGACCCTTGATATCAGTGTTGGGAATATATATTATTAAAAAATTTAGCAACTATGTGAGAGGGTAGAATTCGTAAAGGCTAAGGATATCATAGTTACAATCTAGCGTAATAAAGTGTGAAACTTTGAGATTGATGTTGACATTGTCGTAACACCCCCGACTTATTGCATTGTCGTAATATGGTTGGAGGGAACAATCTTGAATCCAATGGCCAATTTAGAAATTGATCGTATCTTGATTTCCAAGTTCCCAGACTTTTGCCTTTTTTCAAGATGTCGCAGATATGTAGTAGTCTAGAAAACTGTCAGGATTGCTTAGATTTCTTCTTGTAGGAAAAATGATTATATAAGCTTAGTATAATAAAGGCACTTTTGAAAAGCCTTGAAATAGATTTATTTAGAGATAAATAAATTCAATTCATAATCGAGACTTGTATCCTTCAAATATCATTATTGAATAAATTATCTAATTATAATTTATTTATTTTGTGTGATTTGGGTACATCTCGGAATCGCTTTTGGAACGGAAATAAAGAAGGGAGTCAATTTGCTACTCGGAAGCAACATTTCTCGTTATACCGTTCATCTTCTTCGTGATTCAAGGCAAGTGGCAGTTCACTCTTGCAATTTATTCCATATTTTTATCAATTGACAATTAATCTATTGTCTTAATTAAGTTGGGATAAATATTCTTAATATTCGTTTGGGAACTTGTTTGTTAAATTGGTGTGAAAATGAACCTTATTTATTCGGTTGTATAATTGCTAGCAACGAACCTCATATATATTATTGTAGGGTGCTAGATGAACTTTGGTGTGGATTTGGTGTGTATTTGGTGTGGACTTATATGCTTAGTTAGCACGAGTACTTGTAGGAACACTAATTACCTTACGAGGAGTAACTGTTTCTTTATAACTTGTTATTATGAGGATTATTGCCCTAATACTTTTGGTCATGACCTACCCTTATTTGAATATAAGTGGTGGTACACTTAGCTAGTGCCAATATTCATGATTCGCCCCATTCTATATCTCGTATCGAGATTGGTTGGGGAATTAAAAGCCTTAACATTAATGCAAGTTTTGGAATTAAATAAGATAAGTGTCGTGTTGCACATAACTAATATATCCTCGGGCGAGAAGTACACCATGGAACTCACCCGGACTCTTGTTTAAAGTAAGTCTCTTTTCCAATCTGGATTCGTATTATGCGGCGAGGTTGGTCGAGGACCCAAATATTCAAGTAGTCATTTTTCAAACCTTTTGTGATAAATATAATGTTCCCAAACAAACATACATAATTCCTATAAGACTCAATCTTTTGGAGTTTTCTCTTGGTGCATAACTCTTTCTTTCGTTTCAGTGAGAGTATCCGAGTTATGATCGTCTATCGACTATTATTCGAGAGACAATGATAGTAACTGGATACAATCACATAGAATCATTCTGTTTGAGACTTTGTTTAGTCTTTCATTAGACTAACCAACCTTTCTCTTTTCTTGCATGGTTGGCTGGTGTCATCCATCCTATACGACACATAGGTAAAACTTCCCAAGTTGAAGATGCGGGAAGACGACGTTGAAGGTAGCTGTTTTCTTTTGGTGTTTGACATTTGTTTTTAGAACAAGGTTGAGATCTTGTTTTGGAGTTTTGGTATTTTATAAGTCTTTCGTTGTTACTTTGATACATTATTAAGTTGCCATAATTAGCAACGTCATTTGTAAGACAATTTTGGATTTAACTATATTGTTCGTGTTTATTTGCGATCAATACTGTAAAGCCCTGGGTGATCTTAGATATGTGATTCAAGGTCACTGGCGATAATATTCCTAAGTTAATTTAGGGGTGTTACAAGGTTCTACTTAATGTTTCCATGATAGTTTCATTTGAAAGGATTTGTTCAAATTTTCTGATTTCTGCATTCCTAATCCACCTTTAGACTTAGGACGATAGATAATTTCCCTACTAATTAATGGATGATGGTTAGATATAGATTTATTTAAAAATAATAATTTATTTATTTTATCAATTTCATTATAAACAGTTGTTGGTAGAAGAAAGCTTTGTATTAAAAAGTTCACTTTAGAAAGAAGATTGGATTGAATTAGAATGCCTCTTCCAGCTTGGACACAAGAGTTCGCCTTCTATTTGGACATCTATTTTTTAAGACTTAAAATGGAGTAATCAATTTTTTTAACACGACCTCGAACAATATGAATCCCACAATATTTTTGTCATAGATGTAGTTATTTGAATATTTAAAACGACAGAAAGAGAGGCCAATGATGGCCCTTGGACAAGTATCTCGATCATGTCAAAGGGAAGTTGCCACCCAAGCCCGGCTCCTCTTTAGTCTCTGCGGAACTCTTTGATGAGTTTTGTGGGTTTTGATCGAGCAAAAGTCGTTCTTTTGGTTTAAGATTTGAGGGGATAGTCAACTGGAGATGATTGGATGAACACACCAAAAATATCCAGAAGATATGTAGTATTGATCGTGGACGATAAACCTAGGGTTCTTGAGGCTTTTATCAGACAAAGCTCAAGAGGGTTTATCAATTTTCAACGTGCTAAACAATGTCCACAAGCCAAGCCTTTTAAAGAAGAACTTGTTTGAGGAAATAAAGACAAAACACTAAATGATGGACATTCGGTGATCCTTGAGCATCTCAACTCCAATAGGTGAAAATTTTGTATATGTTCAAGTGGGCCCAATATGCCACGTCACCACCAAAAATGGACCCACATGCACGAGCCATTTGGAAGAACGCCTTGGCTCAATTTTGAGGCCGCACCAGCGTCGACGAGGCCACTAGGGCATGAGCCATCTCCGAGTCATTGGACATTTGTCTCGACACTTCAAGACTTAAAGGGCTATAATAAATAAAGGGTGTTATAGTACCACATGATAGGCGAAATAGATTGCCTGATCCATGGCTATAATAAATAAACTGCTGATATAATTGAGTTTCCAACAAACTATTTCTGATAAAATTCAGATGGCTATATGTCAGTCCTAAGTGTTTTGTCACAAGGCAAATCAAAGACTACCTGCTTAATTTCAAAAGCTGAAGGTTGTTTAAGTAACATGAGATTGTCTACTTGTGTGACAAGATGTGGAATTACAACTAGATCATTTTCGGTTGTTGTGTTGGAATTGAGAGGTTGGAATATGTATTTAAGTTCTTCAGAAATAACATGTTGAATACTAGATTGATCATATAGAATCAACCCAAATCAACCAATCATGGGTTTGAATGGACACAGTCTTTTGTTTATATGAGTGTATTTTTGTAGAACTTTGAAAGTAACGTGCATTTTTATATGAATTTTATAAATATGTAGTTTTAGCATGTTGTTTCCAATATTTATTTTGAAAATCAAGTAGTTTTATTATATTTTAAGAGATGTCTTTTGTATTTAGAGGAGAGACCAACATTTGTAAGTCATGTAGATATTTTGGTGTTTGTAGTTCTTGGAGTTCAGAAACTTCCCCTTGTTCCTTGTGATGGTGCAACCGTGACCGACTTTAAGCCAAAATTATTATAAAACTTTGAATATGGTATAATGTTTGTTTTAGTTTCTGAGAGACAAAATAAATCAAGACAATTTTTGCGTCTCATGAATGCAATTTCAGTCTAGAAATTAGACCATTTAACTCTATCTGATCTTCATGCTATATTAAGATAAATGAAAAATTGTTTCAGTTTTCATTGTGGTGTAATGGTATGTTATAAAGGGATAAAAGAAATTATTAAAAGTATACACAATTGAATCCAAATTTTTTGAAGGTTAACTGGTGACTTGTTCAATTTGTACATATCAAATTTGGAATCTTGAGTATGAATGTTATATATCAAAGGTTATAGGATCATGACAAGTAGTTTACTATCTGTCAAGAATCCTAACATATAGTACTATTGAAAACGTCCATTATTACGTTTTAAGGCTTTTGTGCCAAACCACCCGTTATATGACCGATTTTGTACGAAACCACCCGTTATATTGATAATTATTTTAAACCACCCATAAATGGGCCCCATTAACAACGAACCACCCACGAGCTTCTTCCATTAGTTTCTCCGTTAGAAAGTGTAAAAATACCAAAATACCCTTATAAATATATCAAATTTTCAAAAATGCCATTTTTCCGTTAGTTTCTCCGAGAAGCTTTTTAGAAGCTTTAGACCCCGGCGATTGTGGTTGATTAGGTAAGGAGAAGGATAAATTAGCGTCGACGAATCATGTGATGGCATAGACTCCGGCGTTGAGTATAAGGCAGGCGATATTTGCGGCCATGGAGCCTTCTCCTTCACAGTCGTCGTCCTGAAGGATAAGGAGTTCCACATCACCGCATTAGGATGCGGCGGAGGCAACAAAACGGAAGGCTTCCGATGTGGAACATAGAACGACCACGAATCCTCGCCAGCGGCGACGTTTATCCTCCCCAGCATGGAGTTGCTACGTTCTAGCTTCGAATCGGAAGCCAACCTCGAATCCCGCGGATATAGAAACCAATCGGATTATACCTTCAGATAGAGATGAACAGAAAAAGCGGTGATGGATCGAGGAGGTGTAGAAGGGAAACATCGAGACGGCATGGTCACGGTTTCGGTGGAGGAAGAATGACATTTTTCTAAAAATTTGATATATTTACAAGTATATTGTGGTCTTTTTACACTTTTTAACGGAAAAACAAACGGAAAAAGCTTATGGATGATTCGTTGTTAACGGTTGACCAAATAATTGTGGATATAACGGACGATTTCGTACAAATCCACCATATAACAGGTGGTTTGGCGCAAAAACCCCTTACGTTTTTATGGGTGATAAGGCGGTGCACTCAAACCAGCAATACGAGTCTGCACTGGCATGCGCCCCGAGAATGAATCCAAAATTTGCGGTGCCACGTGTCATCGCGGAATTTCGTTGTACACGTGTCATTACTTTAGTATATTGCCATCGTTTTGTCCTTATTTAACATGATTTTCTTTGTTCGATTTTGCATTTTTGGTAGATTGTAAAGCTTTATAAAATTATGCAATTAATAGTCAACGCTAATTTTTTTATTGCGAATCTGTCCCAAAATAAACTATTATAATCCGAAATATTTCTGAATTTTGCATATAATACCTAACTAAATTTTAAATAATTTGCAATCAATACAAATAGCAGAATTGTCCAATTTATACAAACCATTATAAATTGTAAATCATAAGCAAAACAATAGAAACTGCGCACAATGACCAAATTTGTTGATATAAACAAACAAAATTAACCTACAACACAAATTAAATGCCCACAAACCAAGCCATTAATTGAGATGCCCACAAACCAAGCCATAAATTGAAATGCCCAGAAAACACAACAAATGAACAAAACCTGGCCATAAAAGAAATTTCTCTGGTATACAAATTATAAATGAAATTGAAATTAAGTATGACCAAACACAGAACCAGAAATTACATGGTCGTAGGCAGATAACTAGATCCTCTTCTTCAAAGTACACTCCACAGTCAATGATCTAATCCCAACCTCCAGACATCCTCATCAAGGGAAAAAAATAAACAAAAAGGATCTTTAGAGAGAGACAGAGTAGATAAAAAGAGAGACAGAGACAGATAGATCCTGCATAACTAGCAAATATATTACTGTTTTCGTTCTTTAATGAGGAGGCATGTTTACCTAAGTTTGTGTAGAAGATGCTCCGAGAGGCTATTAGATTAGTCCATTTGCCGATGAAACTAATAACGCCTCGGAGCATCTTCTACACAAACTAAGAATAACCTCTCTATTTACAACACTGTCATTTATCTTGAATTCTTCTGTCTATTTACATATTTCAATATACTTTGAAAAATATGTCTTTCATATATACATTGCAACATATATTTCAATAATGATAATTTTCATTAGTATATGACATGGGAGCCATGAGCAAATAGATATATAGACAGAGAGAGCTTACGTTTTGATTCCTTGAAAAATATCGCCTGCCTTATACTCAACGCCGGAGTCTATGCCGTCACCTGATTCGTCGACGCTAATTTCTCCTTCTCCTTACCTAATCAACCACAATCGCCGGGGTCCAAAGCTTCTAAAAAGCTTATCGGAGAAACTAACGGAAAAATGGCATTTTTTGAAAATTTGATATATTTATAAGGGTATTTTGGTATTTTTACACTTTCTAACGGAGAAACTAACGGAAGAAGCTCGTGGGTGGTTCGTTGTTAATGGGGCCCATTTATGGGTGGTTCAAAATAATTATCAATATAACGGGTAGTTTCGTACAAAATCGATCATATAACGGGTGGTTTGACACAAAAGCCTTAAAACGTAATAATGGACGTTTTCAATAGTACTATATGTTAGGATTCTTGACAGATAGTAAACTACTTGTCATGATCCTATAACCTTCGATATATAACATTCATACTCAAGATTCCAAATTTGATATGTACAAATTGAACAAGTCACCAGTTAACCTTCAAAAAATTTGGATTCAATTGTGTATACTTTTAAAAATTTCTTTTATCCCTTTATAACATACCATTACACCACAATGAAAACTGAAACAATTTTTCATTTATCTTAATATAGCATGAAGATCAGATAGAGTTAAATGGTCTAATTTCTAGACTGAAATTGGATTCATGAGACGCAAAAATTGTCTTGATTTATTTTGTCTCTCAGAAACTAAAACAAACATTATACCATATTCAAAGTTTTATAATAATTTTGGCTTAAAGTCGGTCACGGTTGCACCATCACAAGGAACGGTTGCACCATCACAAGGAACAATGGGAAGTTTCTGAACTCCAAGAACTACAAACACCAAAATATCTACATGACTTACAAATGTTGGTCTCTCCCCTAAATACAAAAGACATCTCTTAAAATATAATAAAACTACTTGATTTTCAAAATAAATATTGGAAACAACGTGCTAAAACTACATATTTATAAAATTCATATAAAAATGCACGTTACTTTCAAAGTTCTACAAAAATACACTCATATAAACAAAAGATTGTGTCCATTCAAACCCATGATTGGTTGATTTGGGTTGATTCTATATGATCAATCTAGTATTCAACATGTTATTTCTGAAGAACTTAAATACATATTCCAACCTCTCAATTCCAACACAACAACCGAAAATGATCTAGTTGTAATTCCACATCTTGTCACACAAGTAGACAATCTCATGTTACTTAAACAACCTTCAGCTTTTGAAATTAAGCAGGTAGTCTTTGATTTGCCTTGTGACAAAACACTTAGGACTGACAGATAGCCATATGAATTTTATCAGAAATAGTGGACTATTGTTGGAAACTCAATTATATCAACAGTTTATTTATTATAGCCATGGATCAGGCAATCTATTTCGCCTATGATGTGGTACTATAACACCCTTTATTTATTATAGCCCTTTAAGTCTTGAAGTGTCGAGACAAATGTCCAATGACTCGGAGATGGCTCATGCCCTAGTGGCCTCGTCGACGCTGGTGCGGCCTCAAAATTGAGCCAAGGCGTTCTTCCAAATGGCTCGTGCATGTGGGTCCATTTTTGGTGGTGACGTGGCATATTGGGCCCACTTGAACATATACAAAATTTTCACCTATTGGAGTTGAGATGCTCAAGGATCACCGAACGTCCATCATTTAGTGTTTTGTCTTTATTTCCTCAAACAAGTTCTTCTTTAAAAGGCTTGGCTTGTGGACATTGTTTAGCACGTTGAAAATTGATAAACCCTCTTGAGCTTTGTCTGATAAAAGCCTCAAGAACCCTAGGTTTAACGTCCTTTGTTTTGTGTGTTTATCCAAACAAGTGTAGTTGAGAGAGTGGTGTATTTATCCACGATCAATACTACATATCTTCTGGATATTTTTGGTGTGTTCATCCAATCATCTCCAGTTGACTATCCCCTCAAATATTAAACCAAAAGAACGACCTTTGCTCGATCAAAACCCACAAAACTCATCAAAGAGTTCCACAGAGACTAAAGAGGAGCCGGGCTTGGGTGGCAACTTCCCTTTGACATGATCGAGATACTTGTCCAAGGGCCATCATTGGCCTCTCTTTCTGTCATTTTAAATATTCAAATAACTACATCTATGAAAAAAATATTGTGGGATTCATATTGTTCGAGGTCGTGTTAAAAAAATTGATTACTCCATTTTAAGTCTTAAAAAATAGATGTCCAAATAGAAGGCGAACTCTTGTGTCCAAGCTAGAAGAGGCATTCTAATTCAATCCAATCTTCTTTCTAAAGTGAACTTTTTAATACAAAGCTTTCTTCTACCAACAACTATTTACAATGAAATTGATAAAATAAATAAATTATTATTTTTAAATAAATCTATATCTAACCATCATCCATTAATTAGTAGGGAAATTATCTATCGTCCTAAGTCTAAAGGTGGATTAGGAATGCAGAAATCAGAAAATTTGAACAAATCCTTTCAAATGAAACTATTATAGAAACATTAAGTAGAACCTTGTAACACCCCTAAATTAACTTAGGAATATTATCGCCAGTGACCTTGGATCACATATCTAAGATCAACCAGGGCTTTACAGTATTGATCACAAATAAACACGAACAATATAGTTAAATCCAAAATTGTCTTACAAATGACGTTGCTAATTATGGCAACTTAATAATGTATCAAAGTAACAATGAAAGACTTATAAAATACCAAAACTCCAAAACAAGATCTCAACCTTGTTCTAAAAACAAATGTCAAACACCAAAAGAAAACAGCTACCTTCAACGTCGTCTTCCCGCATCTTCAACTTGGGAAGTTTTACCTATGTGCCGTATAGGACGGATGACACCAGCCAACCATGCAAGAAAAGAGAAAGGTTGGTTAGTCTAATGAAAGACTAAACAAAGTCTCAAATAGAATGATTCTATGTGATTGTATCCAGTTACTATCATTGTCTCTCGAATAATAGTCGATAGACGATCATAACTCGGATACTCTCACTGAAACGAAAGAAAGAGTTATGCACCAAGAGAAAACTCCAAAAGATTGAGTCTTATAGGAATTATGTATGTTTGTTTGGGAACATTATATTTATCACAAAAGGTTTGAAAAACGACTACTTGAATATTTGGGTCCTCGACCAACCTCACCGCATAATACGAATCCAGATTGGAAAAGAGACTTACTTTAAACAAGAGTCCGGGTGAGTTCCATTGTGTACTTCTCGCCCGAGGATATATTAGTTATGTGCAACACGACACTTATCTTATTTAATTCCAAAACTTGCATTAATGTTAAGGCTTTTAATTCCCCAACCAATCTCGATACGAGATATAGAATGGGGCGAATCATGAATATTGGCACTAGCTAAGTGCACCACCACTTATATTCAAATAAGGGTAGGTCATGACCAAAAGTATTAGGGCAATAATCCTCCTAATAACAAGTTATAAAGAAACAGTTACTCCTCATAAGGTAATTAGTGTTCCTACAAGTACTCGTGCTAACTAAGCATATAAGTCCACACCAAATACACACCAAATCCACACCAAAGTTCATCTAGCACCCTACAATAATATATGTGAGGTTCGTTGCTAGCAATTATACAACCTAATAAATAAGATTCATTTTCACACCAATTTAACACACAAGTTCCCAAACGAATATTAAGAATATTTATCCCAACTAATTAAGACAATAGATTAATTGTCAATTAATAAAAATATGGAATAAATTGCAAGAGTGAACTGCCACTTGCCTTGAATCACGAAGAAGATGAACGGTATAACGAGAAATTTTGCTTCCGAGTAGCAAATTGACTCCTTTATTTCCGTTCCAAAAGCGATTTCGAGATGTACCCAAATCACACAAAATAAATAAATTATAATTAGATAATTTATTCAATAATGATATTTGAAGGATACAAGTCTCGATTATGAATTGAATTTATTTATCTCTAAATAAATCTATTTCAAGGCTTTTCAAAAGTGCCTTTATTATACTAAGCTTATATAATCATTTTTTCCTACAAGAAGAAATCTAAGCAATCCTGACAGTTTTCTAGACTACTACATATCTGCGACATCTTGAAAAAAGGCAAAAGTTTGGGAACTTGGAAATCAAGATACGATCAATTTCTAAATTGGCCATTGGATTCAAGATTGTTCCCTCCAACCATATTACGACAATGCAATAAGTCGGGGGTGTTACGACAATGTCAACATCAATCTCAAAGTTTTACACTTTATTACGCTAGATTGTAACTATGATATCCTTAGTCTTTACGAATTCTACCCTCTCACATAGTTGCTAAATTTTTTAATAATATATATTCCCAACACTGATATCAAGGGTCGATTTAATTGTTTGGAAATTATCCTCTGATTGAAACTTTATAGTTAAATCCGCAGGAAACCCTAACTCAACCTCTCAATATACATCCCACATGTTTGCCCAACTTGGATTTGGAAATTATAGGTTTCTCCAAAACATACAAAACTTCCTATGGAAATCCTTTACAAATAGTATGTCTACAACGAAACGTCTGGATCACTATGTTAGGGTTACTTCTCATTACAGCATGTGTAATTCAGACAGCGAAGATCTAAATCATATTTTCTTTACATGCCTTAATACTTGACAAATGATACACAATACTGAAATTGATAAAGATAATAGATTTAGTTTTCAACATACTTCAAACTTCTGCACTAATCTACACTTCTTCAGAACATCTAATACATCTCCTGAACTAATATATTTTCTTTAGTGGATGATATAGAAATATCATAATTCTATTATATTTCACAAAGACAGTGGCCAACGAGTTTTTAATCCTTTGGACCTTGCCATATTCTTCAGTTTTAGGACTGGAAAGCAGTCTGTTTGACTTCTCTCAAAAGCACATCTATAAAAAATAAACGGCTTCTTATCACAAATAGAATTTGGAAAAAAAAACCTTCAGATTGGACTATACTTAACTTCGACGATTCAAAAAGAACTAATCAATATTCTAATATTGGCTTTATTCTTCGGAACCATCAAGGAGAGGTACTGTACTTAGATAGAATACAAATTCCTTACATGTCCATTTTACAAAATAGAAGCCCATGTAGCTTTAAATAGTGTTCGCAAAGCAGTTTTGTTACGCATTCATAAACTAATAATTAAATGTGATAATTTAAGAATCATAATTCAATAAAAGGAATTTAGAAAATACCATCGGAAATTTGAACAATTATATTAGACATTCGTTCTATGATGAGTTACTTCAATTTCGTCTAAGGTTTTCATTGGTATAAGGACTCCAACATGGCAACTGACTACCTAACGACACATAATATTAGTCATACAATAGTGAATAATTTCATTCAAACAACTACAACATCGAGTGCTTCATCATCTAATATGAAACTTGATTTCTAAGGTTATTTGTAAAACTCTTGTAAAAATCATCCATTGTGATGATTTAGGCATGCCCTTTACCTGAAAGAGAGCCTAATGTTTGCCTTGTAACAAAAGAAATGGATATGAATCATATCCATATATTTTGGTATTATCATCATATCGTTATCAACATGTTGTTTGTTATTTTGAATATTGATATCAAAGAAATATCAGAGTGTTAATATCTTCTCTTAAGTATGAAGTTGCATGTGAGTGGGAGGCTAAAGACAAAAAAGAGAGTAAACCATCAAAAACCATTTGTAAAATAGTTCATATTGTCCAAAATCACATGATTTTTGCATATTTAATGAAATAAACCTATTAATTACATCTGTTATCCCTAATTTTTGTCTTCAAGGCGGTAAAAGTGTAAAATGACAATAACGCTCACATCAATACCTGATATGTGTATTAGATTTCTCATGTTTGCAATCTTTGTTGTGTTGTATTGGATTGAATGCTTATCTGAATTTTCAGTTCTAGTAAGGTTTCATGAGATGAGTTAGAGCTTTCTTGTTGAATATTCAAGGGATAAATGATAGTTACTTTTACATAATATTAATGTATGGTGTTTAATTTGACGATTGAAGAGATAATTTTACCTTTTAAAATGGTCTATCTAGTATAATTGATGGGTTATAAATCTTATGATATCGGATGTTATAAGTTTGTTTATACATGATGGTTAGTAGTCATGTACATAATTACTAAAAGTTGTTACGTACGACATCATGAGTTACTAAAAGTTGTTAGTAGTCATGTACATATTTAGCATAGCTATATATATTGTTGATGATAGTTAATTATACAAAGGTATTATGTTCTCTAAAGGAATAATTTTGGAGCTGAAAGCTTGCTTTTCTTATTCACATTAAGGCTATTTATACAAATTACAAGACAAGATAGAATCCCAAAGATTACGTACAAAATAAATTAAATATGGACAAATATACACAAAATAAGGCTAATATATATCTAATACACCTCCTCAAGTTGGAGCATGGAGATCACAGATGCCTAACTTGCCCAACAAAAGATGAAACTGATGAGATCCGAGAGCTTTTTTGAGGATGTTAGCTCGCTGAAACTGTGTTCGGATGTGTGCAGTACGAACGGAGCCAAAGAGGAAGAGATCTCGAATGAAATGACAATCAACCTCAATGTGCTTAGTATGATCATGAAAGACTGGATTAACAACTATATGAAGTGTAGATTGACTGTCACAAAATAAGCGCATGGGAGTAGTATGAACAATGCCAAGAGACTTAAGCAAAGCTCGTAACCAGAGTAACTCACAGCATGCACTAGCCATGGCCCTATATTCAGCTTCAGCAGATGACCTGGAAACCGTTTGCTACTTCCTAGTCTTCCAAGACACCGAAGATGATCCAAGCTGAACAAAGTACTCGGTAATCGAACGACGAGTCAGAGGACACGTAGCATAATCTGAATTACAAAAAGCAGTAAGCTCTAGATTGCAATTCTTGGAGAGGAACACTCCCTGTCCAGGATGACTCTTTAAATACCGAAGAACACGAATAGCTGCATCTCAATGATCAAAAGTAGGACGTTGCATGAATTGAGCAAGTGTATGAACACCATAAGGGAGATGTAGATAAAGCAAGTTTGTGATTTTGTTCCATGGGGAAATCACAAGTCTTGATAGCAAGAAGACCTGCCTCAGACGGAATATCAAGTGTATATTTTCGCTGACAAAAAAAAATAGACCATCAGCAGAACGGGCAATTTCAATACCCAAAAAATACTTCAGAGGACCCAGATCCTTCATATGAAAGCAAGAACTCAATTGCCTTTTGAACTTGGCAACAACATCAGAATTACTACCAGCAATAATCATATCATCAACATAAATGAGAACATGCAAGCAGGTAGCTCCCCGAGTATAAGAAAACATAGAATAGTCAGCCACAGATTGTACAAAACCGAACCTGCGCAATGATGTATCCAATTTGGAGAACCAGTTTCGGAGTGCCTGGCACAACCCATATAAAGATCTATTCAGGCTACAGAATTTGCCTGCATATCGACCAGAATACCTAGGAGGAGGCTTCATGTATACTTCTTCATGCAAATCTCCATGAAGAAAGGCATTATGCACGTCCATCTGATGAAGCTCCCAATTCTTAGCTGCAGCAACAACCAAAAAAGTACGAACATACACCATTTTAGCAACTGGAGCGAAAGTTTCATTGTAATCAATGCCTTCTTTCTGATTGTTACCTAGAACCACCAAACGAGATTTATATCGCTCTACAGAACCATCAGAATTATACTTGATGCAAAAAACCCTTTTGCAACTGATGGGCTTTTTACCAGCCGGAAGATCAGTCATGGTCCAAGTACCATTATGCTCAAGAGCATCAATCTCACCTTTCATGGCCAGACGCCATTGAGGACTCTGAACAGCCTCAGAGAATTTGGTCGGTTATGTTCCAATAGTGACAGTAGCTAGAAAAGCAACATGACTAGGAGAGAAACGGTTATAATTGACATAATTTGCTATGGAATAGGATTAACCTGACAACTCAGATGGTTTGGATGAAGGAGACGATGAGTTTTCTTGATGTCACACAGTGTTACAGACATAATCACGTAGCTTCACAGGGGGAACTCGATCACGGGTAGAGCGTCAGACTGGTTCTTGAACGATGACAGGGGGAGATTGAGCCCCACGCCCCATATCAGTCGTCTATGAAATGATATCAGGTGTAGGTTCTTGAGTGGCAACATGAGGAGATTGAACCCCACTCCCCCATTAACCATCTGCGTTTGGTTGTCAGGACAAGGTTCAAGATCTTGAACAGTGACTTGAGAAGATTGAACCCCACTTCCCAAATCAACTGTCTACGTGAGGGCTGTAGGTGACACATCAAAATTTGTAATAGGATCAAAAACAGATGGATGGCCAATTTCATTGATTTGTAGAGACACATTTTGAGGAGTTGTTTTGTATGGAAAATGAGTTTCATAAAATGTAACATCTCTTGACACAAATTTTCTTTTGTTTCCAAATCAAATACAATCCACCCTTTTTGATGTTTGGGATATCCCAGAAAAATACACTTGCGAACCCTTGGGGAAAATTTGTTTTGAATTCGGGGTATAATTGAAGCATAACACAAACAACCAAGGGTTCGTAAATGACCATAGTCAGGTGAACGTCCATACAATATTTTGTGTACACTTGGTATAAACGAGCATTTGTCCACTTTGTATTGTTACACAAAGAATTGGTTACTTAAAAGATGCTTTCCAAGTTAAATATAAAATCCATGACATTATTGGAGCCTATTCTAAGATTGATTATTGGGCTAGTAAGAGTTCGAAAGACTTATCCTATTTTTACCGAAATTAATGGATTCTTTTTTGGATCTCCTCAATAACTGCATACAATGAGGTTAATACACTACCAAAAGGATTTCGGTCAAAATCTCTCTCTAAAACGCTCTCTCCAAATACGAAAACCCTGGTTAACTCCCCCACCACAACCCTAAACGCCGCCAATGCAATCTAGTCCCAAGTCGATCTTCTATATCATGGATCTTAACTAGTTCTCCACCATATTTGGTTTCTCTTTACCCTTTCTCGCCCACTCTGTGCCTATCATAATGATTCATCAACTGGATTACGAAACCGAAGTGCTTTAAGAAACCAGACATGTCAAGGCCTTTACAAAAACCTTTAATCAAATCCCCTAAAATATGGTACTTTCCTATGGATTTCTTGGGCTCTGATTTGGTGGTGTGTATGGAGTTGGTGGAGGGGTTTATCCCTTGCTCGTGCTCTCAGTCGAAGGCTCCTAGATTTTATGCATATTCCTAGATGTGGCTTTCTGTAGATATCTTTCAGTGACTTTATGTTCATCTTCGGTACAATCTGTCTTGGGCTCTTCCTCTTGCTCTGAATGATTTGTACTTCTCGACTGTTACCGACTTTCACGACTATAGTACCAATGAATCAGATCTCTAGAAAATCTGGTGGACTCTTTCCTTTTCTTCTCTGAAATTGTGCTTCTCTTTGATTGCTAACTGTGAATATGTGATACGTTAAACTTGAGCAAACAAAACACACATATCAATCTCATCTCAAAATAAATCATGCTTTCTTCCTTTAGAAATCATCTCTTCCTGAACTTCTAGTTTTTCTAAGAAAACATTCTCTGATTCTCTTATCCACTTCTATGGATAATGGGGAGAAGACAATGAAGCATGCTCTTTGCTCTGACCCCTCTCAAAAATCTGAAAAATGTAAGTGAGAAAATGAACAACTTTAGAGTGAACCCCTTTACTCTAAAAAATGTCAAAGGTTTACAATTTTCTGAGATAGCATCTGAACCTACTCTTTCAAATCCTTTGCCTTCCTCCTCCAAGAAAAAAAGGTAGAGGTAAACTCATCATTGATATGCAAAATTACTTTTCTGCTTATCTGGTGTTCATGAGAACATACAGAAAATGAAAGCCTTTTTCCTTAATGGGAACTATGATTGGAGATCCCATTGATTTCTCTAGACTCAAGAGTAAAATAAAAGACGACTGAAAATTTGTGAAGGGTTCTGTAGAAATCATTGAAAAATCTAATTTTGGTTTGAGCTTAGATTTGCTAATCCCATTGATCAGAAAAAAAAGTTTGGGAGGGAAGGCCTTACCATATTTTTGGTCAGCTCCTTCTTCTAAAACACTTGAAATCCACTTTTGACCCCTTTCTGAATCTATCACCACTGTTGATATGTGGATCAGAATCCCTCAACTTCCACTTGAGTACATTAGATTTGATGTTCTCAAAACTATTCTGGAAGTGAATCACATGGGTGAACTAATCAAACTTGACCTTTTTACTGAGAAAAAACAAAGAGTTAATTATGCACGTATGTGTATCAATATTGAGTTGATGGAGCATTGCTCTAAGTCAATGATTGTTCTTAATGAGGAGGAGGAAACTCAAGAATATAGAGTGTGGTTTGAGGAAATGCCTGAGGGTTATGGTAATTGTGGTTGCATTGACCATGTTTTTGACTTTTGCCCTCATAGAAGCTTGAAACATCAAAATATTCAACTTAAATTTTAGAAACTTAGTATTACTAACCCTTTTGAAATCAATTCTCTTTGCCACAAGAACTCCTTTATGAACTGGTCCACAATCTCTTCTAAGAACAAAAACAAACTGAGCCATAAAACTCACCCTAACACCAAGAAGGAAACTATTAAGAAAAATGGGATCTCAATCTCATATGCCTCTAAAGACTCTTCCTCTGATTCCAAGGAGCCACCTACCATTTGTATGACTCTTGATGAAACTTCTCCTGCTATCCCCTCTCTTGTGATCCCCATACTTCCTGCCCTTGATCATTCCACCAACCCTATCCCAGGAAACCCCATCTTCACCTCAATTAACAACCTTACACAAGTTATCCCTATAATCACTACCTCAGTTATCCTTTTAACCCCTAAATAAGCTAATCGTACTTCCTACGACCATGTGATTCAGCTTACCCCTAACCTTGTGAATCCCCATATCCCAATCTTAACCTTACCTCAGAATCTGACCCCCATTTCCTCATCCCACACCCTAATGATGATCCAATGGAGGATTGCTTGAGGGCTCCTACCACCCCCCTTCCCAACTAGATGGTGATGTTCCTTTATCTGTGTCTAGGCATAAGATTGAGGATCTCCTAGAGAATGATAATCTCCTTGATGATGAGGAGGATTAATTTCTAGAAGATGACATGGAAGTTGATCTGCTAAAGGTGATTATGACCAAGACGAAATTGAAGCTATGATCAATTCTAATCTTGATAATAGAAGAACTTGAAAGTATTTGGACCTGTTATGTTCTTTACTAATGATCCCAAAGTAGATTCTGATGAGTTTGAGGAGCCCCATACATATACTATTGAATCCAGCAAAAGGAAGGGCAAGGGGGGTATGGATGACACTACATCCTCCATCTTGAAGGGGAACAAGAAGATGCAGACTTAGTTTCTCTATAATGAATTTTTTTGGAGTCATGCCCTTTTGGAACTTCCACTGCAATTATTGGAACCAAATGAACCATGTGAACCACTTTTTGTATGATGGTTTATCTATTTGCATGATTTCCTTGATGATTTCCTTTGTTTACCTTTACCTTGTACTAAGTTTTTCTGTGTTATGTACTTATGTTCACCTTTGTTGTTGGTATGGATCAATTTTTAAATAGTATGGATGGTTTAAACTATGTCTACCGAAACAGAACTTTGCATTGGGCTGACTTGCTTATATTTCATACGAACATGAGTCTTACAATTTACATTAAGAATTCTTTAACCAATAGATAATCCCAAGTTAAATCTATTTTATGTGGTAGATTAATCCTCTATTTCTCTACTCTGACAAGGATTGTGATCTCTTAAATTATTCCATTCTTTTGGAAAGAACTCCATCTCAAACCAAACCATGTAGCAAAGATTATCTATATTTCCGTTGGGTGACCAGAACCTCCCAGAGTAAGTTTTATCCTCTTTCCCCTTACTCGTATGGCTTGTGTTAGGTTGATTTTCTTACTTTTTGGCTTACCCATGTGAGTTCTCTCTCCTTTGAATATATCTAATTGTAGGAACCTAATTTCCTATATGCATACGAAAACTGTAAACTGCAAATATACGAACTTGAATTAAGGAAAGCTGAAGATTAGAAATACCGAACGAAGAACTGATGCAGAGTCGAGAATGAATCTCTTTCCTTAATTCTGAAATCGCCCCGTAGTGTGACGGTTTCGTGGCGATCTGAATCCCAGGATACAACTGCGATAATCGCTTGAACTGCACAACTCAGTAAAATAAGAGCTTTCGAACCAACGAATCCGTGTGCACTCTCAGACGCAAAATAAAGAGGAGAAGAAAATGAGAGACTGTGTGGGAGAGAGCTTCGTGATTAACGATAATGAATAACGCAGAAACTATATTACTGCTGGAGTTGTTAGGCTGAGTGGAGGAGATCATGGCTTAACAACCCTGATTTTTTGCAAACTTAGTCAATGTGGTTAACTGGAGAATATGGATCGGATTTGAGCAAAAAGTAAGCATTGGCTGGCCAGCCCAATGCTACGTAGTGGGCCCGAAGCCCACCCATGCGACGATCTCTTGAACTGCACAACTCAGTAAAACAAGAGCTTTCGAACCAACGAATCGGTGTGCACTCTCAGACGCAAAACGAAGAGGAGAAGAAAACGAGAGACTGTGTGGGAGAGAGCTTCTTCGTGATTAACTATAATGAATAACGCAGAAACCATATTACTGCTGGAGTTGTTAGGCTGAGTGGAGGAGATCATGGCTTAACAACCCTGATTTTTTTTGCAGACTTAGTCAATGCGGTTAACTGGAGAATATGGATCGGATTTGAGCAAAAAGTAAGCATTGGCTGGCCAGCCCAATGCTACGTAGTGGGCCCGAAGCCCACCCCACTCCAACCCGGCCCAAGCCCATCCAGTCCGACCCGACTCGGCGCGCGTGTGGTCTTGATGAGCTAGGTCCTCTCCCCATTACACATTGGTGGTGACCCAAGGCCACAATCTTGGATCCAAATTCCTAGTATATGTACTAGTGAATTTTATCTCCCAACTTCCAATGTGGGACACAATTCCCACATACATGTCCCATGTTGATGCACTTCAAGCAACCAACTTTGGACCTCTATTTCTCATTCAAACGGAATTCATTTTTAACATATGAGTACACTTCGAGAATGTGCTCGCAGAGACGAATCAAACGCTCCCATATTCCGGTGTTTTCATTGGCCGAAGTCCACCGGAATTCTGCCCGGAAAAGTCACCGGCGCCACTTTTAAAATGAGTTCCAACAATTCACCCTCCTTTATTTTTGAAGTTGATTGCTTGACTCTTGATATCATGAAAACTGACTACTGCTTGCCTAAGACTAGAACCAAGGAGATAACTTTCATGTGTGGTGATCATTTGTGGTGGATTATGTGCTTAATTATGTTTTTTAGACCCTTATACCCTGATCTCTTGAACCCCTTTACCTTAAATTTATCTTCTTATCTCTTGAACCTTAAATTTATTTTTTGTGATCACTGGTGATTATATGTGGCTAACTTACCTGAATTGGAATCCCAAATTAGCTTCTATTGACCTTTGTTTCACTCTCTTGTTTGATTGTTTTCCTTATGTTTACATATTGATTATGATAACTGATTCCTTTGGATCTCGTAAGCTTGTTTGTTTCTCCTTTTTTTCTCTATTTATGAGGTCTTTGCTTGTTTGTTTCTCCTTTTTTTCTCTGTTTATGAGGTCTTTGTCTTTTGCTGCTTTCTCCTTTGTCTCTAGAAGGTCTTTGTTTGATATTCTCATTTGTTCGTGGAATTTGCTCTTTTTTGTTTTTGACTTTTCTTTGTTCTTTCTTCTTTTGGTTTCTACTCGGCTTCCTTTCTCTTTTTATAAATTTACCCCATGTACAAAGCCTTGCTCTGTCTTCAGATTCCTTGCTTGCCTAATCCCTTAAAATTAAATCTACCATCCTCATCATGACACAATTGATAACTATGAACCTACTTTACTCCCCTTTGTTAAGAAAGCTTACCCATGATAAAAATCATTATCTTATTACTTCCTACTTTGATATGCTGAACAATTATTTCTATGGACTCATATCTTGGTTTGACTATTTTGCCCTTGGATTTTTCTATTGTCAGGAAATTGGCTTGGTTTCGCCTTATCGTGAGATGTATTTGTGCTTCCACATTATCCCCCTCTTTGCTTGTGAAAACCTTACTCGAATGAAATTCAGTTGTACCAGTTGTTGGACACTAAGAAATGTGAATGATCATCCAATGACCCGGGATCATGATCACCGAACACGTACTATAGTTTTTGTCACACTACTATTCAAGAATTGTAGTTACCACTATGAACAAATGTCTTATTTAGACCTGAACAAATGTACTTTGAAGGAACTATGTAGAACATGTGCTCCTCCGATTAAGAAACTACTGTAACATGATCAACTACAATTAATGGATAATCTCTTACTCTAATAAGTTTTATCGAGAGTTGGACTTAAACCATGGGAACAAGTATACATACTTCAACACATAAAAATCTATAAATTTTGGACAGAACAAGGCATCCATTTTTTATTTTGTGCTCAATCCCCTATTTAAACAAACCCCAGAACATTTACAAGAATCAACGATCAACAGATGACCCATTTTCATCCCCAATTTGTTTATGTTATGAATATCACCACTTGAAATTGTAGGGCAATTGGCAAGAAAAAATTATGGACTGATATTGAATCTTTCTGCAAAATTGAAAGAATTCAATTATTAACTTTTTTTGAAACACGAACAGATAAACAACCTACTGTAAGAATCTGGAGGAACGCAGAGTTTGATTAATTCCTCTTCTCTCCTACATCAAGATTTTCGGACGGGCTTTATGTCATGTGGAAAACATACCAACTAACCAATGAACTACTTGAAACGGATTTTATGAGCAATAGATTCATGAGCTTGAGATACACAAACATGTTTACAAACAAGAAACTTATGTTTATTCTCGCCTATGCTCCTCCAAATGAATCTACAAAGAACTCCTTCTGGGACAAATTAATTACACTTATTAAAAATTGTCCTCTCTTGTGTATTTTGATGTGAGATCTAAATGAAATCCAATATTCTACCAAAAAAAGTGGGGGTTCTCAAATCCACGCAAATAGATTTAGTAGACTATTATTTCTGAAAAGTTAGTGTGAACTTGAGGATATTCCTACCCAAGGAAACATCTATACGTGGAGAAATAACAAAACATAATTTGACAATATGTATGAAAAACCGAACAGAACCTTGGTCCAACATCAGATTCTTCAATGGTACCCGGAAATAATAACATGGAACTATGCATTTAAAACATCATTCCATTTCCCAATCTCTATCGAACTACCGAATGATGCCCTTGTTAAAAACCAGCCGTTTAGATTTGAAAAAGTTTGGATGACACGAAAAGATTTTAGGAACGTAGTGAAGAAAGCTTGGAGAGTAAGATACCATGGATCTAGAATGTATGAATTGACTAAGAAAACACAACTACTCAAAAGACGTGCAAGAGAGTGGGAAAAAAAACACATTTGGAAATATGTTCACACGACTACACAAAATAGAGGAGGAATCGACGACAATCCATAAAACTATTTGTTTTTCTTCGAATATATGTTTACTTGAAAAACAAACCAGGCTAATTGTAAAAAACGGAACATATACTTACTTTCAAAAGATTTTTTGGAACCAATGAGCAAAGACAAAACATATAAAGTTAAATGATACTAATGCGAGTTATTTTCATAAAATAGCTACAGGAAAATAATAAAAGAAATTCTATCACAAGAAGGAACAACCATTATTGGGGAATAAAATGTCAAGCATGAAATCCGAAATGACTTTATTAAAAGATTCAAAAGTAATCCAATAAACGAAAGTGTCTTATGAAAACACCTAGACCGAATACAAACTAAAATATCACATGAAGATAATGGGGAGCTAAAAAAACAAGTTACCAACGATGAAATAAAAAAAAAGCAATGTTTGCTATTGGTCAAGAAAATCTCCAAGACTAGATGGAATGACGGCATAATTTTACCAAAAGTATTGGGATATTGTTTGACCATCTGTAATTCAAGCAGTGAAAAGTTTATTACTCTTCGGAAAAATTCTTAAACAGATCAACCACACTTTTATCACGCTTATAGTAAATTATGATAACCCAATTTCAACAAATCACTACCGACCGATCAGTCTTTGCTCGACAATTTATAAAAATTATCTCCAAAATCCTGACAGAAAGAATAAAGAAAACAATAGAGAAAATTATTCACCCACTAAAGGGTTCTTTTTTTGCAAATAGATCAATCCAAGATCATATTCTTATTGCACATAAAAAGTTTCATTCTTTTAGAACTAGAAAGGGAATTGAACGCCATATCGCAATCAAGTTGGATATGAAAAAAATCCTATGACCGTATTGAATGGAATTTCATCCTTGAGATCCTTCAAAAATTTGGATTTGACATTACGTTTATTAATTGGACTAGAGAATGTATTTCTTCACTTTCATTCTCTAATCTTGTTAATAATGGACCCACGGCAATACCAAGGTGACCCACTCTCCCTTTTTTTGTTTATTTTGGGAGCAGAAATACTTGCAAGAAGACAGCGTCAAGCATCAAAATGACATCAAAAACCGCTTGGTTTCCAACTTACCCGCCAGGGTACTAGAATCCCGTTTCTAGCCTTTGCGGGTGACATCATGATCTTCTCAAAAGCAAACCAAGAAAGTTATTGGGAAATAAAACAGATTATGGATGAGTATTGCCAAATCTCTAAACAAAGAGTAAATTTCCACAAATCTGCTTTTCAGGTTACTAAAAAAGTACCAAACACACAAAAACAACAAATACAAGGAATCCTTACTATTACGAACATGATCTCTCCTGACAAATACCTTGGTTGTCCAATTATTAATGGCAAGGTTAACTCCAATACCTTCGAGGATGTTGTGACAAAATCAAAAGTACAATTGACCAAAAGGAAAGCTAATTCTCTTTCCCAAGTAGGCAAAACAATTTTAATCAAATCCAACCTAGAAGAAAAACCTAAATTCTTAATGTAAAGCTTTATGCTCCCTACTAATACTCATAACAAACTAGACAAAATCAACAAATTATTATTTTGGAACAAAGATCCATCCCATAAATCCCTTATAGGATGGGACAAAATTTGTCAACCAACTAACCTTGGTGGATTTGGAATTTGGAAAACAAGAGATATGAATTACGCCGTTCAGTACAAACTTATTTGGAAGATTCTAGCAGAACCAAACAATTTTTGGGTTAAGACTGTCAATGAAAAATATCTACAAAGGAACAACATATTTTTAGTTATGAGCAAAAAGACAATTGCTCTTTGGTAGTGGACGAAAATGAGAAACATTAGAAAATAATTCCAATAAGGACTAAGATGGCAATTTGGTGATTGGAAAACAATTACAACTTAGCCACATAATTTCACTACATGATATTCAGACCAACCAAGAACATCTTGTTCTCATCCGAAAATGATGCTCTAGGTTGGTTTTTAGTTAAATCGTGATGTCAGTCTAATTCTCTTCTTATGAAAAAAAAGGTTTTCATCCAAGAGTTTATGGCGGAAGCAGTTTCATTGCATAAATATGTAAGGCAACTAACGGGAAGTCCGATGACAATTGATTAGTACATTTGATATCAATTATTTATTTTGTTTAGATTAGATCAACTTCTTTTTGCTAAATAAGTATATATTCAGAATAATTAGATGTGTTTATTTTAGGATTATTATATGTTTATGCCATGTCAGTACAAATTTCGAAGCAAATCGTTAAATAAAGTGAGACATGAGATTCATCGACAAAGATGGTCATTTCTTAGAAGTGAGATCTAAACGTTGGATATCAAGGGATGACAATAGTGGCATTGAAATAAAGGAGCATGCGACAAACAGTGCATATGTTTCTCAAAAAGCTTGCCCACCAAGGCAAATTGACGATATTAACACAAGCACAAACAAAATTGAAAATCACTCGGAGGACTTCTACACGACTCATTTGGACAAGTCAAAGAGTGAACATGCTAGGCCTCCAGCTAAGTTTTCAATCCTTTCTTTTGAAATTGTAATATTCCGTGAGATTTAGTTGCATAGGTACAAGGGAAAAACCGCATGTTGGGCATACTCATTTATTGGAAATTATATTTCACTCTATGGTAGCATTTGGAATGGACATGAAATTTGGAGGTGCACATAAACCTCGAGTGCATAGGCGACTTATCAAACGAATGAACATGGAAAATTGTCGTCATTCTCCACTCGTTTGTTAAATCTTAATATTGGATTTCCATACCTTGTTATTGTTTGAGTTTCAGTGCTTATGCCAAGGAATCTTGGTAGACACATTAGTTGTAAAATGATAACATGTGTTTATAACACCATTTGACCATATTATTTCCCAGTTTTGTGCATAAACCATACACTTACATGATCATTTTAGGATGTTTATGCTTCTTTGTGCGGATATTGTTAGGAAACGGAACTCTGGAACTTAGGTTCCCCTGAGAGTTCCGTTCCTCAGTTTCTCTACTTTTAAAGATGACAAATATTATGATACTAATGTTTTATCTCAAAGATGTGTTTTAAGGAACCACAAGAATTTACCAAAGGCAGGAAAGCCAAACAGAACTAGGGAACCAAAGGAACAAGACAGCTGAAGGAATCCAGAGGAACCCAGGTGTACCCAGAAATGAAGCTTGCGACATTGCGATTCCCGAGAAATCTGGGGACACACAACCTCGGACAAAAGGAGTCGAAAACGACTTGTCCGAAGCTTCCAAAATCATGTCAAGGTCCAAGAGCTAAAGAACAAGATGCCTAGAGAACCTCTACCTCGGACAGAAACGATGAAAGCGACAGGACATGAAGACGTCGCTGTCCAAAAGACGGTTCCCAAGCGGCCAGCTTAGTCAACCTCGGACGAAAGCGTTTGGACAATGACATTGCAAGGATCGTCTGAGGTAGTTGACCAACCAAGAGAGATTCAGAGCTGCCTAGGTTGTTTGCACATGCCAAGAACAACGTGAATCAAGGAGAACCACTCAATCTAGGGCAAGCTCAATCTGTGGGAACCCAGAGAGGATCGAGCTGCGAAGAAGCCTCTATAAAAGGAAGACTAACCCAAGGGTTATCTTCGAGCACAAAAACACGACTCACACTCATTAGCAAATATCTAGTGTAAAGCTCCAAACAAGATCATCAAAGCAAACCGAGATCAAGAGGAACCAGTCAAGGAAGAAGAGCTGAGTGCTAAGTTCCTGTGACTGTAAGTGAATAGTTTCTAGGTGCGAAAGTCTGTTTCTTGGATTGATTATTAATTGTGTTAAGTTATCTAGGATTGTCTAACTGTGTGTAAGGCAAAGGAACTGTGTGTTCGTTCCTAGGATAAGTTGTAACCAAAAGAGATAAGAAATCAAGAAGTAGACTTTGAAATCCTTTCGAAAGAAAGGTAGTGGTTTTTATCATGGATTGCGAGTTGGCAATCAAAGGTTTCCACTATAAGGAACTGGTCATTTGTTTGATTGTTTATTTCCGCTGCAAAAGGAACTGAGAATTGATATTCTGAGTTCCTTAAATTTTTATCTAACAATCACGATCCTACAATTGGTATCAGAGCAGGAAAAGCTCTAGATCTTTGTTAAGTTTGCAGATCATGTCTCAACCAAGCAAGTTTGAGCTCAGAATCTCCACCAACAAGCCACATCTCCGAAAGAAAGGAGAAGAAACATGGTGGGAAAAGTGCATGGAAAGCCACATCAAGACCAACGACTACCAATGCTGGAGGATAGTCGAAAATGGAGATGGCTATGTCGATCTTACCATGAAGGAAGAAGATTGGAAACCAGAACACTATGTCATCATGGAGAAGAATGCCAAGGCCAGGCAGTTCATCCTCAATGGATTGGACAGAGAAGACATGGACAAGGTCATATGCATCAAGACAACAAATGAGATGTGGAAAGCTCTCAAGGAGATGCATGAAGGAAGTGAGGAACTAAAGCAAAGCAAAAAGTTTGCTTTGGAAGGAGAATATCACACCTTCAAAATGACGGAAACTGAGACCATCTCAGAGTACTACTCCCGCTTCAACAGATTAATTGGAAAGTTGACGGCGGCGGGAGTTGATCTTGATGAAGTCTCCAAGTCCTTAGTGATCATCAATGGACTCAACTCTAAGTTCATCCTTCTCAAGGGGATCATGAAGAACACTCCAGGCATCCAATCCTTTCCCTTGACCCAAGTCATAGGGAAACTGGAAGTTGAAGAAGGAGAGCACACTAAAGCCAATGCCGATAAGAAACTGGAGAAAGAATATCAAAAAATTCTTTGTGAAGGGAAGGTTCCAAAAGGGCAGTTCCTCCTACAACGGACCCAGAAGGGATCTAAAGGAAGTCTCTTGTTACGAGTGCAAAGAGAAGGGACACTACGCTAAGAACTTTCCCAACAAGGAAGACTCCAAGGAAGAAGAAAAACCTCAGAGAAAGAAGACTCTCGTAGCCTCATGGGGAGAAGACTCAGATGAGGAACTGAATCTGAGCGGCTTCGCTGGAGGAAGATATCTCATGGCAAAAGGAGACTCAAGCGATTCAGAAGACCTTGAGGTAACTTCTGATGATCTCTTAAAATATCTAGTTGATTGTGATAAGAAACAACTTCTTAAGATCATAAAGAAACTAGGGAAGGAAACCAGTTCCCTTCAACAGAAACTTGATGACTGCGAAGATGAAATTGCATGCTTAACTTTTGAGAATTCTGTTTGGAGTAAGAAACTTAATGAATCTGAAAAAGACCTAGCTGAAACTTACTCCAAGCTGATTGATATTAGGAACGTGCATGCTAGTCACCTTAAAATCTGCAAATCTTGCGATGAAACTGGCATAGATTCTGTTAAAGTTCCTTTGCATGCTAACTCTATTGGAAATGAAATGCTTCAGTCCATTATTGATAGGTTAGACAATCTCACTCATTCCATTAATGAAAAAACGATAAATCAAACTGTCTTTGTGAGACAACGTCATGGAATAGGATATGTCAACAACAAGGATAACAATGATGCTGAAAATGAAAAGGCCAGACGAGAACTTGTTGAGATGAATGAGAACCTCAGCATTGCTCTTGCCACCTCTCGTGACAGGAATCAGTTCCTATCAGAGAAGATCATGGTGCTTGAGAACAAGGCTGAGGTTGCCAAATGTCTCAATGAAGGTTCTCAAAGCCCTAAGAGGGAACCAAAAGGAAAAGAAAAAATGACTCTTGAAAATCAATGGTTCACCAATTCTTTTGCTCACAAAAAATATGTTGACATGGCCAATAGTAAGGTTAAAAACAATGTTGATTTCAACAAAAAAATTGAAAAACCTTTTAGGCCAGGAAAAGGAAAGTATGGTCATGTTGTCTACAACCGCTTATGTACCTACTGTGGTAAGAATGGCCATTACAACACTGATTGTGCTAAGAAAATGAACTTTGAAAGGGAGAAAAGTGCTTATCACCAGGAAAGGAACCAATTCCCTGATTATTCACAAACTCGAAATGCTAATCCCCCTAGTAAAGCCAAGCTTCGCTGGGTTCAGAAATCTTAGTTCCCTTGTGTGCAGAAAGAAGAGAGGCAACCCCACTATGGTACATTGACAGTGGTTGCTCATGCCATATGACCGGAAAAAGAAATCAAATGACCTCTCTTCAACCTCTCCAAGGAGGGAACATATCCTTTGGAGACAAAAGCAAAGGGAAAATCTGTGGAATAGGAACTGTGAAACTCAACGATCACATTCAGGTAAACAAAGTTCACCTTGTTGATAGTCTTGGTTTTGATCTAATAAGTGTGTCACAGCTGTGTGATCAAGGAGACAATAAAGTCAGATTTAGATCAAACGAATGCTCAGTTCTTGACTCATCGGGACAAATCATCCTAAAAGGAAAGAGATTCAACAATGTTTACATTGTTGATCCATCCTTCGTCCCCAAGGAGAAACTGTGTCTCTCAACCGTGAATGACCAAGCTGAGTTGTGGCACCAACGCCTCGGTCATGCTAGCACTAAGCTGATTCAAAAGCTACACTCAAAGGAACTAGTCAGAGGATTGCCAAAGCTGAGTGGCACATCTAAGGAACTGTGCTCTAACTGTGTAAAAGGAAAACAGGCTCGTAGTTCCTTCAAATCCAAAAATGTGGTAAGCACCTCAAGGCCTCTTGAACTTATCCACATGGATCTTTGTGGACCCATGAGAGTTCAAAGCCTAGGAGGGAACAGGTATATCTTTGTTATTGTCGATGACTTCTCTCGTTTTACTTGGACCATATTCATTAAATCTAAAAGTGAAGTTATTGACCGCTTTAAAGATCTGGTTCCCTTGTTAGAAAAATCTCTTGATTGTTCCCTAAATGCTATTCGGTCTGACCATGGTACCGAATTCAAAAATGGAGAATTTCTAACCTTTTGCAGTGAGCATGGCATCGATCACAACTTCTCTGCACCATACACTCCTCAACAGAATGGAGTAGTAGAAAGGAAGAACAGGACCTTGGAGGACATGGCTCGAACTATGCTGATCTCAAGTGGACTCTCCCAATCATTTTGGGCTGAGGCGATCAACACAGCGTGCTACATCATCAATAGAGCCATGCTTTGCCTAATCACAGAGAAGACACCCTATGAACTCCTAAGAGGAAGAGTTCCCAACATTTCACATCTGAGGGTGTTCGGATGCAAATGCTTTGTGCACAACAATGGGAAGGACAATCTTGGCAAGTTCGACCCAAGAAGTGATGAAGGAATCTTCATTGGTTATGCCTCAGGCAGTAAGGCATACAAGGTCTTCAACAAAAGGACTAAAAAGGTAGAAGAAAGTATTCATGTTATTTTTAATGAAAAATCACTTGGAAAGATTATGCAGAATACCACCAGTTCCTTTGAAGATCCATTTCCCAAGCCATCTCAAGAAGATCCAGATGAAAATGTCACTCCTCCCAGTTCATGTCCTGCTGATCGGAACCCTCCAATGGCTCCCCCACCAGTTCTAATGGATAATGAACAACAATCCATTTATGGGAACCATGAGCATGACGACAACATCTGTGGAGACCTCAATGATTCATTTTCCCACATGTTCATCAATGGAGAAGGTGACCCCAACCAGGAAGCTGAATGCTCAACTCAGAATGTCTCCACATCAAATACTCTGGCTTCCAACAGAGAAAGAAGAGTCATCAAGCCTCCAGTCAGGTATGAACATCTAACTTTCTTTGCCTTTAATGCCTTTTTGTCTATTGTGGAACCAAAGAACATAGGTGAGGCACTGAAGGATGCGGACTGGATCCAAGCCATGCAAGAAGAGCTTCATCAATTTGAAAGGAACAAAGTCTGGCATCTGGTTCCTCGCCCCAAGGATAAGCACATCATAGGAACCAGATGGGTTTTCAGAAACAAGCTAGATGATACAGGAGCTGTGATAAGGAACAAAGCAAGACTTGTGGCTCAAGGATACAATCAACAAGAAGGAATTGACTATGATGAAACCTATGCTCCAGTGGCAAGGATCGAAGGAATAAGGTTGTTAAATTGCCTTCGCATCTCACAAAGGGTTCAAGTTGTTCCAAATGGATGTGAAGACAGCCTTCCTCAATGGAATTCTTCAAGAAGAAGTCTATGTCAAGCAACCTCCTGGCTTCGAAGACGACGATCATCCAGATCATGTCTACTTCCTAGACAAGGCACTATATGGCCTCAAGCAGGCTCCCAGAGCATGGTATGATCGTCTTGCCCAGTTCCTACTTTCAAACGGCTACAGGCGTGGAGTTATTGATAAAACTCTCTTCATCCTAGAAGAAGAAGGTAACATCTTAGTGGTTCAAATCTATGTTGATGATATCATTTTTGGTTCCACTAACCTGTCCCTTGTAGACAAGTTCAAAGATCTGATGAGCAGTGAATTTGAAATGAGTTTAATTGGGGAACTCACATTCTTCCTCGGATTACAAATCACTCAAAAGGAAGATGGTATTCAAATCCATCAACAAAAGTATGTAAGGGAACTACTGAAGAAGTTCAAAATGTATTCATGCAAGCCTCTCTCCACTCCCATATCCACCATTGCCCATCTGGATAAGGACAATTCGAGTCCTCTAGTGGAAGAGAAGCTCTATAGAGGTATGATCGGCTCACTCATGTACCTAACCACCAGTCGACCAGACATTGTCTTTGCTGTTGGCTTGTGTGCTAGGTTCCAATCTTGTCCAAGAGAAACCCACTTGGCTGCTGTGAAGAGAATACTTCGATATCTCAAGGGAACTGACGATCTCTGCATTTGGTACCCCCAAAGAATGTCCCTTTGAGCTGATGGGTTTCACTGATGCTGATTATGCTGGATACTTGGTGGATAGGAAGAGCACTTCTGAAATGGCACAGTTCCTAGGCCCTTGCCTTGTGTCATGGGGATCAAAGAAACAAGTTTCAGTCTCCCTCTCCACCACAGAATCCGAGTACATTGCAGCTGCCTCTTGTTGTTCCCAACTTCTCTGGCTAAAGCAACAACTCGCGGACTTTGGTATGTCTTATGGCCCTCTCACTATTCTTTGTGACAACACTAGTGCCATAAACATTTCTAAGAATCATGTGCATCATACTAGGACCAAGCATATTGACATTAGATATCATTTTCTTAGAGATCATGTTGAGAAGGGTAAACATCATTATGAAATTTTGTAGAACTGAAGATCAGATTGCAGATATATTCACCAAGGCATTGAATAGAGTTCCTTTCGAGAACCTTAGATTGGAACTAGGAATGATTCCTATTACTCAATAGTGACCTTAGTTCTAAGAATTCTTTCCAGTTCCCCTGATTGACAAGTTTAAGATATTTAACTTGTTGAGTCTTGATGTCCTTGTGTTATATCTTTTGCCACAAACCCTTCTTGTCATAATGGTTTCTTAAAAGGGATTAGATAAATTTTTCTGGCTCGTTTCCTTTTGGTTCTCATTATTCTTTAATTCCTCATTGTTCAAGTTTTCTTCATGGCCCAAAAGTCACAATCTGATCATATTTCTAACCCAACATTACAAGCCGAGATGATGATTGTGTACTAAGACCTACCCTTGCCTCATTGCTAAATTTAATTCTCTATGATCCATTTCTAAACCCTCTCTGAGAATTATTGTGCAATGCGAAAAATAGCCTACCCTGATTCCTTGTGTGGGAACGTACTTTTTTTGGTTCCATTGTTTTAACCCACACCAAAGATTCTTATACATCCCTCTAGCTCGCTGAAAATATCGCCAGAAAGGAACCAGAACTTAGCGTCTCTCCAACGGCTCGTTTGGCTCTTCCCAGAAGCTATTTATGGCAAATTCGCAGGGATAAGGCACGTCTCATCAGTGGCAGAATCTCTCTCTCTTCTCTGAATGGACAAATTTTCAAATTTGAGTTAGCCATTCCGAAAAGCTGCAACTTCCATTAATGCTCCGGATTGGCCTTGATCTTCTCAACGGCTGGATTTGATTCAACGGTCACCTCTGCTCTTGACCTTCGGAGATCTTCACCGCCTTTAAAGAGTTTCCCTGTTCATCCAAGCTAATCCCACAACTCGCCATTTCTCTGATCTTCTACTTCTCCCTCTCTCAAACACAGAAATCCTTAAATCCTCAAAAATGGCAAACCAAAACCCTAATGTTATCCTGAATGAGGAAGAGGCTGCCATTCTCAGAGCCTTTCGAGAAAAGAAGGCAGCTTCATCTTCTAAGCCCATTTCTGCCACCTCCTCTCAAAAATCCCAACCTAAAGAGAAAGCAGTAGAGAACCCTGTGGAGAAACCAGTGGAGCAACCCGAAGAGAAAATTGAGGAGCCACCAAAGGAACATGCTGAGGAGAAAGCCATGGCCATCACTCTGGCCTCTGAATCGGCCACCAAATCTGCCTTCGAAGGTGGCTCTCATGACTCCTCGCTTGACAAATCTCTCCAAGAGCTCCTCAGCCCTGAGCCCTCACCAGTAAGCCTCAAATCCAAAACCACTTCTAACCCTGGTCCCTCTATCGCCACTAGAATGCAACAGAGAAAGAGGAGTTCCCAAGCCATAGTTCCCTATGAAACCAAATCCACAAAAAAGAGCCAAAATCACCTCCCTCTCTGCCTCCTCCCTGGGTCAGGTCTCCTCTTTCTTCTCTAAGAGGAAGATCCTTAAGCCTCTCATAATCGGCAAGGAGTTCTGGACCCAAGAACTGGAAGAAGAAGATGAGGAAATGTTTGGAGAAGCCCTGAATGAGTTCCATTCTCTGCTGCAGTTTCAAGGATGGGATGAGATGCTGTTTGAACCTTTCTCTGCTTCTGATGAGGTTGTCCGCTTGTTTTACCAGTCTATGGAGTTTATGCATGCGAAGGAGAACTCTCCCTGTAACGACACCATTCTTATATGGAAGGGAACCAGCTATCCTCTATCCGCCAACCTTATTGCATCTGCTCTAGGGATCGAGTCAAGGTCTGGGTTTGGCATTCTGCCTCAAAAGAAGGGATGGCCCAAAGGAAAAGGCTACAAATCCAAGGGAGCAGTGGTAAAGAAAATCTATGATGGCGCCTCCCCCTCATCTTTGGAGACAAAGGATCTCTCCATCGCAAACAAGTTGTTACACTTCTGGATCACCCGAAATCTGGTTCCCAGACAGGAGCACTGAAACAATGTTCTCATCACAGATGCAATCTACATGGACAATGTGCTCTCTGGTGTTCAATTGGATCTCCCTCGCATTGTCTTAGCCCACATGCAGTTCTGCTCATCCCATGACTCCCATGCTTTACCCTTCCTTCATATCATCAAAAACATTCTCTCCAACCTTCACCAGTACCCAGTTGATCTGCCTGAGACGGTCTACAGCAAGTGTCTTACCTTGGCCACAGTTCGGAAGTTGAAGACAAAGGAACAACAAGACCCCCCTTCTGAAGCTCAAGCTCAACTGCCTAAGGAAAAGGCCAGTTCCCAGGGCCCTTCTAGTTACCACCCACAGCAACCCCCCTCTTCAGACTCCTCTGTGATCCTTCTTGCTCTGAATCGTATTGAAAAAGCTATCATGGAAGGCTCGACTGCCATACCGGTCGCCATCCATGATCAAGTAAGAGAGTTGGGGCGCATTAGTTCTGTTGTCGAAAGTTTGGTGGAAGTTCTGCAGCAGGATTGGCAAGGTGTAATCAGTGCTCATCAGGCCGCGGGCCAACATGTAGGAACCGACGACAAGGTTGAAGAAGAGGAGGCCGCTACTACGCCATAGGAACGCTTGTTATGGTTCCCTGTGCTGTAACTCCATAGCGAGCTAGTAGTTTCCCTTAGGATCCTACTCCCCTCTTCTATCCCATTGTTGTCTTCCCTAAGATTGCTTTTGTTGTTATCCTTGCCGTTTGTTGTTTGTGTTGTTGTCTTTTGTCGACTGTAGTTTTTGTTGGATGTTGTGTGTCTTTGAACAATGATCAGTGAAGCTTTAATGATTATCTTTAGTTTCATTCCCATGATCGATTTGTCTTTGCCTTAAGTTTTCATTATGCCTTTTATGGGTTTGATGCAATCCATATTTACTTGGATATCATGTTCTTAACTTGTACTTAATCTTTTCGATGATGTCAAAAGGGGGAAGAAAAGGATAGGAACCTTGAACTTTGAGACTACTGGATTAATAGGAACTCTGAACTAGTTCTACTTCTAAGGGGGAATTTAAAATCAACTCGTTCACTTGCTTAGGGGGAATTTGCAACCATTGAATGTTGAAACACTAATCTGAAATGTTGTAAATCCCTTTATCTCAATATGGTCTCATAAGATTCAAAGTCCTATTATGTTGCCAGGTTTCTTGTATTTGTCATCATCAAAAAGGGGGAAATTGTTAGGAAACGGAACTCTGGAACTTAGGTTCCCCTGAGAGTTCCGTTCCTCAGTTTCTCTACTTTTGAAGATGACAAATATTATGATACTAATGTTTTATCTCAAAGATGTGTTTTAAGAAACCACAGGAATTTACCAAAGGCAGGAAAGCCAAACAGAACTAGGAAACCAAAAGAACAAGATAGCTGAAGGAATCCAGAGGAACCCAAGTGTGCCCAGAAATGAAGCTTGTGACATTGCGATTCCCGAGAAATCTGGGGACACACAACCTCGGATAAAAGGAGTCGAAAACGACTTGTACGAAGCTTCCAAAATCCTGCCAAGGTCCAAGAGCTAAAGAACAAGATGCCTAGAGAACCTCTACCTCAGACAGAAACGATGAAAGTGACATGACATGAAGACGTCGCTGTCCAAAAGACGGTTCCCAAGCGGCCAGCTTAGTCAACCTCGGACGAAAGCGTTTGGACAATGACATTGCAAGGATCGTCTGAGATAGTTGACCAACCAAGAGAGATTCAGAGCTGCCTAGGTTGTTTGCACATGCCAAGAACAACGTGAATCAAAGAGAACCACTCAATCTAGGGCAAGCTCAATTTGTGGGAACCCAGAGAGGATCGAGCTGCGAAGAAGCCTCTATAAAAGAAAGACTAACCCAAGGGTTATCTTCGAGCACAAAAACACGACTCACACTCATTAGCAAATATCTAGTGTGAAGCTCCAAACAAGATCATCAAAGCAAACCGAGATCAAGAGGAACCAGTCAAGGAAGAAGAGCTGAGTGCTAAGTTCCTGTGACTGTAAGTGAATAGTTCCTAGGTACGAAAGTCTGTTTCTTGGATTGATTATTGATTGTGTTAAGTTATCTAGGATTATCTAACTGTGTGTAAGGCAAAGGAACTGTGTGTTCGTTCCTAGGATAAGCTGTAACCAAAAGAGATAAGAAATCAAGAAGTAGACTTTGAAATCCTTTCGAAGGAAAGGTAGTGGTTTTTATCCTGGATTGCGAGTTGACAATCAAAGGTTTCTACTATAAGGAACTGGTCATTTGTTTGATTGTTTATTTTCGCTACGAAAGGAACTGAGAATTGATATTCTGAGTTCCTTAAATTTTTATCTAACAATCACGATCCTACAGATATCTACTCTCTTTTTGCTTTTGTATTTGTAGGTGCACTTTTGGAGCTTTCCAAGGACAAATGAATTCGAAATGACCATGGATCGAGCTAAGAAGATCCCAAGGGATGCCAAATTGAAGACTTAATAAAGGAAATGAAGTTTCACAAGCCATACAAGCAAGTGGTGTACCAATTCTCATTCAAAAAAATGCCCTTCTAGCACATGACATGGGTTTCTTGTTTTGGATTTGGGAAATCCCACACCTTTTTGGGCACCTTTTTGTGATGTTGAGCTCTCTTGTAATTGAAGATTTGGAGAAGAAACTCAATCTAAACTTCATTCTCATGCTTCAATGAAAGTTGGATTGAATGATAAGTATCTCTTGTTCATTCTCTTAAATTCGTGCTTTGTTCTTCTTCATTATTATGTGTGTGAAGGGTGGATCGATTTCTTATGCCATGTTCTTGCAAATTATGAGTGAGTAGTTGTTTTGGGCGAAAAAGATCGAACCGACCTGAATCGCTTAACGAAGGGGACCTAGACAACAATAAGATCAGTAATATCTAATCGATCCAAATCAACTTAACGATCAAGTAAATGAAATTAAATAGATGAAATGACCAGCTTATCTCCTCCGAGTGGGAGATCAATCGAACCAAGAGATTTAATCGTTCGTCGCTTCAATACAGAAATGAAGAACAAAACTGGAGAATAATCGCACAAGTAAATGAGTAAGAAATAATTTGTTGCTCGTATTCAGTAGAGAAAATGATCATGTCCCTTTCAAGAGTTCTTTTCAGCCTAATGTATACTCGCTTAACTCTAAAGATCGGTTGGACTAGCCGTTGTCTTCCATGATCTTCGGGGCTCGTCGGGTCGCTTAACTGGATGGCCGAGATTTTAGCCAGCACTCACCCTGCGATATCCTTGCCTTGTTGGTTTGTCCATAACCACCGTGTGGGCTGGCTTACTAGACCGAACAAATCGGGGCCCAACAACTGCATGCTCCCATCAAGATCGAGATTCTCGCCCGATGCCATCGTCTGCTTCCAACTATGTTAATCTTCTAGAAGGAGTCGTCCTCTGTCTACTGGGCTATATCGATGAGGGTCCATTAGAAACAGGGCCCAACAATTGCACCAAAATATTGAACTGGGCCGCAAGCAACGGTTGAGGAGACAGTTGGATTTTTTCCAATCTCTTCTCGAATGTAATCTTTTCTTCGCCGATTCTATTGCAGTGGATCACTGACGTGGTGAATTCTTACTGGACGACAGGATTGACCGTGAGCGGGCAGTTTTCACCATAAATGGGCAGTCACTTCTCTTTCTTTTCACCATCTTCTTTTTCCTGCAAAGGGTATCGGTTCCAAAGGTAAAAACTTCTCAATTTTTTACCATTTTCCTTTGAGCTAGTGTCGTTTCCGAGATCGAAGAAGTCCAAAGTTTCATCCTTGGGCGTCGGTGAGAAAGACAACGGCTTCCCCCCTCGAATCCCCTTAGTCCGGACGATTCTCTAGCCGGAACCTTGACCCAGCCGGAGTTGGATATGATTCTAGAGGTAGGTCAGTTCCCCCCTGAAACGGTTGCTCGTCTTCCTTTTCCCCAAGAACGTGCCAACTGGTGTCGGGACGGCTGGGTTTGCTTCTTCGAATATCCTTTCAGGATAGGTCACATGATGAGAATCAAACCCCAAGAGGAGGTTCTTCTTCCCGGAAAGCTAGATCGTGACTAAGCCAAGAGGGGTTTCCTTCTCCTTGAAGATGACTGAACTCCTACAGCCCTTGGAAGGCTCACGGTGGTTGATCAGCGCTACTTTGTAGGGTTTAACTAGGAGTTGTTACCGGTGTTTTGGGTACCATTTGGAGATGTTTAGAGCGTATTGTAGAGATCGGAGTTGAGGAGTAGATGTGCAGATATGGCAGTTTGGAGAAACTTAAATGAAGATATATTGAAGAGAGAAGGAAGCCATCTAAGAAGACGAAGAAGTAGAACCAAGTGAAGGTGCTACAGGAGCCAAACCACAGTCGCGGAGGCCATGGCCGCGGTCACGGCGAAGAGACTAGGCGAGAGCAAGAAAACGAAGGACCGCGGTCGCGGGGACAAAACCGCGATCGTGGGTTTACGAAGGCCGCGGTCGCGGAAGAACAGTCTCGGTTGCGGAAAAGTCGAGAGCAAAAGTGAATTTTCCGCGGTCGCGGAAAATCCTCCGCGGTCGCGGAAAACTGCATCAGCGCAGGCCGAGTTTCTTTCGTCCAAAGATTTTCCGATGTTTACTTTATTTTATTATTTTCTTTATCTTTTATTTCTTTTATTCCGGTAGGATTATTTTAGTTTCCTTTTAGATTATGTTTGTGATCTTTGGTTTTAGGTTTAGTTTATTTAAACCTAGTTCCATAGCCTCCAAGCATCATCATCGTTTATCATTCAGTTTTTATCATCATTTATTTTCCATTCAGTATTATTTTCCCTTTGAGTTTTATTGTTTCAAGACTATGAAGAACTAAGCACACTTTGCTTAGTTCGACAATTGAAGCCTTCATTTGATTCATGATTGTGAGGTTATAACTCTATTTCCTATTCCTTTGGATTATATCTTTTCTCTTGATATTATTCCTATTGATTCTTATTGATTTGACTAGATTGATCACCTAGTTGATATTAGTAATTGTCCATTGCTAGGGTTTGGAAATTTCGGGTTGAGATTCCTTATCTTTTGTAGCATCCATGATATTCTAGGACTGATAGGACTAGGTTATTATGAAAGAGAATTGATTATGTGTTAAATGCTGTGAAAAATCGGTGTTACATGTATCCTGGTTAAATCCTATGCGTCTTGCTGCTATTGTTCTAAATCTTGATAGTTTCTCGTACGTTCGATAGTTAGGGTTACCTAGACTGGTAACTATTTCAGAATAGGGACATGAATAATCAAAGGAAGGAATAGAGATAATCTAGGACCAATCAATCAAATGAATGGTGGATATTTGTTTGGCTAAGTATTTTTCCCAATTTGATTACAAACTTTTGCTTTTGTTTCCTTTGTTTACAAACAACCAACCAAAACCCCCCTTTGTTACTTTTGCATGCAAATTTACATAAAGAAAGACAACTCCTTCCTTTGGGATTCGACCCTTGCTTGCCTATTCTACTAGTTTAGGTTTTTAAGGATTACTTTGATAAGGCGATACGACTTTAGCCTCCGTCAGTGGCAGCCAAAGAAGGTAGACGCCGGGGAAGAGCTGCAAGGGGGGAGGCTGGCCAGGGGTGGCCGCGGATGGGTACATGGCCGACCGGAGCTAGGGTTCATTGGCGGCGCCGACAAATCCCACAGGGATTAAAACTTGCCTCCCCGGAAACGGCGCCAAATTTTACGAGGCTAAAGTCGTTATGCCTTATCAAAGTAATCCTTAAAAACCTAACTAAGTATAGTAGGCAAGCAAGGGTCGAATCCCACAGGGAGGTAGCAATCTTTCTTAGTGCAACAGGTTGTATGTCAAAGGTAACAAAGGGGTTTTTTTGGTTTGTTTGCAAATAACAAAGTAAATAAAAGCAAAGGGTTGTAATCAATTGGGAAAAGTAACTTAGCCAGACAAATATCCACCATTCATTTGATTGATTGATCCTAGACTATCTCTATTCCTTCCTATGAATATTCCTGTCCCTACTCTGAAATAGTTATCAGTCCAACCGGTCCTGATAACCCTAACTATCGAACGCACACGAAACTATCAAGATTTAGAACAATAGCAGCAGAAAACATATGAATTAACCATGATACATGCAACACCACAACTTGCAGCATTTAACACATAATCAATTCTCTTCACAATAAACTAGTCCAACTAGTCCTAGAATATCATGTTCGCTACACAAGATAAGGGATTTCAACTCGAAATATCCAAACCCTAGCACTAGACAATTACTAATATGAACTAGTTGATCAGGCCAGTCAAATCAGCAAGAATCAATAGGAATAACCACAAAGAGAAGAGATATAATCAAAGGAAAGGAAATAGAGTTATAATCTCACAATCAAATGCAAACGAAGGCTTCAATCGTCGGACTAAGCAAAGGTTGCTTAGTTCTTCATAGTCTTGGAAACGTAAAAACTCTAAGGGAAAAACTATACGATAAGTAATTTGATAATTGAAAAGAGGCTGCTAGGAAACTAGGTTATAAAACCCTCGCAAAACCTAATGCTAAAAAGATAACAAATAACATCTAAAAGGAAATAACGAAATAAAAGAAATAAAAGAAAAAGGAAATAAAGATAAAACAGAATCTTCGGACAAAACTTCTCGTGCGCGTCTGACAACAGTTTCCGCGACCGTGGAGGAATTTCCGCGACCGCGGAGGAATTTCCGCGACCGCGGAAAAGTCGTTGTAAAGCTCTCATGTCTTCTTGTTCTCTCTTCGCTCCATGTTGTTCCGCGATTGCGGCGGTGATTTCCGCGATCGCGGAAAACTCATCCAAATGGTACCTAAAACTCCGGTAACAACTCCTAATTAAACCCTACAAAGTAGCGCTGATCAGAGGCCAAGGGAGCCTCCCTTGGCGGTTCCTTGGTGGATGTGAGCTTGGATTTAGATTGTTGAATGGTGTGAGAAATGAAACGAGAGAGATTGAAGGGAGAGAAGGATTTGAATGCTTGAGTTTGTAACACCCCCAAATATATCCTTGAAAGGTATTACCGCCAGTGACCTCAGATTCCACATCCGAAGCCACCCAAGGCTTAACCAGTTTATACAAATCATAAAACAACATTTATAATACGAAATGTCATAGTATTGGATTAAATCAAAGTTTCGAAATTTCATCCATAATCCAAATACAACCAAAATATATTACAACGAAAGTCTTAATACAGCGGAAGTCTTTTTTAAAATAAATTACACAAAAGTCTTGATCTAGCGATCACACGCCTAGGATCTCAACCTGATAAAACTCTTTAAAATTCCATCTGCCTTCCTCGTCGTTTCTAGCCTTCATGGAACTGTAGTTTATCCGATGTGCCGTATGAGACGGATGATGTCATCCAACCATGCAAGGGAATATAACCGGTTGGTTAGTCTAATGAAAGACTATGCAAGGGTAAAACAGAAAGGTTCTAAGTAGTCGTATTAGGTTAGACTCATCGCTTCTCGAATAAAAGTCGATGACGATAGTCAACCACCATACTCCTATTGAAATATACGAAAAGGTATGATCAAGAGAAGACTCTGAAAGATTGAGTCTTAAGGAAACATATGAAGAGAAGACTCCAACGAATTAAGTCTTATCGGAAGTATGACAAGTGTTTGGGAACATTAAAGTTTCACGCAAATGTTTAAAAGCGACTTGACTATTTGGGTCCACGACCAACCTCACCGCATAATGCGAATTCAGATTCGGAAGGTGGACTTACTCTAATCGAAGCCCAGACGAGTTTCCACGTTGTACTTCTCGCCCAAGGTTCATTAATTATGTGCCTAATCACACTTATCTTATTTAATTCCAAAATGTACATTTACGTTATAAGCCTTTATAATATCTCATCACAAGAGATGTAAAAGGGATATTTCCTCACAAGAGATAATCCAACCCTAAGTAAGGGCATGGTCATGACCAGAGAGAGTACTAGGGAAAAATCCACCTAGCACCAGTTATAAAGAAACAATTAAACCTCGCAAGGTACATAGTGTTCCTACAAATACTCGTTCTAACTAAACAGTTAAAACATATGAGCCATAATCCACATCAATGCCATCGAGGCAAATAACAGATAATAGCGTTGTTTCTAGCAATATATACAACCTATTATAATATTCCTTTTTAAATCACATACAGTTATCAAAACTGTTCCCAGACGAAAACAATATTCATCCCAAATTAATTAACAATTAAACAATTGATAATTAATATAAATATGGAATGATAAGCAAGAGCGAACCGCCACTTGCCTTAGGTTAGACGAAGCTTAACAAAGCTCAACGACAACGGGTTTTTGGGTCCGAAACGAGGTCAGATCTCAGATTATGGATTCCTACGAAACGACCCATAACGGAACCCTAAGTTAGATTCGATAACCAAATATACGAATCTAAAGAAAGACGAACTAAATCGAAGGAACGAAGCCTCGATCGAGATCACAAAACCCAAGCCACAACCACAAGCGCCTAGGCACACCGCGGGTGCAGTGGCTCTGCCGCGGGTGCGGTGGTCGGGGACGAAGAACTACGACGACACGACGAGGAAGAAAACCTCATCGGGGAAGACGACAAGGGCTCGACTCATGGTGGCTCCGACTTCTGGATTCCTTGGACTTCCAAAGGACCACCTTGAGAGCACCACCACTTCTAACAAGAGCTCCGGCGAAGAACGCAGCTTTTTCGGCGTAAATGGAACAAGAGGAAGAAAGAGAGAGAGAGAGAGAGAGAGAGAGAGAGAGAGAGAGAGAGAGAGAGAGAGAGAGAGAGAGAGAGAGCTCGGATTGGATGCCTCTCCCAGCCTCCAGATCTTCTCTTTTTATAGGCCAAGCAAGCAGTACCCCAAACCGCCTCGCCCCCGACCGGATGGGACAAGCAGCTCAGGCGGCGCGACGATCGAAGCCGGCGGAGCAGAAAAACAATGATGCCACCGCGGGTGCGGTGGAGGCAGATTTCTGCCTCTTTCGCCCTCTTTTGTCCGAGAAGAATTATGGGTATGGGTTTTAACCCCGGGTTCAATATATTTGTATCCAAACAAATATTCTAAGTCCCGAAAATACATCGAATGTATTTTATACCACTCAAGGAATTATTACAGAGATCAAGGATTTTACAGAAAATCCGAACTCCTCTGAAAATAATCCGACTACAGTACGAGAGTTGGAAAAATTACCAAAATGCCCTTACCAAAAATAAGGGGTATTACATCACTCCCTCCTTAAAAAAAAGTTTCGACCCCGAAACTAGGCCGAAAATAGCTCGGGAAAACGACTAAGCATATCCGCCTCAGTCGCCCAGGTTTCCCAAGTAACCTCTTCAGTTCCTGACTTAGACCATAAAATCCGTACCAAAGGTACCACCTTGCTGCGCAACTGCTTCTCACGGCGCTCGAGAATACGCGTCGGTATCTCCTCGTAGGTACCATTTGCTTGAATCTCAATGTCTTCATAACTCAGCACATGAGACTCATCTGGCACGTACTTCCTCAACAAAGATACGTGGAACACGTTATGCACTGGATGTGCCGACGGCGGCAATGCCAATCGATACGCTAGAGACCCAACTTTGTCAAGGATCTCAAATGGTCCCATGTAGCGAGGGTTAAGCTTCCCACGCTTACCGAATCTAACACACCTTTGGATGACGACACTCTGACAAATACTTTGTCACCAACCTCAAACTCTACATTCCTACGCTTCAGATCTGCATAAGACTTTTGTCGACTCTGAGCTGTCAACATCCTTTGTCTAATTAAAGCAATGTCTGAGACAGTCCTTTCAACTAATTCTGGTCTGAGCAGAACCTTGTCGGCATTCTCATCCCAACAAATTGGAGATCTGCACCTTCGACCGTACCAAGCCTCGAATGGAGCCATCTTTATGGTAGCATGCCAACTGTTGTTGTACGTGAACTCAATCAGACTCAGGCTGTTCTCCCAGCTAGTCGGACGATCGAGTGTACAAGCTCTTAGCATATCTTCCAAGGTCTGGATGGTCCTCTCAGACTGTCCATTCGTCTGAGGATGAAATGCAGTACTAAATCTCAACTCGGTTCCCATGGCCTTGTGTAATTCTTTCCAGAATCTTGACATGAATCTGCCATCTCGATCCGATACAATGGTCTTTGGAGTACCATGCAAACGGACAATCTCGTGTAAAAACACTTCTGATAGCTTCTGGGTTCCCCATGTTGACTTGATAGCCACGAAGTGAGCACTCTTCGTGAGCCTATCAATGATTACCCATATAGCATCCTTCTGGATTTGAGTCTTTGGCAGCCCCGTGACGAAATCCATAGCAATATCCTCCCATTTCCATTCTAGTAGTGCTAACACTGGTGCAGAGGTCAGACACTGCTTCAACTTTTGAAAATTGGCCTCGCACTTGTCATCCCAGACAAACTTCTTGTGGACTTTGCGGAGCAGACCGGTCATAGGTAGAGCGATCTTAGAAAGTCCATCCACGAACCGTCTATAATATCTAGCAAGTCCAAAAAAACTGCTCACCTCCTTCACATTTTGAGGCCGCTTCCAATTTGCTACTGCTTCAATCTTCTGGGGATCAACCATAACCCCATTCTCATTGATCACATGGCCTAAGAAAGCCACTTCCTAGATCCAAAAATCACACTTAGACAACTTTGCATATAGCTGATTCTGTCTAAGGACTGACAAAGTAATCCGAAGATGTTCTTCGTGAGCTTCCTCGCTCGGGAAATAGATCAAAATGTCGTCGATGAAGACCACTACGAACTTATCCAAGTATTGGTGGAAACATCGATGCATTAGATCCATGAAAATTGCTGGAGCATTGGTAAGTCCAAATGGCATGACTACGAACTCGTAGTGACCATATCTCGTCCGGAAATAGTCCTCGGAATATCCTCCTCACAAATTCTGAGCTGATGGTAACCAGATCTCATATCAATTTTAGAAAAGACTTTAGCTCCTTGCAGTTGATCCAACAGATCATCAATCCTCGGCAACGAATACTTGTTCTTGATCGTGACTTTATTTAACTCTCGATAGTCGATACAAAGTCGGAACGATCCATCCTTCTTCTGGACGAACAAGACCGGAGCGCCCCAAGGTGATGCGCTTGGCCTTATATAGCCCTTCTCAAGAAGATCCTCGAGTTGCTTCTTCAACTCATGCATCTCAGTAGGAGCCATCCGGTACGGTGCCTTAGAGATCGGCGCGGTACCAGGCTCGAGATCAATGCTAAACTCCACGTCACGATACGGGGGTAAACCAGGAATTTCCTTCGGAAAGACATCCGGAAACTCACGAATGACTGGAATATCAAGAACTGATGGCTCATCTTTCTTGGGCTCATCCAGATAGCACAGGTACCCGACACAACCTTGTCGAAGTAGCTTAAACGCAGCCATCGCATTGATGAGCCTGCCATTATCAGCGTCATTACGACCCTTGAATTTGCATACAAACTGGCCCCCAGATGACACCGTCACAATTCTTAAGCTAAAATCGATTACCGCCCCATGACGCGTCAACCAATCCATATCGAGAATAATATCGTATAGAGCCATGGCTATACAGATCAAATCTGCTTCGAACTTCTTACCTTGGATGGTAATCAGAAATTCTGACAGACGCTTGGTGCCCACTAAATTTTCACCATTAGGAAGATTCACAACGAAAGACTCACAAGCCTCGTTGCATACTAAGCCTAACTTACTCACACAACTCTCCGAAATAAAAGAATGGGTAGCACCCGAATCAAACAATATACATACTGAAGTAGAATGAAGGTATAAAGTACCTTAAGCAATTAGAACATTGGGTCCATCCGCCTCACGCATCTCGTAAAGGCGTTGACCTTGACCTCCAGAAGCAGCTGGGGCTTTCCCCTTGTTTTGCGCAGTCGTCTGCGTTGAAGGACTAGGAGCTTCCACTGGTCTAAACCTAGGTCGATTGTTCTGACTAATCGACCCTTGCTGTGATTCAGCTCCTTTCTGCCTCCTCTGCGGATAAAATGTCTGCATGTGTCCCACCTTTCCACAGCCGAAACACGTCTTCTTCTCCTTCGGGCACTCATTGCTCTTGTGCCCGTGCGTACCACAGTTGTAGCACTGGATCGGATTCTTGCCCTGACCCGAAAACTGTGTAGACCCTCCATGAGTCATATCCGTTTTCGTTCGGCCAGATTTGGCAAAGTTAGACGGTGGCGCGGGACGTTTGAATCCACTCGCCTGAGGCTGCATCTGCATTGACCTCTGGCAATTACGTTTCTTTGTCGACTCTTCCAGAGTCACTTCCAACTTGTAGGTTGCATCCACGTACTGCTCTAGAGTAGAGAATCCATGGCGCACCATCAGTGGCTTGATGTCTGGATTCATCCACTCATGGAAATGCCAGATCTTTTGCTCATCACTGGACACCTCCGGCCCAACATATTGTAGCAGATGATTGAACTTGGCCGCAAGCTCAGTCACTTTCAATCCATCCATATTCGGATAGAGGAACTCCTTATGTTTTTCTTCCCTCATAGCTCGGGAGAAGAAACGATCAGTTATTTTGGCTTTGAACATCCCCCAGTTCAAACCAGGGTGATCAGCTAGACCGGTACCTTCCCACCACTCACTAGCTACCTCCTTCAGCTGAAGGGAAGCAATGTGTACCTTCTCAGCTTCAGTGCACTCAACATTACGGAACAATCGCTCCATGTGCGAGAATCAATGTGCCACCCTGACTGGCTCTCATTTCGCATCATTGCTATCAGGCCTCATAGAGCTTATGGCCTTCAGTGCTCGGCCATAGTCGCCTCTATTCTTGACCGCATCTTCTCGAGGTACATGGATATTTGGCTCCTCGAATCTAGGAACCGCTGGAGGAACTGGCACGCCTTGTGCCTGAGGCGCAATTGGTCGCATGATATCGGTGAATGCCTGCATTACAATTCCCCGAATAGCCTCTATTGATGCGGCATCAAATACCATTGGAGCGTTGACCGGAGCTTGGTCATTGCCCCTTGGATTGTTGTTAGAAGCAGTCTCGTGTTCATCCACAGGGTTCGCAGTACTCCTTACATTTGGTATGGGGTCATTGCTTGGCCCAACACCAGCACGAATGGTATTCCTTGTGTTCACCATCTGATTACCGATCAAATTCCAAGTATTTTATAACATTAATGGTATTTGATGCCGCATCAATAGAGGCTATTCGGGGAATTGGTAATTTTCACCATCTGATTACCGATCAAATCAACTTAGAATAGATCAACTTGATAATTTTCATAGATGAACTTCAAGCTGAGTTACAAGCTTCTACAAAAGGTATCTCCCGAGCGACAAGATAAAGTTGCTCGGAGATTTCAGTTCTTAACAAAACGAACACTGAAATACTACAAAGGAACTACTAAAGTCAACACTGGCCCTTATCATGGCGCCCTGAAACGTTTCCTGTAAGGCAAACTTCTCATACAAGGCTTCTTCGAACGTGGTTTACCATTGAAATCCGGCGATGGACTTCTCACCCTGCTCGGCCCTGGAGCACACGACTTATCCCTTGGTCCTGGTGCCCTCGGCCTTACCCTAGGCGCGGGAACACTCTGACCAATCTCATCAGATCCCAGTGGGTAGCAAAACTCCTCCAAAAATCATGGTCTAAAGTTCGCGGACGTCCCCAATCATTCGGGTGAGACCGACCTCAGTCTCGAAGGTCATCTCCTCCATGTCGTTTAGGGCGTTTGACCACTCCTTCAGTCGTCCCTCCTGCAATTGGGGTCTTGGCCTGGTTTGTTGAGTCGGGACTACAACTGGTGTACCCATCGACTCCCATGGCCTTGCCCTCAAACGAGCACGTTCAACCGTCTCATCCACCTGGCGATGCGCTTCAGCACTAATCGCCTCCCAAGTGGCAGGAGACAGTGGTGAATACTCCCGCTCAGGTGGCAACTCCAGACTAGGGGGAATGAATTGCACCCCCGGGTCCTCACAGTCCATCAGTAAGTGTTCTAGGCCATTGGACTCATAGCCTTGCTCCTCGAGGTCCTCCTCGAGATCCTCTTCCTCTTCCGGATCCTCCTCCGGATCTTCCTCGGGATCCTCTTCCAGATCCTCCTCGGGAATAGACCCGATCATGAAGTCATCGTCGAAGTACCCTCTTGCGTACTCTGACGGCTCCCCTTCATCCTCAGTGTCCTCCCTCGGCTCCTCCTCGGGCTCTGCCACAGGAACCTCGGTATTATCGGACACTAACACTACCGACTCAGGGAGTACAGTCTTCACCTCCTCAGGTGGACTATTGGGTTCCCTGACCTCAAAGCATCGCAGGGGAACCGGGAACTCAAGCCTCATTGGAGATGGCGGAGCCACCTCGGCTTCTTCCGAGTTCCTTTGAAGAGAACAGAATGCACCCATATCTACAGGCGACGAGAAGAGAGTTAGTCTTTCTAAATATAGAAGTGAACTTACTATATCAGACTAAAGAGAAGGCACGACTAGAACGGCAGAATTTTTTTTTTCAAGCGAAATTTTTTTTTTGGAAATTCAAATCCTTCGAAAATATTTTTTAGTTCAAAACGAGTAAATGGTTTATAAAATCCCAACCCGTTTTAAAAAAAAATCGGCTCTGATACCAAATCTGTAACACCCCCAAATATATCCTTGAAAGGTATCACCGCCAGTGACCTCAAATTCCACATCCGAAGCCACCCAATGCTTAACCAGTTTATACAAATCATAAAACAACATTTATAATACGAAATGTCATAGTATTGGATTAAATCAAAGTTTTGGAATTTCATCCATAATCCAAATACAACCAAAATATATTACAGCGGAAGTCTTAATACATCGGAAATCTTTTTTAAAATAAATGACACAAAAGTCTTGATCTAGCGATCACACGCCTAGGATCTCAACCTGATAAAACTCTTTAAAATTCCATCTACCTTCCTCGTCGTTTCTAGCCTTCATGGAACTGCAGTTTATCTAATGTGCCGTATGAGATGGATGACACCAGCCAACCATGTAAGGGAATATAATCGGTTGGTTAGTCTAATGAAAGACTATGCAAGGGTAAAACAGAAAGGTTCTAAGTAGTCGTATTAGGTTAGACTCATCGCTTCTCGAATAAAAGTCGATGACGATAGTCAACCATCATACTCCTACTGAAATATACGAAAAGGTATGATCAAGAGAAGACTCTGAAAAATTGAGTCTTAAGGAAACATATGAAGAGAAGACTCCAACGACTTGACTATTTGGGTCCACGACCAACCTCACCGCATAATGCGAATTCAGATTCGGAAGGTGAACTTACTCTAATCGAAGCCCAGACGAGTTTCCACATTGTACTTCTCGCCCAAGGTTCATTAATTATGTGCCTAATCGCACTTATCTTATTTAATTCCAAAACGTACATTTACGTTATAAGCCTTTATAATATCTCCTCACAAGAGATAATATCTCCTCACAAGAGATGTAAAATGGATATCTCCTCACAAGAGATAATCCAACCCTGAGTAAGGGCATGGTCATGACCAGAGAGAGTACTAGGGAAAAATCCACCTAGCACCAGTTATAAAGAAACAACTAAACCTCGTAAGGTACATAGTGTTCCTACAAATACTCGTTCTAACTAAATAGTTAAAACATATGAGCCATAATCCACATCAATGCCATCGAGGCAAATAACAGATATAATAGCGTTGTTTCTAGTAATATATACAACCTATTATAATATTCCTTTTTAAATCACATACAGTTATCAAAACTGTTCCCAGACGAAAATAATATTCATCCCAAATTAATTAACAATTAAACAATTGATAATTAATATAAATATGGAATGATAAGCAAGAGCGAACCGCCACTTGCCTTAGGTTAGACGAAGCTTAACAAAGTTCAACGACAACGGGTTTTCGGGTCCGAAACGAGGTCAGATCTCAGATTATGGATTCCTACGAAACGACCTATAACGGAACCCTAAGTTAGATTCGATAACCAAATATACGAATCTAAAGAAAGAAGAACTAAATCGAAGGAACAAAGCCTCGATCGAGACCACAAAACCCAAGCCACAACCACAAGCGCCCAGGCACACCGCGGGTGCGGTGGCTCTGCCGCGGGTGCGGTGGCTCTGCCGCGGGTGCGGTCGTCGGGGACGAATAACTCCGACGACACGACGAGGAAGAAAACCTCACCGGGGAAGACGACGGGGGCTCGACTCGTGGTGGCTCCGACTTCTGGATTCCTTGGACTTCCAAAGGACCACCTTGAGAGCACCACCACTTCTAATAAGAGCTCCGGCAAAGAACAAAGCTTTTCTGGCGTCAATGGAACAAGATGAAGAACGAGAGAGAGAGAGCTCGGATTGGATGCCTTTCCCAGCCTCCAGGTCTTCTCCTTTTATAGGCCAAGCAAGCAGCACCCCAAACTGCCTCGCCCCCGACCGGATGGGACAAGCAGCTCAGGCGGCGCGACGATCGAAGCCGGCAGAGCAGAAAAACAATGATGCCACCGCGGGGTGCGGTGGCCTCACCGCGGGTACGGTGGAGGCAAATTTCTGCCTCTTTCGCCCTCTTTTGTCTGAGAAGAATTATGGGTATGGGTTTTAACCCCGGGTTCAATATATTTGTATCCAAACAAATATTCTAAGTCCCAAAAATACATCGAATGTATTTTATACCACTCAAGGAATTATTACGGAGATCAAGGATTTTATAGAAAATCCGAACTCCTCTGAAAATAATCCGACTACAGTACGAGAGTTGGAAAAATTACCAAAATGCCCTTACCAAAAATGAGGGGTATTACAGAGTTGATAGAAATAATTGCAGACCTTAGGGGAGGATTACTCTAACCCAAGGTAATGTTCCAATTCTATATTCTTCAACTAGTGAACAAGGAAAGCCAAGAAAGGCTTAAATAGTCTAGGGTTTTGAGGGGGGGACTAGGAGCCCATTTGCAAATGGGTCCACACGTCCCAAAATGGAAAGGCAATTACATGAATTAATTGATAAAAGGGGAAAAGGGATAAAATCCATAAAGGCTTGGATAAGGACGCGTGCTTGAATGCCTTGGAGTCGAAGCATCGGATGCTTGATTGTCGTGGCATTGAGGCGTCGGCGTCTCGGCTACTCCGAGGTGAGGCATAAGAGTAGGTGTGGCTTTTGGGCCGGTGGCTCTTTGGTGCCTTGGCTCGTGAGGGCACGGTGGACTAGGGTGGTGATGGCTTGGGCCATGGCTCGGGCCCAGGCCCTAGTCACCGGGCCTTGAAGCTCCTTGTTGATGAGTGGTTGGCACTCATCACTCTCCCCTTCTTGGGGTAGAATTTTCCCCAATTCTTCATCATATTCTGGGGGCACATAAGGGGTGAGATCGGCCACATTGAAGGTTGGATGGGCTCCGTACTTGTCAGGGAGCTCAATTTCATAAGCATTGTCTCCGAAGCGGCGGAGGACTTTGAAGGGACCATCACCACGTTGGTTGAGTTTGGACTTGCGGTGGTCTTTGAACCTCTCCTTGCGCAAGTGGACCCATACAAGGTCGCCGGGTGAAAAGACGACACGGCATCGACCCTTGTTGGCATAGCTCTCATATTGGGTGGCGCACCGCTCTAGTTGGGCCCGGGTTTGCTCGTGGACCTCTCGGATAAAGTCAGCCTGCTTGGCGCCTTGAGGGTGCTCGGCGATGCCCAAGGGATGCGGCACCATGTCAAGAGAAGTGATGGGATTGCGGCCGTAGACCACCTCAAATGGTGTGAGCTTGGTTGCCGTGTGCATGGACCTATTATACACAAACTTAACATACGAGAGTAAGTCCTCCCACTTGCGTGGGTTGGCCTTAAGGACGGCTCTAAGTAAGGCTCCTAAGATGCGGTTAGTAACCTCGGTTTGGCCATCCGTTTGGGGGTGATAACTAGTGGAAAATAAGAGATTGGTTCCTAGTTTCCCCCACAAGGTCCTCCAAAAGTGTCCCACAAACTTAGGGTCCTGATCCGAGACTATAGTCCTAGGGATTCCATGGAGCTTGACAATGTGATCAAAGAAGAGGGAGGCAACTTCTGAGGCATTGTTAGTGGTCTTGCAAGCAATAAAATATGCCATTTTGGAGAACCTATCAACCACTACAAATACGGAATCCCTCCCCTTTTTAGAGGTTGGCAATCCGGTTATGAAGTCCATGGAGATATCCTTCCAAGGGGCCGAGGGAATGGGCAAGGGGGTGTATAGGCCGTGGAGTTGGGTCCTAGAGTTGGCTTGATGGGAAGTAATGCAAGCCTTGCAAAACATGGTGACATAATGGGCCATTTTAGGCCAAAAGATATGCTCTTTAAGGGTTGCAAGTATCTTAGCCACACCAAAGTGTCCACGGCCCTCATGTGCCTCCTTAATCAAGAGATGCCTAATTGAAGAGCTAGGGATGCACAACTTTTCGGCTCGGTATAAGTAACCCTCATTCATAAAATAGCTCTCAAACTCACCTCTAAGGGAACACTTCTCAACAATGGTGCTAAAAAAAGGGTCATGTGAATAAAGAGATTTAAGCATAGAAAAACCCAATACCTTAGCATCAAGATGAGAAAGAAGGACATACCTCCTTGAGAGTGCATTGTCCACTACATTGTCTTGCCCTTTCTTGTGCTTGACCACATATGGAAATGTCTTCATAAACTCCACCCACCTAGCATGGCGCCGACCAAGGTCAGCTTTGCTCTTCAAATAAGCAAGAGCCTCATGATCCGAGTGAATGATGAACTCCTTTGGTCACAAATAATGTTGCCAAGTTTTGAGCACCCATATCAAGGCATATATTTCCTTGTCGTACGTGGGGTAGTTGAGGGAGGCGCCTGAGAGTTTCTCACTAAAGTAAGCAATGGGGCGGCGGTCTTGGAGAAGCACTCCTCCAATGCCAATGTTGGAGGCATCACATTCCACTTCAAAGACTTTAGAGAAGTCGGGGAGTTGAAGAAGTGGGGCATTGCATAGGCGCTCCTTAAGCAAGGTGAAGGCGGCTTTATGCTTCTCCTTCCAATCAACCTTGGCACCTTTTTTGGTAAACTCATGCAAAGGGGCTGCAATGGTGCTAAAGTCGCGGACGAAGCGCCTATAGAAGCCGGTAAGGCCGAGGAAAGATCTCACCATGGTGGCGGTGTGATGTGTTCTTGCCTCCGATGACAAGCCAATTGTCAAAGGCGACACCTTTGGATCTAGTCTTGGGCGAGAAGTCACGTTGTCTTGCACGAAAGGTTGACAAGATGGTGGCGAAGCGAACCTGGTGGAGGTTGTCTGAAAGATCGCGATGTCGACGAGGCTGAGTGTCACTACATCGAAGACGACGTCGACGGCGAATGCGATGGCAAACGTGGTGGAATTGGTGGGGATTGTGGACGCGATGGAAGCGATTGATGGAGGGAATGGATAACGATGGCGGAAGCGATTTGATGAGGGATAGATGACTTGAAAAGACAAGTCTTTGGTGTTGTAGCGTCGACTGCGGAGGAAGGGAGATGCGAAGGAAGACTTGGCTTGAAGGTTCAAGCAATTGCCGTAGCGTCGTCGGCGGAGCGAATGGGGATGCGAAGATAGAGGGTGACGTCCGATCAAGGGAAGGAGGATAAACACTCTACTTGAAACCTTGATTAAAATTGAACGTGCTGAAACAAATAACATAGTTTGACTTAAATACTAGAGGCGAGACATCGGATGGGCCGAGTCGAGCCTTGTGGGCTAGCCCATGCAAGCATGCAAAAGGCACAAACCCTAAAATAGAAAGGACTATAAAAGGAAACTATCTAAAAAGCAATAATAACAATTATAGAAAGCGTCTCAAAAAGAACGCGGTGAAGGCATGGATGCAAACACCGCGAGGAACGGCGATGAAGGGTCGATGGCCTCGCGAGTGGGTGAACGCGATGCCGGCTGCGATGAACGCGATGTTTCGATGCCGATGGTGGCGAGGACGATGAGTCTTGGGTTGGTGTCTGGGCTTCCTTGGCCAGCGACGACGCGTGCGACAAGTGACGCGACGGCGGACGCGATGGCTTTGGACCTAGACCTTGTCACTGGGCCCTCTGACAATGTTCTCCTTTCCCTTCTTATGGACTACGACATAAGGAAATGTCTCAAGAAATTCCACCCAACGAGCATGGCATCGATTGAGGTGGGCTTGGCTCTTCAAATAGCTCAAGGCTGCGTGGTCGCTGTGGATGACAAATTCACATGGCCAAAGGTAATGTTTCCATGTCTTTAGCACGCATATTAGGGCATATAATTCTTTGTCATAGGTGGGGTAATTGAGTGTGGCCCCTGTGAGCTTCTCACTAAAATATGCAATGGGCCTCTTCTCTTGGTGCAACACACCACCAATGACAATGTCTGAGGCATCACATTCCACCTCAAAGTGCTTGTCGAAGTCGGGAAGCTGGAGCAAAGGTGATTGGCACAAGGCCCGCTTTAAAGCCGAGAAGGCATCTTCGTGGGACTCAAGCCACAAGACAGTGCTTCTCTTCTTCGTCAACTCATGCAAAGGCACGGCAATGGAGGAGAAGTCTCGAACAAAGCGTCTATAAAATCCCGCGAGGCCGAGAAAGCTTCGCACCTGTGTCGGCGTCGTCGGCGTCGGCCACTCTTTGATGGCCACGATCTTTTCTTCGTCGATGCATAGATCATCACTACTCACGACATAGCCCAGAAAATTTGTGGACGCGGAGCAAAATGAGCACTTGGCCAGATTGGCGAATAGGCTCTCGCGTCGAAGGCACTCGAGCACTTGGCGAAGGTGATCGACATGCTCCTCCAGGCTCTGTGAATACACAAGGATGTCATCTAAATAAACGACGACAAACTTGCCAAGGAAGGTTCTCAAGACGTGGTTCATCATGTGCATGAAGGTGCTTGGCGCGTTCGTGAGCCCAAATGGCATGACAAGCCACTCGTAGAGCCCATACTTCATCTTGAATGCGGTCTTCCACTCATCACCTTCTTTCATCCTGATTTGGTGATAACCACTCTTCAAATCTATCTTGGAGAAAAGTGTCGCGTCATGAAGTTCATCAAGCATATCGTCGAGGCGTGGCATAGGATGCCTATACTTGACGGTGATCTGGTTAATCGCGCGGCAATCAACACACATTTTCCATGTGCCATCCTTCTTCGGCACAAGGATCACAGGCACAGCGCAAGGGGAAATAGATTCCCTCACGTAGCCGCGATCCAACAACTCTTGCACTTGGCGTTGGAGCTCTTTGGTCTCCTCTAGGCCAGCTCTATACGCAGCGCGATTGGGCAAGGAAGCACCTGGCATAAGGTCAATCTGGTGCTCAATTCCTCTCAGTGGAGGTAATCCTTGTGGCAACTCGTCGGGGAAGACGTCGTCGAACGCGGTTAACAAGGCAGCGATGGCAGGCGGCACTGGCGCGGTGTGCTACGACTCTGGGATGCATGGGGTTGGCACAAGCAGAAAACATGGTGCCTTGCCAGTCAGACACGCAGTGAGGTCACTGGGCCTGGCCAAAAGCAAGCGTCACTCACATTTGCCTTGCAACGGAGGCGTCAACGGCAACGGCGCGGCCAACTTTGTCGATGGCGAGACGCTGGTCGATTTTTGTTGGGCACTGGGCATATGTGGACCATTGCTCGTGCCAGAATTGGAAAAACTTGGCCAAGCCTTTGGAGTGCCTTTCTTGGCCTTCCCAGCGGAACCAACAGCGGTGCCATGACGATCCAGATGGGAATTTGGTGTCCCACTTGTCGCGTTGGTCCTCTTCTTGTCAGTGCCCAGGGAAGACGAAATTTTTCCAGAATTGGAGTCTTGCCTCTGGAGTGCCTCTGGGGACTCGTGGGACCTAGTAGACGCGGCCTCAATGGGCTTCTGGCGATCGCACTCAACCTAGTCCTGCAAGATCTCATGGGGAGACATTGGATGCAAGGTGATGCGCTTCCCGTGGTAATTGAACACATAAGTGTTCAAATAGCCACCATGGAGCACGCGCATGTCGAATTTCCATGGGCGCCCAAGCAAAATATGGGTAACGTCCATTGCAACGACATCACAAAGTATAGAATCACAGTATTGCCCTATGGAAAAAGAAACTAAGCATTGGCGAGATACTGTGTTACCTGGACTGGAAGAAATCCATTGGAGGGCATAAGGCTGTGGATGAGGCGTCGTAGGCAACTTGAAGTGTGTCACGACTTTCTCATTGACAATGTTAGCACATGATCCTCCATCAACTATGACACTCAAGGAAGCCTTCTGGACGAGAGCCCTTGTGTGGAACAAGTTCTCGCGTTGGTCGTGGATGCTCGCTTCCTTGACTGTGGCGAGACGACGCGTCACCAAGCTCAATGGTGTGCCCGCGTGCAGAGAAGTGGGTTCACAGTCGTAGGCGTCTTCCTCCTCTTCGATGCCTTCATCGATGGCCTCTAGGGTGTGCTCCTCTTCGTCACAAGACTCGTAGCCGGCGGCGGCCGTGGAGAACAAAACATTTCTAGCGTTTGGCCAATCCTTCTTATAGTGGCCTCTTCCACCACACTTGTAACACTCAAGGTCGTGCGCACGATCTGTGCCCACTGGAGCTTGTCTGTGCGCGTTTTGGTGCGGCACGGTGCTTGGCGTCAAAGGCTTCGCTTTGGGGGCTTGGCTCGACGCGGTTGTGGTAGAGACACTAGGGCGAACATAAGTAAAAGGTAAACCACTAGGGTTAGAAGAATAGCGTTGTTGGCCACTTGGAAAAGTGTAAGACTTTCGGCGAAAGATTTGTGCATGGATTTGCATCGCCGTGTGTGTGAGGGTGTTCAAATCTTTGATGGGCAAAATCTCGAGTTGATCACGGATGTTGGTGTTCAAGCCACTCAAGAATTTCGTCCTCAAATTCGATGGTGCAACGGAGATGTTGGCCTTGTAATACATGTCTTCAATCTTGGAAAAGAACTCGAGTGGACTCATTGACCCTTGGCGAGCCATGGCTATCTCCATTCTCATTTGATTCCTATATTCTGGAGGCACGTATTTCTTGGTCATTACGTAGACTAGTTGATGCCATTCAGTGACCCGTGTTCTGTGGCGACGCACACAGTCATCCTCGAAGCGATGCCATCACACTCGGGCTGCTCCTCGAAAGTGAAGTGTCGAGGCGTAAACATGCTCCTCTGGAGGAACGCGGCAATAGCGTAGGGTGTACTCCGTAGCCTGCACCCATTCAAGAAAAACAGATGGATTGTATTCACCAAAGAAATGCTTGATCTTTACCTTGACTTCGTGTCGTTGGTATCGAGGCTGGGCAGGTACTTGGTTGAACGCATTGTTTGGCGCGGCGGCGTAGAGAGGATTCTCGTAGGCGAGCACACCATGGGGTCTATCGCGTCCAACCTGGCGTCTATCGCGATCTTGGTGATCTTCGCCGCGAGCAAACTCATCCCTTAGCGCGTAGGCGTCATCGCGGCTGGGCATCGTAGTCGGCTTGGCGAATGTCCCTTGGTATAACATCGTGGCGCTCGCCACCAATGTCACAAACGCGTTCTCCTTGGGGCTGGAGACGCGGTGGAGGTATCTGATAACATGAATTTGTCGTGCTAATTCCTACTATGCAAAATATCCAAACAAACCTTAAACCGTAGTCCTAGGTAAGTAAAGGTCGAGTCCACAGGGAGACAGAGTCTATCTTAATATGCAATTTGTATGTCAATCCAAAGTAACCAAAGGGGGGTTTTGTATGTTTTAATGAATCTAAGCATGCAAAAGTAAACAAACTAAAAGTTGATGAATTCAGTAATGGGAAAAGCACTTAGTCAAACAACATCCACTATTCGTATGACAAGTTGATCCTAGATACTCATTCAAAATCTCATGCAATGGAAATTCCAATTCTGTTTCAGATATAACTAATAGCACAACCAGATACTATTAGCACTAACTAATTAAACAACCCTGAAACTATCAAGATTCAGTTTAACAATAGCTTTACGGATAGGAATATAGTTGGATACAATTCTAGCATAAAACAACCAGCTTTTATCCTAGAATGTAAATCAGTTCTCTTCTGCATAAGACTAGCACAACCAGATACTAGCACGATGCAGTTGCTACTCTGAAATAGATATGTTCAACCAGTAACAATATAAATCTAGCAATAGATCAATAACAACAAACCCTAGTTGATCAGACTAGAAATTATCAATATCAAATATAAGCAATCAAGCAAGAGAATAGATAAAATCCATGTAAAAGATTAAGAACGAGAATCTCAAAACTGAATCAAAACGAAAGCTTCAGTGTCTGACTAAGCAAGAGTGGCTTAGTTCTTCATAGCAAAGTACGTAGAATGGGAAAAGATGAAATTAGGGTTCGATAGGGACAAAGCCTTCCCTCTAACCTTAAATACTAAAGATAATAAGTCTCTAAAGATAAATTAAAACGAAATAATAAAAATAATTAATAATAATAAAATAACGAAATAAGGAAATAAAAGCCCGGGTCACTTCTGACGGCGGCGGCGGTCGCCGTAGAGAGGGCGGCGGGCGCCGTAATCGCGGCGGTCGCCGACTTTAAATGGCGGTCGCCGTTCTTAAGTCGTAGCCATGGTCGCTGGGAATCCTTTGGCGGTGGTCGCCGCGATGTGAACGGCGGCCGCCGTGAAGCCACTCCTTCAGTGTCTTCGTCTCTTCAGCTCCGAATGCTCCCAAGGCCTCCAAAAGTGTGTCTTCAGCACCTCCTCGCCAATACTTCATAACTCCTTGGCGTCTTCTACTGGTGGCTTCATCCTCAGTGTTTCCTATGATCTCCAAAACAGCTCAAACACCTCCAAAAACACCAACTTCGCCCCCAAACGCCATACACATGAATGTGTCTAAATCTACCCGAATGGCACCAATAAACCCTCTAATGACTCTTAGTTAAGCCCTACAAAGTAGTGCTTATCAAACTCCTCCATGCGTAGACCTTTGCTCGTCCGCGAGTAAACTAATAAAGAGCTTACTCCTCCAATGCAGCATCCAAGGTCTCAAGAAGCATATCCTCCAACTAAGAGTCACCTAACCCATGCCAAGCTCCTGGCACCAATCTCATTCACAACACATCAACACTCAACAAGCTTAAGGGGCAAGCAGAGTACTTCCCCCAAGCTAAACCCGGACATCCAATAGTGTGAGTAACCTCTAATCCTAGCCTCAATCTATTGCTCCTTATGTCTCCCAGAGTGACCTACCCGACAATCCTTCTTTGACTCCTCTTCTTATGACGCCTCGCCAAGAATAATGAGAAATCCTAAAATCACTCTTCTTCTTTTTCGCTCGTTTTGCCAAGGCGCCCTTTCGGGTTTTCACCAAGCCACTCATTTCATTTTCCAATAGATGTACTCATATAAGCTCACGTCACTCTTGACCACATATTACCCCAGCCTAATGCTGGTCCAAGCCACCTGCTTATTACCTTGGCCGCCCTTTCGGGTTTTCGACCTATCCCAAGATTTCAATGATAGCCTTTTTTTCACATTTTTGGCTTTTTCTCTTTATTCCTTTTTCTCCTCAATGACGTAGCAAGAATAGAACTCTCCCCCATGCTTAAACATTGCATTGTCCTCAATGTAATGAAAGACAAAAAATAGAAGCACAGGGAAAAGCAAAAAAAATTAACTCACAACGTCGCCGAGCGGGCTTGGACACTTGCTTTGTTGCTGGCGGTCTTCTCAATAAACGTCCATGTCTCGGGTGTCGGCATCAACGCCATAATCTTCATCTACCGTGCAACCATAGGGAACCACTGTGGTGAATAGTGGTATGGCAGGTATGGCGGGGTTGCACGACCTTCAACGAACACAAAAATAGGGCCTAGATGTAATCGTGGTGTGGGCCCTAGTGTTCCTCCTCCTCAGCTGCCAATTATAGGGCCATCATCGTTGTCAAATACAAAGTGGGGCTAATGTCTCCTCCTTTACAACATGATGCGCACCATCTCTCCATAGGAAACGCTGGGCAGCTGGCCTCCGGTAGAACCTCTTCTTTTTTTCTTTTTTTTGACTTTTTCTCCCCGTTTAAGGTTTTTTCGGGGCCCATTTTTTTTTTTTTAATAAAATAAAAAGAAAATGAACCTGAGAATGGCGGCGATCGCCGTAATTAAACGGCGGTCGCCGTCATTTGCCGCAAGCAAAGTGTCGAAGGAGGGGGTTGGCGGCGGTCGTCGTAAGGGGGGCGGCGGTCGCCGCTTCTCCTTCTTCACTTGGATACGCTTCTTGCAGGTTAGTTCGACACAGAAAGCAAAAACTAAAAGGAAAAACAAAAGAAAATGACTAAAAGGGAAAGGAAATAAACTACCTAACATCGGGTTGCCTCCCGAGCAACTCCTTAGTTAATGTCGTTGACTCGACATACTACTCGAACAACCTCAATCCATATCATCAGGTTCCTTAGGAACCTTCTCTTTGTAGGGCTCCAAATAAACTAAGAGTCATTAGAGGGTAATGATAAGCACTACTTTGTAGGGCTTAACTAAGAGTCATTAGAGGGTTTATTGGTGTCATTCGGGTAGATTTAGACACATTCATGTGTATGGCGTTTGGGGGCGAAGTTGGTGTTTTTGGAGGTGTTTGAGCTGTTTTGGAGATCATAGGAAACACTGAGGATGAAGCCACCAGTAGAAGACGCCAAGGAGTTATAAAGTATTGGCGAGGGGGTGCTGAAGACACACTTTTGGAGGCCTTGGGAGCATTCGGAGCTGAAGAGACGAAGACACTGAAGGAGTGGCTTCACGGCGGCCGCCGTTCACATCGCGACGACTGCCGCCAAAGGATTCCCAACGACCATGGCTACGACTTAAGAACGGCGACCGCCGGTTAAAGCCGGCGACCGCCGCGATTACGGCGCCCGCCGCCCTCTCTACGGCGCCCGTCGCCACTGTCAGAATCCCACCGAGCCCGTTTCCAGATCTGTTTTATTTTGGATTATTTTATTACGGTTTTAGTATTTTCGTTTTAGGTTAATTTAGACTGATTTACTTTTAGTATTTTAAGGGTAGAGAAAAGGCTTGTTTCATATATCTCTCGAACCCTAATTTCACTTTTCATTCTACGTACTTTGCTATGAAGAACTAAGCCACTCTTGATTAGTCAGACGCTGAAGCTTTCATTTTGATTCAGTTGTGAGATTCTCGTTCTTAATCTTTTGCATGGATTTTATCTATTCTCTTGCTTGATTGCTTATGATTGATATTGATAATTTCTAGTCTGATCAACTAGGGTTTGTTGTTATTGATCTATTGCTATATTTAGATTGTTACTGGTTCAGCATATCTATTTCAGAGTAGCAACTGCATCGTGCTAGTATCTGGTTGTGCTAGTCTTATGCAGAAGATAACTGATTTATATTCTAGGATAAAAGCTGGTTGTTTTATGCTAGAATTGTATCCAACTATATTCCTATCCGTAAAGCTGCTGTTAAACTGAATCTTGATAGTTTCAGGGTTGTTTAATTAGTTAGTGCTAATAGTATCTGGTTGTGCTATTAGTTATATCTGAAAAGGAATTGGAATTTCCATTGCATGAGATTTTGAATGAGTATCTAGGATCAACTTGTCATACGAATAGTGGATGTTGTTTGACTAAGTGCTTTTCCCATCACTGAATTCATCAACTTTTAGTTTGTTTACTTTTGCATGCTTAGATTCATTAAAACATACAAAACCCCCCCTTTGGTTACTTTGGATTGAAATACAAATTGCATATTAAGATAGACTCTGTCTCCCTGTGGACTCGACCCTTACTTACCTAGGACTACGGTTTAAGGTTTGTTTGGATATTTTGCATAGTAGGAATTAGAACGACAAATTCCTGTTATCCAATTGTGGCCGTTGCCGGGGAGGCAATAATCTATTTTGTGTGTGTGATTTGTGTGCCAATCTTGGTGTGAACCTATCTTATGGTTCACACCCGTGTTACTAATAATCTACCTCTAGTTTTTGATCCAGAAATCGAGAGAACTTTTTCTTCAAGCTCGCAGGGCTGCGAATATACTACTTCAGGAAGCTGAAAGAATGGCAGCTCGTGTTACTCTTGAGTCCTTGACAGCTCCTAACTTGGAGCAACCAACTCGTGCTATGCAATTCCCTGCCCTTGGTGATGGGGTTAAATTTGAGCTCAAGACAGGAGTAGTCCATTTACTCCCGAAATTCAGTGGAACCCCGCTTGAGGATCCTATTCAGCACTTGGATGAATTCCTTGAGGTCTGCACCAGCATGCGGCCATCTGAAATTACTGAAGATCAGATGAGGTTGAGAGTCTTTTCCTTTTCTCTGAAGGACTCTGCTAAGGACTGGTATCATTCTTTACCCCTAGGAAGCATCACTACTTGGGTGAATTTGAAGAAGGTGTTTCTTGATAAATACTTTCCGGCAATCAAGTCCAATCAGCTCAAGAATAAGATCTGCAACGTAGAGCAACTGTCTAATGAGTCTCTCTATGACTACTATGAACGCTTCAAGAAACTGGTAAAGAGTTGCCCCTACCATGGTTATGCTAATCATGATCTGATTCTTTATCTGCATGGAGGACTCCGTGAAGATGATCGTTGGATGGTAAATTATGCATGTGGTGGGAATATTCTGAAGAGGACTTATGAAGAGGCTCAAGAGATATTTGCTACTCTGGCTGATGACTCTAGACAGTACAGTGGGAGAGGTTCCCAAAGCTTGGTAGTTTCTACTTCTCAATCAAAGATTGATCAGGCTGATTTTGATGTGCTGAGAGAGGAGGTGAGGCGTCTGAAACTGAAAGGTACACCTCAGCAGGCTAAGGCCTGTGAGATTTGTCATGACGACTTGCATCCTACTGATTCGTGTCCTACTCTACAAGAGGAAGTGAATGCAGTAGGAGGATATCAGCAGAGACCCAGGCATGATCCTTACTCTAATACATACAATCATGGTTGGAGGGATCATCCCAATTTCAGATGGAGAGACCCAGACCCAAATCAACAACATGGTAATCCTCAATAACCTAGGCATCCATTTGTGCCAAATCCTCAAGGGCAGAGCTCGAATCCTTCACCGTCTATGGATGACATGATGAAGATGCTGATGCAGAGCAATGTAAACCTCAATGAGAATGTTGCTAAGTTGACTAAGAACCAATTGCAATTCCAAGAGACTACACAAGCCAACATTCAGAACTTGGAAAGGCAGGTTGGTCAGATCTCTCAAGTGGTGAGTAAGATTGACGCCAAGGTTTCTGGTAAACTTCCATCTCAGACAGAAGCGAACCCGAACATTCGGAATGTCAGTGCTGTGACTCTGAGAAGTGGGAAGAAGCTTGAAGAGGATAATTCTGAGGTCAACAAGGAAGAAAGTCTGGATTTAAAGCAGAATGTAAACGTCGACCGCCGCCCTTCTTACGGCGACCGCCGCCCAGAAAACGGCGACCACCGTGAAGACAACGGCGCCCGCCGTGACGGTGATCAAAATCTCGGTTTTTTTGACGATGTCAGCGGCGACCGCCGCCCTTCTTACGGAGACCGCCGCCTCCCTGTAGCCGATGCTGAGGCTGAAAAGGAGTCCTAAACTCCGATTCTTCCTGATTGGAAGCCTGTTCCGCCATTCCCATATGCTTTGAAGCGTACCAAGCCACTTGCGCAGGACAAGGACATGTTTGAGATGTTCAGAAACGTTGAGGTCAACATTCCTCTCCTAAATTTGATCAAGTTTGTCCCTCGTTATGCCAAGTTCTTGAAGCAGATGTACACCACAAAGAGGAATCAGGATAGGAACAGCAAGAAGAAGGTAAAGGTAAGCGAACATGTTTCTGCTGTGTTTTAGAAGCGCTTATTTAAGAAGTGTGGCGACCCAGGTATGTTCACCATTCCCATCACTATTGGAGATACCAAGTTCAATAAAGCTATGTTAGATTTGGGTACTTCCATTAATGTTCTACCTTCATCTCTTTGTGAATTCTTACGATTAGGACCCAGGCATGCGACCAATATTTTCATTCAGTTAGCTGATCGATCTAGTGTGCGTCCTATAGGGATAATGGAGGATGTTTTGGTTAGGGTTGGTGATCTTACTTTTCCTGCTGACCTCTATGTGCTCAATATGGAACATGATAAGCATGCAGCCCCTATTCTGTTAGGGAGACCTTTCCTGAAAACTGCCAACACTAAGATTAATGTGAGTACTGGTGCTTTAACCATGGAATTTGATGGCCAAACTATTAACTACAATATCTATGAAGCCATGAAATATCCTTCTGATGATCACTCTTTGTGTGCACTTGATGTACTTGAGCCTGTGGTGCAAGACGTTTTTTATGAGGACCACCTAGATGACAAGCAATCTATCATTGTTGATTCTAGCTTGGATTTTGCTTCATCTACTAACTCGCAGGAAGTCGTCACTTAGTTGGACGCTTACTATAAGCTTCCTCTGGAGCTACCAGGCAAATCGCCTTTACCGCTAACTCCGAGCGAGAAGCTCGTTCCCTCTTTGGTGCAAGTCCCTGAAGTTGAGGCTAAACACCCCCCTGATCAATCTAAGTATGGGGGAGATGCGACTAAGAAGGTCAAGGTGGAGGAGCCGCTGAAGAAGAAGAATGGTCTAAGGTTCAAACCTTTCCATGAGTGGTTCAGGAAGGAGGTAATGAATGAGAAGGTTCCTAAGGAACCTGATGATATGGATTGAGGTTGTTCGAGTAGTATGTCGAGCCAACGACATTAACTAAGGCGCTGCTCGGGAGGCAACCCGATGTTAGGTAGTTTATTTCCTTTCCCTTAGTCATTTTCTTTTGTTTTTCCTTTTAGTTTTTGCTTTCTGTGTCGAACTAACCTGCAGAAAGCGTATCCAAGTGAAGAAGGAGAAGTGGCGACCGCCGCCCCCCTTACGGCGACCGCCGCCAACCCCCTCCTCCGACACTTTGCTTGCGGCAAATGACGGCGACCGCCGTTTAATTACGGCGATCAACGCCATTCTCAGGTTCGTTTTCTTTTTATTTTATTAAAAAAAAGAAAAAAAAATGGGCCCCGAAAAGACCTTAAACGGGGAGAAAAAGTCAAAAAAAAAAAGGTTCTACCGGGGGCCAGCTGCCCAGCGTTTCCTATGGAGAGATGGTGCGCATCATGTTGTGAAGGAGGAGACATTAGCCCCACTTTGTATTTGACAACGATGATGGCCTTATAATTGGCAGCTGAGGAGGAGGAACACTAGGGCCCATACCACGATTACATCTGGGCCCCATTTTTGTGTTCGTTGAAGGCCGTGCAACCCCGCCATACCTGCCATACCACTATTCACCACAGTGGTTCCTTATGGTTGCACGGTAGATAAAGATTATGGCGTTGATGCCGACACTCGAGACATGGACGTTTATTGAGAAGACCGCCAGCAACAAAGGAAGTGTCCAAGCCCGCTCGGCGACGTTGTGAGTTAATTTTTTTTGCTTTTCCCTGTGCTTCTATTTTTTGTCTTTCATTACATTGAGGACAATACAATGTTTAAGCATTGGGGAGAGTTCTATTCTTGCTACGTCGTTGAGGAGAAAAATGAATAAAGAGAAAAAGCCAAAAATTTGAAAAAAAGGCTATCATTGAAATCCTAGGATAGGTCGAAAACCCAAAAGGGCGGCCTAGGTAATAAGCAGGTGGCTTGGACCAACATTAGGCTGGGGTAATATGTGGTCAAGAGTGACGTGAGCTTATGTGAGTACATCTATTGGAAAATGAAATGAGTGGCTTGGTGAAAACCCAAAAGGGTGCCTTGGCAAAACGAGCGAAAAAGAAGAAGAGTGATTTTAGGATTTCTCATTATTCTTGGCGAGGTGTCATAAGAAGAGGAGTCAAAGAAAGATTGTCGGGTAGGTCACTCTGGGACACATAAGGAGCAATAGATGGAGGCTAGGATTAGAGGTTACTCACACTATTGGATGTCCGGGTTTAGCTTAGGGGAAGTACTCTGCTTGCCCCTTAATCTTGTGGAGTGTTGATGTGTTGTGAATGAGATTGGTGCCTGGAGCTTGGCATGGGTTAGGTGACTCTTAGTTGGAGGATATGCTTCCTGATACCTTGGATGCTGCATTGGAGGAGTAGGCTCTTTATTAGTTTACTCGCGGACGAGCAAAGGTCTAAGTATGAGGGAGTTTGATAAGCACTACTTTGTAGGGCTTAACTAAGAGTCATTAGAGGGTTTATTGGTGCCATTCAGGTAGATTTAGACACATTCATGTGTATGGCGTTTGGGGGCGAAGTTGGTGTTTTTGGAGGTGTTTGAGCTGTTTTGGAGATCATAGGAAACACTGAGGATGAAGCCACCAGTGGAAAACGCCAAGGAGTTATGAAGTATTGGCGAGGAAGTGCTGAAGACACACTTTTGGAGGCCTTGGGAGCATTCGGAGCTGAAGAGACGAAGACACTGAAGGAGTGGCTTCACGGCGGCCGCCGTTCACATCGCGGCGACCGCCGCCAAAGGATTCCCAGCGACCATGGCTATGACTTAAGAACGGCGACCGTCGTTTAAAGCCGACGACCGCCGCGATTACGGCGCCCGCCGCCCTCTCTACGGCGCCCGCCGCCACTGTCAGAAGTCCACCGAGCCTGTTTCCAGATCTGTTTTACTTTGGATTATTTTATTACGATTTTAGTATTTTCGTTTTAGGTTAATTTAGACTGATTTACTTTTAGTATTTTAAGGGTAGAGAAAAGGCTTGTTTCATATATCTCTCGAACCCTAATTTCACTTTTCATTCTACGTACTTTGCTATGAAGAACTAAGCCACTCTTGCTTAGTCAGACGTTGAAGCCTTCGTTTTGATTCATTTGTGAGATTCTCGTTCTTAATCTTTTGCATGGATTTTATCTATTCTCTTGCTTGATTGCTTATGATTGATATTGATAATTTCTAGTCTGATCAACTAGGGTTTGTTGTTATTGATCTATTGCTAGATTTAGATCGTTACTGGTTGAGCATATCTATTTCAGAGTAGCAACTGTATCGTGCTAGTATCTGGTTGTGCTAGTCTTATGCAGAAGAGAACTGATTTACATTCTAGGATAAAAGCGGTTTGTTTTATGCTAGAATTGTATCCAACTATATTCTTATCCGTAAAGCTGCTGTTAAACTGAATCTTGATAGTTTCAGGGTTGTTTAATTAGTTAGTGCTAATAGTATCTGGTTGTGCTATTAGTTATATCTGAAAAGGAATTGGAATTTCCATTGCATGAGATTTTGAATGAGTATCTAGGATCAACTTGTCATACAAATAGTGGATGTTGATTGACTAAGTGCTTTTCCCATCACTGAATTCATCAACTTTTAGTTTGTTTACTTTTGCATACTTAGATTCATTAAAACATGCAAACCCCCCCCCCCCCCCTTTGTTACTTTGGATTGACATACAAATTACATATTAAGATAGACTATGTCTCCCTGTGGACTCGACCTTTACTTACCTAGGACTACGGTTTAAGGTTTGTTTGGATATTTTGCATAGTAGGAATTAGCACGACAAATTCCTGTTATCAAATTGGTCGCCGTAAGGGGGGCGGCGGTCGCCGCTTTGGATTGACATACAATCTTGATAGAGGGTTTACGGCGACCAATCCGAAGGGTGATCCTGCAATCCGAAGGGTGATCCTTCTTGGGCACAAGGAGCACAGAGACCGCGCAAGGGCTAAGACTCTCCCGAACATGGCCTTTGTCCATGAGCTCCTGGAGTTGCTTTTGAAGCTCGGCGGTCTCCTCGGGGCTAGCTCAGTAGGCAGCCCGGTTTGGAAGGGAAGCGCCCGACACTAAGTCAATTTGATGCTCAATCCCGCGCACCGGGGGCAGCCCAACCGGAAGCTCGGCTGGCGTAACATCGGCAAACTCCGTCAACAAGGCCAAGATGCAAGGCGGCAAAGAGGAGCCATCCTCCATTGCGGCGAGGCAACGGCCGGGCACCAAGAGGAAACAAGGCCGACGGCCTTGAAGCATCGGCGTGAGGTGGCGTTGGCGGGCCAAGAGAAGGTAGGGCTCACACCACCCTTGGAGGGTTGTCGGGATGCGGCGTGCGCCTGCGGGGGGTGCCGCCGACACGGGCACCGCATTGGGGGTGGCGGAGGCCGTGCCGGGGGGACATGGGCAAAAGGGTGATGTGCTTCCCGCCATGGACAAACACAAAGGTGTTGAGGAAGCCATCATGTATCACCTTTCGGTCAAATTGCCAAGGCCTACCTAGCAAAAGATGAGTAGCATCCATAGAAATAACATCACAAAGAATTTTATCAACATAATGCCCAATAGATAAGGTGATGTGGCATTGCCTTGATACTACATCACCTTTACCTTCGGATAGACATTGAAGGCTATATGGTTGAGGATGCGGGGTGGTGGGGAGGTTGAAATGCTTGACCACCCGCTCATTGACGATGTTGGCGCACGAGCCTCCATCAACAATCACGCTCAAGGATGCGGAGCCCATGAGAGATCTCGTGTGGAAGAGATTCTCTCTTTGATCCCGGATATCAACCTCCCGAGCCGAAATCACACGGCGGGCCATGAGGCTAAAAGGGGTGCCGGCTCCATGCTCAAGGGGGGCACAATCAAAAGGCTCATTGGCCGCCTCCTCGGTATCCTCAAACTCATCCGCAGTCGGGTCCTCCTCTTCATCCTTAAAGGACTCGTAGCCTCCTTGTGATGAAAACAAGACGCGCTTGTTGTTTGGGCAATCCCGTTGGTAGTGCCCGCGGCCTTCGCACTTAAAGCAAGCCCTATCACTTGACTTGTCCGTGGGAGGGGCTTGAGGGCGCGTGCCGGGCGTGGGGCCTCTCGGAGTGGGAATAAGGCGCACGACACCGGTGGGCACGGACGTGGCCGCGGTTGGACTTGTGCGCGGCTTCGAGGCGGCACGGCTGGTCAGGGGAGGGCAGTAGGAGGGGCTCGGGAAGGTGGAGAACCGAGGCCGTTGCGAACGGGCCCAAGCGGTCTTCTTCTTCCTTTAGAGTTGATTGTAGATCTCCATGGCCATATGGGTGAGGGTATTGATGTCCTGGATGGGGAGTAGGATCAACGGCTCACGAATGTCCACATCGAGGCTACGGAGGAACATAATGCGGAGAGAGGCGAGGGTGGTGGACACGCCGGCCTTATGGATAAGCTCCTCGAGCTCGGCAAAGTACTCAAGCGGCATGCGGGCGCCTTGGCGGGATCAGGCAATTTGGAGGCGCATGTGCTCAAGGTAGTCCTCCGACACAGACCGCTTAGTCATGGCATAGATGAGTTGGTTCCAAGCCACGACCGGCGGTAAGCGGCGCCTCTCTCTCTCGGTGGTGAAGCGGAACCACCAAGCACGGGCATGGCCGGTGAATTGGAGCATGGCAATCTCAACCCGCTCATGATCTTCATATTGGCAATGATTGAGGGCGTACTCCATGGCTTGCTTCCAATCAAGGAATTTGGCCGCGTCGTATTCCCCCTCAAATGGTTCGATGCGGACCTTGATCTCCCGGCGTTGGCCAAAGTGTTGTATGGGCCCGATCGGTTCACGGCGGTCATGGAATTGACGGGCCGCTTTCCCACGGCCTCAGAAATCAGCCGGCGGTGGAGGAAGCCATTGTGGGTCGCGGCGATCCAAAGGGCGCCGGCGGTGGGCACGGCCTCGGCCATGAGGACGGGGGATTAAGTCGGACAAGGGGTTATTCTCATATGACTCGTGGAAGACTTCATCAAACACGTCATCTTCCTCATGGGCCCCAAACGCTTCATCTCCTTCATCAAAGCCCTCGAAATTGCCATAACCGTACCGGGGGTTCGGTAGGTCATCGCCGGCGGGGGCCCGGGTGGCGTGTGGGTATGGCTCGCCATCAAAGGGGACTGCGGAGTGGTGAAGATGCCGGCCCGGCAGCGGCCGAGCATCGTGATGGCCTCGTGAGTCGGCGCGCCCGGTTGGTGACCATAGTAGCTCGGCTCCCGGGGCGGTGGCAAGCGCTCGGCAAAGGCCCGGGCATCGGAAGGCGGTGAAGGGTGCATAGGCCCCTTGCCCCGAGCTTGCGCCATGTGATCATGGGGAGGCTCAGCCGGGCCATGGGATGAGGCGCCGGTGTAGATGGGCGTAGGCCGGTGCGACATCACGGTCAGAGCGGTTGCTTGAGGGTCGGCTGCAATGGTAGCCAAGATAAGCTCGAGGGCGGCCATGCGTGCGTCGACGGCCTCCTTCTCACGGCGGAACGCGGCCAATTTAGTGTAGGCCGCGTGCAAGGCCTCGGCGGCAGCCTCCTTGGCTCGGCTTTCCTCGGCAAGTCTAGCCGCGAATGACTCGGGTGAGAGTGTTGGCGTGGAGATCCAAGGGCTCCTATTGCCGGCATCCATGGGTTCCTCCATTTGTGGACTCACCTACAAGAGGCCACAAAGCAAACCAAGTAACAAATTCAAAGGCAACAAGTAATTATACTTAAGAAGGAAGAAACGGAATGATGCCTAAGACAACAATCACACACAAAGGCAAAGGCTCAAACAAGAAGTGGCAAGGTGGAGCATTGCATTTGTCTTGCGAATTTGGAGTGGAACCAAGGCACTTTCAACCCATGTCAACTTGTATCCTTTAGGCTAAGTAGTAAAGTCCAAGTTGAAACTTAGGATGACAAGCCTAGTGGAAGTAGCAATTCGGCCACCCTATGGACCATAGAAGAGTCATGGCAAAGGACTAGAGGAACATGGGGGGAAGGGCTTAGTGGCCCAAGTTGCCAAGTGAGGGTGGAGAGCCCACCAAGGGTTGTGGCCCAACCGAAGAGATAGAATAAAAGAATCTTGACCTCCCCTTTGCTTTGCTTGTTTTTTTTTTTAATTCAGGTCTTGTTGCCTTTTTTCTTGACCTCTTGAAATTTGTTAGGCTTTTTCTAAGCAAAGGGAGAGCAAGGCCGAATTGGGGAAGTTTGAGTCTAAGAAAGGGTGAGTGGAGCCACAACACTGTTTTTTGGATTGCATTTGACAAAGAGTGGCAACAAGGGGAGTGTTTTGTTTGGACTTGCCAAGTTCCTTTTTTTGGGGTGGGACAAGGCTTGAGAGAAGGAGAAAGGAAGGTGTCCTTTTGCCATAATTAATTTCGTCCCTCATTGGAAGCCCACGAAGGAAGCTTCCTTGCTTTCCTCCCACTATCAAATCAGCGAAAGGTACAATTTGTCCTTTACCGAAAATAGGCTAAAGGAGCCAAAGAAGGACAATGAGGAAGGTGGGTGTGGTCCCTCCCAAATGACAAGGCACATGCAAGTGGTGGGAGATTCAAAATAGAGCAAGCAAGTTCATGGGTACAACATCGGTCAAGGGGGAAATGTGTGGTGGCAGTACGGTGGTGGTGGACGGTGGGAAAGGCGGCAGGGCGGTGGTTCGGCGACCGGTGGTGGTGGTGAGCGGCAAAATGGTTTTTTTTGTGGTTTTTGGGTGCGATTTTGGGAGTGAAATAAAGAGCAACTAATCTCAACACAATTTCATCATGCAAAGAAGAAGAAAAGTCATGCAAGGAAGGGAAAAAACTGAACACAAAAACACCATGGAACAAGAAGAAAACTCAAGCAAACAAGAGGAAGCTAAGCATAAGAAAAACTGAAAATAAAGAGAAGAAAGAGGGCTTAGCTTAGTCTTTGGCTCTTGATACCAATTGATGAGAATCAAACCCCAAGGGGAGGTTTTTCTTCCCGGAAAGCTAGATCGTGACTAAGCCTAGAGGGGTTTCCTTCTCCTTGAAGATGACCGAACTCCTACAGCCCTTGGAAGGCTCACGGTGGCAGCCAAGGAAGGTAGACGCCGGGGAAGAGCCGCAAGGAGGGAGGCTGGCCGGGGGTGGCCGTTGATGGGTACGTGGCAGACCAGAGCTAGGGTTTGTTGGCGGCACCGGCAAAGAGGCCAAGGGAGCCTCCCTTGGAGGTTCCTTGGTGGATGTGAGCTTGGATCTAGATTGTTGAATGGTGTGAGCAATGAAACGAGAGAGATTGAAGGGAGAGAAGGGATTTGAATGCTTGAGTTGATGGAAATAATTGGAGATCTTAGGGGAGGATTCCTCTAAGCCAAGATAATGTTCCAATTCTATATTCCCAAAATGGAAAGGCAATTACATGAATTAATTGATAAAAGGGGAAAAGGGATAAAAGCCATTAAGGCTTGGATAAGGACGCGCGCTTGAATGCCTTGGAGTCGAAGAATTGGATGCTTGATTGTCGTGGCATTGAGGCGTCGACGTCTCGGCTACTCTGAGGTGATGCACAAGAGTATGTGTGGCTTTTGGGCCGGTGGCTCTTCGGTGCCTTGGCTCGTGAGGGCACAGTGGACTAGGGTGGTGATGGCTTGGGCCATGGATTAGGCCCGGGCCCTAGTCACTGGGCCTTGAAGCTCCTTGTTGATGAGTGGTTGGCACTCATCATCACACTTTCCCCTTTTCGATTCTGGTGAGAAATTTATTGGCCGTTCTTCAACTAGCCCCAAGTCAGGTTATGCCACACGCGTGACGTCTCCTTAGGGTAGTCGATATGTTGGTCTATGGGGTCGAGATCGATTTTGACTTTGATGCTCTCTAGTATTCTTATTACTTGAGTAGTCGAGGCTCTTCTCGTTTTCAATTGCGCCTTAGGCAGGACAGGGAACCGATCGCTCTGAACCTTAATGTCAATGACCGTGGATGGAGATCGCGATTCTTCTTTGTGGAAAAGAAGTCGCTTGAGGGGGGTTTCGACTATTCTTTCTTACGCGATGTCTGGAGGACATCAGGTATCGTATCAGGCTTTTTGGATTCGTTTTTGATGTCTTGTTAACTTCTGCTCACGTGTGTCTCTTTTCAGTGCCGAATCCAGAGGAGAAGACGGATTCTGATTTTGCCGCGGTTACTGAAGTTTTGCTCGCTTTCTCGGAGGATGAAAGATCATTTAAGAACGTGAATTGTCTAACTCCTAGCCCTTCAAACATGGCGACTCCGTCTACTTCCATCACCAAAGGCACTTGATCGTTCCTCCAGGTATGCATGTGGGTGGTCTTTTGGGTGTTCGTGTGCTTATATTGTTGTGCTTGCCTAACAGCATCTCGAGGCACGAGGTCGAGCGCTCGCTTGTCAAGGAAGAGTCTTCTGGACCAGAAGCTGTCGGCAGTCAAAGCCTCTTCGTCGGCGAGAACTGCTGCTAAAGCTCCTTCGTCGGTTAGGGTCATTTCTCTGGATTCGCCGTCGTCTAAGACTTTAGGGGCGAAAAGGAAAGAGATTGCTGCTCCAGAACTATCAGTGGGCATGATAAAGGGCAGAGATTTGGAAGAATTGCTCCACACTTTGGACTCGGAGGCTAAGAGGGAAATCGGTGACCTGCATTCTATCGACTGTATTGACGAGGTCGGGGCGGCCGCTTGGCGGGTAAGTAAAGTGAGATTTGTGTGGAATTGCCACTAGTATGTATGTCCTTACTTTATTATTATATCTTTTACATGGTTTGTTGGGTGCAGGCCCTCCAATAATCAATCGTCGCATTTTCCAATGTTCAAGAGTTAGTTGATAGAGCTGACAAGCGGGTGGTCGAGGCTGAAGGCCAACTAAAGGTTGCTAGTGGGCGCGTCAAAGCTACTGAGAGCAAACAAGCATTGGATGAGAAAGAGTTGGCGGAGACGCAAGCTCGACTCGCGGAGCCCGAGGGTAGCATTGAAGAAGTATGTGTGAAGGATGCCCATGTCGCCATCGATGTCGGGTTATACTTCTGTCTCAAGTCTCGCATTGAGATGATGGAGGAGTATACCGTGGGGGCTCATTCGTCTTGGAAGATTGAAAATGCGAGAGCAAACATGGATCTTCTGTACCCCTATAGTAATCCTGGCAATGAGCTGTTCAAGTTAATCGGCCTTGGAGAGGACAAGCAGAGAGAGGAAGCCGATCCTGAAACGACTGAAGGGGTTATCGGGGATGCGTCGAGGGAGCTTCCTGAGGCGACAGAGGGTCAAGAAGTTGTTCATACGGAGGTCAATGAGAGGTCAGGCGAGTCTTAAGTTTTGTTTGTTTGATGACAATGTTTCTTGTAGTGTTGTGGACATTTTGCTTTAAATGTTTGGACAACATGTTGTGCCCCATCGTAGTGATGGGATGGACAATGTTTTGGCGGCCCGTCCATCATCGTGGGTTGCGTATTTTGTAAAATGCTAGGGACTTTCGAGTAACTTGTGTTTTTTGTTTGTTTTTAATGTTTGCAGGTGGACTTGTCAGTTGCGTCTCGGACGGGGACGCGTGGTGATTCGGTCGACATGACCTGTGGGTGTAAATGTCAGTATGGCATGCCTTGTGTTTCCAGGGAAGAGTCGTTTGTAATATACAAGTAAAGACGAGTACCTCAGATAGGATAGGTCTTGTAAATAGAACGTCTATAGTGTTTTGTCTCTCCATTCCTTGTGTGTCGATCGACTTGTGTATTATAAGCGTTGTTTTGTATATGATAAGGATACCCATTTGATCTTGAATTTCATGTTTGTCTTCGAGGCCTCTCGTTCCTGTTCAAATTGTTTTAAGAGTGCGAAAAAAAAAGGTCTTGGGGCGACCATTGGGGGTTAACCCAACGGCCCTCTGATGCTTAAGTCAGTAACATAATTCAGACAAGCGTAATCGAATAGATGTAAAGAAAATATGAGGGAAATAAAGGTTTAGAAGTGATACAACTTTAAGTGGGTCGCATTCCAACTTCTGGGAATTGGTTGTCCGTCCTTGGTTTCCAATCGGTATGCTCCTTGCCCGATGATCTCTTTGATGACGTAGGGTCCTTCCCATTGAGGTGCCAGCTTTCCGTCGGTTGGATATGATACAGCCCAAGCAGGATCCGGACTGGTCCAAGGTAGTTTTGTCGTCAAGCCTCCGATGAAGGCTCCTTTTGAAAAGCAATCCGGGAAGTGGCTAGAAAATCACTTAAGCGAGAGATCTAGGGGACGATTTGAGATGGTTTTGGAATGGTGATGAGGATGGATAGGCTACTGAATTTGTTGGATAAACTCACCAACAAACACACTAGTTGTCGTAGACAAGAAATAGGATATACGCACCTAGATCTCAACCACAAATATTTGGATGAACACACCAAATGAGACATCAAAGCTTGAGAGTTTCTGAGAGTTTATTCTCTTGAAAAACATGAACAAATGTATGTTAAAACGTGAATGAAAAACTAAGGGAAAGTCCTTAAATAGTCTAGGTCAATGCTAAAACTGGCCTCCGACAGCAACTAAGCAAAACGACGCGGATTGAGCTCAATTTTGGATATGTGAGCCTTGACGTCATCAGGAAGGAGCCCACCATAAATGATCCCAAACTCACGAGGCATCTGGGAGATCGCCTGGTTGGAGTGTCATGACACTGCCGACGTTGGGGTTGTCATGACATAGCTAGCGTCGGTCCACCGGTCACTTCGCCACTTTGCTCGGCCAACCTAAGTTCCTTGGCGCCTTGGGTCCATAAAGGCTATAGGAGGAGTTGGAGGCCGGTTGGGGAAGACGTGCTTGGTGAGTGCCACAGATCCTCTTCTAGTGCGATCGCCTTCACTTGGCAAAGCAAGGTCACCGAGGCGTCGCGCGTTTGACAAAGCACTCCTTGAGCTAACAAGCCTCTTTGGAGGTTGTGGATCAATCTTCGTGCTTGGGACCGAGTGATGGCCCCCGGAGGTTGGTCGTTGTAACACCCCTAAATATCTCCTTGAAAGCATTACCGCCAGTGACCTCAGATTCCACATCTGAAGCCACCCAAGGCTTAACCAGTTTATACAAAACATAAAACAAAATTTATAATACGAAATATCATAACATTTCATATTAAATCAAAGTCTTGGAGTTACATCCATAATCCAAAAACAACAGAAATACAGAGTAATCTTAACATAAGACATGTTTAATACAACGGAAGTCTTTAGAAATAAATGACACAAGGGTCTTGATCGAAACGATCACCAGCCAAGGATCTTAACCTTGATAAAAACTCTTCAAAATTCCATTTGCCTCCATCGTCGTTTCTAGCCTTCATGGAATGGACGTTTATCTGATGTGCCGTATGAGACGGATGACACCAGCCAACCATGCAAGGGAATATAATCGATTGGTTAGTCTAATGAAAGACTATGCAAGGGTAAAACAGAAAGGTTCTAAGTAGTCGTATTTGGTTAGACGCATCGCTTCTCGAATAAAAGTCGATGACGATAGTCAACCACCATACTCCTACTGAAAAATACGAAAAGGTATGATCAAGAGAAGACTCTGAAAGATTGAGTCTTAAGGACACATAAGAAGAGAAGACTCCAACGAATTGAGTCTTATCGGAAAGTATGACAATGTTTGGGAACATTATAATTCACACCAGTGTTTTAAAACTGACTTGACTATTTGGGGTCCACGACCAACCTCACCGCATAATGCGAATTCAGATTTGGAAGGTGGACTTACTCTAATCGAAGTCTCGGACGAGTTTCCAAGTTGTACTTCTCGCCCTAAGGCTCATTAATTATGTGCATAACGGCACTTATCTTATTTAATTCCAAAACGTACATTCACGTTATAAGCTTTTATCATAATCATCTCATCCCTCAGGATATAGAGATATATAGTCGGGAATAAATCCCTAAAGGTTTGACGCTGGCTAAGAGCACCTCCCCTATACTCGGATAGAGGATAGTCATGACTAGAGAAACGGTGTTAGGGCTTGAACATCCTATCCACCGGGTTATAAAGAAACGGCTATCTCTCAAGGTAAGCAGCGCTCCTACGAATACTCGTGCTAACTATATCTCAAGTGCACATAAAATCCACTGCTAACTATATTTCAAGTTTGCATAAAAATCCACAATAATACCATCACGGTAATAACAGATATAATAGCGTTGTTTCTAGCAATATATACAACCTATTATAATATTCATTTTTAATCGTATCATTTTAAGAAAATTGTTCCCAACGAAACCAGTAATTCATCCCAATTTAATTAACAATTAAACAATTGATAATTAATAGAAATATGGAATGATAAGCAAGAGCGAACCGCCACTTGCCTTAGATTAGACGAAGCTTGAACAAAGCTTAGAGATGACGAGTTTCTGGGTCCGAATCAGGGACAGATCTTCGGTAACAAATCCCTACGGAACGACCCATAACGAGACCCTAAGTTAGATTCGATAACCAAATATACGAATCTAAGAAGAGACGAAAGGAATCGAAGGAACAAAGCCTCGCTCAAGACCACAAGACCCAAAGCCACACCACGAGCCCAGCCCACTGCGGGTGTGCCGGCCTTGACCGCGGGTGCGGTGGCGTGACAATGGTGAGACGACGACGACGAGAACTCACCTAGATCGATGCGTTTGGCTTCGATTTGGATGGGCTTCGATCTCCAAATCCTTTGCACTTCTAAACACCACTTTGAGAGTACTTATAACACCAAAGGAAGCTCCGGTGACAACTCCGGCGAGCTTGAAGAGATTCCGGCGAAAATGGAGATGAGAGATTTGAGAGGGATAGAGCTTGCTTTAGCTGTGCATTAATCTCCTCTCCAGATCCTCCCTTTTATAGGCCCAAGCAAGGAGCTCAAGCAAGTAGGTTGGTCATGGTAGGCGCCTACAGACAGGATGGGACGTCCACCGATGTTGCAGAGGCGAAGAGGGTGAAGTTGCAGCGACTAAAGTCTGGCGTCGCAGAAAATCATCATGGCACCGCGGGGTACGGTGGCCTCACCGCGGGTGCGGCGAGCCTCCCCAGACCGCCTTACAGAATTGGCCTTCACCGCGGGGTGCGGTCAAGGCCAAATCTGGGCCCTTTTGTCCTCTTTTGTCCGGATTAAGTACGGGTACGAGTTTTTAACCCCGGGTTAAATATATTCATACTCGGTTAACATCTTTACACCCGAATGAGTATTCTAAGCCCCGAAAATACATCGAATGTATTTTATACCACTCAGGAAAATATTACAGAGATCAAACAAATTACAGAGTGTCTGAACTTCTCTGAAATTAATCCGGTTTGTGATACGGGAGTTAGGAAAATTATCAAAATACTCTTTATTAAAATGAGGGGTATTACAGTCGTTGCCGGCGTGGTCTTGCTTGTCGTGCGCTAGCGCCCGGATGTCGGATCTTGTGACTGGCTTGGTGGGGGCGGGCCACACTTTGGCCGGCACACTCGATGCAGACAGCTCCTTTTCATATGGAGGAAGTTGAGCGTCCAAGGCCGCCGGGTTTGGAGGAGAGTCGCCGGGCGACTTGTCTTGCCCTAGCTCTGGCGGCGGCGGCGAGTCCACTTGAGGTGAATTGGCATTCGCATCATCCTCCCCCCTCCGAGGAAGATTCGACCTCGAATTTGCTTGGTCCTATTCAGAATCACTGTCCATAACAAAAGGAGACAAGTCAGCCACATTAAACACATCATGGACACCATACTCACCGGGTAGCTTAATTTGGTAGGCATTGTTGTTGATGTGCTTGAGCACTTGGAAGGGTCCATCTCCGCGCGGCTTAAGCTTGGAATCCCGCTGCTTTGGGAACCTTTCCTTCCTTAGATGGATCCACACAAGGTCATCTGGTTCAAAAATCAACTCTCGCCGGCCCATATTCGCCTTCTTCATGTATTGCGCCGTGCGCTCTTGTAGCCTTTGGCGAGTGGAGGCGTGCAGCCTCTTGACAAAGTCAACATGGTCCTTACCTTTCTTGTCTTCTTGGTCTTTGAGAGTGTAGGGAACCATGTCCAAAGGTGTGATAGGATTCCGCCCATAGACCACCTCGAAATGAGACTTCTTAGTGGCCGAATGGATCGTGCGGTTGTAGGCAAACTCTATAAAGGCTAAGCATTCTTCCCACCTGCATAGCTTAGTACTCAACAAGGCATACAATAGAGTTCCTAAGGTCCTATTAACAACTTCGTCTTGGCCGTCCGTTTGAGGATGGCTTGAAGTGGAGAAAAGAAATTTGGTACCCAACTTAGACCACAAAGTCTTCAAAAAATAACTAAGGAACTTAGCATCTCGGTCAGACACTATGGTTTTAGGTACTCCATGAAGCCTAACAATTTCTCCAAAGAACAAATTAGCCACATGTGAAGCGTCATCGGTCTTATGACATGCAATGAAATGAGCCATTTTTGAAAACCGATCAACTACAACAAAAATTGAGTCTCTTCCTCTCTTGGACCTAGGTAATCCCAACACAAAGTCCATAGATATGTCTTCCCATGGGGCACTAGGAATGGGTAAGGGTGTGTACAATCCATGGGGGTTCAGTTTAGACTTAGCTTTAGCACATGTCACACAAGAAGCACAAAATCTTTCTACATCTTTTATCATGCGTGGCCAATAGAAATGCTCCTTTAATGTGCCTAAGGTCTTAGCTATACCAAAATGTCCCATTAGACCTCCTCCATGTGCCTCGTGGATGAACAACTTGCGAAGAGATCCACTAGGCACACAAAGGTTGTCACCCTTAAACAAATATCCATCATGCAAATAGAATTGTTCATAGCTCCCCTTTCTCATACATGCATGGAATATCTCAACAAAATCATCATCACAATCGTACATAGATTTCATGCAAGCAAATCCTAACACTTTGGCATCAAGGGAGGTAAGTAGAGTGTACCTTCTAGACAATGCATCTGCCACTATGTTGTCCTTCCCTTTCTTATGCTTGATGACATAGGGAAATGCTTCAATGAATTCTACCTACTTGGCATGCCGGCGATTTAGCTGTTGTCCCTTGAGAAACTTCAAAGCCTCATGATCCGAATGTATGACAAACTCCTTGGGCATTAGGTAATGTTGCCAAACTTTGAGCACTCTCACCAAGGCAAACAGTTCTTTGTAATATGTGGGATAGTTCAACTCAGCCCCACTAAGCTTCTCACGAAAATATGCAATAGGTTTGCCTCCTTGCATTAGCACACCCCAAGCCCAATACCTGAAGCATCACACTCAATCTCAAAGGTTCTTGAGAAGTCAGGTAGCACAAGTAATGAGGCATGGGTAAGTCTGTCTTTGAGGTTTTGAAAGTCCTTTTCTTGTGACTTTCCCCAATGAAATACCACATTCTTCTTTGTGAGTTCGGTGAGGGGTGTGGCTATGGTACTAAAGTCTCTCACAAACCTTCTATAAAATCCAGCCAAGCCCAAGAAACTCCTCACTTGAGTCATAGTAGAAGGAGTAGGCCATTCTCTAATGGATTTTACCTTCTCTTCATCAACCTTCAAACCTGCCTTGCTAACAACAATCCAAGAAAAATGACATGATCCGAGCAAAAATGACACTTCTTGAATATAGCTTTTCTTTCCTAAGGACCTCAAGTACTTGTCTAATATGATGAGCATGTTCATGCAAATTTGGACTATAGATTAGAATGTCATCAAAATAAACAACTACAAATTTTCCTAGGAATGGCCTAAGCACATGATTCATTAGCCTCATAAAAGTACTTGGTGCATTAGTTAGGCCAAAGGGCATTACCATCCACTCATAGAGTTCATACTTGGTTTTGAATGCTGTTTTCCACTCATCTCCCTCCTTCATTCTGATTTGGTGATAGCCACTCTTGAGGTCAATCTTGGAGAAGACTTGGGATCCATGCAACTCATCTAGCATGTCATCTAGTTATGGAATGAGGTGCCTATACTTGATGGTGATGTTGTTGATGGCCCTACAATCAACACACATCCTCTAGCTTCCATCTTTCTTAGGCACAAGTATCACCGGCATGACACATGGTGATAAGCTCTCTCTCACATACCCCTTGTCAAGCAACTCTTAGACTTGTTTTTGCAACTCTTTGGTCTCTTACGGGTTAGTCCTATAGTCCGTACGGTTGGGTAGGGTGGCTCCGGGCACAAAATCAATCTGGTGCTCTATTCCTCTAAGTGGTGGAAGACCACTAGAAATGTCTTCTTGGAACAAGTCTTCGAACTCTTGAAAAATGGGCACAATAGAAGTAGGTAGATCATCCAATTCATTTGAAGAGAAAAAATTGGAACAAGGAACCAAAAGGAAACAAACTTGACTCCCCTGAATAGCATGGTGGACCTCCTTAGCCCTAGCTAGAAGCATGTGAGAGCTTGCGCCAGAATTGGTCCTTATGGTAAGCTTTTTGCTAGCATCCTTCCCTTGGCTTCTTTGTTGGCGCCTTTGTTCACTAGCCACATAGTCATCCATGATTTCATGTGGTGCTATAGGAAGGAGGGTGATCTTCTTGCCGGCCATGTGAAATGAATATTCATTGGTGACTCCTTTATGAATCACCCCTCGGTCATATTTCCACGGCCTCCCAAGCAACAAATGGCAAGCGGTCATTGGAAGGACATCATACAACACTTCATCTTTGTAATCCTCAATGGCAAACTGAATGGCGGCTTGCTCTTGAACCTTGAGTGGAGTAGAGGAGTTGAGCCAATTGAGTGTGTAGGGTTGGTAGTAAGGTGTAGTCTTGAGGTTGAAATGCCGCACCACTTCTTGGTCTATGATGTTGCAGCATGAGCCTCCATCTATGATGACACTACATACCTTCCCTTGAATGTGGCACCGAGTGTGGAAGATGGTTTCTCTTTGTGATGGTGGCGGTGGAGCATCATTGGCCACCAAGGTTCTCTTGACCACAAAGCACTCTCCCTCAGCCGCCGTCACTTGAACTTCCTCTTCATCAAACTGAGGTGGCAACTCTTCTTCATCTTCTTGTTCTTCCTTCGAGATGTAGTCACCATGTTCATTGAGGAGGACATGCTTTCGTGTGGGGAAATCCCTAGCATAGTGGCCACGGCCAAGGCACTTGTAGCACTTCACATCCCTCGTACGAGAGGCATCTTCCTTCTCGGTGGTGGGTTCAGTGTTGGGTGCCTCACGCTTATATGGTGCCTTAGACGGATCACTCTTCACCTCAAGTCGCTTAGTTGGGTAGGAAGCTTGGTGTGATGTTGATGATGAACTATAAGGCCTTGAGCTAGTCACACTCTTCTTCCTTTGCAAGCTTTGCTGCACTTTAGTAGCATAGTGCAACACTTCCTCCATGGGGGAATCATGGCTAAAATGTAAGTCTAAAAGATGGCTCAATTCAGAATTTAGAACCACCAATAAACTTAGATACAATATAGCTCTCCGAGAGATGCATCTTGGATCTAAAAGCAAGCCTCTTAAGCTCTTTGTAAAACTCTTTCGGGGTACCACTCCCTTGCCTTACTCTCTCAAGTTGGATTTGCACTTTGTTGGTGTAATCTTGAGGCACAAATATGTAGTTCATGGCATCTCTAAGCTCCTCCCAAGTAGTGATGGGTGGGTAGTTGTGGTAGAGATGCTTCTCCTTGTCTTCTTCCCACCAAGCCAAGGCATAGCTCTTAAAGTGGATTATGGCAAGAGCAATGCATTGGGTGTCGGTGTGTTGGTGGAACTCAAACATGGCCTCAATGGTGGAAAGCCAATCCAGGTAAGCCTCCACGTCCGAAGTGCCTTCAAAAGTGGGGATGGTGAGCTTTACATCGTAGTTTGGATGGCACGCCTCTGGCAATGGGTGGCCAAAGCAGTGTGCCCCCGGGTTGCGGAGTCCTAGTGTAGGCAACGGAGCCTCGTGGCCTCAATTGCTCCCTTAGCATCGGATGTGCATAAGGCCCGTGCCTTGGCATCATAGGGGGCGGCCCCATTGGTCGGTAAGGCCTCCGAAGTATGCCATCAAAGAGGGGTGGCCGGGTGATGGGCTCTCTCCTTGGGGACAATGGATGTCGGGCTTTCGGGGAGAAGGGGTTGTCAAACTCCTCTTGAGCCGTGTCGCGCCTGGTTTGGGTGCGGTCGCCCGAGCGCCGTGAGGGCCCTACGCTGTGGCGCTCACTTTGGCCTTCGTCTTCAGATTGGGAGCCATCATGGTGGTCCACGACACTAGCCCTCCTATAACTGCTTATCCTCTCTTCAATCTTGGCATCCATGGCTTGGAGAAGATCTAGCCGGGTCTTGTCAAGGATGGCTTGTAAATCTTCTAGGGTAATCGGCCTCCCTAAAGAATTGTCCTCCACGGCCTCTTTGTCTTTGCCACCAGCCATGATACAAGACACTCAAAATTATTAGTCCAAAAACCGAATGGAAAAGGTTGGAAATTTACCTCGATGGATCAAATTCACTTGACTTCCAAAGGTTGAGAGATCTCCACATCCAACCTAGCTTGAACACAATCACAAGGCAAGACACCTTTCCAAGTGTAGTCACAAAATTCAAAGTCAAGGACCACAAGGAAAGTTGCAATATATCACCAGGTGTGTGTCACGGCTAGGAGTGGTGTTTGGTCAAGGAAGCTTAATTCCACATGTATGCCAACACTTAGGTAAGATTTTCAAGTCCAACTCAAGTGTACAAAGGTACTAAAAACTCAACCTTCACCAATTCAAGATCCTAAACAACACTTAAACAAAAGCATCTTTTTAAAAAAATTAACTCGACTCTTTCTGGCTACTAGCCTTTCTTTCTCAAGTTTTTTTTTTATTACTTAGTCTTACAATGATCAATGGCTCTTTTCTTAGCCCAACGCTACAAACAATACCAAACAAGGACTCACTTATTCACGTAGCAACAAGATCTAGAATAGGTTAGGGATTTAGTGCATTTCCCGTATTGTGACACTTGAGAAGACCTTATAATATATTTCATGCAGCATACGTGAGTAATCAAGCCAAGAAAGGAAAGTTGTAATTCAGTTTGGGTCAAGGCTAAATTAAAACAAGCAATAAATGTCAAACTTGAATGCAGGAAGTTAATGGTGGCCGTTTAAGTTTGATGGTCAAGGAGGTTACATTTTTTTTTTGTCAGCCTTCAACGTCTCCTCTTCAAGTCTTCTTCTTCCCTAACGGATCTCAGCCAAGGTAACCAGAAAATCCAAAAACTCAAGCCAAAGTCACAAGTCACAACAATAAATCGGCTAGAGACAAGTGATGATATATTGCACGCCTTTCTTATGGAATCAACTTGGAATTTCGAGACTAACCTTGAAGGAGGATCTGATACCAAATGATACAGCCCAAGCACGGATCCGGACTGGTCCAAGGTAGTTTCGTCGTCCAAGCCTCCGATGAAGGCTCCTTTTGAAAAGCAATCCGGGAAGTGGCTAGAAAACCACTTAAGCGAGAGATCTAGGGGACTATTTGAGATGGTTTTGGAATGGTGATGAGGATGGATAGGCTACTGAATTCATTGGATAAACTCACCAACAAACACACTAGTTGTCGTAGACAAGAAATAGGATATACGCACCTAGATCTCAACCACAAAGATTTGGATGAACACACCAAATAAGACGTCAAAGCTTGAGAGTTTCTGAGAGTTTCTTCTCTGGAAAACACTTCCTAGGGTTTGGTGCGCCTAGTTATGCCATACGTTTGGATAGCCGTATGCCATAACTAGGCACACCAAACCCTATGGTTCTAGGGTTTAGAGTATGCATACGTTAGGGTATGCATGAAATCCTATGGTTTTATGGTTTAGGATATGCATGAAATCCTAGGAAGTTTATGGTTTAGTGTTTGCATGAAACCCTATGGTTTCGAGGATTTAGGGTGTTAAAGGGTTATGATAATGTTAGGGTATAGGTATTTGATGTTAAAGAGTGGGGAGTTGAATGTTGAGGGTGTCAAAGGGTTAGAATAGGGTTAGGTTTATACGGTTTAAAGAGTATAAAGTTTATTTAAGTTAAAGATTGATGGGTTATGGTAGGTTTTAGGGTTAGGGTTAACAAGATTAAGGTTTAGGGTATCAAAGAGTTAGGATAGAGTTAGGATATAGGTTTAGGTTTTTAAAGAGTGATGAATTTTAGGTTTAGGGCGTTAAAAGATTAGAATAGGGTTTAGGTATAAGGTTTAAAGAGTATGAAGTTAAAGATTGATAGGTTATAGTAGGGTTTAACAGTCAAGGTTAAAGAGTTTAAGGTTTAGGGTGTTAAAGGGTTAGAATAAGGTAAGCTTAAACCTTAAACCTAACATTAAATCCTAAACCCTACACTTTATGGGGTTCAGTATGCTAGGTGGAGGCATGCGCCACCATTGGACGACAGTTTATCCTCACGTACACTTGTCCAAGGCATACGCCTGTCCAAGGGGTGCAAAACTGCATGGGCTTTGTCACAATCCATAGTTTTGTACGGTCCGTGCGATTTTAATGCACAATCTTTGTCACAATACAGAGAGAAGTGCATGGCCCGTGCGGTATTGTTGCATGGACCATGCAATGCTCTCTATAATAATATGTATTTTTGTGCTTAAGTCATAATTTTCTGAACAATTATTGTGCATCTTTCGAAACATTTTCACAAGTATCATAAATTGATATAATTTTAAAGCACCTTTAGAAAAACAACCGCAAAATAATATAAATTGATAGAATATTAAAATTCTTGTGATCAATGTGAGAATTACATCCAAGATTCTTCACACTTATCCCTAATCTTCACTACACTGGATGACTTGGTGGACGGTTATATCTCGTACTATACTATCGAAATTGTGCAATCTTCGACTCGATTGGTACGTCCTATCTGTCGACAGTTCAGTGATTGAATTTGCGGCAAGCATATGGTGATGGAGGTAGTGGAGTATTATCCTTGAGCCACACCTACATAAAACTGAAACATTATATTTATTTATATTCGCAAAAACCAAAAATCAAAGGAATTTAGTAATAGTAAGCTTTACGGGTATGAAGTGGTTTCGAGCCTCGACTATAGCCATCTTCAATATCTTGGTTGGAGGTCCAAGGTTTCTATTGGATGGCTTCATTGGTAAGTTTAAGCATGGGCCATCCAAGGACAACAATACAAGAGCAACCTAATGTAGGGTGACAAATGCTAAACCAACCATGGACATGTCGAGCCAATATTCCATGGGGCAAGGAGTCATGATATAGTTACCATTGCAGATCAGCACCATCAATATGGGTAAATGTAGGATGTACGACCACATATACATCTCTCTTTCCATAAACTCTCTTTCCAGCTACATTCGAACTGTAGGGTATTTAGTGTCTTCCAATCCCAAAAGTAAAACCAGGGTCCGATAGCTATAATGTTCGTCTGTACCTACATTTTTATCCCCTTCATCTACGGAAAGAAAAAGAAGTCCATATTTCGAACTCTGAAGTTGACCCCGAATGCAAAACGACCTCCTTCGAAACTTGTGGTTCGACCCCTTCAGCCCCTACAACATGGCTCCCACTCCCAAGCGAAACTCCACTTCGTGCTTTGCTTCTAGGGCCACACCCTCTAGAACCACATGATGAACGGAGAGGGACTTACTCATCGATGCCCTTCTCCTTCTTATTTTCATTCTTCTCAAACTCAGCCCTCATGTGCACAAACAAGCTCGGCTCCCTCTTCATGGAGTACTTGGTTGAACCCTTTGGCCTTTCTTTTGGAACGATGTCTTTGGGTTTCTTCATTGAAGATTCGTGCGGCGTCTTCATGTCATTGTACAACTCTTTGATTTGGTATACTTGGTCTTTTCTCAATTCACCCCTCATGAATTTTATGTTCATAACCTTCCATCTCACATCTTGAATAGATAGGGGTATTGTCTCATCAATGACGCCATATCATCGATAACCCCTTCCCACACCACTTGCTTCCAAAAGTGGTGTATCTCACTCGGCAAGATGAAAGTGCTTGTAATGATGGCATTTTATGTAATAACCATCATTTTATCATAAGGATAATAATGTAAATTCTATACTTTTTAATTTAATTTTGATAATAATAAAAGTTATGAAATTTATTTTTATTTCTTTTAGAGGAGTAAATTAAATTTTCATTGACTTAACTTCAAAAGTTAGGTTAAGATATTTTTTATACAAATTATCAAATGGTTATAATAGTATGGATAGAAATAAAAAATTAAGTATAACCATGAAAGTAGTTTTGGGAATTTGTAAATATTATAATAAAGGTATAAGAGTTATTATGTTTATCCATGAGAGGATAAAATAATTCTTAACCTAAGTAGGTTACCTTTTTAAGTCATGAATTATTTAAATTATGTTACCTTATGTTAATATTCATTTAAATAAAACTATCTTGTTAAGAATAAAGTATTTAAAGTAAGGATAATAAAATTTGGTTAAGTTTATAAGACAATGCAACTTAAGCTTAAAACTAGCCTAATTAAAATTTTCCTTTAACTTAAATTTGGGTTAAAATGTATAAATAAACTTAGGATAAGTTATAAATAAGTTTGAGTAATTTGTGAATTTTTGGAAAAAAAAAATAAGGGTATTTTGCCACAACTTAAAAAATTGGGCAAAATTGCGTAATTAAGCATAAAGATGGGGGCCACGACTTGAATTGGGGGTTGTTCTTCAATCTCCAGTCAAGGTAAAAACGCAGCAGCTCCCAAGCTCCTCCCATGGAAACATTCGAGCCCAATTTTGCACCATTCTTCAAATTAATTAATGATATTTGTAGATAGGATTAACACGTTCAAAATCCCCCGAGAATCGGAATTTTTAATCACCACATTTGACCGAATTTCTAAGTTTAATACGAACAGTCCGGTAAACCTAAAATTGGGTAGAAATGCAAAATTCGTTCAATTTCAAGCGGGGTTTTTGACATTGAACAATGTGCATTTTAGGTAACATCAAGAAGCGTTATATCCACTTAAAATCGGGATTCAATTTTTCCCAAATCGCTCGAATTTGCTCAAAAAAGGTGAGTGTATACACAGACACTTCACTTGATTTGGTTGATGAAATTCGATCCGATTCAGGATCGATTCGAGCCCAATCAAGCATGATTGTGTAGATCTTATGAAGGGTAATCAAACCCCTATAAATACGAGCCAAATCGATGCTCGATTCTCATCCAATTCATCGAAACACCTATCCAAAACCAACTCGAATGTTCTGTTTTGTTAGCCTCTGTAAATGGCCTTTTTCGACTCCATTTTTCGAGATCTTCCACAACCATCCACATCTGGAGGTAGCTTGCAATTCCACGAGTCCATAGCCGCCAACCTTGCTTATTTTGGACGTCGTTTGAGCCACCAACGAGCAGCTCAAAGTGGGCCTGATCAAAACGTTTTATGGAAATCTGATGCGACACCCTTCGTTCATCTGCACTTTCCGGCCACCACATACCACCTACGACGCCTATTTCAAGTTTTGAGTAAAGTATGCATTGCAAAGAATCCAACCCTATCGGTCCTGTCCCATTCCGTCCCCTTTTGAACCCCGTACGAGCCGCTCAAACTCGGCTAGTTGTGAGCTCTGTTTTGGGTGTTGTCTAGCCTGTGCATTCTTCGCCACTGTTTGAGCCACTTTTCAGATTCTGTTAGCCATCCCCAGCCACAGTGATTCATCTTCGGTGAAACCTTGCAACACCAGCTTTTCAATGACAACAACGCCACTCCGTTTCGTCGTCGTTTAGTCATCGAATAAGGTGTGTGAACCTAGATCGTTGCAAGGCTCTGTTTCGTGAATTCACAGCCAGTACGTTGTCACCGGAGCTCGCCACCGCCACTTCCGTCGTCTTTATGCTGCCGACGTGTTGTTGCCAGTACGTGTTGTCGATCCCAAGAGCCGCCTGTGCCGTCGAAGTCTGTCGCGTCGGTGTCGTTGCCGCCATTGAAGTCGAGCTGATGCTCGTATAATTTGGAGGAACAAGAAGGTAGGCTCCACCCACATATACATTTGTTTTTTATTACAGCAAACTATAGGACCCATCTAATCAAATGGCAATCCTAAATCATCCCAATGGACGATCTTTACAAACTTTGTACCAAACAAATCAAAGTTTGAGTTCAAATTTGTGAACTCATATCGTGTGTTGTGTAGAAGAGACGAGATTGGATGACTGGGACTGGAGAGAATTATTCGTTGGAAGCTCTGGAGGACGGAAGTAGAAAGAGTATGACCGGTAAGGAGGTCCGCGACACGATTTGCTTCGCGGAAGCAATGATGTACCTGAAAAGACACAGAAGACGACATAAGCGTAATAATATCCTTAATAATTGTATGAATTTCTCATTGGATTTTCCAAATCCCTCTGATGGAGTTAATAATAACTAAATTATCACCATCAACAATTAAGTGAGACATATGCATACGAGCCGCTTGTTGAATCCTAGAAAGAGCTATAAGGGCCTCAGTTCAAAGGACAGAGGTAGATGGGATGGTTTCTCTGTAGAAGGAAACTAGTTTACCACGAGAGTCGCGTATCAAATGTCTGATGTGGGAGCTGGCATCGTGTCTCTTTGAGCCATCAAAGTTCAATTTGTGCCAATGAGGTGGCGATTTCTTCCAAGTGCGATTAGAAGGTCACAAACGGTTACGTCGCAGTGGAGCTGGTATGGATGGGGAGGTAAGTGTAAGTCAGTCTTGATGATAGTAGAAAGCCTGGGTGACTGGACAAAGCTGGAGGTGATTATTTTGAGGTTGGAAGATACGGGAATTCTGGTAAGTCCAAATAGACCGCCATAGAAAAAGAAGTGGAACAGGCTATAAATTAGAGTGGAGATTGAAGTCAAATTTTTGAATGAAATTATCAGAAACGGGGAGTGAAAACGAGCAATTCAATTTTGATTCTAATTTGTGGATCATAGACTTAGTAAAGGTGATGTGAATCACAATGCTTCACCTCATGTTGCCATCCACACACCAAGTGTACATGAGGAAGACCAAGCCAAGGCCCCAAACGGCGCTGAGATCTTGTCGCCGATGCCACCGATACCACCGCTAGGGCAAGCGAGCAATCTAGGAAAATGAGGCTAGCTTCGAGGCACGTGAGGCACTAGAGGAGAGTGTCAATATGCATCAAGGAGCATCGGACAAAGTTCACCCAGCCCCCACAGCGCCACTCACCAGATCTGGCGCTCGGGCACTAGCTAGGCTCCAACAAGGACACGCCGACGTCCATCAGGCCAAAGGCGTGATCACCCCGGCCCAAGCAAGGCGTCTTCAAGAGGGCATCCAAAGAAGCATTTTGTCACCAGAACTGCCGAGCCAAATGCTAAATGGCTTTGTGATGGCACTTGTGCAAGAAATCGCCCCGACGTCGGGCAATGCCAAGAAGGGAGGACAACGACGCTTACCAGGCCCGAGTGTCCAAATGAAGCCAAACTGCTCCAACATGCTTATGACATTCCTACATGCCAATGGAGTCAAGGAGTGTCGGGGAGTTGAAGGTTTGCCTGGAGATGGCATTTGGCTGACAACGGAAGCCCGACGTCGGCAGTGTCATGGCATTGAGAGAAGGCTATCGAACAAACCACTCGTGCCTTTTCCCCCATGTTTGGGGATGACATGGCACATTGGATGCTGTCATTTATCTCCAAAGTTGAAGGCAAATGGCGTTGAGAATTGACTAGGCCATTTAGAGCACCACTTTATGTTTTTCCTTAAATGTAATCAAAGACAATTTAGGTAATTTTTGTGTTTATAAGCTGGATTGCAGCTACAATGTTTCTCACGTTTAAATTGAATAAATCTTGAGCTTTTGAGGACAAAAAGCCTTTGAGAGCCTTTCAGTTTTGCATCTTTGTTTGGTGTGTTCATCCGAACTTTGTAGAGCGGTTTTAGGTGTGTTCATCCTCGACCCAGTCTACGACCCTTCTGGTTATTTTTGGTGCGTTTATCCAAGGGTTTCCAGAAGTTTATCCCATCATAAAATCTCTTTCAAATACTTCCAAACACTCGACCAACTTTGCTTGTCAAGCGAGTCCACCGTCGGCGCCGATGAGGAATTGGCTTGGAGTTTTGGTGTCGAACTTTCCTTGAAGCTTGAGATCCTCACAAGGGACACATCATTTGGTATCAGAGTCACTCTCAAGGTAAGGCCCTCCAATACTCGTTCTTGAAATCATAGAAAAAGAAACTTGTGTTTTGTTGAAACCGGGCACAATTTTTCCTAGCCAAACTTGCAAGTTGTCTTGTGAAAATTCGTGTGCCTAAACTTGTTTGGACTGAGATATATACCCAAAAAACACCATAGCCTGCATTCCAAGGAAGAGCATAATTAAGAAAGTTCCAATTGTTGTAACCCGTTTATGTTGAGCATAATTAAGAGCATTGATTGTATTAAACCGGCCTTAACTCTCCAAAACGTAACCTTATTTTGCCGTGACCAATCTAGTGTTTAATTGCCTGCACTTATACATGTTTCTTGTACATTTTATGCTTTCCATATAATATTCTCAGGAGACATAAGTCGTGGGAAAAGTACTTGGACCGGTCAAGCAAAGTTTAGTGAAATCTCTTTCAAGTTTGCGGTTAAGTGTTGATTGATCTTTGTTTCTTTGTAAGGAAAGTTCCAATTGTTGTAACCCGTCTCAATCTTGGTTAAACTCGAGAAAGAAAGGCTTTAAGCCAGAAAAAGTCGAGACTATAAAAATAAAAAAGAAGAAGAAGAAGTTAAACTCGACTCATTCTTCAAGTTTGTTCTAGTGAAAAACAAAATCTTGTTAATGGGCACTAAAACTTTGTGACTAAAGAGCCAAGTACTTAGTAGCCTTCTTGTGGGTCTTAAGGTATTTTGAAACTTGCATAAAGTGTGGAAGAAGTATTGGGCAAAGTGCAAATTTTTGGCCAAACACACATCCTAGCCACACCCTTGTGCTTGGTAGAGACTTGCCTTGTTGTTTTGTCTTGTTTCAAGCACTTGTGTAGGACTTCTTAGTGGGGGCCGTGATCAAGTGTGTGTGAACCTAAGAGGTCTTGGAAGCGTCTTGGAAACAAGTCATCAAGAGGCCAAACTTTGAAGAAAGAAGAAGGTCGTGCGAGAGACAAGACAAGGGAGCCATTTTGGAGGTATTTCGACTCCACCTTGTGAATTCAGTTTTGGACTAACTCTTGTGTTGTTTTCCTTTTGTTTGATATGTCCATGTAGGGAGACAAAGGAAAGGGACTCATGGACGGCGATGGAGAAGACAAGCCTCTCACCATTAGGGATATCCAAGCCTTGTTCGAAAAGACTCGATTGGACCTTCTACAAGCAATGGATGAGAAGCTAGAGCCAAGGCTTGGCAGCCCTCATAGGAGTCAAACCTCAACCCAGCCAAGCTCACCAAAGCAAAGAGGGTTCCAAGAGAGCTTTCGAGAGGAAGGACCTTCAAACCAAGCTGGGGAAAGTACCAATCTATTGCGGCCTTCTTGGGGCCACGACCACATCTTTGATGACATGGAGAACCCCTTTCTCCCCTGATGTCATCAACCAAGAACCAATGCGGCCATTTGCACCGGCCAATCCACCTATGCTCGAGAGGATGATGAGGTGGCCTTACCAACCGCCGGATGGTCCTCTCTTACATCCACAGAGAGTTCCTCTTGAACAACAAGATCATCAAGAAGGGGCTAGAGGACGAAGGATGCCGCTGCACATGCAAGGGCCTAGGCACTTTGCCTTTGGCCAGGGAGATAGAGCTAGGGCTCAAGAGAGGGAGCCACATCATGGCATCAAGCTCTCCATCCAGCCCTATGGAGGCACGTCGGATCCGGAGGCCTACCTTGATTGGGAAGCCAAAACTGAGGCTATTTTTGACTACTACGGCTACACCGATGTGCAAAGGGTGGCCATTACCACTATCCACTTTTCCGACTTTGCATACTCTTGGTGGCTTGAAGACAAAGAGGAGAGATCCTACCACAACTACCCACCCATCACCACGTGGGAGGAGCTCAAGGAGGTCATGAGGTTTCAGTTTGTGCCTCAAGACTTCCAATACCGAATCCAAGTCAAATTGGAGAGAGTGAATCAAGGGAACCGGACGCCAGAAGACTTTTACAAGGAGTTAAAGCACTTGGTGTTAAGTTCCAATGCTCACTTCCCCGAGGGCTATCTAGTGTCCAAGTTTACCACAGGTTTGAATCCTGACGTGGGCCAAGTGGTGGAGATGCAAAGGTTTGGAACGCGTGTGCAAATTGAGGAGGTGATCCACTATGCCACCCAAGTTTATCAAAATTTGCAATGGAGGAAGAGTTCCACAAGTTCTCCGCCGTGGGGCTCCACCTCAAGCTCCAACACCGTGCCAACTTCCCCTAGGCGCCAAGAGAACAAGCCGGACCTAGCCAAGGCTCCACCTAGGAGAGAAGGCCAGTCGCCTAGCCAAGGCCCCAAAATGGAAGACAACTCTCGCACTAGAGATGTCAAGTGCTACAAGTGCTTGGGACGTGGCCATTATGCTAGGGACTGCCCTAACGAAAGAAAGTGCTCTTAAATGAGCATGGTGACTATGTGTCGGAGGATGAAGAGGAAGTCCTAGAAGAGGAGGACGACACTCAAAATGAAGAAGAAGAGGTCCATGTCACGGCGGCCATAGGAGATTGATTTGTGGTCAAGAGGACCTTGGTGGCTAGTGATGCGCCGCCCATGCCTTCTCAACATGAAACAATTTTTCACACAAGGTGTCACATACAAGGAAAAGTTTGTAGTGTGATTGTTGATGGAGGCTCGTGCTGCAACATCATAGACCAAGAGGTGGTTAAGAGGTTCAACTTCAAGACCACACCTCACCATCAACCCTACACACTCAATTGGCTCAATTCCTCCACTCCTCTCAAGGTACAAGCTCAAGCTTTAATCCGGTTTTCCATTGGAGCTTACGAGGATGAGGTGCTTTGTGATGTGTTGCCCATGACGGCGTGCCACTTACTACTTGGGCAGGTGTGGCAATATGACCGAGGGGTGATCCACCAAGGGGTCACCAATGAGTATTCCTTCCACATGGCTGGAAAGAAGATTACTCTTCACCCAATGGCGCCTCATGAGATCATGGCCGACTACGTGGCCAATGAGCAAAGAAGAAACCAAAAGAGCCATGGAAAATGAGGCAACAAAAAGATGGCCATAGGCACCAACTCTGGAGCTAGCAATCACATGTTGTTGGCCAAGGCTAAGGAAGTTGACAAGGTCCTACAGGGAAGAAAAGTTTGTTTTCTTTTTGTGCCTATGACTAACTTGTTTTCTTCACAAGAATTGAGTGATCTACCTTTGCCCATTGCATCTCTTTTGCAGGAATATGAAGACCTTTTTCAAGAGGAAATTCCTAATGGCTTGCCACCCATTCGAGGGATAGAACACCAAATTGACTTTATGGTTGGCGCCATATTGCCAAATAGGGCAACCTATAGGACCAATCCGGAGGACACCAAGGAGCTACAAAAGCAAGTCCAGGAGCTATTTGACAAGGGCTATATGAGGGAAAGCTTGAGCCCTTGTGTCGTGCCGGTCATACTTGTGCCTAAAAAGGATAGAAGTTGGAGAATGTGCGTGGATTGCCGAGCCATCAACAACATCACCATCAAGTACTGGCATCTCATCCCTCGGTTGGATGACATGCTTGATGAGTTACATGGCTCCCAAATCTTCTCCAAGATAGATCTCAAAAGTGGGTACCACCAAATCCGGATGAAAGAAGGAGATGAGTGGAAGACCGCTTTCAAGACAAAGTAAGGCTTGTATGAATGGTTAGTAATGCCTTTCGGACTCACTAATGCTACTAGCACTTTTATGAGGTTGATGAATCATGTGCTTAGGGCTTTTTTAGAGAAATTCGTAGTTGTTTATTTTGATGACATATTGATTTATAGCAAGAACTTACAAGAGCATGCTCATCATATAAAACAAGTACTAGACACTAGTGGAAAAAATCCTTATAGAGGCGGGCCTTTGGACACTTATTGAGGCGAACACCGTTCGCTTCAACTAAGGGGACTGCAACAAATAGGGACACTTTTTGAGGCGGGCATTTTACGCCTCTAAAAGGACCTTATTGAGGCGGGCCTCCGAAGCCCGCCTCAACAAGTCCCTCACTTTGGCGCCAAAATGAGGGACTTGTTGAGGCGGGTTTCGGAGGCCCGCCTCAACAAGTCAGCGCTATATACTTATAGAGGCAGGCGTATACAAGCCCGCCTCAACAAGTAGACGCTGACTCGGCCCAAGACTCGGCCGAGTTCTCGGCCGAGTCAGCGTCTATGTACTGATAGAGGCGGACATACAAGTCTGCCTCTATAAGTCCCTTCTTTTGCGCTTCTTTTGGATGTTTTTTGGATTTATGATGCACCATACACACATTGTAGAATAGGTTCCTGATTTTATTCACAGAATAATATACAACAAACAACAGATTTCATCAGAGTACAGTCAGGTTCTCAACAACAGTTTACATGACAAGTAAAAACAAGTTCAATCCGATAATAAATACTTCGATGTAAAATAATGTGCCAATTGCTCACGAACAACATCCATTTCTTCATAAGTATACGATGTCTTCCTCTTAGGATATAGCTTCATAAAAAACACATAAATTATTGACAAAAAACACAAAAACTATCAATATATAGTTAGTTAAGTTACATACCTTATCTAGTCGGTCATTAGAGTCATAGAGTCATGTGACTATATCTAACATGAACTTCATGACATAATAGCCACACTCGGTTCTGCCGCTTTGTTGAGCGCACTAATTACACAACATAAGGGGGTTGTCTTAGATACAAGGCCTTTGATTATAAATAAACAAACCTAAAGCGTATAAAATGCTATATGTACCTCTATATTGCAGACTCTCAACGTCTTACGTTTTCCTATTAATTTCTCGCACTTCCCACCTTGATACTTATACACTTGAAATGCCCTAGAAAATCAACATAATACACTCATGAAACTGATATTGTTAATATTCCAAAAAAAACTAATTCGTAAGCAAAATAACTTACAAATTCATGATTCCAGATGCATCAATCGTTCTATTGCCTTGACCTTTTAGAGAATCGAAAAGATAGACCTGTGCTCTAAATAGGTCTATCACATATAGAATCCAATGATTGCTGCATCATTTAAAAGTAAATTGATAAATATTAATGATTGCTTAAAATACTAATTATATATGAAACTTATTGAAAACACTTACTCTTGATTATATGGGAGCAAAAACAATTTGGCACTGTTAGAATCTTTAATCGTATTCTTAGCAGTTTCAGCATTGAACACACGTTGCAAGTAATCTGCTGGAACAGTTGGATCGGCCCTGATTCTAGTGCTTGGCACCATCTCAGGACAAATGAACCCAATTCGAGAATTTTCAAATGCATATGTGTGATTGTCCAATAAATACCTGCACATTTAAAGGTATTTGATTAAACGATTATGAATGGTAATGTCAAAATGATTAAAGAAAAAACGATTAAGAATGATAGTTGACAATTAAAAGATAAAGACTGATCAAAACATTTACATCATGTAGACTTGAATCACAGAAATGTTTAAGCACGCCCCCTTAAGAAACTCTTCTACATCGGATGCAGTGACGTATGTTTCTTGATCTCTCACATAATTCCAAACCGAGGCATCTAATGGGATGGGAGTACTATCATATATACCACCCGGCGCCGAAGACATAATAAAATGCAAGTATTTGCATGACTGGCCATGACCTTGAATTTCTTCATTTTCTGCTTTCTTCCTTTTGGCGGCTGATTCTTCCGTTTTACGATCACAGCTACCAACCGCCTCTTTGTTGGACTGAGACTTAAGAGTTATTTGGACATGAAATTTCCAAAAAATAATAATGAAGTAACATTTCTATTATTGAGCACAAAGGTCTTACCTTTGTATTTTTGGCACTATCATCCACCTTTTTAGAGAGAAATGACTTGGAATTCTTTGTTGGGCGTGGAGTATAGTCCTATATATAGAATTATATATGAGCAAGAGTGAGTAATGTGGAGTACATTATTATTGAGCACAAAGGTCTTACCTCGTCGTCTTCGAAAATCACTAAGCGGATCGGCCATTGCACGAAACTACCCTGAGCACCGCCTAAGTTAGTGAAACCATCACTCGTAGGTACCGGAAGAATATCATCATTATGTCCATCATAAACAAAATCAACTTGGACTTTGTAGTGATCAGGCTTCATCGGTGTAAAGTGTTGGGACGATGCACCGTTTGAGGGTTGTACCATATCATCCGCTACGAGCACTTTGTTACCAGAATCTTTATCCTCAAGGGCAAGATGGCATGGAGTCCTTTCCTGCATATAAAGTAAAATGAAAAATGCAAGACTAAGGTTGCGGTATGGAATTTTAATTCATGTTATAAGAGGTCTTAGCATGAAGAGTTCATGACAATACTCAAACTCAATCATACTTTTAGCTCACGTGGTTGCGGTGTGGAATCAGGACGAGTGGTATAGGAAGCATTAACATTAAGTTCAAGAACGGGAGTAGAAGGGGAGTTTGGTTGATTTATATGTAACATGGAGCGTAGTTGCTTTTGGAGGGCCTCAGCCACCCTTTTATCTAATTCACCTTCAAACTCCTTTCTAATTTCAGCTCTGATCGATTCGATCAGATCTGATGAAGCTTCACTAGAACATCTTCTCCGTCGTTCTCTTGGACCGAAAGCAACTCTATAACCAACATTTCCACCTATTGCCTTGACACGGCCACGATGATCTTTTTTCCCAATAGCTTTGGTGAGGGCATCCTCATCATCCTCGAAAGTAAGGTTTCCTTTTTCTTCTTCTTCGATATACTCCTCCTATAATTCCAATTAGGAAAGTATAAATTAGTTCATATTTCCAAGTCAATTTAAGTAAATATTCATTAAAAAAGCACTACTTACAACTTTTCTTGCAATTTCTACGGCTTCCTTATCGTTCGGGTTAACTTCCCACTTTTCATCCTTACTTCGAACTTGATGAGCCAAAACCCACACCTTTGATCTATATTTTCTAGCTCTAGGAACCGATGAGTTCACTGAGGAGCTACTTGACAGAGATAAAGTTGCTTCCGATGGGAGTCGTCCTTCTTTTATCCACTCAGGTCGTTTTCTAATATAACCCGCCTGGCCGGTGAGATGAGGATTCTTGTTTAATACTGCACTTGCCCTTGCTTTCTCACTACGAGCCTGTCAAAAGGCACATAGATTTATAACCAACGATTTCCACTGACTAGAAATCTTTAATAGTAAAAAGAAATAGCATTATTACCAATGACTCCGGCTTGTAATATTCTTTAAGAAAAACTGACCAATCAGCCTCTGTAATGTGGTGGTAGATTTCCCAAGGCATCTTGTTTGTAGGATATTTCGACGGCTTTTGCTTCTTAGTTATCCATCGACGCACCAACTTGCTCTTGAAATCTCTAAATCGTTTTGCCACACAAGAATGAAAGTATTTTTCCCTTGATTTATCTACATCCTCAATGATGTGGAACATAAGCTGTGGATTTTTACAATAAGTTAGATTAATTGTTAATATAGTATATATTTAAAACAATTTAAAATGTCATTATACCTTGGTCTCCTCCCAAAACCCTTGCCTCGTCTGCTCATCTATCTTTCGGTATTCTTTCTCGTTAATATTAATTCTTTGAGCACAACTCCCAACTTGCTTTTCGTATTCTTTCGACCACTCGCCATCAGGGACATTAAACTCATTAAACTCAAGGTGCATAGGCTTTTTTACTTGAACTCCTTTTGATGGACCACGCCCTTTAGCGATCTGTGTAATCGCGCTAACACCTTGTGATTCATGATCACCTTGGGTAGGGAGAATAGCATTTCCACTTTCGTTAGACATAGTGGCTAGAATTCCTGCAACAAGCACACAAAAAAATCTACCTAAATGTAAAAAAAATTAACTTATTGTAAAAAAAAATTAACTTATTGTAAAAAAAAATTAACTTATTGAAAAAAACAAAGGCTGACTCGGCCCAGAACTCGGCCGAGTTCTAGGCCGAGTCAGCCTCTGTATCATGAAAACAAACGCTGAAACCTAGGTATTATCGGAAGATACCACATAACCTTAGCTGATGCGCCCCTCTTAGCCGAATTTACCCCTTTACGCTTGTAACGAGATGCACCGCACTTTGGACACTCATCCAAATTTTCATGTTCGTTTCTGTAAAGAATACAATCATTTGGGCAAGCATCTATCTTGATGGCCTCTAAGCCTAAGGGACACATCAATTTCCTGGCATAATAAGTAGATATAGGCATCTCATTGCCTTCTGGTAAAAATTCACCTAACCATTCCAATAAGGTGTTGAAACTTCCATCAGTCCAACCAGAAGCACATTTCAAGTTGTAAAGTATTGACACACCCTCTAACTTGCTAAATTTTGTACACTCGGGATACAAGGGAGTCTCTACAGCCTTTGATACCTGTTCGAACATCTGAGGTCGTTCGTTCAAGTGATCTCTCACCCCATCCATCATCCCATTTATTTCATCATCTTCTTGGTCATCATCATCATCCATCTCATTATTATCAGCAATATCATCATCACTATCATCAGTGTCTACCCGAACATCAAACTCATTGACACTAGAACTTGGACGATCATGTATTTTCTCACCATGCCAAAACCAAACATGGTAATCTTGTTTGAAACCACAACGAAATAAATGATCCTCAATCTCATCAATATCATCTAACCGCCTTATATTCTTACAATCACGGCATAGACAATAGATTTTTTCGGCTTTCATACTCCGTTGGTGTGCTAAAGCATATCTAATGAATTCCTCAACCCCACTCAAGTAGTGTGTCGTAGTATGGTCACCGTACATCCAAGGACGACTCATTTCTAGTAATAAATGCAAAATAACATGCAAGGAAGATTAAATACTCATTTCTAGTAACTATCCCGCCAAGGGCCTAAATAGATAATAATACGCAACCAAGCAAGAAAAAATACAAACTCAACTATCCCGCCAAGGGCCTAAATTATGAATTTTATCCCGCCAAGGGCCTAAGGAATTAGGGTAGAAGTATTACCTTGACCCAATATCGATCCTTCAAGGCAATGCCCTTATCAGCCTACAGAATGTCATTTCACCAATTAAATAAAGAATGTGATTCTTTTCACTTTTGCTTTATTTATATAGCTTTCCTTTTCACTTATTAAATTAATAAACCGTAAAAATGTGATCCTCTATTATATTACATCCTCAATACATTATAATACATAGATTATGAGACTTTGTTTTTTTCTTGCTTGATAATGAATACGCATCTTCTACTGTTAAGTGATTTACCATGAAAAAGTCTCATAAGACTAGTAAGAAGTATTTCAATTAGTACAACACCATCCTACATATAAAGAAACTCATATTATGGTACACAAATGACTTCCAATTAGTACATTATGTTACTAAGACTAGTAAGAAGTATTTCTTATACTAGTTTTATTTAGGATCAAAGGTGTATCTTCCAAAGTGAAGTCCAAAATCCAAAAGCTACTTTTCACTATGTAAAATAAAATCACACTAATGTCAACATTACAAATTAACACGTATAAATCTGAAATAATACCTGACTTGGCTTCGAGTGCGTTGAAGGGAGCTCGTTTTGGTGAAACCTCGAGTGCGTTGTTGATACTTGTTGAAGGGAGTATTAGAGGGAGCTCGGCGAAGGGAGATGAAGTCGGAGCTCGGGAAGACGGAGCTCGGCGAAGACGGAGGAGATCGATGAAGTCGGGAAGATGGAGGAGATCGATGAAGTAGGGAAGACGGAGGAGATCGATGAAGTCGGAGCTCGGGACGAACGAATTGAAGACGAAGAGGAAAATGAAGGCGCGCGCAGCTGTTTTTTTTTTTAATTAGGGTTGAGCTTATAGAGGCGGGCCTAACACGCCCGCTTCTATAAGTATTACGACTCGGCCGAGTAATGGTCTAATAGAGGCGGGCCTTACATGCCCGCCTCTATTGGACATACTTGTTGAGGCGGACTTTAAGAGGCCCGCCTCAACAAGCTTTAATTGAGGCGGGCTACTTGGCCCGCCTCAATTAGTTAGCATTAGAGGCGGGCCTTACCCTGGCCCGCCTCTAATACTTTAGCGGGAAATGTTTTTTCGGATACTTGTTGAGGCGTATATTAATTTGCCCGCCTCAAAAGATGTTTTTGAGGCGTATAAATTAATTATCCGCCTCAAAAACCAAAAAAAGTGATTGCCTAAGTCGTTGTTGAGGCGTTTTGAACTATGTACGCCTCTAAAAGAGAGCCTCAAAAAGTGTTTTTTCCACTAGTGAGATGTCCTTGGGAAGGAAAAGTTATATGCCAACTTCAAGAAATGCCACTTTTGCTCGGATCATGTTGTCTTTCTTGGCTTTGTTGTAAGTAAGATAGGATTGAAGGTTGATGAGGAGAAGGTGAAAGCCATAAGAGAATGGCCGACACCTACCACAATGACACAAGTGAGGAGCTTTTTAGGCTTGACGGGGTTCTATAGGAGGTTTGTGAAGGACTTTAGCACAATAGCCACACCAATGACTGAGCTCACCAAGAAAAATGTGGTGTTCCATTGGGGTGAGGTGCAAGAGGTTGCATTTCAAATGCTCAAGGACAAGCTCACCCGTGCACCTTTGCTTGCACTTCCGGACTTCACAAGAACCTTTGAGATAGAGTGTGATGCCTCAGGAATTGGCCTTGGCGGGGTGTTGACGCAAGGAGGCCGCCCAATAGCCTATTTTAGTGAAAAAATGAGTGGCGCCGAGCTCAACTATCCCACCTATGATAAAGAGTTGTTTTCCCTTGTCCGAGTGCTCAAGACTTGGCAACACTACCTTGTGCGTGGAGTTCGTCATCCATTCAAACCATGAAGCATTGAAGTATCTTAAGGGCCAAAGCAACCTCAATAGAAGGCATGCCAAGTGGGTAGAGTTTATAGAGGCTTTTCCCTATGTGATCAAGCACAAGAAGGGAAAAGACAACATAGTGCCTGACGCCCTATCAAGGAGGTACACTCTTCTCACTTCTTTGGATGCTAGAGTTCTAGGTTTTGCTTGCATGGAATCTTTGTATTTTGATGACCCTATTTTTTGTGAAACAATTAGAGCATGTGAGGGAAAGGGTAGCCAAGGCATATTCTATTTGCATAATGGATACTTGTTTAGAGGAGAAAGGCTATGTGTTCCTAGTGGTTCCCTTCGTAGGCTTTTCATTCATGAAGAACATGAGGGCGGACTAATGGGGCACTTTAGGGTAGCTAAGACCTTAGGCACATTGAGGGAGCATTTCTATTGGCCAATGATGGCTAAGGATGTTGAAAACATTTGTGCTTCATGTACCACATGTGCTAGGGCCAAGTCTAAGCTAAATCCTCACGGCCTATACACTCACATTCCTATTCCTAGTGGCCTATGGGAAGACATTTCTATGGATTTTGTTATGGGTTTACCTAGGACTAGAAGAGGGAAGGATTCAATATTTGTGGTGGTTGATCGGTTTTCGAAAATGACACATTTCATTGCATGCAATAAAACCGACAATGCATCACATGTGGCTGACTTGTTCTTTTGTGAAGTGGTGAGATTACATGGTATTCCAAGGACCATAGTGTCAGATAAAGATGCTAAATTCCTTAGCTATTTCTGGAAAACACTATGGTCTAGGCTAGGAACTAAACTACTCTTCTCTACTTCGAGTCATCCACAAACCGATGGCCAAACTGAGGTTGTCAATAGGACCTTAGGAACTTTATTACGTGCATTGTTGAGTACTAACCTACGCAGGTGGGAAGAGTGCTTAGCTTTCATTGAATTTTCCTACAACCGCTCAGTTCATTCGGCGACCAAGAAGACTCCTTTTGAGGTTGTGTATGGACGCAATCCAATCACCCCTCTTGACATGGTTCCTTACATGATTAAGGACATGGAAGATGAAGATGGCAAGGACGATGCCAAATTTGTGCAAGAGTTGCATAAGGCCACCAAGGAGAAGCTTGAGGAGTGCACGGCGCAATATGTGAAGCAAGCTAATAAAGGAAGAAAGGAAGTCATCTTTGAACCTGGCGACTTGGTGTGGATCCATTTAAGAAAAGAGAGATTTCCTACACTTAGGAACTCTAAGCTCAAACCAAGAGGCGACGGACCTTTCCAAGTGGTTAAAAGGATCAACAATAATGCATATCAAGTTGATTTACCGAATGATTATGGTGTGCATGATGTGTTCAATGTTGCAGATTTGAAGCCTTTTCTAGTGGATCAAGAAGAAGACGATGAGGAGAAAGGAGATTCGAGGTCGAATCCTTCTCAAGAGAGGGAGGATGATGTGAATCACAATGCTTCACCTTATGTTTGCATTCACACACCAAGTGTCCAGGAGGAAGACCAAGCCAAGGCCCCAGACGCCGCTGAGATCTTATCGTCGACGCCGCCGATACCACCGCTAGGGCAAGCGGGCAATCTGGGCAATTTGGAGGCAAATGAGGCCAGCTTCGAGGCACGTGAGGCACTAGAGGAGAGTGTCAATATGCCTCAAGGAGCACCAGACAAAGTGTACCCAGCCCCCACAGCGCCACTCACCAGATCTAGCGCCCCGGCACTAGCTAGGCTCCAACAAGGCCACGCCGACGTCCACCAGGCCAAAGGCGTGATCACCTGGGCCGAAGCAAGGTGTCTTCAAGAGGGCATACAAATAAGCCTTTTGGCACCAGAAGTGCCGAGCCAAATTCTAAATGGCTTGGTGATGGCACTTGTGCAAGAAATGGCCCCGACGCCGGGCAATGCCAAGAAAGGAGGACAACGACGCTTACCAGGCCCCGAGTGTCCAAATGAAGCCAAACTTCTCCAACATGCTTATGACATTCCTACATGCCAAAGAAGTCAAGGAGTGCCGGGGAGTTCGAAGGTTTGCCTGGAGATGGCATTGGCTGACAACGGAAGCCCGACGCCGGCAGTGTCATGGCATTGAGAGACGGCTATCTCACAAACCACTCGTGCCTTTGCCTCCAAGTTTGGTGATGGCGTGTAACTTTGGATGCTGTAATTTATCTCCAACATTGAAGGCAAATGGCGTTGAGAATTGACCGGGCCATTTAGAGCACCACTTTATGTTTTTCCTTAAATGTGTTCAAAGACAATTTAGGTAATTTTTGTGTTTATAAGTTGGCTTGCAGCTACATTGTTTCTCACGTTTAAATTGAATAAATATTGAGCTTTTGAGCACAAAAAGCCTTTGAGAGACTTTCCGTTTTGCGTCTTTGTTTGGTGTGTTCATCCGAACTTTGTAGAGCGGTTTTAGGTGTGTTCATCATCGACCCAATCTACGACCCTTCTGGTTATTTTTGGTGCATTTATCCAAGGGTTTCCAGAAGTTTATCCCATCACAAAATCTCCTTCAAATACTTCCAAACGCTCGACCAATTTTGCTTGTCAAGCGAGTCCACCGCCGGCGCCGAGGAGGAATTGGCTTGGAGTTTTGGTGTCGAACTTTCCTTGAAGCTTGAGATCCTCACAAGGGACACATCAAAAGGGACATGTGAAGAATATATGGTTACGGTCCTCATTGTAGGACGTACAAAGAGAACAGGTCGAAGGAACCGTTGAGTAATAGCGATTAAGGCGTTCAGAAGTTGGCAGGGCATCCGCTAGACATTTCCATATGAAGTTTTGAATTTTGGGTGGTAGTTTTAATTTCCAAATCCAGAGTAGGGAATCTGTTTGGGGAACCGTTGTAATAGCCTGGGTGATCTTACGAGACGATTTGACTAAAAATGTGCCGTTAGAGCTTGGGGTTCATACTAGTCTGTCGATAGTGTCAGACAGAGGAATATGAACAACCAACTTTTTTGTGACAATATGCGGGGGTAGAAGGGATTGTAATATGTGGAGATCCCATTGAGAATTAGGAGTAATGAAAGATGAAAATGTAATTAGTGGGTCTGTAGTATTATTGTAATAAGGGAAGAGTACACAACCCGGGACCCAGGAATCAGACCAGAACTTAGTCGTATGCCTATTTCCTATTTCCCAGCCAAGGCTAGAGCGGAATTCAGAACGAAGATGCAGTAGTTTTGAAAATTGCCAGGATTGTTTAGCTTTTTTTCTGGTATGAGAAGAGATCAAATGAGCCGATGTATTTTTCATGAATGATTTTGCACCATAAGTTATCAAGTTCTGTGAGTAGTTTCCATAAAAGTTTCATTTGTAAGGATTTATTTAAATCAGTTGCCTTATGAAGCCCTAATCCACCTGCAACTTTAGGTTTGCAGATTGAATCCCAACTGATTAAGGGGCGATAGGTTGGGTTGGTTTTGTTCCAAAAAAAGTCCTTAAGAATTTTATCAATGTCATTGCAGATTCCGACCGGAAGAAGGAAGCTTTGCATTAAATAAATAACCATAGAAAATAGATTAGATTGAATTAGAACTAAACGACCAGTCTGAGACAAGGAGTTAGCCTTCCACTTAGGTAGTTGTTTTTTCATCTTTTGGGGATATGTATCAAAAATTTCTTTTTTAACTCTACCATGAACAATCGGGATGCCGAGGTATCGTTCTAAGGAAGTAGTTATGGGTATGTTGAGTAAGGAGGCAAGCGCTGCAGTTTGAGGAGAGGAGATGTTGGAAGAAGTTTGGAAGGAGCTTTTGTGGAAGTTTACATAAAGGCCTGAAGTGAGACTAAATTTGTGAAGTAAGTCCTTAATGAAGAGCATGTTAGGGGGTAGTGGTTTTAGCAAAAATGAGTGTGTCATCAACAAAAGTGGGAAAGGGGATACAAGTACCGCTTCGAGTAAGTTGTATCCCCACTTTCTGCTCGCGGCTCTGCGATTCTCTTGTTAGTGATCTAGAAAGGAATTCAGTTGCAAGGATAAAGATGATGGGGGCGATTGGATCACCCTGTCGTAGACCATATGAAGGGTTAAAAGGCGGTCCGGCTCGTAATTGACAAGGACTGAGAAGGAAGTATATTTGATACACGTCATTAGGAGGTGAACCCAGGTATCTAAGAAGCCAAATTTAATCAAGATTTGATGTATAAAATTCAAGTGGAGTTTGTCATATGCCTTTTCCATATCAAGTTTAATAGCGATCCATCCTTTTTTGTCTTTCTTTTTGGAATGGAAGATTTCATATGCAACTAAAATGTTGTCTTGAATACACCGATTGGAAACGAAAGCACCTTGTTGAGGACTGATAAGTTTTGGAAGGATAACCTTTAATCTGTTTGCCATGACTTTTTTAATAATTTTGTAAATAGTATTACAAAGACTGATAGGCTGGTAGTGGTTAATAGTTAAAGGATTGTCTTGTTTGGGAATGAGAGTAATAAAGCAGTGTGCATATTCCTTGAGTAGTTGACCAGAGTGAAAGAATGCTTGAATTGCAGAGATCAGACATTTGTCGACATATTGCCAATAGGATTGGTAGAATTCTGCTGGAAAACCGTCGGGGCTCGGAGTTTTACGACTAGGTAGATTGAAGACAGTAGTTCAAAAATCGAAGGTCGTGGGAATGGCTGTTAGGAAGGAGTTATCAACAGGAGTGACAAGAGAGGGAATAATTTTGAGGTCATCTATAGATAATGGTTGAGCTGCCTGAGGTTGAAAACGGAGTTGAAGTTCTGAGGTGATCATTCGCTAAATGTCGGAATGCTCGTGGAAGGTACAACCATCTCTTATTTGAAACGATTTAATTTGTTTTTTCTAGTTATAAACTTTAGCTATAGATTGGAAATAGGTGGTATTTTTGTCCATGTTATTAATTTGAATTGATTTTGCATGTTGTTTCCAAAATAAGTGTTGGTATTCAAGGAGTTTATGATGTTTGAGGAGGTGTCTTTTATATTTAAGGAAAATGTGCAAAGAATTATGTGATTGGATGAGGGATGTTTGAAGTTGTAGAAGAGTAATTTCTGAATTTTGTAGTTGCTCATAAGTATTTTGATTTTTGGATTTGTACCAAGATTTGGAATACGTTTTTAGAAGTTTCTGTTTCCTATAGAATTTGAACATAAAGGGTCCTAAATGTTTCCAAAGTTTGTGGACGAGTGCCTTGTAGGATGGGTCATTGGTCCAAGCCAATTCAAAACGGAAAGGGTGTTTCCTGATGGATTCATTATTTCCTAAGGTGATAGTAATCAAGCAATGATCAGAGGTAGTGAAGGGGGGATGATGAACATTAATGGACGAGAAAGTTGTTATAATAGATGGGTGCACAAGAACACGATCCAATCGCTCATAGGTAGTGTCAGACTGGGTAGTAGATTTCCTCCAGGTGAAAGGAAATCCAGAGAAAGGAGTTGTTACCAACCCAAATTCAGAGATAAAGTTGTTAAGTCGGTATAATCGACTGTAATCAGGTTCAATCCCACCTAACTTATCCTCGGGGCTTAAAATATCATTTAAATCACCAATAACCATTACAGGAATGTTATGAGTAATGATTATAGACCCAACCTTGTTCCAATAGTTTGATTTTGTATCCTCATGACTAGGGGCGTATAAAAATAAAAGAAGGAATTCGAAATTGTTATGGTGACAATGTAGTGCTAGGATGTTGGAGTCAGTAAATGTAAACGACATGGTTCTAGTTATCAGAGAATCCTTTAGTAAGAGCCATAGGCCTCCTCTTTCACCCAAAGCGAGGCAAAGTGTAATTGAATTGAAGCCTAATTTGTTAAGAAAGGTGAGACTAGGAGTGACGTTAGTTTTTGTTTCTGACAGGCATAACATGTCTAATTGATTATGTCTCTTTAGAAATGCAATTTTAGTCCAAAAGTGCGGGAGACGAATGCCACGTGAATTCCAATATTCAATTTTCATTTGATGATTATGAAGTATTTATGTGAAATCGATGCTCTTAATGGTGGAGATATGGTGTATGGAGGAGCATTAGGGTGACATGGTAACGTGACAAGGTTATGAAATACTGTATGAATTACTTGATACATAATGGAATGATATAGATGTTTACGGTGTCGAGCATTGTCATAAAACCATAAAGAAGAAAGAGAGTTAGTGAACATGTTATTAGTTACTTTGTCATAAAACCATAAAGAAGAAAGAAACTTAGTGAACATGTTATTAGTTGCAATATATGTGCCGGTATGGATCATAGATATGTCATAGTACGTGTCATAGCAAGCGTCATTGATATGGGTCAGAAAACGTTTTATGGGCCGAAGCCCGGAAATAGTAAAATATACAGAAATAGAAGAAGGAAGGAGAGATGGTGAAGAGAAAACACGATGCATTGGCTCGGAGCAACAGGCCGATCACCAAAGTTTCCAAAAATTAAGGTAAAACAGAACATAATCGTCAGAGCAGCATAAAGGCCTAGACTTACAGTGAAAACAGAGAGTATTAGTGAAGAGAGACAACCAAAAAGACAAATTGTAAAAACTCAAGTCCAAAGTACATACAAAATAGCACGAAGTAATGAAGAATGCAATTGAAAGACATGTGCGGAATTGAAAAGGAATACCAAGTCGTAAATTAAAAGATAAATATACGTTGTGGAGAAAGCACTGCAGGTAGAAAATAGAGAAGATAAACTATAGAGGGAGCATAAGTATAGTACAAACAAGCGTAGAACCAGAAGTCATAATATTGTCCCATAGGGTGGGAACAACATAACATACATAGACTAGGAAGGAACCACATACAGTACAACTAATAGTTGTAACAAGGTAATATGCAGAAGAGATAGTGTGAATATGAAATATAATAGATCTATAGATAAGTATGAGGTGTAACCAATGAAAACACGGCTGTTGTAATGGTGACACCACAAACATGGAGAGGTGAAAAAGTTGACACGTGTAGTGAGGGAGTACGAAGTGATTTCTCGGTCTTAAGTCGGTGTCAAGAAAATTGAAATCAAAATTGCAAATAGACGTATGACTACAAACATCAAAAAAGCAGCATGATATATATGGTAAAAGAAAAGAGAAACGAGGATAAGGGATACTTTTATATTCATATTGAAATCGTTAACAGTAGACTGCAAACAATGTGTAAGCAAGGTGAAAATAGCAGTCATAGATGCAAAGGAAAGTTCAAGCATAATTTCAGAAAAAGTCAGAGTTAGAGAACCAGAATTATTGAGATCCAAATCTGATCTGAAACTCCATAGAAATAAATGATTTAACAACAAAGATCGGACCTCAATGAAAATAAAATTAGGAAGAGATTTCAATCACATAAGCAGTCAAACTTGACAAAGTTAACCAAGAATCAATCAAGATGCAAAAGTTCATAGTAAATTTCTTTGAAATTGAAGATAATCAGAAACTTAGTTAAGGATTTCGTATCAAAAGAATAAGTAGGGTCATAGAGAATCAAAAAGAGGAGTAAATTAGATATAGAAGAAAGAGGAGTTACCTTGTATCTGCAGTAAAGGAAGATGAATAGAGTAGATCCGGGCCAAGGCTCAACTTGAGGTAAGTGATTTGAGCACTAGGGAAAGCGGTGCTGGATATGAAAACGGATGGGAACGCTCGGTCGCAAAGCAGAGGAACTCGGCGTGCGGTGGATCGAGCGGTAAAGACCAGATCGAAACTGAATCGTGCAGTACAGTGGTAAACATGGTAGAAAGGGTCTTGGATGTCCCAGTAGGCGAAAAGGATGGATCCAAAGGATTGCAGATCAAAATTAATGATCAGAAAAGGCAGTGGACATGGGTAAAAACAGAGGATGAAATTGAGGGGAGGGTTGATAAAAATCAACGTAGTTGTGAACAAGCCATAAAGATAAAGAGTTCAGTTGAGGTTTCAAAGTGTAAAGTTCATGGATTAGGTCATAAGTGATTTGATAAACAAAGGAAAAAAATAAGGAAGGATAAGTACATAACTGTACACAAAGAACACGAAGAAGGCAATAGGAGGAAGATCAGAAAAGTAGAGAGAAGAGAGAGCAAATTCTCTCTCTAAGGGTCTTCATGTTAACCACCCACATATACATATATAGGATCTAAAAGCCCAGTTTGCATTTTTGGTCCAATTCAACCCGAGATCGATCACGCGGTATAATTTCGACCCACTTCTACTCGTATTTGTCCTTAGAAAAATTTAATTAATATTTTTATGAATAAATTCATAAATATTAATTGAATTTTATTATTTGAGTTCATCAAAATAAATTAATTAATATTAATTAATTTGTCGATTCGTATCATTATTCGTCGGATCGCGTGTGGACCCGAAACCTTGCTAGAGTTATCGTGGAGCAGTGGTCATGCTCCTGGAAAGAATATCAATGGTAGTCGTTTAGTCTAGATTCATCGTCGAATCTACTTAAGGCAAGTGGCAGTTTGCTATTGCTATTTTATTCCATATTTTTCTTAATTGACAATTAATCTATTGTCTTAATTAAGTTGGGATAAATAATTCTATTTGTTGTTGCGGAACTTGTATGATAAATGGTGTAATTAATGAATCTTATTATTAGGTTATATATTTGCTAGCAACGACCTATATATATATTATTATAGGGTGCTAGATGGACTATTTGGTGTGGATTATTGTGCATTGGTGTGGACTTATATGCTAGTTTAGCACGAGTATTCGTAGGAACGCTATTTACCTTGTGAGGTTTAGATGTTTCTTTATAACTTGGTATTAGGAGGATTATTGCCCTAATACTTTTTGGTCATGACCTACCCTTATTCAAATATAAGTGGTGGTGCACTTAGCTAGTGCCGAAATTTGGGATTTGTCCCATGATCTATATCTCATTGCGAAATTGGTGTGGATTAAAAGCTTTAACGTAAATGAAAGTTTTGGAAATAAATAAGATAAGTGTCGTTTTACACATAATTAATATACCCTTGGGCGAGAAGTACAACGTGGAACTCGTCCGGTCTCTTGTCTAAAGTAAGTCTCCTTTCCAATCTGGATTTACATTATGCGGCGAGGTTGGTCGAGGACCCAAATATTCAGATTGGCGTTTTCAAAAACTTTGTGTGATAAATATAATGTTCCCAAACAAATTCAATAATTTCCCATAAGACTCATTTACGTTGAGTCTTCTCTTGAAGCATTCATTTTCTTTCATTTCTGTGAAAGTGTCTGAGTTATGTATCGTCTACCGACTATTATTCGAGAGACAATGATAGTAACTGATACAATCACAAGAACCACTATGTTTGAGCCCTTTTTTAGTCTTTTATTAGACTAACCGACCTTTCTTTTCCTTGCATGGTTGGTTGGTGTCATCCATCTTATACGACACATTAGTGGTTGGTATCAGACAACCTTGAAGTAACAAATCGAAGATGCAGGCTTGCAGTTGAAGTTTAGTTTGAAAATTTTTCAAGGTTGTGTAAATATAAGATTTGTGGGTGATGTTATTGTCCCAAGAAAAAAAGAGCAACAAGTTGGATCAAAGAGGAAGAAACTTGTTGCTGAGAATAAGGGTGTTTCAAGAACAAGGCCTCGCAGGGGTGAGGATAAGAAGGTTGTTACTGAGAAGGAGAAAAGGGTAAACCAAAGGCGAGCAAATATTAAGGTCGCTGAGAAAAAAGTTCCAAAATGCAAAGAAGCTTCAAAACTTGTGATGGATGGGATCGGCAATGATAAGGCGTTGATACCGTACAATGAAAATGATGATGTTTCATCAAAGATTGATGAAATCATCTAGAAATTGCATAGGCCATTTGAGGGTGAAAAAGAACGGGAGGATTTGTTTGCGAAGGACGATCATGTGGTTGATTCTGACAGTGAAAAAACTTCCGGCATTGATATGGATATGCCTACAATGGGCAATGATGCTGGAGGTGAGTGTGATGTTGGGAATGAGAACATGAATAATATGCCAGAATTGTCCAAGGGAGCAAATGATGAGCCACAGTGGGCGAAGGAGATAAAGGAGCAATTAGTTGTTATGTTTGGTGTTATCAAAGAGATTCAGTGTAAGTTTATTGAGCAGGGTTCTTATTTCTCCAAGAAGTTGTATGACATTGAGAGTTTGATTTAAGTTAGGCAATCATCCCCACTGAATGATGACAATAAAGATAAGGATTTTGAGGAAGGATTACATGGTGGTGGCATCAGTGATTCCCAAGAAGACAATGCAAATCAGATGAATGATGATGATGAACCACTTGTTTCCAATTTGAATATTTTGGAGAAGGCTTGCGTGTTGATGTCTGTCATCGAGAAAGAAGTTATTGATAGTATAAAGGATAAGTCTCTAAATAATGAGACCCCTGGGGCAGATGAAGCTCATGTCACAGATGGTGAAGCGGCACATGAAGCATTTGATGTGGGAAATGTTGTTTTGAATAATGATTTAAAAGAGGAGGTATATGAGGCACATGGTGCTAATGCCGATATTACCAAAGCTGGAGAAGAAGTAACTGTGGAGGCACACAAGGAAGATGGTGACAATGCCAATGTGATAGAAGCTACAGAACAAGTAATTGATGGAAGTTTGAATCCTGAAGTTAAAGATACTTCAGTTGATGACAATAATGTTCCAGCCGATTTGGGACAGGAGGCACATGAGCGTATTGTTTTGAATGCTGACACTTTTGACTCCCAAGGAGAAATAGTTATGGGAGGATTGAGAGGGAATGAAGAACCATTTGATTACAATGAAAAGTTAAGGAAGTCCACGAGGGCGACAACAATCAGTTCTCATTTGTCGTCACCATTTACCGCTGGGAAGAAGAAACAAGCGTTGCCTCCAAGACCGGCTTATTCCTTCTACGAGTATGATGATCGTAGAGAGTTCTATGATTGGTTTCGTGCGAGGTATGTTGATATTTTTTTCTTGGCATTTTAATTTTTTGTTGACAGTTTTGTACTTGTTGAGTGTTATATTCTGTGTCTTTTTTTTGTAATTTTGTGTTAGTATGATGTTAAGAGATTGTGACAATTTGAACTTTCATAAGTTTCTTGCTTCTCTTGGCTTTTTTTGTCTTTTAGTATAATGTGATGACAGTGTTTTTCAAGTTTGATGACAGTTTAATCTTTTGTTGACAGTTTAACATCCTGATGACTTTTTAATTTACATTCTTTACTTTTTTGTTTCTTTGGTTTTGTTATGTTGTTAGGGTATTGGTCACAGTTGAATGATGACAGTTTTATCCTGTTTCTTCCTTTTTATTTTTATTTTGAGTGCTAATGACAGTTTTTATTGTTTTAGTGATATCAAAGCTAATGTCCCCGGCTATAATATTCCTTTGGACAAGGACTTCTTCAAAAAACTTGTATACAAGAATAATTGGCTTAACGATGTCGTAAGTATTTATTCATTGCTTTTTTAACACATATTTGTATTTTTGCTGAATCTGATTGCATTTTTCTGTAAACCAGCATATTGCAGAAGCTTTATATCATTTGAGGAAGCGTATTGCCGAAGAAGCTGAAGCTTTCAAGGACATAGCGATCATGTATTGGGTTTGGTATGTTAAATTCAAAAATTCCATGCTAGAACACATCAAAAAGGATGACAATGCATGTGTAGACTCCTATCTTGAGTATTTTGCTGGTATGTATCCTAAACATTATGGGAAGTCATGGTTTGATGGTGTTACGAAGGTATACAGCCCATTTAACTTTCTTGATAAGCATTAGGTGGGCTAGAGATTGATTTGGTTAAACATCATGTGAGGGTTTTGGACTAAAACATTATGGGAAGCCAAGGTTGCAGAACTCTTACGGCCTTTATATACCCTGCTTCCGATTATGATGGAAAAATTGAACCAATTTTCACACTTTGGTTCATTTGATGAAGTCTTTACCATGACTAGAGATGCCACTTTTCCTGAAGATAGTGCAAGGTAAAGTTTTTATTTTCTCTGTCCATTTTGTTTTACATGTTTTCTGTTTGTTTGTTTATTGTTTGTAATGATATGAATTATGGATGCAATTGACAGAGGCAAATTCGTCTTACATGTTTTCTGGTTTATTTGATAGAGGCAATTGTGAAATTTACACCATAAAATATATTGAAGCTTTTGCATTTGGTGGTAATCTCGATGATTTGGATGATCAGCGTATCAAGGCGCATAGAGAAAAAATGAGCATTGACTTGTTCAAGAAGACTTGGACTTTCAAGCCATTACCCCCTACAAAGAAGAAGGAATAAGTTGTAGCTGTTTTTGGGTCATTTTGTATTCTGTGTTATGTAGAACATTTGTTCAATTCCCTTGTTGTGTTGATGTTACTCTTGAACAAAGTTATGTGTAACTGTGTTTGGATCAAATGTGATTGTGTTCTTATGTATCGATGACAGTTTTTATAGTTTCTTGTTGATGTTATGCTGATGACATTTTAGTTTCTTTTCATTTGAATACAATCTTCTAATTTTTTATTACAATAGTGTCACTGTGTTTTCGTGTATGTTTGATGTTTATGTCAACTTTTGTGATAGTTGACAACTCTTTCATAATGCTGATGACACACCGTACAATTTGATGACAGTATATCATTTTAATAACACTGGAACATGAAATATTGAAAACTGTCATCCAAACATTTGTTTTGTTGATGGCAGTTTTATTGATGGCAGTTTGCTTTCTGTCACCAACTTGTTGTTTCTTTTGTTTTAGGGTTTGATAACAGTCAACAACATTCATTTTCTTTTTTGTAAGTGTGATCAATATTTTGGTTGATGACACACTATTTCTATGTTGATAATAGTGGTATTAATTGACAAGCTACTATAAATGTGTTACTTCCATGTGTTCTATTTATTATATGACAATTTGATAACCAATATACAAAAACATATGATTGGTTGGTGGTGATGAGTCCCGGTTATTGACCACCAAGGCACCGACGCGTTAATGCCATGACACTCAAGCATCGACCATGTTTCGATTCCAAGGCATTCATGCGCACGCCTATATCCAAGCCTCTAAGGCTTTTATCTTCTTTGTATTTTTGGTTATTTAGTTTCATTATTCTAGTCTTGCCTTGGTGAGTGTGAAGAGTCATTTGCACATGGGCTTCACTCACAAAGGCCCATTAGAGCTTTCCCTTGTTGGCTTGATGCCTAGACTATTTAAAGTCATCTTTGGCTTCCTTGTAACCTTAGTTGAAGAATTAAAGAGTGGACAAAGCCTTGGGTAAGAGTTTATCTCCCCTAGGCCGCCACTATCTCTTTAACCCAACTCTTCCAATCTAGCATTTTCTCATTCTCAAGTTCATCTCTCTCAAAGTAACTCATCAAGCTCGAATCTTCTAACTCCATCCAGCCAAGGAACCTCCAATAGAGGTTCCCTTGGACAAGTTCCCAAGCTCAGCCGGTCAACCCTAGCTTGGGTCGGCCTCACGCCCACTCAAGCCACCGGATCTCCCTCTCTCGGCAACCCTCGGCAACACCCCGACGCCTCCACTTTCCCCTCGGACAAAGTCATCTCTCAAGCTCCATTGAAGGTCCAACAAGCATAGGAAGGAGAAGAAAGCAAGCTTGGACACGATCTAGCCCTCCTAGGGAAGAAAGGTCCCCTTAGTAACCTTGATTCTCATCAATTGGTATCAAGAGCCATTGTCCAAGCTAAGTTTTTCTTTTCCCTTGCAACTTCAGTTTTTTGAGCTTATTTTCATAGCTTTCATGAGTTCTTTTCTTGTTTACATGTTGACCATGTGTTCATGCTCATTTCCCCTCTAGCTAGTTTCAATTTTTTCTTGTTTCTTCATGTTTTTGTGTTCGGTTGTTCATGCTTAGTTTTTCCTTGTTTCCATGCCTTTTTTTCATGTTTCCATGCTAGTTTAGTGTTTATTTTCGTGCTTTGTTCATCCCTCCAAAACCCACCCTCAAAAAACACACAAAAAATCACTTTTCGGCGACCACCACCACCTCCGACGATCGGACCACCGCATCTGCCACCTTGTTGCCACCACCACCACCCTACAGCCACCACCTTGCTGCCATGGCCGGCCCTAGCCCTTTCCCCTTGCTTGTTTGATTTGAATTCCTTAAGTCTTGCATGTGACATTGGTATTTTGGGTAAAAGCTAGAAGCACTTTCTCTCTTTGGATTTTTGGATGTCTTAGCCTATTTGAGAAAATGCCAATGGTGATTCTTGGCTGATTTTTGTGGGTTAGTGAGCTTGGAAGGTTACTTTTAGTGGGCTTCAAAAAGAGGAGATTATACTTGGCAAGTCAACACCCTCATTTCCCCTCCTCTCTTCTTTGTCCCACCCCTAGAAAGGGACATTGATCTTTAAAAAATACCCATTGTTGTCAGCCCTCATTTCAATCCAACATTATTTGTTGTGGCCCCACGCCTTTCTTACTCCCCATGCACTTTGTAATTTCGGCCATCACTCCCTTTTGTATTGGAAAAAGCCTTTTGAAAGTCAAGAGGCCAAGAAAAGGCAAAAGGCCTAATTTCAAAAAAAAAAAATAGAAGCGAAATAAATAAATAAAAGGGAGTGGGTCATCAATATTTTTTTTCCTTATCTCTTTGGTTGAGCCACAATTCATTGGTGGGACCTCTTACCCTCACTTGACAACATGGGCCACTAAGCCCACCTCTCCATGTTCCTCTTTGTTGCTTGCCATTACAATTCCCTTTTCGTGGGCCCATAAGGTAGCTAACTTGATCACTTGCCTAGGCTTGTCATTCATAGTGTCATGTTTGGCCTTTCCTCTTTAGCCTAAGTCATCCAGTTGGCCTTGTTGTGGACGTGCCTTAGCCAACCCCATGATCCTAGGTTACATGTCATTGATCAACCATCTCCCTTTTGATTGAGCCTAAGTTTTGCTTCTTGTGATTGCCTAGAACATTTTGTTGCTTGCATTGCTTTGACTTTTTTGTTTTCGGCCTAAGGTTTTCATACTCTTTTAGTATGTTTGTTGTGAGTGCTTGGGACTCTTTACTTGGTTTTCCTATTGCTTGTGCTAGGTGATTTCCATGGCCGAGCCTTATTGTCCTTATCTCACTCGGCCGCTGCCGGACCGGCGCCCACGACGCCACGCTCGTGACCCCATGTCTTTGTATGGGGGTCCTTATCCATGCGCCGTCCCTAGGCCCGCAACCGCTTATGAGTTCCACCACCACTATGATGAGGAAGACCCATATGGCGAGTACCTCGAGACCTTTGAAGAGGAGGCTTGGGCGGATGTGAGTCACCGAGGCTATGCTCGCGCCCAAGGGTAGCCACGGCGCCCGCTAGACCGCCGTGACCCAAATTGGCTGCCGCCTCCCCATCCCTATGGCGAGTATATCGAGGCCTTTGAAGACGAGTCTTGGGAGGATGTGTACCCCCGGGGGTATGACCGCACCCAAGGTCAGCACCGTCGCCCGCTTGACCGTAGTGACTCGGGCTGGCTCCCGCCGCCCCCCCCCCCCCCCCCCTCGCGCCTATCGTCGTGCCAAAGGCCATGCTCACCATCCCCACCACACCTGGCGCCTCGTGGGTAGCTCCTCACCCACCTTGGTCCCCGAGTCTTTCGCAGCTCAGCCACGCTCCTTTGAGGCTCGGCTGGCCGAGGAGCGGCTCGTGTCGGAGGCTGCCGCCTGCCGTGTCCAAGACACTGATGCCACCAACCGCGCTCTCATGGCCGACTTGGCTCGAGCCCGCCAAGAATTTCAGAGCCTCGCCGCCAAGAAGGCAGCCCTTGAGCATAGCATAGCGAGCCTTTCCATGGCCTTCCCCACGGCCGCACCGCCCACAGCCCCGCCGCGGCCCGCGCCCCCGACGGCCCTGATGCCCACAGCTCCGCCGGTTTTGGTTCCCGTGCCTCAACCAAACACGGTGACCGAGGCACCACTGCCAGCCACACTGACCGTGCGTCGGCCGCTTGCGGTGCCCACCATTCCGTCGGCTCCAGTGCCCGAGCCCGCGCCGCAACCGGTGCCCGTGCCCCTGCCGACCCAGGAACCCGCACCACCGTCGGCCCCAGCGCCTGAGCCTTTGCCGGCCTTGGTGTCCGGGACTCCGACGACCCCAGTGCCCGAGCCACAGCCTCCAAGGGTGCCCACGCCTCTGCCGTGTCTGACGCCCGATTCCGCCGACGCAGTCGAGGAGACATGCGCCTCCAAGGCCCACCTTACGGCCTTCGGCTCTCCACCGCCACCAAGCGCGCTCTATCCTCCAGTATTTTTGCCACATTTGGTGGTAATTTGTTCACACCTCTTTCTGTCTTTCTCCGCCGTTCATTAAACCATTTGGATAGCATATCTCTGATGTACTCTAGAAGGGCGACAATATGGTACGACCGAGCTTCTGTAAGTACTGAATTTAATGTTTTTGAATTATTCGTAGTCATAATATTGTTTTTGTCTCCCTTGCAATGTGCTCTAGACTATTTCTCAAAATTTGCTTCACGTAGGAACCTTCCCATATCTGCATTGATGGTGCAAATTTTCTGAAAATTTTCCTCAAATTCCCTCATGGTGTAACTGTCAGCAGCCTTTGTAAACAACTTGTGTACCCTACGCTCCTTGAACCTTGTTTTCAAATTTTTCTTTAGGTGTCGTGTGCATATCACATGTTTCGTAGTAGTGTATATAAACTCCACAGCTTTGCCAATGCTCAAGTGTCTATCAAAGACAAATACTAACTCTGTTGAAGAAGGGATGACATTGTGCAGTTGTTGAAAAAACCATGTCCAAGAGTTGTCATTCTCAGAGTCCACCATAGCATAAGCAATAGGGTAAATCCGTTGGTTTCTCGTCTTGTGCAGTTGCAATCAAGAGATGCCCCCTATACTTTCCATGTAGGTGTGTTCCATCTACCATGATAACCTTCAAAATAAAGTGTAATGGAAATTTAGTTTATTTATATGTTATATTGTCATCTAATTATTTGTTTGTGATAGCAAACTTCCCTCAACCAATGTATATACGATGACAGTGAACAACTATCACAATATTTTGTTGATGACAATTATCTATTGCCATCACCAATATACTATCATCACCAATTGAAACTGCCATCAACCAATGCAAGTATGGTGACAGTATTTCACCATAGATGCATTAGCTGATGACAGTTATATATTTCCATCACCAATGCATTGTTTGTGACAGTTATCTACTGCCATAATTTATTTGTTGTTACAACTGTCACAATATTTTTGGTTGATGACAGTTATCTATTGCCATCATCAATTCAACTGCCATCAACGAATGCAAGTATGGTGACAATATTTCACTATCACCATAGATGCATTAGTTGATGACATTTATCTACTGCCATCACTAATATATTGTCATCACCAATTGAAACTGCCATCAACCAATGCAAGTATGGTGACAATATTTCACCATAGATGCATTAGCTGATAACATATATACTGCCATCACCAATGCATTATTTGTGGCAATGAAAAACTGCCATAATTTATTGGTTGATGTTAGTTGACAACTGACATCAACCAATGCAGTTATTGTGATAGTTTCTCACTTTCACCATAGATGCATTGGCTCAACTGCAATCATAAATTAAGTTTAGGTTTGTATCTTTCTCATTACTTGAAAGCCTCTAATCGATGCTCCAATTGAAATAAACACATACTTGAAACGATTATTATTTCCAATCTCAAGGCATGTGTATGTCCCATTGTTGACTTGTTTTATCATGTAACAGTATATGGGAAGCATTCCATAATTTTGTTTCGGTGTTCCTCTTATCAATTTTTGTTCCCATTCTTGTGCTTTCCAATAGCTTACATCCTGATAGAACTCACATCTCATATCATTGTGAATCATCTTAGGGTTTGGTCCCTTTTTGACACCTTCATACCTATGTTCAAGACAAGAGATGTAGTTGAGAATTTATTTTTTACAAAATATGTAGTACATCATATGCTTTTAAGTTTTAAATGTTACCTTGTTTTTATCTTCTCTCCCACCATCTTGTATGTAGGTTTACATTGGTTTGCGCATCTGACGGCAAAAGGAGCAAGTATATTCTTCTATGTATTTTCTTATTTCGAAGAATTCAGTGCCCTTCAATACAATAGCTCGTATTCTCCATTTGCAGTCAGCATTCACACATAGGACTTTATAGATGAGAGGTTGATTTCCTTACTCTGAATACAAAGTTGTCACGCATTGACATGTTCTTCATTGCATCTTTTAGCTCTTGTTTTGACCCAAAAATCTGCAATATATGAATAAAATCAGTAGTTGCTTCAATATGACTTATTTCATCTTCCTCTGATATTTGCACCATTTCTAGTTTGCTTTTTTCGCCATTTTTAACAGTGTCACTGTTTCCTTAAAAATTATAGTCAGATTGCAGAGAGACTAGACTGTTGTGTGCACTATCATTATTGTGTTGACTCCCACTCATCGTCTTAGTTGATGACACATACAATGGTAAACTCCATGAAACTTTAGGCGTCTCATTAATGTTTAGAAAAGACCTGAAATCATCATCTGTGTCAACCATGTATGGATTTCTCATTTTCTGGAATGGATTCAAATGTGAGAGTGTAATTCCAGCTGGTGTTGAATCAATCTTAAATCTCTCAATAATCAGTTGCTTGACAGCTTGCAGCTGCATACTGTCATCAAATAAGAGTGCCTTTGAGATCTGTTTCCAACATATGCGTAAAATCCATCTTTGATTTTCCACTCCCCTCCATAGCAGACAATAAGAATTTTGAGTTCCATCCGCACAACACCAAAAAGTTATCATCATTTACAAATTGTTCAAATCATATTGTCATCAATATGGTTTTAGTATTTAGCAATTCCCATTAACTAATTTTTATGTTCAAAAAGTTGTCATCACAACTTAAAAACTATCATGAACTTATTAAATTGTAATTAAGTAATTACTATAGTATTTTGAAGTTGCAAATAATAAATTATTCATCATATTGTCATGTTAACTGTTATTGCGATGCATAGATGCATTGGTTGATGGCAGTTTACATCTGTCATCACCAATGACGTGTTTTGTGACAGTGAATAACTGTCACTACTGATAAGCACTACTTTGTAGGATTTAACTAAGAGTTATTAGAGGGTTTTATTGGTGCCATTCGGGTAGATTTAGACACATTCATGTGCATGGTGTTTGGGGGCGAAGATTGGTGTTTTGGTGGTGTTTTGAGCTTATTGGAGTACATTTGAAGATTCGGGATATGGAGCCACCAAGGAGTATGGAGTTAGAGAGGAGAAGTGTGGATTTGGTGGTCTGGAGAATAAAATTGAAGATATCCAGAGGAAGAGAAGTTGACCACTGAGGAGACGAAGAAGAACCAAGGAGAGAGTCCACACGAGAGTAGAAGAACAATATGCTGAATTCAATTGATTCGTTCTCTCTACTCAGATGTCCAAATGCAGTGATTCCAATTCGAGGAGTTAGATCTTGAAGTCTACTACAAGTCCCCAAAATATGAGCCCAATCCGAGTTGGGAATCAAAATTTATTAAGTTTTTACGAAAGTGGTGCAGAAGATGAAAATCGAGCATTAACCGCGATCGCGGGTCTTGGGCCGCGATCGCGGGTCATCAGCGCCGAAAGCTGCGTCTTTTCCTGAGCTTATCTTTTCAGATTTCTTTTTCCCTTTTTCTTATTTTTAATTTAGTTAGTTTCTTAATGGGCTAGGTCATCTTGGTAAAGCCCTATAAATACTTTCTTTTAGCATTAGGGTTAAAATCTTCCACACTTTAGTTGCAATTTTCATTCATCGTTGTTTTCTTTTCCTTTGAAGTTTTCACCGTGTCTATGAGGAGCTAAGCCTCTTTGGCTTAGTCCGGTAATGGAAGCATGAGTTTATTCATCTGGTTGTGAGGTTTTGTTCCTATCTATTTATTCCTATTGAGTTATATTATCTCTTCTAAGCTTATTCCATTGGATTTCATTAATTGCACTAGCCCGCACAACTAGTTGTTATTGGTGATTTTCATATTGCTAGGATTAGGAAACTGTTGGGCTAACGTCCTATTTTGCTGTAGCAACTACAATTTTCATGCTCTGGTTGAAATTGTTCTATTGTAGGGAGAGATAATTACATGGTAAATGTATCTGAGCGAGCGTTCTGTGTATCCTGGTTAATTCTTATATGCATTGCTGCCTTTGGGTTGAACCTTTAGTGGTACTAGGGTTATTCATTGGTAAGGGTTCTTTGTGGAAGGTTTCCCTCTGAATTTACATAAGATCGGGACAGGAATAACCGAATAGGAAGATAGGACTTAATCTATGAACAACCTTTGAATGACTTATATGGACATTACTTGGCTAAGTGTTTTTCTCTATTGATATTTTATCCATTCTACTTTGTTTTGTTTGTTTTGCTTATGACCAACCAACCTACAAAACCCCCCTCTTGTTACTATTGCATGCGAACAGCACATAGATTAATCCCTTCCTCCCTGTGGATTCGACCCTTGCTTGCCCTAACTACTTGTTTAGGTTTGCTAGGATTTATTTGATTAGGTGATACGACGACTGAGGTGCGGGGCTGAGAACGAGGCTAAAAGGGTCGCTGAGGAGGAAGTCCAGGAGAGTATGGAGGTACCTCATGAAGAAAAAGAGGTCGAGAGCGAGAAAGAAGCCGACGAACAGGAACCGCGACCGCGACCTACCAACCGCGATCACGGCTCCTTCGCTGAATTAAATTGGCCAGAAGTCGAGAGTAAACCGCGACCCCGGTCTGAAGACCGCGATCGCGGCCTGATCACTGTGGGAAATCTCGAGGATTTGACGTCACCGCGACCGCGACCTACCAACCACGATCGCGGTTCTTCCCCAGAAGCGGTTGTTCCTCCCGAAATCGTCCCCGACCCTCTCAAAGATGCCTATGATGAGTATGTGCATCTAAACTCTCTCCCACTTGTCTTGCTGGACCCCGTTACACCCTTCCCTGTGGCTCTGAAGGACACCAGAATGGTGAAGAACAACAAAGGTTTATTTGACACCTTCAGTAGCCGCAAGGCGAACGTTCCTCTGGTCGCTCTGGCATACAGCACCCCTCGTTGCCCAGAATTTTTAAGGGTGTTGGGCAACATCAAAAAGAAGCCAAAAGGGAGGCACAAAAAGGAAGCATTGATCCAAGTGGCTGATTGTTATACGCTGGGCACGGGGCAGGACATACATGCAGCCCCTGAGATGCTGGACAGACCATTTCTGAAGATGGCAAGTGCATTCATAGATATGAACAGCACTCCATCCATCACGAAGTGCAGGAGACTGGGGGCAATGTTCAACATGGAGCATATAAAGAGGCATTCGCCTGATCCAGGCCCCAGGAGTTCAGTTGTTGTGAGCAACCCTAGTTGAGGAGGATGAGTAGTATGTCAAGCCATGACAATAACTAAGGCGTTGTCCGGGAGGCAACCCGAGGTATGTATTTTTTTCCTTTGTCTTTCTTTATTTGTTCTCACATTATTTTGGTGTGTTTTCGCTTTGTTTTTGTTTTTGTTTTCGACTATACCACGCAGGAAAGCCGAGAAGAAACAGTGACCGCGGTATAACACCCGCGATCGCGGCCAGAGAAAGTTGAGCAAAAACCGCGATTGCGGCACAAAACCCGCGATCGCGGGCCCACGGCGCGCCGCGAATTAGGGTTAGTCAACAACAACAACAACAAAACCGCGATCGCGGGTACTGTTCACCCGCGATCGCGGGGTTACTACGCATCGGTAAAAAAAAAAGCAGACGTTACCCGCGATCGGGGCCTTCACTGCCGCGATCGCGGTTCCTCCACGGTGTTCCTTCCATGGCGATTTTTCCACGGCGGTTCATTCATGGCGGTTCTGAGGCGGTCTTTCTTCATCATGTTCGCGAGCAACAACCGGTGTACCCTTGATCCATCCATTGTTGTTGTTCCCTGCGGTACGTCTTCACCTGTGCGTCACCACCTGTGCGTCACCACCTGTGCATACTGAGTTCGGAGTTCCAGCATTCCATGATTTATCTCTTGGGAAGTTCGACTGTTGAAGTGGTGATGAAGTTTATGGGGATCCCTACATCCCTGAGTACCTTCCTATTGACGAAGACTACCACCCCGGTGTACTCTCAGTGAGTTCTTTCTTTCTTCTCCTCAATTTTTTCTTTGTCTTCCATACATTGAGGATAATGCATGATTCAAGCATGGGGGAGTAGAAAGTACTTGTTATCTATCTTGTAACTTAGTTTCGATTTCAGCATTGTTATTTCCATTCAGCATTATCCATTGTTCGCATTCCCTTTTGAAAAAATAAAAATAAATAGATTTAGAAAAAGTCAAAAAGCAAAAAACAAAAAAAAAAGACATACATGAAAATCCTAGAACAAGTCAAAAACCCGAAAGGGCGGCTTGGGTAATAAGCAGGTGGCCCGGACCAGCGCTAGGCTGGGGTAAAAAGGTGTCTGAGTGACGTGAGCATATGTGAGCACATCTATGAAAAAAATATGATTGGCTATGATGAAAACCCGAAAGGGCTCCTAGGCAAAATGAGTGAAAAGAAGATGAGTGATTTTAGGATCTCATTTTACCTGGAGGGGCGACATAAGAAGAGGAGACAAAGAAGGATTGTCGGGTAGGTCACTCTGGGAGGCATAAGGAGTCATAGATGGAGGCTAGGATTAGAGGTCACTTTACACCATTGGATGTCCAGCTTGAGCTTGGGGGAAGTACTCTGCTTGCCCTCAAGCTTGTTGAGTTGTGGATGTGTTGTAGATGAGATTGGTGCCAGGAGCTTGGCATAGGTTAGGTAACTCTTTGTTGGAGGATATGCTTCCTGAGACCTTGGGTGCTGCATTAGAGGAGTAGACTTTCTTTTAGTTTACTCGAGGATGAGCAAAGGTCTAAGCATGGGTGAGTTTGATAAGCACTACTTTGTAGGGCTTAACTAAGAGTTATTAGAGGGTTTTATTGGTGCCATTCGGGTAGATATAGACACATTCATGTGCATGGTGTTTGGGGGCGAAGATTGGTGTTTTGGTGGTGTTTTGAGCTTACTGGAGTACATTTGAAGATTCGGGATATGGAGCCACCAAGGAGTATGGAGTTAGAGAGGAGAAGTGTGGATTTGGTGGTCTGGAGAAGCAAATTGAAGATATCCAGAGGAAGAAAAGTTGACCACTGAGGAGACGAAGAAGAACCAAGGAGAGAGTCCACACGAGAGTAGAAGAACAATGTGCTGAATTCAATTGATTCGTTCTCTCTACTCAGATGTCCAAATGCAGTGATTCCAAATCGAGGAATTAGCTCTTGAAGTCTACTAGAAGTCCCCAAAATATGAGCCCAATCCGAGTTGGGAATCAAAAGTTATTAAGTTTTTACGAAAGTGGTGCAGAAGCTGAAAATCGAGCATTAACCGCGATCGCGGGTCTTGGGCCGCGATCGCGGGTCATTAGCACCGAAAGCTGCGTCTTTTCCTGAGCTTATCTTTTCAGATTTCTTTTTCCCTTTTTCTTATTTTTAATTTAATTAGTTTCTTAATGGGCTAGGTCATTTTGTTAAAGCCCTATAAATACTTTTTTTTAGCATTAGGGTTGAAATCTTCCACACTTTAGTTGCAATTTTCATTCATCGTTGTTTTCTTTTTCTTTGAAGTTTTCACCATGTCTATGAGGAGCTAAGCCTCTTTGGCTTAGTCCGGTAATGGAAGCATGAGTTTATTCATCTGGTTGTGAGGTTTTGTTCCTATCTATTTATTCCTATTGAGTTATATTATCTCTTCTAAACTTATTCCATTGGATTTCATTAATTGCACTAGCCCGCGCAACTAGTTGTTATTGGTGATTTTCATATTGCTAGGATTAGGAAACTGTTGGGCTAACGTCCTATTCTGCTGTAGCAACTACAATTTACATGCTCTGGTTGAAATTGTTCTATTGTAGGGAGAGATAATTACATGGTAAATGTATCTGAGCGAGCGTTCTGTGTATCCTGGTTAATTCTTATATGCATTGCTGCCTTTGGGTTGAACCTTTAGTGGTACTAGGGTTATTCATTGGTAAGGGTTCTTTGTAGAAGGTTTCCCTCTGAATTTACATAAGATCGGGACAGGAATAACCGAATAGGAAGATAGGACTTAATCTATGAACAACCTTTGAATGACTTATGTGGACATTACTTGGCTAAGTGTTTTTCTCTATTGATATTTCATCCATTCTACTTTGTTTTGCTTGTGACCAACCAACCTACAAAACCCCCCTCTTGTTACTATTGCATGCGAACAGCACATAGATTAATCCCTTCCTCCCTGTGGATTCGACCCTTGCTTGCCCTAACTACTTGTTTAGGTTTGCTAGGATTTATTTGATTAGGTGATATGACGACTATCCCCCCTATCAACTATTTATTGGTTAATGGTTGCTTACAACTGTCATCACCAATGCATTGTTTGGTGACAATTTCTCACTGTCACCATATATGCATTGGTTGATGGCAGTTATGTACGGTCATCACCAATTCAGTATTTGTGCCAGTGAGAAACTATCACTATAGATGCATTTGGTTGATGGCAGTTATCTACTGTCATCACCAATGCAGTGTTTGTGACAGTGGAAAACTGTCACCATAGATGCATTGGTTGGTGGCAGTTTGCAGTTGTCATCAAATTGTCATTACAGAAACCTTAAAATTTATGTATTGTTATCAAATAATTCTAATTTGGATGAACTGTCATCACAAACATGTAATTTATCAAATTCTAACCAGTCTGTCATCAAATACTATGTAATACCTTTTTGTCCATATATGTTTTGTTATCATGTTTGTTTTTTTAATATTTCTACTGTCATCAATACTGGATTAAGGATTTTCCATCATCTATATTGAATAGCGCAAAATATGAGTTGTCATCAAATATTGAAACATAAAAATTACTATTTTATTCTCTGATTCCTACTTGAAATGGCTCGAAGTTGTTATCATTTCCTTTGAATTTGATAGTCGGATACGTATTTGCAGCAGATTAACATTAAAAAATTTGTCTCACAGTTGTAGATAAATACCTTGATCGATTTTTTCTACGATGACAGTTATGGAAGGTTTTGGTTTCTATCGATTGTCTTAGAAAGGATCTGTGCGTTTTTTGTTGTCGTCTTCCTTCCTTAATTTCTATTTGCTAGACGATTGCATTTGTTGTTGCGAAACCAGACGCCATTGATGGATTTTGGAAATGTTGACGTCGCGCGCCGCGCGTAGAAGGTAGATAAGTTTAGGAGTTTGTTGATGTCGCACGCGTAAAAGGATTTTAGGGGTAGGGGGTCACGCGGTCAAATTCTGTTATTTTGGATGTAGGAGGTTGATTTCATGTATATTAAAAGGTCATTTAACCTAAAGAGGGTATAAAAATTAACATATATGATCCGTTATAGTCTGGACCGGGAATGGACCGAGTCCGGACCGTAACCCGAAATCCCAAAAATTGTGGACCGTAGACGTCGTGGTCCCAAAAGCAAAAAATTATCATTACAGCCGAGTAATTCATACGGGAGCATATATCCCTCCATGAATGTCATATTCGGGAATCCATTTATTAAAGAGTTCATTTAGGAAACTTGTTTGGTTGTGTTCTCATTTGTTCAGCATATATGTTCATAGAGCAAAATAATAAGATAGTAGTAGAACACAAATTTATAAAAAAAAATTCATGCATGGAAGAGAAACAAACCTAAGCACAATAGATAAGTTTTCAAGTTGGGGGTGTAAAATTCACCAGGGTCAATTTTTTGTATAGTATAAGATAGGGTGTATTTGGGTAGGATATAAGACAGGGTTACATTCTATTTTTTACAATGCAAATTCCTGGTATACAATAAACCAAAAGTTGGGCTATCATTCTTGTTAGTGTTTGATTTTGCTAGTTTAATATGTCATATGTAGCACAATTTCAAATCTAGAAGATGTATCTCTAGATACAATCCGGTTTAAAGTTTTTCTGGTACGTATTTGGTAGTAACATTTACTTCGCTGGGTAGGGATGCTAGCAAAGATATTGTTGTTCAGATGTCCATGCTTTCCCACTTGATAATGACTTGTAAAGCAATGAGTTAGATGTCCATAATTTTTATGTGAGATATTTAAAAGATTCGAAGTCATTAGTATAACAATATTGTTCAAGATGTAAACATTCTGAATTTTTCTAAGGAAGAAAAAAAACAGATTGAGGAATAGAATAGAAGAAAGGAAAACAAGTCCTATAGAAAAAGTCATCAAAACAATAGAAATGAAAGACACGAAGGTGAAAGAAAATTAAAAATACAAGGAGGTTTTCCAACAAATGTCTGGTGATGGATACAAATACAAAGAGCTCCACTAATTTTGGACCTTTTGGTCTCCTCGACCTTAGTGGAGTTAATTTCCAGTATCATAATATTGTTCAAGTTTTGAATCATTTTAAAGGAGAAATTTTTGTTCAAGTAGACATCATTTATGAGGGTATGTGCATCTTTTACCATGGAAAGATAAGCAAGAATGACACCATACCCTGCGAAGAAGATTAACATATCGAAAAAGGATATTAAATTCGGATAATAGAGTTTGTGTAAAAAATATAGGATTCTAGGAATCATAGTGCTTAGGAGATCAATTAAGTCCAGGTAGAAGGTCTTGATTATATTATTTGATAATTTGTTATATTTATCTTCTATTCTAGTTTTTCATCATGTCTTCTAGAGTTAGAAAATATGAGTGTGGATGTCAAAAACGTAAAAAGAAAAAAAGAATTGAAGAGATAATCCAGTCTCAAAATGGAGCTCTTGATAAGTTTTTCATAAAAGAATCGCAAGCTTCCCTTGATAATCAACATGTTGATGTTAGTTTGGATGATACTTATGTTGATATTTCTAATGAAAATCCTAATTTGGTGAATTTAGTTGGCACTCAAAATGACTCAAATGAGGATTTTGCTACTGATGTTAATGTTACTGATACTAATGCTAATGTTACTAATGCTACTGCTACTGATGTTGATGCTACTGCTACTGATGTGGGAGGTATTGGTGTTAATGTTACTGATGTTAATGCTAGTGTTAGTTTGGATGATATTCATCTTAATGCTAATGCTTCTAATAATGCTACTGATATTAATAATGCTACTCATTTTGATGATGTTACTGATGTTGATGATGCTTTTACTAGTTTTGATATATTTGATCCACGAAATTGGGATGCTTGGGATTCTAAAATGATTGATGTGTTGGTTGCAAAGGGTCCTAAAAGAGATTTGTCAATTCAAAAAGGCCCTAAAGATAGACTTTCTAAACGGTTTTCTGCCACATGCTATACTAGAATTTTATCAAATGGGGAGAAGTGTGATAGAGATTGGCATGTGTATTCGGTAAAGCTCGATAAAGTGTTTTGTTTTTGCTGTAATTTTTTTTAAAAAAAGCATGTAAAAGGTCATTAACAAATGATGGATTTGGGGACTGGTCACACCTTAGCACTAGACTTAAGGAGCATGAAACAAGTTCAGAGCATGTTATGAATATGAAAACTTGGTATGATATGCGGCTAAGACTTTAAAAGAATCAAACAATTGACAAAGTTGCTCAGAAGCAAATAGAAAAAGAAAAAAAATCATTGGAAAAAAGTCTTGGTAAGAATTTTTTCTATTGTGAAATTTCTTGCAAAACATAACCTTGCATTCCGTGGTACTAACGGAAGATTGTATGAAAACAGCAATGGAAATTTTCTAGGCTTGATTGAGATGTTGGCTGAATTTGACCCAATTGTCCAGGATCATGTTCAACGTATTACAAATGATGATATGCATGTTCATTATCTTGGTAATAAAATCCAAAATGAGTTAATAACTTTGCTTGCTAAGAGAATTAAAGCTGAAATTATTAACAAAGTAAAAGAGGCAAAGTATTTTTCCGTTATTCTTGATTGCACTCCTGATATAAGTCATCAAGAACAAATGTCCTTAATATTAAGGTATGTAGATGTCTCTTCTAAAACTGTTAGTATTGAGGAATCTTTTCTTGGATTTTTGGAGGTAAATGATACCACATGACAAGGTTTGTTTGATGTTTTACAAGCTGAATTAAAGTGTCTTGGTCTGGATATAGATAGAGATGAGTCCCGATACTTGACCACCAAGTCGTCGGTGCATCAATGCCACGACACTCAAGCATCGACAATGCTTCGATTCCAAGGCATTTATGTGCGCGTCTATATCCAAGCCTTATGGCTTTTATCCTCTTTGTATTTTTGGTTATTTAGTTTTTTTAGTCTAATCTTGCCTTAGTGAGTGTGAAAAGCCATTTGCACATGGGCTTCAACTCACTAAGGCCCATTAGAAGCTTTCCCTTGTTGGCTCAATGCCATGACTATTTAAGTCAACTTATGGCTACCTCTTTCATTTGGTTGAAGATTATAGAAGTGGAATATTTTTCTTAGGTTGAGTATATCTCTCTAAGGCCTCCACTTACTTCTATCAACCCCAAGCATTCAAATCTCTCCTTCTTTCTCTCAATCTCATCTACTCTCAAGCAAACTCCCTTGGCCTTCTAGCCGAGAGCCGTCGACTCCTCCTTGTCCGCCGTCGGTCGTACCCTCCCTCGGCAACCCCTCGGCTCTCCTCTCTCCCTCTCGGCCGTGAGTCTCTCCCAAGCTCCATTGGAGGACTAGCAAGCTTAAGAAGGAAGGAGAAGTCTAGCTTGGCCACGATTTAGTTCACTTGGGAAGAAGAACCTCCTCTTAGGGGTTTGATTCTCATCAGATAATGTGCGAGGACAAGGTTATGATAATGGTTAAAACATTAAGGGAAAACATCAAGGGGTGCAAAAGAAACTCTTAGATATAAATCCTAGAGCATTTTATACTTCTTGTGCTTCTCATAGTCTTAATTTGACTTTGTGTGACATAGCCAACACTTGTGATAAAGCTAGAGATTTTTTTGGAATAATTCAACGTATTTATACAATATTTGCTAATTTTACTAAGAGATGACAAGTGTTCAAAGATAATGTAAAAGGTTAGACGGTCAAATCATTGTCAACGACTCGTTGGAAGAGTCCTATCGATAGTGTAAAAGCCATAAGATTTCAGGTGTTAGATATAAGAGAAGCTTTACTTCAAGTAGCTGAAATTGATCATGATTCAAAAATCAGAAGTGAAGCAAAATCTTTAGCACAAAATGAGCTTAGTGATTTTGATTTTCTAATGTCAATAGTGGTTTGGTATGAAATTTTATATGGTGTAAATTTGGTTAGTAAGCATCTATAATCAAAAAACATGTTAATTGATGTTGCTATTGAACAAGTCAAGGGGTTGATTTCTTTTTTTGAGGGATATAGAGAAACAGGATTTTTAGATGCTATAGAATGAGCAAAGAAAATTGCTACTGAATTGGATATTGATCCATTGTTTCCTCGAAGACGTGAAATCCGAAGGAAAAGACATTTTGATGAAAATCTGAGTGATGCATCTGAAATTACTTCACAATCTACAGAGGAAGCATTTAGAGTTAATTATTTCTTATGTGTTGTTGATCAAGCAATTGCTTCACTAAGTAGGAGATTTGAACAATACCAAGAATATGAAAGTGATGAGTCCCGGTGATTGACCACCAAGGCGCCGATGCATCAAAGCCACGACACTCAAGCATCGACCATACTTCGATTCCAAGGCATTCATGCGCACGCCTATATCCAAGCCTCTAAGGCTTTTATCCTCTTTGTATTTTTGGTTATTTAGTTTCTTTAGTCTAGTCTTGCCTTAGTGTCCAATTGATGAGAATCAAGCTCACCAATGGGACCTTTCTTCCCTAAGGGTGCTAGATCGTGTCCAAGGCTTGCTTTCTTCTCCTTCCTAAGCTTGTGAAACCTTCAATGGAGCTCAAGAGGGGGCCACGGCCGAGAGGAACAATGGAGGGTTCGAGGGCTACCGACGGTCCTAGGGTTCACGGCCAAGGGAACCTCTCCTAGAGGTTCCTTGGCTTGGTCGAACTTGGATCCAAGATGATGAGTGAGTTTACTTTGTGAGGGGATGAGATTGAAGAAAGGAGATGCAAGAGAGTTGAAAGCTTGGAGTGATAGAAGTAAGTGGCGGCCTAGAGGAAGATAAACTCAACCTTAGGCTATGCCACTTCTATATTCTTCACTAAGGTTACAAGGAAGCCAAAGATGGCTTTAAATAGTCTAGGCATCAAGCCAACAAGGGAAAGCTCTAATGGGCCTTTGTGAGTTGAAGTTCATGTGCAAATGGCTCTTCACACTCACCAAGGCAAGACTAGAATAATGAAACTAAATAATCAAAAAATACAAATAGGATAAAAGCCTAAAAGGCTTGGATATAGACGTGCACATAAATGCCTTGAAATCGAAGCATTGTCGATGCTTGAGTGTCGTGGCATTGATGCGCCGGCGTCTTGGTGGTCAAGTATCGGGACTCATCACTCTCCCTTTCTTAGCTTCGAAGCGTCCTCGCTTCGACTGTGTGGAAAGTCCGGGAGATGGAGGAAGTGTCGTGGTGCATCTCCCCTTCTTAAAGGTGAAGGTGGAGTGAGGGAGACCACCACTAGCATAAAGGAGCATGAGCATACGAGAGTCGTCGGGTGGCTCCTTGGGCACAACAAGTTGGGGGGCCTCATGGGCAAGCATGGCAGCCGCCGGGATGGACCTACAACAATGTAAATCAACAAGAAAACGTGAGTCCATCCAAGGGCGCGTGGTTGGCCTACGGCTGAACCTAGGCAAGGAGTCAAAGTCAAAGCCAAGGTGATGAGTCCCGGTGATTGACCACCAAGGCGCCGATGCATCAATGCCACGACACTCAAGCATCGACCATGCTTCGATTCCAAGGCATTCATGCGCACGCCTATCTCCAAGCCTCTAAGGCTTTTATCCTCTTTGTATTTTTGGTTATTTAGTTTCTTTAGTCTAGTCTTGCCTTAGTTAGTGTGAAGAGCCATTTGCACATGAGCTTCAACTCACTAAGACCCATTAGTAGCTTTCCCTTGTTGGCTTGATGCCTAGACTATTTAAAGCCATCTTTGACTTCCTTGTTCATTTAATTGAAGAATATAGAAGTGGATATTTTCCTTAGGTTGAGTATATCTTCCTAAGCCTTTCCACTTACTTCTATCAACTCAAGCAATCAAACTCATTCATCTCTGATCTCATTCGAATCACTTAAACAATCAAACACTAGCTCTTGTTTCCAAAACTCAAGATCCAAGCCAAGAATCCTCTTCCTAAGAGGATTCCTTGGCCCTCCTTTGTCTCGGCCAAGCCGAGGCCAAGACCTCAAGTCTCCAAGCTCCATTTTGTCCCTCCCCCATCAAGAGCTTAAGATCCTTAGAAGGTGCCCTCAAGAACACCTTGAAGTCACCTTGAAACCAAGGAGAAGGAAGTCCCTCTTGGCTTAGTCACGATCTAGCATTCCGAGAAGAAAAGCCTCACCTTGGAGGTTTGATTCTCATCAATTGGTATCAGAGCCAAAGACCAAGCTAAGTCCCCTTTCTCCTCTTTCAAATTCGGTTTTTGTGCTTATTTTCTTCGCTTGCATGAGTTCTTTTCTTGCTTCCATGGTGACCATGTGTTTATGCTCATTTCCTCTCTTGCTAGATTGAAATTTTTCTTGTTTCTTCATGTTTTTGTGTTCAGTTTTTCATGCTCTGTTTTTCCTTGTTTTCATGCCTTTTTTTCTTGTTTCCATGCTAGCTTAGTGTTTATTTTAGTTGTTTTGCTTCCCCCTCCCAAAACAGCCCCAAAACCCACAAAAAATTCGCTTTTCAACGGCCACCACCACCGCCGGCGACCGGACCACCACTTCTGCCACCTTGTTACCACCCACCACCACCCTACAGCCACCACACCCATCCCCCATTGTTGGCCACGTGCCCTTACCCCTTGATTGCTCCCATTTTGAATTCCTAAGTGTGCATGTGACTAGGCTATGGCTGATTTGTTTGGGTTAGAGTAGATAGAAAGCTAGCCATTGTGAGGTTCAAAAAAGGGTGGATGTAAGTGGCAAGCCAACCATTCTATTTCCTCCTTCTCAAGCTTTGTCCCATCCCAAAAAGGGACATAGCCACTCTCCAACAAACCCCTTGTTGCCAACCATTTGCAGCCCCAACAAAAGTGTGGCCCCACCCTTCAATTTCGGCCTCCTTCATTAAAGCTATTGAAAAAGCCTAAGGAAAATCAAGAGGCCAAGAAAAAGGCAAAGGCCCAATTCAAAAAAAAAACAGAATTGTAGCTTTTCGGTTGGGCCACAACAATTCACATCCCTCTTGTGGGCTATCTTCTTTCACTTGGCAACTTAGGCCATTAAGCCTACCTCCCATTTTCTTCTAAGTTGCTTGCCATTCCATTGTCTTCCCTTTCATTGCCCATATGGCAGCCCACTACCTCTCTCTCCCTCACCCATCATTCTAAGTTTCAAGTTGAATTTTACCCCTTAGCCTAAGTCTTCCACTTTTGAAAAGTTTGCAAAGTACTCAAGTTTTAGTCAAGCTTGGCAAGTCACATGCTCCACCGAGGCCTAGCTTGTTCCTTAATTGAACCTTCCTTATTGCTTTAGGTTGATTGTCTTAGGCTCGTGTGTCTTAGGCTTGTATGCTTACTTGTTGCGTGCGATAGGTGAATTGTCCTTTGCTTGAGCCTTTATCCATTGCTTGTATTTGCTTGTCCTACGGCAGCTTGTCCTTTTACTTAAGCCTTCATTGTTTGCATTAGCTTGATTGTCTTAGGCCTCAGGTATTCCTCTCTTAAAGCATGATTGCTTTGCTTGCTTGGGACTCTTTACTTGGTTTGCCTCTTGCTTGTGCTAGGTGAGTCTCCATGGACGAGCCATATTGGTCTTATCCTCCTCGGCCGCTACCGGGCCGGCACCCACGAAGCCAAGCTCATGACCCCACGTCCTTGTATGGGGGTCCTTATTCACGCGCCGCCCCTAGGCCCGCAGACGGCTACGAGGTCCGCCGCCAATATGCTCATAGTTTCACCGAGTTTTACATGGAGTTTTTTGGAGACTACGAAGAGGAATGCACCTATGAAGGATATGAAGAGACCTTTGAGGAAGAGGCTTGGGCGGATGTGAGCCATCGAGGATATGATTGCGCGCAAGGCCAGCCCCGGCGCCCGCTAGACCTTTGTGACCCGGATTGGCTGCCTCATCCCCGCCCCTATGGAGAGTATCTCAAGACCTTTGAAGATGAGGCTTGGGCGGATGTGAGCCACCGAGGATATGATCACGCCCAAGGCCAGCCTCGGCGCCCTCATGTTCCTAGCCGGCCCGTGAGCCATGGTTTAGGAATGTCCCTCTACTCCTTCGTCAGCTACAATGACGATGGTTCCGAGTTCTTGGCATGGGAGCGCTACACAAGTTATGTCTTTTGCCACTCGGATTATGATGAGCTCGAGAAGGTGCACATCACCACGCGGTACTTCACCGACTATGCTTGTGCGTGGTGGTCGAGGGTGCAAGACGCCCTAAGTAACAGCGGCTTCCTACCCATCCAAACTTGGGCTCAACTCGTCTATGTCATGGCTAGCCACTTTGCCCCGAAATCCATGCTAGCCTGCGAGAGCGCCTATGACCGAGCCTTCCAAGTCACGCCTCCGCCGACTCCGATGGCCGCGCCTCCGCCGGCCTCGGTACCCGAGGCCCCGCCGCCTGTGGTGCACGCGCCTCCGCCGGCCTCGGTGCCCGAGCCTCCGCCGACTACGGTGCCCCAGCCCATACCGCTCCCCACGGTGCCACTCCTTCTCGGCGCCTCCTTGCGCGGCCCAGCTGACCGCTACCTTGAGACCTCGGCATGTGAGGAGCCCAGCGAGCTTTTTGACGCTCGGCCGCCACTGAGTCGGCGTCCGCCGGACCACACCGAGGATGTGCCTCGTGATTGGCAGCCCGCCACCGCCGCCGAGGAGACACGCGCCGCCAATGCCCACCTCACGGCCATCAGTTCCCCACCGCCGCCTGGCGCGCTTACCCTCGGAGCGGCCCCCAACTTTCCCTTGGTGTCGCACCCTTGCCTCACCACCAAGGAGGGCGGTGCCTTGTTGCCCACTTGACTGGCCGCGCCCTTGGCTCAGCCACGACTTGGTTGGCCGCCTCCCATCGCTGCGAACGGTCCCTTGTCGCCTATTGGCGGCCCCCCATTGGCCTATCCCCATGGAGGCCGGCGCCCCATGGCTACTCCACCGAAGGAGTCTTACGCCTTGATACCGCCTTGGTCGGCGACCTCGTTGCCGCTCGGGGCCTCACCCTTGTCCCTTTACCAAGGAGGACGGCGCCTCATCCACTTCTCACCCATGGAGCCTTCTCCGTTTGATGGCCAGTGCAAGAAGGATCGAGACAAGATTGCCGACATTTTTTCCCCGCGGTATGTGCTTCCCTCTCTTTGTCATGATCACATTTTGGAGTTTTCACTTCCTATATCTTTACATGCTCATGACCCCCCCCCCCCCCCTCTAGCCCTACCCTAGCCGAGTATGCCACTTGGAATGACCTTGTGGGCTATTATTGGGATGAGGGTTTCCTTATTCGAGCGGGTGAGTGTTGTGTCCTTAGGGCCTCTTCTAGGAACTTGTTGATTACGGATGACCATGAGAACCGTAGAGAGTTTGGGAATACAACACATGGCTACATTTGAGAATAATGTCTTTTGGCCTACACTTGTTTCGCTTTTGCCTAGGTACCACCCTACCGGTCCTCACACACATCTATCTCTCCCACCCACCCCTTGGGAAGACTTAGGCATAGTCTTTTTAACCGGATTGCCTACGCTTAAGAAGGGGAGGGATTCCATTTGTGTGTTAGGCAACCACCTCCCTAGGATGGCTCATGACATTCCTTGTGACATCACACACCAAAGCTAGATACCCTTGCCTTTGATCCCGGGATACTGTTACATGGAGTCCTTCATACTATTGTGTTGGCTTGAGACCCTAGCTTTATGGATCGTTTTTGGACGCTTTGGTGGCTGAAATTTGGGAACGGCCTTATCCTTGACACTAGTTGCCACCTCCACCCCGATGCCTTGCTTAGAGCCATCCTTAGGACCCCACCGCATCATTGGTTGCCCTTTCCTTTACTTGTTGAGTTTGCTTGTCCTAGGATGCTAGCACACATGCTCCCACCATTTGCAAGGTTTCCAGCCCGGCGCCGCTCTAAGCCTCTCACTTGCTTCGACTCCTTGCCTAGGTCCAGTCATAGACCAACCACGAGCCATTGGATAGACTCACATTTTCTTGTTGAGTTGCATTGTTGTAGGTCCATTCCGCCGGCTACCATGCTTGCCCATGAGGCCTTACCTTTTGTTGTGCCTAAGGAGCCGCCGGACGGCTCTCCTATGCTCGTGCTTCTTTGTGTTAGTGACGGTCTCCCTCACTCTACATTCACCTTTAAGAAGGGGAGACGCGCCACCACACTTCCTTCACACCCCGGACTTCCAACACACTCGAAGCGAGGACGCTTTGAAGCTAAGAAGGGGAGAGTGATGAGTCCCGGTGATTGACCACCAAGGCGCCGATGCATCAATGCCACGACACTCAAGCATCGACCATGCTTCGATTCCAAGGCATTCATGCGCACGCCTATATCCAAGCCTCTAAGACTTTTATCCTTTTTGTATTTTTGGTTATTTAGTTTCTTTAGTCTAGTCTTGCCTTAGTGAGTGTGAAGAGCCATTTGCAGATGGGCTTCAACTCACTAAGGCCCATTAGTAGCTTTTTCTTGTTGGCTTGATGCCTAGACTATTTAAAGCCATCTTTGACTTCCTTGTTCATTTAATTGAAGAATATAGAAGTGGATATTTTCCTTAGGTTGAGTATATCTTCCTAAGGCTTTCCACTTACTTCTATCAACTCAAGTAATCAAACTCATTCATCTCTGATCTCATTCGAATCACTTAAACAATCAAACACTAGCTCTTGTTTCCAAAACTCAAGATCCAAGCCAAGAATCCTCTTCCTAAGAGGATTCCTTGGCCCTCCTTTGTCTCGGCCAAGCCGAGGCCAAGACCTCAAGTCTCCAAGCTCCATTTTGTCCCTCCCCCATCAAGAGCTTAAGATCCTTAGAAGGTGCCCTCAAGAACACCTTGAAGTCACCTTGAAACCAAGGAGAAGGAAGTCCCTCTTGGCTTAGTCACGATCTAGCATTCCGAGAAGAAAAGCCTCACCTTGGAGGTTTGATTCTCATCAATTGGTATCAGAGCCAAAGACCAAGCTAAGTCCCCTTTCTCCTCTTTCAAATTCGGTTTTTGTGCTTATTTTCTTAGCTTGCATGAGTTCTTTTCTTGCTTCCATGGTGACCATGTGTTTATGCTCATTTCCTCTCTTGCTAGATTGAAATTTTTCTTGTTTCTTCATGTTTTTGTGTTCAGTTTTTCATGCTCTGTTTTTCCTTGTTTTCATGCCTTTTTTTCTTGTTTCCATGCCAGCTTAGTGTTTATTTTAGTTGTTTTGCTTCCCCCTCCCAAAACAGCCCCAAAACCCACAAAAAATTTGCTTTTCGACGGCCACCACCACCGCCGGCGACCGGACCACCGCTTCTGCCACCTTGTTACCACCCACCACCACCCTACAGCCACCACACTCATCCCCCATTGTTGGCCACGTGCCCTTACCCCTTGATTGCTCCCATTTTGAATTCCTAAGTGTGCATGTGACTAGGCTATTTTTGGCTAAGCTTTAAGTTGTTTTCTCCCTTTGCATTTTTGGTGGCCTTATGCTATTTGGGTAAATGACAAAATGGACGTATGGCTGATTTGTTTGGGTTAGAGTAGATAGAAAGCTAGCCATTGTGAGGTTCAAAAAAGGGTGGATGTAAGTGGCAAGCCAACCATTCTATTTCCTCCTTCTCAAGCTTTGTCTCATCCCAAAAAGGGACATAGCCACTCTCCAACAAACCCCTTGTTGCCAACCATTTGCAGCCCCAACAAAAGTGTGGCCCTACCCTTCAATTTCGGCCTCCTTCATTAAAGCTATTGAAAAAGCCTAAGGAAAATCAAGAGGCCAAGAAAAAGGCAAAGGCCCAATTCAAAAAAAAAACAGAATTGTAGCTTTTCGGTTGGGCCACAACAATTCACATCCCTCTTGTGGGCTATCTTCTTTCACTTGGCAACTTAGGCCATTAAGCCTACCTTCCATTTTCTTCTAAGTTGCTTGCCATTCCATTGTCTTCCCTTTCATTGCCCATATGGCAGCCCACTACCTCTCTCTCCCTCACCCATCATTCTAAGTTTCAAGTTGAATTTTACCCCTTAGCCTAAGTCTTCCACTTTTGAAAAGTTTGCAAAGTACTCAAGTTTTAGTCAAGCTTGTCAAGTCACATGCTCCACCGAGGCCTAGCTTGTTCCTTAATTGAACCTTCCTTATTGCTTTAGGTTGATTGTCTTAGGCTCGTGTGTCTTAGGCTTGTATGCTTACTTGTTGCGTGCGATAGGTGAATTGTCCTTTGCTTGAGCCTTTATCCATTGCTTGTATTTGCTTGTCCTAGGCCTAGCTTGTCCTTTTACTTAAGCCTTCATTGTTTGCATTAGCTTGATTGTCTTAGGCCTCAGGTATTCCTCTCTTAAAGCATGATTGCTTTGCTTGCTTGGGACTCTTTACTTGGTTTGCCTCTTGCTTGTGCTAGGTGAGTCTCCATGGACGAGCCATATTGGTCTTATCCTCCTCGGCCGCTACCGGGCCGGCACCCACGAAGCCAAGCTCATGACCCCACGTCCTTGTATGGGGGTCCTTATTCACGCGCCGCCCCTAGGCCCGCAGACGGCTACGAGGTCCGCCGCCAATATGCTCATAGTTTCACCGAGTTTTACATGGAGTTTTTTGGAGACTACGAAGAGGAATGCGCCTATGAAGGATATGAAGAGACCTTTGAGGAAGAGGCTTGGGCGGATGTGAGCCATCGAGGATATGATTGCGCGCAAGGCCAGCCCCGACGCCCGCTAGACCTTTGTGACCCGGATTGGCTGCCTCATCCCCGCCCCTATGGAGAGTATCTCAAGACCTTTGAAGATGAGGCTTGGGCAGATGTGAGCCACCGAGGATATGATCACGCCCAAGGCCAGCCTCGGCGCCCTCATGTTCCTAGCCGGCCCGTGAGCCATGGTTTAGGAATGTCCCTCTACTCCTTCGTCGGCTACAAGGACGATGGTTCCGAGTTCTTGGCATGGGAGCACTACACAAGTTATGTCTTTTGCCACTCGGATTATGATGAGCTCGAGAAGGTGCACATCACCACGCGGTACTTCACCGACTATGCCCGTGCGTGGTGGTCGAGGGTGCAAGACGCCCTAAGTAACACCGGCTTCCCACCCATCCAAACTTGGGCTCAACTAGTCTACGTCATGGCTAGCCACTTTGCCCCGAAATCCATGCTAGCCTACGAGAGCGCCTATGACCGAGCCTTCCAAGTCACGCCTCCGCCGACTCCGATGGCCGTGCCTCCGCCGGCCTCGGTACCCGAGGCCCCGCCGCCTGTGGTGCACGCGCCTCCGCCGGCCTCGGTGCCCGAGCCTCCACCGACTACGGTGCCCCAGCCCATACTGCTCCCCACGGTGCCCCTCCTTCTCGGCGCCTCCTTGCGCGGCCCGGCTGACCGCTACCTTGAGACCTCGGCATGTGAGGAGCCCAGCGAGCTTCTTGACGCTCGACCGCCACTGAGTCGGCGTCCGCCGGACCACACCGAGGATGTGCCTCGTGACTGGCAGCCCGCCACCGCCGCCGAGGGGACACGCGCCGCCAACGCCCACCTCACGGCCATCAGTTCCCCACCGCCGCCTGGCGTGCTTACCCTCGGAGCGGCCCCCAACTTTCCCTTGGTGTCGCACCCTTGCCTCACCACCAAGGAGGGCGGTGCCTTGTTGCCCACTTTACTGGCCGCGCCCTTGGCTCAGCCACGACTTGGTTGGCCGCCTCCCATCGCCGGGAACGGTCCCTTGTTGCCTATTGGCGGCCCCCCATTGGCCTATCCCCATGGAGGCCGGCGCCCCATGGCTACTCCACCGAAGGAGTCTTACGCCTTGATACCGCCTTGGTCGGCGACCTCGTTGCCGCTCGGGGCCTCACCCTTGTCCCTTTACCAAGGAGGACGGCGCCTCATCCACTTCTCACCCATGGAGCCTTCTCCGTTTGATGGCCAGTGCAAGAAGGATCGAGACAAGATTGCCGACATTTTTTCCCCGCGGTATGTGCTTCCCTCTCTTTGTCATGATCACATTTTGGAGTTTTCACTTCCTATATCTTTACATGCTCATGACCCCCCCTCTAGCCCTATCCTAGCCGAGTATGCCACTTGGAATGACCTTACGGGCTATTATTGGGATGAGGGTTTCCTTATTCGAGCGGGTGAGCGTTGTGTCCTTAGGGCCTCTTCTAGGAACTTGTTGATTACGGATGACCATGAGAACCGTAGAGAGTTTGGGAATACAACACATGGCTACATTTGAGAATAATGTCTTTTGGCCTACACTTGTTCCGCTTTTGCCTAGGTACCACCCTACCGGTCCTCACACACACCTATCTCTCCCATCCACCCCTTGGGAAGACTTAGGCATAGTCTTTTTAACCGGATTGCCTACGCTTAAGAAGGGGAGGGATTCCATTTGTGTGTTAGGCAACCACCTCCCTAGGATGGCTCATGACATTCCTTGTGACACCACACACCAAAGCTAGATACCCTTGCCTTTGATCCCGGGATACTGTTACATGGAGTCCTTCATACTATTGTGTTGGCTTGAGACCCTAGCTTTATGGATCGTTTTTGGACGCTTTGGTGGCTGAAATTTGGGAACGGCCTTATCCTTGACACTAGTTGCCACCTCCACCCCGATGCCTTGCTTAGAGCCATCCTTAGGACCCCACCGCATCATTGGTTGCCCTTTCCTTTACTTGTTGAGTTTGCTTGTCCTAGGATGCTAGCACACATGCTCCCACCATTTGCAAGGTTTCCAGCCCGGCGCCGCTCTGAGCCTCTCACTTGCTTCGACTCCTTGCCTAGGTCCAGTCATAGACCAACCACGAGCCATTGGATGGACTCACGTTTTCTTGTTGAGTTGCATTGTTGTAGGTCCATTCCGCCGGCTACCATGCTTGCCCATGAGGCCTTACCTCTTGTTGTGCCTAAGGAGCCGCCGGACGGCTCTCCTATGCTCGTGCTTCTTTGTGTTAGTGACGGTCTCCCTCACTCTACATTCACCTTTAAGAAGGGGAGACGCGCCACCACACTTCCTTCACACCCCGGACTTCCAACACACTCGAAGCGAGGACGCTTTGAAGCTAAGAAGGGGAGAGTGATGAGTCCCGGTGATTGACCACCAAGGCGCCGATGCATCAATGCCACGACACTCAAGCATCGACCATGCTTCGATTCCAAGGCATCCATGCGCACGCCTATATCCAAGCCTCTAAGGCTTTTATCCTTTTTGTATTTTTGGTTATTTAGTTTCTTTAGTCTAGTCTTGCCTTAGTGAGTGTGAAGAGCCATTTGCAGATGGGCTTCAACTCACTAAGGCCCATTAGTAGCTTTTTCTTGTTGGCTTGATGCCTAGACTATTTAAAGCCATCTTTGACTTCCTTGTTCATTTAATTGAAGAATATAGAAGTGGATATTTCCCTTAGGTTGAGTATATCTCCCTAAGGTCTTCCACTTACTTCTATCAACTCAAGCAATCAAACTCATTCATCTCTGATCTCATTCAAATCACTTAAACAATCAAACACTAGCTCTTGTTTCCAAAACTCAAGATCCAAGCCAAGAATCCTCTTCCTAAGAGGATTCCTTGGCCCTCATTTGTCTCGGCCAAGCCGAGGCCAAGACCTCAAGTGTCCAAGCTCCATTTTGTCCCTCCCCCATCAAGAGCTTAAGATCCTTAGAAGGTGCCCTCAAGAACACCTTGAAATCACCTTGAAACCAAGAAGAAGGAAGTCCCTCTTGGCTTAGTCACGATCTAGCATTCCGAGAAGAAAAGCCTCACCTTGGAGGTTTGATTCTCATCAGAAAGTGTGTTTGGGTTTTTATTTACTTCTGATAAGTTGCTCTCTCTGGATAATGCATGTTTAAAGTCTTCTTGTTCTAAATTTGATATTGCACTTAAGAAACAAGACCAATCTGATGTTGATGGGAATGATTTATATGTGGAACTAAAGTTACTTTAAGATTTTTTACCCAAAAGATGGGACCTATTGACATTTTACAGTATTTGAAACATGTAGATTGCTTCCCTAATACTATTATTGCTTATAGAATTTTGTTGACTATCCCTGTAATTGTTGCATCTTCAGAAAGAAGTTTCTCAAAATTGAAGTTGTTGAAGTCTTATTTGCGCTCCACAATGACACAAGAAAGACTTAACGGACTAGCTTTGATAGCTATTGAAAATGACTTTTTGGAAAAAGTTGATTATGAAGAACTGATTGAAGATTTTGTTTCGAAGAATGTTAAAAGAATGATTCTATTTAAGTGAATTTCATATGTTATTTTATCATTTTAAGACATTTTTGCTGCTTTAATTTGTAAGACTTTTAATTTAATATATGGGATGAACTTTTATATTTTGCTTTATTTATTACTCATTCAGTCGATCTATAGTCTTGGTACAGGTATAACAGGGCCTCCAAAAAGATTGGAACGGCCCTGTAGAAGGTAACAATGCAAATCAGCTTCACACAAATGGAATAGACCATCTGATCATACATGCTAGCTAAACAAACCATGTATCTAGTCAATTGTTGATAGAATAGGTCAAAAATTAATACGTAATATTCAGTTTAATCTTGCACAAATTGAGAAGGATTATAACATTAAGAGCACCCCTTATAGGGGCTTAAACTAGGGGCTTTTGGATTATTATTTAATATACTATTTCATTGCTCCCATAAGCCCCCCCTCAAAAGGCTTTTCAAAAGCCTCATTTTTAAGCCCTAACCCATGGGGCTTAAACTAAAGGGAGCGTCATGTGTCGCTCCATTATTAGAGTCACGTCGCGCGTCCGATAAGCGACACGTGGCGCTCCAACGGACGGCCAGGATTTATTATTGGCCGTCCGTTATTTTTAAAAAAAAATTGTTTATTTTAAATTTTAAACATTAAAATAAAAAATAAAATATACCATAATTCTAATTTTATTTTTCTCTATCCATAAACATCCATTTCAGATATATTTGGTATATTTAAAAAAAAAATTGTATATCATTAATTAAAAATAAATCATTTTAATATTATTTATGGTGGCTTAGAATATAAATATATACTAATTTCATTTCTTTACATTAAAATGACATTGTGAAAAAACTTTATAAATTTTAATAAAATAAATATTTTTATAATATAATATAAATGATATATTAATAATTTAATATAAAAGATATTTTTATTCGTAGAGCAACTCCCAACATGGTTAAAATTACAAAAGTCAGTTATCATTGACTAGTCAAAAAAATTCTTGGCTTGGATCTTGACTTCAAATTCATGTGTGTAGTAGAATTGAAGTTTTCTCAAGTTTTTAGAAAGAAAAATTCCAAATTCATGTGAAACAACAAGCTCTTTGTGCTTGATTTGAGAAGAGAGCTCATCAGCAAGGTAGGTTCGAGAGTAAATGGCAGAGATCTGGCCAAAATTAGGAGTTGTTCTTGGGAGAGAGCAAGAGATTGACCACCTCCAGCCAAACACCCATTTTCATTGTCGGAGGTGAGCCCATAACTTGAACAGGGAGGCACCAGATCTCTATATTTCAATTTGTACCCGATTACAGTGGTTGTCAAGATCCGGAATGATGTGAAACGCCCCCGCGGGGAGGTGTTTTGGGTGCGTTAGCTCGGACCGTGGCTCAAGCAAGGTTTTCTTCTTCTTCTCTTGGTTGCATTCCTTCCTTGGGAGTGCTCTGGACGCACATCTGAAAACAACTTCAAAATGGATTTTTGTAGGGGCGCCCCACCAAGGGGCGCGACGGCCAGATAACCTCAAAGTGAGATTACGGGGGCATGGCTACAGTGGAGCGCGGCGGCGACTAGGCTCAGACGCGGGGCATGACTGAGATAGGAGCGATGAGCTACGTGAGGCCCTTGGAGCGTGAGAGAGAGATTGAGGGAGTGAGAGACAGGGCTGGAAGCAATGGAACCCAAACCATTAGGGTGAGGCCTAGGATTTAGGGAAGGAAGAAAACCTCAACTCTACACAACTAAACCTTTGATTAAACTCAATATTACAAGTGAGCACATAAAGTGCTTAAATAGTCTCACACAACTTGGTCATGGGCCTAAGAAGATAATGGGCTTGGTCCACTACAAGTGGCCAATACTCCAAACATAAAACAAGACAAACATAAAATAGATAAAGGATAGGCACGTGACACTCGGGGGTGTCACGCGGGGGAGCGCTACGCGGAGGCACGCCATGATGCGTGTCAGGGGGACGCCATGGGGGCGCCTTTGGGGCGCTTAGGGGGCACCATGGGGGCACGTCAGGGGGCGCCATGGTGGCACGCCAGGGGGAGCGTAAGGACTTGTCGGGGGCCATCACGGATTTTGAGTAGTTTTAGATATGATTTTAATGAGAGAAATCAAGAGATGAGAGAAAATGTGAGAGAAAGGGATAAGGAGAGCAAGATTATGCCCATATTTGGTGAGATTAGATTGGGAAATTAGGTTTCTTGGGCATTTTCGGGGGAGCTTTAGAGCGGCGGCGGCGACGGGAGCGTTTTCTAGGGTTAGAGTTGTCATTGGAATAAATAATATATTTATAATGGGAGGTTAGCTTTCAAAATTAAATAACAATAAATTTATTTATCACTAAATTCTAAAACATATATTTCATGTGCTTCACAATATTTGTCATTTTTGCTAATTCCACATTTTTTTATGACGAGCTTAAAATAGTATGTAGATGAGTTTTTTCATGAGTAATTATTGAAAATTGTGAATAGTTAGTTTTAAAGATCAAATGCTTTGAAACTAAAGGTAACTATTTATAAACAGAATAAGAATGTCGTAAACGAAAAACTTCTAAATGGTGCACCCCTATTGGAAAACTCTCTCTCAAAACCCTAGCACTTTTCTCAATTCTTCATCCTTCACCCCAAGCCTAGCCGCTAGATACAACAACAACTCAATCGTGAAAAAAGCCTCTGATCGGCAAAATATTCTTGCGAATCCACCTCTGTGATCCTCTCCCAGATCTCATAGATCGACAAGAAATAGCACTGAATCTTTGACCCATCTTACTAAGCTTTTTGTTAGACTTTCTGAAGGTCTTTCCTCTTAGCAATTTGTATCAAAACGAATCCATGAAGGATCTCCAACTCTTACCGATCTCTTCTTCACGAAGTTCTGCCTTCATCTCTTTAAGGTTTGTGACCACTCTCACTTAGTCAATTTTTGGGATCGTCAAAGAGGAAATCTCACAGATCCCGGTTTGTTAACGATCGATTTGAATCGGTATGGCCTCCCTAAGGCGAATTTGAGAGGCGGGAGCGACTGGTGGTCTCCTCTTGGCTCTTCGAAACAGATCTCCTCCCCTCGTCTTGTATGGTGGAGCCGCTGGTTTTTCTGGTGGTGGACTCTTCCATGACGCGGTCCAGGATTCAGGTGGCGACCATCTGCGTTGTGGGTGGTGGTGGACTCTTCTCCTCACCAATTGGGAACATCCATGGTTATCTCTCGAGGCATGATCAAGAATCCCAGGTTTTATCCTTCTTTGCCTCTCTGGATTAAACGTTATCTTGATACTAGAATTATCATTCCTGAATGCTATAACGCTCACATCCCTTTGCTCCAAAACTGGTTTAGCCCCATATCCATTATCTCTAATTTGTTAACTGCTTGCTTATGTGTCTGCTGTATTTGCTTTGTTGAGTTACTCCTCTTGGCTGCTATTTCTTACTTAGCTATCAAACCTTATCATTCTGATAACCAAATTATCAATATGGTTGATGACCTTGTTTACTCTAAGGCTTCACAAGCCTGCTCGAAACACATAATCATTGAGGTTAACCCTCACTACATGGCTCTTCTTTATTCTTGATATGCCTTTAAAAATATAGCCAATACTTTCAACAAAGCCCGTGGTTCTAATTCGATTTTTGATAGCCCTCTGTTAAAGGACTTATCAAATCATAATAAGGGAATATCTCATTTGTTACATAAGAGTCAATCCACTGATCCACTTGCTGCAACTTTTTACTATATGGTTTTACACACCAACTCTATACTCTTAAACACTGAAATTCAACTTCAAAACAAGGCTTTTCATGGCCCTTGTTGCATGACTAATTCTATAAGATACAACCCTACAGACTTATCTAATTGTCCCGTACAATTTTTGTGGTTCTTAATTGTTTGGTGCAATCTCAAAAAGTCCTCTTTGTTTTTGGACAAAGGGAAAAACGTTGCTGTTAAAATCCCTATCTTGATGGCTTCACAAGCCAACTTCACAGTGAGTAACAAAAAGCCTAACTATACCCTTGAGCTCACAACTTCACGGGAATGTATACTCATAAAGAATCTTCAAACTCTAAATCAACCAACATATCCGATTTGAACACTGGAGCTTTGTGCGTTGAGTTTCTTCTGGCTTCTAGCTCCCAAAAAAATAAATGCAACATCCGAAACTCTGAACATGAGCTACCAATACAGAAACTATATCCTCCCTTGTTAGTAATTGCAATGACATCTTGGTCTATCTACTTTAATCACAATGTTATTGTAACCATCTGCTATCCTTTTTATCTCATGATTATTACCATCTCTGTAACTATGCCCAGTAAATCCCTTCAGTTGCACATCACCTTTAATAAGTTGATCTACCCTATACACAGTTATCAGTGCATCACCCTCACCAAACTTAATTCTTTTAAATGCATCCCTTGGATTGCTTATTTATAGAAGTATGAATACTTTCTCTCTATGAGTTCAATCACTCTTGTGCATGTAACTCTCTACCAGGGCCTCCACTATCAGCTTATTTGGCCTATCTGTGTTAAAAACACCAATTTGACCTCTATGTATGTACTTTGTTACTCATTGTACTACTCTATCACCCTTCAGTGTAATACTCTTTTATTACAGTTTTGGTTTACAGGGAATGACAATACTCAATTTGAGTGTTTCTACTCCCTTTAGTACCTTGTCTACCCTTTGTTTATACTTGATGCATTACTCAACACCTTTGCTTGCAGAAGTTACCAAAAGCCCTATGCAGCTGAGCATCAAATCTGCAACTATAATGTTGGCCCTTATTAAGGCACACGAATGAAGATTTCGTCAATGTCTATCTAGCTGAATCTTGGCAAAACCAGCAACCATAATCATTCTTTGTACATTTGTTATTCCAGTAACTCCTGGACACTTAACAAGACATGGATCATGCTTATTACTACTATTAATACTTGTAACAAGTACTGGTTTTTTTAACTTTGTCTTTCATATGACATATTGGAGTCGACACTCCTTGAATTCTGCAACATTTAAAAACATAATCCAATGTGACCAATTCACATATATTGTTATAATTGACAAGACCAATGATGTTGGCCATGAAACAAATATACTACCAAAAAACAATAACTTTTCTACACAAGGAGACTTCACGAAAATCATAAACAACAAGGCAAGACTAAACTCACTTGCAAAATCCTTATATTGTTTTTTTATGAAGATAAGCCTATGGAATTGTCGTGGTATTAGTCGTAAAAATCTCTGGACTGATATCGAATCATTCTGTAAAATGGAAAAAAAATACAAATTATGACACTAGTTGAAACTAAAACCGTCAAGAAACCTAATCAATCTATCTGGCAAAAAGCAGGATTTGATACCTTTCATTTCTCACCTGCCACTGGGTTCTCTGGGGGCATCTGTATTATGTGGAAGGCATACCAACTCTATAATGAAATATGTGAACTCATCCACATTGATAAAAGATAAATTGCCATTAAATAAAAAATAATTGATAAAAACTATTGCATGATGCTCATTTTTACATATGCTCCTCCTAAAGAGAATGAGAAAATAGCCTTCTGGGATCTACTAACAAATTTTATCAAAAATACACATATGCCTTGTCTTATCATTGGAGATCTAAATGAAATCACTAACAACAATGAAAAGAAAGGAGGTGGCCATCCACATCTGTCAAGATTCTTAAAACTTAACCAGTTCAAAAATAACTTTGACCTTTTAGAAATTCCTATGCAAGGAGGGGAATTCACTTGGAGGAAAAACACAATTGAGATCAACAATATCTATGAGAAGTTAGACAGAGTTCTTCTTCATGACCAAATCTTTCAATGGTTTCCAGGTATTTATACTAAAAATCATGCTTTCACATCATCTGATCATTGTCCTATCTCAGTAGAATTAGAAAACCCAAACCCTATAAAGGCTCAACCCTTCAAATTTGAAAAAAATGTGGACTTACAGAAAAGACTTTAAGAATGTTGTAAAACAAGTTTGGAGAATTGATACACAAGGCTCCCACGTGTATAACTTAGTGAAGAAAACACTAGCACTAAAAATAAGTGCAAAAAAATGGAACAAAACAACAATTGGAAATATCTTCAAACAACTACAAGAAACAGAGAAAAACCTCTCAAAAATCCAAAAAGATATTTTAATAGACCCAAATCAAAACCTCATAGCAAAACAACACAGACTTATTAATAAGAAAGAGAACCTACTGTCATACCAAAAGAAATATTAGAGTCAAAGCACAAAAACTAAACACATAAAATTAATAGATACTAACACTAATTATTTCCACAAAATTGCAAATGGAAGAAGTAGCAGGAAAATCATTCGAGAAATCAGAACTAATGATGGTACCATTATCATTGGTCTTGAAAACATTCTTAATGAAATTAAAACCGACTTTGAAAAAAGATTTAAAAAAGGTAGAATTAATCATGATGTTTTACAAGATTACCTCGGTAACATCAACAGAGAAATTTCTGACCAAGAAAATGAGGAACTGACCAAACATGTCTCTAATGAAGAAATTAGGAATGTTGTTTTTAGCATCGGGAGCAATAAATCCCCAGGACTAGATGGTATGTCTGCCTTGTTCTATCAAAAATACTAGACAATGTTGGACCAATGGTCATCGAAGCTGTGAAAAGTTTCTTCCATTTAGGAAAAATATTAAAACAAATCAATCATACATTTATTACACTCATACCAAAATATGACAATCCGAACTCAACAAACCATTATCGACCATTTAGTCTATGCTCCACCATATATAAAACAATCTCTAAAATAATAACTGAAAGAATGAAATCCATCCTAAATAAATTAATACACCCATTACAGTGTGCATTTGTTGTCGATCGGGCCATTCAAGACAACATTCTAATAGCTCACGAAATACTCCACTCTTTCCGAGCCAAAAAAGGCAAAGAGGGATGGATAGCAATCAAACTGGATATGGAAAAAACATATGATAAAATAGAATGGGGGTTTATTCTCTCAATGCTTAATAAATTTGGCTTCTCCATCCGCTTTATTGGATGGATCAAAGAATGCATTGAAACGGTCTCCTTTTCGGTACTTGTTAATAATAATGGTGCTACTGACATCTTCTATCCACAAAGGGGACTACGCCAAGGCAGTCCTCTTTCACTGTTTTTATTCATCCTTGGCACAGAAGTACTAGCCAGAAAACTACAACAAGAGGGAAATCTTAATTGTAATCAAATTGGATTTCAAATTACACGAATGGATACCAAGATACCATTTCTAGCCTTTGCAGACGACATTCGCATCTTTGCAAAAGCTAACCAAACTGCATGTACTAAAGTCAAATCAATTATTGAAGACTATTGCTTCATATCTAGACAATGTGTTAACTATCACAAATCAGCTTTTCAAACAACAAATAATACTCCTAACAACTTAAAAACAATTATACAATATGTTCTGAATATCCCAAGAACTACCTCGCTGGAAAAATATTTAGGATGCTCAATCATTAATGAAAAAGTTAATCAGGACACATTTCAAGATACTATCATAAACACTACAAATCAACTATCAAAATGAAAAGCTAGCTCCCTCTCCCTTGAGGGTAGAGCAACTCTTATTAAATCCAATCTTGCTGCTAATCCAAACTTTTTAATGCAATGCTTCATGCTCTCAACCCATATTCATAAGGAACTTGATAAGATTAACAAAAAGTACTTATGGAATAAGGACCCAAACTACAAACCGCTAATTGGATGAGATAAAATATGCAAAAATAAAACAAATGGTGGTATTGGTATTAGGAAAACACAAGATATGAACAAATCCCTACAAATGAAACTCATTTGGAAAATTTTCACGGAACCAAATAATATTTGGGTTAAAATAATCAATGAGAAGTATTTAAAACAAACTTGCATTCTACAATATGCTAAAAAGAGCAACCATTCTTGGCAATGGTCACAACTGCTTAAGATGCGAACAGAATTCAAATATGGTCTCCAATGGCTAATCGGAGATGGTAAAGCTATCAGTTTTTGGGAGGATAACTAGGTCAATGACTCCATCCTACCAAATGAAAGGCTACCAAATGTACAAACAAATACTACTACTAAAGTTAGCGAATTTATAATAGACAAAAAATGGGATAAACCCAAGCTGGAATCTCTTCTCAATAGAGAAACAGTTAACAAAATCATTGATATACCAATACCTAGTAATGATATTATAGATAGACTCTACTGAAAACCCAGTAAAAATAAATGGTTTACAACCAAAACAGGCTTTGAGCTTATTACAAAACAAACATTCACACCAATTGATGAATTCTCTTGGATATGGGATATTGACATCTATCCCAAAGTTATAAAAAAATTATGGAAAATATGTCACAACGGATTACCAACCAAACTAAGATTAACACACAAAAATGTGGCAGTACCACTTGCATGTGATCTATGCAATAACCCTCAAGAGGACTTAAATCACTTCATCTTTCATTGTCCATTTACCCTTAAAAATATTAGACTACATAACAACAAAATAGAACAAATTGTGAGGCAAATAAATACAAATAACAAACCAAAGGACTGTCTTTTTTAGCTATAATCCAAATTATCTAAAATGAAAATCATATGCCTAGCAACTACATGGTGGGCATTATGGATCAACAAGAATCAAATCATCTTTAATTATAGCAATGATGAAAGGATCAAAGACCTTAAAAACTACACACAACAACTCCTTAAAAACTGGGAAAAATCAAATATTATGAAAAAGAGGATTGCATGCCCACTAACAAATATAAGGGGCCTGCTAGGAAAAAAAGAAATATCACTTGGGAAAAACCATCACCTTACTTCCTCAAAATTAATTTTGATGGAACTAAATTACCTAGTGGAGAAGCTGGGATTGGCTACATTCAAGGAATGACAAAGATGAGGTAATTCACATGGACAACAACAGAGCAATAGCCCTTAGACAAAGTATCAAGATAGCTAAACAGCTCCAAATCCATAAACTTGAAATTGAAGGTGACAACCTTTGCCTTATTAACTCTATTAAAGGCATTTGGGCTTGTCCTTGGAAATCAAAATGGTCGTTGCTGACATTCTGTTCGACCTCCATTCCTTCCAAGAAATCCATATCAAACACATTTTTCGGGAGGTGAATCGTTATGCTGATAGAATTGCTAAACTCAGCTTTTTACCTCATGTGACTGACATTTCTCTTGATTCAGAACTTCGTGTTCTCATCCGGCAGGATGCTCTAGGCAGGCTTATGTGTCGTCGCTAAGCTAGCCTAATTCTTTCTTCATAAAAAAAAATAGTAACTATTTATAAACTTTTTTATTAGTAACGTGAAATTAAAATATCAAATAATATAAACTTAAAATAATAATTTATTAAAAGTCCAAATAGACTGAAATACAGTATTAATTTAAGCAATTAAAATAACAGGAGAGTGGTATGGAATAGGGGCAGAGCTACGTTGGGCCTAGCCCCCTCTGGAAAAAAAAAACTTTTTTTTTCAAAAAAAATAATAAAATTTATAAGCTTTTTTTACCCTTATTTAATCTAAAAATATAATTTCAGTCGGCCCTAATAAATTTAAGCCATGAAAATGAAATTACCTTAAATTTTCTCCACTCATTTCATCTGAAAATGCAATTTCAGTCAATCCTAACAGATTTAAATCAAATAAATAAAATTACTTAAGTTTTTTTTCCCTCATCTCATGTGAAAATTACCTTAAGTTTCATAAAAAAATTTAAATTAATTTTTGCGAAATAGAATTTAAGTTACGTTGGATTTAAGTCACACAATATTTTTATTGCGCAGGATTTTAGCCTCCTCCGCGTAAAATCCTGGCTGAATGAAAATTTTGAGAATGCATTGAATAAGCGACTAAACGAGGAAACTTACTTAAATCCAAAGTGGGGCGTGGCAGAGATGGTTGGAATTTGGTAGGTATTTATTATTATTTTTTTTTGGTCGAAAGGTATTTATTATATTGATTCCCTGTCATTCTGCCACACAATACAAGTATAACCCGACAAATGCTAGTGCACAAATCGCCAGCTGAGTCCAGTGCGTCCTTTTATTTTCTATTTCCCTCTATATCAATTCGGTGATCTTCTTCTTGAATTGTTAGGTACCAATCCCATGTCACGGTCCACTACCTATAAGCTACCAACTTATCACGGTGGCGCGGCGGCGGCTGCGGTGGTGCTAACCCTCTTGCTGCTTGCCGGCGTTGATGGAGAAGTTAGCAGCAGCAACCGTGGATCTGCTGCGTATCTTAGGAGGAAGCTCCTGAAGAATGGACTTGGCCTTACCCCTCAGATGGGGTATGTTTAATCTTCTAATTTTATATTCTACCTTAGTAATAATTTTATTTATTGATGCTCTAGTCTTTGATCATGCATATATGTTTAGAAAATTATTAGTAGCTACGAATCGACCGATTTTAAATCATGATCAATATCTCAATTATCTTGGCCTGCCTTATAACGAGCGAGGAGCACTTAAATTCAGTAGTGTACAGATTGAGTGATGGTGTCCTAACTAGTATAGCTCAAACTTTAGTCTACGTATTGAGCCTATGCATCCACAATCAAAAATTGGTTGCTCCTAGTTCTAGCTCAGCCTTCAATTTCGATTACAGCATATATATGACATGGAATTCATCTTTTGGTGACAAACCGTGGGATCCGAACCAGCCGATAAAAGCCCTATATGAAAATGGTAAACTCGCTTGCGCCGACTAGCACAAGTGGGGGCTGGAGGCAGTAATCAACTAGCACCACTTTTTTGTCATATCTTCTAAATTACGATAAACTTGTAGACTACAACTAGTCGATCAGATTGGGCCAGGTTAATTAATTTTTTGCTGTTTAGGTTAAATAATCATTTTAATAAATGAAATTAGACAAATATCCCAATAAACTTCATCCAAATCCATGACCCATAATGATGTCATCATTACATAATGATAACATCACCATAAGTCAAACAAATTAACACATTTGACCATTGACCGGTCAGCGGTCAACCGGTGATTTTTTCCCGGCAAAAAGTATTTTTGGTGACGTCGTCATCAAAACACAAACTGTCATCAAAATACAAATTGTCATCAAAACAGAAACTGTCATCAAAACACAAACTGTCATCAAAAGACAAATTGTAATCAAAACACAAACTGTCATCAAAACACAAACTGTCATCAAAACACAAACTGTCATAAAAAACACAAACTGTCATCAAAACACAAATTGTCATCAAAATACAAACTGTCATCAAAAACACAAACTGTCATCAAAATACAAACTGTCATCAAAATACACAAACTGTCATCAAAACACAAATTGTCATAAAAAACACAAATTGTCATCAAAACACAAACTGTCATCAAAACACAAACTGTCATAAAAAACACAAACTGTCATCAAAATACAAACTGTCATAAAAAACACAAACTGTCATCAAAACACAAACTGTCATCAAAACACAAATTGTCATAAAAAACACAAACTGTCATCAAAACACAAATTGTCATCAAATACAAACTGCATCGCAACTAGTTAATGACACATATTGTCATCAAAACACAAATTGTCATCAAATACAAACTGTATCGCAACTAGTTGATGACACATATTGTCATCAAAAACACAAACTGTCATCAAAATACAAATTGTCATCAAAAACACAAACTGTCATCAAAAACACAAACTGTCATCAAAAACACAAACTGTCATCAAAACACAAACTGTCATCAAAACACAAACTGTCATCAAAAACACAAACTGTTATCAAAACACAAACGGACATCAAAATACAAACTGTCATAAAAAACACAAACTGTCATCAAAATACAAACTGTCATAAAAAACACAAACTGTCATTAAAACACAAACTGTCATAAAAACACAAACTGTCATCAAAACACAAACTGTCATCAAATACAAACTGCATCGCAACTAGTTAATGACACATACTGTCATCAAAACACAAACTGTCATCAAATACAAACTATATCGCAACTAGTTGATGACACATACTGTCATCAAAACACAAACTGTCATCAAATACAAACGATATCGCAACTAGTTGATGACACATTGTCATCGCAACTAGTTAATGTCACAAACTGTCATCACAACTAGTTGATGACAATACAAATCTCGTTTTGATGACAATTATCGTTGAAATGTCACCACCACTAGTTGGTGGCATTTACGAAGTGTCACCTCCACTAGTTAGTGCACGTTCAAAATATTATCAAGACTAGTAATTAGTGGCGCTTTCAAAGTGCCATCAAGACTATTAATTAATGGCGCTTTCAAAGTGTCATCAAGGCTAGTAAGTGGTGACACTTTCAAAGTGTCACCGAGACAAGTTGGTGGCACTTTACAAAGTGTCACCGAGGCTAGTCGGTGGCGCTTTCAAAAGGCTAGTAAGTAGTGACACTTTCAAAGTGTCACAGAGGCTAGTCGGTGGCGCGTTCGAAGCGTCACCGAGGCTAGTCGGTGGCGCGTTCGAAGCGTCACCGAGGCTAGTCGGTGGCACGTTCGAAACGTCGCCCAGGCTAGTCGGTGGTGCGTTCGAAGCGTCACTGAGGCTAGTCGGTGGGGCGTTCAAAGCATCACCGAGGCTAGTCCGTAGCGCGTTCGAACCGTCACCGAGGCTAGTCGGTGGTGCATTCGAACCATCACCGAGGCTAGTTCGGTGGCGTGTTCGAACTGCCACCGAGGCTAGTCGGCGGCGCATTCGAACCATCACCGAGGCTAGTTCGATGGCGCATTCGAACCATCACAGAGACTAGTCGACGGCGCATTTGAACCGTCACCGAGGCTAGTCGGCGGCACGTTCGAACCGTCACCGAGGCTAGTCGGCGGCGCGTTCGAACCGTCACCGAGGCTAGTTCGGTGGCGCGTTCGAAGCGTCATCGAGGCTAGTTCTGTGGTGCGTTCGAAGCGTCACCGAGCCTAGTACGGTGGCGCGTTTGAAGCATCACCGAGCCTAGTCGGCGGCGCGTTCAAAACGTCACCGAGCCTAGTCGGTGGCGCGTTTGAAGCGTCACCGAGGCTAGTCGGTTGTGCGTTCGAAGCGTCACCGAAGCTAGTCGGTGGCGCGTTCGAAGTGTCACCGATGCCAAATTTGTAGGGAAATACAATTTGTTTAGTGAGTAATCACAAGTGTAGTGACGATAAAACATGTTACATGCAATGAAAGAATAAGCACAAAACTGTACATGAAAAGCCTCATATTTTAATATAGGAGCGGCGAAGCACAATTATGTTTAATAAGAAATTTGTTTCTCAATCCAGCATAATGTAAACCAAAACATTCAAGTAACACCTGATATTTCTCAATATTAGGCCAAGTTTAGTTGTAGGAATCATATATAATAAGTATATAACCAAATGGCTTGTGATGCTGAAATTGAAATAATCTACTCAAATTAACACCATGTAGCATGCCAAATAACAAAGGACATTAACCAAAGTACATGATCTCAATCTAGTGAAACTCAAATTAACACCAAATGACTTGTGATGCTGAAACTGAGATAGTCTAGTCAAATTAACACCATATAGCATGCAAATTAACAAAAGACATTAACCAAAGTACATGATCGCAATTTAGTCAAACTCATTACAGTTGGTGAAATCCTCATCTCACTGGCAACCATTAATACTACATAAAAGCTGCCCACATGAACATAAAAACACTATTTGTTCCATATATGAGGAATGATATAGATTTTTAGTGCTTTTCTGATGGAATAAACCAATTAGGCTTGGGGAGGAGAGAAGGTTTTAGCGACCAGAGTTGTGAAACAATGAGTATGAGGCCAATTTCCATCATATATATATCGGTAAACACTGATATGATAAGATGAATATCAGCCACACACAAATTAACACACCATGAAAATCAAGATATACATATATAAACCGAACCATCTTACACAGTCAAATTCCAATTAATTAGCTCCTTTCCTTTTTAACACTCCAAACCTTAACAAAACCAGTTTAAAAACATCAAAATGGGTACTCTTCAGTAGAATTCATATGTAAGAAACAACATGTTACTAACTTGAGCACCAGCTCTGCAGCTACAAAGCAAAGAGGTAGGAAGTTCATAACAAGAGAAATTGGCACAGTGCCAGAAAGAGGAACAACTGAAGCCACAACCATAGATTCCTCATCAGAGCAAGAATCTGCCTATGTCATCAGTCACAACTTCACTTGGAATTATCTAGAAATGGCAATTGGTCCTCCTGAGCCAAAAATGAATTTCTTATTCTGTATTGAATGTTAAAGCAATCTAAGAACCAAGAAAGAAAAATCCCGTAAGTTTTTGTTGTTGCAAAACAAAACAAACAGAAAGTAGTTAGCTTAGATATCCAAATTAATCGCACACTGAATTTCAATCAAGTCCACTAACGGACTAACCAAAATCTAATTCCATCCATTCCAACACAAAACAACATGATAATTAACTATCCTCATTCAAGGTTTCCAATTGATTCTGTTACAATTATACTATATCTGATTCCATTACCTAGATTGAACCCTTCAAAAGCCTTCAGTTAAAACTACATGTCTTGTCTACCGTAGTCACAGATTTAAGATAGGAATAAAAAGGCTTGGCACTAGCATCACTAAAATTATATTGCTCAAAAACTTCATAAAAATTCAACTTATACATAGTTAAGCAAGGGTAGAATTAAGTTAGCAAAATCAAACTCTACCAAGAGAAGAACTATACCTGGAAAGCTTAAAACGAACCAGGGCGACTTAGTTGTGCTTCGAGGGAGAAAGTTTTCGATTCAAAGAATAGAAGCAATAGAAGTGTGATTCTGTAAGAGAGAAATAGTCGAGTTGGATAAAATTAGAGAAAAAACCCTAAACCGAAAAAACTTGAATGTCACCTGGGAGAAAGATGCTCGATGGTGGAGGCGGTGGTCTTGGGAGAAAGATGCTCGTCAAAGACTCGGTAGCAAGAGAGCATTCGTAGAATACGCTGGAGGTTTTCAAGATCGACAGGAGCGACGGAGACGCCGGTAGCGAGAAGAATGATGCGGAAGAGGATCTGGACCGCCGTGAGAAGAGCGTTGGCACCGCCGGACCAGATGGCGTTGGCGACGTCGAGTCGGAAACCTCTTGAGATTCAGAGCCTCTTTTCATAGCAAACAGCGGGAATGTCGGAGAACACCAGAGAAGGTCAACCTGAGAGGTCAGAGTCGGTGGAAATGGAGACGATGGAGGAGGAAACGAGGGTTTGAGTGAGGAGGAATCGCGAACCACAGGATCTGTAGAGGGGGGAAGTGACTGAGAGAGGTAGGAGAAAATTGTTAAGTCATGTATATGGAGGTCATTAAACAAGACGGAAAAGAAGGGGAGCAATTTTCAAATATTCATATGAAAAAGGGATAATGGGCCTCCTTGTTTCTTAATTTTTTGGTCCTACTGGCCTTAGATAATTTCAACCTTGTTTTTATTTAAAATTAAAAACGCCGACAAGCAGAGGACCGAAACAATTACTTAATTGCTTCCAAATTACATTACTCCGTATGTGCAAATTCATCACTAGGGTCTAGGAGTAGGAGTGGTTGGTTTACTTTGCAGTTTTCGGTACGTTGCCTTAGCTTTTAATTTGAATAGCAAATCACGGATGGAGGATTATGAAACCCATGTGCTTGGTGAAAACAACCGGTCACCTAACCATGTCCCCCTGCACCCAAATTTGTTGATTAATGTACTAACTTCTCCATCGATTTGTGAATGTAATTGTAAGTGTACGTTGAAATTCAGGTGGAACAGTTGGAACCATTTTGCGTGTAGTATCGATGAGAAGTTGATAAGAGAAACAGGTAAAATGTAATTTAATGTAGTACGAGTATTAATTAATAGATCATTTGGTTTGATTAATGAGTACGTGACGTTTGTTAATTTTACTTGTTGCTGCAGCTGATGCACTAGTATCAAGTGGCCTTGCACGCCTTGGATATAAGTATGTCAACTTAGGTACGTATTCATACCTATATCAGTTTCTTCGGCTTACTTAATTTCTTTTTAATGGACGTAAGGACAACATAACTAGCAAATGACTTCCTCATATAATTACATTAATATACATACATAGATTGAGGATCATATACAACAGGCTCTTATCGTACAACATGCGAAGCGATCTCGACCGTCGATATTTTTGTGTCAATAATTTTTTTTTCTCGTCCCCTGATCAATCTAGAGTAACCTATATCACAAATAAGCTCTTAACGTTCATTTATTTGTGCACTGAAGTTCACAAATAAACTTTAAATACACAAAGACATGTGTTTGAACATGAACATGTTATATGTAAACCTTACAGCATAGAAAAATGAACATGTAGTACTTACATGTGAACGTCAATAATCGTCTATTCCAAAACGATCAGAGACGGAAAAAAAAGAAAAAAAAAGTTGTTGACCGAAAAAAAAAATTTGCCGTATTTACGGTTATGCCACCGCGCCACTATTCACACTTTTTCACCTCTTTTAATCTCAGCCCTCCATCTCCTTGATCCAATGGCCCATAATATTTCTCATATTGTACAATAAAGATCAAATATATGTGAAACTCCCTCTACATACATATACATATAGGGTAGCACTCGTGTATGAACCGGGGCACCCATAATTAAGAATATTGAGAATAACTCACATCCATTGGATTTGAGTGAGATGGGCTCAAGGGGAGGAAAAGAAAAGGTGGCGATTTGGTAATTTATTTACAAGTTTAAATAAAAAGGTCCATTACAGTCTCAAGCTCAGTCATCATTTAAATGAGCATGTGTTGAACACATGATTATTTAGAATTGACTGGTCAATATGATTGATCTCCGGCATTAACCGTCGATCTCCAGCGTTGAGCGTCGGTCTCTGGCCATTGACCACCGAGTCATGAGCAATTTTTTAAGGGTCAAATTGTGTTCAATTTGTAAATTCCAAACGCACATATAGTTTAAAAAATTTCTAAATGCACATTCAGTCACTTGCAGACATCCAGTTAAATTCAAATGCACATTCAATCAAATTTAATTGAACATCCAACAAATTTCAAATTTTTATAAAGTTCATATCTAGTATAATTCAAATACACATATAACATAAATCCAAGTGTCCATACAAAATAAACCCAAAAACACATCAAGTTATATCCAAATGCATATCTAGTTCTATCCAAATCCACATCTAGATATATATGCTTTTTGTGTTGTACATTATATACAATTGGATTGTACGTTATGTACATTTGGGTTGCATGTTATAAGCATTTGGATTGCGCGTTATGTGCATTGGGATTGTGCGTTATGTGCATTTTTTATTTTTAAGGCAACGAATAGTTGGCTAGTGAAAAAAAAATATCAATTGAACTATATGTGTTTTTGTATTATACACAATGTACATTTGGATTGTACGATATGTGCATTTTGAATTATTAATACAAACACAAGTCGTTCATGGAAAAAATTAAATAAGTTGAACTATATGTGTTTTTGTATTGTACACTATGCATTTGGATTGTCCCGTATTTTGTTTTTCAGAAAAACACAAGTTGGTCAGGAAAAAAATATGAATTGAACTATACATGCTTTTTTGTTGTATACTATGTGCATTTGGAATGTATACCATAAGTGCATCTCGAATTTTTAGGACAAACACAAGTTGGTCAGAAAGAAAGAAAAAAAATCTCGATCGGTCAACGTCGAATGAAATATGTGGGTTTGCATTGTACAATGTGCATTTGGATTGAACTATATATGTATTTTAAAATTTTAAGATAAACACAAGTTGATTGAAAAAAAAAAGCGATTGGTCAACTCATTTAAGACTGGCATTGACCAGTTGTATTGACCAGTCAACTCATTTAAATGGTCATCTTAGACTTCTAATGAGCTCTTTTGAATAATGAACCTATTTTCTAAAGCTGCAATTATTTACAAAAAAGGATTTTTGTGTCAAACCACCCGTTATATGGTCCATTTTGTACAAAATTACCCGTTATATCGATAATTATTCTAAACAACCCCATAACAGGCTTCCGTAAATAAAAAACCATCCAAGAGATCCTTCCGTCATTTTTGCCGTTCATTTGTGTAAAAAGACCCTTATACCCCCGTTCTTTTTTAAGATTACGAGTAATACCATTTTTTTTAATCTTTTTTTTTTTACTTATTAATTTTTCAAAAAATATCTTTTCCCAAAATTAATTTTTTTCAAATTTTTTTTACTAATTTTTTTTTCAAAATGAATTTTTTTCGAATTTTTTATACATATAGTGCATGAGATAGTATGTTAAAGTGCATGAATAAAATGTTAAAGTGATGTTATGAGTTTTTTTTACACTTGAAATGCATGAGTTAGTATGTTCAAGTGTATGATTAAAATGCTAAAGTACAATGTATTATTTTTTGGAAGAAAAAAATTGAAAAAGTAATATTTTTTAAAAAAGAAATAAATATAAAATTAAGTGCATATATAAAATACATGAGTTAATATGTTAAAGTGCATGATTAAAATGATAAAATACATCAGTGCATGGTATTAATTTTTGGGAAAAAAATAGGAAAAAAAATATTGGGAATTTTTTTCCGGAAATAATTACTTTTTTAAAAAAATAATAAAAAATGTGAAAAAAACATTGTATTACTAATAATTTAAAAAAAAAAGGAGTATAAGGACATTTTCACACACATTAGTGGTTTAGTGCAAAATGGGCGGTTTAGCTACTGAAAATTGTTATCACCTGAATCATTGTTCTCGTAGGCAGACGGGTTTTTCAGCAGATGTGATCCTTTATATATATATATAATATTCTTTCTTATAGTGTATGTTGTGATGGATCAGATGATTGCTGGGGAGAACAATATAGAGATTCCAAGGTCTCTTTTTTCTCATCAAGTTGGATCTTGAATTCTTTAATTTGTTGCAAGATTGACTTCATTGCAAATGCGGCTTCCTGACAAGCTGTGATTTTTGTTTATACAGGGGAACATGGTTGCCAAGGCATCAATGTTCCCGTCAGGAATCAAGGCTCTAGCAGATTACGTTCACGGCAAAGGTCTTAAGCTCGGGATTTACTCGGACGCAGGGTATGGTATATATAAAAGTCTTCATCATGTAGTATCCAGCGTCATTCTTATTACACTAGCCTTGTGGATTGAAGTATGTACCTCCTAGCTGGCTGTTGGACGAGAAAGACAGGCTAGCTAGCTCACAGTTGCAATTTCTATGCAGGAATCTTACCTGTAGCATGAAAATGCCCGGTTCGCTACACCATGAAGAGCAGGACGCAAGGACCTTTGCCTCATGGGTGTGCATTCTGTTTCAATTCTGCGTTTTAAGCAAAGCAAAGCATCCGATTCAGAATTAACTACGTACGTACCATCGTCTAATTAATTGATGTTGGCATCTGGACAGGGTGTCGACTACCTCAAGTACGACAACTGCAACAATGACGGAAACAGTCCCAGAGACAGGTGCATATCATCTCTTCCATCGTCAAGGACGTATTCAAATCATATCCATTGAGTTTGTGTACCTTTCATAGGTACCCTAAGATGAGCAAGGCCTTGTTGAACAGTGGGAGGCCAATCTTTTTCTCTCTCTGCGAATGGTGAGTCATCATCATCATCATATATGTATATATAAATTAATAAATAATCTAGCTAGCTAGTGAGGAGCAGTCGGAGCATTGTGAAATTGAACGCACCTAAGTTTGCATATATATATATGGTTACAATTGGACAAATGAATAATATATGATGTACGTTCGTAGGAAGATATGAATCGTATGATCAATTCTAGCCTGTTATGGTGAATAAACAATTTATGTTTTCGAATCCGGAAAATTTACAAAAATATGACTGTTTAATGAAAGACTAATTTGTTTGCAATGATGTACTGGAGGGTTCACACGCGTCCTAAAAAAGAACTTAAAAATTAAGCAGAAAGCGGAGGTGAATAGTGTAAATATGAAGATTGATTAAGGTGCAGGGGGATAGAAGACCCAGCAACCTGGGCAGCAAGCGTAGGCAACAGCTGGAGAACAACAGGTGACATCAAAGACAATTGGGACAGGTAGGCCCGCCCAAGTACATGGCCCATTATTAATTACGAGTTAGTTAATTAATTACTTGCTTAATTAATTGTCTTAATATATATATGTAATTTTGTGCATCTGCGCGCAGTATGACAACAATAGCAGACCAAAATGACAAGTGGGCGTCATACGCTGGTCCTGGCGGATGGAATGGTAAAACACGTGGACAGCATCTGTATGTTGACGTACGTACGTCTCCAGCTAACTAGCACCAGCTCAATCGATCTTAACCTTGTGTGTGCTGTGTGCAGATCCCGACATGCTAGAGGTCGGGAATGGAGGGATGACAGCACAGGAGTATCGCTCTCACTTCAGTATATGGGCACTCGCCAAAGTACTACTATATATATATGATCATATTTACATGCAACTAGCTTGTTAATTTGTTGTCAAAATAAATACAAGCACGTACCTGCACGTACTGTTGATCGATCGAGATTTCAGTTCCCAACTGGCTAGCTAGTTTCAATACGGTACATAAATTGGTCTTCTGGGTGCATACAGGCACCACTGTTGATCGGATGCGACGTAAGATCAATAGATAGAACCACCCTCGAGCTGCTTAGCAACAAGGAGGTTATTGCTGTCAATCAAGGTACGTACGTGATCAATCAATTCAATTGTGACAACCTACGTACTAATATATATGGAGCGAGTGGCCGGTTGTCCAAATCTCCAGTACGTGTACGTAGCTGGCTGTTTTGAGCTAGCTAGGCTGCTCATCTGTGTGTATATTATACATATATGTTACTCAATTTAATAAACCTAACTGAACAGATAAGCTTGGAGTTCAAGGGCGAAAGGTCAGGAAAGAAGGGGATCTTGAGGTGAGCACTTTAAGCCGTACGTACTTCATTCAAAATTAAGTGTTAAAATTGGGATATATTCGTTTCACATTGTACGTATAAGCCTAGACTCACGCATATATATTGCCTTTAATTTGTTACCATGCCTAGAGCTCTAGCGCGCGCTTCCACGTACCTTAAATCTTACACATAAATAGGTACATACATATATATAGATAGGAACCGGAGATTCAAGCTAGGGAGGATCGGAATTGGAGGAGTACTGGTAAATAGTGAGATAACCCTGGCCTTTCTAGCTATATCTGGTACGGTATATTAGCCAGGCATTTATACGTAACTTGAGGCGCGCATGTACGTCGATCAGTGTCTGTCCTACTAAAACCCAACCCGATGTCATGTGGAATATTAATCAACCGGATCGAGCTGGTCAGTGCAGTGCAAATGTGCAATTGATTAATTAAATATAATTAATGAACAGGTGTGGGCAGGCCCTTTGTCAGGCAAAAGGGTGGCATTGATTCTATGGAACAGATCCGGTTCGCCTTCCAACATCACCGCTTACTGGTCCGACATACGTCTCAACCCCTCCACACTCGTAAATTCTCGAGACTTGTGGGCTGTACGTCACACCTCTCGATCTCCACACATGCATGTACTCCTATATATATATATCTTTTCTTCGTTCTATTCCCTAATCGATCTGACCACGTTACGTACGTTTCGCATGCAGCATTCGACTCAGTACCGTCTCAAAGACCAACTCACGGCTTCAGTGGAGTCACATGCTGTCAAGATGTATGTCTTGACACTCACACCCACCTAGCTTCCTTCTTTTATCTCTATCTTGACCTACAATTCAAGAAACAATACGTAATAAAGTGACCGATGGCATGATTATCTGCGCTCTGCTCATCTATCTAGTAGAAGATGGACTTACGTACGAACAACATACAACCTGAAGAATTAGAAAGCAAAAGAATAGGCACGAAGAAACATACGGGCACTCCATCAAGGCAAAGTTTCTCTTTTTTTTTAAAAAAAAAAAGTTAAAATTTTCCATTAATTGGGTGGGGCCGGCTTTACAAAAGAAAGGTACGATCGAGGACCTTCGCTATGAAGGATGATATTCTACAACCTACGACGCACCTTTGATATACTACTCAATTATATATATCATAAATTAATCTTAAAATATTTTTTAAAACTTATATATAGGTTGTAAATGATAAATCTTATAAATTCCTAAATTTTAGTATCATAAAATTGAAATAAATCTTATTTTGAATTAAAATTGTAAAATAACCATATTTTAGCTATTAAAATAAAATGATATCATTTTGATACTAAAAACTTACGAATATATAAGATTTATCATTTACAATATATTTATAATTTTTTTAAAATATTATAAGATTGATTGATATCATATATATTTAAGCGGTGTACTGTAGGTTGTAGAGAATCCTCATTCTTTGTCTATACACTCAGGCAAAAGTGATCTGAAAAGCATATCAATAGTTCCAATGATAATCACAATGGTACTCCTGGATCTTTTGACTTAAAGAATATCTGTATGAATATTGAATAATGAAATGTTAGAGGTATACGTCGCCCATGCTTTTGAGAATAAATTATTTTTTTCAAAAAAGATCTAATAATCTTAACATCCTCATCCTGACAGAAACAAAGTGCAATATAGCACCAACAGAAAGCTCAATTCGAAAACTTGGCTTAATTTCAAGAGATTCTTTTCATTCCTTCGCTTGACACTGGAGGAGGTTTATGGATCCTTTGGAATCACAGTCAAGAAACTAAACACTTACATCTCTTAAAAAAAAGGATGCAAATATGGCTATATATAAGCATGATCATGAATCTAACCCATACTTATGTATCTTTGTCTATGTGCCATCCATAGAAGAAAATAAACACGATCCCTATGTTCAAGTTGACGAGCGTTGTCTCGTGAGTTGAGTTTTGTAAGAATTCCTTGTTTATAAGGAATTAAATGTATGTAGTTAATGCTCTATGGAATTTGGGATTTATTTTTCATGTACTCCGAACATTAGATATGGTAAATTCCTTGTTTATAAGGAATTAAATGTGTGTAGTTAATGCTCTATGGAGTTTGGGATTTATTTTTCATGTACTCCGAGCATTAGATGTGGTAAATTTTGTGTGGTGAGCTAATATAAAGTTTCAATGCTTAATTGTGAGCTTAATGAGCTAGAAAATGACACGAAAAAATTAGGAGGTGCAAATAACAACATATATTGGTTTATGAGACTTACAAACTTTCAAAATAATCTAGGACTTATTAATGCTAGAACTTGTGGATTTCCATTTACATGAAAAAAAACGGTGTCAACACCCTTTATGAGAAACTAGATAGAGTTGTCATTCATCCTGATATACTCGACATATCACCCAACTTAATCATAAAACATCATCCATTCACAACATAAGATCATTGACTAATCACTTTTAGTCTTGGAAAACCAATTAAAAAAACAAATCCACCCTTTAGATTTGAAAAAGCATGGACAGACTTCAAAGATTATGAGAAACTAGTTCAAAAAATATGGAAATATAAACTACGAGGTTCTTATATATAAACTACAAAATAAACTTAACTTGTTAAAGAAGTACTCCAAAACATGGGCAAAAGAAAGTTTTAGTCATAATTTCAACCAACTAAAAATTTCTGAAGAGAAATTAGAAGAAGTTCAAAGACAATTAGCCTTAATGCCAAATTGCAACGGAACCATAAAGTGTCTACAACAATAAACTAATAGACATCAATGCATTCTCAAATTCCAACATAAGTATTGGAAACAACGAGCAAAAACAACCCATATCAAATTGGCAGACTGATCAGCGCTACTTTATAGGGTGTAACTAGGGGTTGTTATCGGAGTTTTGGGTACCATTTGGAGATGATTAGAGCACAATTGCGGAGAATGGAGTTGAGGAGTAGATGTGCAAATATGGTGGTTTGGAGAAACTTAAATGAAGATATATTGAAGAGAGAAGGAAGCCACCCAAGAAGACGAAGAAGTAGAACCAAGCGGGTCTATGAAGATCCGCGATCGCGGAAGTGTCGTCGCGGGCACGGAAGAGCAAGGCTTTTGGTCGCGGTTAATTCGAGAGCATCAGGGTATTTTCCGCGGTCGCGGAAATTCTTCCGCGGTCGCGGAAATCTGCATCAGCGCGTCCGAAGAGTTTTTCCGAAGATTTTTATTTATTTTATTTATTCCCTTTTCTTTTATTCCGTGTATTTTATTTCCTTCTAAGATTAGACTTGTTATCTTTTTAGCATTAGGTTTGGTTTTTAGGTTATTTAACCTAATTTCCATAACAGCTTTTGATTATTCAGTTTTTCATTCTACGTTCAATTTTCCTTTGGAGTTTTATTGTTTTCAAGACTATGAAGAACTAAGCACCCTTTGCTTAGTCCGACAATTGAAGCCTTGGTTTGAATTTGATTGTGAGATTATCCATTTACTCTATCTTTGAATGTTATTGATTCTCTTATGCTTCATTCCATTGAGTTATATTGATTTATCTAGATTAGCTACCTAGTTTTATTGATATTATTCATATTACAGAATTAGGGTTTTGAATTCTATTGGTTGATCTAGTTCATCAACTATTGTGATTAGTATTATTAATATTAGTTTTCCTAGTCTGACAAACTAGTTGAGATTGATATTATCTATAGTGCTAGTTACCTTAATCTGGTCAACTTGTTGAGATTAATATTGTTCATACCTAATTCAGAGTAGCAACCACGATTTACTGGAACGAGTTGTGAATGTTTATTGCGAAGAGAATTGATTGTATGTCAAGTACTGACGAGTTGTTAAGTATTGTATGAGCCTATCTATTCCTGAGCATACTGCTGCTGTTAGATTTATCTTGATAGTTTCTTGATTGTTTAATAGTTAGGGTTATCAAGACTAGTTGGACTGGTAACTATTTCAGAACAGGGATTAGGACATTCATAAGGATTGAGGACTAGGAATAATCAATGATCAATCAACCAAACTAAAGGTGGATAATTGTTTGGCTAAGTGTTTTTCCCAATTTGATTACAAACCCTTGCTTTTGTTTCCTTTGTTTACTTGTTTACAAACAACCAACCAAAACCCCCCTTTGTTACTTTTGCATGCAACCTTACATAAAGAAAGACAACTCCTCCCTGTGGGATTCGACCCTTTCTTGCCTATTCTACTAGTTTAGGTTGTTAAGGATTTTATTTTGATAAGGCGATACAACTTTAGCCTCCGTCAAATTGGCGCCGTTGCCGGGGAAATTAGGTTAAATAACCTAAAAACAAAACCTAGGGGTTATTACCGGAGTTTTGGATACCATTTGGAGATGATTAGAGCACAATTGCGGAGAATGGAGTTGAGGAGTAGATGTGCAAATATGGTGGTTTGGAGAAGCTTAAATGAAGATATATTGAAGAGAGAAGGAAGCCACCCAAAAAGACGAAGAAGTAGAACCAAGCGGGTCTATGAAGATCCGCGATCGCAGAAGTGCCGCCGCAGCACGGATGGTCGCGGAAGAGCAAGGCTTCTGGTCGCAGTTAACTCGAGAGCATCAGGGTATTTTCCGCGGTCGCGGAAATTCTTCCGCGGTCGCAGAAATCTGCATCATCGCGTCCGAAGAGTTTTTTCGAAGATTTTTATTTATTTTATTTATTCCCTTTTCTTTTATTCCGTGTATTTTATTTCCTTCTAAGATTAGACTTGTTATCTTTTTAGCATTAGGTTTGGTTTTTAGGTTATTTAACCTAATTTCCATAGCAGCCTTTCATTATTCAGTTTTCATTCTACGTTCAATTTTCCTTTGGAGTTTTATTGTTTTCAAGACTATGAAGAACTAAGCACCCTTTGCTTAGTCCGACAATTGAAGCCTTCATTTGATTCATGATTGTGAGGTTATAACTCTATTTCCTATTCCTTTGGATTATATCTTTTCTCTTGAGCATATTCCTATTGATTCTTATTGATTTGACTAGCTTGATCACCTAGTTGATATTAGTAATTGTCTATTGCTAGGGTTTGGATATTTCGGGTTGAGATTCCTTATCTTTTGTAGCATCCATGATATTCTAGGACTGGTAGGACTAGTTTATTGTGAAGAGAATTGATTACATGTCGAGTACTGACGGGTTGTTAAGTATTGCATGTATCCTGGTTAATTCATATGCTCTATGCTACTATTGTTCTAAATCTTGATGTTTTTTTGTGCGTTCGATAGTAAGGGTTGCCTGGACTGGTAGGACTGATAACTATTTCAGAATAGGGACAGGAATAATCAAAGGAAGGAATAGAGATAACCTAGGACCAATCAATCGAATGAATGGTGGATATTTGTTTGGCTAAGTGTTTTTCCCAATTTGAATACAAATCTTTGCTTTTGTTTCCTTTGTTTACTTGTTTACCAACAAACAAACAAAACCCCCTTTTGTTATTATTGCATGCAAATTGACGTAGAGAAAGACAACTCCTCCCTGTGGGATTCGACCCTTACTTGCCTATTCTACTGAGTTAGGTTTGTTTAGGATTATTTTGAAAAGGTGATACGACTTTAGCCTTTATCAAATTGGCGTCGTTGCCGGGGAGGCAAGTTTTGTTTTTTCTTTGTGTGTGTTTGTGTACCAATTTTTTGTGTGGACCTATCTTATGGTCCACACCCGTGCTACTGACTCTCCCATTCTTGCTTGTGACACAGAGATTGAGAGAACCCTTTCTAGGAACCGCAAGATAAACAAAGTTCTGTGTTTTGATAATCCTTATTTTGAGATGGCTGACGCACAACAGACGCTGAGGTAGTTGACTGCCCCTAATCTGCAACAGCAACCGCTGGCTGTGTAGTTCCCTGAGCTGGCAGATGGAGTCAACTTTGAGTTGAAGTCCGGGTTAATCCACTTACTCCCCCACTTCCATGGGATGAGTGGAGAAGACCCCAACAAGCATCTTTCAGAGTTTTATTCCGTCTGCACCAGCATGAAGCCAAAGGGCGTGACTGAGGACCAGATCAAGCTGAGGGCCTTTCCTTTTTTGCTAAAGGATGCGGCCAATGATTGGTTCTACTATTTGCCTCCAAGAAGCATAGACACATGGGCTAAAATGACGAAAGCCTTCCTGGAAAAGTACTTTCCTGCGACAAAGCTCAACAACCTGAAGAGGAGCATAAGCAACATTGAACAACAGGCTGTTGAGTCGTTGTACGAGTACTACGAGAGGTTCAAGAGGCGGACTTCTAGCTGCCCTTACCATGGGTATTCAGAACAAGACCTCGTACTTTATTTGTACGGTGGCCTTCTTGACGAGGAGCGTCGAATGGTAAATGCAGCCTGCGGAGGAAACATCTTGAACAAGACGCCAGCTGATGCGTATGAGGTTTTCTTTGAGCTTTCGGAGGGCTCAAGACAGTTCAATAGGAGGGCGAGCGCCCAAACTGTCAGAGATGCGGACTCTCAGCCAAATTCTTCATTAATTTCTAACATGGCTGAGATGAAGGAGATGATGAGGAGGTACATGATGAAGGGTGGCCAGCAGCAAGTCAAATCATATGGGATATGCTATGACACGATGCATCCAACTGATGCATGTCCCATGCTGCAGGAGCCCACTGCTGAGGTGAATGCTATTGGAGGATACGGCCCTTCAAGGCCAAGATATGACCCGTACTCCAACAAGTACAATCCAGGGTGGAGAGATCACCCCAATATGAGATATGTGAATCAGCAGAGTACCCCTCAAGGCCAGGAGAATCAAGAGTATCAACAGAGGCCACCACAATTTCTACCCCGCCCACAACAATTTCAGCAGCCTGGGGTCAACAACAAAAATTTCAAGCTTCATATGACCAAAGACCCCAAGGCCAAGGCTCAAGTTCATCTATGTCCAGTGAGGACCAGATCAGGCCCTCACCCTAACCGTATCAATGGTGGTCAAGAACCAGGAGTCACTAGTTCAGACTGTAGCAACGTTGAGCAATACTATGGTTCAACAAAATCAAGAGATGCGGTCTAGTACTCAGAACTTGGATAAGCAAGTGGGGCAGATTTCCATCGTAGTGAGCAGACTGGAAGCCCGGGACTCGGGCAAACTACCATCTCAAATGGTAGTCAACCCGAGGGAGAATGTATGCGCCATGACGCTGAGGAGCGGAGTCCAAGTGGAGGAAACCCGAGCACAACAGAAAGTAATCCGCGACCGCGGGACAGACGGCCGCGATCGCGGATTGGCTACTGGCAAAGAGGAGCACGAAATCGATGCTAATCCGTGACCGCGGACAGAATTCCGCGATCGCGGAAAAATCCTTTCTGAAGACCTGTTCGAGAGTAATCCGCGACCGCGGACAGAATTCCGCGATCGCGGAAAACTCACTAGAGACGAGGAGTTGTTCGAAGACAATCCGCGACCGCGGACATATATCCGCGATCACGGAAACGCCTCTGGAGTTCCAGTTCCTCTCGAAGACACCTACGATGGATATGTGCGACCCAATTTCCCTCCGCTCAGCACATTGAAGCCTCCCGCTCCCTTTCCCGAAGCTCTAAAGGACACAAGGAGGCCGGCGAATAATAAGGAATTGTTCGAGACCTTCAACAACTGTGAGGTAAATGTTCCTTTACTCAAGCTGGTTAATAGCATCCCTCGTTATGCTAAATTCTTAAAGGAGCTATGCACGATAAAGAGGAAAAAGGTGGTAAAGGAGAAGAATAAAGTCCAGGTCAGCGAGAATGTATCCGCTATGCTGCAAAAGCGGTTACCTAAGAAGGCGAGTTATCCGGGCATGTTCACTATTCCTTGCAAGATTGGGGGCACCTTGTTCGACAAGGCTATGCTTGATTTGGGTGCCTCAATTAATGTGCTGCCTCTCTCGTTGTACGAGTCTCTGGAGGTCGGACCATTAGAGAAAACGGGGATTGTGATCCAACTGGCAGACAATTCCTATGTGTACCCCAAGGGAGTGCTGCAGGATGTGATGGTAGAGGTTGATAAATTGCTCTTCCCTGCGGACTTCTTTGTGATGGATACGGGGCAGGACAAGAATGCAGCCCCTGTGATGCTAGGAAGGCCGTTTATGAACACGACGGGTACAAAGATTGATGTGAGCAGTTGTTCGCTCACAATGGAATTTGACGGGGTGAGGGTCAGATTCAGCATAGATGATTCAAAGCGACACCCTCCGGATGGAGACCCCGAGTGCTCAATTCATGTGAGCAACCCAAGTTGATCGGGAGAGTACCATGTCGAGCCACGAGAATAACTAAAGCGTTGTCCGGGAGGCAACCCGAGGTATGTATTTCCTTTCTTGTCTTTTCATTCCATGTCTTTAGTCGTTTTTGTTTCATTTTGTTTTTGCTTTTGTTTTTGCATTAGACTAACCTGCAGGTAGGAGACCCGAGCCAAAATCGAAGACGGTGTTCCACACCAGAAACATTTCCGCGATCGCGGAAATACCACTATAAGTCTCCTTAAAAAAAAAACCGCGACCGCGGCAAACACTACGAGAAGAATCCGCGATTGTGGAAATGTTTCCGCGATCGCGGCCGCCTCGGCGATTTTAGGGTTTAGTTGAAAAAAATATATAATTCTGCGATCACGGCGAATTTTCCGCGACCGCGGTACTGTTCATAAAAAAAAAAGTTTTACCGAAGGCCAGCTGTCCGATTTTACATCGAGAGATGGTGCGCATCATGTTGCCAAGGAGGAGACATTCACCCCACAATTGGATTTGGCACCGATGATGGCCCGACATTCAACAGCGGATGAGGAGGAACACCAGAGCCCATACCCCGTTTACATCTGGGCTCCATTATGTGTTCGTTGAAGGTCGTGCAGCCCCGATTCTTTGATGTAACACTACACCTTACAGTGGATCTATTTGGTTGCACGGTGGAGTTTGAAGACCGGCGCGACCCCAGAGACATGTGCTTTTATTGCTATACCGCCAACAACTTTCCAAGTCCAAGCCAACTCAACGACGGTTGTGAGTTTTTTTTTTTTGCTCTTCCCTGTGCTTCAATCTTTTTCTTGTCTTTCATTACATTGAGGACAATGCAATGTTTAAGCATGGAGGAATGTTCTATACTTGCTAGTCGTTGAGGAGAAAATGAAAAAAATAATGAAAAATAGAAAAAGCCAAAAATTTGATAAAAGGCAAAAATAGAAATCCTGGGATAAGTCGAAAATCCGAAAGGGCGGCTTAGGTAATAATCAGGTCGTTTGGACCAGCATTAGGCTGGGGTAATAATTAGTCAAGAGTGATGTGAGTTTTATGTGAGCCCATCTATTGAAAAATGAAATGAGTGGCTTGGTGAAAACCTGAAAGGGCGCCTTGGCAAAATGAGTGAAAAGAAGAAGAGTGATTATTAGGAATCATCATTTTATCTGGCGTGGTGACATAAGAAGATGTGATATAAAGAGGATTCGGGTAGGTCACTCTGGGAGGCATAAGAAGATAGATGGAGATTAGGATTAGATTTTTATTTACTCTATGGTGTTCGGGATAAGCTTGGGGGAAGTACTCTGCCTTCCTTTTAGCTTGGTTGGTGTTGTGTTATGTGTTGTGTTCTGTTGAGCTTATTGTGTTGGTGCCTTGGAGTTTCGTGTTAGGTGCAATTCTTGGTGGAGATGATTTTTCTATGCTTCCTGAGACCTTGGGGATTTGATTGGAGGAGTAGGTTTATTTTAGCTTACTCGAGGACGAGCAAGGTTTAAGCATGGGGGAATTTGATCAGCGCTACTTTATAGGGTATAACTAGGGGTTGTTATCGGAGTTTTGGGTACCATTTGGAGATGATTAGAGCACAATTGCGGAGAATGGAGTTGATGAGTAGATGTGCAAATATGGTGGTTTGGAGAAGCTTAAATGAAGATATATTGAAGAGAGAAGGAATCCACCCAAGAAGACGAAGAAGTAGAACCAAGCGGGTCTATGAAGATCCGCGATCGCGGAAGTGCCGCCGCGGGCGCGGATGGTCGCGGAAGAGCAAGGCTTCTGGTCGCGGTTAATTCGAGAGCATCAAGGTATTTTCCGCGATCGCAGAAATTCTTCCGCGGTCGCGGAAATCTGCATCAGCGCATCCGAAGAGTTTTTCCGAAGATTTTTATTTATTTTATTTATTCCCTTTTCTTTTATTTCGTGTATTTTATTTTCTTCTAAGATTAGACTTGTTATATTTTTAGCATTAGGTTTGGTTTGTAACACCCCAGGCCAGCCACCCAGCCACCAACCACCCAGCCTGATGACAATGACCAGCCGGTGCCAACGCTGGTGCTGCCTGGTTGTCCAAGGGCCTGCATCCCACACACCCAACCCTTCCCCTATTTAAATGGGTAGGTTGTTGCCCACGCGGATCGAACCCGGGACCTTTAGATACAAGGGCAATACCTTGCCACTTATATCACCAATTGTGCTGCAGCGCAATTGGTGATATAAGTGGCAAAGTATTGCCCTTGTATCTAAAGGTCCCGGGTTCGATCCCCGTGGGCAACAACCTACCCATTTAAATGGGGGAAGGGTTGGGTGTGTGGGCTGCAGGCCCTTGGACAACCAGGCAGCATCGGCGCCGGCACCAGTTGGTCGTTGTCACCAGACTGGGTGGTTGGTGGCTGGCCTGGGGTGTTACAAAAAAAGTACACTTTGAATGAGATGGGCTCCGACCTTATCGGGCCAACCATTTCTCTATCCATGGGCCGCAACCCATGTACCCCAACCAAATCCCCATGGCTGGAAGGTTGTTCGTGAGTCTCGAACACGAGACCTCACGCTTTAACAAGCGGCCTAACGCCCACTTGTTACCAATTGCGCTGCATTTCTCTATCCATGGGCCGCAGCCCATGTACCCCAACCAAATCCCCATGGCTGGGAGGTTGTTCGTGAGTCTCGAACACGAGACCTCACGCTTTAACAAGCGGCCAAACGCCCACTTGTGACAAGAGAGCGCAAGGCTTCTTGTTAAAGCGTGAGGTCTTGAGTTCGAGACTCACGAACAACCTCTTGGCAATGGCTGCCTGTTATAGGTGGAGCCCCCAAGGAAGGGTTGGGGTGTATGGGCTGCAGCCCTGTGATGGGCTGGCCCATGTGGTTGTGGTATTACATAAAAAGTACACTTTGAATGAGAGGGGCTCCGACCTTACCGGGCCAGCCATTTCTCTATCCATGGGCCGCAACCCAACCAAATCCCCATGGCTGGAAGGTTGTTCGTGAGTCTCGAACACGAGACCTCACGCTTTAACAAGCGGCCTAACGCCCACTTGTTACCAATTGCGCTGCATTTCTCTATCCATGGGCCGCAGCCCATGTACCCCAACCAAATCCACATGGCTGGGAGGTTGTTCGTGAGTCTCGAACACGAGACCTCACACTTTAACAAGCGGCCAAACGCCCACTTGTGACAAGAGAGCGCAAGGCTTCTTGTTAAAGCGTGAGGTCTTGAGTTCGAGACTCACGAACAACCTTTTGGCAATGGCTGCCTGTTATAGGTGGAGCCCCCAAGGAAGGGTTGGGGTGTATGGGCTGCAGCCCTGTGATGGGCCGGCCCATGTGGCTGTGGTATTACATAAAAAGTACACTTTGAATGAGAGGGGCTCCGACCTTACCGGGCTAGCCATTTCTCTATCCATGGGCCGCAACCCATGTACCCCAACCAAATCCCCATGGCTGGGAGGTTGTTCGTGAGTCTCGAACAACCTCCCAGCCATGGGGATTTGGTTGAGGTACATGGGCTGCGGCCCATGGATAGAGAAATGGCTGGCCCAATAAGGTCGGAGCCCCTCTCATTCAAAGTGTACTTTTTTGTAACACCCCAGGCCAGCCACCAACCACCCAGCCTGGTGACAACGACCAGCTGGTGCCGGCGCCGGTGCTGTCTGGTTGTCCAAGGGCCTGTAGCCCACACACCCAACCCTTCCCCCATTTAAATGGGGGAAGGGTTGGGTGTGTGGGCTGCAGGCCCTTGGACAACCAGGCAACACCGGCGCCAGCACCGGCTGGTCGTTGTCACCAGGCTAGGTGGTTGCTGGCTGGGTGACTGGCCTGGGGTGTTACAAAGGCGGATGGATTGAAGGTGATCGAGCTTGCGACCAAGTTCAATCATCTGTTACAGTATGCTGGACCTGAGATATCCAGTGAGGCACAGAAAATCTGGTATTTCCACGAGTGGATGAGCCCAGATATCTAGCCGATGATGGTGCACCACACATGCTCTACTCTGGAGCAGTATGTGGATGTGGCCTACAAGTTGGAGGTGACTCTGGAGGATCAACCAAGAGACGTAATCGACAGAGGTCGATGCAGAATCAAGGGAGTGGATTCAAACGACCTGTGCCACCATCTAACTTTGCCAAGTCTGGTCGAGCAAAGACATACACGACTCAAGGAGGGTCAACGCAGCAGTCAGGTCAGAGCAAGAATTCAGTCCAGTGTTACAACTGTGGTACTGCTGGGCACAGGAGCACTGAATGTCCGAAGGAGAAGAAGTCCTGCTTTGGGTGTGGACGTGATGGACATATGCAGAAAATCTGTAGGCATGGAAAGCAGAAGGGAGTGGAGTCACAACAAGGGTCAGTTAATCAGAATAACCGGCCTAGGTTCAAGCCAGCTGAGACTCCTAGTCCTTCGATGCAGACAACTGCTCAGAATAAGGGAAAAGCCCCAGCTGCTTCAGGAGGTCAGGGTCAACGCCTGTACAAGATGCGTGAGGCGGATGGACCTAACGCTCCGATTGCTCAAGGTATTTTATACCTTCATTCTACTTCAGTATGCATTCTGTTTGATTCGGGTGCTACCCATTCCTTTATTTCGGATAGTTGTGTTAGTAAGTTAGGATTAGTGTGCGACGACGCTTGTGAGCCTTTCATGGTAAATCTTCCTAATGGTGATCGTTTGGTGGGGACTAAGCGCCTGTCTGGATTTCCGATTACCATTCAGGGTAAGGAATTCGAGGCAGATTTGATTTGTATAGCCATGACTCCATACGAAATTATTCTCGGTATGGATTGGCTGACGCGTCATGGGGCGGTGATCGACTTTAGTTCAAGGACTGTGACGGTGTCATCTGGGGGCCAGTTCGTGTGCAAGTTTAAGGGTCGGAATGACGCTGATAACGGCAGTCTTATCAATGTGATGGCTGCGTTTAAGCTACTGCGATAAGGTTGTGTCGGGTACCTTTGCTACCTGGATCCGCCCGCGAAAGATGAACCTTCAGTTCTTGATATTCCTGTGGTGAGGGAGTTTTCAGATGTCTTTCCGGAAGAAATTCCTGGATTACCCCCAAATCGTTATGTGGAATTTTCAATTGATCTTGAGCCTGGTACGGCGCCGATTTCTAAATCACCGTACCGGATGGCACCTGCGGAAATGCAAGAGTTGAAGAGTCAACTCGAGGATCTTTTTGACAAAGGTTACATAAGGCCGAGTGCATCGCCTTGGGGTGCTCCGGTATTATTTGTCAAGAAGAAGGATGGATCGTTTCGACTTTGTATCGACTATCGAGAGTTGATAAAGTCACGATCAAGAATAGATACCCGTTGCCGAGGATTGATGATCTGTTAGATGAGCTACAAGGAGCAAAAGTTTTCTCCAAGATTGACCTGAGATCTGGATATCATCAGCTCAGAGTTCATAAGGAAGACATTCCTAGAACTGCGTTTCGGACCCGATATGGTCACTACGAGTTCGTAGTTATGCCTTTTGGACTTACGAATGCTCCAGCTGTCTTCATGGATCTGATGAATCGATGTTTTCACCAGTACTTGGACAAGTTCGTGGTGGTCTTCATCGATGACATTTTGATCTACTCTCCGAATAAAGAGGTTCACGAGGAACATCTACGGATTACTTTATCAGTCCTTAGACAAAATGAGTTGTACGCTAAATTGTCTAAGTGTGAATTCTGGATGAAAGAAGTGGCTTTCTTAGGCCATGTGATCAATGATAATGGGGTTATGGTTGATCCCCAAAAAATTGAAGCAGTGGCTAATTGGAAGCAGCCCCAGAATGTGAAGGAAGTGCGAAGTTTTCTTGGACTTGCCGGGTATTATAGAAGGTTCGTAGAGGAATTTTCGAAGATCGCTCTACCTATGACCAATCTACTCCACAAGGTTCACAAGAAATTTGTCTGGAATGACAAGTGCGAGGCTAGTTTTCAGGAATTGAAACAACGATTGACCTCGACACCAGTGTTAGCACTTTCAGAAGGGAATGACGATTATGTGGTCTATAGTGATGCTTCAAAAAGTGGTTTGGGTTGTGTATTGATGCAGAAGGGCAAGGTTATTGCATATGCATCCAGACAACTCAAGACTTATGAAGAAAACTATCCGACACATGATCTGGAGTTAGCAGTGGTAGTTTTTGCATTGAAGATTTGGAGGCATTATCTCTATGGTGTGAAATGCCAAGTCTTCACCGATCACAAGAGTCTCAAGTACATATTCACTCAGAAGGAGTTGAATATGAGGCAACGCCGCTGGCTAGAGTTACTCAAAGACTACGACATGGAGTTTCTGTATCATCCGGGCAAGGCTAATGTAGTAGCCGATGCACTGAGCCGGAAGACAACGCACGAGACAATAGTTGCTCTACTTACTGCTCAGACCAAGCTGAACAAAGAGTCATGCGAAGTTGAAGTTCTGTATGATCAACGTAGAGGGTACCTGAGTATGTTGGAAATTCAGGCTACGCTACTAGATCAAATCAAAGAAAAGCAAGTCGATGACATAATCTTGGTGAAGCTAAGCAGTGAAGTAATGGACGGGAAGGTTCTCGGCTTTGTGATTCAAGATGATGGATCACTATGGTTTCAAGACCGAATCTGTGTGCCTGATACAGAAGGTCTTCGCCAGTTAGTAATGAGAGAAGCTCATTCTTCAGCTTATTCTGTACATCCTGGCTCTAGCAAGATGTACAAGGATCTTCGAAAGAAGTTTTGGTAGCCAAACATAAAGTGGGATGTAGCAGACTTTGTGGCAAGGTGCTTAACTTGCCAGAAGGTCAAGATCGAACACCGCAGACCAAGTGGTGAGTTGCTACCTCTCCCAGTGCCAGAATGGAAATGGGAGGACATCGCCATGGACTTTGTCACTAGGCTACCAAAGACTCGAAGTCAAAAAGATGCTATATGGGTAATTATGGACAGGCTTACGAAGAGTGCTCATTTCATAGCCATCAAGACCACATGGGAAACCCAGAAATTAGCAGAAGTTTACCACCAGGAGATTATCCCTTTACATGGTATTCCCAAGACCATTGTATCGAATCGAGATGGCCGATTCATGTCAAGATTTTGGAAAAAACTTCACAAGGCCATGGGAACTGAATTGAGATTCAGTACAACATTTCATCCTCAGACAGATGGACAGTCTGAAAGGACCATCCAGACCCTGGAGGATATGCTAAGAGCATGTGTACTCGATCGTCCGACTAGCTGGGAAGCCAGCCTGAGTCTGATTGAGTTCACGTACATAAAATAGCTGGCATGCTACTATCAAGATGGCTCCGTTCGAAGCTTTGTATGGTCGCAGATGCAGATCTCTTATTTGTTGGGATGAGAATGCCGACAAGATTCTGCTTGGACCAGAGTTGGTTGAAAGGACAGCTTCGGACATTGCTTTGATTAGACAAAGGATGTTGACCGCCTAGAGTCGACAGAAGTCTTACGCGGATCGGAAGCGTAGAACTGTCGAGTTAGAGGTGGGTGATAAAGTATTTGTCAAAGTATCGCCATCAAAGGGAGTTTTCAGGTTTGGTAAGCGTGGGAAGCTTAACCCTCGCTACGTGGGACCATTCGAAATTCTTGATAGAGTGGGATCTCTAGCGTACCGCTTGGCATTGCCTCCATCGGCACACCCAGTGCATAATGTGTTCCACGTATCCTTGCTTAGGAAATACGTGCCAGATGAGTCTCATGTGCTGAGCTATGAGGACATCGAGATTCAGGCAAATGGTACCTATGAGGAGATGCCAGTGCGCATCCTGGAGCGCCGTGAGAAGCAACTGCGCAACAAGATCATACCGTTGGTACGAATTATGTGGTCCAAGTCAGGGACAGAAGAAGTTACTTGGGAAACATGGGACACCGAAGCAGATATGCTCAGGCGTTTTCCCGAGTTATTTTCGACCTAAGTTTCGGGGTCGAAACTTCTTTTAAGGGGGAGGTGATGTGATAACCCGTATTTCTGTAAGGATATTTTGGAGTTCTGGGATTATTCCCGAACGCCCGTTTTGTACGTCGGATTAATTTCAGAGAGTTTAAGACATTCTGTAATGTTCTTAATCTCTGTAATATTTTTCTCAGTGAAATAATATACAGTCGACGTACTTTGGGACTTAATACTCGTTCGTGTACGATTATTTTTATCCCGGGCTAAGCCAATTTAATCCAAAACCTGATCGGATAAGAGCTGACCTGGCGGCGCCCGCCGTGGGTTTGGCGGCGACCGCCGCCGGTCAACTCATCGACACCTTCGTCTCACCTTCGTCTCGCCAGGTGGCCCTCCAGGTGGCCTAGGGGCGGCGACCGCCGCCATCACCCTGCCACCATGGAGCTTGGGAAGCGGCGACCATAAGTTGTCACCGGCGACCGCCGCCGGAGTAGCCCTGTAGCTGCCGGAGGTCTGACGACGCCCGAATTGTGGCCTTTCACGTGGTTTGGCTGGCATTCTTATCCCTGCTTGAGGCTGGGCTATAAATTGAGATGATTGGGGATCAGATTGAGCACAGAATCAAGCTCAAAATCCTCAAATTTGTCTCGCCGGAATTGTGAGCTCTCGCCAGAGATTTGGAAGCCGATCACCGGAGCTCCATTGGTGTTGTTTCCAGTTGCCAAGAGAAGCTTTGGAGGCCCATAGAAGCTTAGAATCCAAAGCAAGGCAAAAGAGGACCAAATCGCTCGCCGTCGGTGAGTTTTAAGTTCTCGTTATAATTTTCCGATGTTCATAGCGGCGCCCGCCGTAAGGCTGGCGGCGACCGCCACCATGAACAGGCGGCGCCCGCCGTAAGGCTGGCGGCGACCGCCGCCCAGAACCCTTAGCCATGTTCGGCTTTGGCTTCTGTGGCTTTCGATCGGACTTCCTTCCTTTTGATTTCTTTCGTTATTCTTTAGATTCGTACTCGTTATCGTCGAATCTAACTTAGGGTTTCTTTATGGGTCGATCCGAAGGAATCTGTGTTGCCAGATCTGTCCCTGCTTCGAGCCCGAAAACCAGTTATCGTCGTACCTAGCTTCGTTTAAGCTTCTGCGGATTTAAGGCAAGTGGCGGTTCGCTCTTGCTCATCATTCCATGCTTTCATTAATTATCAGTTGTTTAATTGAGTAATTAATTTGGAATGATTATTGCGTTTGTCTGGAAACGGTTTTGTTTAAACTATTTTGGAAAACTAAAATATGATATTATAATAGGTTGTATATCTGTTAGAACAACGCTATTATGAATATATATTTATGATCGCCTTGAGGGCATTTATGTGGATTTGTTGTGAACTATTGTTGTGCTTGAACTGTTTAGTTAGCACTAGTAGTTAGGAACGTTACTAGGGCCCTGCCAGGTCCAGTCGTTTCTTTATAATCAGGTAGAGAGGTGGCTCGTCCCCACCTAATACCATTTTTACGGTCATGACCCAACCTCTGATACACGAGTATAGAGGTAGGTGCACTTAGCTAGTGCCACAAACTCGGGATTTCATCCCTTCGGTATGCGTCACTCTCAGACGAAACGCATATCAAGATGTATAGTTCCACTGGTGGTTTATACATTTAAAATCCTATAACGTGATGCGTGTTTTGGAATATAATAAGATAAGTGCTCTTGACGCACATGTTTAATAAACCTTCGGCGAGTAGTGCAGCTAAGCGAATAGTGCAGTGAAAGCTCGTCTTGACTTTGATCAGAGTAACGTTCTCTTTCCAATCTAAATTCGCTGTATGCGATGAGGTTGGTCGTGAACCGAAACATCTAAGTCAGCTGTTTTAAATCGCTCGAATGCGATACTGTGATTCTTTAAATATTCCAGACTTTGTCATACTTCGTTAAAGACTCAATCTGTTGGAGTTTTCTCTTGGATATTCCGATAAGATTCGCTTCAGTTGGAATCTTCTCTTGTGCATGCCTTTTTGTCATATTCAAGTAGAGTATGGTGGTTGACAAGCGTACTCGACTATTATTCGAGAGACGAGAAGTCTAACCTAATACGACTACTTAGAACCTTCTGCTTTGTACCCTTGCATGGTCTATTCATTTAGACTAACCAACCGCAATTGTTATCTGCATTGTTGGCTGGTGTCATCCGTTTGATTCGGCACATCAGATAGAGCAAAGATATGAGAAGACTAGATTGACTATGAAGACGACGGTTGTTTTTGATGTTTTAATAATTATCTTTTAATCAGGTTGAGATCCTTGGGCAGGTGATCATTACGATCACAACCCTTTTTGTAATATTTCAAGAAAGACTTCCGTTGTAACTTATTTACTCTGTTATTTGTTTATCAAGACTTCCGATGTACTTTGTTTAAAACTCTGTGTTTGTCCTATTCGGGATTGGGATGTAATCCCGAGACTCATGTTTTATATGAATAATATTATGATTTTGTATCATATGTGTTTCATAATTGTATTTAAACGGTAAAAGCCTGGGGTGGCTTCCGTGAGGAAAACCAAGGTCACTGGCGGTAATACCTTTCCAAATGGGTTAAGATTTGGGGGTGTTATATGGTTTTTAGGTTATTTAACCTAATTTCCATAGCAGCCTTTGATTATTCAGTTTTTCATTCTACGTTCAATTTTCCTTTGAAGTTTTATTATTTTCAAGACTATGAAGAACTAAACACCCTTTGCTTAGTCCGACAATTGAAGCCTTGGTTTGAATTTGATTGTGAGATTATCCATTTACTCTATCTTTGAATGTTATTGATTCTCTTATGCTTCATTCCATTGAGTTATATTGATTTATCTAGATTAGCTACCTAGTTTTATTGATATTATTCATATTACAGGATTAGGGTTTTGAATTCTATTGGTTGATCTAGTTCATCAATTGTTGTGATTAGTATTATTAATATCAGTTTCCCTAGCCTGACAAACTAGTTGAGATTGATATTATCTATAGTACTAGTTACCTTAATCTGGTCAACTTGTTGAGATTAATATTGTGCATACCTAATTCAGAGTAGCAACCACGATTTACTGGAACGAGTTGTGAATGTTTATTGTGAAGAGAATTGATTGCATGTCGAGTACTGACGAGTTGTTAAGTATTGTATGAGCCTATCTATTCCTGAGCCTACTGCTGCTGTTAGATTTATCTTGATAGTTTCTTGATTGTTTAATAGTTAGGGTTATCAGGACTAGTTGGACTGGTAACTATTTCAGAACAGGGATTAGGACATTCATAAGGATTGAGGACTGGGAATAATCAATGATCAATCAACCAAACTAAAGGTGGATATTTTTTTGGCTAAGTGTTTTTCCCAATTTGATTACAAACCTTTGCTTTTGTTTCCTTTGTTTACTTGTTTACAAACATCCAACCAAAACCCCCCTTTGTTACTTTTGCATGCAACCTTACATAAAGAAAGACAACTCCTCCCTATGGATTCGACCCTTGCTTGCCTATTCTACTAGTTTAGGTTGTTAAGGATTTTATTTTGATAAGGCGATACGACTTTAGCCTCCGTCACAGACCGTAACACCAAATACTATCAGACAATCGAAAAAATCCGCTTTATAAAACAGTCTAATACTAAATTCCAAAATAAAGACGGGATTATGATTTTTTATCCAAACCAAATCAAACATGAAATCTCAAAGGAAACGGACTCTAGGTTTGTTGCCCAAAAGGCCAAAACTCAAGTAGTATGCAATCACCGCACATAATACAAAAAGAAATAACGAACGATGATAACGGTAAATTAATAAAATTACCTACAGATTTGAAAATAAAACAAGCTATAAATGATATGCCATTAGACAAAATACCAAGGCCAGATGGATTTCTTATTGATTTCTTTAAAAATACTAGCACATTGTTGGAAGATTCGTCATAGATGCAACAAGAGCCTTTTTTCACTCTGGAAACATGTTAAAGGAAACAAACCATGCTTATATTGCACTTATATAAAAAATAGACACTCCTTTACATATAAACCATTTCAGACCCATTAGCTTATACAATACAACATACAAAATTATCACTAAAATTCTAGCAAATAAATTTAAACCACTACTACCCTGATTAATTCATCATCTTCAAGGTGCTTTTGTGGAAGGAAGACTAATCCAAGACAATATACTAATAGCACATGAAATTTTCCATTCATTTCACAAGAAAAAAACGGGGAAACAAAGTTGGATGGCAGTGAAATTAGATTTAGAAAAAGCCTACAACAAAATTCGATGGGACTTTATTGAACACATTTTATTAACTTTTGGATTCCACCAAAACTTTGTCAAACTTATTATGGCATGTATCACATTAGCTTCTTTCTCAGTAATTGTTAATAATGAACCAAGAAACATACAGACGCCCTCGTGTGGTATTAGACAAGGAGACCCTATGACACCATATATCTTTGTCCTAGCAATGAAGATCTTGGCTAGAACTATGTCTATTGAATCAGAAAAACCAAACCCTAAGATCAGAATCGAGCTAATTAGAAATGGCACTTCAATTCCTTTCTTGACCTTCGCTGATGCTACACTAATCTTTGCGGAAGCGAATGCTTCATCCGCAATGTACATCAAAAGTTTTATGCACTACTTCTCGGAAAAAATAGGCCTAATGATTAATTTCCATAAAATCTCATTCCAATTTTCGTCAAATGCATCGCCCCAATTATCGAATAATTTAGCTGGAATATTAGAAGTACCAATGACTAGTAATTTGGAAAAATATCTTGGCATCCCTATTATTTAGGGTCGGGTTAATAATGTCACTTTCAATGACGCCATAAGTTCACTTAAAAAATAATTATCCAAATGGAAAGCCAATTCCCTATCCCAAGCAGGTAGAAGTGTCATAATCCAAGCTAACCTCATTTCAAAGGTAAATTTCCTTTTGCAAAGTTTCATGCTCCCCAGAGGAGTTCTAGAAGAAATAGATAAAGTAAATAAAGGATTCTTCTAGAATAAAATTGACACAACAGGATACCACCCCCTCATCAATTGAGATCGAATTTGTACCCTAAAAAGAATGGTGGCATAGGTTTTCGCACAACAGAAGTAAATAACAAATCTCTACAAATAAAACTACTATGGAAACTAATTATGGAACCAAATAATGCATGGGTGCGAATTATTAAAGAAAAATATATCAAATAAGATAATATCTTTGAAATAAACCCTAAAAACTTCTCATGGCAATAGTCGAGACTTCTTATTCTGAGAACAGAACTTCAAAAACAATTAAGATGGCAATTGGGAAATGGAAAATCAATAGATTTATAGAACGATAGATGGGTGTATAACTCTAGTATAAATCAGATCATGAAAACAGACAACCCCCCATTAAAAGTATCAAATTTGATCTCTGAAAATAAAGAATGGAATGAGACTAGTCTCTCTAATTTACTGCCTACACATATTAGTAGAAAAAATATAAGAAGTACAGATTTCGATGCACAACTTTGAGGATCAATTAATTTGGGAACCCTCGCCAAATGTAAAATATTCAATAAAATCAATAGCATGGTCACTCTAGAACCATACTCATGAAATAGTAATAGAAACTTGGGCTGGATTTGGAAGTTAAATTTCCCTCCCAAAGTTAAACATTTCATTTGGAAAGCTTGCTCTGACTCCCTACCCACCAAAGAAAGACTTAATAGATATTATAATAGAGTACATGCACAATGCATCTTATGTAAACTTCAGATGAGGATGGAAACCATCTTTTTTTCAAAAGCGCATACATTAAAAGGCTTCTTGATGAAACTGGAAAAGCACTCAACGAAAATATAAATACTATAACGATAGGTGACAATTTTATCGATAATCTGTCTTATAACAGATGAGCTAGTACTAGTTTTGAACTCACATGTTTCGCCTGGTGGCATATACGGAACTGTAGAAATGCGATAATATTTCAAAATGCAACACATGATTTACCAAATTGTGGTCCCACTATAGCTTTTTAAAGAATATTTAAATATACTGAATTAGAAAACAAGATAAGCAAAATGGGTGACAGAAATAAAATTATAGCTTGGTCAAAACTTACAAGAGATCACTTAAAGTTAAATTTTGACGCCTCAAAACATAAAAATGGTGATTCGAAAATAGGTTTTATTATTAGGGATAGGGATAGTAATATTATCTTCATGGATAGTATAAAGATCATGCCAGCTTCAATCCTACAGGCAGAAGCAATTTCGATGTGGGCAGGTGTGGCTCAAGCTCATCGGCTTGGTATTAAGAAGATTACAATTGAAGGAGACAACCTCGCTGTCATTAATGCAGTACAAGGTAATCGTGACAGCCCTTGGGAGATTGATATGATTATCAGAGATACTAGAACATTCTTTGCTTACTTTGAAGAAGTGAAAATCCGTCACTGCTATCGCGAAGCTAATCAAGCTACAAACTTTTTGGCTTCTCAAAAAAGCGATATTGAGACTCTTCGTCTCTTAGGCTCTACTAATAGCTTTAACTGTATAGGGACCCTTCACCCTATGTTGAAGGCTTTTCTTATGATTATCTGAAAAGATAATTTAGGCTGGACCTTCCTTAGGAAGGCATTCTAGTTTTTAACCACTTACAAAAAAAAATAGTTCCATTAATAATCAACAACAAATCCATCAAAGCACAACACAACGCAACAAAAAACACAAAAGGACCAGCATGTTCTATGCATTCCTAGCTAATCATTGGGAGCCAAGTTCGTGCTTCCTCGTCTTGAATCGGATTATGGTCAACACTCCCACCTTAGCTGTTGAATTTTGGTTCTCCAAGAAGATTAATTAGTGCCCAACAACCTAAGCCAATTGGCCTTCAAGCACAATTTTGAACCAACATGCTCACTTCCTTTCTCCCACGTAACATCTAAAATTAGACTTCAATGACTACAACTTGCAATTATACCAAGATAGGACTAAATTAACGAATGACTCACATACAGGAATTAACGTGCAAGGCCAAATGTGGAGCAAGATTGGAGTAAAAACGTGGGGTATTCTTATTTAAAACAATCCAATGTGCAAAGCTAGATGAAGTGAAAGTGTTTATCGACATTAGCTTAGGTAGGTGACAGGGGCTAAAGTCGTGTGCCCAATCAAAGTAAAATCCTTAACAACCTAAACTAGTAGAATAGGCAAGCAAGGGTCGAATCCCACAAGGAGGAGTTGTCTTTCTTAATGCAAATTAGTGTGTCAAAGTAACAAAAGGGGGAGATTGGTTGGTTGATTGAATTTCAAGTAAACAAAGCAAAGTAAACAAAGCAAAGGGGTTGTAATCAATTGGGGAAAAACACTTAGCCAAACAAATATCCACCATTCATTCGATTGATTGGTCCTAGGTTATCTCTATTCCTTCCTTTGATTATTCATGTCCCTATTCTGAAATAGTTATCAGTCCAACTAGTCCTGGCAACCCTTATTATCGAACGCACGATAGACTATCAAGATTTAGAACAATAACAGCATAGAGCATAGGAATTAACCAGGATACATGCAACACCGATCTTTCGCAGTATTTAACACATAATCAATCATCTTTCATAATAAACTAGTCCAACTAGTCCTAGAATATCATGGATGCTACACAAGATAAGGGATTTCAACTCGAAATATCCAAACCCTAGCAATAGACAATTACTAATATCAACTAGGTGATCAATCCAGTCAAATCAATAAGAATCCATAAGAATATGCTCAAGAGAAAAGATATAATCCAAAGGAATAGGAAATAGAGTTATAACCTCACAATCATGAATCAAATGAAGGCTTCAATTGTCAGACTAAGCAAAAGGTGCTTAGTTCTTCATAGTCTTGAAACAATAAAACTCAAAGGGAAAAGAGTGATGAATAATGAACGATGAAAATTGACTGCATCAAAGTGGCTGGAAAATTAGGTTAAATAACCTAACCCAAAACCAAAACTAAAGATAACAAGTCTAATCTAAAAGGAAATAATAAAATTGAACTAAAAGAAATAAAATAAAAAGTAAACTTCGGATTTCTGACGAAACTCGCGCGGCTCGCTGATGCACATTTCCGCGACCGCGGAAGCATTTCCGCGATCACGGAAAATTCCTCCTCTGATTCCTTTGCTCTCGAATTAACCGCGACCAGTCTGCTTGCTCGCCCAGGATCGCGGATTCTCGCGTTCTTCACTTCTTCGCCTTCTACGTGGTTCTCACCTTTATCTTCAATATGTCTTTAATTAAGCTCTCCAAACCACCATAACGACACTTCTACTCCTCAGCTCCAATCTCTGCAATACGCTCTAAACATCTCCAAATGGTACCCAAAACACCGGTAATAACTCCTAGTTAAACCCTACAAAGTAGCGCTGATCAAATTCCCCCATGCTTAAACCTTGCTCGTCCTCGAGTAAGCTAATATAAACCTACTTCTCCAATCAAAACCCCAAGGTCTCAGGAAGCATAGAAAAATCATTTCCACCAAGAATTGCACCTAACATGAATCTCCAAGGCACCAATACAATATGCTCAACACAACACACAACCAAACATACCACATCCAAGCTTAAAGGAAAGCAGAGTACTTTCCCCAAGCTTATCCCGAACACCATAGAGTGAATAAAAATCTAATCCTAATCTCCATCTATCTTCTTATGCCTCCCAGAGTGACCTACCCGAATCCTCCTTATATCACCTCTTCTTATGTCACCACGCCAGGTAAAATGATGATTCCTAATAATCACTCTTCTTCTTTTCACTCATTTTGCCAAGGCGCCCTTTCGGGTTTTCACCAAGCCACTCATTTCAATTTTCAATAGACGGACTCACATAAAACTCACATCACTCTTGACCAATTATTACTCCAGCCTAATGCTAGTCCAAGCCACCTGCTTATTACCTAAGCTGCCCTTTCGGGTTTTCGACTTATCCCAGGATTTTATTTTTGTCTTTTTCAATATTTTTGACTTTTTTTATTTTTTTTATTTCCTCAAACGACTAGCAAGTATAGAACACTCCCCCATGCTTAAACATTGCATTGTCCTCAATGTAATGAAAGACAAGAAAAAAAATTGAAGCACAGGGAAGAGCAAAAAATTAACTCACAACCGTCGCCGAGTTGGCTTGGACACGAAAGTTGTTGCTGGCGGTATATCAATAAAGCACATGTCTCTGGTGTTGCGCCGGTCTTCAAACTCAAACTCTACCGTGCAACCAAAAGGAATCCACTGTAAGGTGTAGTGGTACATCAAAGAATCGGGGCTGCACGGCCTTCAATGAACACAAAAATGGGGCCCAGATGTAATTGTGGTGTGGGCCTTGGTGTTCCTTCTCCTCAGCTGTCGAATGTCGGGCCATCATCGTTGCCAAAAAAATTGTAGGGCGAATGTCTCCTCCTTGGCAACATGATGCGCACCATCACGCCATGGGGAACTCGGACAGCTGGCCTTCGGTTTTTTTTTTTATAGTTTTTTTTTATTTTTTTTTGTCAGGAATAGGAGACTTACAGTGGGATTTCCACGATCGCGGAAAATTTTCCTCGCCCGCGGAAATGTTGCTAGTGCGTAGTTCACCGTCTTCAATTTTTCTTCGGGTTTCCTTCCTGCATGTTAGTCTAAATGCAAAAACAAAAACAAAAACAAAAATAGCACACAAACAACTAAAAACATGGAATGAAAAGACATGAAAGAAATACATACCTCGGGTTGCATCCCGGACAGCGCCTTAGTTATTGTCGTGGCTCGACCTGGTACTCTCCCATATCAACTTGGGTTGCTCACATCAATTGAGCACTCGGGCTTTCCATCCGGAGGGTGTTGCTTCGTATCGTCTATGCTGAATCCGACCCTCACCCCGTCAAATTTCATTGTGAGCGAACCGTTGCTCACATCAATCTTTGTACCCTTCGTGTTCATAAACGGCCTTCCTAGCATCACGGGAGCTGCATTCTTGTCCTACCCCATATCCATCATAAAGAAGTCCGCAGAGAATATCAATTTGTCAACTTCTACCAGCACGTCCTGCACCACTCCCTTGGGATAAACATAGGAATTGTCCGCCAGCTGGATCACAATTCTTGTCTTCTCTAATGGTCCGACCTCTAGAGACTCGTACAGCGAGAGAGGCAACACATTAATGGAGGCACCCAAATCTAACATAGCTTTCTCGAACATGGTGCCCCCAATCTTACAGGGAATAGTGAACATGCCCGGATCACTTGCCTTCTTAGGTACCCGCTTTTGCAGCATAGCGGATACATTCTCGCTGACCTGGACTTTATTCTTCTCCTTCACAGTCTTCTTCCTCTTTATCTTGCAGAGCTCTTTCAAGAATTTGGCATAGCGAGGAATACTTTGAACAAGTTTTAGCAAAGGAATATTTACCTCACAGTTGCTGAAGGTCTCAAATAATTCCTTGTCATTCGCCGGCCTTCTAGTGTCCTTTAGAGCTTTAGGAAAGGGAGCGGGAGGCTTCAATGAACTGAGCGGAGGGAAGTTGGGTCGCACATATCCATCGTGGGCGTCTTCGAGAGGAACTGGAACTCCAGAGGCGTTTCCGCGATCGCGGATATGTATCCGCGATCGCGGATTGTCCTCGACTTCTTCCATGTCTCCAGTGAGTTTTCCGCGATCGTGGAATTCTGTCCGCGGTCGCGGATTGCTCTCGAATAGCTCTTCTGAATGGATTTTTCCATGATCGCGGAATTCTGTCCGCGGTCGCGGAAATGCGTCGATTTCTTGCCCCTCGTCAGTGGCCAATCCGCGGTCGCGGCTTCCTTCTCTGCGGTCGCGGATTTCTCTATGTTGGCCACGACCGATGTTGACCTCTGCTCCGCTCCTTAGTGTCATGGCATAGACGTTCTCCCTTGGGTTGACTACCGTTTGAGATGGTAGTTTTCCCGAGTCCCGGGCTTCCAACTTGCTCACTGCGATGGAGATTTGCCCCACTTGCTTCTCCAAGTTTTGTATACTCGACCGCATCTCTTGATTTTGCTGGGTCATAATATTTCTCAATGTGTCTACGGACTGAGCGAGGACCGCCTGTTGCTTGGTCAATGCCTCAATTGATTGGGACGTAGTTTTTGCCACCGCTGCTAGTGTTTTTATCAAGTCTTCATGGTTTGACACGCTCTGAGCAAGGGATGAACTTGAGCTTTGGCCTTGGGGTCTTTGGTCATATGGAGCTCGAAATTGTTGTTGTTGTTGACCTCCATGCTGCTGATATTGTTGTGGGCGCTGTAGGAGTTGTGGAGACCTCTATTGATAGTCTTGACTCTCCTTGCCCTGAGGAGTACTCTACTAGTTCCCGTATCTCAGATTGGGGTGATCTCTCCACCCTGGATTGTACGTGTTGGAGTACGGGTCATATCTTGGCCTTGGAGGGCCATATCCTCCAGCAGCATTCACCTCAGCAGTGGGTTCCTATAGCGTGGGACATGCATCGGTTGGATGCGTCGTGTCATAGCATATCCCACATGATTTGACTTGCTGCTGGCCACCCTTCATCATGTACCTCCTCATCATCTCCTTCATCTCAGCCATCTCAGAGAGTAGAGTGGAATTTGGCTGAGAGTCTGCAATTCTCACTGATTGGGTGCCTGCCCTCTTACTGAACTGTCTTGAGCCCTCAGATAGCTCAAAGAAAACCTCATACGCCTCAGCTGGAGTCTTGTTTAAGATGTTCCCTCCACAGGCAGCGTTCACCATCCGACGTTCTTCATCAAGAAGACCTCCGTACAAATAAAGTATGAGGTCCTGGTCTGTGTATTCGTGGTAGGGGCAACTAGAGATCAGCCTCTTGAACCTCTCGTAGTATTCATACAACGACTCAACATCCTGATGTTCAATGTTGCTGATGCTCCTCTTCAGGCTGTTGAGCTTAGTTGCAGGGAAGTACTTCTCCGGGAAGTCCTTCTTCATCTTGGCCCACGTGTCGATGCTCCCTGGGGTTAAGTAGTAGAACCAGTCATTGGCCGAATCCTTCAGAAAGAAAGGAAAGGCCCTCAGCTTGATCTGGTCTTCAGTCACTCCTCTGGGCTTCATGCTTGTGCAGACGGCATGGAACTCTGACAAATGCTTATTGGGGTCTTCACCACTCATCCCATGGAAGTGAGGGAGTAGGTGGATCAACCTTGACTTGAGCTCGAAGTTGACACCATCGGCCAGCTCAAGAAACTGCACAGCCAGCGGTTGCTGTTGCAGGTTAGGGGCAGTTAGCTGCCTCAACGTGGGTGCTTCTTCAGCCATCTCAAAAATTGGGTTATCAAAGACCAAAGATCTATTCACTCTGCGGTTCAGGGAGAGCGTTCTCTCAATTTCTATATCCAAAGCTAAAAGTGGAGAGTCAGTAGCACGGGTGTGGACCATAAGATAGGTCTACACAAAAATTGGCACACAAACACACACAAAGAAAAATCAAAACTTGTCTCCCCGGCAACGGCGCCAATTTGGCAGGTGCTAAAGTCGTGTGCCCAATCAAAGTAAAATCCTTAACAACCTAAACTAGTAGAATAGGCAAGCAAGGGTCGAATCCCACAGGAAGGAGTTGTCTTTCTTAATGCAAATTAGTGTGTCAAAGTAACAAAAGGGGGAGATTGGTTGGTTGATTGAATTTCAAGTAAACAAAGCAAAGTAAACAAAACAAAGGGGTTGTAATCAATTGGGGAAAAACACTTAGCCAAACAAATATCCATCATTCATTCGATTGATTGGTCCTAGGTTATCTCTATTCCTTCCTTTGATTATTCTTGTCCCTATTCTGAAATAGTTACCAGTCCAACTAGTCCTGGCAACCCTTACTATCGAACGTACGAGAAACTATCAAGATTTAGAACAATAGCAGCATAGAGCATATGAATTAACCAGGATACATGCAACACCGATCTTTCGCAGCATTTAACACATAATCAATCATCTTTCATAATAAACTAGTCCAACTAGTCCTAGAATATCATGGATGCTACACAAGATAAGGGATTTCAACTCGAAATATCCAAACCCTAGCAATAGACAATTACTAATATCAACTAGGTGATCAATCCAGTCAAATCAATAAGAATCCATAAGAATATGCTCAAGAGAAAAGATATAATCCAAAGGAATATAAAATAGAGTTATAACCTCACAATCATGAATCAAATAAAGGCTTCAATTGTCGGACTAAGCAAAAGGTGCTTAGTTCTTCATAGTCTTGAAACAATAAAACTCAAAGGGAAAAAAGTGCTGAATAATGAACGATGAAAACTAACTGCATCAAAGTGGCTGGGAAATTATGTTAAATAACCTAACCCAAAACCAAGACTAAAGATAACAAGTCTAATCTAAAAGGAAATAATAAAATCGAACTAAAAGAAATAAAATAAAAAGTAAACTTCGGATTTCTGACGAAACCCGCGTGGCTCGTTGATGCACATTTCCGCGACCGCGGAAGCATTTCCGCGATCACGGAAAATTCCTCCTTTGATTCCTTTGCTCTCGAATTAACCACGACCAGTCTGCTTGCTCGCCCGCGATCGCGGATTCTCGCGTTCTTCACTCTTTTGCCTTCTACGTGGTTCTTGCCTCTATCTTCAATATGTCTTCAATTAAGCTCTCCAAACCACCATAATGACACTTCTACTCCTCAACTCCAGTCTACTTCGATGATATCCTTGTTTACAGCAGGTCATTAGATGAGCATGTTGAGCATCTTAGGAAGGTCTTAGAGTGTCTTAGAAATGAGAAACTTTATGCTAACCTTGGAAAATGTTCTTTTTGCTCGGATTCCACTATTTTTCTTGGTTTTGTTGTAAGCAAGGATGGGCTGAAAGTTGACCAAAAGAAGGTCCGTGCCATAGAGGACTAACCACGACCCACAACTCCAACCATGGTTCGTTCCTTCCTGGGCTTGGCTGGCTTCTACCGCCGTTTTGTGCGTGATTTCTCCACCATTTCTGCCCCATTGCATGAGCTTACAAAGAAGGATGCGTCCATTGAGTGGACGACCGCACACGAGACTGCCTTCACCACCTTGAAGGACCGGTTGTGCCACGCTCCTTTGTTGAAATTACCGGACTTCTCCAAGACTTTTGAGGTGGAGTGTGACGCCTCTCATCATGGAATTGGAGGGGTTTTGCTGCAGGATAGGCGTCCCATTTCTTACTTTAGCGAGAAGCTCACATGTGCCCAACTCAACTACCCTACGTATGACAAGGAGCTCTATGCTCTTATTCGGGTGTTGAAGACTTGGCAGCACTACCTATGGCCTAAGGAGTTTGTCATTCACTCGGACCATGAGGCGTTGAAGTACTTGAAAAGCCAGTACAACTCCAACCGACACCATGCACGATGGGTAGAGTTCATGGAGACCTTCCCTCATGTGGTCAAATACAAGAAAGGTAAGGAGAATATGGTTGATGATGCCCTTTCTCGCAGGTATGTGTTACTTACCCATCTTGATGCTTCTATCTTAGGCTTCTCCTTGATTAAAGATGTATATATGCATGATGATGACTTTGCTGTAATTTTTCAAACATGCATGAAACATGGAGAGTCTAATGGATTCTATGTTGATAATGGCTACCTCTTTAAGGCCAGGAAACTGTGTATCCCTAAAACGTCTATACGTAGGTTGCTAATTCAAGAAGCTCATGAGGGTAGAGGACATTTTGGTATTCCTAAGACTTTGGCTGCATTAAAGGAACATTTCTTTTGGCCTAAAATGTTGCATCATTTTACACGTTTTTGCAAGGCTTGTGTTACTTGTGTGCATGCTAAGTCTAGATCGAGTCCCCAAGGATTGTATACCCCTTTGCCTATCCCAGACGTCCCATGGGAAGATATTAGTATGGACTTTATCACTGGTTTGCCCATGTCTATAAAGGGGAGGGACTCAATATTTGTGGTAGTTGATAGATTTTCTAAGATGGCTCACTTCATTACATGCAAGACTACTAACAATGCTTCTGAGATTGCTTCTTTATTTTTTGAGCATGTTGTTAGATTGCATGGTATTCCTAGAATTATAGTTTCCGATCGTGATGCTAAATTTATGAGTTATTTTTGAAAATCTTTGTGGTCCAAGTTGGGGACTAAGTTGTTGTTTTCTACTAGCTATCATCCCCAGACGGATGGCCAGACGGAGGTTACTAATAGAACTTTAGGTGCTTTACTGCGTACTATCTTAAAGCCTAACCTCCGCAAGTGGGAAGAGTGTTTTCCTTTTGTTGAATTTGCTTATAACATGTCCGTGCACTCGGCTACGCAGAAGACTCCCTTCCAGGTGGTTTACGGCCTTAATCCGCTCACCCCTCTGGATCTCGTACCACGGCCAATGAAGGAAAAGGAAAGCCTCAAATGAGTGGAGTGGGCGGACCAGGTCAAGGCCCTGCATGAGAGGACGAGGCAGCAGCTGGAGCGGAGGTCTGAGCAAGTAGCCGCACAACGCAACAAAAACCGACGCCCGGTTGCCTATGAACCAGGCGACTTGGTATGGCTACACTTGCGCAAGGAACGCTTTCCATTGAAGCGGCGCCACAAGCTAGACGCGAGAGGTGATGGTCCTTTCCAGGTGCTACAACGCCTACTACTTGGAGTTACCCGATGACTATGGTGCGCACCCGACTTTCAACGTCGCTGACCTTTCTCCTTATACGCCTCCTGCTTTTGACGACGAGGACGAAGCGGGGATGCTTCATAGCCAAGAAGGGGAGATTGATAGCTCCATGACCCCCTCAATGACGGCGAAGAACGAAGAGGAAGCAATGAATGTGAGCTCGAATGGCCCGGTAACAAGAGCTCTTGCAAGGGCAATGGAGCGAGCAACACAATCATTAGTCTTGCGGGCACACGCAAGTGACGCGGGTTCATCTAGTCCTAAATGGGTCCTTCTCTTGACCTATGAAGGATTAGGTAAGGTCCCGCCTTAGTCGATCCTGCCAAGAAGAACCAGACGAAGGAGCATCAAACTGACTCTACAAAAGGTTTTCCGCGATCGCGGAAGTATTTCCGCGATCGCGGAACGACGTTGTTTCTCGAAAATTAGTGTGTTACTTCTCCGCGATCGCGGCGGTATCTTCCGCGATCGCAGATTTGCCACGGCTTTTTAATTCAAACAATTTTCCGCGACAGTTGAAACGAGCCCGCACGCTCGCTTAGTCGTCTTTGTTTCCGAAGATTTCTAATTGTTTTATTTTTATCTTTTGTCGCTATTTAAAACCAAGAACCATAGTTTGTAATCTTATGTTAAATTTGAGTAGTAAAGTTGAGTATGCTCCTTCCATGAATTCCCAACATCAAACCCTTCGATCGTACGAATCAACTATCCTGTAGCTCGTCGCTTCGAGCAATCAAACACCGTCTCTTCGGTGTCTCACGATCATCACTTTGATCTCTCTGTCATCTCTTGACGAGTTTGAAGGCTATCTCTTTAGCCCTAGGAAAGCCATCACTTTGGCTACGGAAGAGAAGGATTCAACTACAAGTTTGAGGAATCAAAGATCCTGCGTTGCTAACGACACTTCAGGGATTATTCGCATCAACTTAATGCGAACAATCCCTGAAGTGTCGTTTGCAATTCGTAGGATCTTGGATTCCTCAAGCTTGTAGTTGAAACTCCTCTTCCGTAGCCAAAGTGATGGCTTTCCTAGGGCTAAGAGATAGCCTTCAAACTCGTTCAAAGAGATGAACGGAGAGATCAAAGTGATGATCGCGAGACACCGAAGAGACGGTGTTTGATTTGCTCGAAGTGACGAGCTACGGGATAGTTTGATACGTGGGATCGAAGGGTTTGATGTTGGGATTCAAGGAAGGAGCGTACTCAACTTTACTACTCAAATCAACATCACTATATTGAATGAAAAACATGAATATTTAAAGATAATTTTGTGCCCTAATGGCTTGTAAAATAAGAAATCTATCTAATCTATCTAAGGCTAAGGATAAGGAAACAAAATAAAAAATAGAAACTTGCTAAAAAAGCAATTAGGAATCCAAACAAGCTTGAATCCTAATTCTCCTTATCTTATCCTAAGGAACTAATAAACTAATTAATAATGCTGAAAATAAAGATATTCTAACAAGGAAAATCGGATATAATCTTATCTAACTAATCTAAGTAGATAATTCCCGCTGGAAATTACACAGCTCTCAGTAAAACTCGATTTTGATCATCTTCTTGTTGGAAACTTGAATCGACGTAAACTATGAAGTTGTAGATCTTTGAATCAGCTTTCCAACGCATCTTGAATCATCACGAAATCAGTTTTCTAGCCACAGTTATGGCCGTTTTACCGAAGACTATCCAGAACTAAATCGCTAGTAACAATTCCGCGGTCGCGGCTATGGCATCCGCGGTCGCGGAAAACCTTATGTACTCCTTGAGCCTCGTCCTTGGAGGCCTTTTATTAATCCTCCCATGCATGTTGCTATCAATCTCCCCTTCTTGACTTCGAATCGTCCCCGATTCGACGTGGATGAAGAAAGAAGCGTCAAGTAGAGAGACACGAACATCCAGAAAGAGCAAAGGAACAAGTTGTGCATCAGCCTCGAATAACATCAAAGTTGTCGCCTTTGCGGCTGAATCTTCTATGATTGTGGTGGGAGCAAGGTGTGTAAGAACAACAATAGAAGCCTCAAGCTTACCCGATACGAGCATTGGTTGCGGAAGCGGTGATGAGTGCGGCGGAGGGGCCGGTGAAAGGTTGTGTTGTGACGAACAACCATCAAGGGTTGGGGCGTCGATGACCTCTTCCTCTGGAAGCTCGGTGTCGGGCACGACCGTGGGAGAGATGAAGATTGGATCGACGGGCGCAATGGGCACCTCTGCAGGCATGCCGAGTGGAGTCGCGATGGGTCTTGTGGTAGGTGCGATGAAGGCCGGCGCGGCAAGGACAACAGGCTGCAGGGAGCACGCTGGGACGCACTCAGTGGGATGCGGAGGGCGCGCTTGAACGCGCTCGGTGTGGACCAAAAGTTGGGGCCTTGATCGACTTCTGGTGCGCTCCGCGTGGGCCTGAGCGTCGAACTCTGCAGCAAAATGTCGAGTCATGTGGAACACGAAATGCGCCCATGTCTCAACGGGACGTTGACGACGATGCCATCGATCATCTTCAACCCGGTACCACCAGTCGATGGCGTAGTCGGTGAAGCATTGAATGTCAACGTCGTACTGCTCATACTCGTCGTAGTCTCGCTGGCTGAAGTACCATATGACGGGTCCACTCAAGGAACAAGTCAGGATCATCATGCCCGGCAAAGCGTCGATGACGAACCCGGGTGTCAGGTGGATACGCCATGTGAAAGCATAGGCCGGATCTTCCCGCGGCGGCTAGGGTTTGGCAGCAACACTACTTCCGAATTTTGCCCTTTTGGTGGGGCAAACGAACTTCGATTTGGACGAATTTTATATGCTTGGACTCGTATCGAAAAGATATACCAGATTCTGGAAGAAAATTTCAGAAACAAGAAAACAAATTTGACCGATATCTGGGCAGAACTGAGAACGTCTTGGCGTCGTTGCAAGCGATGTCGGTGGAGAAGTGCGCAGCCTACTCAAGACCGAGTGTATGCACAGTATCCACCGTTGAGAAACCACAATAAGAGAGAAGAACAAACTTAGCTTGGATAGGCTCTGATACCAGTTGATGCGAACAACCCCTGAAGTGTCATTTGCAATTCGTAGGATCTTGGATTCCTCAAGCTTGTAGTTGAAACTCCTCTTCCGTAGCCACAGTGATGGCTTTCCTAGGGCTAAGAGATAGCCTTCAAACTCGTTCAAAGAGATGAACAGAGAGATCAAAGTGATGATCGCGAGACACCGAAGAGACGGTGTTTGATTTGCTCGAAGCGACGAGCTACGGGATAGTTTGATCCGTGGGATCGAAGGGTTTGATGTTGGGATTCAAGGAAGGAGCGTACTATACTTTACTACTCAAATGAACATCACTTTATTGAATGAAAAACATGAATATTTAAAGATGATTTCATGCCCTAATGGCTTGTAAAATAAGAAATCTATCTAATCTATCTAAGGCTAAGGATAAGGAAACAAAATAAAAGATAGAAACTTTCTAAAGAAGCAATTAGGAATCCAAACAAGCTTGAATCCTAATTCTCCTTATCTTATCCTAAGGAACTAATAAACTAATTAATAATGCTGATTATAAAGAAATTCCAACAAGGAAAATCGGATATAATCTTATCTAACTAATCTAAGTAGATAATTCCCGCTGGAAATTGCACAGCTCTCAGTAAAACTCGATTTTGACCATCTTCTTGTTGGAAACTTGAATCGACGTAAACTATGAAGTTGTAGATCTTTGAATCAGCTTTCCAACTCATCTTGAATCATCACGAGATCAATTTTCTAGCCACAGTTATGGCCGTTTTACCGAAGACTGTCTAGAACTAAATCGCCAGTAACAATCAAAGGCATGTGAAGCTAGCGACAAGGCAGAAGGAGCCTGCGAAGAGATCCTAAAGCTCTTGTCGGCTGGGTCATCCGGGAAGTCCAATACCCCACTTGGCTGGCCAACGTGGTTGATGAAGGGTTTGTCGTAGACACCTATCAAATAACCTCAAAAACCTAACTAACATAGTAGGGTAAATAAGGATCGATCCCACAGGGAGGTAAGCAATCTTCTTAATTGCGAAGGTTGTATGCCAATAGTAACAAAAGGAGGGATTTAGGTTTGTATCAAGTAACAATGTAAATCAATGCAAAAGATGTAATCAATGGGTGAGAAGTAACTTAGCCAGACAAATATTCACACTTCAGTTTGATTGGTTGATCCTAGATTATATCCAATTCATACCAATGAATATTCCTATTCCGATCTTATGTATATAGACAAGTCAACTAGACCTGAAAATACTTACCATTAAACAATCAAGAAACTATTAAAATCTAACAGCAGCATTAAGCATAGGAATTAAGCAGGATACATGCAATACTTAACAACTAGTCAGTACTCGACATGTAATCAATTATCTTCACAATAAACATTCACAACTAGTTCCTGTAAATCGTGGTTGCTACACAAGACAAGGAATTTCAACTAGAAATATCCAAACCCTAGCAATAGAAAATCACTAATATCAACTAGATGATCAGGCTAGTCAAATCAGCAAGAATCAATGGGATGAAGCACAAAGAGAATCAATATAATCAAAGGAAAGGAAATAGAGTTATAATCTCACAATCAAATACAAACGAAGGCTTCAATCGTCGGACTAAGCAATGGGTACTTAGTTCTTCATAGTCTTCAAAGCATAAAACTCAAAGGGAAAATAATGAACGATGATAAAGTGATTATGAAAAGGCTATTGTCTAATGAATATCAATAATCTAGCAAACCCTAATCTCTAAAAAGATAATAATAATAATCTCCTAAAATATAATAATCGGAATAAAAGAAAAGAAAATAAATAAAGTAAACAAAAGATCTCGGACGAAATTGTAACTCCGCGTCAGAAAGGAAATCCGCGACAGCGGCCAAGCTTCCGCGCCCGCGGTTTAGCACACTGTCGAAAGTCACATTCTGTCTTCAAACCGCGCCCGCAGAAATAATTCCGCGCCCGCGGAAATGCTTATGTCGCTCCCCGCGCCTTGCCTTCCATTGCGGCTCTCCCCACGTCATCCTTTGGTAAACCGCGACCGCGGCCAATATTCCGCGCTCGCGGTTTGGCTACTGCTGCGACTTCTACTTCTCGCTTGCGGTCTTCTCTTGTGGCTTCGCCTTCATCTCCAATGTCTTCACAATATGCACTAAAATCCACCATATCACTACTTCTTCTCTCAAACTCCATTCTCCTAAATTGTGTTCTAAACCCATACAATTGGTACCTAATATTCAGTAACAACTCCTAGTTACACACTACAAAGTAGAGCGTATCAAATTCCCCCATGCTTAAACCTTGCTCGTCCTCGAGTAAGCTAATAGAAACCTACTCCTCCAATGAAATACCCAAGGTCTCAGGAAGCACAACAAAACTATCCACTAAGAACCGTACCTACTCATGAATCTCCAAGGCACCAACACAACATACAAGCTTCAAGGAAAGCAGAGTACTTCCCCCAAGCTTAACCTGAACACCATAGAGTGAAAGTAACCATCTAATCCTAACTCTAGTCTAACTTCTTTTAACTCCCAAAGTGACCTACCCGAATCCTCCTTATAGCTCTAACACTTATGTCACCACGCCAGGAAAAATGAGGAATCCTAATAATCACTCTTCTTCTTTTCACTCATTTTGCCCAGGCGCCCTTTCGGGTTTTCACCTAGCCACTCATTTCATTTTTCATAGATGGGCTCACCATTCCTCACATCACTCTACAACCTCTTATTACCCCAGTCTAATGTTGGTCCGGGCCACCTGCTTATTGCCTAAGCCGCCCTTTTGGATTTTCAGCTTAGCCTAGGATTTTTTTTTTATTCTCAAACGACTAGCAAGTATAGATCATCCCCCATGCTTAAATATTACATTGTCCTCAATGTAATAAAAGACTAAAAGATGAAACACTGGGGAAGTAGAAAAGTACTCACGACTGTCGTCGAGGTGGCCCTGACTTGGACGTTGGTGATGGCGGTAAAACATTGAAACCACAAGTCTCTGGTGTTGTGGCGGTCCTACTCAAGCAAACTCCACGTGTAACCAAATAGATCCACTGTAAGGTGAAGTGGCACATCAAAGAAACGGGGTTGCACGGGCCTTCAACGAACACAGATTTGGAGCCCTAATGCAAACGTGTAGCGAGCTCTATCGCTCCATATCAATAATCAAATCTGCAGCTGGCTCTGGAGCTCCTCCTCATCAGCTGTCTAATGTCGGGCCATCATCGGTGCCAAATAAAAATGTCGGGCTAATGTCTCATTCTGGGCAGCATGACGCGCGCCGTCTCTCGTAGTAAAAATCGAACAGATGGGCTGCGATTGCGGTTTTAAGGCCGCGGTCGCGGTGTCTTCAGAATTTTTTTTGTTTTTTTTTCGATTTTTTTTTCTGGAGGAGGAGACTTACAGTGGTAAAACCGCGGTCGTAGAAATATGTCCGCGGTCGCAGAAATATTTCCGCAGTCGCGGTTTCGTGTCTGCTGTGAGGCAAACCTCGTCTTCAAACTTTTGTCTTCGAGTCTCCTACCTGTAGGTTAGTCTAAACACGAAACAACACGAAAAAAAACTTGAAAAGAAAAGACATGAAAAGAATTACATACCTCGGGTTGCCTCCCGAGCAGCGCCTTGGTTACTGTCGTGGCTCGACATGGTGCCCTTAAGATCAACTTGGGTTGCTCACATCAACCGAACACTTGGGATCACAATCAGGAGGGTGTCTCTTTGCATCATCAATGTTGTATTCGACCCTCACCCCATCAAACTCCATGGTGAGTGAACCACTACTCACATCAATCTTTGTGTTCGCCGTTTTCATAAATGGCCTACCCAACATCACAGGGGCTGCATGCTTGTCTTGTCCCGTATCAATCACAAAGAAGTCAACAGGGAAAATCAGCTTATCGACCTCTACTAGAACATCCTGCACGACTCCTTTGGGGTACACAGTAGACATATCTGCCAATTGAATCACCGTCCCTGTCTTATGCAATGGTTCAAGCCCCAAAGATTCATACAGTGAGAGAGGCAACACGTTTATAGATGCACCCAAATCCAGCATGGCTTTATCGAAAGTGGTGTCACCTATCTTACAAGGAATGCTAAACATGCCAGGGTCGCTGCATTTCTTGGGCATCCGCTTTTGCAGCATAGCGGAGATAATCTCCTAAAATATAATAATCGGAATAAAAGAAAAGAAAATAAATAAAGTAAACAAAAGATCTTAGACGAAATTGTAACTCCGCGTCAGAAAGGAAATCTGCGACCGCGGCCAAGCTTCCACGCCCGCGGTTTAGCACATTGTCGAAAGTCACATTCTGTCTTCAAACCGTGCCCGCGGAAATAATTCCGCACCCGCGGAGATGCTTTTGTCACTCCCCGCGCCTTCCCTTGCCTTGCCTTCCATCGCGGCTCTCCCCGCGTCATCCTTTGGTAAACCGCGACCGCAGCCAAGATTCCGCGCCCGCGGTTTGGCTTCTGCTGCGACTTCTACTTCTCGCTTGCGGTCTTCTCTTGTGGCTTCGCCTTCATCTCCAATGTCTTCACAATATGCACTAAAATCCACCATATCACTACTTCTTCTCTCAAACTCCATTCTCCTAAATTGTGTTCTAAACCCATACAATTGGTACCTAATATTCAGTAACAACTCCTAGTTACGCACTATAAAGTAGAGCGTATCAGTGGTGATGGTCAAGAAATCAAGCGACAAGTAGTGAATGTGTGTATACTTCACTGACCTGAACCAGGCTTGCCCTAAGGATAGCTACCCGCTCCCTTCTATCGACCGGCTAGTAGACTCCACGGCGGGCACGAGGCCCTCAACTTTCTCGATGCGTACTCCGGCTACAACTAGATCAAGATGAATCACTATGACGAAGAGCATGCAACTTTCATCACGGAGGCATGAACCTACTATTACCGCGTATTGCCTTTCGGCCTCAGGAATGCGGGAGCCACTTTCCAGAGGCTCGTGGATCGCATCTTCTGCGATCTAAGAGGCAAGACGGTGGAAGCTTATGTTGATGACATTGTCATGAAGAGTCAGGACGCCTCCGAGCACGCAGCCGACCTCCCCGAGGTTTTCAATACCCTAAGAAGCAATGGAATGAGTTTGAACATGGAGAAGTGTGTTTTTGGAGTGCAAGGGAAATTACAAGTAGCAAGCCTATTCTGGTTGCAAGTATATAAGAAAGAATCTAGCAAAGAAGGAGACCGAGGATGAGAAGGACGGCAAGCACAGTCACCAGCCGCGGGCTCTGCGGCCCCCACAGAAGCTACAAGCCTGGGGATCCGAGGCGAACGTGAACATGACTCACGTTCCCTCGGGCTCCACCCCAAGCCCAAGGGGCCGGCAAAACCTGCGGAGGAAAAGATGCAATGAGATCCCGTGGAGAGGGAGAAGCAAGCCAGCTTGGCTCCCTCTGATCGAGGAAGCTCAAGAGAGCATTTTCTCATCCCCAGCCACACGGCTTCACCAGAGCATGACCCCCGCCCTCGGCCTCAAGCACCACTACCACCCTACGTACCACGGCCAGAAAGTCAGCAAAGTGAACGAGGGTCTCTCCAACTGAAAGGAAGCAAAACGCTGACCGAAAGGCGACTTCTCCTTTTCGTCTAGGCGGCCGCGGCGCCCCAAAGCCAAGGCACCCTGAAGGACATCAGCCGCGACCCGCCTCCCTTGAAGCACCTCTACCTGAAGTGTTCATGTCCCTCCTAGCGAAGGGAATACGGAGGAGAATCGGGGGCAATGACCTACAAGCACTTAGAGCCACATTCATACAGACTCCACACGATGCTGTCGGCATAACATGGCATCGCAATTCACGGACGCAAAGTAACGGTGAACACCCAGCTCGAAGGGGAACCTGCCTCTCCGACCACCTCGTGACCTGGCCATCTGCAAGAGGAAGGAGAAGAAGCAAGTGGTTCGTATTTGGTTCGAGAGACCCCGACAAGCAAGGAACTGTAGAGCGAAAGCAAGAATTAAGACAAGTGCAAGAGCGATTATCCAGAACAAGTATCGAGGCAAGTGCGTTAAGCAATCAAAGAAAAGGAGAAGAAAGATATGAGCAAGAAATGAAGCGACACTGCCCTTTTTATAGTTGCTCCTCCGGATGGGACGTGTGGGACCTACTTCCTACCTTACAATAATAGCGAAGAAAAAACAGTCTTCCCCTACGCGGCCAGCCAAGAAAGTCTGTGACCATGCCAAGCCAGCCGACTCCTTTGAAGATCAAGCCCCCCGACCGAATGGGACTTCGGTCGCATGGCTTGAGGGGTTGTGTGGGAGCCGGATTTAGCCCGGCCCAAGCAGGGGAGGGGGCCAATTAGGAATACAGCCAAACTCAAGGTAAGGCCCCAAGTAGCACTATCTTGGCTCCACCCAGCTATACCGCCCGCGACCCTCCTCTTGCTCTACCCTCCCGGCTTCTTCCCGGCCCCACTCGGCTGCTCACCCGAGCACACCCTCGTGGCCTGAGCTAGCTACACGACACAAAGGGCCATCATGCCTCAGGTATATAAGGGGAGAGACTGTAATTGAGGAGGGGATTCTCGACCCTTTTCTCTTAATGGTCTCTCTCTCCCACCCTATCGGCTAAAACCGAATATGTGCTCCATACTCTTTTTGTCACTGTTGATTCATTGTACTCTAAACTCTTTCTGCCACCATAGCTCTACCGTACTCGATACTCTTCCGACAACTGTAGCTCTATCATACTCCATGCTCCACCGCCCTTACTGCCCTTTTTTGCGGGTTGAGTATTGACTTTAGCGTCGGAGTGGCAAGCCCGGGGTCACCCTCTGGCCCCTCTTCTTTTTCAGGTTGGAGCTCGGGACCGGACAGCGTCCGGTGTGACCGGAGACTGCTGGCAGGGAACGGGGAGAGAGGCCGCCGGGAGAGGCGAGCCGAAGTTGGTTTCATGTGAACCACCAACTGCTTACCTCGCGGAAAATCGGACGATCACAAAAATAATATTGATGAATATTAAATGAAGATAATTTTCAATTTATTGACTACAAGGTATTAATTCATCAATGAGTCACTAAAACTTATTTGGAATAAAAAGTATTGACTCCATAATATATGTTGGCTTCATTTATATTATTATATTTTCCCTCCTTTCCATATTGATGATGCTCATCATCAATCAAGTTGGACGAAACACGTTGTCAAAAATCAACATACATAGAGAGAATGCAATGCAATTTGCTTCAAAAATTCAAATTTTAATTAATGAGTATAATTCATACTATTTATCTGGTCACATTGGTGAGTTGCTATTTATCTAGACGAATTAGATAGATGGATAGATATAGTTATATTTAAAGGAAAGTATTAGTGAAATAACTATTTAATTGAAAATCTTAAGAAAGAAACAATTAGTGAGAAAATAAATTAATAAAGTCAAAAATATAGTTCGATCAGACCAAAGGAAATCTTAACAAAAAAATTATCTTATAAATTATAAATAATTAATAGGTAATAACTTAGAAGATGCAAAAAAAATTACGGTCAAATATAGTTAGTTCAATTGCCAAAAATAAGTTACTTAGATCAAATGATAATGAAAATTTAATATTATAATAATAACTCTTAACAACAAAAAAGACTTCAAAATTTACATGTTTTATCTAAAAAAATTAAAAGATTTTTTATTCAAGTGAAATTTTGATTGTTTGATCATTTTTTATCTTTAAGAATGCTTAACTCTAATTTCGACTTTTTATATACCATTTTTTATAAATAATAAAAACACCATTTTTAGAATATATAGTTTGTTTGTATAATAACAATTATCACTCTAAATATTGTTACTTTTATTGATGCAAATTAGGTCAAAATACATATTGTACTTGTAAAAAAAATTTGAATAATTTATTAAAAAAAATGATAAAAAATGTTAAAATTGTTTGTTAAGATTTGTTAGTTTACAAATTATTCAATAATAGTTGTATTTACAATTTAAAAAAAGTAAAAAAATTATAAAATGTGGGCTTAGAATTGTTGTGATGACTGTGCATGGAAGATTTTTAATATAGATATATAGATACACGATTTCTATTTCACGCACTCGTGAAATTGCTATTTCACGTACCGTTTCGTCCGTGACGAACCACTATCATCCATCCGTGACAGATCAAAGTGATTCGTATGTGACGGATGGATCACTTTGGCCCGTGACAGATGGATAATATTGGTTCATCACGGACGAAGTAAACAACCAGAAAATTGAATGTTACTTGTCCCTACCTAACAACATTAACTACCCCGTCATATCTCATCAATATTACGGCCACAATTAAACCCTAAACCTCTCAATCACTCTTCTGTTTCCCTCCCACAACACTTCTTTCATTCTTTTCCATTACTTTGGTTCTTTTCCATGGAAAATGAAGATGATTTTTCCAACTTCAATGGTGGAGAAGATGTTTCAAGGGATTATCATTACAATGATGTATGTTTTTTAAGCTTTTACTTTACATGTTTCTACGTTAAGAATTTTATGGTTATTTCTTGTGAATGTATATGTTTGAGTTGTTCTTTGGAAAAACAAACACTTTCTTAAGGTAATTTCAATAGTTGTTACTATATGTTCATAAAAACTTCATCTTTGATTAAGTTGTACTAAAAATTTAGAGATTTTGTGTGCAAAACTGCATGTTTGATTGTTTGACCTTGTTATATTGAATTTTGACTAGATCATTGCAAGTGTAAGAACTTTGTTCGACGACTGTTTTTTGAAAGAAACTTGTCTGTGACGGATGGAACAAGTCCATCTGTCACGAATGGATGTCCTTGATCCGTCACGTATGAATGTCCTTGATCCGTGACGGATGGGATGCTACCATCCGTGACGTATGGAATGTGTCTATTCGTCACGGATGAATTTGTTTGATAGAAACTGGATTCTTACATGCTTCTATGCTAACTTGTTTTTTTACTTCAATAGGAGAACAATATTGTGAACATTGGTATTAACAATTTGTCCCTGAATGATGCGTGGGACATGGCACCACCGCCCTTCTCACTTGGGTTGTTCGGCGAACCTATGGCGCCTCAACAACCTCATATGCCGAGATTAGATAGTTTTGCTCGTAGTGGAATTCCGTCCGTAAGGTGACAGGCTCTAGCTCAGTTTGGGTTTCCGGCATTACACACACAACCGTAGTTTGATTATCCTACACCTAAAGAAGTGATTGTTTCAGAAGATTATTCAGAGAAGTTTACCACGGGTGAAGTATTCGGCTCCAGAGATGATGCAATTAAATGGGCTAGACAGATTGGCTTTGATAATCACTTCTGCATCACTATTGGTCGGGATAGAAACCTTGGTGGAGAAAGCCTTCGGAAGACATGGTTGTTGTGTGAAAAAGCGGGAATTTACATTCCTAAAGATGAAAACAGAGTAAGGCAAAGAACAAGAAGCAAAAAATGTGATTGTCCATTCAGATTGTTGTGTCAAGAAAAATCGAGGGACTCATATACAATCAAGGTAGTTGTTGGAACCCATAACCATGTCATTGGTGATGACTTGTATGGGCATGCATCAACTGGCAGGATGATACCTAAGCAGAAGAAGTTGTGTAAGGTCATGACAGAAAATCATAATAAACCATCAAAGATTGCAACAACACTTAACTAGGACCCGAACAACTGCACTAAAATGAAGCAAGTGTACAATGAAGTGTACAAGGTCCGACATAGTGGGATGGAAGGAAGAACCGTGGTCCAAGAGTTCTTCCATAAGTGCAAGGAGAACAACTACTTTATGGAGTATAGGTCGGATCTAACGACGAATAAGATCGCCGACATTTTCTTTGCCAGTCCAGATTCCATGAAACTCTTAAAGGCATTTCCGTACGTCCTTTTGATAGACTCCACATACAGCACTAATAGGTTAGTATAACACATCTACATGCTACATCTACTTGTTGATATGTTTATTCATTATGCATGACACATCTACTTGTGCAAGTATGACTTGCCTTTCCTTGAAATAATAGGAGTCACGTCTATATGGAAGAACTACAATGTGGCGGGGGCGTTTCTACAGCATGAGAAAGAAGACAACTACGTGTGGGCCGCACAACAACTTCTTGAAATGTGTAAAAAGTGTCAAGTAACATTGACATGCCTAGTGACAGATCGTGAAAAGGCCTTGATGAATGCGTTAGATAGACTCTTTCCAAGTGCAAAGTCTATCCTCTGTAGGCGCCATGTGAAGAAGAACATAGAGGACCATGCTAGGAAGGAGATGAAGGATAAAGCTTGGGTACAAGGTTTGCAAATGCATACTATAATTTATTCAAGCAAACAATTGTACCCGAGTATGATATGGAGTTGCGTAGAATTGAGTCGGAATGGAGGGCTTGGCCACGTCTGACTCAATATGTAAGAAACAGCTAGCTGATCTCGTATAGGGAAAGACTCGTGTCAGCTTGGACATATATTGTTTTCACGCTTAAAACTTCAACGACAAACAGGTTAGTGCATTGTCTAATCTGTACTGCATTCTGTATTCACTCATTTGCTATATTTTGAGGACTTTCTGTTATATGCATAGCTTTCTGTTTCTGTTATCTGCATAAGGAGTCCGTCACGTATGGATGCACTTCATACGTGACAGACTCGGGTTTATGGTCTGTCACGTGTGGATTCCATCCACACGTCACAGACGAAAGAGTTTCGTCTGTCACGTATGAAGTACATCCATACATGACAGAAAGTTTATGCAGATAACAGAAATATCTTGTATGATCAAACTTTAAACTCTTTTCTACTAAATATAGGGTTGAAGGAGCACACTCTAGTTTGAAAGACTTCTTGACTACTCTACATGGCAGTCTAGATACGATATTCGGTCAATATCATTCAAAGATGGGTAACCAAGTGAAGTAAATCAAGGGGACCTTTAATGAGAGTGCACAGAACATGATGACGCTTGTGATAGAAGCTGATGTTTTCAAGCTGTTGAAGTAAGTATCTAAGGTTGCACTTGACCACTTGACTGAGGAATACAGAAAAAGGAAAAATCCATTTTATGACTCTATGATTCTAAAAAATGAGATAGCCCCATGAAAAAAGGCTGGAGCCAACTCCATCATATTGTAATCCACATTTCCATAAGGCTTCCAGTCAACCTATACAAAATTCGATGCAATCAACATAGCCACAAGTACCTCACACAATTGTAATACTTTAATATGAGACATAAACCCCATCATATGATACTTACTTGCCAAGGCTACATCAAATCTAGCTCATTCTTGTAGTTTCTTCTTTGTCTACTACGAGTCTGCACAGGGTCCCATCGCCTTGCATATGGCACATTGTTAGTGAAAAGTGGATTCTGTGGAGGACGGAAGCTGGGGAAGTACAGATAGAACCACGCTTGTACATAAACAAACATATCAGCCTGAAACATAAATTTATTTAAATAATATAAAAACAATATACAACACAATTCTTACCATCAACAATGTGTAGCAGGTCGACATCTGACGACATTCATGGCGTGAACACTCGCCCAATGAACAATACATGAATGCCAACGTGCCCGAACCCCAAGAAAGATCGCGAGTGGTATGAACGTCACTCACATACTTCAGATATGGCATGGGCAACAAGTGTTGGGACTTTTCAGGAAAGAGGGTCGAGCCCATCAGGTACAATAGATAACCCGACATGATAGTCTCATCGTCCATGTTTGTGCTCAAGCAATGATGCCTTAGGTTATCTGCAATGAGTCCTCGCTCTGCCATTTGGGGCGTCAAGTCAAAAAACTCCATTGCCCTCTGGAATTGTTCATTGAACAATTCATTTTTGCCCTTGATACGATCTTGGAGAGGAAGTCCCATTCCATCCCCATGAATATTGAGACCCAAGATCATGTAGACATCCAGGAGAGTTATAGTCATCTCTCCAAATGGCATATGAAATAAATTGGTCTTCGACTGCTATCTCTCCACAAAAGCAGAAATCAAAGGCTGATCTACAAAAGTGTAGATCAGCTGCTACAGATGTGTAATGCCGCTGTTTCGGGCAATATCGCACCATGCATATTGGTCGCCGATGCACCATTTTCGTAGTTGATCGTGCCTATGCTGAAACGTGAGAGTTTCTCGCTCCTAAAAAAATAAATGTTAGATATAAAAATAAATACGGAAATGATTTATTAACAGCATCAATTTTTGATAACTTATGATGCCCTGATAAATGAAGTATGTTGTGTGGGCTGTAAAGCTAAACAGCAGGTCTGGGCTCTCTGGACCTCCCGATACAGGTCCTACCAGCTTCGGATCAATAGCATCTGCTCCACGACCTCTACGCTGTCTAGGTTGTCTAGAAGCAGCCGGTTCCTTCGCCGGTTCCTTGAAGCTAGGCTGCTGAGAGGGCCAAACACCTGAGGGCCAAACACCTTGCCCACTCATATCTCCCGAAAATATAGGAATGGGCCAACCACTAGGCTGTTCAGCTACAAGAGGTACATACTATGTCGGATCCTATAAAACAAATTATTAGAAACAATATTAAATAATGTAATAGTTTAATTAAGTAAACATATATATATTTACTTACCACATTCGTGTACGGTGTCTGGTATATGGGTGGATCGTTAAACGGCATGGTGTTGAGTGGTGGGTCTGCATATATCGGTACAGTCGGGTCATGGACCGTACTCGGTTCTGCTTTGTCACCTTTTTTTATTTCTTTTGTTGCCTCCTTCGATATACTATACGATCATCTTCTTGTTCTTGTCCCTCATGGACAACGTTCCACCTTCTGTGACGGGCAGATCTTGTTTGGTTTTCCATCTGTAATAAGAAAAAACAAAACTTTAGAGGGAGCAACAACAACAACAACAACATGAACAACATGAACAACATGAACAACAACAACATCATTATCAACAACAACAACATCAACAATATCCAGATCCGCATGCAACCGTCCGTGACGAATGAGAAGGACTCGTCCGTGACGGACGAGAAGGATCCGTCCGTGACGGACGAGAAGGATCCGTCCGTGACTGACGAGAAGGATCCGTCCGTGACAGACGAGAAGGACCCATCTGTGACGGACGAGAAGGACCCGTCTGTGACGGACGAGAAGGACCCGTCTGTGACGGAAGAGAAGGATCCGTTCGTGACGGATGATGAGGATTCGTCCGTCACAGACGATTCAAAATGTTCAAATCCAGATCTGTCAAAGAAATCCGTAAGTGCAGATCCATGTTCAAAACCCTAAAAACCGACATTAATTCAATTCAAATAACATTCAAACATGTTTAAATACTTTCAACATCATTAAACTAAGTGAAGAACAAGTAAAGATTTAACTAACCTCACGGATCGTGACAAACGGATTTGATCGAAACGTGACGGATCGAAATGCTTGAGCTTTTGCAGAGCGAAATCGCGAGAGAGAGGGGTGAAATGGGAGGTATGGGTCGGGGGAGACGAAGTTGTTGCTTTTATATACAGCAACTTCGTCCGTGACAGACGGCTGGCCTTCGTCCTTCACGGACGAAAGGCCTCCGCTCGTCACGGGTGGCCATGTTTCGTCCGTCATGGACGAAACAGGGCGTGAAATAGAAATTTCACCCGTGCGTGAAATAGCAACGGACATATATAATATTCGGCCCATGTGAGGATAAACTTTCTCCGGATAGATGGATACAATTAATTAAAAATAATACTGGGTTTATATAGTGATGCTAGTTAAATATAATATTATAAAAAAAGTTAAATAATAATTAAGGTGGGAGAGAGATTGCATGATATATAATATGTGTGGAAATATTATTGTCAAACTACTCCCTCCGTCCCGGTTTGTTTGTCCTGTTTTGACCGGGCACACTTGCAGAGACGAGTTTTGTATTGTTAATATCTCTAATTATATAATTCTAAAAATTATAATTTTTTAATATTATCAAAGTACTCGCTGAGACGAATCAAACAAGACCCCACATGACTATGTTTTTTCTTATATATTAGAAGAAATCTTAAAGATTCTCTTCAACGATGAACATTGTCTAAAAGTCAAACAGGACAAACAAACCGGGACGGAGGGAGTATATCATAAGAAGAAAATAAAATGTTGAGATTCTATTGTACACTTATCATTGATAAAAATATAATTCATCCGATAAATGTGTAGGAGTCCGTTTGTATGCTAATAATTAGAATTAAGTAAAGAATTAATTTGTTAAGATTTGTTGGTTTAATTATTATTAAAATTTGTTAGATTTAAATTGCTAAATTAGTGATACAATATTAAATTATAGATTTAAAAACCCCATAATTTGAAGGCCCACAAAAATGTTGATGGCTTTTTGTATGATAGCTTTAATATGTATATAAATATAGATATTTTTGAATACATTATATATTAATAAATGAAAAAATCAAAAACTAAAAAATATAGCCTTAACAACCTCCTAAAAACACTTTCATGACTCTAAAGGGGAGAGCTCTTTTATATATAGATAGACAGATATACATGGTTGCTATTTAACGTCCACCCTATATTTCTTCATAGCGCTCACTCTACGACTATGAATTGACCACGGAGGAACTGCATCCGTCCGTGAATTGACCACGGACGAACTGAGTTCCTCTGTGGTCAACTCACGGATGGATACAGTTCCTCCGTGGTCAAATCACGGAGAAACCGCGTTCATCCATCACGGATGAACGCGTTTTGTCCGTGACAGTGGGACGTCGTCTTCTTCCTCATAAGACGCAGATGTTCGTTTGTCTCAAGAAATCAACCCGAAATCAATGAGCAACAAGAAATCAACCCGAAATCTATCTAAATGATATCCATTATACATTTTATTCATCTATAGACCTAAAACTTCGAATTTATAAGACAAATTAGGTCAATAGTACCCAAAATTCAATCTTGAAAATTTGTTTAAACCCTAACTACGAATTTACAAAATTAGTTGATAAACTTATATTTTCTTGGAGATGGTTGGTTGATTCTTAAGTGTGGCACCTCCTTGATCCAAATTGATGGCAATTTAGTGATTAAGTGAGGAAGAAAGGGCTGATTTTTTATGGCTTGTGAGATGCGAAATGGAAGAAAGGAAGAGAGGTGGGAGATGGGAAATGAAAGAGAGGAAGAAAATAAGGGTGGTAGGGTTGTAATTTTGGAATAAATTCCTTATATATGTATAGAAGGGGCTCTATTTAGAAAAATAAAGTGGACTCTATTTAGCAATGGTCTAGATATATAGATTGAGATGATGTATAACTCTTGCCAATTTTAAGGGAAAAATATAATAGCGGTCTTTAACAATTTAATCTTATCCCATGGGATTTTTACAATATAATAGGGTCTAGGGACCAATAAGTGAGAAAAATTGGATATAAAATTTTAAATTTTTATCTATGAATGTGTATACAGCTCAAAATTAGTTTAAAAGAGTTGTTGACAAGGTTTGAACAATTTATGATTTATAGGTCATTTTCAAGCACCCAAATCACTAAGCTACATTTAATTCTTTGCTTTTTTAATCATAATTATATATAAATATTAATAAATGCATGGTTAATAAAATAAATAAATGTGACCATGAACTAATTTTATATACGTAGGAATATATATAGATTGAGGAATAGTATCAGGTGCGAATAGAGTTGTCAAAAAGTGATCGAACCCGTTTTACCGACTTGATCGACTCGCTTTTGGATCCGACCCGACCTGACCGAAATTAATGGTAACCCGAATTTACCGAACCCAAATTTACGGAGATCGAACCCGACCAACCCGAATCTGACCCGATTAACAAATAAATGTGGACATTTATCATATAACATAAAATATATATGATAACTGACATATAAATAATGATAATATGCTCAATTATCCTAAAAAAGAACATTTTTGTACTTATATATTTTTTTATAATGCATAAACTTAGAAATTAATATAATATAAATTAAAAATAAAATATAATTTTGGTCTAATAATATCAATTACATTAAAATAATTAATTATATTATTATTTTAATTCATTTCAACTTATTTTGGCATATTTAAATTAGTTTTTAACTATTTAATAATATTTAAACAGTGAACACAATATTTAAAAAAAAGACGCTTTTGACCCGTTAGTCTACCCGAACCACCCGCTGACTTATAATAACTCGACCCGGCTTGACCTATAATCCAAAATGACCCGACCCATTCTCAACCCAAACCCGAAATAACTGAACCGAACCCGACTTGACCGATCGATTGACAGCTCTAGGTGCGAACAAAGTTAAGAATGTGAACATGCAAACAAATAAAAAAAGTTAAAAACGACACGATCAAATTATATCTGTATAACCCGCGTATTTAATTTACTGGGCAAAAAACAACTCTTGTGCACCAAGTTGTAGCAGTTTGTGCTCTAAAGTCTGTTGAAATATTTACTAGAATATGTTGAATTGTGTACCAAAAAACAACTCTTGTGCACCTTGTATCAATTTGTGTACCAAAGTCTGTTGACATGTGCTAGGAAACGGAACTCTGGAATTTAGGTTCCCCTGAGAGTTCATTTCCTCAGTTTCTCTACTTTTGACGATGACAAATATTATGATACTAATGTTTTATCTCAAAGATGTGTTTTAAGGAACCACAGGAACATACCGAAGGCAAGAAAGCCAAACAGGACAAGAGAACCAAAGGAACAAGACAGATGAAGGAAACCAGAAGGACCCAGGTGTGCCCAGAACGCAGCATGCGACATTGCGATTCCCGAGAAATCTGGGGACACACAACCTCGGACAAAAGTTGTTGAAAACGACTTGTCCGAAGCTTCCAAAAGCCTGCCACCATCCAAGAGCAAGACTCTAAGACACCTAGAACGCCGAACCTCGGACAGAGAAAGGTGAAAGCGACAGGACATGGAACTTGTCGCTGTCCAGAAGTCAGTTCCCAAGCGCCCAGAGTGTCGAACCTCGGACAAAGGAAGCTGGAGAATGACTTGGCTGAAGAGGTTGACTAACCTAGAAGGATTCTGAGTTGCCTAGGTTGTTTGCACATGCCAAGAACAACGTGGACCAAGGAGAACCACTTATCCTAGGGCAAGCTCAATCTGTGGGAACCTAGAGAGGATCGAGCTGCGAAGAATCCTCTATAAAAGGAAGACTAACCCAAGGGTTATCTTCAAGCACTGAAACACGACTCACACTCATTAGCAAATATCTAGTGTGAACCTCCAAACAAGATCATCAAAGCAAACCGAGATCAAGAGGAACCATTCAAGGAAGAAGAGCTGAGTGCTAAGTTTCTGTGACTGTAAGTGATAGTTCCTAGGTGCGAAAGTCTATTTCTTGGATTGATTATTGATTGTGTTAAGTTATCTAGGATTGTCTAACTGTGTATAAGGCAAAGGAACTGTGTGTTCATTCCTAGGATAAGCTGTAACCAAAAGAGATAAGAAATCAAGAAGTAGACTTTGAAATCCTTTCGAAAGAAAGGTAGTGGTTTTTATCCTAGATTGCTAGTTGGCAATCAAAGGTTTCCACTATAAGGAACTGGTCATTTGTTTGATTGTTTATTTCCGCTGCGAAAGGAACTGAGAATTGAAATTCTGAGTTCCTTAAGTTTTTGTCTAACAATCACGATCCTACAATTGGTTTCAGAGCAGGAAACGCTCTAGATCTTTGTTAAGTTTGCAGATCATGTCTCAACCAAGCAAGTTTGAGCTCGGAATCTCCACCAACAAGCCACATCTCCGAAAGAAAGGAGAAGAAACATGGTGGGAAAAGTGTAAGGAAAGACCTCAAAGAAAGAAGGCTCTCATAGCCTCATGGGGAGAAGACTCAGATGAGAAACTGGATCTCAGTGACTTCTCTGGAGGAAGATGTCTCATGGCAAAAGGAGACTCAAGCGACTCAGAAGACCTTGAGGTAACTTCTGACGATCTCTTAAAATCCCTAGTTGATTGTGATAAGAAACAACTTCTTAAGATCATAAAGAAACTAGGAAAGGAAACCAGTTCCCTTCAACATAAACTAGATGATTGTGAAGATGAAATTGCTTGCTTGACTGTTGAGAATTCTATTTGGAGTAAGAAACTTGATGAAACTGAGAAAGACCTAGCTGAAACTCACTCCAAACTCATTGATATTAGGAATGTGCATGCTAGTCACCTTAAAACTTGCAAATCTTGTGATGAAACTAGCATAGATTCTGTCAAAGTTCCCTTGCATGCTAATCCACCTGGAAATGACATGCTTCAATCCATAATTGATAGGTTAGACATTCTCACTAATTCCATTAATGAAAAAACGATAAATTAAACTGTTTTTGTAAGACAACGGCATGGAATAGGATATGTCAATAATAAAGGGAACAATGATGTTGAAGAAGAAAAGGCTAGGCGAGAACTTGTTGAGATGAATGAAAACCTCAGTATTGCTCTGGCCACTTCTCGTGATAGGAATCAATTCCTATCAGAGAAGATCATGGTCCTTGAGAACAAGGCTGAGGTTGTCAAACGTCTCAATGAAGGTTCTCAAAGTCCTAAGAAGGAACCAAAGGGAAAAGAAAAGATGGTTCCTGAAAACCAATGGTTCACCAATTCCTTTGCTCACAAAAAATATATTCACATGGCCCATAGCAAGGTTAGAAACAATGTTGATTTTAACAAAAGGAAAACTGAAAAACCTTTTAGGCCAGGAAAAGAAAAATATGGACATGTTGTTTACAATCGTTTGTGTACCTACTGTGGTAAGAATGGTCATTACAACACTGATTGTGCTAAGAAAAGGAACTTTGAAAAGGAGAAAAGTACTCATTACCATGAAAGGAACCAGTTCCCTGGTTATTCACAGACTCGGAATGCTAATCCCCCCAGTAAAGCCAAGCTTCGCTGGGTTCAGAAATCTTAGTTCCCTTGTGTGCAGAAAGAAGAGAGGCAACCCCAACTATGGTACATTGACAGTGGTTGCTCATGCCATATGACCGGAAGAAGAAATCAAATGACCTCTCTTCAACTTCTCCAAGGAGGGAACATATCCTTTGGAGACAAAAGCAAAGGGAAAATCTGTGGAATAGGAACTGTGAAACTCAACGATCACATTCAGGTAAACAAAGTTCACCTTGTTGATAATCTTGGTTTTGACCTAATAAGTGTGTCACAGCTGTGTGATCAAGGAGACAATGAAGTTAGATTCAGATCAAACGAATGTTCAGTCCTTGACTCCTCGGGACAAATCATCCTAAAAGGGAAAAGATTCAACAATGTCTACATAATTGATCCATCCTTTATTCCCAAGGAGAAACTTTGTCTCTCAACTGTGAATGACCAAGCTGATTTGTGGCATCAATGCCTCGGTCATGCTAGCACCAAGCTGATTCAAAAGCTACACTCAAAGGAGCTAGTCAGAGGGCTGCCAAAGCTAAGTGACACATCTAAGGAACTGTGCTCTGACTATATAAAAGGAAAACAGGCTCATAGTTCCTTCAAGTCCAAAAACATGGTAAGCACCTCAAGGCCTCTTGAACTCATCCACATGGATCTTTGTGGACCCATGAGAGTTCAAAGCCTAGGAGGGAACATGTATATCTTTGTTATTGTCGATGACTTCTCTCGTTTTACTTGGACCATTTTCATTAAATCTAAAAGTGAAGTTGTTGACCGCTTTACAGATTTGGTTCCCTTGTTCGAAAAATCTCTTGATTGTTCACTAAATGCTATACGGTCTGACCATGGTACCGAATTCGAAAATGGAGAATTTCTAACCTTTTGCAGTGAGCATGGCATCGATCACAACTTCTCTGCACCATACACTCCTCAACAGAATGGAGCAGTAGAAAGGAAGAACAAGACCTTGGAGAATATGGCTCGAACTATGCTGATCTCAAGTGGGCTCTCCCAATCATTTTGGGCTGGGGCGATCAACACAGCGTGCTACATCATCAATAGAGCCATGCTTCGCCCAATCACAGAGAAGACACCCTATGAACTCCTAAGAGGAAGAGTTCCCAATATTTCACATCTGAGGGTGTTCGGATGCAAATGCTTTGTGCACAACAATGAGAAGGACAATCTTGGCAAGTTCGACCCAAGAAGTGATGAAGGAATCTTCATTGGTTATGCCTCAGGCAGTAAGGCATACAAGGTCTTCAACAAAAGGACTAAAAATGTAGAAGAAAGTATTCATGTTATTTTTAATGAAAAATCACTTGGAAAGATTGTGCAGAACACCACCAGTTCCTTTGAAGATCAATTTCCTAAGTCATCTCAAGAAGATCCAGATGAAGATGTCACTCCTCCCAGTTCCTATCCCGCTGATCGGAACCCTTCAATGGCTTCTCCACCAGTTCCAATGGATAATGAACAACAATCCATTTCTGGGAACCATGAGCATGACGACAACATCTGTGGAGACTTCAATGATTCATCTTCCCACATGACCTTCAATGGAAAAGGTGATCCTAACAAGGAAGCTGAATGCTCAACTCAGAATGTCTCCACATCAAATGCTCTGGCTCCCAACAGAGAAAGAAGAGTCGTCAAGCCTCCAGTAAGGTATGAACATCTAACCTTCTTTGCTTTTAATGCCTTTCTGTCTATTATGGAACCAAAGAACATAGGTGAGGCACTGAAGGATGCGGACTGGATCCAAGCTATGCAATAAGAGCTTCATCAGTTTGAAAGGAACAAAGTATGGCATCTAGTTCCCCATCCCAAGGATAAACACATCATAGGAACTAGATGGGTCTTCAGAAACAAGCTGGATGATACAGGAGCTGTGATAAGGAACAAAGCAAGACTTGTTGCTCAAGGATACAATCAACAAGAAGGCATCGACTATAATGAAACCTATGCTCCAGTGGCAAGGATTGAGGCAATAAGATTGTTGATTGCCTTCGCTTCACACAAAGGATTCAAGTTGTTCCAAATGGATGTAAAGACAGCCTTCCTCAATGGAATTCTTCAAGAAGAAGTCTATGTCAAACAACCTCCTGGTTTCGAAGACGACGATCATCCAGATCATGTCTACTTTCTAGACAAGGCACTCTATGGCCTCAAGCAAGCTCCCAGAGCGTGGTATGATCGTCTTGCCCAGTTCCTACTCTCAAATGGCTACAAGCGTGGAGTCATTGATAAAACTCTCTTCATCCTAGAAGAAGAAGGTAACATCTTAGTGGTTCAAATCTATGTTGATATTATATTTGGTTCCACTAACCTGTCTCTTGTAGACAAGTTCAAAGACTTGATGAGCAGTGAATTTGAAATGAGTTTAATTGGGGAACTCACATTCTTCCTCGGATTACAAATCACTCAAAAGAAAGATGGTATTCAAATCCATCAACAGAAGTATATCAGGGAACTACTGAAGAAGTTCAAAATGGATTCATGCAAGCCTCTCTCCACTCCCATATCCACCATTGCCCATCTGAATAAGAACCACTCGAGTCCTCTAGTGGAGGAGAAGCTCTATAGAGGTATGATAGGCTCACTCATGTACCTAACCGCTAGTCGACCAGACATTGTCTTTGCTGTTGGCTTGTGTGCTAGGTTCCAATCTTGTCCAAGAGAAACCCACTTGGCTGCTGTAAAGAGAATACTTCGATATCTCAAGGGAACTGACGATCTCTGTATTTGGTACCCCAAAGAATGTCCCTTTGAGCTCATGGGTTTCACTGATGCTGATTATGCTGGATATTTGGTGGATAGAAAGAGCACTTCTGGAATCACACAGTTCCTAGGTAAGGGCCTTGTGTCATGGGGATCAAAGAAACAAGTTTCAGTCTCCCTCTCCACCACAGAATCCGAGTACATTGCGGCTGCCTCCTGCTGTTCCCAACTTCTCTGGCTAAAGCAACAACTCGCGGACTTTGGTATGTCTTATGGCCCTCTCACTATTCTTTGTGATAACACTAGTGCCATAAACATCTCTAAGAATCATGTGCATCATACTAGGACCAAGCATATTGACATAAGACATCATTTTCTTAGAGATCATGTTGAGACGGGAAACATCATTATGAAATTTTGTAGAATTGAAGATCAGGTTGCAGATATATATTCACCAAGGCATTGAATAGAGTTCCTTTCGAGAACCTTAGATTGGAACTAGGAATGATTCCTATTACTCAGTAGTGACCTCAGTTCAAAGAATACTGTTAGGAAATGGAACTCTGGAACTTCGGTTCCCCTGAGAGTTCCTTTCCTCAGTTTCTCTACTTTTGAAGATGACAAATATTATGATACTAATGTTTTATCTCAAAGATGTGTTTTAAGGAACCACAGGAATATACCGAAGGTAGGAAAGCCAAACAGAACAAGGGAACCAAAGGAACAAGACAGCTGAAGGAATCCAAAGGAACCCAGGTGTGCCCAGAAATGGAGCTTGCGACATTGCGATTCCCGAGAAATCTGGGACACACAACCTCGGACAAAAGGTGTCGAAAACGACTTGACCGAAGCTTCCAAAAGTCTGCCAAGGTCCAAGAGCTAAAGAACAAGATGCCTAGAGAACCTCTACCTCGGACAGAGACGATGAAAGCGACAGCACATAAAGACGTCGCTGTCCAACAGACGGTTCCCAAGCGGCCAGCTTACTCAACCTCGGACGAAAGCGTTTTAACAACGACACTACAAGGCTCGTCTGAGGTAGTTGACCAACCAAGAGAGATTCTGAGTTGCCTAGGTTGTTTGCACATACCAAGAACAATGTGGATCAAGGAGAACCACCAATCCTAGGGCAAGCTCAATCCGTGGGAACCAAGAGAGGATCGAGCTGCGAAGAATCCTCTATAAAAGGAAGACTAACCCAAGGGTTATCTTCAAGCACCAAAACAAGAACTCACACTCATTAGCAAATATCTAGTGTGAACCTCCAAACAAAGATCATCAAAGCAAACCAAGATCAAGAGGAACCAGTCAAGGAAGAAGAGCTGAGTGCTAAGTTCCTGTGACTGTAAGTGATAGTTCCTAGGTATGAAAGTCTGTTTCTTGGATTGATTATTGATTGTGTTAAGTTATCTAGGATTGTCTAATTGTGTGTAAGGCAAAGGAACTGTGTGTTCGTTCCTAGGATAAGCTGTAACCAAAAGAGATAAGAAATCAAGAAGTAGACTTTGAAATCCTTTCGAAAGAAAGGTAGTGGTTTTTATCCTGGATTGCTAGTTGGCAATCAAAGGTTTCCACTATAAGGAACTTGTCTTTTGCTTGATTGTTTATTTCCGCTGCGAAAGGAACTGAGAATCGTTATTCTGAGTTCCTTAAGTTTTTATCTAACAATCACGATCCTATAATTGGTATCAGAGCAGGAAAAGCTATAGATCTTTGATAAGTTTGCAGATCATGTCTCAACCAAGCAAGTTTGAGCTCGGAATCTCCACCAACAAGCCACATCTCCGAAAGAAAGGAGAAGAAACATGGTGGGAAAAGTGCATGGAAAGCCACATCAAGACCAACGACTACCAATGCTGGAGGATAGTCGAAAATAGAGATGGCTATGTCGACCTCACCATGAAGGAAGAAGATTGGAAACCAGAACACTATGTTATCATGGAGAAGAATGCCAAGGCCAAGCAGTTCATCCTCAATGGATTGGACAGAGAGGAAATGGACAGGGTCATAGGAATCAAGACGGCCAAAGAGATGTGGAAAGCTCTCAAGGAGATGCATGAAGGAAGTGAGGAACTAAAGCAAAGCAGAAAGTTTGCTTTGGAAGGAGAATACCACACCTTCAAAATGATGGAAACTGAGACCATCTCAGAGTACTACTCTCGCTTCAACAGATTAATTGGAAAGTTGACGGCGGCGGGAGTTGATCTTGATGAAGTCTCCAAGTCCTTAGTGATCATCAATGGACTCAACTCCAAGTTCACCCTTCTCAAAGGAATCATGAAGAACACTTCAGGCATCCAATCCCTTCCCTTGACCCAAGTCATAGGGAAACTGGAAGTTGAAGAAGGAGAACACACTAAAGCCAATGCCGATAAGAAACTGGAGAAAGGAATCGCCCTTAAGATCTCCAAAGCTTTCTCAAAGCTTAAGATGGAGCAAGAGAACTCAGACTTGGAAGAAGAGGAGGACGAGCTAATAGCCCTCTTCTCAAAGAATATCAAAAAATTCTTTGTGAAGGGAAGGTTCCAAAAGGGCAGTTCCTCCTACAACGGACCCAGAAGGGATCTAAAGGAAGTCTCTTGTTACGAGTGCAAAGAGAAGGGACACTACGCTAAGAACTGTCCCAACAAGGAAGACTCCAAGGAAGAAGAAAAACCTCAGAGAAAGAAGGCTCTCGTAGCCTCATGGGGAGAAGACTCAGATGAGGAACTGGATCTGAGCGGCTTCTATGGAGGAAAATGTCTCATGGCAAAAGGAGACTCAAGCGACTCAGAAGACCTTGAGGTAACTTCTGACGATCTCTTAAAATCCCTAGTTGATTGTGATAAGAAACAACTTCTTAAGATCATAAAGAAACTAGGAAAGGAAACCAGTTCCCTTCAACAGAAACTAGATGATTGTGAAGATGAAATTGCTTGCTTGACTGTTGAGAATTCTGTTTGGAGTAAGAAACTTGATGAAACTGAGAAAGACCTAGCTGAAACTCACTCCAAACTCATTAATATTAGGAATGTGCATGCTAGTCACCTTAAAACTTGCAAATCTTGTGATGAAACTAGCATAGATTCTGTCAAAGTTCCCTTGCATGCTAATCCACCTGGAAATGACATGCTTCAATCCATAATGGATAGGTTAGACATTCTCACTAATTCCATTAATGAAAAAACGATAAATCAAACTGTTTTTGTGAGACAACGACATGGAATAGGATATGTCAATAATAAAGGGAACAATGATGCTGAAGAAGAAAAGGCTAGGCGAGAACTTGTTGAGATGAATGAGAACCTCAGTATTGCTCTGGCCACTTCTCGTGATAGGAATCAATTCCTATCAGAGAAGATCATGGTCCTTGAGAACAAGGCTGAGGTTGCCAAACGTCTCAATGAAGGTTCTCAAAGTCCTAAGAAGGAACCAAAGGGAAAAGAAAAGATGGTTCCTGAAAACCAATGGTTCACCAATTTCTTTGCTCACAAAAATTATATTGACATGGCCCATAGCAAGGTTATAAACAATGTTGATTTTAACAAAAGGAAAACTGAAAAACCTTTTAGGCCAGGAAAAGGAAAATATGGACATGTTGTTTACAATCGTTTGTATACCTACTGTGGTAAGAATGGTCATTACAACACTGATTGTGCTAAGAAAAGGAACTTTGAAAAGGAGAAAAGTACTCATTACCATGAAAGGAACCAGTTCTCTTGTTATTCACAGACTCGGAATGCTAATCCCCCCAGTAAAGCCAAGCTTCGCTGGGTTCAGAAATCTTAGTTCCCTTGTGTGCAGAAAGAAGAGAGGCAACCCCAACTATGGTACATTGACAGTGGTTGCTCATGCCATATGACCGGAAGAAGAAATCAAATGACCTCTCTTCAACTTCTCCAAGGAGGGAACATATCCTTTGGAGACAAAAGCAAAGGGAAAATCTGTGGAATAGGAACTGTGAAACTCAACGATCACATTCAGGTAAACAAAGTTCACCTTGTTGATAATCTTGGTTTTGATCTAAAAGTGTGTCACAGCTGTGTGATCAAGGAGACAATGAAGTCAGATTTAGATCAAACGAATGCTCAGTTCTTGACTCCTCGGGACAAATCATCCTAAAAGGAAAGAGATTCAACAATGTTTACATTGTTGATCCATCCTTCGTCCCCAAGGAGAAACTGTGTCTCTCAACCGTGAATGACCAAGCTGAGTTGTGGCACCAACGCCTCGGTCATGCTAGCACCAAGCTGATTCAAAAGCTACACTCAAAGGAACTAGTCAAAGGATTGCCAAACTGAGTGGCACATCTAAGGAATCATGCTCTGACTGTGTAAAAGGAAAACAGGCTCGTAGTTCCTTCAAATCCAAAAACATGGTAAGCACCTCAAGGCCTCTTGAGCTCATCCACATGGATCTTTGTGGACCCATGAGAGTTCAAAGCCTAGGAGAGAACAGGTATATTTTTGTTATTATCCATGACTTCTCTCGCTTTACTTGGACCATTTTCATTAAATCTAAAAGTGAAGTCATTGATCGCTTTAAAGACCTGGTTCCCTTGTTAGAAAAATCCCTTGATTGTTCACTTAATGCTATTCGGTCTGACCATGGTACCGAATTCGAAAATGGAAAATTTCTAACCTTTTGCAGTGAGCATGGCATTGATCACAACTTCTCTGCACCATACACTCCTCAACAGAATGGAGTAGTGGAGAGAAAGAATAGGACCTTGGAAGACATGGCTCTAACTATGTTGATCTCAAGTGGACTCTCCCAATCCTTTTGGGCTGAGGCGATCAACACAGCATGCTACATCATCAATAGAGCCATGCTTCGCCCTATCACAGAGAAGACACCCTATGAACTCCTAAGAGGAAGAGTTCCCAACATTTCTCATCTAAGGGTATTCGGATGCAAGTGCTTTGTGCACAACAATGGGAAGGACAATCTTGGCAAGTTCGACCCAAGAAGTGATGAAGGAATCTTCATTGGATATGCCTCAGGCAGCAAGGCATACAAGGTCTTCAACAAAAGGACTAAAAAGGTAGAAGAAAGTGTTCATGTTATTTTTAATGAAAAATCACTTGGAAAGATTGTGCAGAACACCACCAGTTCCTTTGAAGATCCGTTTCCCAAGTCATCTCAAGAAGATCCAGATGAAGATGTCACTCCTCCCAGTTCTTGCCCTGTTGAACGGAACCCTCCAATGGCTTCTCCACCAGTTCCAATGGATAATGAACAACAATCTATTTCTGGGAACCATGAGCATGACGACAACATCTGTAGAGACCTCAATGATTCATCTTCCCACATGTTCTTCAATGGAGAAGGTGACCCCAACCAGGAAGCTGAATGCTCAACTCAGAATGTCTCCACATCAAATACTTTGGCTTCCAACAGAGAGAGAAGAGTCGTCAAGCCTCCAGTCAGGTACGAACATTTAACTTTCTTTGCCTTTAATGCCTTTTTGTCTATTGTGGAACCAAAGAACATAGGTGAGGCACTGAAGGATGCGGACTGGATCCAAGCCATGCAAGAAGAGCTTCATCAATTTGAAAGGAACAAAGTCTGGCATCTGGTTCCTCGCCCCAAGGATAAGCACATCATAGGAACCAGATGGGTTTTCAGAAACAAGCTAGATGATACAGGAGTTATGATAAGGAACAAAGCAAGACTTGTGGCTCAATGATACAATCAACAAGAAGGAATTGACTATGATGAAACCTATGCTCTAGTGGCAAGGATCGAAGCAATAAGGTTGTTGATTGCCTTCGCATCTCACAAAGGGTTCAAGTTGTTCCAAATGGATGTGAAGACAGCCTTCCTCAATGGAATTCTTCAAGAAGAAGTCTATGTCAAGCAAACTCCTGGTTTCGAAGATGACGATCATCTAGATCATGTCTACTTTCTAGACAAGGCACTCTATGGCCTCAAGCAAGCTCCCAGAACTTGGTATGATCGTCTTGCCCAGTTCCTACTCTCAAATGGCTACAGGCGTGGAGTTATTGATAAGACTCTCTTCATCCTAGAAGAAGAAGGTAACATCTTAGTGGTTCAAATCTATGTTGATGATATCATTTTTGGTTCCACTAACCTGTCCCTTGTAGACAAGTTCAAAGACTTGATGAGCAGTGAATTTGAAATGAGTTTAATTGGGGAACTTGCATTCTTTCTCGGATTACAAATCACTCAAAAGGAAGATGGTATTCAAATCCACCAACAGAAGTATGTCAGGGAACTACTGAAGAAGTTCAAAATGGATTCATGCAAGCCTCTCTCCACTCCCATATCCACCACTGCCCATCTGGATAAGGACCACTCGAGTCCTCTAGTGGAGGAGAAGCTCTATAGAGGTATGATAGGCTCACTCATGTACCTAACCGCTAGTCGACCAGACATTGTCTTTGCTGTTGGCTTGTGTGCTAGGTTCCAATCTTGTCCAAGAGAAACCCACTTGGCTGCTGTAAAGAGAATACTTCGATATCTCAAGGGAACTGACGATCTCTGCATTTGGTACCCCAAAGAATGTCCCTTTGAGCTCATGGGTTTCACTGATGCTGATTATGCTGGATATTTGGTGGATAGAAAGAGCACTTCTGGAATGGCACAGTTCCTAGGCCCTTGCCTTGTGTCATGGGGATCAAAGAAACAAGTTTCAGTCTCCCTCTCCACCACAGAATCCGAGTACATTGCAGCTGCCTCTTGTTGTTCCCAACTTCTATGGCTAAAGCAACAACTCGCGGACTTTGGTATGTCTTATGGCCCTCTCACTATTCTTTGTGACAACACTAGTGCTATAAACATTTCTAAGAATCCTGTACATCCTACTAGGACCAAGCATATTGACATTAGACATCATTTTCTTAGAGATCATGTTGAGAAGGGAAACATCATTATGAAATTTTGTAGAACTGAAGATCAAATTACAGATATATTCACCAAGGCATTGAATAGAGTTCCTTTTGAGAACCTTAGATTGGAACTAGGAATGATTCCTATTACTCAGTAGTGACCTTAGTTCTGAGAATTCTTTCCAAGTTCCCCTGATTGACTAGTTTAAGATATTTAACTTGTTCAGTCTTGATGTCCTTGTGTTATATCTTTTGCTACAAACCCTTCTTGTCATAATGGTTTCTTATAAAGGCTTAGATAAATTTTTCTGGTTCGTTTCCTTTTGATTATCATTATTTCTCAACTCCTCATTGTTCAAATTTCTTTGATGGCCCAAAAGTCACAATCTGATCATATTTCTAACCCAATATTACAAGCTGAAATGATGATTGTGTACTAAGACCTACCCTTACCTCATTGCTCAATTTAGTTCTCTATGATCCATCTCTAAACCTTCTCTGAGAATTATTGTGCAATGCGATAAATAGCCTACCCTGATTCCTTGTATGGGAACGTACTGTTTTTGGTTTCTTTGTCTCCACCCACACCAAAGGTTCTCATACATTCCTCTAGCTTGCTGAAAATGTCGCTAGAAAGGAACCAGAACATCGCGTCTCTCCAACGGCTCGCTTGGCTCTCCCAGACGCTATTTATGGCATATTGGCAGGGATAAGGCATGTTGGATCTTCCCCGTATTGTGCTGGCTCACATGCAATTCTGTGCATCCCATGACTCCCATGCTTTACCCTTCCCTCACATCATCAAAAGGCTACTCTCTAACCTCAATCAGTACCCAGAAGACTTCCCCGAGACTGCCTACAGCAAATGTCTTACAATGCATACAGTTCGGAAGCTGAAATCTAAGGAACAACAATCCAACCCTGCTGAAACAGAAGAAATCCCGCCTAAGGAAAAGGCGAGTTCCCAGGGCCGTTCTAGTTCCCACCCTCAGCAACCCCCCTCTTCAGACTCCTCTGCGATCCTCCTTGCGTTGGATCGTATTGAAAAAGCTATCTTGGAAGGCTCGACTGCCAACACGGTCGCCATCCATGATCAAGTAAGAGAGTTGGGGCGTATCAGTTCTGCTGTCGAGAGTCTGGTGGAAGTTCTGCAGAAGGATTGGCAAGGTGCAATCAGTGCTCATCAGGCCGCGGGCCAAAATGTAGGAACCGACGACAAGGATGCAGAAGAAGAGGCCGCTACTACGCCATAGGAACGCTTGTTCTAGGTTCCCAGTACTGCAACGCCACATCGAGCTAGTAGTTTCCCTTAGGATCCTACTGCCCTCTTCTATCCCTTTTGTTGTCTTTCTTAAGATTGCTTTTGTTGTCTTCCTTGCTATCTGTTGTTTGTCTTGTCGGTTGTTTGTTGTTTGCTTGTGATATTTTGTGTGTTTGATCAATGATAAGTGAAGTTTTTAATGATTATCTTCAGTTTCGTTCACATGCTCATTTGTCTTTGCCTTAAGTTTTCATTATGACATTTTATGGGCTTGTTGCAATCGCATATTCACTCCGATATCATGTTCTTAACTTATACTTAATCTTTTCGATGATGTCAAAAGGGGGAAGAAAAGGATAGGAACCTTGAACTTTGGAGACTACTGAATTAATAGGAACTCTGAACTAGTTCTATTTCTAAGGGGGAATTTGAAATAAACTTGTTCACGTGCTTAGGGGGAATTCGCAATCATTGAATGTTCTATCACTAATCTGTAATGTTGTAAATCCTGTTATCTCAATATGGTCTCATGAATTTCATGTTCCTATTATGTTGCCAGGTTCCTTATATTTGTCATCATCAAAAAGGGGGAAATTGTTAGGAAACGGAACTCTGGAACTTCGGTTCCCCTGAGAGTTCCTTTCCTCAGTTTCTCTACTTTTGAAGATGACAAATATTATGATACTAATGTTTTATCTCAAAGATGTGTTTTAAGGAACTATAGGAATATACCGAAGGTAGGAAAGCCAAACAGAATAAGGGAACCAAAGAAACAAGACAGCTGAAGGAATCCAGAGGAACCCAGGTGTGCCCAGAAATGGAGCTTGTGACATTGCGATTCCCGAGAAATCTGGGAACACACAACCTCGGACAAAAGGTGTCGAAAACGACTTGACCGAAGCTTCCAAAAGTTTGCCAAGGTCCAAAAGCTAAAGAACAAGATGCCTAGAGAACCTCTACCTCGGACAGAGACGATGAAAGCGACAGCACATGAAGACGTCGCTGTCCAGCAGACGGTTCCCAAGCGGCCAGCTTACTCAACCTCGGACGAAAGCGTTTTGACAACGACACCACAAGGCTCGTCTGAGGTAGTTGACCAACCAAGAGAGATTCTGAGCTGCCTAGGTTGTTTGCACATGCCAAGAACAACGTGGATCAAGGAGAACCACCAATCCTAGGGCAAGCTCAATCCGTGGGAACCAAGAGAGGATCGAGCTGCGAAGAATCCTCTATAAAAGGAAGACTAACCCAAGGGTTATCTTCAAGCACCAAAACAAGAACTCACACTCATTAGCAAATATCTAGTGTGAACCTCCAAACAAAGATCATCAAAGCAAACCGAGATCAAGAGAAACCAGTCAAGGAAGAAGAGCTGAGTGCTAAGTTCCTATGACTGTAAGTGATAGTTCCTAGGTGCGAAAGTCTGTTTCTTGGATTGATTATTGATTGTGTTAAGTTATCTAGGATTTTCTAACTGTGTGTAAGGCAAAGGAACTGTGTGTTCGTTCCTAGGATAAGTTGTAACCAAAAGAGATAAGAAATCAAGAAGTAGACTTTGAAATCCTTTCGAAAGAAAGGTAGTGGTTTTTATCCTGGATTGCTAGTTGGCAATCAAAGGTTTCCACTATAAGGAACTTGTCTTTTGCTTGATTGTTTATTTCCGCTGCGAACGGAACTGAGAATCGTTATTCTGAGTTCCTTAAGTTTTTATCTAACAATCACGATCCTACAAATACTTTCCAGTTCCCCTAATTGACTAGTTTAAGATATTTAACTTGTTGAGTCTTGATGTCCTTGTGTTATATCTTTTGCTACAAACCCTTCTTGTCATAATGGTTTCTTAAAAAAAAAAGGCTTAGATTAAATTTTTCTGGATCGTCTCCTTTTGGTCCTCATTATTCTTTTAATTCCTCATTGTTCAAGTTTTCTTCATGGCCCAAAAGTCACAATCTGATCATATTTCTTTCCCAACAATACAAGCCGAAATGATGATTGTGTACTAAGACCCACCATTGCTCATTGCTCAAGTTAATTCTCTATGATCCATCCCTAAAACCCTCTCTGAGAATTATTGTGCAATGTGATAAAGAGCCTACCCTGATTCCTTTTATGGGAACATACTTTTTGCTTCCATTATGTTAACCCACATCAAAGGTTCCCATATGTTCCTCTAGCACGCTGAACACTTCGCCAGAAAGGAACCAGGATTAAACGTCTCTCCAACGGCTAGATTGGCACTTCCCAGAAGTTATTTATGGCAAACTGCAGAGGCTCAGAACGGTCTTATCAGATGGCAGACATCCCTCTTCTCTAAATGGATAAGTTTTGAAAATGGGTTAGCCGTTCCGAAAAGCTGCAAGAGTATTCAATGCCCCAGATTTACCTTGATCTTCTCAACGGTTGGATTTGGTTCTACAGTCATCTCAGCCTTCATCGCCTTTAAAGAGTTGCACATTTGCTCCAAGCTGATCCCACAACTCACCATCTCTCTGATCCTCTGCCTCTCATTTCTCTCAAACACAGAAATCCTTAAGCTCCTAAAAAATGGCCGATCCAAACCCTAACCTTGTTCAAGACGAAGAGGAGGCTGTCCTTCTCAAAGCCTTTCGAGAAAAGAAGGCAGCTTTGTTAGGAAACAGAACTCTGGAACTTAGGTTCCCCTGAGAGTTTCGTTCCTCAGTTTCTCTACTTTTGAAGATGACAAATATTATGATACTAATGTTTTATCTCAAAGATGTGTTTTAAGGAACCACAAGAAATTACCTAAGGCAGGAAAGCCAAACAGAACAAGGAAACCAAAGGAACAAGACAGCTAAAGGAATCCAGAGGAACCCAGGTGTGCCCAGAAATGGAGCTTGCGACATTGCGATTCCCGAGAAATCTGGGGACACACAACCTCGGACAAAAGGTGTCGAAAACGACTTGTCCGAAGCTTCCAAAAGTCTGCCAAGGTCCAAGAGCTAAAGAATAAGATGCCTAGAGAACCTCTACCTCGGACAGAGACGATGAAAGCGACAGCACATGAAGACGTCGTTGTCCAACAGACGGTTCCCAAGCGGCCAACTTACTCAACCTCGGACGAAAACGTTTTGACAACGACACCACAAGGCTCGTCTGAGGTAGTTGACCAACCAAGAGAGATTCTGAGCTGCCTAGGTTGTTTGTACATGCCAAGAACAACGTGGATCAAGGAGAACCACTAATCCTAGGGCAAGCTCAATCCGTGGAAACCAAGAGAGGATCGAGCTGCAAAGAATCCTCTATAAAAGGAAGACTAACCCAAGGGTTATCTTCATGCACTAAAACAAGAACTCACACTCATTAGCAAATATCTAGTGTGAACCTCAAAACAAAGATCATCAAAGCAAACCGAGATCAAGAGGAACCAGTCAAGGAAGAAGAGCTAAGTGCTAAGTTCCTGTGACTGTAAGTGATAGTTCCTAGGTGTGAAAGTCTGTTTCTTGGATTGATTATTGATTGTGTTAAGTTATCTAGGATTGTCTAACTGTGTGTAAGGCAAAGGAATTATGTGTTCGTTCCTAGGATAAGCTGTAACCAAAAGAGATAAGAAATCAAGAAGTAGACTTTGAAATCCTTTCGAAAGAAAGGTAGTGGTTTTTATCCTGGATTGCTAGTTGGCAATCAAAGGTTTCCACTATAAGGAACATGTCATTTGTTTGATTGTTTATCTTCCGCTGCGAAAGGAACTAAGAATCGTTATTCTGAGTTCCTTAAGCTCTTATCTAACAATCACGATCCTACAATTGGTATCAGAGCAGGAAAAGCTCTAGATCTTTGATTAGTTTACAGATCATGTCTCAACCAAGCAAGTTTGAGCTCAGAATCTCCACCAATAAGCCACACCTTCGCAAGAAAGGAGAAGAAACATGGTGGGAAAAGTGCATGGAAAGCCACGTCAAGACCAACGACTACCAATGCTGGAGGATAGTCGAAAATGGAGATGGCCACGTCGATCTTACCATGAAGGAAGAAGACTGGAAACCAGAACATTATGTCATCATGGAGAAGAATGCTAAGGCAAGACAGTTCATCCTCAATGGATTGGACAGAGAGGATATGGACAAGGTCATAGGCATCAAGACGGCCAAAGAGATGTGGAAAGCTATCAAAGAGATGCATGAAGGAAGTGAGGAACTAAAGCAAAGCAGAAAGTTTGCTTTGGAAGGAGAATACCACACCTTCAAAATGATGGAAACTGAGACCATCTCATAATATTACTCTCGCTTCAACAGATTAATTGGAAAGTTGACGGCGGCGGGAGTTGATCTTGATGAAGTTTCCAAATCCTTAGTGATCATCAATGGACTCAACTCCAAGTTCACCCTTCTCAAAGGAATTATGAAGAATACTCCAGGCATCCAATCTCTTTCCTTGACCCAAGTCATAGGGAAACTGGAGGTTGAAGAAGGAGAGCACACCAAAGCCAATGCCGATAAGAAACTGGAGAACGGAATCGCTCTAAAGATCTCCAAAGCTTTCTCAAGGCTTGAAATGGAGCAAGAGAACTCAGACTTGGAAGAAGAGGAGGACGAGCTAACAGCCCTCTTCTCAAAGAATATCAAAAAATTCTTTGTGAAGGGAAGGTTCCAAAAGGGCAGTTCCTCCTACAACGGACCCAGAAGGGATCTAAAGGAAGTCTCTTGTTACGAGTGCAAAGAGAAGGGACACTACGCTAAGAACTGTCCCAACAAGGAAGACTCCAAGGAAGAAGAAAAACCTCAGAGAAAGAAGGCTCTCGTAGCCTCATGGGGAGAAGACTCAGATGAGGAACTGGATCTGAGCGGCTTCTATGGAGGAAAATGTCTCATGGCAAAAGGAGACTCAAGCGACTCAGAAGACCTTGAGGTAACTTCTGACGATCTCTTAAAATCCCTAGTTGATTGTGATAAGAAACAACTTCTTAAGATCATAAAGAAACTAGGAAAGGAAACCAGTTCCCTTCAACAGAAACTAGATGATTGTGAAGATGAAGTTGCTTGCTTGACTGTTGAGAATTCTGTTTGGAGTAAGAAACTTGATGAAACTGAGAAAGACCTAGCTGAAACTCACTCCAAACTCATTAATATTAGGAATGTGCATGCTAGTCACCTTAAAACTTGCAAATCTTGTGATGAAACTAGCATAGATTCTGTCAAAGTTCCCTTGCATGCTAATCCACCTGGAAATGACATGCTTCAATCCATAATGGATAGGTTAGACATTCTCACTAATTCCATTAATGAAAAAATGATAAATCAAACTGTTTTTGTGAGACAACGACATGGAATAGGATATGTCAATAATAAAGGGAACAATGATGCTGAAGAAGAAAAGGCTAGGCGAGAACTTGTTGAGATGAATGAGAACCTCAATATTGCTCTGGCCACTTCTCGTGATAGGAATCAATTCCTATCAGAGAAGATCATGGTCCTTGAGAACAAGGCTGAGGTTGCCAAACGTCTCAATGAAGGTTCTCAAAGTCCTAAGAAGGAACCAAAGGGAAAAGAAAAGATGGTTCCTGAAAACCAATGGTTCACCAATTCCTTTGCTCACAAAAAATATATTGACATGGCCCATAGCAAGGTTATAAACAATGTTGATTTTAACAAAAGGAAAACTGAAAAACCTTTTAGGCCAGGAAAAGGAAAATATGGACATGTTGTTTACAATCGTTTGTGTACCTACTGTTGTAAGAATGGTCATTACAACACTGATTGTGCTAAGAAAAGGAACTTTGAAAAGGAGAAAAGTACTCATTACCATGAAAGGAACCAGTTCCCTGGTTATTCACAGACTCGGAATGCTAATCCCCCCAGTAAAGCCAAGCTTCGCTGGGTTCAGAAATCTTAGTTCCCTTGTGTGCAGAAAGAAGAGAGGCAATCCCAACTATGGTACATTGACAGTGGTTGCTCATGCCATATGACCGGAAGAAGAAATCAAATGACATCTCTTCAACTTCTCCAAGGAGGGAACATATGCAAATGGAAAATCTATGGAATAGGAATTGTGAAACTCAACGATCACATTCAGGTAAACAAAGTTCACCTTGTTGATAGTCTTGGTTTTGATCTAATAAGTGTGTCACAGCTGTGTGATCAAGGAGACAATGAAGTCAGATTTAGATCAAACGAATGCTCAGTTCTTGACTCCTCGGGACAAATCATCCTAAAAGGAAAGAGATTCAACAATGTTTACATTGTTGATCCATCCTTCGTCCCCAAGGAGAAACTGTGTCTCTCAACCGTGAATGACCAAGTTGAGTTGTGGCACCAACGCCTCGGTCATGCTAGCACTAATCTGATTCAAAAGCTACACTCAAAGGAACTAGTCAGAGGATTGCCAAAGCTGAGTGGCACATCTAAGGAACCATGCTCTGACTGTGTAAAAGGAAAACAGGCTCGTAGTTCCTTCAAATCCAAAAACATGGTAAGCACCTCAAGGCCTCTTGAGCTCATCCACATGGATCTTTGTGGACCCATGAGAGTTCAAAGCCTAGGAGGGAACATGTATATTTTTGTTATTGTCGATGACTTCTCTCGCTTTACTTGGACCATTTTCATTAAATCTAAAAGTGAAGTCATTGATCGCTTTAAAGACCTGGTTCCCTTGTTAGAAAAATCCCTTGATTGTTCACTTAATGCTATTCGGTCTGACCATGGTACCGAATTCGAAAATGGAGAATTTCTAACCTTTTGCAGTGAGCATGGCATTGATCACAACTTCTCTGCACCATACACTCCTCAACAGAATGGAGTAGTGGAGAGAAAGAATAGGACCTTGGAAGACATGGCTCGAACTATGTTGATCTCAAGTGGACTCTCCCAATCCTTTTGGGCTGAGGCGATCAAAACAACATGCTACATCATCAATAGAGCCATGCTTCGCCCTATCACAGAGAAGACACCCTATGAACTCATAAGAGGAAGAGTTCCCAACATTTCTCATCTAAGGGTGTTCGGATGCAAGTGCTTTGTGCACAACAATGGGAAGGACAATCTTGGCAAGTTCGACCCAAGAAGTGATAAAGGAATCTTCATTGGATATGCCTCAGGCAGCAAGGCATATAAGGTCCTCAACAAAAGGACCAAAAAGGTAGAAGAAAGTGTTCATGTTATTTTTAATGAAAAATCACTTGGAAAGATTGTGCAGAACATCACCAGTTCCTTCGAAGACCCATTTCCCAAGTTATCTCATGAAGATCCAGATGAAGATGTCACTCCTCCCAGTTCCTGCCCTGCTGAATGGAACCCTTCAATGGCTTCTCCACCAGTTCCAATGGATAATGAACAACAATCCATTTCTGGGAACCATGAGCATGACGACAACATCTGTGGAGACCTCAATGATTCATCTTCTCACATGTTCTTTAATGGAGAAGGTGACCCCAACCAGGAAGCTGAATGCTCAACTCAGAATGTCTCCACATCAAATACTTTGGCTTCCAACAGAGAAAGAAGAGTCGTCAAGCCTCCAGTCAGGTACGAACATCTAACTTTCTTTGCCTTTAATGCCTTTTTGTCTATTGTGGAACCAAAGAACATAGGTGAGGCACTGAAGGATGCGGACTGGATCCAAGCCATGCAAGAAGAGCTTCATCAATTTGAAAGGAACAAAGTCTGGCATCTGGTTCCTCGCCCCAAGGATAAGCACATCATAGGAACCAGATGGGTTTTCAGAAACAAGCTAGATGATACAAGAACTGTGATAAGGAACAAAGCAAGACTTGTGGCTCAAGGATATAATCAACAAGAAGGAATTGACTATGATGAAACCTATGCTCCAGTGGCAATGATCGAAGCGATAAGATTGTTGATTGCCTTCGCATCTCACAAAGGGTTCAAGCTGTTCCAAATGGATGTAAAGATAGCCTTCCTCAATGGAATTCTTCAAGAAGAAGTAAACCTCCTGGTTTCGAAGACGACGATCATCCAGATCATGTCTACTTTCTAGACAAGGCACTCTATGGCCTCAAGCAAGCTCCCAGAGCTTGGTATGATCGTCTTGCCCAGTTCCTACTCTCAAATGGCTACAGGCGTGGAGTTATTGATAAGACTCTCTTCATCCTAGAAGAAGAAGGTAACATCTTAGTGGTTCAAATCTATGTTGATGATATCATTTTTTGTTCCACTAACCTGTCCCTTGTAGACAAGTTCAAAGACTTGATGAGCAGTGAATTTGAAATGAGTTTAATTGGGGAACTCACATTCTTCCTCGGATTACAAATCACTCAAAAGGAAGATGGTATTCAAATCCACCAACAGAAGTATGTCAGGGAACTACTGAAGAAGTTCAAAATGGATTCATGCAAGCCTCTCTCCACTCTCATATCCACCATTGCCCATCTGGATAAGGACCACTCGAGTCCTCTAGTGGAGGAGAAGCTCTATAGAGGTATGATTGGCTCACTCATGTACCTAACCGCTAGTCGACCAGACATTGTCTTTGCTGTTGGCTTGTGTGCTAGGTTCCAATCTTGTCCAAGAGAAACCCACTTGGCCATTGTGAAGAGAATACTTCGATACCTCAAAGGAACTGACGATCTCTGCATTTGGTACCCCAAAGAATGTCCCTTTGAGCTCATGGGTTTCACTGATGCTGATTATGCCGGATACTTGGTGGATAGGAAGAGCACTTCTGGAATGGCACAGTTCCTAGGCCCTTGCCTTGTGTCATGGGGATCAAAGAAACAAGTTTCAGTCTCTCTCTCCACTACAGAATCCGAGTACATTGCGGCTGCCTCTTGTTGTTCCCAACTTCTCTGGCTAAAGCAACAACTCGCGGACTTTGGTATGTCTTATGGCCCTCTCACTATTCTTTGTGATAACACTAGTGTCATAAACATTTCTAAGAATCCTGTGCATCATACTAGGACCAAGCATATTGACATTAGACATCATTTTCTTAGGGATCATGTTGAGAAGGGAAACATCATTATGAAATTTTGTAGAACTGAAGATTAGGTTGCAGATATATTCACCAAGGCATTGAATCGAGTTCCTTTCAAGAACCTTAGATTGGAACTAGGAATGATTCCTATTACTCAGTAGTGTCCTTAGTTCAAGAATTCTTTCCAGTTCCCCTGATTGACTAATTTACGATTTCTTTTACTTGTTGCGTCTTGATGTCCTTGTGTTATATCTTTTGCTACAAACCCCTCTTGTCATAATGGTTTCTTATAAAGGCTTAGATAAATTTTTCTGATTCGTTTCCTTTTGATCCTCATTATTCTTCAACTCCTCATTGTTCAAATTTCTTTGATGGCCCAAAAAGTCACAATCTGATCATATTTCTAAATCCAACATTACAAGCTGAAATGATGATTGTGTACTAAGACCTACCCTTGCCTCATTGCTCAATTTAATTCTCTATGATCCATCTCTAAACCCTCTCTGAGAATTATTGTGCAATGCGATATAGCCTACCCTGATTCCTAGTATGGGAACGTACTATTTTTTGGTTCCTTTGTTTTAACCCACACCAAAGGTTCCCATACATTCCTCTAGCTCGCTGAAAATGTCGCCAGAAAGGAACCAGAATGTAGCGTCTCTCCAACGGCTCGCTTGGCTCTCCCAAACGCTATTTATGGCATATTGGCAGGGATAAGGCATGTCTCATCAGTGGCAAACCTCCCTCTTCTCTGAAGGGTCAAATTTTGAATTTAAGTTAGCCGTTCCGAAAAGCTGCAACTTTCTTCAATGCTTCGGATTTGCCTTGATCTTCTCAATGGCTGGATTTGCTTCAACGGTCACCTCAGCTCTTGGCCATCCCAGATCTTCAACGCCCTTAAAGAGGTGCTCAGTTGCTCCGAGTTGATCACACAAGCTCTCCATCTCTCTGATCTTCTACCTCTCTTTCTCTTCACACATCAATCCTCTTAGTTCCTCTCAAATGGCCAACCCTAACCCAATCGTTGTTATGGATGAAGAGGAGGCTGCTTTTCTTCAAGCATTTCGCGAAAAGAAGGCTAAAGCCTCCTCCTCCAAGCCTGTTTCTGCCTCTACTTCTCCAAAATCCCTCCCCAAAGAAAACCCCGTGGCGAAACCTGCAGAGAAACCAGAAGAGAAGCTTGAGAAACCACCAAAGGATAAGGAAAAGGTGGAAGAGGAACCAACCATGCCCAAAGAAGAGGAGCAAGCCATCACTTTGGCTTCAGAATCAGTCACAAAATCAGTTTCTGAAGGCGGGTCGCATGATTCCTCTCCGGATAAATCCCTTCAAGAGATCCTTAGCCCCGAGCCTTCCCCGATCAGCCTCAAATCCAAAACTTCCAACCCAGGCCCCTCTGTCGCCACAAGAATGCAACAGAGGAAGAGAAGCTTCCAAGCCATTGTTCCCTATGAAACCAAAACCACCACCCTCTCTGCCTCCTCTTCCTTCTCCAAAAGGAAGATCCTAAAACCTCTCATTATTGGCAGAAAATTCTGGACCCAAGAGTTAGAAGAAGAGGATGAGGAACTCTATGGAGAAGCTTTGGATGAGTTCCACTCTCTGTTGCAGTTCCAAGGGTGGGACGAGATACTGTGTGAGCCTTTCTCTGCTTCCGACGAGGTTGTCCGGATGTTTTACCACTCTATGGAGTTTGTACCCCAGAAGGATAACTCTCTCTGTCACGACGCCATTCTTATCTGGAAGGGAACCAGCTATCCCTTGTCTGCCAACTTGATCGCGTCTGCTCTAAGGCTCGAGCCAAGGTCTGGGTTTGGCATTCTGCCTCAGAACAAGGGATGGCCTAAAGGAAAAGGGTTCAAGTCCAAAGGAGCAATAGTGAAGAAAATTTATGATGACGCATCCCCCTCATCTTTGGAGACGAAGGATCTCTCCATCGCAAACCGGCTACTGCATTTCTGGATCACTCGCAACTTGGTTCCCAGGCAAGAGCACAGGAACGAAGTCCTCATCACCGACGCCGTCTACATGGACAAGGTGCTCTCCGGTGTTCAGTTGGATCTTCCCCGTATTGTGCTGGCTCACATGCAATTCTGTGCATCCCATGACTCCCATGCTTTACCCTTCCCTCACATCATCAAGAAGCTACTCTCCAACCTCAATCAGTACCCAGAAGACTCACCCGAGACTGCCTACAGCAAATGTCTTACCATGCACACAGTTCGGAAGCTGAAATCTAAGGAACAACAACCCAACCCTGCTGAAACAGAAGAAATCCCGCCTAAGGAAAAGGCGAGTTCCCAGGGCCGTTCTAGTTCCCACCCTCAGCAACCCCCCTCTTCAGACTCCTCTGCGATCCTCCTTGCGTTGGATCGTATTGAAAAAGCTATATTGGAAGGCTCGACTGCCAACACTGTCGCCATCCATGATCAAGTAAGAGAGTTGGGGCGTATCAGTTCTGCTGTCGAGAGTCTGGTGGAAGTTCTGCAGAAGGATTGGCAAGGTGCAATTAGTGCTCATCAGGCCGCGGGCCAAAATGTAGGAATCGACGACAAGGATGCAGAAGAGGAGGCCGCTACTACGCCATAGGAACGCTTGTTCTAGGTTCCCAGTGCTGCAACGCCACAGCGAGCTAGTAGTTTTTCTTAGGATCCTACTCCCCTCGTCTATCCCTTTTGTTGTCTTTCTTAAGATTGCTTTTGTTGTCTTCCTTGCTATTTGCTGTTTGTGTTGTCGGTTGTCAGTTGTTATGTTGTGGTATAAGTGTTTTGAACAATGATCAATGAAGCTTTAATGACTATATTTGGAATCGTTCCAATGATCAATTTGTCTTTGCCTTAACGTTCTCATTATGACTTTTTTTTAGGCTTGATGCAATTGCATATTCACTTGGATATCATGTTCTTAACTTGTACTTAATCTTTTCGATGATGTCAAAAGGGGGAAGAAAAGGATAGGAACCTTGAACTTTGGAGACTACTGAATTAATAGGAACTCTAAACTAGTTCTATTTCTAAGGGGGAATTTGAAATAAACTTATTCACTTGCTTAGGGGAAATTCGCAACCATTGAATGTTCTATCACTAATCTGTAATGTTGTAAATCCCGTTATCTCAATATGGTCTCATAAGATTCAAAGTCCTATTATGTTGTCAGGTTCCTTGTATTTGTCATCATCAAAAAGAGGGAAATTGTTAGGAAACGGAACTCTGGAACTTAGGTTCTCCTGAGAGTTCCGTTCCTCAGTTTCTCTACTTTTGAAGATGACAAATATTATGATACTAATGTTTTATCTCAAAGATGTGTTTTAAGGAACCATAGGAAATTACCTAAGGCAGGAAAGCCAAACAGAACAAGGAAACCAAAGGAACAAGACAGCTGAAGGAATCCAGAGGAACCCAGGTGTGCCCAGAAATGGAGCTTGCGACATTGCGATTCCCGAGAAATCTGGGGACACACAACCTCGGACAAAAGGTGTCGAAAATGACTTGTCCGAAGCTTCCAAAAGTCTGCCAAGGTCCAAGAGCTAAAGAACAAGATGCCTAGAGAACCTCTACCTCGGACAGAGACGATGAAAGCGACAGCACATGAAGACGTCATTGTCCAACAAACGGTTCTCAAGCGGCCAGCTTACTCAACCTCGGACGAAAGCGTTTTGAAAATGACACCACAAGGCTCGTCTGAGGTAGTTGACCAACCAAGAGAGATTATGAGCTGTCTAGGTTATTTGCACATGCCAAGAACAACGTGGATCAAGGAGAACCACTAATCCTAGGGCAAGCTCAATCCGTGGGAACCAAGAGAGGATCGAGCTGCGAAAAATCCTCTATAAAAGGAAGACTAACCCAAGGGTTATCTTCATGCACTAAAACAAGAATTCACACTCATTAGCAAATATCTAGTGTGAACCTCAAAACAAAGATCATCAAAGCAAACCGAGATCAAGAGGAACCAGTCAAGGAAGAAGAGCTGAGTGCTAAGTTCCCGTGACTGTAAGTGATAGTTCCTAGGTGCGAAAGTCTATTTCTTGGATTGATTATTGATTGTGTTAAGTTATCTAGGATTGTCTAACTGTGTGTAAGGCAAAGGAACTGTGTGTTCGTTCCTAGGATAAGCTGTAACCAAAAGAGATAAGAAATCAAGAAGTAGACTTTGAAATCCGTTCGAAAGAAAGTGGTTTTTATCCTGGATTGCTAGTTGGCAATCAAAGGTTTCCACTATAAGGAACTTGTCATTTGTTTGATTGTTTATCTTCCGCTGCGAAAGGAACTAAGAATCGTTATTCTGAGTTCCTTAAGCTCTTATCTAACAATCACGATCCTACAAGCTTCATCCTCTAAACCCGTTTCTGCCATCTCTTCTCATAAATCCCAACCAGAAGAGAAACTTGTGAAGAAAATAGTGGAGGAACCTGAAGAGAAAGCCGAAGAGGAACCCAAGGAGCCAACAAAGCCCAAGGGTAAGGAGAAAGCCATGGCCATCTCTCTGGCTTCGGAATCGGCTACCAAAACCGTCTCCGAAGGGGGCTCTCATGACTCCTCGCCTGACAAGTTTCTCCAAGAGCTCTCACCAGTAAGCCTCAAATCCAAAATCACTTCTAACCCTGGTCCCTCTGTCGCCACTAGAATGCAACAAAGAAAGAGGAGTTCCCAAGCCATAATTCCCTATGAAACCAAATCCACAAAAAGAGCCAAAATCACCACCCTCTCTGCCTCCTCCTCCCTGGATCAGGTCTCCTCTTTTTTCTCTAAGAGGAAGATCCTTAAGCCTCTCATAATCGGCAAGGAGTTCTGGACCCAAGAACTGGAAGAAGAAGATGAGGAAATGTTTGGAGAAGCCCTGAATGAGTTCCATTCTCTGCTGCAGTTTCAAGGATGGGACGAGATGCTGTTTGAACCCTTCTCTACTTCTGATGAGATTGTCCGCTTGTTTTACCAGTCTATGGAGTTTGTGCCTGCGAAGGAGAACTCTCCCTGTAACTACGCCATTCTTATATGGAAGGGAACCAGCTATCCTCTGTCCGCCAACCTAATTGCGTCTGCTCTAGGGATCGAGTCAAGGTCTGAGTTTGGCATTCTGCCTCAAAAGAAGGGATGGCCCAAAGGAAAGGGCTACAAATCCAAGGGAGCAGTGGTCAAGAAAATCTATGATGGCGCCTCCCCCTCATCTTTGGAGACAAAGGATCTCTCCATCACAAACAAGTTGTTACACTTCTGGATCACCCGTAATCTGGTTCCCAGACAGGAGCACCGGAACAATGTTCTCATCACAGATGCCATCTACATGGACAAGGTGCTCTCTGGTGTTCAATTGGATCTCCCTCGCATTGTCTTAGCCCACATGCAGTTTTGCTCATCCCATGACTCCCATGCTTTACCCTTCCCTCATATCATCAAAAACATTCTCTCCAACCTTCACCAGTACCCAGTTGATTTGCCTGAGACAGTCTACATCAAGTGTCTTACCATGGCCACAATTCGGAAGTTGAAGACAAAGGAACAACAAGATCCCCCTTCTGAAGCTCACGCTCAACTGCCTAAGGAAAAGGCCAGTTCCAAGGCCCCTTCTAGTTCCCAGCCACATCTCAACCCCTCTCCAGACTCCTCTGCGATCCTTACTGCTCTGGATCGTATTGAAAAGGCCATCATGGTGGACTCGACTGCTATCCCGGTCGCCCTCCATGATCAAGTAAGAGAGTTGGGGCATATACGTTCTGCTATTATGGCTCTGGTAGAAGTTCTTCAGAAGGATTGGCAAGGTGCAATCAGTGTCCATCAGGCCACGGGCTAAAATGTAGGAACTGTCGACAAAGATGCTGAAGAGGAGGCCGCTGCTCTGCCATAGGAACGCTTGTTCTAGTTCCCAGTGCTAAAACACCACAGCGTGCTAGTAGCTTCCCTTAGGATCCTACTCCCCTCTTCTATCCATTTGTCGTCTTTCCTAATGATTGCTTTTGTTGTTGTCTTTGCAGTTTGTTGTTTTTGTTGTTGGCTTATGTTGGTTGTATTGTGTCGTACCCATCCTTGAACAATGATCAGTTTAAGCTTTAATGATTATCTTTTGGCTTTGTTTCTATGATTAATTTGCCTTTGCCTTAAGTTTCCATTATGCTTCTGTTATGAGTTTGATGCAATTGTATATTCTCTTGGATATCATGTTCTTAACTCGTACTTAATCTTTTCGATGATGTCAAAAGGGGGAATAAAAGGATAGGAACCTTGAACTTTGGAGACTACTGAACTAATAGGAACTCTGAACTAGTTCTACTTCTAATAGGGAATTTGAAATAAACTCGTTCACTTGCTTAGGGGGAATTTGCAACCATTGAATGCTCTATCATTAATCCGTAATGTTGTAATTCCTTAAACTCAATATGGTCTCATGAAATTCAAAGTCCTATTATGTTGCCAGGTTCCTTGTATTTGTCATCATCAAAAAGGGGGAAATTGTTAGGAAACGAAACTCTGGAATTTAGGTTCCCCTGAGAGTTCCTTTCCTCAGTTTCTCTACTTTTGACGATGACAAATATTATGATACTAATGTTTTATCTCAAAGATGTGTTTTAAGGAACCACAGGAACATACCGAAGGCAAGAAAGCCAAACAGGACAAGGGAACCAAAGGAACAAGACAGATGAAGGAAACCAGAGGAACCCAGGTGTGCCCAGAACGCAGCATGCGACATTGCGATTCCCGAGAAATCTGGGGACACACAACCTCGGGCAAAAGTTGTTGAAAACGACTTGTCCGAAGCTTCCAAAATCCTGCCACCATCCAAGAGCAAGACTCCAAGACACCTAGAACGCCGAACCTCGGACAGAGAAAGGTGAAAGCGACATGACATGGAACCTGTCACTGTCCAGAAGTCAGTTCCCAAGCGCCCAGAGTGTCGAACCTCGGACAAAGGAAGCTGGAGAATGACTTGGCTGAAGAGGTTGACTAACCTAGAAGGATTCTGAGCTGCCTAGGTTGTTTGCACATGCCAAGAACAACGTGGACCAAGGAGAACCACTTATCCTAGGGCAAACTCAATCTGTGGGAACCTAGAGAGGATCGAGCTGCGAAGAATCCTCTATAAAAGGAAGACTAACCCAAGGGTTATCTTCAAGCACTGAAACACGACTCACACTCATTAGCAAATATCTAGTGTGAACCTCCAAACAAGATCATCAAAGCAAACCGAGATCAAGAGGAACCAGTCAAGGAAGAAGAGCTGAGTGCTAAGTTCCTATGACTGTAAGTGATAGTTCCTAGGTGCGAAAGTCTGTTTCTTGGATTGATTATTGATTGTGTTAAGTTATCTAGGATTGTCTAACTGTGTGTAAGGCAAAGGAACTGTGTGTTCGTTCCTAGGATAAGCTGTAACCAAAAGAGATAAGAAATCAAGAAGTAGACTTTGAAATCCTTTCGAAAGAAAGGTAGTGGTTTTTATCCTAGATTGCTAGTTGGCAATCAAAGGTTTCCACTATAAGGAACTGGTCATTTGTTTTATTGTTTATTTCCGCTGCGAAAGGAATTGAGAATTGATATTCTGAGTTCCTTAAGTTTTTGTCTAACAATCACGATCCTACAACATGTACACTAGAATATGTTGAATTGTGCACTAGAATATTTTTAAGTAGTGCACTTGTATTTTTTAAGTGCACAAACACATCAACCTTCTCAGTGCACAAACACATGAACTATGGTGCACACTTAATTATAACGTGATGCACATTTATATATGACATGATGCACAACCATAAGTACTATTATTTGAAATATGATGCACATCCCATCTCACTACACAATAAAATGTTATATAGTGCACAATTATCTCCATGAACATTTCTTTGTAACATGGTGCACACTTATTTTCTAAAATGGTGTACGATTATTCGTAACATGGTGCACAATTATGTGTAATTACAGTGCATTGACCGGTCAAGGGTGGGTCAACGTCGGTTAACGCCGGTCAACGGACAGTCAGTGGTGGTCAATGTCGGAGTTTCGATGAGTCAATGGGAGAGACCAATTATGCACTATCGTGCAACAAAATATTTATGCACCAGATTGCACTTATTTGTGCACCTCAATTCCTTGTACACCATAATACACATACTTGTGTATCGTGCGTACATTTGTATGATAAGAACCGTTCACACTATATTAGGATCTTTTTTTATAAGGTAAGAATTCGAGTTACCGACAACAACGTCGGAAAACTCGAGAGGCCGATAAATCGACAACCGGAAAACTAGTTAAGCAAAGAACAACAAAGCAAACAAAGGAAAATACAACAAAGCAAGCCAAACGAACTAGGGAGAGAGGTGAGTTAAGCACAATCAACAGACAGTGCCACCATAAGATGGGTCAAACAGGATGAATCCTGGACAAGTGCTGAATGGACCACCATGATGTTGCCTTCACCTAAATGAGGGATCTTCAGGAGTCTCGACCACCCTGATTGCCTACAATGGATCTTCAAGAACCTCAAACACAGCCACGATCGCAACCTGAATAACTTGGTCTCCACCTAGATCAACTCAACAAAAGCAAAGAAGTACTAACACCCAAGCTTGCAAAACAGATCCGCAACCAAATAGGTTCAAGCAACAAAATTTCAAAAAAAGTACTCGAAAAGTACTCAAGCGAATTTGGTTCCGTCGCGACATCGTTGTCCAGCTTGTTGTTGGCGTCGTCTTCGTACTTCCAACAACAGCAACAAGCAGCGGTACAAGCTTGGTGGCGCACTGGTGCGTTCTTGAGGGAGCGGGGGCTCGGTGCGAAGCGGGTGTTTTTTTCGGTATATAGTACAGTCGTCGGCGGAACAGAGGCACCAACCAACGTAGTGGATCTGCATGCTGCGGAAGTTCTCATGACAAGGAGTGTTCAGTGGTAGGAGATCAGTCGAAGAAGTGGTATTGGAGCCGCATGGAGTGGGCTTGGTTTTTGGCTAGAGATTTGGGTTAGGGATATAGGATTTCTAATTCAGAGTACTAAGATCAAAATCATGGTTAAATAGAGGAAGGTTGAGGGGGAGATTGAGGGGATCAAATGATAGATTATCAAGGTTCAGTTTTGGTGACGCTTGGAAAACTAGGGTTTAGGGTCGAAGGCAAAAGAGAGCGTTTTCATTACACCATATTAGGATCCTTGATTATTGAGTTTCATCCAAGCTCGATTTTTGAATAGTTTTATTAACCAAAACACCAAGTTAATACTGACCCGACCCGAATCTATATACCCGGTCTGGAAAGTGTGCAACTCTCGACGAGTCCCCCCTCCTCAACCCAAAAACCCATTCTCCGCATGCGAGCCGCACTCCCCTCTTCATTCGGCACACCAGGGTTTGCGTTTTCAGGAAAAAACGAATTGCCTCAAACCAGTGAGTCACAGAACTGATCTTGCAAGATCGCCATTGTTACAAGCCATGAAGCTCCTCCAGTTCATATACGGTAGCAACCTTTGCTGTTCATTAAGGAAAGAAAATATTAAAAGTTTCTTCTCCTGACGCTTATTTGACTTGCCCTTCTCTCTTTTTATCTTGTTTAGGGCATCACAGGTCGCTCCTCCGAGCTTTTGGGCGCCGACAGTTCACAGCTCAATCGGAAGCTTACTTGAAGAGGAACTACGCCAAGAATTCTTCTGAATACAACACTGTTATTTGTTCTCTCACCGCCAAGCGCAGGTCTATTTCCTAATTTGAGCGACTATTCCTGAGACTTCATTGTTATGTGGCTCGAATTGTGACTTATGATGCGGAGGGTGGGTTGATTTTAGGCATTATCTGCTGCGAGATGTCTATGAGGATATGGTACTTGACGGGGTCCAGCCTACGAGGGATGTGTTCCATTCTCTGATTGTTGGGACAATGAAAGGCGCCCGATTGCAGGATGCCTTCTTCTTTACTGATTCCATGAAAGCCATGGGTTTGTCCCCTGATGTATGTATATTCTCTTCCCAATTGCAGCTCTATCTTGTCATTCACGAATATAGCTGATTTCAGCAGGAAAGTGTGTTTGTTGGATGTGCTATGGAGGATGAATGAGCTTTTTGATGTTATTGCGAGATGGACCCCATTTTCTTTTACCCCAAACGGTGCATTTGGGTTAACTACTCATGGGTCAGAGTGGTTTCAAGGCTCATAAAAACAGGTCATATATATACCTGCTGGCTGCTCTTTGGTGTCTAGAGTAGAGTAATCTCATGTAGAAGGCTAAGCTGATGTGAGAAGAAATTTCTCTTACCTGATAATAAGGTTGTGTCTTAACAGTTCTTTTGTGAGTTGTGAGTTTTGACTAATCTCAGTTCTATGCATCCTCAATAATGTATCTTTTGTTACATTTAACCTATATAGTAGATGTTTGGATTGTTTGACAGTTGAAACTTCAAAGAACACCATAGTTGTTCCTGAGAATTTTTTCTTATATAACAGATGCGTACTATGCTATTTGATGATTAGGAAGCTAATTAGTGTGCTTTAAGATTGGTCTATAAACAGGGAACTAGATATTCAATCTGAATAACTGCCTTGTAATTGTGATTGTGCCATTTTGACATTGGGGAAGATGCTTCGGTTATTATGTGATCTTATCATATAGGCACTATAGACTATAGAGGGCTCAGGGTCAGAGCTTACTCTTGGAGCTTCTGTGAATCAATATTGTATATATGCTTGGCTTTTCCGTTGGTTCATTCAGCGTAAGCTACTAAAGACAATTGGATTTCATTTAAGCTATTCGTGTCCTAATTGCTTTGCATTTTTATTTTTGTAGATATTTTGTTCACTATTGTTTGAACATTCTTGTTCTTATTTATAAATTGTGCTACTTTTTTTATTTTAATTTTTGGTTCATAGGAGGCATTAGGCCGTTACAACGTGGGAGGGGGATACGATCTTGTGGTCACGGGGTGTCATGCTTGTCAGCTAAGCTCGGAAAATTTGACTAGCTACTTTTTTGTTACGAAAGAGAAGATTATAAAGCCATTTTGTCCACATCTTGATACTATTTTCTATGAATTAAATAAGCCTTGTGGTGGAAAATGTTCCTCTTTAACTCCTTGAAAAGTTGACTTGGTTTTGTATTTCTTGCATATCATAGCTATTTTCCCGTTCTTAAAAATAAATTCCCACTCCAATTCGTACTCCTTTCAAATTGTAATAATCTGTCACTTTCTTTAGCAGCTTTCCTTGTAGGTGATCATAATCATTGCTAGAGTATATCAAACCTTTAATCTCGTAGTTATGTTCTTTAGGGTTTGTTTGGCATATTGTTTATAAACACTTTTTTTCAAAAAAGTATTTTTCTCTCTCTTCACTGTTCCCTATATCACTCAAATTTCAAAAACTACTATTCTATAAAAGTACACTATAAGTAAAAAAGTCTTTATATATATGCTCGCCAAATGGAGCCTTAATTATCTTATACTTATGGTGTATATCTGTGACTGTCTCAGGTGGCCCTGTACAATTTCTTGATTTCAACATGTGGAAAATGCAAAAATTCTGAACAAGCTATCCTGGTACTTCTTTTAATATCTTTTAAGTTACTTGTTTATGGAATTAAATGCATCTCAGAAAGCAGAAGTTGTATATTTCTAACATGCTTTTTCTTGAAACTGAAGCTCCTTGAAGAAATGAATAGAAATGAAGTGAAACCAACTGGGCAGACCTACATTTGTCTTCTTAATGCGTGTGCAGCTGTTGGCCGGTTGGATCGAGTGTAAGATATTTGCTTGATGGATGAGAGTTGTCATCTCTTGCACCTTTTCTGTAACTTTTACTAGGTTCAAGTTATGCTTAGTGTCAGTCCTATAATACTCCTTTTCCATCCAAGAATGGTGGACATATTATTCACTTCATTATCTTTTATATAGCTGTTAGGATGGATTCTAAAATGGACTGGCTCAAATTTTGATATGAAACCTTTCCAGCTGATGGATGGCATCTGTCCATACTAAGTTTCTAGAATATAGCTATGTGATTATATTAATTGAGGGTCTTATTTTAGCTAAATTAGATCTATGCAACTTGGCCTCTTGGATGTAGGTATGCTATTGTTCGTGATATGACTGCTGCTGGTCTTGGCCTAAACAAATTTTGCTATGCTGGTCTTATTTCCGCTCATAAGAACGGGGCATCTGAAGCATCAGATACAGCTGCCAAGGTATGTAAACATTCTTATTATGATCCAGATAGATTCTTCATTTATTTAGTGATTGCTCTAACACTTCTCTTTTATGTTAAAGATCCTTGAGCTTGTTGAACAGTCAAAAGGTTGGTCATCAGGGGATAGAGATGATGCTTTAGCTGAAAATGTCATGATGGGTGTTTCTGAAGAAGAGCTGTATAATATACCGACTGCTGATTTTGTCAATAGGCGTGGATTTGTAGCTAAGCAGGAGACGGTCTACCATGTTGCATCGCATGCTTTTGCTGAACTTCGGAATGTAGAGGTATGCTTATTCTGCAGTACCATGTTTCCAACTTAATATGACAATATCTTGATGGCCTTTGTGACAAAATATTGTACTTCTTTATTCTGGAGTTGCATAGATATTTTGAGAAGGGGGGCCCGGTGGGGTGGGGCCATGGGGGTGGATTTACGAAAAATTGAACAATCAAAGATGCAAATGCAAAATTCGAAGTATTCTCACGTGCTCAAATGAACTAAGATCACACACAGTCCTAAGCCAGAAGAGCTAGAATGCTCTCTAGGAAAGATCATCTCCGGCCCAAAATTGGCTAAACACCAAGTACTGAGAATAATTTCAGGACAACCAATTGTATCACTCCTTCCCTTATTTATACTAGATGGCGCTAATTCCCTAACCACCTGAGAAGGCTTCTGTTCCCCATAATACCCTCATAACGTAATTGTTTTTAAATCTCTTGAACCACATAGATGGCCCAGATCTCCCCTTCTTACTAGTGTATACAAAATATGTTTATTAATCCCCCCCCTTCTATAGGACATGGCTTGTCACAAGGGTAGTTTAAGGGAACTGGTGCTTAAACTCTGAGCAGTTTATCAAACTTTTTTTTTTTTTTTTGATACAGTAAGAATTCGAGTTACCGGGAAAAACAATCCTGGATCCTCGAGAGGCCGAATAAACGGCAGTCGGAAACACCGACGAGAAGAAACAACAACAAAAAAAAACAACAAATTACAAGAAAAGCAAAAAGGAAACCATCAACGCTGAAAGGAGCATATGGATAGGCTTAGTCATAGAGAAGGCCTCATACATGGGTTGGAAAAAACCAACACGACGATGATGCAGCCGAGAAGCAGATACAAGACACAATATGGAGGCACGAAGTCGGTAGAAGCCACTAGGGATCACACGATCACTATCTCGATCTCTAAACCGGAACAACATTCTCAGATTCACCTACAAACAGCTCCACAACAGAATTAAGTGTATCGCAAAGTCAGCGAGAATGGAAGAGACAAAGCCACACATTCCCAGAGCTAGGGTTCAGGATACCAAGGGTCAAGAAAGTCAAACAAATCGTAATTCAGCTCCGGTAGGTAATGAATCACCATGTTTTGGCCAGAAAAGTCCCAGATGGGTTTAGAGGCAGAGAGTGGGAGTCGGGAACACCAAACCCCACAAAGCACCACCATCATCCAATCTAAGATCCTTCAAAAATGGGTTAAGCAGTTTATCAAACTTGATTCTTCTCTAGCCTTTGCTTCCCATGAGACGAGAATCTTGTGATAGAACTGATTTTGCCCTTGGGCTGGTAAGATATTAGGGAGCAAATTCTTCTTCTTCAAGCACTAACCCATCGGGAAGCTTCACTATAGCAGGGGCCTTTAAAGTTAATTTCTTCAACAAGGTCACACGAAAGACTGGATGTACCTTTGAGGAGGGAGGTAGCACAAGCTTATAGGCCCCAGTTACTACTCTTTGCTCATACCTTGAAAGCCCCATAATACCTTGCAGCCCATTTCTAATTCACCCATCTAAGCAATGAAGTCAGCCTGTATGGTCTAATTTTAGAGAATAAGATCATGCTCCACTTCCCTTATTTTCTTATAAGCAGATGCAGCCATTCTGTTTGAGCCCTTTCCAGATTGAACCTCATCTGTCTGAAATTCTCATCTCTATTCCAGAATTCATCTGCCACAGCAGGAACTAGGAGTTCACCAGGTACATACTGCTTAAGAACTGGAGTTGCTCTTCGATGCAAACGCAGAATTGTTGGTATGCCAACTGCTCCCGGAAAACAGGAAAAGTAGTGTTATCATACCAATTTTCTGCCCAAGATAGCCACTGAACCCATTGTGTAGGTTGCTCAGCACAAAAGCGTCTCAAATATTCCTCCAAGCAGTTGTTTAGGACCCCTGCCCATCTATTTATTGGTGATATGCACTGCTCATGCTCAACGTAGGCCGCCATTCCTGGAAAAAGAGCTCTTTTGAAAAACCGGTCAGTAATAAGGGATGTCTATCACTATTAATTGATTGTGGCATCCCATGCAATACCACTTCTTTCACACAAAAATGCTGACACTATCTTAGCTGTAGATGTACTGATATTCCTTTATTTATACTAGTTTTCCTTATTCTTAAAAGCATCTGACTGTGACCTAACAAAGCCTAACCATTTCCAGTCGGTTTACAATTCCCTGATCCCTGATCATAGCCTGCTTGCGGTACCACCATATGGTTCCCAATTGATGCATGCACCTATAGATTGTATCTACAACTTGCAAGGCCTTGTCTATTTAATCAATCTGTTGTTTACGGCAGACTGGCAGTAGCACATGCTCAATGCATTTTCGGTCTCTTATGTCAGTTGAGATAGGGTCACTTCAATCTTCCCTGTTTTATTCTTCTTGAAGAAAACATCTCTCGACAGAACCTGATTCTTTGGTTGTCTGCTATTTTGATAGGCCATGGAGACACTAATGGCAATGCTTGAGAAGGACAAAAGAATTCCTGATGGCTTCATCACAATGCAGATTATGAGGTTGGGTAGTTCCTGTTAAACAGTTTCTGCTAAAGTTTGGATATATTTCCTTTGAAGAAAGTTAAAAAAAATAATTGGTTTTGTGACATGTTCAATTTACTTGTTGAGAAATTTAAGGTTAATCTTGGGAACTAATTCTTTCTTTCTATTAACCTTACTTCTGCAGGTGTTTCTTACATTCTGGAGACCTGGATCGTGGACATCAAGTCTTTGAAAATTATATGAACTCTAGGAATCCACCAATTGTCGAACTTTTTGTGGTAGGTACTTTTGATGAGTACTTATTATCTTCTGACATTTAGTCTTATGACTTATCTGCTGAAAGGAGCAGTATAGTGGCTCGAAAGTTTGCAATTAAAATGGCTACTACTTTGATGTATCTTTTCGCATTACAAAATATAGGTAGATGAGGTACGCTTAGCTCTTGTACTACATGGATTTTATTAATCTAAACCAGCCTTATTGAATTCCTTGGATCTGTACTTTATCCTAATATGTTGTAGTGATTTATAAATTAAAACGACATGTGGTAACCTTTGATTCTTGTTGAAAGTGGACCTTTGTTTTCACCTGTAGACTGAAGAAGTATCAGCTGTTGCCTATTCTGCCTCTGTTCATTTTCAATTAGGATTGTCTAGAGTTTCCTTGAGCTTTCACATTGATCCTATATTAGGGTGGTTAAGTTACAATTTCTCTAGTGAAGGCAGGATCTGAGTGCCTCCTGAAATGAAAATGGTGGGATTAATTTGGTTGTATTTTTTTTTCTAGCTCAAAGTTTGTTCTACTATAGATTATTTCTATGATAGAAGTATCTGAGATATGTAAAGGCAACACAATAATGCCATCAGATTCATGTAGTGAAATTACAGCATGATAAGATTTCTTCTGCTGGCTTGTGTTTTCTGAGGTTGTCGGAGGACTACTCAAAAAGGACTGTGTGGGAGTCAAGTAAAAAAAGCTTCAGCTTTTCGTTACAAATGTGCTGATGACATTTTTGTGCTGATTACATTTTGTGGTTTTCATTTTGTCTGTCTGTCGCGTGGCAGCTTGCTATGGGTTTGTTAAATTTAATATCTGTAATTAGTGTTATTTATTTGTTTGTTCTTTTGCAGACACTTATTGTGGGATCCATGACTGGATATACCCCCAAGGGCATGCAACTTGCAAAAGAAACACTGGTATGTTAGCACAGAATCAAATGACATGTCATCATAGTTTACTTTTGTGGCAATTCCATAAGGTTCCCTTTGTTTTTTTGCAGGAGAAAATGATCTCAAGAAACTTCTTCTTGAATCCTAAAATGGGCAGCGATCTCCTACTTATAGCAGCTGGTGAAAAGGTTGGATCTGATGCCTTGTCTGTCATCTATGTCATTTATTCTTTGAACAACTCTGCAAGTTTCTTTTCGTCTGTTAATCTAGTTCATTAATCTGAGAATTCTAATGTAGACTGGTGGATACACCCTTGCCGATAATATATGGGATTTGATGCAAACTCGTAAAACGACTCCCGCTCTCCCTGCATTGGAAGCATACCACAGTCACTTAAAGGTGATCTTTGCTTGCCTAATTTATGCTTCATTTTTATACATTTGTACCTGTTTTTTTAAAAACATGGATAGCAGAATGTTTCGATTCACATGATTTGGACGAATTCATTCATCAATAATATTTCTGTTATATTTGATTAGTGCTATGAAGTAATATTCAGTTTACTTTTTTGGTTTGAACTCAAGACTTTTAGACAAGCTATATAAGAGAGCTCATTCATTTGATTAGTGCTATGAAGTAAATCTCTTTTTCATCATGTTTGGCCTAGACACTGAAGCAGCTTCTATACTGTATATACAAGCATCGTCAACTGGGCTTTAAATGAGCAAAAATGAGCCGTGGGAACCAAAATATAGTTAATCTGAAATGCTACACTGGAATTTTAAGTTTGAATTCTTTGGCAATAAATGAGAATTTGATTCTATAAGAACTCATGTGAAAGATTAAGGTAAGAACGAGTCTTAGGCATGTGCTTCAAGAGCCATCTGAGGGTTGCAGCTAACAATAAGCATGAGGCATGTGTCTCAAACTCTCAGCACTTGGGTCTGTATGAATGCTATCAAGCTGCTTGTTCTTGCACGTTACTGATCACTTCATGATCTGGTTCTTCAACTTCATTTCCTCAAAGTTCTTGTTCTACTTCTAGTTTGGTTCTTCTGATTTTCACTTTCTCAATCTTCATGGACTTTTTTGATTTGAACCTTTTGGGCTCTTCTTCAGTCCCTCAACTCGTCTATAGTTGTCATCTGCTCTCCAGGTCGTCTTTGTAAAGCTGGATGTATCAGAAGCAGTACTGTTTAATGTCATTATTAATTCATCTTACATCTATTTTTTTGTTGCAATTTGATGTTAATATACAAATCTTTATGATGAACTATATTAGTAATGTTGACGTATATGATATATGCTAGTTCGCCCTGGTTTCTTTGTGAGATGTGCAGCTCTATTTAGTAATAAACACCTTATTGGTCTGTTTAAAAGTATCTAACATGAACCCATTTGTGATTCAGGAACGTGAAACACCTGTAGATGACCCAAGGCTGATCCTTGTTCGGCAGACTCTTGATAACCTTCGCCCCAGATCCGGACCTGGACCACGCTCTTAAGTGAGGTACAAAAAACTTGCTTTGGTGTCGCCTAAATTGTGAGGCTGACAGGTTGTAGCCTGGAACAGATGAAAATTCAGGTTTTATGTACAAGCGAAAAGCAGTTGATGCTTGTTAGGATTGAAATGACAGCAGAAACATACAGTCATTCAAGAAATTTGTATTAGTGCTTTAGGTTTTTGGTCGCTAGTTTCATATTTTAATTGGATACGAATAATCTTAAAAGTAGACGTGTTGGTCTTCACGGATATCTTAGGGCACCCACGCCGCTCATCTTACCCTGGACTTCCAGACATGTCACAAGAAAATTGAACAGCTGGCTCAAACATTGTTGATGCTTATTGAAGTATCGGTTCTAATTTCTATTGAGAAAAGTTCAGTCTATGTTTAGTCGAGTCACGTCAGGGAAAACGATAAAACGGAAGGGAAACTATTGAACCAATTTGAGAGTACATGAACCAATTTGGGAGTACCTAACATGAATCAATTCGTTACATGGGAAACGAGAAAAAGAAAGAACTCTCCCAATCCGGTTTAGGTTGGATTCATCCAAGTTGTGGTAAAAATGTCTTTATTTGATTTTTCAAAAATTACAAAATTTATCCAAATTTATTTATTTTATTATTTTAAGTTTATAATATTATTTTAACCCAAATCTATGAATGTTGAAATTTTAGATTACGTTAATTCTAAGATTTAAATTACATTTTATCATATTTAACCTTATTTTACTTAATATTTTGTTCTTTTTAATTTAATACTTTATGTTAACTTGATAATTTTATTTAAATTAATATTAACATAAGTTAACATAATTTAAATATTTCATGACTTAAAAAGGTAAACTACTTAGATTCATTATTATTTTATCCTTCCATGGATAAACATAATGATTCTTATAACCTTTACTATATATCTAAAATATCACAAAAATCACATTTATGGTTATACTTAATTATTTATTTCTACCATACTATTATAACCCATTTGATAATTTATACCAAAAAATTATCATTAAATTTTCATTAACCCAACCTTTGAACTTAAGTTAATGAAAATTATCATAACCCAACCTTTGAACTTAAGTTAATGAAAATTTAAATTACTCTAAAAAAATGAAATAAATTTCATTACTTTTATTTTTATCAAATAGAAATTACTATATTACCCTTCTAATTTAAGTGGGATATTACAATACTACCCGCTTAAAAAAAATTCGACCACAAAACTAGTGCTTACAAGATAGGGAATAACTACACATGTCCCAACACATTACACTATCCTTTATAAGGCAGTCAGTCCTTATCAACACGTGACCTTTACTGTTTCTGGCACTCAAGGATTCTCGTATGAGCACATAACTTGAAATAGTAACGAATTTAGTATTTTTCAATACAAGGTAGTACCTCTTTATTATTTAAAAAAAATTGGCTTGAAGTCAACGGAAGAAATATCAAACAGACAAATTACTAAACCACGGAGACAATATACATACAAGTCATCTCTCCTTATTTTAAGAAAGCCCTAAAACAAAAATAAAATATAACTAATCGTTTAGGGTTTCCCTCTCGTCGGACTGATGCATCACAAAAAGTCGTTGCTTCTGACTCGGAGATTCAATAGGCGGCTTACCTTTATTTCGAGCAGCATATTGACGAGAAGTGGACACCTCCGGCATTGGGTCCTGCATACTACCTGCACTTGATGCCTGGTATGGTTGTGCCAACCCTTGGCCTTTCTGCCGAAAGTATGTTTGCATGTGGCCTTCCTTCCGACAGTCATGGCATACCGCTTCGCTTTTTGGCAATTGAAATTCTTATGTGCCCGGCTTCACCACATTTATGGCATTTAATTGCACCACTACTCCAACTTGAGCCATTGGTGGAGTTAGACTGAGTCATCTCGGTCTTAGAACGACCAGACTTCTCGAACTTAGTAGGTGATGTCGGCCGCTCAAATGCATTAAACTTTCGGTTCTGTTGCCCACTTTTAGCCTTATTCTTTTCCTCCAGCTTTCGGGTGGATTCTTCCAGCGTAACCTCTACTTTGTAGGCCGCATCCACATACTGCTCTAAAGTAGAGCAACCATAATGCACCATTAGGGGTTTTATTTCTGGACTCATCCATCCATGGAAGTACCAGATCTTATGTTTTTCAGAATGCACTTCAGAACTGGCATAATGTAGCAATTGATTGAACTTTGCTGCCAGCTCTGTCACCTTCAACCCCTCAGTCTCTGGGTAGAGGAATTCTTTCAGCTTCTCTTCTCTCATAGCACGGTTCAATCAATTGAAGATGACAAAGCTAGTAGCAAAGTTCAATCAATTGCTACATTATGCCGGTTCTGAAGTGCATTATGAAGAATAGAAGATCTGGTACTTTCATGGATGGATGAGTCTAGAGATATAACCCCTAATGGTGCGTCACGGTTGCTCTACTCTGGAGCAGTATGTGGACACGGCCTACAAAATAGAGGTTACGCTGGAAGAATCCACCCGAAAGTTGGAGGAAAAGAATAAGGCTAAATGTGGGCAACAAAATAGGAAGTTTATTGCATTCAAGCGGTCGGCATTGCCTACCAAGTTTGAGAAGTCTGATCGTTCTAAGACCGAGACGATTTAGTGTGACTCCACCAGAGGCTCAGGTTGGAGTAGCGGTGCAATTCAATACCACAACTGTGACGAAGCCGGGCATAAGAATTCTAATTGCCAAAAAGAGAAGCGGGTATGCCATAGTTGTGGGAACGAAGGCCACATGCAAACTTACTGTCGGCAGAAAGGCCAAGGGTTGACACCACCATACCAGGCATCAAGTGCTGGCAATAGGCAGATCCTAATGCCAGAAGTGTTCACTTCTAATCAATCTGCTGCTAGGAATAAAGGCAAGGCGCCTATTGAATCTTCGAGTCATGGGCAACGACTCTTTGTGGTGCGTCAGTCCGACAAGCAGGACACCCGAGAGGATTAGTTGTCCTTAAGTCTTCCTTAGTATAAGGAGCTATGACGTGTGTGTCTATAGTCTCCGTAGTTTAGTAATTTGTCTGTTTGGCATTCCGTGAGTTCTTAAATTCAATGTTTCGAATAATAAATAAGTGTTTCCTTGGTTTGGAAATTACTAAATTCGTTACTATTTCGAGTTATGCGTTCATACGAGAATCCTTGAGTGCCAAATTAGTACAGGTCACGTGTTAATAAGGACTGACTGGACTCATAAAAGATGGTGTACGTAACGTATTGGGACAAGAATGATTGCTCCTTACATTGTTAGCGCTAGTTTCGGGGTCGAAACTATTTTTAAGGGGTAGTATTGTAAAATCTCACTTAAATTAGAAGGGTAATATGGTAATTTCCATTTGATAGATATTATAGTTATGAAATTTATTTTATTACTTTTAGAGGAGTAATTTAAATTTTCGTTAACTTAAGATCAAAAGTTAGGTTAAGATAATTTCATATAAATTATCAAATGGATTATAATAGTTTGGTATAGAAATAAATAAATAAGTATAATAATAAATGTAGTTTTAGAATTTTAAATATAAAAATAAAGGGTATAAGAATTATTATGTTTATCCATGGAAGGGATAAAATAATAAATACCCTAAGTATGTTATCTCTTTAAGCTATGAATGGTCTAAATTATAATTAGCCTTATGTTAATTATAATTTATATAAAACTTATCAACTTTGACTTAGAATATTTAAGTTGAGTTTAACAAATTTTTGTTAAGGATTTAAGTATGGTCAAATTCATAAGAAATATAACTTAAGCTTTATTTTAACCTAAGTTAATTTTTCTACGCTTTAATTTTGGGTTAAAATAATATTATAAACTTAGAATATTAAAATAAATATGTTTGGGGCAATATTTGTAATTTGTGAAAAGTGGTTTGAGGGCATTTTTGACACAATCCAAAAACTTGAGAGGCCCGACCATAAATACTTGAGAACATCTTTCTTCTTCCTCCAGCCAGCCATTAAAACGCAGCTTGGAGCTTCCTCTTCAATGGCGGAATTGGGCCGCGTTTTTGCTCATTTCGTCCAATCAACCCATGGGATTTGTAGAGGGGATTAAAGCGCGCAAGATCTCCATGAAATCAGGAAGTATATGCCAAAGAAGAAATCGAATTTTGTTATAGAAGACAAGAATATCATCCGAAACGCGTCGATCTTGTTTAAATGAAATCGGGATCAATTCGTGATCTTTTTAACCCAATTGTTATACTATTGTGAATATCTTCCCGAGATCTTTCCAACACCTATAAGTAGGGCTTGAATCGTTGAAGTTTCGTCATCCATTTTCATCGATCTTCTCTACCATTAGCTTTGTCTCTTTGTCCAATTAAAAAGCCCTCTCATCCCGCCGCCTGATCTCCACCGTCGAGCCCGAATGTTGGCTATGAACCACCGGTGCCACCACGACCGGTTTGGGGAATTTCGGTTGGTCCGATTTTACCTTTTTTTTTTTTTTTAATTTTTTAAATTTGGCTTAATCTTGATTAATTAAATTAATCTAGATTACTGGGAGATTAGTTGAGATTAATTTATGTTTATAAATATTAAAATTAAATTAATTATAATAATTTTGGTTATTATCTTATATTATGAATGGTTAAATTATAACTCTTCATCTAGATAATATTTTGAGTTGAAATTTGTAGGATTATAAATAAATTATTGAATCAATTTATTTATGATATGATTATTTAGAATATACGACTAATGAATTTTTAGAATCGTATAAATAATCGTTTAATTAAAAAGCCTTGAAATTGATTTATTTATGAGTTAAATAAATTCAATTAATAATCGAGACATTGTATCCTTCAAATTTGGATATTGAATAAATTATCTGATACGAATCGGTCTCCCGAAACGAGTCTCCGATGGATCTAGGACGAGGTTGGCGATGACAACAATTCGAACAAGGGAGCTTCACGACAAGGACATGAGCGAGCGAGTGGAGGGCGGTGGTTGGCGACCGGAGATGATGGCTGCGTAGGGGGCGACAAGGTAGTGCCGATGACGGACCAAGTGCGCAGGAGCAAGCTCTTACGGCAACACTTAATTCCAATTCAACGTAAAAGTTGTATTAGGTCAAATTGACCTTATGAAGGGAAAAATACAATCATGGGCCTAAGAGAGGCCCAATGTCCCGAAATAGTAACTTCCTAAATATAGTGACATCTAAATATGGTAAGTGCTAGAAATGGAAACTTTTCATCCTTAGAAACTTTCTAAAAATGAAAACTATTAAAAACGGAAACTGCTAAATACCGAAATGTACTAAAAATAGAAAGTGTCTCAGAATATCTCGAAATTGGCATGTGACCATCACAATGCCAAGAAAAGTCGAATTCCTGAGAGAGTGCCTGTGAAAAGTCATCGAGCCTCGTCGATGGCCGCAACATGGCCAATCGTCGTACAAGTGATGGCTCGGGTCGTGTATAGTGAGGCACGTCCGTCCCGCGCCCTGGCCTTGGTCGTGATGGACTGTGTAGCCTGGGCAATGGCTCTGGTTCGAGATCTGGTGATCGGGCCTTCGGATCTGACTCTCAGCATGTCATCCTCCTCGGCCTCCGTCAACGTCACGTCCGGTGGCGTATCACTCTCCTCTTCTTGGCCTCGAATCGACCCCGATTCATCAATGTCAACGTCCGGGGGCACATACGGGGACAAGTCGGCCACATTGAATGTGGCGTGGACGCCGTAGTCGTCGGGGAGCTCCAACTTGTAGGCGTTGGGGCTAAGCGCCTCGGGGACTCGGAATGGGCCATCGCCGCGGGGATCAAGCTTGGTGCGGCGGCAGGCGGGAAAGCGCTCCTTGCGCATATGAAGCCAGACAAGGTCACCGGGCGCGAATGTGATGCGGCCCCGGCCCTTGTTGGCCTTGTTCTCGTATTGTCGGGTCCTCCGCTCTAGTTGCTCCTTGGTCCTAGCATGCAACTCCTGAATGAATGCAGCCCGGTCCGCGGCCCTGATATGATCGCCGTCGCGAAGAGGATGCGGAGTCAGATCCAGCGGAGTGAGCGGGTTCCGACCGTAAACAACCAGGAAAGGAGAGAGGCGCGTCGCCGAATGCATAGACCTGTTGTAAGAGAACTCAACACAAGAAAGTAAGTCCTCCCAACGGCGTGGGTTGGCCCTAAGCATGGCTCTAAGCAAGGTCCCTAAGGTGCGGTTGGTCACCTCAGTCTGTCCATCGGTCTGGGGGTGGTAGCTAGTGGAAAATAGGAGTCGAGTACCCAGCTTACCCCACAGTGTCCTCCAAAAACGACTCACAAACTTCACATCCCGGTCACTCACTATAGACCTAGGAATCCCATGCAATCGCACCACATGCTCAAAGAAAAGGCTAGCTATGTCCGAAGCATTGTTGGTTTGCCTACAAGGGATAAAATGAGCCATCTTCGAGAATCTATCTACAACCACAAAGATCGAATCCCTCCCTTTCTTAGACAATGGCAACCCCATCACAAAATCCATGGATATATCCTCCCAGGGGGCCGAGGGTACAGGCAATGGTGTATATAAGGAAGGGCTCGACCTAGATTTGGCTCTATGGCATGTCACACATGCATTGATAAACCTAGTCACCTGTCGGGTCATATAAGGCCAATATAAATGTTCCTTAAGTGCAACGACAGTCTTAGCTATCCCAAAATGACCACGACTCTCATGTGCCTCCTGTATGAGTAGAGCCCTAATAGAGGATTGGGGTATACACAGCTTCCCAACCCGAAACAAAAATCCATCATCCAACACATATCCCTCACACTCACCCCGAGATGCGCAAGTCTCATAAATAGAACTAAAGAAAGTATCCTGAGAATACAAATCCTTAATCAAAGAAAAACCAAGAAGACGAGCGTCGAGCTGAGTCAAGAGAACATACCTGCGAGATAAGGCATCAGCAACCACGCTCTCCTTGCCCTTCTTGTGCATGACGACAAAGGGGAATGTCTCCAGAAATTCCACCCAACGTGCATGTTGGGCCCATCATCCTCCAAGGAAATCAGACGAGCAAGCTGGGCCCAGGTCCAAACAAAATCGAAGTCCAAGAGAGAACGAAAAGAAGCGTCGGACATCCTGCAGACGAGTAGCACTCGACCAGCTCCGAGGATCTCGCTCGAGCATTAAATGCCTGATTGAAGGTAACGGCCACAACATTCAACACGGAGATTATGACGGCAATTAAGGGCAAATCCCAACGATCTCGCCCAGAATTAAAGCACGAAATATTGACAACGATGGATAACGGTCGGAAGGGAAAAGTTGCCATATATGGACCTCGATCGGGCAGGCAAAGACACACACGATTACAACACCACATCCGCTGATTTACTCTGAAGAAAAACAAAGGCACACACTGATTCTAGCTTACTCTCCTCGAAACATCGCTCAATCCCCACCGGTCGAGCCCCAGAGTCACCGGTCAGACCATATCCGATCTCTCGTCCTCCAAGGATAAGTTGTACTTTGATCCGGCTCAATCATCAATATATCAATAAAATCACTTTGCTTTCTCGTATTTCTTCTTTATTGGTTGATTGTCTATTTAGATTGGTTTGATATCTATAATCCGATCGACTAGTTACCCCGTCTAAGGCGATTTAGGTCGTTTGATCTTTTCGCCCCAAAACAATTTGGCGCCCACCGTGGGGCAACTTGTCGATCACCATCTTGAAATCTCCCAACCATGACTATTAACCCACCTACCAACACCGAGGAACCACGTCTCGAAGACAACTCCCAAGCTCAAGGAAACACGACCGACAATCCTACTCCAACCCAGTTCCAAGAGCTTGCCCAAAAAATGACTGCCCTCCAAGAGGAACTTGCCCAGCAACGCCAAAAGACCGAAGCCTTAGCTACCTTATCCACCCAATCCGAGGCCGAGATCACGCAACTAACCCGTGAAAATGAGTCTCTTAAGTTGCAGGTACAATCGATGGCTTCTGGATCTAGGCGCATGCCCATCCACAGCAGCGTCCAAACACGTCTCGATATGGATGGCGTCGAACTGACCCCTCCGAGTGTGCGACGACCTGGACACACAGAGGGTATATCTCGAACTCCTTTGGCTAATCCGTTTTCGACTAACAATGTTACTTTCTCCACACCGATCGGGTCGGCAGGGACCCGAATCGACGAACCACAGGTTACCAATCCTCCCTACATCCTAGCTCTCGTCCAACAGACGCTCAACCAACACATGAAGACGCTCGACGATCGCATCGCTAGGATTCCCGGAGTCCCACAGCCGATCGAGAAGGAAGCGTCAGGCGGATTCGAAGAATCTCCGTTTGTCGGAGAAATCACTAGGGTCGAGATCCCAAAGAAGTTCCATCTCCCCACCATGGCGACGTTCGACGGCACCAACGACCTAGATGACCACATTTCTCTCTATAAACAAAAAATGATGACTGCATCCGTTCCAAGGGAGAGCCGCGAGGCTGTCATGTGCAAAAGCTTTGGCACGACCCTCGCGGGCCCCGCACTAACTTGGTTTATGCGTTTGCCTCAGGGAATGATTACATCGTTCGCAGACCTGGTCAACTCTTTCAAAAGCCAATTCGCTAGCAGCCGGAGGCTCGAAAGACAATCGAACGACCTCTACCGGATCACCCAAAGGTATAACAAACCTCTCCGAAGTTATCTTAACAGGTACAATAAGGAGAAAGTCGCAATCTCCCATTGCGACGTCACCACCTCCGTCGAAGCCTTCCGACAAGGATTGATCAAAGACAGCAACCTCTACAACGAGATCACTAAGTACCCGTGCAGAAGCTTCGAAGACGTCCAGGCCAAAACCATGGCCGAGGTGCGACTGGAAGAAGACCATGAGTCACGAAAAGCCTCTCATGGACCTGATCAATCCGATCGAAAATCCTCCTCCGACAACCGTTGAGACAGACGCCATCATCCCTATCCTCGTAACCGAAGCGAGCAAAATCAGGTAAACTCTTTCCAAGACAGGTCTCAAGACTGGAGAGACGGTTCGATGTTGCCTCCCAGGGTTCAATCTTACAACCTTAACGTTTCCGTGTCGGAGCTCGTCAAGAGTTTCGACAAATATGGAAAAGAGGTAAGATGGCCCCGAAAGAGCGACCGACATGACGTCAAAAAGGACAAAAGCCGATGGTGCGAATTCCACGGCGACCACGGTCACTCGACAGACGAGTGCATCGTCCTACAAAAAAAGGTTGTAAGATTGCTCACGTAGGGGCTCCTACGCGACGTAATCTCGGAGCGAGCCAAATCCACCATGGAACGACGAGATCAGGTAACACAAGACAAACCTCCGTCTCCTGTTCATACAAAGATTGTCAACACTATTTCAGGTGGTTCGGACGTATGTGGAAACACATGCTCAGCGGCCAAGCGACATGCAAAGGAAATCAAGGGCGATAGGCCCGAAGCGCCAAAATTCAAGCCAAACAAGGTCTCCGATCTCCCGACGGTCACATTCGACAAATTCGACGCCGACAGATCGGAGAGTCATCACGATGGTCTGGTAATCTCTTTGTCTATTGAGAATTGTTTGATACGAAGAGTACTAATCGATACAGGGAGTTCGACCAACCTCTTGACCTTCGATGCCCTCAAAGGGATGGGTCTGGGTGAGGACGACCTGATCAGGAAATCGACCCCACTGGTCGGGTTTAGTGGCGAGGTTAAGCACACTATCGGCGAAATCGTTCTCACAACGTACGTCGGAGGAGTCAACCAACAGGTGAAATTCCTAGTCCTAGATTGCCCGTCTCCCTATAATTGCATTCTTGGCAGGCCATGGATACACGCTATGAAGGCGATACCTTCGACGTACCATCAAGTCATCAAGTTCCCTAGCAAGTGGGGAGTCCAAGAAATCAAGGGAGACCAGAGGGCATCCAAGGAATGCTACGTCGCCTCCATGAAAAGCGCCGTCGAGCATAAGGCCACATAACAATCACAGATCGGCGAGGGACCTAGTCGATACGTCAAACCAGAAATGGAAAAACTCGACGAAATCGTGCTAGATCCTTCAAAGCCAAACCAAACGGTAAGGGTCGGGTCGGATTTGGACGACTCGACCAGACAACAAATTCTTGATTTTCTCAGATCCAATATTGATTGTTTTGCATGGTCACACGAGGACATGGTCGGTATATCTCCGAAAATTATTACTCATAAGTTGAATGTAGATCCATCTCACCCCCTATGAAGCAAAAACGCAGGAAGTTCGCCCCAGAGCGAAACAAGATAGTCGATGACGAAGTCAAGAGCTTGTTAGAAACAGGGAAGATAAGGGAAGTCCACTATCCCGACTGGCTGGCCAACGTAGTCGTAGTTCAAAAGAAGAATGGCAAGTGGAGATTCTGCATCGACTTCACCGATCTCAACAAAGCTTGTCCTAAAAACTCGTTTTCACTCCCCCACATCGATGCCATGGTCGACGCAATGGCGGGACACGAAATGTTAACCTTCATGGACGCGTTCAGTGGCTACAATCAAATCCTCATGGAGCCCGAGGACCAAGAGAAGACGACATTCATCACAAGCCAAGGTATCTATTGTTACAAAGTAATGCCCTTCAGACTGAAAAATGCAGGGGCTACCTACCAACGACTGGTCAACAAGATGTTTAAAGACCAGATCGGGGACACGATGAAAGTCTACATAGACGACATGCTGGTCAAGTCAAAGAAGAAGGAAGATCATATTGACCACCTCCGCGACAGCTTCGAGGTACTAAAAAGATACAACATGAAATTGAATCCTATGAAGTGTTCTTTCGGGGTGTCGTCAGGAAAATTCCTAGGGTACATGGTGACGCAAAGAGGAATAGAAGCCAGCCCAGAACAGGTCAAGGCCCTCATCAACCTCCGATCCTCCCGATGCGTCAAGGACGTGCAAAAACTGACAGGTCGGATAGCAGCTCTGAACAGATTCATCTCAAAGTCATCCGACAAATGTAAACCCTTTCACGACACTCTCAAGAAGAACAAATCCTTTCAATGGACGGAAGAGCACGAAGCTGCGTTTCAGAACCTAAAGGAATATCTTGCCAGTCCCATGTTACTGACCAAGCCCAAAGACGACGAGCCATTATTGCTATATCTAGCAGTGTCAGAGTCAGCTGTGAGCGCAGTACTGATCAAAGAAGGGGATGACAAGCAATCGCCAATATACTACGTCAGTCGAACACTACTACCAGCGGAAACAAGGTACTCGTCGCTTGAAAAACTTGTACTATCATTGGTAATGGCCTCGAACAAGCTCAAACCTTATTTCGAATCCCACACTATAATTGTCCGCACTAATCATCCCATGAGAGCGATCATGAGGAAACCTGAGTTCCAGGACGAATGACCAAATGGGCCATACACCTTAGTGGTTACGACATCGAGTACGAGCCCAGAACGGCGATCAAGTCGCATGCCTTGGCTGATTTTGTGTTAGACTTCAGCCCGACCCTAGAACAAGAAGCCGCTAAAGAGGCAGCACAATTGCTCACGACGGAGGAAACAGGTAAATGGGAACTCCATACCGACGGCGCGTCGAACGCCAGAGGATCGGGGCTAGGGGTCGTGCTGAAATCGCCACAAGGGGACAAGATAGCCCAGGCCGTGAGGTGCGAATGGAACGCGACCAACAATGAAGCTGAATACGAGGCACTCATATTCGGACTCATCCTGGCCCGTGACCGAGGAATTCAAGAGATCGAAGTCATCTGTGACTCCCTCTTGGTCGTAAACCAAGTACAAGGGTCATACAATGCAAAAGACGTCAGAATGATAGCCTACCTGGAAGTAGCTAAAAAGCTGATCAACCAATTCCAAACATTCGACATCAGACATGTACCAAGAGATCTATATTCTCAAGCTAACGCACTCGCCAATCTAGGGTCCGTCTTGGATCTAAAGGAATTTCCATACATCCCGTTTGATACGGGGATGATCCGTGAGCTCTCGATCTAGACTCCAACACTTGCCAAAACTCAAGAAACAACAAGAAAAGTTAAACTACTCGGCTAAGATAATGAGGGAACATAAGAAGAAACCAACAATGGAACCATCTTCAACAATGCAACAACCCTTGCTCTAGATGAACAAGAACCGAAACAAATGAAAAGAAAACCCCACCAATACAACCTTACACAATCGCCAATGGAGACGAAGGCACAAGGAGGATGCCTATGAGGACGGATGAGCACCAACCTCGGAAGAGATTGACACACACAAGTCGACTAAGCTAGATCTACACCAACACAAACCGTCTTCAACAAAAGAGAGAGCTTTTGATTGAAAACCGAAATAACAATTCTGCCAAATGTGTTCCAACCAATCGAAAACATGCTAAGGACGGCTTATATATGTCCTAAAAGAGCCGGCCCTTAGTTTAGGGAAAAGAAATACAAATGTCTTAAAAATGACCCAACTAATGTTCTAAAACCATTTAGAAACTACTAAGTGTCTACGCCTTCTTCCTTGGCGCCAATGGTGAGTAATGTAGTGCAAAGAAGCTCGGCGGCTTCTAGGTCCTTGATAGCTCCATATGTTGACATCATAGTGGCTAACTCCCCTTCTAGTTCCTTGGCCCGGGCTCGTGTGATGGGACCCTCAAAGGATGGTGCTGGCATGGTGGTTGGTCCCTCATCATCCTCCCCTTCTTGGGAAGGATTCGACCCCGAATCTTCTTGCCCTTCAAATGGAGTTAGGTCACTAACATTGAATGTTGCACTCACTTCATAGTCTTCCGGTAAGTCCAAGACATAAGCATTGTCTCCCACCCTTCTTAGGACTTTGAATGGTCCATCACCACGTGGGGATAGCTTGGACTTGCGCCGTGATGGGAAACGTTCTTTCCTCCAGTGGACCCAAACTAGCTCTCCCGGTTGGAAGATCATCCGGCGACGGCCACGGTTGGCTTTGGCGGCGTTGGTGGCAGCCTTCTCTTCTAGCTTGATCCTTGTCCTTTCATGCAATGCCCTTATGTACTCCACCTGATTTCCTGCATGTAAATCAGCTCGCTCCTTCGTAGGCAACAACTTAAGATCAAGGGGGGTTAAAGGGTTCATGCCATACACACATTCAAAAGGGGTTAATTGGGTGGATGAATGAATAGCTCGGTTATATGCAAATTCTACGTGAGGTAATGCATCTTCCCAAGCCTTCAAATTCTTCTTAATGACAGCCCTTAAGATGGTTGTGAGGGTTCGGTTAGTTACTTCCGTTTGGCCATCCGTTTGAGGATGACTAGAGGTAGAAAACAATAGTTTAGTACCTAGCTTTCCCCAAAGCGTCCTCCAAAAGTAACTAAGGAACTTCACATCCCTATCACTCACAATAGTCTTAGGTACCCCATGTAGTCTAACCACTTCCCTAAAGAACAAATTAGCTACATTAGAGGCATCATCCGTCTTATGACAAGCAATAAAATGGGCCATCTTAGAGAACCTATCCACTACAACAAAGATGGAATCCCTCCCCTTCTTAGTTCTAGGTAACCCCACAATGAAATCCATGCTAATATCCTCCCAAGGGGCTGTGGGGATAGGTAATGGAGTGTATAACCCATGTGGCTTTACCTTAGACTTGGCTCTAAGACACTCTAAGCACCTCTTCACTAAGTGCTCTACGTCCCTAAGCATGTGTGGCCAAAAGAAGTGGGTATGCAGCATATGATAGGTCTTATCTCGGCCAAAGTGTCCCATTAAGCCTCCCTTATGGGCTTCCTCTACAAGCAATAACCTCAAAGAACACCTAGGAATGCACACCTTATCAACCTTGAATAAAAATCCCTCAAATAAGTAGAACTTACCTAAAGAACCTTTTTCCACACAAAGCTTATACGTAGCCCCAAAATCAGTATCATCCTCATATAACTCCTTAATGTAAGTAAAACCTAACACCTTAGAGTCTAATGTGGTGATCAAAGCATGTCTCCTAGATAGGGCATCCGCAACAACATTATCCTTACCCTTCTTATACTTAATCACGTAGGGAAATGTTTCTATAAATTCCATCCACCTACCATGCCTTCTATCAAGCTTATCTTGGCTCCTAAAGTGTTTCAAAGACTCATGATCCGTATGCAATATGAACTCTCTAGGCCATAGATAATGTTGCCATGTCTTTAACACTCTAAACAATGCATAAAGCTCTTTATCATACGTAGAGTAATTAAGACAAGCACCTTTCAACTTTTCACTAAAGAAGGCAATAGGCTTACCTTCTTGCATGAGTACACCTCCAATGCCAATGCCACTTGCATCACACTCCACTTCAAAAGGCCGAGTGAAGTCCGGGAGCACTAATAGGGGTGCGTTGGTGAGCCTCCACTTCAGATTGTTGAAGGCTCTTTCTTGTGCCTCTCCCCACACGAATGGTGCATGCTTCTTGGTGATTTCAGTCAAGGGGGCGGCAATAGTGCTGAAATCCTTGACAAACCTCCTATAGAAGCTAGCAAGGCCGTGGAAGCTCCTCACGTGCCCAATGGAGGTGGGCGTGGGCCATTCTTGAATTGCCTTGATCTTCTCCTCATCTACTTGCAGCCCTTGTGTGCTCACTACAAAACCAAGGAATATGACTCTATTAGTGCAAAAGTCACACTTCTTTAAATTAGCATACAAGTGCTCTACTCTAAGAGTATAGAGGACTTCCCTTAGGTGATTCTTATGTGCTTCTAGGGACTTGCTGTATATAAGAATGTCATCAAAATACACTACAACAAACTTCCCAATAAAATGCCTCAAAACATAATTCATTAAGCGCATGAAAGTAGAGGGGGCATTAGTCAAACCGAAGGGCATTACAAGCCACTCGTAGAGTCCGAACTTGGTCTTGAAGGCCGTCTTCCACTCATCTCCCTCCTTCATCCTAATTTGATGATAGCCGCTCCTTAGATCAATCTTGGTAAAAACAGTGGCACCATGGAGCTCATCTAGCATGTCATCTAGGCGGGGAATCGGATGGCGGTACTTGATTGTGATGTTGTTGATGGCTCGGCAATCAACACACATCCTCCATGAATCATCCTTCTTGGGGACCAATAGGACAGGTACGGCACATGGACTCATACTCTCCCTCACATAACCCTTGTCTAAGAGATCTTGGACTTGTGTTTGGACCTCTTGACTCTCCTTAGGGTTCATTCTATAGGCTGGACGGTTTGGTAGGGTAGCTCCGGGGATGAGGTCTATTTGATGCTCAATTCCTCTCAAGGGAGGAAGGCCAGGGGGTATCTCATCCGAGAACACGTCCTTAAACTCATCTAGGATGGCTTGGATGCTAGGGGGAAGGGTTGCCTTGGTGTCCTCACTTAAGGCGGCCAACTTCTTGCATAAGATCATAAGGATAGTATCTAAGGGTAGACACTCATCTTGCAGCTCACTCTTGGACGCCATTAGGACACTAGGGGGCTGGACAACTAAGGCTTGGGGCGGCTTTGGGGGTGTGCCCTCCTTTGGCTGTGAGCTTGGCTTCCCTTTCTCATTGCTCTCCAAGTCCTCCTTCTTCTTCCTCTCATAGGCTTCGGCAATCTGCACAGGAGTCATAGGCTTTAAGACAACTTTTTGGCCTTTATGAGTAAAAGAATGTCTATTAGTAAAACCATCATGCACAACTCTTCTATCATATTGCCAAGGCCTACCTAACAAGAGATGACAAGCATTCATAGGAACAACATCACACAAAATGGTATCCTCATAATGACCTAGGGTGAATGTTATCTTAGCTTGCTTGTTCACCTTCAACTCTCCACAATCATTCATCCAATGAAGTCTATATGGCCTAGGGTGGCATAATGTAGTTAGCTGTAATTTAGTGATCAATTCAGTGCTAGCTATATTACAACAACTACCCCCATCTATTATCATATTGCACACTTTCCCTTTAACTAGACATCGAGTATGAAACAAGTTTTCTCTTTGATTGTCCTCACAAGGGGCCGGTTGCACATGCAATGTTCTTTTACAAATCAAAGACTCTCCATGCTCAAACTCAATGCCATCATCATTTTCATGCAAATCAGAATCATGCACAACATGCTCATCAACATTTTTATCATCTTCTCTATCACTTTCACTTTCATAAAACCCTAGATGATTAATAACAAGAGTTCTAGTGTTGATGCAATCCCTAGCATAATGACCTCTACCACGACACTTATAGCATTCAATATCTCTAGCACGAGAGGTAGGGTTAGAGGTACTCCCTTTGGGTCCATTAGAAGGACTAGCCGAACCCTTTAGAGGATATTGATGTCCACTTGGTGGGGCACTCCTCTTCACTCCTCCTTGGTCCGTGCTAGGCGTCCTAGGGACCTCTCTTGCATTTGTGTGCTCTCGGCTTTGGTGTGGGAAGCCTCGGCTGGATTGATTCCTCCAAGTATTGGGTGCTCCACTTGGCCCTCTTGACCCTTGGCTCCTTGCCTTAGTCTTCCTCTCCACCTTAATGGCTAGGTGTAGGAGCTCCGTCATAGTCCTATAAGGATACAAATCAACCTCATTAGCTAAAAAGGAATTGAGTATGCGGAGGTACCTTGCCATTGTTGTTTCCTCATCTTTCACCACATTGGCCTTCACCATGGCCACTTGCATGGCATTGTATGTCTCTTCGGCGGACATGGAGCCTTGCTTCAGATTTTCAAGCCTTTGGCGTAGGTCTCTTGTGTGGTGTTGAGGAACAAACCGAGCCCTCATCAAGGCTCTCATTTGATCCCAAGTACCCACGGCCGGGTCCAAGGCTCTTCTCCTCTCCTTGACTAGGTTGTCCCACCAAATCAAGGCATAGCCATTGAACTCCAATGCAGCCAATTGGACCTTCTTATGCTCCGGGAAATTATGACAAGATCAAATCTGCTCCACCTTGGTCTCCCACTCTTGGTACACGTCCGGATCGCACTTGCCCTCAAAGCTCGGTATCTTCACCTTGATGCGACCAATACCATCTTGCTCGGGCTCTCGGCCTCGCCTTGGCTGGTATCCTCTAGGTGCCTCGGCTCTCCACCCTTCCTCATCCATGTAGTCATCTTAGAACCCTTGAAACTGATTGAAAACATTAGGAATAAAAGGGGCTCTATGCAGAGGAGAATTAGGGAGAGGACCTTGCTCTCGATGAGCTTGACCCCTAGTAGGGTGAAAGGGACCGGCTCCTTGAGGGGTGCCTTGGCGGGATACGGCCAAGTGAGTGGCGGACAGTGGTGGTGACTCTTGATTGGCGGTGGCCCTTGCTGCATTATAGGTGGCCCGTTGGTCCGGAAGGGGGGCTCTTGATGGATCATGTGAGGGGCCGCCGGACTCAACATTAGTGCCGAGAGGGATAGTTGTGGCCTGTGGTGTCCGAGACTCCAAGGTGGCCATCCGAGTAGACAAGCCAGCTAGGGTGTCCGACATTTGCTTGAGGAGACTAAACACCTCCGGATGCACTGGCTCAGAACTCCTAGATCGAGTAGGGCTCACTGATTTTGACATGATCAAAACAAAGAAACACACAACAAGATTAAGGTTAGTGACAAAAAAACAGAACAATCTCCTCACAAGTGTTTCACTCGTTTGTGTTTGATCTCTCAAGTGTTTCACTCTTGTGTTTGTGCTCTCAATCTCCAAATGCAGCTTCTTGAAGGCTTGACCTAAACAACAACACAAACAACAACGTTAGGGTTAGCAAAACAGAAAACGCCTCACAAGTGTTTCACTTTGTGTTTGATTCCCTCTCGCTTTCCTTGGTGTTGATACAAGCAACTTGATGGATCGTCTTGGATGGATAAAAAACTTCACGTGAGTTTAGTACTCAGAAATCCTCAAATATGAGATGTAAGATCGGCAGGACACAAAAGACACAACCAAAATAAGGAAAAGAAGACTCAAGCAAAGCTTCGCAAGAATGTAATGCAAAGGACTTAGGGACTCAATCAAATTTAGAACTCAAGAGGCCAAGAGAGTGCCTTGTTAACTTACTTGTATGCAGGAGAACGCCGGCAAGGGATATGGATTTGTGTGGAAGGTTAGGCGTTGAATTGGCACAAGTAGAGTGGTTAGGCGCTCGGTGGTAAAGGCGGCTCAGGCTCGGCACAGGCGGCGCAGAGTGGCGTGAGTCGTCGTCTTGCTTGGACTCCCGTGAGCTTCTTCAAGACACTAAGTGGTGGTGGAATTACAACTTTAGAATAGTATGAAATGTAAAGACTATGATTGTCTTTTTTTTTTTTGACGATTAATATATATATATATATTTTTGTTGACTTTCTTTTCTTTCTCCTTTTTTTTTATCTGGAAATTCAAACTACAACTGAAATCGGAAAAGAATTGCAAAAGAAAAGATAGAAATAACACTTGAATTTCAAAATCCCTAAAATATAGCTCTTGTTACTTGAAGTGGTTGTGGCACGCCTTACTTGTACGAGATGCGCCTGGCTTTGTTCCTCACGCCTGATATGGATAGATATCGTGTGATAGTGGGCGGTTATTTGGTGAATAATGGAGTGAGTGGGCTAGGGAAATGGCCGGGGCTCTTGTGGTGGCGGAAGGGTGTTTGGTGCGGCAGTGGGCAGGCGGCGATCTCCAATACTCAAGCAAAATTAATAAGGCACACAAAACTTTGTAGAACGACTCTAGGAAATTCAAAAACAAAGACACAAATGACTCAAAACGTAAAGAAACTAGAGAGGCGGACGAGACAAACCAAGGTGGCGTCTCGACGGCGACTAGGTGGCGGAGGGTGGCGTCAACTAGCTCTGATACCACTTGATACGGGGATGATCCGTGAGCTCTCGATCTAGACTCCAACCCTTTCCAAAACTCAAGAAACAATAAGAAAAGTTAAACTACTCGGCTAAGATAATGAGGGAACACAAGAAGAAATCAACAATGGAACCATCTTCAACAATGCAATAACCCTTGCTCTAGATGAACAAGAACCGAAACAAATGAAAAGAAAACCCCACCAATACAACCTTACACAATCGCCAATGGAGACGAAGGCACAAGGAGGATGCCTATGAGGACGGATGAGCACCAACCTCGGAAGAGATTGACACACACAAGTCAACTAAGCTAGTTCTACACCAACACAAACCGTCTTCAACAAAAGAGAGAGCTTTTGATTGAAAACCGAAATAACAATTCTGCCAAATGTGTTCCAACCAATCGAAAACATGCTAAGGACGGCTTATATATGTCCTAAAAGAGCCGGCCCTTAGTTTAGGGAAAAGAAATACAAATGTCTTAAAAATGACCCAACTAATGTTCTAAAACCATTTAGAAACTACTAAGTGTCTACGCCTTCTTCCTTGGCGCCAATGGTGAGTAATGTAGTGCAAAGAAGCTCGGCGGCTTCTAGGTCCTTGATAGCTCCATATGTTGACATCATAGTGGCTAACTCCCCTTCTAGTTCCTTGGCCCGGGCTCGTGTGATGGGACCCTCAAAGGATGGTGCTGGCATGGTGGTTGGTCCATCATCACCGTTGGCACACATCATGACGCCAGCCGTCCCGAGAACATCCAGTGAGTCAACCACACCATTAGAGGAACTTGTCGCGATGGAGATAGGCGACCGACCAGAAGAAGACGTTGTCAACACCCATGACGACTGGACACTGCCTTACATCGAATGGCTAAGAGACGACATCCTGCCCAACGACAAAACAGAAGCAAAAAGGCTAAAGGTACAAACACTCTCTTTCAATTTCATAGAAAACATCTTGTACAAAAGATCTGTCACAGGGATACTCTTACGGTGCCTCAAGACTCCAGAGGTCGGACGTATCCTACAATCGTTACATGAGGGAGAGTGCAGAAACCATACCGGCGGACGGAGCCTCTCCGGAAAAGCCTTGCGAAACGGATACTACTGGCCCACCATGAACAGAGACACTATGGAATACACCAAGAAGTGCGACGCCTGTCAACGCCACGCACCCGTTCCTCATCAACCTTCGGAGCTCCTCCATCCGACTCTAGCGCCATGGCCCTTTATGAGGTGAGGAATGGACATCGTCGGGAAACTCCCACCTGCGTCGGGTCAAAGAGTCTTCTTCCTCGCCATGACAGACTACTTCTCCAAATGGATCGAAGCTGAAGCCTATAGAGAGGTAAAAGATCAACACGTCATTTCATTTATAAAACACAATATCTTGTGCAGATTTGGCATCCCATCAGAAATCGTGTGCGACAATGGCTCCCAGTTCATCAACCATAAGACTCGAGCCTTTTGCGACCAATGGGGCATCAAGTTAGTCACCTCCACCCCTCGGTATCCACAATCCAACGGACAAGCCGAGTCCAGCAACAAAATCATTATCAATAACTTCAAGAAACGCCTCATAGGGGTTAAAGGCAAATGGGCAGACGAACTCTCATTCATCCTCTGGTCCGACATGACCACTCCAAAGAACGCGACCGGACAGTCGCCATTTTCACTCGTCTATGGGAGTGAGGCGGTCATCCCCACTGAGTTATTGGTTCCGACTGCTCGTTGCAGCCTTCAAACAAACAAGCAGAACGACGTCAAACTAGCACACAACCTGGATACGGTGGACGAGACTAGAGAAAGAGCTCGGATCAGGATGGTCAAGTTCCAACAACAAGTCGCAAGGAGCTACAACAAGAATGTCGCAAGGAGGTACAATCAGTGGCTTCTGGATCCAGGCGGATGCCCATCCATAGCAACATCCAGACGCGTCTTGACATGGATGTCGTCGAGCCGACTCCCCCGAGCGTCTGACGCCCCAGACATACTGAGGGTACATCTCGCACTCTTTTGGTCAATCCATTTTCGACTAACAATGTTACTTTCTCCATACCGATCGGGTCAGTAGGAACCCGAATCGACGAACCACAGGTTGCCAATCCTCTCGATATCCTGGCTCTCATCTAGTAGACGCTCAGTCAGCACATGAAGACACTCGACGACCGCATCGCTAGAATTCCCAGAGTTCCGCAACCGATCGAGAAGGAAGCGTCAGGCGGATACGAGGAATCTCCATTCGTCGAAGAGATCGCCAGAGTCGAAGTCCCAAAGAAGTTCCACCTTCCTAGCATGGCGACATTCGACGGCACCAACGATCCAGATGATCACATTTCTCTCTATAAACAAAAACTAATGACTGCATCTGTTCCGAGGGAGAGCCGCGAGGCTGTCATGTGCAAAACCTTTGGCACGACTCTCGTAGGTCCCGCACTGACCTGGTTTATGCGTTTGCCTCGGGGAATGATCGCCTCGTTCGCGGATCTGGTCAGTTCCTTCAAGATCCAATTCGCCAGCAGTCGGAGGCTCGAAAGGCAGTCGAGTGATCTCTATCGAATCACCCAAAAGTATAATGAACCTCTCCGAAGCTATCTTAACAGGTACAATAAGGAAAAAAGTCGCGATCCCCCATTGCGACATCATCACCTCCATCAAAGCCTTCAGACAAGGTTTGATAAAGGATATCAACCTCTACAATGAGATCACCAAGTACCCGTGCAGAAGTTTCGAAGATGTTCAAGCCAAAACCATGGCCGATGTGCGTTTGGAAGAAGATCGCGAATCACGAAAAGCGTCCCATGGACCCGACCAATCCGATCGCAAATCCTCTTCCAACAACCTTCGAGACAGAAGTCAGGTAAACTCCTTCCAAGACAGGTCTCAAGACTGGAGGGATGGTCCGACGCTGCCTCCCAGGGTTCAATCTTACAACTTCAGTGTTTCCGTGTCGGAGCTCGTCAAGAGTTTCGACAAATATGGAAAATAAGTTAGATGGCCCCGAAAGAGCGACCGACCAGACGTCAAAAAAGACATGAGCAGGTGGTGTGAATTCCACGGTGACCATGGTCACTCAACGGACGAATGCATCGCCTTACGCAAAGAGGTCGCCAGGTTACTTGCGCAAGGATTCTTGCGCGACGTGATCTCGGAACGGGCCAAAACCACCGTGGAACGATGAGATCAGGTAAAACAAGATAAACCCCCATCTCCTGTCCATACAAAAATTATCAATACCATTTCAGGGGGCTCAGGCATATGTGGGAACACGTACTCTGCAGCCAAAAGACATACGAAAGAAAGCAAAGGCAGTAAACCCGAGACACCAGAATTCAAGCAAACCAGGGTCTCCGACCTCCCAACGGTCACGTTCGACGAGTCCGATGCCGACAGATCAGAAAACTATCATGATGGTCTGGTAATCTCTTTGTCTATTGGGAACTGTTTGATACGTAGAGTACTAATCGATACAGGAAGTTCAACCAATCTCTTGACCTTCGACGCCCTCAAAGGAATGGGTCTGGGCGAAGCTGATCTTATCAAGAAATCGACTCCACTAGTCAGATTCAGCGGCGAAGTTAAACATACTATCGGCGAAATCGTTCTTACGACATACGCCGGAGGAGTAAACCAACAGGTGAAATTTCTAGTCCTAGACTGCCTGTCTCCCTATAATTTGGCAGGCCATGGATACATGCTATGAAGGCGGTACCCTCGACGTACCATCAAATCATCAAGTTCCCTACCAAGTAGGGAGTCCAATAAAATCAAGGGAGATTAGAGGATGGCCAAGGAATGCTATGTCGCCTCCATGAAGAGCGCGATTGAACCCAAGACCGCATAGCAATCAAAGCTCGGCGAAGGATCTAGTCGATACGTTGAACCAGAAGTGGAAAAGCTTGACGAGATCGCATTAGATCCTTCAAAGCCAAACCAAACGGTAAGGGTTGGGTCGGACCTGGACGACTCGACCAGACAATAAATACTGGATTTCCTCCGATCTAATGCTGATTGCTTTGCATGGTCACATGAAGACATGATCGGAATATCTCCAAACATTATTACTCATAAATTGAATGTAGATCCGTCTCACCCCCCTGTAAAGCAGAAGCGTAGGATATTCGCCCCAGAGAGAAATAAGATCGTCGACGACGAAGTCAGGAGCCTGTTGGAAACATGAAAAATAAGAGAAGTCAACTACCCCGAATGGCTGGCCAACATGGTTGTGGTCCAAAAGAAAAACGGCAAATGGAGAGTCTGCATCGACTTCACCGACCTTAACAAGGCTTGTCCCAAAGATTCCTTCCCACTCCCTTATATCGACGCCATGGTCGACGCGACGGCAGGGCACAAAATGCTATCCTTCATGGACGCGTTCAGTGACTACAATCATATCCTCATGGAACCAGAAGACCAAGAGAAAACGACGTCACAAGCCAAGGTATCTATTGTTACAAAGTAATGCCCTTCGGACTAAAAAACACAGGGGCTACTTATCAACGACTAGTCAACAAGATGTTCAAAGATCAGATCAGGGACACAATGGAAGTCTACATAGACGACATGCTGGTCAAATCGAAAAAGAAAAAGGACCACATCGATCACCTCCGCGACAACTTCGAGGTACTAAAAATATATAACATGAAATTAAATCCTATGAAATGCTCTTTCGGGGTGTGGTCAGGAAAATTCTTGGGGTACATGGTGACACAAAGAGGAATAGAAGCCAGTCCGGAATAGGTCAATGCCCTCATCAATCTCCGATCCCCTCGATGTGTCAAGGACGTACAAAAGCTGACAAGTCGGATATCAGCCCTGAACAAATTCATCTCGAAGTCATCCGACAAATGCAAATCTTTTCACGACGCTCTCAAGAAGAACAAGTCCTTTCAATGGACAGAAGAACATGAAGTCGCGTTCCAAGATTTGAAGAAATACCTGGCCAGTCCCTTGTTGTTAACCAAACCCAAAGACGACGAGCCATTATTGCTATACCTAGCAGTATCGGAGTCCGCCGTGAGCGCAGTATTAGTCAGAGAAGAAGATGGCAAGCAATCGCCAATCTACTATGTCAGTCGAACGTTACTGCCAGCAGAAACAAGGTACACGTCGCTAGAAAAACTTGTCCTATCACTGGTAATGGCATCAAATAAACTCAAACCATATTTCGAATCTCATAATATAATTGTCCGTACTAACCATCCCATGAGAGCAATCATGAGGAAACCCGAGTTCACATGACGAATGGCCAAATGGGCCATACACCTCAGCGGCTACGACATCGAATACGAGTCCAGGACGACAATCAAATCGCAAGCCTTGGCTGACTTTGTGCCAGACTTCAGCCCGACCCTAGAAGAAGAAGCCACCAAAGAAGCAACATAATTACTTGCGACAGAGGAAACAGGTAATTGAGAGCTCCACACTGATGGTGCATCGAACACTAGAGGATCGGGGCTAGGGGTCGTGCTGAAATCGCCACAAGGGGACAAGATAGCCCAGACCGTAAGATGCGAATGGGACACGACCAACAACAAAGCCAAATACGAAGCACTCATATTTGGGCTCATTCTGGCACGCGACCTAGGAGTCTGAGAAATCGAAGTCATCTGCGACTCCCTCTTGGTCATAAATCAAATAAAGGGTCGTACAACGCCAAGGACGACAAGATGATAGCTTATATGGACGTAGCCAAGAAGCTAATTGACCAATTCCAAACATTCGACATCAGGCAGGTTCCTAGAGATCTCAACTCTCAGACTGACGCACTAGCCAACATGGGGTCCGTCTTGGACCCAAAGGAGTTCCCAAACATCCCACTGGCACACATCACAACACCAGCCGTTCCAAAAACACTCAAAGATTCGAGTACACCATTGGATGAACTTGTCACGATGGAGATAAGTGATCGATCAGAAGAAGACATCGTCAACGATCATGACGACTGGACGTTACCTTACGTCAAATGGCTAAAAGACGGCATCCTATCCAACGACAAAACGGAAGCAAAAAGGCTACAGGTACAAGCTCTTTCCTTCGATATTATAAGTGATGTCTTGTTCAAGAGATCTGTCACAGGGATACTCCTACGATGCCTAAAGACTCCAGAAGTCAGATACATCTTACAGTCATTACATGAAGGAGAATGTGGAAACCACACCGAAGGACGAAGCCTCTCAGGAAAAACCTTGCGAACCAGATACTACTGGCCCACAATGAATAGAGACGCGATGTAGTACACCAAGAAGTGCGATGCCTGCCAATGACACGCACACGTTCCTAATCAACCCTCGAAACTCCTCCATCCGACTCTGGCACCATGGCCCTTCATGAGATGGGGGATGGACATCGTCGGAAAACTCCCACTTGTGTCGGGTCAACGAGTCTTCTTCCTTGCCATGACAGACTATTTTTCCAAATGGATCGAAGCTGAAGCCTACCGAGAGGTAAAAGATCAACACGTCATTTCATTTATAAAACGCAACATCTTGTGCAGATTTGGCATCCCATCAGAAATCGTATGCGACAATGGCTCCCAGTTCATCAGTCATAAGACTCGAGCCTTTTGTGACCAGTGGAATATCAAACTGGTCACATCCACTCCTCGATATCCGTAATCTAACGGACAAGTTGAGTCTAGTAATAAAATCATCGTCAACAACCTCAAGAAACGCCTCACAGGAGCTAAAGGAAAATGGGCAGACGAACTCCCTCTCATCCTCTGGTCCGACAGGACCACCCCAAAGAATGCGACTGGACAATCACCATTCTCACTCGTCTACGGAAGTGAAGCGGTCATTCCCGCCGAGCTACCGATTCTGACAGCCCGTTACAGTCTTTAGACGAATGAACAAAACGACATCGAGCTAGCGCACAACTTGGACACGGTGGATGAGACTAGGGAAAGAGCCAGGATTAGAATGGTCAGGTTCCAACAACAGGTCGTAAGAAGTTACAACAAAAATGTTCGAGCCAAAGTCTTCAAAGTTGGCGATTGGGTCCTCAGAAAGACGTTCCAAAACACCAAGAATCCGACCGACGGAAAGCTCGCACCTCAGTGGGAAGGACCCTATCTCATCAAGGAAGTGGTCGGACAAGGAGCGTACCGATTGGAAGACAAAGATGGATGACCGATCCCAAGAAGTTGGAACGCAACACACTTGAAGCTATACCACTTCTAGACCAGCAAAGTAAGGCACTAACACTCTTTCACTTGTCATGTGCTATTCGTTGCTACGAACTCAATTCTATTTCTTGAAACTGAGTACTCACATCTAGTAAGGACATTATTCCTTGTCGCCCTCATTGACAGCGGAGCTGATCTCAACTGTATCAGAGAAGGCCTTGTCAATTCCAAGTATTTTGTCAAGACCAATGAAAGACTTCTTAATGCCAGCGGCATTAAAATGCAGTTAAACTACAAAATTCCTGAAGCCTCCGTCTGCAGCAATGGATGGTGTCTCCTAAACTCTTTTGTCCTGGTCAAGGATCTCCAGCAAGAAGTCATCCTAGGATCCCCGTTCCTAACCCAGCTTTATCCCTTCTCAGTTGATAAAGACGGCATTCATGCCAAGGTCCTAGGAAAAAACCTAGACTTCCCCTTCCTTTCCCCTATCAAGAGCAGAGATCTTGATCTCCTTCAAAATGCTTCTATCAAAAGACAGCTTAACAGCATTCAGCATAAGAAAACCCTCATTAGAGATTTAACTAATGAAATTGGGTTTTTAAAAATTGAAGAAAGGCTGCAAGGCCCTCTTTGGCAAACCAAGGCCCTAGACTTCGAGAATCTCTTCAAAGAGCAAGTCTGTGCAGACATCCCCAATGCCTTCTGGGACAGAAAGAAGCATCATGTTTATCTCCCCTATGAAAAAGACTTTCATGAAAGAGATATCCCAACCAAAGCTAGACCTATTCAAATGAACAAGGAACTCTTAGAAACCTGCAAGAAAGAAATTGAGACCTTGTTAGTTAAGAAACTAATTAGAAAATCTCAATCTCCCTGGAGTTGCGCGGCTTTCTATGTCATGAACGCAGCCGAAAAAGAAAGAGGCGTTCCTAGGCTGGTTATCAACTACAAACCTCTCAACAAAGCTTTACAATGGATCAGGTATCCTATCCCCAATAAGAGAGACCTCCTCAACAGACTTTTCGAAGCAAAAGTCTTCTCTAAGTTTGACATGAAGAGCGGTTACTGGCAAATCCAGATTGTCGAAGAAGACAGATACAAAACCGCCTTCACTGTACCATTTGGGCATTACGAATGGAATGTCATGCCCTTTGGTCTCAAAAATGCCCCTTCAGAATATCAAAGGATTATGAATGATATTCTGAATCCCTTCTCTGACTTCCTCATCGTCTACATCGACGATATCCACATTTATTCCCTAACCTTAGAAGAACACTCTAAGCATCTCAATACCTTTCTGCATGTCATCAAAAAGAATGGATTAGTTTTATCTGCCACTAAGATAAAACTCTTTCAGACCAAGATTAGATTTCTTGGCCATGACATTCATCAACAAACCATCAAACCTATCCAAAGGAGCATTGAGTTTACAGATAGATTTCCCGACGAAATCAAAGACAAAACTCAATTACAAAGATTCCTTGGTTGCCTCAATTATATTTCTGATTTCTTTCCCGATCTCAGAAAACTCTGCATTCCCTTATTCTCTAGACTCAAAAAGAATCCTGCTCCTTGGGGTTCTGATCAAACCAAAGCCGTCCAAATCATCAAAAGCAAGATTAAATCTCTTCCTTGCCTAGGCCTTCCTCAGCCCAATGCTTTTATGATTGTTGAAACTGATGCCTCCAACATTGGTTTTGGTGGCATTCTTAAACAAAGGATCAATCCAGAAAGCAAAGAGCAACTGGTTAGATTCTACTCTGGTTGCTGGGCTGGGCCTCAGTTAAACTATAGCACGATTAAAAATGAAATCCTTTCCATCGTCGCTTGCATTTCCAAATTTCAAGATGATTTATACAACAAGTCTTTTCTTCTTAGAGTTGATTGCAAATCCGCAAAAGATATACTTCAAAAAGATGTCCAGAATATTGTCTCAAAACAAATTTTTGCTCGATGGCAAGCCATTTTATCTGTCTTTGATTTTGAAATTGAATTTATCAAAGGAGAAAGCAATTCTTTACCAGATTTTCTGACAAGAGAATTTCTGCAGGGAAAACCCTAAAACACATGGCCCCCTTTCCCTATTTCAAAACCCTCCAAGACAAACAAAAGGCCTACTACTCCTATTTCCGTGTCTTTGAAGCCCAAAAAACCGTTCGCAAAACTGCTCAAGAATCATTTCACTCCAAGAAGATCAAACATATCATTCTCTCCAGTGAAATCAAAATCCTCAACATTCGCCAACAAACTGCTGACAGGATCATCAGAGATCGCATTCTTTCTAACGTTCCTTTTTAAATCTTGTTTAAACAGGTTCTCAAGAATGGCGGGGAGGGGAAACCCTCGCAAGCAAACCCCACAGGATTATGCCTCAGCAAGCACGTCTCCAGCAAAAAGCGTTGTCCAAACGCAAAACCAATTTCAATCATTATCCCAATTCCCAGCTCTCTCAAACAGTCCTCTAAACCCAAGGACTCCACAAAAAACTGACAAACAAAAATCCACCAAGCATTTCCACAGATACGTCCTCAAGCAATCATCCCTACAAAATATCTGCCTCACAAAAGAATTCAATCCCCCTGACCAAAAGGACTTTGGACCCTTCATAAAAAATCTCTTCTCCAAAGACTTTCAGTGGTTTCCTTCTGACCCGGCGAAAACCCAGAAGTTCTATGAATTCGTTTTGGTAGATTCTGAATCTGCCGAAATCTTGCATACCAGAGACGATAATGATCCTAACCTCATTGTCTTCTCAAAATGCAAAATTCTCAAAGTCATCTCCAGAGAATCTTGGAGAGAACCTAGCACACAAAAAGCATTCTCAATCCCTTTCTGGCCGAAAGGCTATTCCTATTATGACTACAGAGATGCTTGGACCAAGGCTTTTCTTATCCGAGCATTCAACCATTCCTGGTTCTTTTTCTTCGCAAAAACATGCAACAACAATCTACCAGTCTGGTTCTTTGATTGGTGGAACTACTTTGGGCCAATCCCTGAAATCTACCCTGAAGAAGCTAGGCAATCCTACGACTTCTTTGTCAAACATTGTCCGGTCCAAAACTACATAAAACCAATACAATTCCATAGGTGCACTGGTGTATCTTGGATACTCTGCTGGATTTATGAATTACAGCAAGCATTACCCTCTCCATGTCCCCTTTCTCTCTGCCGCAAGTTCAAAGTTCGATGGTGGGAAAAGGTTGATCCAGAGTCCTACTCACTCAACAACATCCAGGCAATAATCAAATCTAAAGGATCACAAGCCTCTCCTGCCCCCTCAAAGGAGATTGTCATTCACCCGTCAGGAGTCCCGGTGGCAACTGCGTCACCCTCGCAAATTCAAGACCAAGACTGGCTCGACTACCAAGAATGGAAGAAATACAAGAATCTCAAATCTAAGCAAAACTCTGTAACAATTGTTGACATCTCGGACGAGAAGCCCAAGTCTTGAGCTGATAAAGTCCAAGAAGAAGAAGACCAAGCCAGCTCGGCAAACTTAGCCCAGCAAACTGATTATGACCCATTTGATCAGTTTGCACAAGACCCTTACGCCCAGTAAGGTTGCAAGCCCAAAAGGCCCAGACTCTCTTTAAGCCCAAAAGGAAGTCCTTGGCCCATCAAAATCTTTCAGACCAAAGATGTCGGCAAAACAATCAGACAAAATACAATCAGATCAATCTCATCAAACAAAAAAACAAAGAACTTCTACAGCAAAAGCAGAAGTCCACTCTGAACAGTACCAACGCACTTATTTAGGCACTATTCATATGAACAGTTGTACGGCGCCTTAATAGTGCCCTCAAATAGAAATTTTTCCTTTATCTATTTAAGCTGGTAAGCCCTCACTTGTTAGAGGCACGCTAAAAATCTCCCTCTCTTTCTCTCCTTGATATTTTTAGTTTCTTGCTTGTCTGCTCTTCAGCTACTTGTAAATTTTTGTACAGCTTTCTTTCTTTTGCAATTTATTTATATCAAGCACACTAGTCCAGTATTGTGTTATTGTCTTGCTTATCATTTCTAGCATATTTTCATTGCTTTTGATCCTTTTGGCCAACCTGGTATCAGAGCCTTGTTATTTTAATTTCCTTATCCTCTTCATCGTTTTGAAAATTTAAGTTTCAGTCTTTCTATTTTAAGTGCTTATCTAGGCTTTGGGCACAACGCTTGGTTTAGTCCCGTAAGATCCGTTTGGTCAGCCTTGATGATAGGTGGTCCCGGTGGACGGTCCCGTTGTTATAAGCCTTAGATAAAACCTTGTTTTAGAAAACTTTACTTTGTTTTAAAATCATGTCGATGGCAAGAAGATTATTCCGGCGAGGTTCCGGTAGCAATTCGGAACAAATCGTTCATAGCAATGAGAACATGTATAGTCTTGACCCTGACAATATTCAAGACTGGACTATTCCAGACAATCCTCAGTCTATTTATAGATCTGGGATCTTGGACTTGTTCCATGCCAATTGCATCAAACACCAAGAATCAACCATCTGCCTTACAAAAGAGCAGCAGTCTCTTAGGCTTCTCAACCCTACAACCATTCAAAGTTATCTTAGAAAAGGTTATAGATTTTTGCATCTTGGGTTAATCCAAATTGCATTAAAACCTCTTCATAGAAAAGGTATTGATTCTCCTGTCTTCCTAGCCCTTAGGGATGACCGGTTTCTCTCATACAAAGACTCGATCCTTGCTTTAGTCCAATCCAACATCTGCAATGGACCTTTGTTCTTCAATTGTTCTCCAAACTTCTCAGTCGACTTGACTGACCCTAGGATTTGTCAAACCGTCATCTTAGACATCAAAATGCTAAATAACAACTGCAAACAGTTCACTAAGAACTTTGCTGTTATTTATAGACTGCATTTCAAACTCATGAGTTCTTTAACAGATCCAAAGTGCACAATTACCCCTCTAGCTCATGGAGAGACTGTTCTTCTTCAATTAGAAGCAGAAAAGTCTTGCACTTTTACTCCCAAGACCATCAAGTGGAAAGACATTACTATTCCAGAAACCCTAGAGGTCGACAACGACAACCCTCCTAGAAACCTGGAACAGCAAGAGATCTCTCAGATCATAGAAGAGTCTGATGGTAGAATTCTCATCAGGTTCAATTCGGTCAGAGAACACTCAACCAACCAACCTAGCTTTGCCCCTGCTCGGAATTCTATTAATGACCCCTTCTACTCCATGACTAGTGAGTTCTCTAGAAATAGTTCTCTTAGAAGAGATCATATAGACTTTGCCCATCCACTTCCAAGAATCATTCCTCAGAATGAGGAAGAGTCTGTTGGTAACCATTCTCCTACCTCTACCAACATGCATAACTATTCTACTATCAATGTCTTAACCAAAGAAGGTTTTACCATTGATAAAGAGTATCTTAGAAAAGATTTCTATGGCCCCAGCAACAACAAGAAAAGGAAATGGTTCATGCAACTAGACAAAGCTTACAGAGATAGAATCCAAGAGGAATATTATGAAGAGATGAACAATCTCCAAACTAATATTCTTTTCTTTAGATGGTTCTCTATTTATCTGTCTAAAAAAGACATTGATGACCCATTCCATCTTCCTTCCTTAGAGGTGCAAAATAGGATTTCTAGAACCTGTAATCTTTTTCCCTCAGGAACCAGTACCTATGTTCATCCTCCGCTCAAGAGTATCATTGTTAAACATGACAATGAAGATATTCGTGCTGATCCCTTTAAGAAAGGGAGACCTGAGCAGGATAACAGTCAGACCAATTTGGGAGATATCAAGAAAATCTACTCCCAAAACAACTACAGCAATCAAATCCTTCATACCATCTCTGAACAAATAGATCAGATTCATCTTGGTATGGATAAAGGATTGAGTTCCCCGAAGTTTCCTAGAGATATTAGTAGGCCTCACTTTCAAGCTGAAAGTATTCCTAACAATCTCTTAAGCAACATCAGCCTTAGCCCTCCTTCTATCCTTGATAGAATCAATCAGAGGATGGATTCCTTCCACCTAGCCATTAACCAAAGGATGGATAATATCCAGGCTTCCTCCTCAAAACGCGTCACCTCTCCAGCTGCAAATATCAACTGCCTAAAGAATAAAGGCAACTGTAGCAGTAAGTCTAAGAAGAATTCTGAAGACTCTATAAGTAGCTCTAGCAAGACGAGCCACTCCATCAGCAAAATCGCTTTTCTAGGATCTGAATCCCCAGAGATTAATAAACTCAGGAGAAGAGGAAACGGATCTCAGCATTACTCCAAAAGATTTGGAGCACATACTGATACTAGAAATTACTACAATCGTCCAACTCCTCCTGATCTTCAGTATGAAGAAAGAGCTAAATTCAGGACCACGGATTACAATGGAACATCCATCTATGAATGGAACATAGATGGCAAATCAGAAGGAGAAATCATGAATACTCTCCAAGAAATGGGAATGGCTAAAGCAGCCTATAGAACCCATGATCAAACGGATAAGACAGCAGCATGTCTTATAATTCAAGGCTTCACTGGTCAGCTTAAATACTGGTGGGATAATGCCTTGAACTTACAACAACAATTAGATATCCTAAATGCCACCGTCTCTACAGAAGACGATCAGGAAAGGATCTCTACAGATCAAAATGCAACCAACCAACTTATATATGCTATAAGTATGTATTTCGTTGGCAACCCGCATGAAGAACTTCAAGCCAACAAGATCACCCTAACAGAACTTAGATGCCCAACTCTAAGTGATTATAGGTGGTACAAGGACGTCTTCATCACCTATGTCCTTAAAAGACCAGACTGTAACGAATCTTTTTGGAAAGAAAGATTTGTTTCAGGATTACCATCCCTCTTCGCAAAAAGAATCGTTACCAAGCTTAAAGAAAACATAGGTAAGGAAGAAATCCCTTGGAAGGATATCACCTATGGGCAGCTTGGAGCATTCATCAAGAAAGAAGGATTAGCATTATGCACTGAATTAAAAATTCAAGCAAAATACGGGGGAGAAAAGGGTAAATCCAGAAGAGAAATGGGAAACTTCTGTGAAGCCTTTGGCATGGAAAAGATCCAAGCCCCCTCCAGAGCTAGAAAAGAGAAGACTCATAGACCTAAAAGAGAATTCTCTAGGCGCTCTAAACAGAGATCTAACAGGTATGATAAACCTGTCCACACCAGAGATAGCAAGCCCAATAGACCCAGCTACGGCAAAAAGATTATCTGCTACAAGTGTCGTAAGCCAGGTCACAAGGCCAACAGCTGTCCAATGAAGCAGAAGATCAACGAGCTTCTCAAAGATGAACCAGATCTTAAAGAAAAGATTGGTGAACTTCTCTGCCTAGACACTGAATCCTCCTCTGACAATGAAGGATTATATGAGATCAATTATGATTCTTCAAGCTCTGACCAGAATCAACCTCAGCATTACTGCAATGTCATTACCAAAGCAGAAAGAGAAGAAGCTCTTTTTGACCTCATCAATCAGATCCCAGATCCTCAAACTAAGCATGATTATTTCATGAAACTTAAGGATCTTATCTTCAACGAGCAAAGACCAGCTCTCAATAGACCCTTCAGCATCTCCAAACTCTTTGAAGATCAACCTAGTAATAATATTCTAAGTTCCAAAGTCACCATCAAAGACCTTCAATCCGAAGTCAATACTCTCAAGAAAGAAGTCAAAGGACTTCAAGAGTATGTTAGACTAAGAGACTCTATGGATGATCTCATAGAAATCAGAATTAACAGACTAGAATCTAAAAATGAATCTAGCTGTAGTTCTGAGATAAGATCATCTAACAGATCCAGCCAAGGCTCTGTTAAAATAAGAACCTCTTCCTCTACCAGCAAAAAACCCCTCATCTTGCACAATAAATCATTTGACCCCTCTTTCCAGCATGACAATCTCTGGCCAAAAGGATCAAAAGCAATGAAAATATGCTAGAAATGATAAGCAAGACAATAACACAATACTGGACTATTGTGCTTGATATAAATAAATTGCAAAAGAAAGAAAGCTGTACAAAAACTTACAAGTAGCTGAAGAGCAGACAAGCAAGAAACTAAAAATATCAAGGAGAGAAAGAGAGGGAGATTTTTAGCGTGCCTCTAACAAGTGAGGGCTTACCAGCTTAAATAGAGAAAGGAAAAATTGCTATTTGAGGGCACTATTAAGGCGCCGTACAACTGTTCATATGAATAGTGCCTAAATAAGTGCGTTGGTACTGTTCAGAGTGGACTTCTGCTTTTGCTGTAGAAGTTCTTTGTTTTTTGTTTGATGAGATTGATCTGATTGTATTTTGTCTGATTGTTTTGCCGACATCTTTGGTCTGAAAGATTTTGATGGGCCAAGGACTTCCTTTTGGGCTTAAAGAGAGTCTGGGCCTTTTGGGCTTGCAACCTTACTGGGCGTAAGGGTCTTGTGCAAACTGATCAAATGGGTCATAATCAGTTTGCTGGGCTAAGTTTGCCGAGCTGGCTTGGTCTTCTTCTTCTTGGACTTTATCAGCCCAAGACTTGAGCTTCTCGTCCGAGATGTCAACAATTGTTACAGAGTTTTGCTTAGATTTGAGATTCTTGTATTTCTTCCATTCTTGGTAGTCGAGCCAGTCTTGGTCTTGAATTTGCGAGGGTGACGCAGTTGCCACCAGGACTCCTGACGGGTGAATGACAATCTCCTTTGAGGGGGCAGGAGAGGCTTGTGATCCTTTAGATTTGATTATTGCCTGGATGTTGTTGAGTGAGTAGGACTCTGGATCAACATTTTCCCACCATCGAACTTTGAACTTGCGGCAGAGAGAAAGGGGACATGGAGAGGGTAATGCTTGCTGTAATTCATAAATCCAGCAGAGTATCCAAGATACACCAGTGCACCTATGGAATTGTATTGGTTTTATGTAGTTTTGGACCGGACAATGTTTGACAAAGAAGTCGTAGGATTGCCTAGCTTCTTCAGGGTAGATTTCAGGGATTGGCCCAAAGTAGTTCCACCAATCAAAGAACCAGACTGTTAGATTGTTGTTGCATGTTTTTGCGAAGAAAAAGAACCAGGAATGGTTGAATGCTCGGATAAGAAAAGCCTTGGTCCAAGCATCTCTGTAGTCATAATAGGAATAGCCTTTCGGCCAGAAAGGGATTGAGAATGCTTTTTGTGTGCTAGGTTCTCTCCAAGATTCTCTGGAGATGACTTTGAGAATTTTGCATTTTGAGAAGACAATGAGGTTAGGATCATTATCGTCTCTGGTATGCGAGATTTCGGCAGATTCAGAATCTACCAAAACGAATTCATAGAACTTCTGGGTTTTCGCCGGGTCAGAAGGAAACCACTGGAAGTCTTTGGAGAAGAGATTTTTTATGAAGGGTCCAAAGTCCTTTTGGTCAGGGGGATTGAATTCTTTTGTGAGGCAGATATTTTGTAGGGATGATTGCTTGAGGACGTATCTGTGGAAATGCTTGGTGGATTTTTGTTTGTCAGTTTTTTGTGGAGTCCTTGGGTTTAGAGGACTGTTTGAGAGAGCTGGGAATTGGGATAATGATTGAAATTGGTTTTGCGTTTGGACAACGCTTTTTGCTGGAGACGTGCTTGCTGAGGCATAATCCTGTGGGGTTTGCTTGCGAGGGTTTCCCCTCCCCGCCATTCTTGAGAACCTGTTTAAACAAGATTTAAAAAGGAACGTTAGAAAGAATGCGATCTCTGATGATCCTGTCAGCAGTTTGTTGGCGAATGTTGAGGATTTTGATTTCACTGGAGAGAATGATATGTTTGATCTTCTTGGAGTGAAATGATTCTTGAGCAGTTTTGCGAACGGTTTTTTGGGCTTCAAAGACACGGAAATAGGAGTAGTAGGCCTTTTGTTTGTCTTGGAGGGTTTTGAAATAGGGAAAGGGGGCCATGTGTTTTAGGGTTTTCCCTGCAGAAATTCTCTTGTCAGAAAATCTGGTAAAGAATTGCTTTCTCCTTTGATAAATTCAATTTCAAAATCAAAGACAGATAAAATGGCTTGCCATCGAGCAAAAATTTGTTTTGAGACAATGTTCTGGACATCTTTTTGAAGTATATCTTTTGCGGATTTGCAATCAATTCTAAGAAGAAAAGACTTGTTGTATAAATCATCTTGAAATTTGGAAATGCAAGCGACGATGGAAAGGATTTCCTTTTTAATCGTGCTATAGTTTAACTGAGGCCCAGCCCAGCAACCAAAGTAGAATCTAACCAGTTGCTCTTTGCTTTCTGGATTGATCCTTTGTTTAAGAATGCCACCAAAACCAATGTTGGAGGCATCAGTTTCAACAATCATAAAAGCATTGGGCTGATGAAGGCCTAGGCAAGGAAGAGATTTAATCTTGCTTTTGATGATTTGGACGGCTTTGGTTTGATCAGAACCCCAAGGAGCAGGATTCTTTTTGAGTCTAGAGAATAAGGGAATGCAGAGTTTTCTGAGATCGGGAAAGAAATCAGAAATATAATTGAGGCAACCAAGGAATCTTTGTAATTGAGTTTTGTCTTTGATTTCGTCGGGAAATCTATCTGTAAACTCAATGCTCCTTTGGATAGGTTTGATGGTTTGTTGATGAATGTCATGGCCAAGAAATCTAATCTTGGTCTGAAAGAGTTTTATCTTAGTGGCAGATAAAACTAATCCATTCTTTTTGATGACATGCAGAAAGGTATTGAGGATGTCTGCACAGACTTGCTCTTTGAAGAGATTCTCGAAGTCTAGGGCCTTGGTTTGCCAAAGAGGGCCTTGCAGCCTTTCTTCAATTTTTAAAAACCCAATTTCATTAGTTAAATCTCTAATGAGGGTTTTCTTATGCTGAATGCTGTTAAGCTGTCTTTTGATAGAAGCATTTTGAAGGAGATCAAGACCTCTGCTCTTGATAGGGGAAAGGAAGGGGAAGTCTAGGTTTTTTCCTAGGACCTTGGCATGAATGCCGTCTTTATCAACTGAGAAGGGATAAAGCTGGGTTAGGAACGGGGATCCTAGGATGACTTCTTGCTGAAGATCCTTGACCAGGACAAAAGAGTTTAGGAGACACCATCCATTGCTGCAGACGGAGGCTTCAGGAATTTTGTAGTTTAACTGCATTTTAATGCCGCTGGCATTAAGAAGTCTTTCATTGGTCTTGACAAAATACTTGGAATTGACAAGGCCTTCTCTGATACAGTTGAGATCAGCTCCGCTGTCAATGAGGGCGACAATTCTGAAGGTGGAATCTTCAATCTTGATCTTAACAGGACAATACCATTTTTGGCATTCTACTTTGTTAAGAGCTGAAAGAAAGAGATTGTCTTGCTGGAAAGAGGGGTCAAATGATTCATTGTGCGAGATGAGGGGTTTTTTGCTGGTAGAGGAAGAGGTTCTTATTTTAACAGAGCCTTGGCTGGATCTGTTAGATGATCTTATCTCAGAACTACAGCTAGATTCATTTTTAGATTCTAGTCTGTTAATTCTGATTTCTATGAGATCATCCATAGAGTCTCTTAGTCTAACATACTCTTGGAGTCCTTTGACTTCTTTCTTGAGAGTATTGACTTCGGATTGAAGGTCTTTGATGGTGACTTTGGAACTTAGAATATTATTACTAGGTTGATCTTCAAAGAGTTTGGAGATGCTGAAGGGTCTATTGAGAGCTGGTCTTTGCTCGTTGAAGATAATATCCTTAAGTTTCATGAAATAATCATGCTTAGTTTGAGGATCTGGGATCTGATTGATGAGGTCAAAAAGAGCTTCCTCTCTTTCTGCTTTGGTAATGACATTGCAGTAATGCTGAGGTTGATTCTGGTCAGAGTTTGAAGAATCATAGTTGATCTCATATAATCCTTCATTGTCAGAGGAGGATTCAGTGTCTAGGCAGAGAAGTTCACCAATCTTTTCTTTAAGATCTGGTTCATCTTTGAGAAGCTCGTTGATCTTCTGCTTCATTGGACAACTGTTGGCCTTGTGACCTGGCTTACGACACTTGTAGCAGATAATCTTTTTGCCGTAGCTGGGTCTATTGGGCTTGCTATCTCTGGTGTGGACAGGTTTATCATACCTGTTAGATCTCTGTTTAGAGCGCCTAGAGAATTCTCTTTTAGGTCTATGAGTCTTCTCTTTTCTAGCTCTGGAGGGGGCTTGGATCTTTTCCATGCCAAAGGCTTCACAGAAGTTTCCCATTTCTCTTCTGGATTTACCCTTTTCTCCCCCGTATTTTTCTTGAATTTTTAATTCAGTGCATAATGCTAATCCTTCTTTCTTGATGAATGCTCCAAGCTGCCCATAGGTGATATCCTTCCAAGGGATTTCTTCCTTACCTATGTTTTCTTTAAGCTTGGTAACGATTCTTTTTGCGAAGAGGGATGGTAATCCTGAAACAAATCTTTCTTTCCAAAAAGATTCGTTACAGTCTGGTCTTTTAAGGACATAGGTGATGAAGACGTCCTTGTACCACCTATAATCACTTAGAGTTGGGCATCTTAGGGTGATCTTGTTGGCTTGAAGTTCTTCATGCGGGCTGCCAACGAAATACATACTTATAGCATATATAAGTTGGTTGGTTGCATTTTGATCTGTAGAGATCCTTCCCTGATCGTCTTTTGTAGAGACGGTGGCATTTAGGATATCTAATTGTTGTTGTAAGTTCAAGGCATTATCCCACCAGTATTTAAGCTGACCAGTGAAGCCTTGAATTATAAGACATGCTGCTGTCTTATCCGTTTGATCATGGGTTCTATAGGCTGCTTTAGCCATTCCCATTTCTTGGAGAGTATTCATGATTTCTCCTTCTGATTTGCCATCTATGTTCCATTCATTAGCAACCGCGATCGTGGCTTGGGCATCCACGGCCATGGCTTAGCCTTTGTTCCTTTCGATTCATATCGTTTTCGTTCGTATCATTTCGTCCTTATTGTATCTAACCTAGGGTTTCGTCGTTAGTTTCGTCGTCGTCGTAGGAATCCATACACAGATTCCAATCTCCAGATACTCGGAAACCGACATCTTCAATTCGTCTAGACTAAGGCAAGTGGCGGTTCGCTCTTGCTCATTATTCCATGTTTTGCTTGATTATCAATTAATTGATTGTTAATTAAGATGGGATAAAAGTTGTTGTTTTCTGTTTGGGAACAGATTTAATTAAACGATGTGTTAAAATATGACTTTATAATAGGTTGTATATATTGCTAGAAACAATGCTATTATGCATGTTAATTACCGTAATGAGTTTTGGTGTGGATTTGAATGTGAACTTAAATGCTAGTTTAGCACGATTATTCATAGGAACGTTAATTCCTTACGAGGATTAGTCGTTCCTTTATAACGTCGGTGTTAGGAAGTAAGTGCCCTAACACTCTCTTGGTCATGACCTACCCCTATCTAAATATAGGGGTGGCGCACTCAGTTGGTGCCAATATTCGGGATGTATTCCCAATCTTAAGGGATTTATTCCCAATGTCTCTTTACGAGATGTAAAATTAAAAGCTTCAACGTTAACATGCATTTTGGAAGTAAATAAGATAAGTGCGGTTATGCACATAATTAATAAACACCCTCGGGCGAGGAGTACAATGTGGAAACCGCCCGAACTCTTGCTAGAGTAACTCTTCTTTCCAATCTGGATTCGCATTGCGCGGTGAAGTTGGTCGTTGACCCAAATTGTCAAGGTCGTGTTTTAAAAGTTGTGTGAAAACTTAACGTTCCCAAACATTTGGCATACATTTACCATAAGACTCAATTCCTTTAGAGTTTTCTTTTCAGTGCATGTCTAATTCTAATCATTCCGTGAAAGTTTCGGGTTATGTATCGTCCCTTCGGTTATTATTCAAGGGACAATGATAGTAAACGGTTACGATCACTTGAACCATTCTGTTTGTACCCTTGTATAGTCTTTCATTAGACTAACCAACCGGGTTTTATTCCATGCACGGTTGGCTGATGTCATCCGTCCTATACGGCACATCAGTGGTTGGTCCCCGAAGACTTGAAGCAACCAATCGAAAAAAGAAGCTTGTAGTTGAAGATTTAAGTGACAATGTTTTAAGGTTGTTAAGTATTACTTGAATATATATTCCTATAACCTAGTCATGTAATAGGATTTATTATAAAAGTCTTCCGCTGTAATTTAACTCTATTGTAAAACGTCATCCTCATTTAACGAGAGGTCTTTTAATAAAAGGTTAAGTTTCATTTAAAATGTCTTCCGCTGATTAATCTTTTGTTATTTAATATACTTATTTAAGCTTAATTGTTCCGATTAAAGCCTAGGGTGACTTTGGACAGTAACGTCTGAGGTCACTGGCATGTGACACTACCGACATAAGTCGGGGGTGTTACATCCATGAATTCCACCTAATGTGCATGTCGCCGGCCGAGAGTGGCTTGGCTTTTCAAATAGGCTAGGGCGGCGTGGTCTGAATCACGAACTGTTTTGGCCACAAATAATGTTGCCAAGTCTTCAAAACCCGGATGAGGGCGTAGAGCTCCTTGTCATAAGTTGGGTAGTTCATGGCTGCTCCACTAGGCTTCTCGCTAAAGTAAGCGATCGGCCGTCTGTCTTGGAGAAGCACGCCTCCTAAGCCAAAGTTGGAGGCGTCGCACTCGACCTCAAAGGTCTTCTCAAAGTTAGGGAGTTGAAGAAGAGGCACATTGCAAAGCGCGTCCTTAAGGGCCTGGAATGCCGCCTGGTGAGTGTCAAGCCATTCGTAGGTATCACCCTTGTTAGTGAGCTCAAGGAGAGGCGTGGCGGTGGTGCTGAAGTCACAGACAAAGAGCCGGTAGAAACCAGCCAACCCAAGGAAGGATCTCACCATGGTGGGGTTGGTTGGCGTCGGCCACTCCTTGATTTCACGATCCTTCTTCTCGTCCACGCGTAGGCCATCTTTGGACACCACAAATCCAAGGAAGATTGTGGAGTCCGAGCAGAAATTACATTTTCCAAGGTTGGCATACAATTGTTCCTTTCTGAGGCATTCTAACACTCTCCTAAGATGCCCTACATGCTCTTCTAGACTACGGCTATAGAATAGACTGTCATCAAAATAAACTACAACAAATTTTCCTAATAACATTCTCAATACATGGTTCATGAGGCGCATGAAAGTGCTGGGGGCAATGGTTAACCCGAATGGAATCATAAGCCATTCATAGAGACCATGTTTGGTCTTAAACGCCGTCTTCCACTCGTCGCCTTCTTTCATAAAAATCTGGTGGTATCCACTCTTCAAGTCGATCTTGGAGAACAAAGTGGCGCCATGCAGCTCATCCAACATGTCATCAAGGCGCGGAATGGGATGGTGGTACTTGACGGTGATTTGGTTGATGGCACGGCAGTCGACGCACATCCTCCAAGTGCCATCCTTCTTAGGCACCAAAATGACCGGCACTGCGCATGGACTCAAGCTTTCCCTCATGTAGCCGCGGTCAATCAACTCTTGTACCTGCCTTTGGAGCTCCTTGGTCTCTTCGGGGCTTGCACGGTAGGCTGCGCGGTTGGGCAAAGACGCTCCAGGCACAAAGTGGATTTGATTCTCAATGCCACGGATTGGCGACAATCCTTGTGGCAACTCATCGGGCATCACGTCTTTGAAGTCCTGTAACAACGAAGCAATACAAGGAGGGAGGTCAACTGGATCTTTAGCGTTAGTAGCACACAATTTTGGGAGTTTCCGTGGGAAACCTTAGATTGATTTCACTGTATGGCAGAAGTGAGTTCATTATGTCGGGCTAGAAGCAACCGATTTTCACATTTTCCCTGAATGGCGGGCACGACAAGAGGTGGTCAGCCATGGTTGGGCTCGACATTGGCTACGACGCCTGGTGACCTGGCACTGGATGTTGGGGTGAATGGCCTGCATTGGAATGAGAGTTGCTGTGGGAAACCCAGATTTCCTGGGTTTGGCCTTCTGTGTCGTCACGCCTTCGGTGTAGGTCGGCACGGCTGCGACTGGAGCAACAGCGGCTTCCAAGGCCTTTTGGCGATTCCTCTCGACCTGGTCCTATAATATCTCATGTAGAGTCATAGGTAAGAGGGTGACGCACTTCCCATGGTAAGTAAACACATAAGTGTTTAAATAGCCATCATGGAGGGCGCGCCTATCAAATTGCCATGGGTGACCTAACATCAAATGTGTTGCATCCATGCCAATGTCATCACATAAAACAAAATCTGTATATTGACCAATAGAGAAAGAAATCAAACACTATTTTGTGACGACATCTCCCTTGCTCTCTGAGATCTACTATAGGCCGTAGGGCTGCGGATGTGGCGTTGTGGGCAAGTTGAAGTGCTTCACCACCTTCTCATTGATGATGTTGCAGCAACTTCCCCCGCCAATGATCACGCTCAAGGAGGATGTCTTGACCAAGCATCTTGTATGGAAAAGATTTTCCCTTTGCTCCATCAAGTCGGCCTCATTCACGGTGAGCACACGCCTGGTGACAAGGCTCAAGGGTGTGCCGGCATGGAGGTCTGTCGGCAAGTAAGCATAGGCGTCAAACTCCTAATCTGCCTCTAAACCTTCGGCCACTTCCTCTTCGGGCTCATCTTCACAAGACTCAAAGCCGTTAGCCTGGGAAAAGAGCACATTTTTGTTGTTGGGGCAGTCATGCTTCATGTGACCACGACCTCCACATTTATAGCACTCCAGGTCTCGGGCGCACTCTTGGCGTTGTGGTGGGGCTGCAGGTGCGTTGCCGCGCGTAGGAGCGGGAGCGGCCTCGGCTGTGCGGGGACCTGAGTTTGTTCCTGTTTTGGCTTGTGAAGAAGAGGAAACATTTGTGGGAAAAACTGAATTGAAAGGTTTAGATCCATACCTGGATTGAGTGGAAGAGGACCAACTTTATTGCTTCCTACGCATGAGTTGGTTGTGCAACTGCATGGCCGTGTGAGTCAAGGCATTGATATCCTTATTCGACAATATCTCTAATTGGTCTCGAATAGAAGCATTCAGGCCACTAAAAAATCTAGTCCTCAAAGCCGATGGTGCGACGCTGACCCCGGCCTTGTAGTACATATCCTCCAATTTGGAGAAAAACTCTAAGGGAGTCAAGGTACCTTGGCGCGCCATGGCTATCTCAAAGCGCATCTTCTCCTTGTAGTTTTGGGGCACATAATTTTGTGTCATGACATACACAAGTTAATGCCATTGCTCAATGGGAGCTAGGTTGCACCGGATGCACTCGGTGACAAGCCTATGCCACCATGTGGGGGCGACGCCCCGAAAGTGGAGCGTAGCAATCTCCACCTTCTTGTGCTCCTCGTATTGGCAATGCTGCAATGCATATTCTGTAGCCTGTACCCAATCAAGGAAAATAGAAGGATCATATTTACCCAAGAAATGCTCAATGGTTACCTTTATGTCGTGGCGCGAGGTGTGCGTGGGCATGGCGGGGCGACGTTGGGCATAGTGCTGAGCCTCATAGTCATAGTCATCATGGCCACGGTACACATCATAGGCGTTGTAGTCGCCATCCTCCTCTTGGCGGCGACGCTGGTGGCGTGTTTCAGGCTCGTGACGGCGGTGGTCACGCTCAGGCCTGTGGTGGCCATGGTCTTCACGTCGGTCGGCACCATGGCGCCCGCGGTGGCAGTCATCGGTACCAACCAACGGCGGAATGTAGTCCTGTGGCCGCTGTTGAAGCTCAATTGGATCACCTAAGGGAGGGTGGATGTTCCTCGGATTTACCATTCCGGAGTCTTCTATCTCTTCATAATCAAACTCCTCAAAATCATCGCGGCCGAAGTAGGGCGCGGAGTCATAGCCAGCGGGTTGGTTAACGGAGTTGATGATGAAGATCAAGGATCGAGAATGACGCGGTGCAAGGAAAGGCTCAAAAGGTCTCCGTGGAAGCGTCAACCCAAGGCCAAAAAATAGGCCTGACTTCAACCGGCTCGTTATCCTTCACCTGAACTCGGAATTGGATGATTCCGGCGACAGTAGTTAGATGGTGAAGTCTAGTTTCTGTCCTCCAAATTTTAGAATTTTCTGAGTGGTGAAGCAAAAGATATGGTATTTTTACTGAGGGGTTGCTGAAAGTTCCGGGAAGGAATTCAACGAAATGGTTGTTGTGGATGTGGGTGACCGAATGGTGAATGAAGATGGACGTTGTTGGTGATGGATAGGTATCTTCCTAAGCCAAGATATGACACACTGGACCAAGGAAGACAAGGCAATGAATTTGAGATTTGACTCACTCAAACACAATTACCGAACAATTGATGTAACACACAATCACAATCAATTGATATAACTCACAATTGAAGAAGGAAGAGAGCACAATGGTGCAAACTAATTCTGCATTTTCATTTAGTCTTCGACGTGCCTTACAATGAAACAACCTAGCCTTTAAATAGGCTGTAAAGGAAAATAAAGAAAAGCTTAAAAATAAACCACTAACACTTACCCACTAATACAAAGCACTAGTGAGCATTTTAGGGAATTAAAACTAACCACTAACTCTAAACACTCACCCACTAACACAAGGCACTAGTGAGCATTTTCGGAAATTAAAATTAACCACTAAAATGTCTTAAATTCATTAATAATAGGATTAAAATAAATGGCCCTAAAATGGCCAGCCTTCTGCTGAACTGTCGTAAAGACAACAGTTTCTGGGTTTCTTTGCCTGGAATTTGAGGAAGACCTTAACATGATAGTTGTAGATATTTTCCTTAGCTTTCCAATGACTACTCATGGGCCTCCATTGGACGTTCGTAGCTCCGGATATGGCCCGAATACTGAGTAGGTGTCGACGCGACAGATTCTTTGATTTTGACACATTCCAAGTTTCGAACCATTTTCTTGGGACAAGCTTTTGACCTTCTTCAAAAATGACGATGTCCATAGTCATATCATCCTCTCCTCCTTTAAGAGGATTCGTCCTCGAATCCAAATGATAAAGAAAAAATTTCTTATGAAGAGGTACGAGAGATGACTTGTCTTCCCTTTCTTGCATGGCACGAGTAGTCTTGGCAAGTGATCCTGGGTTAGTGGACTCGACCTCCTCTTCTTTCGGTTGTGGATTCTCCTCCACAACTCTCAGGGTTGGCTCATCATCAAGCACTTGTTTTTCAACAACAATGCCAACGGAAGATTCACACACTTCTTCCTTAGACGATTCATCCCCTTTGAGTTGTATTTTCTGTTGTGAAAAATATTGACGGATCATCTCCTCAACCTTCTTCCAAGGGTCGGGGTGATACATGAATCCTTTCGAAACCTCCTTGCGTGGCTCTGATACCAAATGATGAAGATCAAGGATCGAGAATGACGCGGTGCAAGGAAAGGCTCAAAAGGTCTCCGTGGAAGCGTCAACCCAAGGCCAAAAAATAGGCCTGACTTCAACCGGCTCGTTCTCCTTCACCTGAACTCAGAATTGGATGATTCCGGCGACAATAGTTAGATAGTGAAGTCTAGTTTCTGTCCTCCAAATTTTAGAATTTTCTGAGTGGTGAAGCAAAAGATATGATATTTTTACTGAGGGGTCGCTGAAAGTTCCGGGAAGGAATTCAACGAAATGGTTGTTGTAGATGTGGGTGACCGAATGGTGAATGAAGATGGACGTTGTTGGTGATGGATAGGTATCTTCCTAAGCCAAGATATGACACACTGGACCAAGGAAGACAAGGCAATGAATTTGAGATTTGACTCACTTAAACACAATTACCGAACAATTGATGTAACACACAATCGCAATCAATTGATATAACTCACAATTGAAGAAGGAAGAGAGCACAATGGTGCAAACTAATTCTGCATTTTCATTTAGTCTTCGACGTGCCTTACAATGAAACAACCTAGCCTTTAAATAGGCTGCAAAGGAAAATAAAGAAAAGCTTAAAAATAAACCACTAACACTTACCCACTAATACAAAGCACTAGTGAGCATTTTAGGGAATTAAAACTAATCACTAACTCTAAACACTCACCCACTAACACAAGGCACTAGTGAGTATTTTCGGAAATTAAAATTAATCACTAAAATGTCTTAAATTCATTAATAATAGGATTAAAATAAATGGCCCTAAAATGGTCAGCCTTCTGCTGAACTGTCATAAAGACAACCGTTTCTGGGTTTCTTTGCCTGGAATTTGAGGAAGACCTTAACATGATAGTTGTAGATATTTTCCTTAGCTTTCCAATGACTACTCATGGGCCTCCATTGGACGTTCTTAGCTCCGGATATGGCCAGAATACTGAGTAGGTGTCGACGGGACAGATTCTTTGATTTTGACACCTTCCAAGTTTCGAACCATTTTCTTGGGACAAGCTTTTGACCTTCTTCAAAAATGACGATGTCCATAGTCACATCAGTTGATGTTGAAAGGCACCGGTGTTGGCGCTGGTTGGCGCGAGCGACGCCGGGCAGAAGGGCCAGAGTCGATGTGGGCGCACCCTATAGAGAGCCGACGTTGGCTCGGGGCACTCGGGTGTTGCGTCTCTTGGCGGGTGGCGCGGTGCATTTGGGTGTCAATGCACTTGCTCCTGTCTTCACGGTCCACATACCTGAGGTCAGGGGTGTTGTGGTCGGAGAAGCCCGAATCAAAATCTGTATCCTCTTTGGAGTCGGAGTCGTCGCCTCTCGGCGCCATGCGGGGATCGTAGCCGTCGCAGACCGACAGATGGCCGTGGCGGCTTTCAATCACCGAGTGGAGGCGATGGAGTGACTTTTTGTATTGAGAAGTGGAGGCAACATTTTTGCCCTTGTCAAGGCGGCGCGCTGCCGCGAGTGGATCTTCGGCTTGCGACGGCGGATCCATCAGGATGACAGACGTCAGGCCCATGGGCTGCGGCGCAGCCGGGCAATCTCAGCCAGAGCGACAGCCATATCCTGCTATGGATGGGTGGGCAAGAGGCCGTCTCCTTGTTGTTGATGGCCTTCCTCGTGCTCAGTGTGGTCTCCGGTGGACATTGTACTTATGGCAATATAGGACATGCGCGTGGATCAGGTTGCACAAAGAGTTTCAAAGGCACACAACAATCAAATAAGGCACACAAGTCTCAAGGGAGCAAGCAACACTTCGGGTTCTATATCTAGCTTGAGCCGTGATGGCGGTTGTGGGTGGGTGAAGGTTACAATAACGCAAGAAATGCAAAGACACGTTACTAACTTAAGCAAGAAAGTCAAGAAAAATTGAAATGCAAAAGTAACAATCATGCAAAATGCGAGGGCGAGAGGGACTTGAAGGAAGCTACACTAGATGGCGGAGGGTAGGCTTAGTGAACCTTGGCTGAGGGCGAGAGGGACTTCAAGCTTTACCTTATTTTGGCTATGGCTGAAGTGATAATTTTTTTTAAACTAAATTAAGTCAAGCGTTGACTTAAATTTTGAAATTTAAAAAAAAAACCGGCCAAAATATGGTTATTAAGGAAAGAAAAGCAAATCTGCTTTAAGATAGGAGAGCGACATAATCGGCAGCAACCAGGAAAGAATCTCGGCAAGATATTGATAACTACTAATTCAACAAAACAATTTTAATTAACTAAATCAAGTAGAAAAGCGGCAACAAATCAGTAACAAATCAAGCGAAACTGTAGGGATTTGGTGAAACAAATTTGGCAAGAAAACCGGGTCGGTCAAAGCTTGCTTTGAAAGACCGATACTCTTCTATGTTATAAGGATTTAGACCATGAAGACTCGGTTCGTGTCGGATGAGTGGATCTAGACAGTGAAGCACCAACTCTTTTCGAGGTTTCGGTGATAGATCTGGCTTCGCACGTGAGGAAACCGAGGAAGAACAAGTAACCGGGGTGACGCTTAAGCCTAATCAAGGAGGAACTCTTTCAAATTTAAATTTAGGCAATGAACTAAGCGTGCCAAGAAAGTACATAGAGGCGAGGATTATATAGCCAAGCCATTCGACCATGGGCCTTATTCTAACCTAATGGGCCGGGCTCTTGACACAAGAGACACACACAGGCAAAAATAGAAATGACTTAAAATAGTAAATGCTAAAAACAAACATACCAAATATAGTAAATGACCAAAAGTGGAAACATATCAAAAACGGAAAGTACTAAAATACTAGAAATGCTAAAAATAGGAAATATAAGAAATGCCAAGGAGGACGCCAATGGCGCGGACTTGCATGTCGCACTGTAGCCCGGTTGTTGGGCATGTAGGATCGCATCATTATTCCTCCCTTAGAATTGAAGCATCCTCTCTTCGAGCGTGTGAGGGACGGGGAAAACATGCGGCCAACAACAACGGTTGAACAAGCAACAGAGTGCGGAGTCGGCTTGTGAGCTTCATTAGGCACCAAGAAGAATGTCTCACAAGGGGAAGGCGTTGGAGCGGTCGACGCGCTGGGCACTGAGACGATCGTCACGCACGGCACCCATGCTGGAGCGAACACCGCTAGGGAGGCAGGGGCGATCACGGGCGTTGGCGGTACGGGTGTGGGTGCCACACTGGAAGCCGAGACGAGCATCGGGGCATATGCTGCTTGAAGCACTAGCGTGAGCACCTTGCTAGGCACCAGTGCGTCTTGCGCTGGAGGCGTTGGTGCGAATGCTACAGGAGCGGGAGCGGGTGCTGGGCCTGGAACCAAGACGGGTCATTGGCTTTGGCATTGAAGTTGATGTCGGAGCGCCTCAATCTGCACGAGGGCCGCCGCATAGTCGGCCAGAGGCGCAGGCATGAACGCTGCAGTGGGAGCTGGTGATGCGGTCGGCGGAGCCGGCCTGGTTGCTCTTGGTTGTGCCCGATTGCGCTCGGAACGGTTCACGTTGGAGCGCTCAATGGAGCGCGCTGGGGTGTACTCACGATGCGGCGGTGGTGCATTCTCTCGACGCGGTGGTTGGCAGTACTCTCGACGCGGCGATGGAGAGTACTGGCGCCAGGGCGGTGGTCCGTAGTCACGGAGCGATGGTATGTACCAAGGGTCGGCCGCATAAAGGAGTTCACCATCGTCGTCGAACTCTCGCTGTCATAGCCCCATGGTGGGCGCCAGCCTGAACGTCGACGAGCCATTGACGCGACACCTACGCCAAACAAACTCAAGGCAAGGATCAAGAAGCACAAAATGTATTCAAAGCACCAGCAATCAAGCAATTCAACTTAGACTCAAGAAATCGAAAACACTCATGAGTGAATAATTTGGCTAGGCCGTGACGACGGGTAAAGCAAGCAAGAGCAACCAAGCAATATCAATTAAGCATATATTACAATATCATTGCTAAACAAAAAGTTGCAAGTTGATGTTCAAGGATAGTATGACAAGTTGTATGCAAACAAGTTAAACTTGATTATAATTCTTTATTTAATTTCGGAAAGACTAATATACAATAATTCAAACTTCAGTTCAAAAGTCAAAGATATGCTCTCGGTTTTGTACAGGAAATTTGAATTGGCCGAGATTTGGAGGTTGGATGGATTTGAAATTCAAACTTCAGTTCAAAAGTCAAAGATATTGGGCGAGATATGGAGGATTGCCAAGATAAATTTTTTTTTTTGGAAAGTTTCTTTGGGTTTGGTGGTTGGCCGTACAGAAAATGGAATTGGCTGATTGTGGTTTTGGTGTTGTTACGCACCAAAGGCTTTTTTTTTTGGCTTGATGGGAATATATACATGGAGGCGTGTTGGTAGATGGATAGAGTGATACTCGAAAATAATAGAACAAGATGACTTGCACGATTCCTGACGCTCTGATACCAATTGATGCGAATCAAAGGCTCGGTTCGCGTCGGATGAGCGGATCTAGACCGTGAAGACACCACACCAACTCTTGTCGAGGTTTAGGTGATAGATTTGGATTTGCACGTGAGGAAACCAAGAAAGAACAAGTAACCGAGGTGACGCCCAGACCTAAACAAAGAGGATCTCTCTCAACTTTGAATTTAGGCAATGAACTAAGCGTGCCAAGAAAGTACATAGAGGCGAGACTTATATAGCCAAGTCATTCGACCATGGGCCTTATTCTAACATAATGGGCCGGACTCTTGACACAAGAGACACACACTCCCAAAAATAGAAATGACTTACAATAGTAATTGCTAAAAACAAACATACCAAATATAGTAAATGACCAGAAGTGGCAACATGCCAAAAACGAAAAGTACTAAAATACTAGAAATGCTAAAAATAATAAATATAAGAAACACCAAGGGGGACGCCAAGGGCGTAGTCTTACAGGTCGCACTGTAGCGCGATTGTTGGGCAGGTAGGATCACATCAGCCACTAATTGATAATATTGTCACATGTACTCTTGGGCAATTCTTTTATAATTTTGGTGTTAATTGCTGATGTCTTTAATTGCATAGGCTTTGACAGACACACATCCAAAATTTGGGATTTTTAGAAGCTTAACTCATGAACTTTCATCTAGACCAAACCTTCAAGAACTATATTACACCATTATATATAGACGAAAAAACAAACTGACATTACAATTCATCTTTTACTAATACAACTTGCCATTCACCTCTTAAAAGTTCTCAACCTACCACTAGTACAAAATTGAGGCCACCACTACTACCAAATTGAGGCCATTACTCCCCCTACCTAAATCAAATTGAGTTCATCAATCAAATAAGTGTGATCTCGAATAAAATGTCAGAATTTTAGTAAGGAAGAAGTCTATTGGAACAAAAAGTTAAAGACTTGAATGAAAGTAAAAAATAATACTTTTAAGTTGATTCTCCAATGAATTAGGATTCAGTTCATATAATTTTAATGACAACTCAAAACACAATATGTTGGACGAACAACTAAAAGTGACAAATTGATGAATAACTATTCTATTGCAACTCAATGCAACCAAGATTCGACCATAATTTAAAACCTAAAACTCCAAATCTATCATATAGCACATATAAAATTAGAATCCCCAAATTTCGTAAAAACATGGAGCAACCAAAGTCAAAACCCTTACCTCTTTCTTCTTCAACCACAACGACGACAACACCGATGACGTTGGAGCGACTGGAGAAAGTGACGGGAGAGGTGGTCGGGAAAAGTGTTTGGTCAGAGCAAACGTGTTAGAGCGATCAATTGACATGGAAGGAGCGAGGTAACAATCGAGTTGGAAGAGAGGCAGCCCTAGCGGAATCGATCCCTAAACAGAAAAACTAAACAAATTTACCTCGCTAGTTTATAACCGTGGTCCGAGGTGATATTTTACCTAGCTTCGTATTTAACCGTAGTCCGAGTTTAACATTTTACCTCTCTTCAAAAATAACCGTGGTCCGAGTTAATTTCTTATCTCGCTTATAATATAACCGTGGTCCGAGTTTAGCATTTTACCTCGCATAAAAACTAAGCCGTGGTTCGAATTTAATTAATAAACAAAACACTTTGCATCACGTTTTTACGTATAATCGTGATCCGTATATATTCTTTACCTCGGTTTCAAAAACCCGCCCCAATAATTGTGCGATCAATCCCCCTTTTTGTACTAGTGCTAGGATAGCTTTAGACATTAACGTCTCAGGTCACTGGCGTGTGGCATCTACCGATATCATTTTGATAACACTTCTCGTTTTGATGACACTTCTCATTTTAATGAAACTTCTCATTTGTGATGACACATCTTGTTTTAACACTTCACTTCTCGTTTTCATTTCACTTCTTGTATAGTGATGACACTTTTCTATCATCACTACACATTTTATTATCAACACTAGTACATATAACAATTTCCGTCATCGACACTAGGAGTGATAAGGGTTTATGTTTCAACATTATGAGTGATAACGGTTTACATCATCAATAATAGGAGTGATAAGGGTTTGCGTTTCAACACTAGGAGTGTGAGGGACCTATCATCACCACTACTAGTTAATGACGGTATTCGGTCATCACCACCAGTAGCTGAGTCATCACTACTAGTTAATGGCGGATTTCGTCATCGTTACTAGTGGATGAAGAAGTTAACTAATTGATGATATTTTCTGTCATCAACAAGAAATAACACTTTTAAACATAAAAGTGTCATAATGAACATAGGTGTTGTTGTCTATATAAAAAAGTGTCATCACGTACACTTCACATTGATGACACCTGCTATTTTGTACGGATAATACTTTTATGTACAATATGACATATATATATATATACATGGTATATATTACATACATATATATATATATCATGCACATAATTGGACAAGCATGCCAATGCACCTCGTAAGATTCTAGATTTAGAAATGCAAGCATATAAATATCCCTGAAGCATATAATAGCTGGACCAAGTACCCCATATTTATACATGGGAATACATACATATATCATATACCTAATATTCCTGAATATATGTGGTATACTACATAGAATAGATACAATATATTTTGTTGGTAGCCTATGTTTGGCCACTGATGGTCTATCCAGCTAGTAAGATAGACTGAAAAGAATGAAATATATTCAGTATTTTTGTGACTATATGATTCCAGTTCTTGCTTTGAAAATGAAACATATATTATCTTCCTCACTTCATGGTTACTGGTGAAAAAGCTAGTTTGACACATCCTGAGCTTGATTTGCACCAGCCAATGTACCTAAGCAGAGGCGGATCAAGGGGGGGGGGGGGTCCAGTGACCCCCCAGGGATCAAGTAATATAATAAAAAAATTAATTTTTACAAATATATATATATTAATGCTTTGAGTATAGAGACAAAAAGAGCTATTAGCTCAATTGGTTGTGGAACATGAGTTTTACCTAAAGGTTTGGGGTTCAAATCCCTCATCTCCCATCTTTTGTATTTTTTTTAGATAAATTTTGTAAGGTAATTGAACTAATCTTATTTAAAATTTTCATAATATATTTGATATTAAATTTTTTTAGATAGTTCTTCTTACTATTTGTCCAAAAATATTTTTAAAATTATAAATTAGTTTAAAATATTTTTTCAAAACATAACAATCCACCTAGTATATAAGATTTGTAAAAAAATTATACAAATAGGTTATTTAATGCTAAACAATATTATATAATTTTTCATAGACTATTTCTGATCCCCTTCGAAAAATTCCTGGATCTGCCACTGTACCTAAGTTGTTTATAATTAAGGTGATCACATCCCACTCCCTTAAAATTGGGAAGAGGGACTCCTGCAATAATTATATAAAGATCTGCTTAACAGAAAACAACCCTCAAAGTATACATATATACATAATGCAAATATGTAGAGGGAGAGAATGTGTTTAGGTAAAATGGAGATTGTGGTAAAACAGAGAGATTAATCAGGGGAGTTGGATGGGAATTATTGGACGGATAAATTTGAGGATGTATGATTGTGTGTTGCATTAAATTAGGAAATATATTGTACAGTTACTAAAGATAATATTGTGCTAATTAAAACAATAATAAAAAAGGATAATATATAATGAGAGAGAAATTCATTCATGCTTACCCAAAAACACGATCTTTTCTCTCACATTCATCTTCTCTACAACCTTTTTTTCTGCAACTAATAGATCATCAATATGCCGCTAGAATCCATCTTCAGCCTATTAAGTTCATGAAAATGGAACAAGGTAAGTTCGTGCACTGATTTCGTTACAAATTCCGTGAATAATGAGCATGAATAATGAACATTCTACTGTATTATTAGGTGCGAGATTCGTTTATGAAGTCAAATAGTTGTTCAAATGACAGAATGAATATCGTTTTGCAATTCTTTAAATATTCGATTATATCCTATTGACAAGGGTGTTGTTAATTGTATGTAAATGACCTGAATGATCTTGATATGGAAATAGAATATCGGTAAAGTCGATGTGAATATTTAGTATGTGAATAATTCCAATAACGATTTTCAATTAGGTGTGTATACAAATTCAATTATACATTGTTGTATTACGTGTATTGTTATAAATTGTGTTTTGTAGTGATATTCATCTTATTATGCTTCATATTCATGTCTTCATTTATGATATTTGTGCATATATTTTAGACGGTTTTGCATAAATACACTATTTTATAATAGTGGTTATATAAATGCCTAAGTTTTTTTCAACTTGCAAGGATATTCCTTTTTGAGCATTTTTGTAAAACCATACGCAATAATATATATATTTTTTCCAAAATTTGAAAATTAGGAAATAATGGAGTAAACTATCAAAACGTTAAAAAAAGAAAAAAACATCCAAAAAGTAAAGGGCAATATATATTATCTTTGTAATCATTTCTCAACCTATTCGTGAAGGATTGTGAATCTAATTGTTATAATCAACTGCAGCATTTGCTAATATTTTATAACACAAGTAAATCTTTTTTAGATAATATAACGATTTCAATATTATTATTGTTTGTGAGTTCGTAAAGTGTTCTTTTCCCTAGCTTCCAAATGTTAATGTCTTCGTGTTCTTTGTGATTCACTGGTGCAACACATCAATGAACTACAAGATTAAGATTCCTATTGACTACAAAAAAAACTACGTTTTATGTCATGGGTACGTTAAATCTTGCTAATATTTGTTGATTGAAGATATATTATAATTGTTCCTTATTCTTATGCCCATGTTGAGCAGGTCGGAAATCATGTTGTTTAACTTTCATTAGCGATGGAGAGTGGATTTGTGATGGAACTAACTGGGTTTTCCAAGGAAAGAAAACAACAAAGGCAATAGTGGTGTCAGAAAGTATTACTTATAAATTGCTAAGGGAGAAACTGGAGGAAAAGATAAATCTGAATCGAGAAAGGTATGTAATGAAACTGAAATATCTTACACTAATGAGACCCAGTTTACCACCACTTAGTGTAAATGATGATGACGACCTTGAAGCTTTCAAGTTTTTCAACTTGCAATATAATGATGCAATTTGGCCATTAGAGTTGTATGCAAGTTTGAAAGTGAAAGGAGACAAAGAATTTGCAAAGGCCGAGTACGTATGTAGGCGACAAAATTGTGAGGCTGAAATCACAGTTCCTCTTAGTCAGCCACCGATAACACAAAGTCAAGAAACACAAGCTATGATAGAAGATCAACTATATAGTAATGGTAACATAGCTCACACCACATTTATGGTGAGCGACAATACTCCCCAGCTTGATCGGGATGTCATTGATCCTGACATGTTTGAAATGAAACCACTCAATGTCAAAGGTATCAACTTTTTTTGTATCTATGATATATATTACTTCTGAACATAACTTGAATGTCTTTCCCTTTAACTAAAACAAGTTTTGATCTCATTGCTTCGTGTATTTGTTGTCAAAGTTAGCAAAAAATTTGTGAGTGTTGACTATTTTATTGTCCTAAAGAGTATGAGTATTATGATACCAAACTGTGAAAAACTATATTTATTTGTTATCGTTGTAAATAATTAGTATCTGCTAGAAGCATCCATATGCTTAGCAAGAATTAATGATGCGGCTGTGCATAGATCAAGTTCTTGATAGTGCTCCTCTTTTCATAGAGTAATGTTTAACTATGTCTTTCACTTGCTCTAATTAGAACTAGTTCTTGTCTCATTGTCTTCAAACGAACTGTCGAAGTTAACAAAAAAAGTTGTAGGTGTAAACTATTCAATTGTCATGTATATTAGTTATTGACTTGTTCTTTCGTTGTAATAGATATCAGTGTGCTCTCATTATTTATAGATCAATTTATTTTTTAATGGAACAAAGAAAACATTGTACTTGTATTTCGTCCTCTTATGAAGTGGAGAAATTTTCAGTTGTGTTGGTATTACTGTTACATAGAGTAATCCCAACTAGTCTTAACTATTAATTGATGATGACATTCATGTAGGAAACATTGAAAAGAATGGAAAAGACGAAGTGATTGACTTGGTCAGTCAATCAGAGGCAGAGTCGGAAAATGGCGGTGAGAAAATGGGATTATTAATAGGATTATTAATAGGAAGGAAGAGAGGGCTAGAACATGTTTAGTTGGATTGTGATTCCGATGAAAGTGGCTTTGAAGGGGCATGGACAAATGATTCTCAAGGTCCATCAGTAGATGATGTTGAAGACTTATTTGTTGATGTGGATGAGGAGGTTCTTCAAGAAATTGAAGCTGAGTATTATTGTACCAATAAGGGTAGTCAGAGGCAAATGGATGAAAATGAAGAGCCTAAGGGTGATGAAGAGGTGGGCCACGTTCAATTAGGAATAAAAGTTGGGGATTATTTCGATTCCAAGAAGCAACTTAAGGATCACTTATCCTTGATGGCATTACAAAAACGCTTCCAGATGCATGTGGAGAAATCTGACAATAACTTATATGTCGTGAAGTGCATCGATCCTCGTTGTACCTTCTTTTGTCGCGGTTCAAAGTTTCGCCAAACCGGATTGTTTTTGGTAAGAAAATTTTACGGGGAACATACTTGTGGCTTGAAGATAAAACATAATCACCACAAGCATGCAAGTTCAAGCATAATTGCTGACCACGTAATGTCAAGGTATGAAATCTCAAGATATTAATTCATATTTTAGTTATATGCGTACTTGCAAAACCTGTGGAGATCGATATTATATTAACTAACCTTATATTGTTATAATAATGTATGCAATCAATCGATATAGTTTTAATACAACTGCTAAAGGTAAAGGGCTCCGAGCCGCGGAAATTCAAGATTTGATGAAGAAAATGGGAGTCAATGCTAGTTACCACAAGGCAAATCGAGCACATTTAACCGCCCTAGATAGGATTAGAGGAACAGCTGAGCAAGCATACAAGCGGCTCCATGGGTACTTGTATATGCTTGAAAAGATGAATCCAAGCACAATCACACATATTGAACTACATGCCGACCAGAGATTCAAATTTTGCTTCTTCACTTTAGGTGCTTGCGGAGGGGATTTCCCTTTTTGAGAAAGGTAGTTATATAGACTTATTAATGCATTATTAGTTTGTGAACCATTTACTTCGTTTTTGATAAATTGAGTGATATTGATTCGTAGGTAATATCAGTAGATGGAACCCATTTGAGCTCAAAGTATAAGGGTGTTCTCCTACTAGTGTTGGCGCAGGATGTGAACAAACAAATATATCCACTTGCATTTGTTGTGGTTGATAGCGAGAATGATAGCTCGTGGTCATATTTTTTTCGACACCTACGATCGGTTGTCCCTGATGAGAATGATGTGATCTTTGTGTGACCGCCATGGAAGCATTATCAAAGGTTTAAGAGACAGCTATGTATTCGCCAAGCATGGTTACTGTACGCTTCACTTATTTCAAAATGTGAAGACCAAATTTAAGAGGGCTGACTTGTGGGGTTTGTACCAAAAGATAAATAAGGCCTACACCAAACAAGAGTTCAATCGCCATTATGCACAACTTTGCTCGGATTCTCCACAAGTGGGTACCTACTTGAAAGAAGTAGGATTTCAAACATGGGCAAGGTCACATTTTCCCGCAAATAGATACAACATAACTACAACGAATAATGCAGAATGCTTTAATAATGTTGTCAAGGAGGCTCGTGGATGGCCAGTGATTGGCCTCATCGATGGTATACTATAAGTAATTATTCGATGGTTTTGCGAAAGGAGGGAAATGGGACAAAATTGTGTGGAAGTGCTAACCCTGACATTGTGTAACGAATTAGAGGTGAATTACTTGAGGTCACTAACCATGGTTGTTAGTAGGATGAATCAATTTGAGTTTCAGGTGCATTGTCGTGGAACTACATTCTTGGTCAATCTTCATGCTCGAACATGTTACTGCAATGCATTCCAGGTTGACCAAATTCCCTGTCCACATGCCATAGTTGCCGCAAAAGATATTGGCGTCGATCCTGTAGAGCTAGTGCATCCCTTGTTCATGGCAGACAAGTGGAAAGAAGTATACAAGGAAACTGTGTATCCGGTCCCTCCATTTGATCGTTGGGAGGTTCCTGATGTGGTCATGAATATATCTTGTCTACCACCGATGGTGAGGAGGAGAATTGGAAGGCCAAGGAAGAACAGAATACCATCACGTGGCGAATACAGGGGCCCAAAGAGAAGGTGTGGAAGTTGTAAAACCCTTGGCCATAACCAGAGAAATCGTCCCAACCCTGCATTATAAACATATTATTTTTCTGTTGCTTTTTGGTTATTTTTGTGTTACACTAAAGGAACTGGTTTTTTAAACTAGTCCTTTTCTTTTGATGTTATTGGATCGATCAATGAACATATGTTGTTTTTTGCTTCTGTTTTTTATTTTTCTTGCTTAATTTGATTCAATTAGTTCTTAGCAAGTCCATTTAGAATGCACTACTGGATGAGTTATTTAGTTTGTTTTATAGGGTCAGTAAATTTGATTATGTTGGTTTTATTGTTGAATAAACTTGTGAGTTATTGGATGATGCTGCTAAATTGTGTTTGTGTTGGTTGTGCTTGATGTTGTCAGGTTGATTGGGTGGAACTCTTGTTTCTCTGCCCCTTGTTAGAAGTTTCTAAACTTGTTGATTTTTTTAGTTTGCTTATTTTTCCCAAACTTGCTGAATATTTCCTTAACTTGCTGATTTTTTCTTAATTTGCTGATTTTTTGTTGTTGTTCTTGGGACTATTTTGGTGTTGTTGCAATCTTGTTCACCTATTATGAAATGCATGCTAATGTATGGCAGTTTGGTCCATCTTATTGGTGTTTTTTTTTTGGATTTCTGAAGTGTTTTTTCCCTTTCACTGATTTTCTGTTGAGTGCTGATTTTTTTGATGGCTCTAGGAAGCTAATTTGCTGGTTCTTACTGGTTTTTGGAAACGATCTTTCACCATATGACTGCTATACCTTCTTTTGGTATTCAATCACACATCCAACTTTGGTAAAAATCACAAAAAAATGTTTAGTTTCAAATCCTCATTCTCATTTTGCTGAAGCTTTTTCCCTCTATATTATCATCTTTGGAATCATCTTGTTTTGGGAGCTTTAGATGGAAATCATGGAATTATGTACTTAGTGAGATGATACAAAATTGATTGTATATTAATACATAAAATAAGTCTGTAATCTATACAAAGCTCTTTGATAGAATAGTCAATCATTACACAGTAGAGCTTAATATATCTATTTCAAGAAACACATTAAGTTCAGCATGGGGTGTTTCAAAAAGAATGAAGCCACCCATAAATTCAACAATCTTCTTGGCCAGCCAATCTGCAGCACGATTAGCATCAAGCTGAACATAGGACAGCACCTCCAATTCCTTCGCATCAGTCTCGACCCGAAGCTGCGCAATCCCCAATTCCTTGTATATGGTCAATCCTTAGAGGAGGCCAAGTAATTCAGAACAAAAAGCTGAGTGCCCTCATCTTGTAGCAGTGTAGGCTTTAATAAATCCTCCATTATGGCATGTAATTAAACCACCAACCCCAACTTTCTCCAGCCCTTGTTTAAACGCTCCATCAATGTTCAGTTTCAGCCAGCCATGGAGAGGACGAGTCCATCTCGCTCTCGGTTCAGCCGTGTTACCCAAAATGCTAGCGTAAGCCTTTGATTTTTCTTTGGCAGCAATATACTCCTTCACTCTATGCTTGATGAATTCATGTATTAGGGGATGATTGTTTTGTCTCCCCCAAAGATGCAAGTATTTCTCCAACGCCAAAGCCACCAAATCATGTTCTGGCTGATATTGCTCTCAATCCAATACTTGAAATCAGCTTGCATAAACACAATGAATGCGCTCCCAGAAATGAAAAAAAAAATTATAAGTTCCAAAGAAAACTCTTGAAATTATACCCCGCTTTTAGCAACAGAGAGGACTAGCAATAGACACAAGTGTATCACTGAACTATTATACAAAATTCATGAGAAATATATCCCTTGAATCAAAATTGTGTCCTAGATTCCTCCAATCGTGTTTGTAGTTCGTGGACGTCCCAAAATCAGAGTTGAGTGTCGAAGTAAGTAAAGAATCAAAATCGGGGTGGCCATAAATTGTTGATTGTGGATGACACAATGTTAGGAAGGGGAGAGGAGAAGGCTGGAAGCAAGGAGTTTGACGATTTCATCCCCTCGTAGAGTTGCTCAGAAATTCTTCGTCAAAGTCAATCAGGAATCATGTTAGGGTAAAGAGAAGGGGGAAATTTTGTACTAGATAAAATAGGGGAATAAACATTTTCTTATTTTCTTTTAAGGTGTTCACTTTCTAATAGACATTTTTAATGTTTTCTAATATTTTGGATTAGGCATTTTTATGGGGTATTTTTGCTAAAAATCTACGATCTAATTACCTTGTGGAATAAATTTGCAAGATTTTTAAAATATAGGTATTTTTGCAAATGGATTACTGAAATAGAGTACTGGATGCTATTGTTCTATATTTTATCTCTCTAGTTTCTAAGTGATATTTATATTCTTCATGTATGATATTAACGTTGTCGGTAATGATATTCATGCCTACATTGTGTAATGATATTCACGTAGTTATGAATATTTCAGTCGGTATGCTTAAATCCCTTTATAATGTTATTCATGCTTGTGTAATGATATTCAAATTGTTGTGTACGGTATTCATGTATACAATACAAATATTCATGCATACACTTTTTATTATTCATGAATATTGTTTATGCAGTTTTGAATATCTTGTTCTGTGCCATATCTTAACAGTATCATTCCTAATCATCTACTTTCATGGTACATGGATATTCACGTTCTTATGTAATGATATTCAAGTATAGTGTAGACATATTCATGCCCTTGTTTTTGATATTCATTTATTTGGTATTGATATTTTGTGTTTGGTACCAAGTGCGTTGTTCACCTAGATGACAGAAACACAACGTTTGGATTCTACTATGTCTCGATGATATGAAACCCGTAGTTGGTAAGACATTTAAATCCCTCGCTAAATGAGAGTTGTTTTTATCTTGAATATGCAACCACATGTACAACCAAGCAGTTCACACAAGTTCACGCTATCAGATGTTGTTAAATTGATGTACTACGTGGTCACAAAGGGAGGTTTCAAGAATGTAGGTAACAATACATGTAATGTTGATTTCCTTGGTTTTGATGGTAACAAACATTCAACTAATATTGTGACTAAGTGTTTCAGGATCAAATAAAGATGTCACAAGGAATGGTCGGCAACGTAGTAATGAGAGGGAACAAAGAATTTTCTAAAGGATTTGTTACCTCCAAAGGAACAACAATGTCGTCACAACAACAAGATGCGAATATCATATAGAAGATGGTTGTGAAGATGATAAAGATAATCCTTGAAGATCATGCGATTGGAAACAGAAAGTTGGTTTGATTATGCCAACTAGAAGATTTGGAGAGAGAAGATTCTATTGTATCTTGATTATGTTTTTTTAGGAGATATTTCCTTAGATAATAGGATCGGTTAGGATATTATCTTTTTGAGTCAAATAATATCTTTTCGTTACTGAAAAGTGATAGATAGATATTCTTTGTAGGATTCTCTACATGTATAAATAGAAGTGAGTCGATCATTTCTGAAAAAAAAACTCGAAGCATTTCAGTGAGAGGGAAAAAGAAGTGAAGAAATCTGTGAGTCTTAGAGAGTGAGCTCGTGTTCATCGGTGTAAGAGTGATTCAAAACTAGGTGGGAAGTCTAGGGTTTGAAGTCTGAGCTACAAGTGTAACCGATAAAAAAATCAATAAGACAAGTAGACATCTTCAAAATCCTCTCAAGCGGAAATCTTGAATGTAGTGATTTTTCCTTGATTAGTCATTTGATTAATTGGGGTTTCCACTCTAAATAGTGAGTTCTAATCTTATTCTTTTTTGCTTATATATTCCGCTGCACCTTTTGTGGGAACAAAGAATTTGTTTCCTCAGACGAAACACTAACGATCTAACAATTGGTATCCGAGCCTGATCTCTAGATTGTGTTCTTTAAGACTTTGCAAGAAATATGTCGTCAAGCAATGCTATCAGTGATTCATTCCGGAAACCACCAACTCTGATGGCTGGAGAATACGACTGGTGGGTTGAGTAAATTGAGTCCTATATCTGCTCCTTTGACGGTCAGATATGGAAAATCATCGAAGTCGGTCCTATCCCAATTCAGGATGAAAAGGATGCAACAAAACCAAAAGCAAGGGCTAACTACGATGATGCTGAGTGGAAAAAGCTGGAGAAGAACAGCAGAGCCAAAAAGATCCTTCATATGACTTTGCTCCTTGCTGGCCTTAAGAAGGTCATCTGCTACAAAACAACTAAGGAGATCTGGGATTCTTTGAAGCATCTCCATGAAGGCAATGAGGATGTCAAGAAAAATCGAATCATTGCCTTGATAAAGGAGTATGATTACATCTCCCATGGAAAAAGTGAACACATTCAAGACTTCTACTCCCATTTCCAAGGAGTAGTTGGCCAACTGGAGTTCCTTGGCGAGTAGCTTCTTGACAAGCTTACTCATCACTTCATGCAAGGTCTCAATCCTCAATGGGATGCAATTGCTCTTGCCTTGTACACCCAGACTGATGTCAAAGCTCTCACTATGGAAGAAGTTGTTGCAAGCTGGAAAACAACACATCAATTCATAACTCCAAGATGAGCCGAAGGGGAATTGAGAAGGCTCAAGCATTGCTCTAATGGTTGAAAAAGCCTTTGACTTGTCTCAAGTTGAAGATGAGGATAAGGATGGCGATGAAGACGTTGCTCTCATCATAGAGCAATGAAGAGAATATGGTCCCGAAGCAAGGGTGCCCCTCGTTTCTCTGAAGGGAACAAAGATCTGAAGGATGTCGTTTGTTGCCACTGTCAAAACAAGGGACACTTTGCCAAAAGCTGCTTCAAGAAAAAAGGCGGGTCTTCTTCCTGTTCATGAAGAAAAACAAGCAATGGTGTCAACTTGGGGAGACTCTGACTCAGAAGATGAAGAATCTTCTCATTCAAGAGACGTTTGCTTGATGGCCATTGGGAATCCTCATGACTCGGAAGATTGCAATCCTATCTCAAGAATGCTCTGCCTCATGGCTGAAGGTAGTCCAAATGACTCGAGGTAAATGAATCTGAACTCATTTCAAGTTTGAAAAGTAAGTCTACGGAAAAATTGATTTTCATTATTAAAAAACTTGCTCATGAAAATAGTCTTTTTAGTGAGTAGATTAGAGAAAATGATGATACGATCTCAAGTTTGATCGATGAGAATAAAGGTTGGGCTGAAAAAGTGACCAATCTTGAGAAAGTTTATCTTCTTTCTCTAACTCTTATTGAGAATGTCCCAAGCTCACTGAAAAGATTACTTCCCTGGAAGCTTCAGTTACCTCATTGGAATCGGAATCCTTAATGTTAAAACTAAGCAACACTAAGTTGTCTAGTGATTTGTCCGAAATCAATTTGGAACAAAAAGGAAAGACTAAAGGCATTGAGTTTGTTGCAGTCAAGAATGGAAAAAAGAAAGTGTTAGGAAACGAAACTCTGGAACCTCGGTTCCCCTGAGAGTTCCTTTCCTCAGTTTCTCTACTTTTGAAGATGAAAAATATTATGATACTAATGTTTTATCTCAAAAATATGCTTTAAGGAACCACAGGAATATACCGAAGGCAAGAAAGCCAAACAGGACAAAAGAACCAAAGGAACAAGACAGAGGAAGGAACCCAGAGGAACCCAGGTGTGCCCAGAAAGGTAGCATGCAAGGCTGCGATTTCCGAGAAATCTGGGAATACACAACCTAGGACAAAAGTTGTTGAAAACGACTTGTCCGAAGTTTCCAAAGGTCTGCCAATGTCCAGAACAAAACAACAAGATACCCAGAAACGCTAAACCTCGGACAGAAAAGGTGAAAGCGACAGGACATAGAGATGTCACTGTCCAGAAGACAGTTCCCAAACGCCCAGCTTGTTCAGCCTCGGACGAAAGCATTTGGACAACCACATAGCAAGACTTGTCTGAGGTAGTTGACCAACCAAAAGAGATTCTGAGCTGCCTAGGTTGTTTGCACATTCCAAGAACAACGTGGACCAAGGAGAACCACTGATCCTAGGGCTAGCTCAATCTGTGGGAACCAAGAGAAGAAGAAGCTGCGAAGAATCCTCTATAAAAGGAAGACTAACTCAAGGGTTATCTTCATGCACTGAAATACGACTCACACACATTAGCAAATATCCAGTGTGAACCTTCAAACAAGATCATCAAAGCAAACCGAGATCAAGAGGAACCAGTCAAGGAATAGAAGAGCTGAGTGCTAAGTTCCTGTGACTGTAAGTGATAGTTCCTAGGTACGAAGGTCTATTTCTTGGATTAATTATTGATTGTGTTAAGTTATCTAGGATTGCCTAACTGTGTGTAAGGCAAAAAAACTGTGTGTTTGTTCCTAGGATAAGCTGTAACCAAAAGAGATAAGAAATCAAGAAGTAGACCTTTAAATCCTTTCGAAAGAAAGGTAGTGGTTTTTATCCTGGATTGCTAGTTGGCAATCAAAGGTTTCCACTATAAGGAACTTGTCATTTGTTTGATTGTTTATTTCCGCTGCGAAGGGAACTTAGAATCCATATTCTGAGTTCCTTAAGTTATTATCTAACAATCACGATCCTAGAATTGATATCAGAGTAGGAAAAGCTATAGATCTTTGTTAAGTTTGCAGATCATGTCTCAACCAAGCAAGTTTGAGCTCGGAATCTCCACCAACAAGCCACATCTCCGAAAGAAAGGAGAAGAAACATGGTGGGAAAAGTGCATGGAAAGCCACATCAAAACCAACGACTACCAATGCTGGAGGATAGTCTAAAATGAAGATGGCTATGTCGACCTCACCATGAAGGAAGAAGATTGGAAACCAGAACACTATGTTATCATGGAGAAGAATGCCAAGGCCAGGCAGTTCATCCTCAATGGATTGGACAGAGAGGACATGGACAAGGTCATAGGCATCAAGACGGCCAAGGAAATGTGGAAAGCTCTCAAGGAGATGCATGAAGGAAGTGAGGAACTAAAGCAAAGTAGAAAATTTGCTTTGGAAGGAGAATACCACACCTTCAAAATGATGGAAACTGAGACCATCTCAGAATACTACTCCCGCTTCAACAGATTGATTGGAAAGTTAACGGCGGCGGGAGTCGACCTTGATGAAGTTTCCAAGTCCCTAGTGGTCATCAACGGACTCAACTCCAAGTTCACCCTTCTCAAGGGAATCATGAAGAACACTCCAGGCATCCAATCCCTTCCCTTGACCCAAGTCATAGGGAAACTGGAAGTTGAAGAAGGAGAGCACACCAAAGCCAATGCCGACAAGAAACTGGAGAAAGGAATCGCCCTTAAAATCTCCAAAGCCTTCTCCAGGCTCGAGATGGAACAAGAGAACTCAGACCTGGAAGAAGAAGAAGAGGACGAACTAACCGCCCTCTTCTCAAAGAACATCAAAAAATTCTTTGTGAAGGGAAGGTTCCAAAAGGGCAGTTCCTCCCACAATGGACTCAGAAGGGATCTCAAGGAAGTCTCCTGTTACGAGTGCAAGGAAAAGGGACACTATGCTAAGAACTGTCCCAACAAGGAAGACTCCAAGCAAGAAGAAAGACCTCAAAGAAAGAAGGCTCTCGTAGCCTCATGGGGAGAAGACTCAGATGAGGAACTGGATCTGAGTGGATTCTCTGGAGGAAGATGTCTCATGGCAAAAGGAGACTCAAGCGACTCAGAAGACCTTGAGGTAACTTCTGGCGATCTCTTAAAATCCCTAGTTGACTGTGATAAGAAACAACTTCTTAAGATCATAAAGAAACTAGGAAAGGAAACCAGTTCCCTTCAACAGAAACTTTATGATTGTGAAGATGAAATTGCTTGCTTGACTGTTGAGAATTCTGTTTGGAGTAAGAAACTTGATGAAACTGAGAAAGACCTAGCTGAAACTCACTCCAAACTCATTGATATTAGGAATGTGCATGCTAGTCACCTTAAAACTTGCAAATCTTGTGATGAAACTAGCATAGATTCTGTCAAAGTTCCCTTGCATGCTAACTTACCTGGAAATGACATGCTTCAATCCATAATTGATAGATTGGACATTCTCACTTATTCTATTAATGAAAAAATGATAAATCAAACTGTTTTTGTGAGACAATGTCATGGAATAGGATATGTCAACAACAAAGGGAACAATGATGCTGAAAATGAAAAGGCTAGGCGAGAACTTGTTGAGATGAATGAGAACCTCAGTACTGCTCTTGCCACTTCTCGTGATAGGAATCAATTCCTATCAGAAAAGATCATGGTTCTTGAGAACAAGGCTGAGGTTGCCAAACGTCTAAATGAAAGTTCTCAAAGTCCTAAGAAGGAACCTAAGGGAAAAGAAAAGATGGTTCCTGAAAACCAATGGTTCACCAATTCCTTTTCTCACAAAAGATATATTGACATGGCCCATAGCAAGGTTAGAAACAATGTTGATTTTAACAAAAGGAAAACTGAAAAACCTTTTAGGCCAGGAAAAGGAAAATATGGACATGTTGTTTACAATCGTTTGTGTACCTACTGTGGTAAGAATGGTCATTACAACACTGATTGTGCTAAGAAAAGGAACTTTGAAAAGGAGAAAAGTACTCATTACCATGAAAGGAACCAGTTCCCTGGTTATTCACAGACTTGTAATGCTAATCCCCCTAGTAAAGCCAAGCTTCGCTGAGTTCAGAAATCTTACCTCCCTTATGTGCAGAAAGAAGAGAGGCAACCTCAACTATGGTACATCGACAGTGGTTGCTCATGCCATATGACTGGAAGAAGAAATCAAATGACCTCTCTTCAACCTCTCCAAGGAGGGAACATATCCTTTGGAGACAAAAGCAAATGGAAAATCTGTGGAATAGGAACTGTGAAACTCAACGATCACATTCAGGTAAACAAAGTTCACCTTGTTGATAATCTTGGTTTTGACCTAATAAGTGTGTCACAGCTGTGTGATCAAGGAGACAATGAAGTTAGATTCAGATCAAACGAATGTTCAGTCCTTGACTCCTCGGGACAAATCATCCTAAAAGGGAAAAGATTCAACAATGTCTACATAATTGATCCATCCTTTGTTCCCAAGGAGAAACTTTGTCTCTCAACTGTGAATGACCAAGCTGATTTGTGGCATCAACACCTCGGTCATGCTAGCACCAAGCTGATTCAAAAGCTACACTCAAAGGAGCTAGTCAGAGGGCTGCCAAAGCTAAGTGGCACATCTAAGGAACTGTGCTATGACTATGTAAAAAGGAAACATGCTCGTAGTTCCTTCAAGTCCAAAAACATGGTAAGCACCTCAAGGCCTCTTGAACTCATCCACATGGATCTGTGTGGACCCATGAGAGTTCAGAGCCTAGGAGGGAACAGGTATATCTTTGTTCTTATCGATGACTTCTCTCGCTTTACTTGGACCATCTTTATTAAATCTAAGAGTGAAGTTATTGACCGCTTTAAAGATCTGGTTCCTTTGTTAGAAAAATCTCTTGATTGTTCACTCAATGCCATTCGGTCTGACCATGGTACCGAATTCGAAAATGGAGAATTTCTAATCTTTTGCAGTGAGCATGGAATTGATCACAACTTCTCTGCACCATACACTCCTCAACAAAATGGAGTAGTGGAAAGGAAGAACATAACTTTGGAAGACATGGCTCGGACTATGCTAATCTCAAGTGGACTCTCTCAATCATTCTGGGCTGAGGCGATCAACACAGCTTGCTACATCATCAATCGAGCCATGCTTCGCCCAATCACAGAAAATACACCCTATGAGCTCCTAAGAGGAAGAGTTCCCAACATCTCACATCTGAGGGTGTTCGGATGCAAGTGCTTTGTGCACAACAATGGGAAGGACAATCTTGGCAAATTCGACCCAAGAAGTGATGAAGGAATCTTCATTGGATACGCCTCGGGTAGCAAGGCGTACAAAGTCTTCAACAAAAGGACTAAAAAGGTAGAAGAAAATATTCATGTTATTTTTAAATGAAAAATCACTTGGAAAGATTGTGCAGAACACCACCAATTCCTTTGAAGACCCGTTTCCCAAGTCATATCAAGAAGATCCAGATGAAGATGTCACTACACCCAGTTCCTGTCCTGCTGCTCGGAACCCTCCAATGGCTCCTCCACCAGTTCCCATGGATAATGAACAACAATCCATCTCTGGGAACTAGGAGCATTACGACAACATCTGTGGAGACTTCAATGATTCATCTTCCCACATGATCTTCAATGGAGAAGGTGATCCCAACCAGGAAGCTGAATGCTCAACTCAGAATGTCTCCACATCAAATGCTCTAGCTCCTAACAGAGAAAGAAGAGTCATCAAGCCTCCAGTCAGGTTCGAACATCTAACCTTCTTTGCCTTCAAAGCCTTTCTATCTATTGTGGAACCAAAGAACATAGGTGAGGCACTGAAGGATGCGGACTGGATCCAAGCTATGCAAGAAGAGCTTCATCAGTTTGAAAGAAACAAAGTATGGCATCTAGTTCCCCGCCCCAAGGATAAACACATCATAGGAACTAGATGGGTTTTCAGAAACAAGCTAGATGATACAGGAGCTGTGATAAGGAACAAAGCTAGACTCGTTGCTCAAGGATACAATCAACAAGAAGGCATCGACTATGATGAAACTTATGCTCCAGTGGCAAGGATCGAAGCAATAAGATTATTGATTGCCTTCGCATCTCACAAAGGGTTCAAGTTGTTCCAAATGGATGTAAAGACGGCCTTCCTCAATGGAATTCTTCAAGAAGAAGTCTATGTCAAGCAACCACCTGGTTTTGAAGACGACGATCATCCAGATCATGTCTACTTTTTAGACAAGGCACTCTATGGCCTCAAGCAAGATCCCAGAGCTTGGTATGATCGTCTTGCCCAGTTCCTACTCTCAAATGGCTACAGGCGTGGAGTCATTGATAAGACTCTCTTCATCCTAGAAGAAGAAGGTAACATCTTAGTGGTTCAAATTTATGTTGATGATATCATTTTTGGTTCCACTAACCTGTCCCTTGTAGATAAGTTCAAAGACTTGATGAACAGTGAATTTGAAATGAGCCTAATAGGGGAACTCACTTTCTTCCTCGAATTACAAATTACTCAAAAGAAAAATGGCATACAAATTCACCAACAAAAGTATGTCAGGGAACTACTGAAGAAGTTCAAAATGGATTCATACAAGCCTCTCTCCACTCCCATATCCACCATTGCCCATTTGGATAAGGACCATTCCAATCCTCTAGTGGAGGAGAAGCTCTATAGAGGTATGATAGGCTCACTCATGTACCTAACTGCTAGTCGACCAGACATTGTTTTTGCTGTTGGCTTGTGTGCTAGGTTCCAATCTTATCCAAGAGAAACCCACTTGGCTGCTGTGAAGAGAATACTTTGCTATCTCAAGGGAACTGACTCTCTCTGCATTTGGTACCCCAAAGAGTGTCCCTTTGAGCTAATGGGTTTCACTGATGCTGATTATGCTGGATACTTGATGGATAGGAAGAGCACCTCTGGAATGGCACAGTTCTTAGGCCCTTGCCTTGTGTCATGGGGATCAAAGAAACAAGTCTCAGTCTCTCTCTCCACCACAGAATCCGAGTACATTGCAGCTGCCTCCTGCTTTTCCCAACTTCTCTGGCTAAAGTAACAACTCACGGATTTTGGTATGTCTTATGGTCCTCTCACTATTCTTTGTGATAACACCAGTGCTATAAACATTTCAAAGAATCCTGTGCATCACACTAGGACCAAGCATATAGATATAAGACATCATTTTCTTAGAGATCATGTTGAGAAAGGAAACATCATTATGAAATTTTGTAGAACTGAAGATCAGGTTGCAGATATATTCACCAAAGCCTTGAATAGAGTTCCCTTCGAGAACCTTAGATTGGAACTGGGAATGATTCCTATAACTTAGTAGTGACCTTAGTTTAAAGGCTTCTTTCCAGTTCCCCTGATTGACTAGTTTCAGATTTTTTTAACTTGTTGAGTCTTGATATCTTTATGTTATATCTTTTGCTTCAAACCCTCTTTTTTATAATGGTTTCTCAAAAAAGGGGCTTAGATAAATTCTTCTGGTTCGTTTCTTTATGGTCCTCATTATTCTTTCAACTCCTCATTGTTCAAGCCTCTTTGATGGCCCAAAAGTCAGAATCTGATCATATTCCTAACCCAACTATACAAGCCGAAATGATGATTGTGTACTAAGACCTTCCCCTGCCTCATTGCTCAATTTAATTCTCTATGATCCATCTCTAAAACCCTCTCTGAGAATTATTGTGCAATGCGATAAATGGCCTACCCTGATTCCTTGTATGGGAACGTATTGTTCTTGGTTCCATTGTTTTAACCCACTTCAAGGTTCCCATACGTCCCTCTAGCACGCTGAATATATCGCCAGAAAGGAACCAGGATGAAACGTGTTTCCAACGGCTAGAATGGCTCTCCCTAGATGTTATTTATGGCAAATCTCAGAAGCTCAGACCGGTCTTATCAGTTGGCAGGCTCCCATCTTCTCTGAATGGATAAGTTTTGAAAATGTGTTGGCCGTTCAGAAAAGCTGCAATAAGTCTTCAATGCTCCGGATTCTCCCCGATCTTCTCAACGGCTAGATTTGTTTCAATGGTCCCTTCAGCCCTCATCGCCTTAAAGAGTTGCACTGTTGATCCAAGCCATTCCCACAACTCTCCATCTCTCTGATCTTCTGCTTCTCTCTCTCTCTCAAACACAGAAATCCTTAGCTCATAAAAAATGGCTGATCCAAACCCTAACCTTATCCAGTATGAGGAGGAGGCTGCTCTTCTTAGAGCCTTTAGAGAAAAGAAGGCAGCATCCTCTTCTAAGCCTATTTCTGCCACCATCTCTCAAAAATCCCAACTTGAAGAGAAACCTGTGGAGCAAACATTGGAGAAACCTGAAGAGAAACTTGAGGAGCCACCAAAGGCACAAGAGAAGGCGAAAGAAATCTCTCCTGCCTCAGAATCGGCTACAAAATCCATCTCTGAAGGTGGTTCTCATGACTCCTCCCCTGACAAGTCTATCCAAGAGCTCCTTAGCCGTGAGACCTCACCAGCAAGCCTCAAATCTAAACCCTCCTCAAATCCTGGTCCCTCTGTTGCCACCAGGCTAAAACAACGAAAAAGGAGTTCCCAAGCCTTGGTTCCCTATGATCCTCAATCCAAAAGAACCAAAACCCTCACCATCTCTGCCTCTTCCTCCCTGGGTCAGGTCTCCTCTCTCTTCTCTAAAAGGAAGATCCTCAAGCCTCTCATAATCGGCAAAGAGTTCTGGTCCCAAGAACTGGAAGAAGAAGATGAAGAAATATTTGGAGAAGCCCTGAACGAGTTCCATTCTCTGCTGCAGTATCAAGGCTGGGATGCGATGTTGATTGAGCCCTTCTCTGCTTCTGATGAGTTCATCCGCCTGTTTTACCAGTGTATCGAGTTTGTGCCCGCAAAGGAGAACTCTTCCTGTCACGACGCTATTCTCATATGGAAGGGAACCAGCTATCCCCTGTCCTCCAACCTAATTGCGTCCGCTCTAGGGATCGAGTCCAGATCCGGATTTGGAATTCTCCCTCAGAAAAAGGGGTGGCCCAAAGGAAAGGGCTACAAATCCAAGGGAGCAGTGGTCAAGAAAATCTACGACGACGCCTCCCCCCAATCTTTGGAGACAAAGGACCTCTCCATCACAAACAAGATGTTACACTTCTGGATCACCCGTAATCTAGTTCCCAGACAGGAGCACAGGAATGACGTTCTCATCACAGACACCATTTTTATGGACAAGGTGCTCTCTGGTGTCTAGATTGATCTCCCTCGCATTGTGTTGGCTCATATGCAGTTCTGTTCATCCTATGCCTCCCATGCCCTACCCTTCCCTCATATCATCAAGACCATTCTCTCTAACCTTCACCAATACCCAGATGATTTGCCTGAGACAGTCTATAGCAAGTGCCTTACCATGGCCACTGTCCGGAAGTTGAAGACAAAGGAACAACAGCCCAACCCTTCTGACGCTCAAGCCAATCCGCCTAAGGAAAAGGCGAGTTCCCAGGCCCCTTCAAGCTCCCGACCACAGCTCAACCCCTCTTTAGACTCCTCTGCGATCCTCTCTGCTTTGGATCGTATTGAAAAAGCAATCATGGAAGGCTCGACTGCCATCCCAGTCGCCCTCCGTGATCAAGTACAAGAGTTGGAAAAAATGAGCTCAGCTGTGATAAGTCTGGTGAAAGTCCTTCAGAAGAATTGGGAAGATGCAATCGGTGCTCATCAGGCCACGGGCCAAAGTTGATGAAGAGGAGGCCGCTGCTCTGCCATAGGAACGCTTGTTCTGGTTCCCAGTGCTGTAACATCACAGCGTGCTAGTAGTTTCCCCTAGGATCCTACTTCCCTCTTCTATCCCCATGTCGTCTTTCCTAACGATTGCTTGTACTGTTGTTTGTGTCGACTGTTGTTAAGTTGTTCGTTTGTGTTGTTTTATGGTGTGTCTTACCCGTCTATGAACAATGATAAGTTTTTCAGCATTAATGACTATCTTTTGGTTTCGTTCCAATGATCAATTTGTCTTTGCCCTAAGTTTCCATTATGCTTCTGTTATGGGATTGATGCATTTGCATATTCACTTGGATATCCTATTCTTAACTAGTATTTAATCTTTTCGATGATGTCAAAAGGGGGAAGAAAAGGATAGGAACCTTGAACTTTGGAAACCACTTGACTAATAGGAACTCTGAACTAGTTCTACTTCTAAGGGGGAATTTGAAATAAACTCGTTCACTTGCTTAAGGGAAATTTGCAATCATTAAATGTTCTCTCATTAATTCGTAATGTTGTAAATCCCTTAATCTCAATATAGTCTCATGAAATTCAAGTCCTATTATGTTGCCATGTTCCTTGTATTTGTCATCATCAAAAATGGGGAAATTGTTAGGAAACGGAACTCTGGAACCTCGGTTCCCCTGAGAGTTCCTTTCCTCAGTTTCTCTACTTTTGAAGATGACAAATATTATGATACTAATGTTTTATCTCAAAGATGTGCTTTAAGGAACCACAGGAATATACCGAAGGCAAGAAAGCCAAATAGGACAAAAGAACCAAAGGAACAAGACAGAGGAAGGAACCCAGAGGAACCCAGGTGTGCCCAGAAAGGTAGCATGCAAGCCTGCGATTTCCGAGAAATCTAGGAACACACAACCTAGGACAAAAGTTGTTGAAAATGACTTGTCCGAAGTTTCCAAAGGTCTGCCAATGTCCAGAACAAAACAACAAGATACCCAAAAACGCTAAACCTCGGATATAAAAGGTGAAAGCGACAGGACATAGAGATGTCACTGTCCAGAAGACAGTTCCCAAACGCCCAGCTTGTTCAACCTCGGACGAAAGCATTTGGACAACCACATAGCAAGACTCGTCTGAGGTAGTTGACCAACCAAAAGAGATTCTGAGCTGCCTAGGTTGTTTGCACATGCCAAGAACAACGTGGACCAAGGAGAACCACTGATCCTAGGGCTAGCTCAATCTGTGGGAACCAAGAGAAGAAGAAGCTGCGAAGAATCCTCTATAAAAGGAAGACTAACTCAAGGGTTATCTTCATGCACTGAAATACGACTCACACACATTAGCAAATATCCAGTGTGAACCTTCAAACAAGATCATCAAAGCAAACCGAGATCAAGAGGAACCAGTCAAGGAATAGAAGAGCTGAGTGCTAAGTTCTTGTGACTGTAAGTGATAGTTCCTAGGTGCGAATGTCTGTTTCTTGGATTAATTATTGATTGTGTTAAGTTATCTAGGATTGCCTAACTGTGTGTAAGGCAAAGAAACTGTGTGTTTGTTCCTAGGATAAGCTGTAACCAAAAGAGATAAGAAATCAAGAAGTAGACCTTGAAATCCTTTCGAAAGAAAGGTAGTGGTTTTTATCCTGGACTGCTAGTTGGCAATCAAAGGTTTCCACTATAAGGAACTTGTCATTTGTTTGATTGTTTATTTCCGCTGCGAAGGGAACTTAGAATCCATATTCTGAGTTCCTTAAGTTATTATCTAACAATCACGATCCTACAGAAAGGGAAGAAACCAATGCCTCGCTTTGGCATTGGATACCAAGCCCAGTCTCCTGTTGATGACACCTAGGTTCAAAGTCCTGAGGTCGAAGGAAAATAGTCTTTTCGAGAAAGTGGTGAAAGTTCCTCTCAAGGGAACAATCAGAAAGACTGTGCAAATTTGGATGACGGGAACAAACATTGCTATCATGGACAAAAGGTTCACTCTATTTGGCTAAAGCAAGCACAGAATGGTAAGCCCAATCACATTAATTTTCATTTCAGGGTTACTAACAAACCAATTTGTCCTGGACAGAGCAAGTATGTGGATTTAAAGTTTCATAGGGTTTGTTGGTACTGTGGTCATGTTGGTCACTACAAACAAGAGTGTCATTTGAAAAGACACAATGAGGAGATTGCTCATATTGCTAGAGAAAAAGTCAATGAAAAACCTGCTAAGATCAAATATGTTGCTTCCAATCCTAGAAAGCCTAAGCTTGTCCGGGTTCATAAGAACTAATCTTTTCAATACAGGATGAAGTGCGGAAAGGTTCCTGGTACTTCGATAGTGCATGCTCAAGTCATATGACAGGGAACAAAAGTTGGTTCACCTCACTTCAACAAGTCTCCGGAGGTTCCACAACCGTTGGAAACAAGAGCAAGGGAGAAGTGTGTGGTCTTTGTAAGGTAAGGCTTTCTAGTCACATAGTGGATAATGTGACTCTTGTGAACAACCTCAAGTTAGATCTTTTTAGTGTTGCTCAAGTTTGCCAAAACAGGAGGAATATGGTAGTCTTTACTATTGATAACTGTCAAGTTGAGTGTATTAGTACAGGGAAAATTTTGCTCCAAGGGATCTGTGAAAACAACGTCTATAAAGTTGATAATGCTTTTATCCCTGAGAAGGACCCGTGTCTGTCGTCTATTGCTGTGACAACAGACTTGTGGCACAAGCGGTTTGGACATGCAAGTCTTCAACTTCTTTCCAAACTTTATCATCAAGAACTTGGCAACGGTCTTCCTAAGATTGATGTAACAAGCAATGAAGTTTGTGATGCTTGTACCAAAGGAAAACAGGTGAGATCTTCGTTCAAATCCAAGAAAGAGGTAAGCACAACTCGTCCTTTGGAACTAATCTATATGGATATTTATGGGTCTATCCGCACAAAGAGCCGTGCAAGAAATCTATATGTCTTTGTTATTGTTGATGATTTCTCCAGGTATACATGGAACCTCTTTCTATCCTCGCAGGATGAAGTGTTCGCTGAGTTTGAGACATGGCTGAAATCTGTTGAGAATAATCTTGGACAGTCTCTTGGTTCGATTCATACTGATCATGGGACAAAATTTGAGAATTCTTAGTTTCTATCCTTATGCTGGAACAATGGCATAAGTCATAACATCTCAGCACCCGAAACTCCGCAGCAAAATGGTGTTGTGGAAAGGAAGAACATGACTCTAGAGGACATGATGCGCACTTTGCTAATTGCCAGTGGTCTTCCAAAGAGTTTTTGGGCTGAAGCTTTGAATGCTACTTGTTTTGTGTTGAACAGGGAAACCATTTCCTCGCTGCTGAACAAGACTCCTTATGAACTCTTAAGGGGAAGAAAGCCAAATGTCTCACATCTGCAGACTTTCGGTTGCAAATGCTTCGTCCACTACAATGGGAAAGATTCTCTTAGAGATTTTGATCCGAGAAGTGACGAAGGTACCTTTATAGGATACTCTCTCCACAGCAAGGCCTACAAAGTTTTCAACAGGAGGACAAGGAAGGTAGAGGAAAACATTCATGTTGTCTTTGATGAATTTTTTACGACTGGTAACCTTGGGCAGGAACAAATGATTGGTATTCCCTCAAATACTGGTCTCTTTGAGGATGGAAACTTTCATCTCGTGGAAAGAATTGTCATGGAAAACATGCTCAATGATGATGTCAATGATGCCTCTCCTGGTCGTGACAGTCATGACGAATCATCAACTCCAATGGCTCATGACTATGTCGGTGTTATCGTGTCTGGTGATGATGCTCAGTTGTCTGATTCTCCTCAGGTCCCTCCCGAGGAACAAAGCCCAAGTCCTAATGCTGAAGGGACTGTTGAAGATAGTACAAACTTTCGAAAGGGAACTTGAACTTGCTCTTCTCTGCAAAATTTCTATGCCTTTAATGTTTTTCTCTCTCTACAAGAACCCAAAACTGTAGGTGAAGCGTTGAAGGATCCGGACTCGATAAGTGCCATGCATGAATAACTCCATCAGTTCAAAGGGAAAAAGGTTTGGAAGCTTGTCCCTCATCCATGGAACAAAATTGTGATAAGAACGAGGTGGGTGTTCAAAAACAAACTGGATGATCAGGGACAAGTCACAAGGAACAAAGCAAGGTTGGTGGTGAAGGGATATAACCAGTAGGAAGGGATCTCCTGTTGCTCGTTTAGAAGCTATCCGACTACTCATCGTATACTCAAGGAGGACTGAAGGGACTTTTTATGGCTTTAAATTGCAGCAAATGTATGTGAAGACTGCCTTCTTGAATGGAGTTCTCAAGGAGGAAGTCTATGTGGAGCAAACCCCTAGATTTGAAGACGCTTCTCAACCTGATCATGTCTATATACTTGACAAGGCGTTGTATGGTCTTAATAAGGCTCCCAGGGCCTGGTTTGATAGGCTATCACATTTCCTCTTGTCACATGGATACGTTCAAGGAAGGTTGACAAGACTTTGTTCCTGCTGAAGGAGAGAAAGCACACTCTGGTCATGTAGGTTGATGTTGATGACATCATCTTTGGGTCTACAGATGACAAATTGGTTCAAAAATTCTCAAGTCTCATTGCAAGTGAGTTTGAGATGAGCATGGTTGGGGAACTGAAGTTCTTCTTAGGACTTCAAGTCTCTCAAGAAGAAGATGGTACAAGGGTTCATCAACAAAAGTATCTCATGGAGTGTATCAAGAAGGTTGGAATGTCTGATGCAAAGCCCTTCACCACTCCTATATCTCCAAACAATCCAATGGGAAATGATGAACATCAAAAAGCACTTGACCTAACACTCTATCGAGGAATCATAGGTTTGCTTCTCTATCTCACTACTAGTAGACCTGATATTATGTATAGTGTGTGTCTATGTGCTCGATTTCAGGCTGATCCCAAAGAGACACACCTCAAGGCAGTGAAAAGGACAATGAGATACTTGAAGGGGACATATGATCTTTGTCTGTGGTATCCCAGGGGATGCAACTTTGATTTGGTTGGATACACAGATGCTGACTTCACAGGGAGCAAAGTGGATAGAAAGTCTACATCAAGAACGCCTCAATTCCTTGGGCCGTGCTTGGTTTCATGGGTCGAAAAAGCAAAAATCAGTTGCTTTGTCTATAGGAGAAGCCGAATACATAGCCGCCGTAGCTTATTGTACTCAACTCCTATGGCTCATGCAACAACTTAGTGACTATGTATTCTTCTTGACTCTGTTCCCATTCCATGTGACAATAGTAGTGCAATAAATATTTCAAAGAATCCTGTACAACACTCGCGTACAAAGCATATTGAGATAAGACATCACTTCTTACGTGATTGTGTGGAGAAAGGATTGGTTTCCTTGGACTTCTGTGGAACCAAGGATCAAATCGCTGAGGTTTTCACCAAGACACTCAATAGGGAACCCTATGAATAGTTTCGCGTGGAACTTGGTATGATCTCTCTTAACTAAATGTCTACTCATTGTGTTCCCTCAATGACTGGCTAAAATTACTTGGTGAATTTCGCTAGTCTAAGTGTTATGTCTCAATTTGCAACCTCTTTCTTGCTCATTGGATAACGTGCTTAGCTTACTTGCCTATACTTCTCTGATTTGAAAAATTCTTACATGATCATCTATGCTATCATTACAACACTTGGAACAACTTTCTTTCGGCCCAAAAGAGTCAATTTGATGCATTGATCCCTTATCATAATCCCAAATGATTGTTGACTCTATAGCTTATCCTAGCCATCATGCTTGATGCTTCCTATGATCCCCTCTAATCATTCACAACATGGAGCCTCTCTTTCATGATTAAATATTATTAAAAATTCTCGTATATTTTTTGTGTGATGTTCTTTGTACCCTCTCTGGTCACGTTACCCTTGCATCACACCCATCTACTTTTTCGGAAAGCCGAGAAGTTGGATCATTGCCTCTGTGTATTGTGGTTGGGAATTGAAAGGATTGAGGTGCAATGATGGCCTGCAACTGTATAGGAAAAGATGATGTGCATTTAGGGTTGATTTGATGGCTGCGTGACATTTTAGTTTGCTCAACATCTTGTGGGATTTTGTAAATGTAGACACAATCCTCCACAAACTCCTAGGTTTTTTCTTGGAAAAGATGGAAGGAGAATTGTTATCTTTGGAAACCGAAAAGATTTTCTTTGGCTCTATATATTCGGCGTCTCCTAGGTTTTTTCTTCACTGCCTCTTAGTTGCTCCTTCTGTCTTCAAATCTCTTTCAACCTTCATCGTCTCTCCCAAACTCCTCAAATGGAATAAGTCATAACTTCTCAGCACCCAGATTTCCGCAACAAAATGGTGTTGTGAAAAGGAAGAACAGACATGACGCGTACTTTGCTAATTGCCAGTGGTCTTCCAAAGAGTTTTTGGGCTGATGCTTTGAATGTTGCTTGTTATGTGCTGAACATGGCAACCATTCGCTCGCTGCTGAACAAGACTCCTTATGAACTCTTAAGGGGAAGAAAGCCAAATGTCTCACATCTGCAGACTTTTGATTGCAAATGCTTTGTCCACAACAATGGGAAAGATTCTCTTGGAGACTTTGATCCGAGAAGAGACGAAAGAACCTTTGTAGGATACTCTCTCCATAGCAAGGCCTACAAAGTTTACAGCAGGAGGACAAGGAAGGTAGAGAAAAACATTCATGTTGTCTTTGAGGAATTTGTTACGGCTGGTAACCTTATGCAAGAACAAATGACTGGTATTCCCTCAATTACTGGTCTCTCTGAGGATGACAACTTTTATCTCGTGGAAATCAATGTCATGGAAAACATGCTCAATGATGATTTCAATGATGCCTCTCCTGGTCGTGACAGTCATGACGAATCATCAACTCCAAGGGCTCATGACTCCGTCAGTGCTATCGTGTCTGATGATGATGCTCAATTGTCTGATTCTTCTCAGGTCCCTCCCGAGGAACAAAGCCCAAGTTTTAATGCTGAAGGGACTGTTGAAGACAGTACAAAATTTCAAAGGGAACTTGTACTTGCTCTTCTCCGCAAAATTTATGTGCCTTTAATGTTTTTCTCTCTCTGCAAGAACCCAAAACTGTAGGTGAAGCGTTGAAGGATCTAGACTGGATAAGTGCCATGCAGGAAGAACTCCATCAGTTCGAATGGATCAAGGTTTGGAGACTTGTCCCTCGTCCATGGATTATAATTCTGATAGGAACCAAGTGGGTGTTCAGGAACAAGCTAGATGATCAGGGACAAGTCACAAGGAATAAAGCAAGATTGGTGGTGAAAGGATATAACCAACAGGAAGGGATCGATTATGATGAAACCTTTGCTCCTATTTCTCGTTTGGATGCTATCCGACTACTCATCGCATACTCAGCTTTTTATGGCTTTAAATTTTAGCAAATGTATGTGAAGACTGCCTTCTTGAATGTAGTTCTCAAGTAGGAAGTCTATGTAGAGCAAACCCCTGGATTTGAAGACGCTTCTCAACTTGATCATGTCTATATACTTGACAAGGCGTTGTGTGGTCTTAGGCAGGCTCCCATGGCCTGGTATGAAAGCACACTCTGGTCGTGTAAGTTTATGTTGATGATATCATCTTCGGGTCTACAGATGACAAACTGGTTCAAAAATTCTCAAGTCTCATGGAAAATGAGTTTGAGATGAGCATGGTTGGGGAACTGAAGTTCTTCTTAGGATTTCAAGTCTCTCTGGGAGAACATGGTACAAGGGTTCATCAACAAAAGTATCTCATGGAGTGTATCAAGAAGTTTAGAATGTCCGATGCAAAGCCATTCACCACCCCTATATCTCCAAACAATCGAATGGGAAATGATGAACATGAAAAAGCAGCTGACCCAACACTCTATCGAGGAATCATAGGTTCGCTTTTCTATCTCACTACTAGTAGACCTGATATTATGTATAGTGTGTGTCTATGTTCTCGATTTCAGGCTGATCCCAAGGAGCCACACCTCAAGGCAGTGAAAAGGACAATGAGATACTTGAAGGGGACATATGATCTTTGTATGTGGTATCCCAGGGGATGCAATTTTGATTTGGTTGGATACACAGATGCTAACTTCACAGGGAACAAAGTGTATAGAAAGTCTACATCAAGAATGCCTCAATTCCTTGGGCCGTGCTTGGTTTCATGGGTCGAAAAACCAAAAATTAGTTGTTTTGTCTATAGGAGAAGCCGAATACATAGCCGCCGCAGCTTGTTGTACTCAACTCCTATGGCTCATGCAACAACTTAGTGACTATGTATTCTTCTTGACTCTATTCCCATTCCATGTGACAATAGTAGTACAATACATATTTCAAAGAATCCTGTACAGCACTCGCGTACAAAGCATATTGAGATAAGACATCACTTCTTACGTGATTGTGTGGAGAAAGGATTAGTTTCCTTGGACTTCTGTGGAACCAAGGATCAAATCGCTGACATTTTCACCAAGGCACTCAATAGAGAACCCTATGAATAGTTTCGTATGGAACTTGGTATGATCTCTCTTAACTACATGTCTAATCATTTTGTTCCCTCAATGACTGGCTACAATTACTTTGTGAATTTCATTAGTTTATGTAATATCCCTCATTTTGTAAGGGTATTTTGGAAATTTTCCAACTCCCGTACTACAAGTCGGATTAATTTCAAGGAAGTTCGGACATTCTGTCAAATTTTTGATCTCTGTAATATTTTTCTGAGTAGTATAAAATACAGTTGACGTATTTCCGGGGTTAAATAGTCGTTCGTGTACGAATATATTTAACCCGGGGTTAAAAATATTTAACCACATGTAAACTAAGGACAAAGGTCAAAACGGACAAAGGGCAAAGAGGACAAAAGGCCCAGAAATGGCCTTGACCGCACCCGCGGTCAGTCCACCGCACCCTGCGGTGGAGGCCATTTCCTAAGGCGGTCACTGAGGCGGCCACCGCACCCCGTCGCACCCGCGGTGCCGACTTCAGCGACAGCTTTTTCCTACTTCGCCGAACTGCAGACGCTGTAACGTTTGCTTTTCTGAGCTGTTTATCACTTCCTTGTCTGTAGGCGCCCCTATGATGCAGCTCCTTGCTTGTGTGCTCCTTTTTGGCCTATAAATGGGGAAGAATTTGAGGAGAAAGATGGCACAAAGCGGAGCTTTCTTCTTCCTCCTCTGAAATTTCCTTCCTCCAGTGTTGACTGAGTTTGAAGCTTCGCCGGAGTATTATCGGAACTTCCTTTGAGTGGTAAAGGTGCTCCCAAGTAGTGTTTGAAGGAACAAGGTGTTTGGAGATCAAACCCCAATCGAATCAAGGCCAAACGAATTGGATTTGGGATTTGTTATTCGAGATTTGTCCCTGTTTCAGACCCAGGAACCTGTCATCTCTAAGCTTTGTTTAAGCTTTCGTCGGATCTAAGGCAAGTGGCGGTTCGCTCTTGCTTATCATTTCATATTTATATTGATTATCAATTGTTTAATTATTAATTAATTTGGGATGATTTACTGTTTTCGTTGGGAGCAGTTTTGATAAATGATGTGATTAAAACATGATATTATAATAGGTTGTATATCTGCTAGAACAACGTTATTATAGATATATATGTATGATGATTGCCTTGAGGGCATTGATGTGGACTATTGTGTTCTTGAACTGTTTAATTAGCACGAGTATTCGTAGGAACGCTACTGGGGCCCTGTGAGGTCCAGTCGTTTCTTTATAACCATGGTGGTTAGGACAACCTAACACCATCTTGCAGGTCATGACCATCCCCTATCCGAGTATAGGGGTGGTGCAATTAGCTAGTGTCACATATTTCGGGAGTTGCTCCCAAGAGGTCTCTCGTCTCGGGACGAGGTGATCATGATAAAAGCTTATAACGTGATGCGCGTTTTTTGGAATTAAATAAGATAAGTGTCGTTGTCGCACACAATTAATATATCTCAGGCGAGTAGTGCAGCTAGGAAAGCCTCATCTAGACTTTGGTCAAAGTAAAGTTCTCTTTCCAATATGAATTCGCATTATGCGGTGAGGTTGGTCGTGAACCGAAACACCAAGTCATTTTAAACTCTTGTATGAACTTATATGTTCTCCAACATTTATCATGCTTCCGATAAGACTCAATTCATTGGAGTCTTCTGTTGGGTTGATTGCTGTAAGACTCGGTCTTTCAGAATCTCCTCTTGATCATGCCTTTTCGTATATTCCAGTAGGAGTATGATGGTTGACTATCGTCATCGGTTATTATTCGAGAAGCGATGAGTCTAACCTAATACGACTACTTTGAACCACTCTGCTTTTAACACTTGCATAGTCTTTTATTAGACTAATCAACCGGTTATATTCCTTGCATGGTTGGCTGGTGTCATCCGTTCGATTCGGCACATCAGATAGATTGCAGTTTCATGAAGGCTAGAACGACTATGAAGGCAAATGGTGTTTTTGATAAGTTTATCTAGGTTGAGATCCTTGGCGGTGATCGCTGTGATCAAGACCTTATGTCATTTACTTTTAAAAGACTTCCGCTGTATTTCTGATGTATTTGAAATTCTGTTGAAATTCCGAGACTATGTGTAATACCACAGCCACATGGGCCGGCCTATCACAGGGCTGCAGCCCATACACCCCAACCCATCACTAGTAGCTCCAAGCCCAAGGCCCAGCTATTTCTAGCAGGTTGTTGGTGAGTCTCGAACACGAGACCTCACCCTTTAACAAGCTGCCAAAGCATCACTTGTCACCAATTGCGCTGCAGCACAATTGGTGACAAGTGATGCTTTGGCAGCTTGTTAAAGGGTGAGGTCTCGTGTTCGAGACTCACCAACAACCTGCTAGAAATAGTTGGGCCTTGGGCTTAGAGCTACTAGTGATGGGTTAGGGTGTATGGGCTGCAGCCCTGTGATGGGCCGGCCCATGTGGCTATGGTATTACATAAAAGTACACTTTTATGTGAGTGCTCAAGCCACGGGCCTAGCCCAACATGAGACACTCCATGAGCCGCAGCCCATGTACCCCAACCCATCCTTGGGGGCTACTCCAAATTAAATGGAAGCCATTAGCCAAGAGGTTGTTGGTGAGAGTCGAACACGCGACCTCTCCACCCTTTATCCACTCCCCACAAGGAGTGAATACCAATTGTGCTGCAGAGGTTTTCGGCCAAGTTTCGGGGTCAAAACTTCTTTTAAGGGGGAGGTGATGTGATACCCCGTAATTTTGTAAGGTTATTTTGGGAATTATGGAATTTTCCCGAGTACCCGTTGTGTACGTCGGATTTAATTCAGGTAGCTTGAGACATTCTGTAATGTGCTCTGTATCTGTAGTATTTTTCTCAGTGAAATAATATACAGACAAGGTGCCTTGAATTTTAAATTGTCGTTCGCGTACGATAAATTTTATCCCGGTTTAACGTTTGGTTCGTTCAAAGCTGAACGGGCGGGAAAAGGGAGAAACGACGACCGCCGTTCAGAAACGGCGACCGCCGTGGTTGGGCCCAAAGAGTCAACGTGTCAGCTTCTAGCTGGCCGCGACAGGCCTAGCGACGGCGACCGCCGCATTTACGGCGACCGCCGCGTGCCCGCCGCAGGCAAAATTACGGCGACCGCCGTGATTGTCCAGTGGGCATTGCCCGCCGGTCGCCGGCGTCGTTCGAGGCGTGCCGTTGCGTCGTTTGCCGCGTCTGAGGGTTTGTAGAACACTCCTTGGGGTTTGCCTATAAATAGACGAGCTTGGGCATGGGTTTTGGGTCATCTATAACCCCGAATCGCTGCCAAATTCGCCTCTCGCCGGAGTTGTGTTTTCGCCGGAATTCGAAGGTCTCGCCGGTGTTGCTTTGGTGTGGTTCCTGAGTGCCTTTGTGAAGCTTTTGGTTAGCCTTGGAGGTTAGAAGTCAAAGCAAGTCGAAGTAGGCCGAACCGCTCGTGTTTTGGGGTGAGTTTTCTCTCGTTTCAGTCGGCCGTGTTCTTCACGGCGACCGCCGCCAAGAACGGCGACCGCCGCCAGAGCCCAGAACGCCTTCGTGGCTTTGGCTTGGTTGGTTGTCGTCGTGGCGTCTTTCCTTTCGTATTCTTTCGCCGTGTTTAGATTCGTACTGTTTATGTCGGATCTAACTTAGGGTTCCTTTTATGGGTCGACTCGAAGGTTATTGTGCTGTCGGAACTATACCGTGTCGAGCCCGGAATCCAGTTGACGTCGTTAGACTATTCTGCGGATTAAGGCAAGTGGCGGTTCGCTCTTGCTCATTCGTTCCATATTTACATTAATTATCAGTAGTTTATCTGAGTAATTAATTTGGAATGAATATTCTGTTTGTCTGGAAACGGTTTTGTTAAACTGTTTTGAAAATCATATAATAGGTTGTATATCTGTTAGAACAACGCTATTATCTGTGATCGCTTTTCGGGCCTTTATGTGGATTTATCCAGTAACTGTTGTTGTGCTATACTATTTAGTTAGCACTAGTGGCTAAGAACGCTATGTACCTTGAGGGGGTTTAGCTGTTTCTTTATAACTGGTACTTGGTGGTTCATCCCTAGTACTTTCTCTTTGGTCATGACCATACCCTTTCACAGGGTAGGCGCACTTCGCTAGTGCCAAATCTTCCAGGGTTCATCCCTTCGATATCTCTTGTGAGGAGATCTGATATCTCTTGTGAGGAGATCCGATATCTCTTGTGAGGAGATCCGATATCTCTTGTGTGGAGATGTAAAAGCTTATAACGTAATGCTCGTTTTGGAATTAAATAAGATAAGTGCCCGAGTGCACATGATTAATATACCTTGGGCGAGTAGTGCAACTAAGCTTTAGTGCAGCTAGGAAAGCTCATCTTGACTTTTGATCAGAGTACGTTCTCTTTCCAATCTGGATTCGTGGTAAGCGATGAGGTTGGTCGTGAACCGAAACATCTTAGTCAGTTTTTAAATCGTTATGTGGTTCTGTAAGATCTCGACTTGAATGTAGTACGTTCTCTTTCCAATCTGGATTCGCTGTAGGCGATGAGGTTGGTCGTGAACCGAAGCATCTCAGTCAACTTTTAAATCATCGTTGTATGATCCTGTAATCATTCCAGATTTGTCATTTTTCCTTAAAGACTCTTTTCAGTTGGAGTCTTCTTTTCGAGTCGATTTCTGTGAAGATGAAGTCTTCCAGAATCTTCTCTCATGCATACCTTTGTTGTTATTCCGTGAAAGTGCCGGGTTATGTATCGTCCCTTCGGTTATTATTCGAGGGACAATGATAGTAAACGGTTACGATCACTCGAACCATTCTGCTTTTTACCCTTGCTAGTCTATTCAAGTAGACTAACCCACGAACTTTGTTCTCCGCATGTGGGCTGGTGTCATCCGTTCGATTCGGCACATCTGATAGAGTGAAGATTTGAGGAGACTAGATTGACTATGAAGACGACGGTTGTTTTTGGATGTTTTAATAATTTCTTTTAATCAGGTTGAGATCCTTGGGCAGATGATCATCACGATCACAACCCCGTTTGTAAAATCTTTTATTTGTCTTCCGCTGTACTTTGTTTGAACTCTGTGTTTGGCCTATTCGGGATTGGGTTGTAATCCCGTAACTCTTGTTTCCTCGACAATGTTATGTTTTGGAATTTATTGCTTGATCTTTGTGTATCAATTGCATTTCATAAATTGTATTTATTTGGTAAAGCCTTGGGTGATCTCGGTAAGGAACACTGGGGTCACTGGCGGTAATACCTTTCCAAAAGGGTTAAGTTTTGGGGGTGTTACAGTTGTGGTATCAGAGCCAAAGGTTTTAAAACGGGTTTGGGATTTTATAAATCATTTATCCGTTTTTGAAAATGCTTCAAAAGGGCTCTGAATTTTCAAAGTGAAAAGAATTTCAAAACACTGTTCATAGTCATATCTTCTGTACAGTCTGATATAGTAAGCTTGCTTCTATGTCTAGAAAGACTAATTCCTTTCCCGTTGCCCCGTTTGATATGGGTGCATTCTGTTCTCTTCAGAGGAACCCGGGAGAAGCCGAGGTGGTTTCACCATCTCTAGCTAGGCTTGATTCCCAGTTCGCTCGTTGTGAGTTGAGGTTGTAGAACCTAGTAACTCGGTTCGAGTCCATCAATAGAAATTACCAGGTTGATCTATTCTAAGTTGATTTTATTACAATAATTATATCAAAATGATACTAAAGTGATAAAATCCTTGGAATTTGATTGGTAAACAGATGGTGAACACGAGGAACACTATCCGTACTGGTGCTGGGCCAAGCAATGACCCCAGACTAAATCCAAGGATATTTGATAAAGCAGCTGTTGCAGAAATTCGGGGAATCGTCATGCAAGCGATTGCCGACGCGTTACGCCCCAATGTGCATCAGGCACAAGGAGTGCCAGTATCTCGAGAAGTTCCCAGGTTTGAGGAACAAGAGAACCATGTGCTGCAGGGAGGGGTGATCAGGAATAGAGGGGAGTATGGCCGAGCCCTGAAGGCTGTTAACTCCATGAGGCCTGACAACTTCGATGAGAAAGGAGAGCCAGTCAAGGTGGCTCATTGGTTTTCCCACATGGAGCGGCTATTCCGTAATGTTGAGTGCACTGAAGCGGAGAAAGTGCATATAGCCTCTCTTCAGTTAAAGGAAGAAGCCAGCGAGTGGTGGGAGAGTATCGGCTTAGCTAATAGCCCGGTTTTGACCTGGTCTATGTTTAAGACCAAGATGACTGATCGTTTCTTCTCTCGTGCTATGAGGGAGGAGAAACACAAGGAGTTTCTGTATCCGCAAACGGATGGATTGAAGGTGACCGAGCTTGCAACCAAATTCAATCATCTAATGCAGTATGCTGGACCTGAGATATCCAGTGAGGCACAGAAGATCTGGTATTTCCACGAATGGATGAGTCCAGACATCAAGCCGATGATGGTGCACCACACATGCTCTACTCTGGAGCAATATGTGGATACAGCCTACAAGCTGGAGGTGACTCTGGAGGAGTCGACCAAGAAACGTGATAGCCAGAGGCAAGTGCAGTACCAGCCTCAGGCAAGTGGGTTCAAACGCCCAGCGCCACCATCAGATTTTGCCAAATCTGGCCGAGCAAGAACGAATAAGACTCATGATGAGTCTACGCAACGTTCTGGCCAAGGCAATAATCCGATTTAGTGCTACAACTGCGGTACGCACGGGCACAAGAGCAATGAATGTCTGAAGGACAAAAAGACATGCTTTGACTGCGGAAAGGAGGGTCATATGCAGGCGTTCTGTCAGCGGAGGAATGTGAAAGGAGCTAAGTCACGGCAAGGGTCTGTTAATCAGAACAACCGACCCAAGTTCAGTCCGGTGGAAGCTCCTAGCCCTTCAATGCAGACGACTGCGCAGAACAAAGGGAAAGCCCCGATGGCTTCAGGAAGCCAAGGTCAACGCCTATACGTGATACGTGAGGCGGATGGACCCTATGCTCCTAATGCTTAGAGTACTTTGTATCTGCATTACACTTTTGTTAATGTGTTGTTGATGTGGGTGCTACCCAGACTTTCATTTTGGATGGTTGTAAGTTAAGTGGTGTGTGCAACGAGGTTGTGAACCTTTTGTTGTAACTCTTCTTATACATGAACCTTTGGTTTATACCAAGTTATGTTTCGTTGCTTGTTGATGGGGTAAGGTCTCGTGTTCGAGACTCACCAACAACCTCTGAGGAGATGGCTGCCTATTAATTAGGTGGAGCTACCAAGGATGGGTTGAGATGTATGGACAGCGGCTCATGGCAACAGAGGACGCTGGTAATGGCTGGGCCTGGACTCGGAGCCACTAGTGAGTCGTCTGTGAACCATGTAGTGGGATGGTCCAAGATGGTGACCATTTAGTGGAAACCAATCGTCTGTCGGACTGTCAATTACCATCAAGGGTAAGAAATTCAAAGCGATTTGACCTAAATAACCATGGTCCATACGATAATTATTCTCGGTATGGATTGACGGAAGCGTCACAAGGCAGTGATTGACTTCAATTTTTGATATTTCTGTGGTTAGAGGATTTCCGGGTGTCTTTCCAGAAGATATTCCTGGATATCCTGAATCGTGTTATGGAGTTTGCAATTGATCTCGAGCCGTGTACCACGCCGATCTCTGAGGCACCGTACCAGATGGCTCCTATTGAGACGCAAGAATTGAAGAAGCAACTCAAGGATCTTCTTGACAAAAGTTATATAAAGCTGAGTGCATCACCTTGATTAGGAGTGCCCTAGTTTTATGTGTCAAAGAGAAAGATGGACCGTTTCGACTTTATTTTGACTTTCGAGAGTTGAATAAAGTCACGATCAAGAGCAAGTATTTGTTGCCAAGGAGTGATGATCTGTTGGATCAACTACAGAGAGCAAAAGTTTTCTCCAAGATCGACCTAAGATCTGGTTTTCATCAGCTCAGGATTCGTGAGGATGATATTCCGAGGATTGCGTTTCGGACAAGAGATGGTTACTACGAGTTTGTAGTCATGCCATCTGGGCTTACGAATGCTCTAGGAGTTTTCATGAACCTAGTGCATCGATGTTTTAGACCAGTACTTGAATAAGTTCATAGTGGTCTTCATCAATGGCATTTTGATTTTTCCCGAGCAAGGAAGCTCACAGGGAACGTCTGCGGATTGCTTTATCGGTCCTTAGACCAAGTCGGTTGTACGCAAAGTGGGCTAAGTGTGATTGTTGGATCTAGAAGTGGCTTTCTTAGGCCATGTGATCAATAAGAATGAGGTTATGGTTATTCCCCAGAAGAGTGAATCAGTAGTTGTTTGGAAGCGGCCTCAGAGTGTGAGCGAGGTGCGCAGTTTCCCAGAGCTTGCAGGACATTATAGACGGTTCATGAAAGGATTTTTTCTAAGATCTCTCCACCTATGACCAGTCTGTCCACAAGGTCAACCAGAAGTTGTCTGGGATGACAAGTGCAAGACCAGTTTTCAAGAAGTTGAAACAGTGTCTGACTTTTGCACCAGTTTTGGCGTTGTCAGAAAGAATGATGGCTATATGGTCTATACTTAATGCTTCGAGAAATGGGTTGGGATGTGTCTTTGATGCAGAAAGGCAAGGATATTGCATACGCATCTAGACAATTGAAAACCTATGAAGCAAACTAACCAACACATGACCTAGAACTAGCAGCAATAGTGTTTGCATTGGAAACTGAGGTTACTTGGGTAACCCAGAGGTCAGCAGAAGTTTCCACTATGAGATTGTCCGTTACATGGCATTCCTAAGACCATTGTATCGGATCGAGATGGCCGATTTATGTCAAGTTTATAGCAAGAACTTCACAAGGCCATGGGAACTGAATTGAGATTCAGCAGCGTTTCATCCTCAGACAGATGGTCAGTCTGAAAGACCATCTAGACCTTGGAGGATATGCTAAGAAGTATACGTACTCGATCATCCGACTAGCTGGGAAGACAGCCTAAGTCTGATTGAGCTCACGTACGATAATAATTGGCATGCTACAATCAAGATGGCTCCGTTTGAAGCTTTGTATGGTCACAGATGTAGATCTCAGATTTGTTGGGTTGAGTACGCCGACAAGATTCTACTTGGACCAGAGTTGGTCGAAAGGACAACTTCGAACATTGCTCTGAGTAGACAGAGGTTGTTGACCGCTCAGAGTCGACAAAAGTTTTACGCAGATTAGAAGTGTTAAAAGTGTTGAGTTCGAGGTTGGTGTCAAGGTACTTGTCACAGTATCGCCACCCAAGGATGTTTTCAGGTTTGGTAAGCGTGGGAAGCTTAACCCTCGCTACATGGGACCATTCAAAATTCTGGATAGAGTAAGATCTCTAACGTACCGTTTGGCATTGTCGCCATCGGCATACCCAGTGTATAATGTGTTCCACGTATCATTGCTAAGGATATTCGTGCCAAGATGAGCCTCGTAGGCTGAGTTATAAGGACGTCGAGATTCAGGCAAATGGTACTTGAGAGGAGATGCCAGTGTGCATTCTCAAACGTCGTGTGAAGCGACTGTGCAACGAGATCGTACTGTTGGTACGAGTTATGTGGTCCAGGTCTGGGACTGAGGAAGTTACTTGGGAAACCGAGGCAGAGATGCTCAGATACTTTCCCGAGTTGTTTTTTTCGGCCAAGTTTCGGGGTCGAAACTTCTTTTAAGGGGGAGGTGATGTGATACCCCGTAATTTTGTAAGGTTATTTTGGGAATTATGGAATTTTCCCGAGTACCCGTTGTGTACGTCGGATTTAATTCAGGTAGCTTGAGACATTCTGTAATGTGCTCTGTATCTGTAGTATTTTTCTCAGTGAAATAATATACAGACAAGGTGCCTTGAATTTTAAATTGTCGTTCGCGTACGATAAATTTTATCCCGGTTTAACGTCTGGTTCGTTCAAAGCTGAACGGGCGGGAAAAAGGAGAAACGGCGACCGCCGTTCAGAAACAACGACCGCCATGGTTGGGCCCGAAGAGTCAACATGTCAGCTTTTAGCTGGCTGCAACAGGCCTAGCGACGGCGACCGCCGCATTTACGGCGACCGCCGCGTGCCCGCCGCAGGCAAAATTACGGCGACCGCCGTGATTGTCCAGTGGGCATTGCCCGCCGGTCGCCGGCATCGTTCGAGGCGTGCCGTTGCGTCGTTTGCCGCGTCTAAGGGTTTGTAGAACACTCCTTGGGGTTTGCCTATAAATAGACGAGCTTGGGCATGGGTTTTGGGTCATCTACAACCCCGAATCGCTGCCAAATTCGCCTCTCGCCGGAGTTGTGTTTTCGCCGGAATTCGAAGGTCTCGCCGGTGTTGCTTTGGTGTGGTTCCTGAGTGCCTTTGTGAAGCTTTTGGTTAGCCTTGGAGGTTAGAAGCCAAAGCAAGTCGAAGGAGGCCGAACCACTCATGTTTTGGGGTGAGTTTTCTCTCGTTTCAGTCGGCCGTGTTCTTCACGGCGACTGCCGTGATGAATACGGCGACCGCCGCCAAGAACGGCGAACGCCGCCAGAGCCCAGAATGCCTTCGTGGCTTTGGCTTGGTTGGTTGTCGTCGTGGCGTCTTTCCTTTCGTATTCTTTCGCCGTGTTTAGATTCTTACTGTTTATGTCGGATCTAACTTAGGGTTCCTTTTATGGGTCGATTCGAAGGTTGTTGTGCTGTTGGAACTATACCGTGTCGAGCCCGGAATCCAGTTGACGTCGTTAGACTATTCTGCGGATTAAGGCAAGTGGCGGTTCGCTCTTGCTCATTCGTTCCATATTTACGTTAATTATCAGTAGTTTATCTGAGTAATTAATTTGGAATGAATATTCTGTTTGTCTGGAAACGGTTTTGTTAAACTGTTTTGAAAATCATATAATAGGTTGTATATCTGTTAGAACAACGCTATTATCTGTGATCGCCTTTCGGGCCCTTATGTGGATTTATCCAGTAACTGTTGTTGTGCTATACTGTTTAGTTAGCACTAGTGGCTAGGAACGCTATGTACCTTGAGGGGGTTTAGCTGTTTCTTTATAACTGGTACTTGGTGGTTCATCCCCAGTACTTTCTCTTTTGTCATGACCATACCCTTTCACAGGGTAGGCGCACTTCGCTAGTGCCAAATCTTCCAGGGTTCATCCCTTCGATATCTCTTATGAGGAGATCTGATATCTCTTGTGAGGAGATCCGATATCTCTTGTGAGGAGATCCGATATCTCTTGTGTGGAGATGTAAAAGCTTATAACGTAATGCTCGTTTTGGAATTAAATAAGATAAGTGCCCGAGTGCACATGATTAATATACCTTGGGCGAGTAGTGCAGCTAAGCTTTAGTGCAGCTAGGAAAGCTCGTCTTGCCTTTTGATCAGAGTATGTTCTCTTTCCAATCTGGATTCGTGGTAAGCGATGAGGTTGGTCGTGAACCGAAACATCTTAGTCAGTTTTTAAATCGTTATGTGGTTCTGTAAGATCTCGACTTGAATGTAGTACGTTCTCTTTCCAATCTGGATTCGCTGTAGGCGATGAGGTTGGTCGTGAACCGAAGCATCTCAGTCAACTTTTAAATCATCGTTGTATGATCCTGTAATCATTCCAGATTTGTCATTTTTCCTTAAAGACTCTTTTCAGTTGGAGTCTTCTTTTCGAGTCGATTTCTGTGAAGATGAAGTCTTCCAGAATCTTCTCTCATGCATACCTTTGTTGTTATTCCGTGAAAGTACCGGGTTATGTATCGTCCCTTCGGTTATTATTCGAGGGACAATGATAGTAAACGGTTACGATCACTCGAACCATTCTGATTTTTACCCTTACTAGTCTATTCAAGTAGATTAACCCACGAACTTTGTTCTCCGCATGTGGGCTGGTGTCATCCGTTCGATTCGGCACATCAGATAGAGTGAAGATTTGAGGAGACTAGATTGACTATGAAGATGACGGTTGTTTTTGGATGTTTTAATAATTGCTTTTAATCAGGTTGAGATCCTTGGGCAGGTGATCATCACGATCACAACCCCGTTTGTAAAATCTTTTATTTGTCTTCCGCTGTACTTTGTTTGAACTCTGTGTTTGGCCTATTCGGGATTGGGTTGTAATCCCGTAACTCTTGTTTCCTTGACAATGTTATGTTTTGGAATTTATTGCTTGATCTTTGTGTATCAATTGCATTTCATAAATTGTATTTATTTGGTAAAGCCTTGGGTGATCTCGGTAAGGAACACTGGGGTCACTGGCGGTAATACCTTCCCAAAAGGGTTAAGTTTTGGGGGTGTTACACTATGGTTTAAATGAAAGTTATAATATTTGTATTATAACTATTGGTTTATGATTTGTATCAACTGGTTAAGCCTTGGGTGACATCGGACAAAACGTCTGAGGTCACTGGCGGTAATACCTTTCAAGGATACAATTGGGGGGTGTTACAGATCTGGTATCAGAGCCAAAAGTTTTTAAAACGGGTTGGGATTTTATAAACCATTTACTCGTTTTAAATTGAGAAATGTTTTCAAAGGCTTTGAATTTCCAAAGAAAATTGTGCCGTTCTAGTCGTGCCTTCTCTTTAGTCCGATATGGAAGTTCACTTCTATATTTAGAAAGACTAACTCTCTTCTTGTTTCCCCGTAGGATATGGGTGCATGCCTTTCTCTCAAGAGGGATTCGGAAGATGCCGAGATGGCTCCTCCATCTCCAGTAAGGCTAAATTTCCATGTTCATCCGAGATTCTTTGAGGTCGGTGGACCCAGTAGTCCACCTGAGGAAGTGAAGTATGTACTTCCGGAGTCAGTGGTATTAGTGTCCGACAAGACCATGGTTTCTGTGGCAGAGCCCATAGAGGAGCAGATGGAGGACACCGAGGATGAAGGTTACCCTTCAGATTATGATATAGGATACTTCGGTGATGACCTCTTGATGGAGTCAATCCCCGAAGAAGAAGAAGAGACGTCAGAGTATACAGGAGGATACCTTGACGATGATTTGGAGATTGGGTCGGTTCCCGAGGAGGATCCTGAAGAGGATCTTGAGGAAGAAGAGGATCCAGAGGAAGACCCTGAGGAGAACCACGAGGAGCAGGGCCAAGAATCCGATGGCTTGAGGCACTTGTTGGTGGACGGTGAGGACACAGGGATACAGTTCATCTACCCAAGTCCGCCACCTGAACGAGTGTACTCGCCATTAACTTCCGCTGATTGGGAAGCACACTCTGTTGAGTATGGCATCAGAGGAAGTGGACCACAAGAGGTACCTGAGAACTCCCAGCCTAATCCTGTTCAGAGAAGGCTGAGGTCGAGTTCTGAATTGTGAGAAATACTTCGCCAAAGTCAGATGATCTCTTTTGAAGAGCACCGTCTGATGAACGAGATAGCTGATCGTGCTCAAAGATGGGCAAGGTCAGGAGAGCCAAATGAGGATGATCAGGATATTACCGTGTCTAGTATAAGGCCAAGGACACCAGGGTCAAAGGATGAACCATGTGTTCCCGGGCCGAGCAGGGTCAGAAGTCCATCGTTTAATTCCGATGAAGAACCCCGCTCGAAGAAACCTTGTATGGGCAGTTTGCCTTACAAGAAACATTTTTAGGGCGCCTTGATATGGGCCGACGTTGACTGTAGTAGTTTATTTTGCTAGTATTCCAATGTATATGCGGTGAAATACAAAAATCTCCGAGCAATTTTGTTCAGAAGCTCGGGAGATTTCTTTTGTAAAACCTTATGACCCAGTTAGAAGTTCATCTATATAAATTACCAAGTTGATCCATTCTGAGTTGATTTTATTACGTTAAGTATATTGGAAAGATATTAATGTATAAAATACTTGGAATTTGATCGGTAAACAGATGGTGAACACAAGAAACAACGTTCCTACCGGTGCTAGGCCAAGTAATGATCCCAAACCAATTGAAAGGAACATTGCGAACCCTATGGAGAAACATGAGTCTGCTTCCAATAATAACCCAGGGGGCAATGGCCAAGCTCAGGCCGATGCTCCAGCGGTGTTTGATGCAGCGACAGTTGCAACTATTCGGGGAATTGTTATGCAGGCATTCACCGACATTATGCGACTAGTCGTACCCCAGGCACATGATGTGCCAGTTCCCCCAGTGGTTCCTAGAGTTGAGGAGCCAAATGTTCATGTACACCGAGATGAGGCGGTCAGGAATAGAGGTGATTATGGCCGAGCACTAAAGGCCATTAACTCTATGAGACCTGACAGTTATGATGGAAAAGGAGAGCCAGTCAGAGTGGCTCATTGGTTTTCCCACATGGAGAGGTTATTCCGCAATGTTGAATGCACAGAAGCAGAGAAAGTGCACATTGCTTCCCTTCAGTTAAAGGAAGTAGCTAGTGAATGGTGGGAAAGTACTGGCTTAGCTGATCATGCCGATCTGAACTAGGGCATGTTCAAGGCTAAAATGATGGACCGTTTCTTTTCCCGGGCTATGAGGGAAGAGAAGCACAAGGAGTTTCTTTACCCAAAGACTGATGGATTAAAAGTGACCGAGTTGGCGGCCAAGTTCAATCACTTATTGCAATACGCTGGGTCAGATGTGTCCAGCGAGGAGCAGAAAATCTGGCACTTCCATGAATGGATGAGTCCAGATATTAAACCATGGATGGTGCATCACGGATGCTCTACCTTGGAACAGTACGTGGATGCAACCTATAAGCTGGAGGTGACTCTAGAGGAGTCGACCAAGAGACAGAATTGCCAGAGGTCGATGCAAAATCAACCTCAGGCAAGTGGATTTAAACGTTCTACGCCACCGTCTAATTTTGCCAAGTCTAGCAAGGCAAAGACGGATATGACTCAAGGAGGGTCAACACAGCAATCGGGCCAGGGCAAGAGTCTGATCCAGTGCTACAATTGTAGTGCAACTGGGCACAAGAGCAATGCATGTCAGAAGGAAAGAAAGACGTGTTTTGGCTGTGGAATTGAAGGGCATGTGCAGAAACTCTGTCGGCAGGGAAAGCATAAAGGAACGGAGTCACAGCAGGGGTCTATTAATCAGAACAATCGACCCAGGTTTAAACCGGCGGAGACTCCTAGTCCTTCGATGCAGACAACTGCACAGAACAATGGGAAAGCCCCAGCTGCTTCTAGAGGTCAAGGTCAGCGCCTTTACGAGATGCGTGAGGTGGATGAACCAAATACACCAATTGTTCAAGGTACTCTATACCTTCATTCTGTGCCTGTGTGTATATTATTTGATTCGGGTGCTACCCATTCTTTTATTTCGGAAAATTGTATTAGCAAGTTAGGCTTAGTTTGCAACGAGGGTTGTGAACCTTTCGTTGTAAATCTTCCCAATGGTGACCATTTAGTGGGAACCAAGCGTCTGTCAGAATTTCCGATTACCATTCAGGTTAAGAAGTTCGAAGCAAATATGGTTTGTATTTCCATGGCTCCATACGACATTATTCTCGGTATGGATTGGCTGACGCGTCATGGGGCGGTGATCGATTTTAGTTCAAGAACTGTGACGGTGTCATCTAGGGGCCAGTGTGTATGCAAATTTAAGGGTCGGAATGACGTTGATAACGGCAGGCTTATCAATGCGATGGCTGCGTTTAAGCTACTTCGACAAGGTTGTGTCGGGTACCTTTGCTATCTGGATCCGCCCGTGAAAGATGAACCATCAATTCTTGATATTCCTGTGCTTAGTGAGTTTTCGGAAGAAATTCCTAGATTACCCCCTGTTAGGAAACGGAACTCTGGAACTTAGGTTCCCCTGAGAGTTCCGTTCCTCAGTTTCTCTACTTTTGAAGATGACAAATATTATGATACTAATGTTTTATCTCAAAGATGTGTTTTAAGGAACCACGGGAAATTACCTAAGGCAGGAAAGCCAAACAGAACAAGGGAACCAAAGGAACAAGACAGCTGAAGGAATCCAGAGGAACCCAGGTGTGCCCAGAAATGGAGCTTACGACATTGCAATTCCCGAGAAATCTAGGGACACACAACCTCGGACAAAAGGTGTCGAAAACGACTTGTCCGAAGCTTCCAAAAGTCTGCCAAGGTCCAAGAGCTAAAGAACAAGATGCCTAGAGAACCTCTAACTCGGACAGAGACGATGAAAGCGACAGCACATGAAGAGGTCGCTGTCCAACAAATGGTTCCCAAGCGGCCAACTTACTCAACCTCGGACAAAAGCGTTTTGACAACGACACCACAAGGCTCGTCTGAGGTAGTTGACCAACCAAGAGAGATTCTGAGCTGCCTAGGTTGTTTGCACATGCCAAGAACAACGTGGATCAAGGAGAACCACAAATCCTAGGGCAAGCTCAATCCGTGGGAACCAAGAGAGGATCGAGCTGCGAAGAATCCTCTATAAAAGGAAGACTAACCCAAGGGTTATCTTCATACACAAAAACAAGAACTCACACTCATTAGCAAATATCTAGTGTGAACCTCAAAACAAAGTTCATCAAAGCAAACCAAGATCAAGAGGAACCAGTCAAGGAAGAAGAGCTGAGTGCTAAGTTCCTGTGACTGTAAGTGATAGTTCCTAGGTGCGAAAGTCTGTTTCTTGGATTGATTATTGATTGTGTTAAGTTATCTAGGATTGTCTAACTGTGTGTAAGGCAAAGGAACTATGTGTTCGTTCCTAGGATAAGCTGTAACCAAAAGAGATAAGAAATCAAGAAGTAGACTTTGAAATCCTTTCGAAAGAAAGGTAGTGGTTTTTATCCTGGATTGCTAGTTGGCAATCAAAGGTTTCCACTATAAGGAACTTGTCATTTGTTTGATTGTTTATCTTCCGCTGCTAAAGGAACTGAGAATCGTTATTCTGAGTTCCTTAAGCTTTTATCTAACAATCACGATCCTACAATTGGTATCAGAGCAGGAAACGCTCTAGATCTTTGTTAAGTTTGCAGATCATGTCTCAACCAAGCAAGTTTGAGCTCAGAATCTCCACCAACAAGCCACATCTCCGAAAGAAAGGAGAAGAAACATGGTGGGAAAAGTGCATGGAAAGCCACATCAAGACCAACGACCATCAATGCTGGAGGATAGTCGAAAATGGAGATGGCCATGTCGATCTTACCATGAAGGAAGAAGATTGGAAACCAGAACACTATGTCATCATGGAGAAGAATGCCAAGGCCAGGCAGTTCATCCTCAATGGATTGGACAGAGAAGACATGGACAAGGTCATAGGCATCAAGACGGCGAAGGAAATGTGGAAAGCTCTCAAGGAGATACATGAAGGAAGTGAGAAACTAAAGCAAAGCAGAAAGTTTGCTTTGGAAGGAGAATACCACACCTTCAAAATGATGGAAACTGAGACCATCTCAGAGTACTACTCCCGCTTCAACAGATTGATTGGAAAGTTGACAGCGGCGGGAGTCGATCTTGATGAAGTCTCCAAGTCCCTAGTGGTCATCAATGGACTCAACTCCAAATTCACCCTTCTGAAGGGAATCATGAAGAACACTCCAGGCATCCAATCCCTTCCCTTGACACAAATCATAGGGAAACTGGAGGTTGAAGAAGGAGAACACACCAAAGCCAATACCGATAAGAAACTGGAGAAAGGAATTGCCCTCAAGATCTCCAAAGCCTTCTCTAGGCTCGAGATGGAGGAAGAGAACTCAGATCTTGAAGAAGAGGAGGACGAACTAACAACCCTCTTCACAAAGAACATCAAAAAATTCTTTGTGAAGGGAAGGTTTCAAAAGGGCAGTTCCTCTCACAATGGACCAAGAAGAGATCTCAAGGAAGTTTTCTATTACGAGTGCAAGGAGAAGGGACACTACGCTAAGAACTGTCCCAACAAAGAAGAGTCCAAGGAAGAGGAAAGACCTCAAAGAAAGAAGGCTCTCGTAGCCTCATGGGGAGAAGACTCAGATGAGGAACTAGATCTCAGTGGCTTCTATGGAGGAAAATGTCTCATGGCAAAAGGAGACTCAAGTGACTCAGAAGACCTTGAGGTAACTTCTGACGATCTCTTAAAATCCCTAGTTGATTGTGATAAGAAACAACTTCTTAAGATTATAAATAAACTAGGAAAGGAAACCAGTTCCCTTCAACAGAAACTAGATGATTGTGAAGATGAAATTGCTTGCTTGACTGTTGAGAATTCTGTTTGGAGTAAGAAACTTGATGAAACTAAGAAAGACCTAGCTGAAACTCACTCCAAACTCATTGATATTAGGAATGTGCATGCTAGTCACCTTAAAACTTGCAAATCTTGTGATGAAACTAGCATAGATTCTGTCAAAGTTCCCTTGCATGCTAATCCACCTGGAAATGACATGCTTCAATCCATAATGGATAGGTTAGACATTCTCACTAATTCCATTAATGAAAAAACGATAAATCAAACTGTTTTTGTGAGACAACGACATGGAATAGGATATGTCAATAATAAAGGGAACAATGATGCTGAAGAAGAAAAGGCTAGGCGAGAACTTGTTGAGATGAATGAGAACCTCAGTATTGCTCTGGCCACTTCTCGTGATAGGAATCAATTCCTATCAGAGAAGATCATGGTCCTTGAGAACAAGGCTGAGGTTGCCAAACGTCTCAATGAAGGTTCTCAAAGTCCTAAGAAGGAACCAAATGGAAAAGAAAAGATGGTTCCTGAAAACCAATGGTTCACCAATTCCTTTGCTCACAAAAAATATATTGACATGGCCCATAGCAAGGTTAGAAACAATGTTGATTTTAACAAAAGGAAAACTGAAAAACCTTTTAGGCCAGGAAAAGGAAAATATGGACATGTTGTTTACAATCGTTTGTGTACCTACTGTGGTAAGAATGGTCATTACAACACTGATTGTGCTAAGAAAAGGAACTTTGAAAAGGAGAAAATTACTCATTACCATGAAAGGAACCAGTTCCCTGGTTATTCACAGACTCGGAATGCTAATCCCCCCAGTAAAGCCAAGCTTCGCTGGGTTCAGAAATCTTAGTTCCCTTGTGTGCAGAAAGAAGAAAGGCAACCCCAACTATGGTACATTGACAGTGGTTGCTCATGCCATATGACCGGAAGAAGAAATCAAATGACCTCTCTTCAACTTCTCCAAGGAGGGAACATATCCTTTGGAGACAAAAGCAAAGGGAAAATCTGTGGAATAGGAACTGTGAAACTCAACGATCACATTTAGGTAAACAAAGTTCACCTTGTTGATAGTCTTGGTTTTGATCTAATAAGTGTGTCACAGCTGTGTGATCAAGGAGACAATGAAGTCAGATTTAGATCAAACGAATGCTCAGTTCTTGACTCCTCGGGATAAATCATCCTAAAAGGAAAGAGATTCAACAATGTTTACATTGTTGATCCATCCTTCGTCCCCAAGGAGAAACTGTGTCTCTCAACCGTGAATGACCAAGCTGAGTTGTGGCACCAACGCCTCGGTCATGCTAGCACTAAGCTGATTCAAAAGCTACACTCAAAGGAACTAGTTAGAGGATTGCCAAAGCTGAGTGGCACATCTAAGGAACCATGCTCTGACTGTGTAAAAGGAAAACAGGCTCGTAGTTCCTTCAAATCCAAAAACATGGTAAGCACCTCAAGGCCTCTTGAGCTCATCCACATGGATCTTTGTGGACTCATGAGAGTTCAAAGCCTAGGAGGGAACAGGTATATTTTTGTTATTGTCGATGACTTCTCTCGCTTTACTTTGACCATTTTCATTAAATCTAAAAGTGAAGTCATTGATCGCTTTAAAGACATGGTTCCCTTGTTAGAAAAATCCCTTGATTGTTCACTTAATGCTATTCGGTCTGACCATGGTACCGAATTCGAAAATGGAGAATTTCTAACCTTTTGCAGTGAGCATGGCATTGATCACAACTTCTCTTCACCATACACTCCTCAACATAATGGAGTAGTGGAGAGAAAGAATAGGACCTTGGAAGACATGGCTCGAACTATGTTGATCTCAAGTGGACTCTACCAATCCTTTTGGGCTGAGGCGATCAACACAACATGCTACATCATCAATAGAGCCATGCTTCGCCCTATCACAGAGAAGACACCCTATGAACTCCTAAGAGGAAGAGGTCCCAACATTTCTCATCTAAGGGTGTTCGGATGCAAGTGCTTTTGTGCACAACAATGGGAAGGACAATCTTGGCAAGTTCGACCCAAGAAGTGATGAAGGAATCTTCATTGGATATGCCTCATGCAGCAAGGCATACAAGGTCCTCAACAAAAGGACCAAAAAGGTAGAAGAAAGTGTTCATGTTGTTTTTAATGAAAAATCACTTGGAAAGATTGTGCAGAACACCACCAGTTCCTTCGAAGACCCATTTCCCAAGTTATCTCATGAAGATCCAGATGAAGATGTCACTCCTCCCAGTTCCTGCCCTACTGAACGGAACCCTCCAATGGCTTCTCCACCAGTTCCAATGGATAATGAACAACAATCCATTTCTGGGAACCATAAGCATGACGACAACATCTGTGGAGACCTCAATGATTCATCTTCCCACATGTTCTTCAATGGAGAAGGTGACCCCAACCAGGAAGCTGAATGCTCAACTCAGAATGTCTCCACATCAAATACTTTGGCTTCCAATAGAAAAAAGAAGAGTCATCAAGCCTCCAGTCAGGTACGAACATCTAACTTTCTTTGCCTTTAATGCCTTTTTGTCTATTGTGGAACCAAAGAACATAGGTGAGGCACTGAAGGATGCGGACTGGATCCAAGCCATGCAAGAAGAGCTTCATCAATTTGAAAGGAACAAAGTCTGGCATCTGGTTCCTCGCCCCAAGGATAAGCACATCATAGGAACCAAATGGGTTTTCAGAAACAAGCTAGATGATACAGGAACTGTGATAAGGAACAAAGCAAGACTTGTGGCTCAAGGATATAATCAACAAGAAGGAATTGACTATGATGAAACCTATGCTCCAGTGGCAAGGATCGAAGCGATAAGATTGTTGATTGCCTTCGCATCTCACAAAGGGTTCAAGCTGTTCCAAATGGATGTAAAGACAGCCTTCCTTAATGGAATTCTTCAAGAAGAAGTCTATGTCAAGCAACCTCTTGGTTTCGAAGATGACGATCATCCAGATCATGTCTACTTTCTAGACAAGGCACTCTATGGCCTCAAGCAAGCTCCCAGAGCTTGGTATGATCGTCTTGCCCAGTTCCTACTCTCAAATGGCTACAGGCGTGGAGTTATTGATAAGACTCTCTTCATCCTAGAAGAAGAAGGTAACATCTTAGTGGTTCAAATCTATGTTGATGATATCATTTTTGGTTCCACTAACCTGTCCCTTGTAGACAAGTTCAAAGACTTGATGAGCAGTGAATTTGAAATGAGTTTAATTGGGGAACTCACATTCTTCCTTGGATTACAAATCACTCAAAAGGAAGATGGTATTCAAATCCACCAACAGAAGTATGTCAGGGAACTACTGAAGAAGTTCAAAATGGATTCATGCAAGCCTCTCTCCACTCCCATATCCACCATTGCCCATCTGGATAAGGACCACTCGAGTCCTCTAGTAGAGGAGAAGCTCTATAGAGGTATGATAGGCTCACTCATGTACCTAACCGCTAGTCGACCAGACATTGTCTTTGCTGTTGGTTTGTGTGCTAGGTTCCAATCTTGTCCAAGAGAAACCCACTTGGCCGCTGTGAAGAGAATACTTCGATACCTCAAAGGAACTGACGATCTCTGCATTTGGTACCCCAAAGAATGTCCCTTTGAGCTCATGGGTTTCACTGATGCTGATTATGCCGGATACTTGGTGGATAGGAAAAGCACTTCTGGAATGGCACAGTTCCTAGGCCCTTGCCTTGTGTCATGGGGATCAAAGAAACAAGTTTCAGTCTCTCTCTCCACCACAGAATCCGAGTACATTGCGGCTGCCTCTTGTTGTTCCCAACTTCTCTGGCTAAAGCAACAACTCGCGGACTTTGGTATGTCTTATGGCCCTCTCACTATTCTTTGTGATAACACTAGTGCCATAAACATTTCTAAGAATCCTGTGCATCATACTAGGACCAAGCATATTGACATTAGACATCATTTTCTTAGGGATCATGTTGAGAAGGGAAACATCATTATGAAATTTTGTAGAACTGAAGATCAGGTTGCAGATATATTCACCAAGGCATTGAATCGAGTTCCTTTCGAGAACCTTAGATTGGAACTAGGAATGATTCCTATTACTCAGTAGTGTCCTTAGTTCAAGAATTCTTTCCAGTTCCCCTGATTGACTAATTTACGATTTCTTTTACTTGTTGAGTCTTGATGTCCTTGTGTTATATCTTTTGCTACAAACCCTTCTTGTCATAATGGTTTCTTATAAAGGCTTAGATAAATTTTTCTGGTTCGTTTCCTTTTGATCCTCATTATTCTTCAACTCCTCATTGTTCAAATTTCTTTGATGGCCCAAAAGGTCACAATCTGATCATATTTCTAAACCCAACAGTACAAGCTGAAATGATGATTGTGTACTAAGACCTACCCTTGCCTCATTGCTCAATTTAATTCTCTATGATCCATCTCTAAACCCTCTCTGAGAATTATTATACAATGCGATAAATAGCCTACCCTGATTCCTAGTATGGGAATGTACTGTTTTTGGTTCCTTTGTTTTAACCCACACCAAAGGTTCCCATACATTCCTCTCGCTCGCTGAAAATGTCGCCAGAAAGGAACCAGAACGTAGCGTCTCTCCAACGGCTCGCTTGACTCTCCCAGATGCTATTTATGGCATATTGGCAGGGATAAGGCATGTCTCATCAGTGGCAGACCTCCCTCTTCTCTGAAGGGTCAATTTTTGAATTTAAGTTAGCCGTTCCGAAAAGCTGCAACTTTCTTCAATGCTTCGGATTTGCCTTGATCTTCTCAACTGCTGGATTTGCTTCAACGGTCACCTCAGCTCTTGGCCATCCCAGATCTTCAACGCCCTTAAAGAGGTGCTCAGTTGCTCCGAGTTGATCACACAAGCTCTCCATCTCTCTGATCTTCTACCTCTCTTTCTCTTCACACAACAATCCTCTTAGTTCCTCTCAAATGGCCAACCCTAACCCAATCGTTGTTATGGATGACGAGGAGGCTGCTTTTCTTCAAGCATTTCATGAAAAGAAGGCTAAAGCCTCCTCCTCCAAGCCTATTTCTGCCTCCACTTCTCCAAAATCCCTCCCCAAAGAAAACCCCATGGCGAAACCTGCTGAGAAACCAGAAGAGAAGCTTGAGAATCCACCAAAGGATAAGGAAAAGGTGGAAGAGGAACCAACCATGCCCAAAGAAGAGGAGCAAGCCATCACTTTGGCTTTAGAATCAGTCACAAAATCAGTTTCTGAAGGCGGGTCACATGATTCCTCTCCGGATAAATCCCTTCAAGAGATCCTTAGCCCCGAGCCTTCCCCGATCAGCCTCAAATCCAAAACTTCCAACCCAGGCCCCTCTGTCGCCACAAGAATGCAACAGAGGAAGAGAAGCTCCCAAGCCATTGTTCCCTATGAAACCAAATCCACAAAAAGGGCCAAAACCACCACCCTCTCTGCCTCCTCTTCCTTCTCCAAAAGGAAGATCCTAAAACCTCTCATTATCGGTAGAGAATTCTGGACCCAGGAGTTAGAAGAAGAGGATGAGGAACTCTATGGAGAAGCTTTGGATGAGTTCCACTCTCTGTTGCAGTTCCAAGGGTGGGACGAGATACTGTGCGAGCCTTTCTCTGCTTCCGACGAGGTTATCCGGATGTTTTACCACTCTATGGAGTTTGTACCCCAGAAGGAGAACTCTCCCTGTCACGAAGCCATTCTTATCTGGAAGGGAACCAGCTATCCCTTGTCTGCCAACTTGATCGCGTCTGCTCTAAGGCTCGAGCCAAGGTCTGGGTTTGGCATTCTGCCTCAGAAGAAGGGATGGCCTAAAGGAAAAGGGTTCAAGTCCAAAGGAGCAATAGTAAAGAAAATTTATGATGGCGCATCCCCCTCATCTTTGGAGACGAAGGATCTCTCCATCGCAAACCGGCTACTGCATTTCTGGATCACTCGCAACTTGGTTCCCAGGCAAGAGCACAGGAACGAAGTCCTCATCACCGACGCCGTCTACATGGACAAGGTGCTCTCCGGTGTTCAGTTGGATCTTCCCCGTATTGTGCTGGCTCACATGCAATTCTGTGCATCCCATGACTCCCATGCTTTACCCTTCCCTCACATCATCAAGAAGCTACTCTCCAACCTCAATCAGTACCCAAAAGACTCACCCGAGACTGCCTACAGCAAATGTCTTACCATGCACATAGTTCAGAAGCTGAAATCTAAGGAACAACAACCAACCCTGCTGAAACAGAAGAAATCCTGCCTAAGGAAAAGGCGAGTTCCCAGGGCCGTTCTAGTTCCTACCCTCAGCAACCCCCCTCTTCAGACTCATCTGCGATCCTCCTTGCGTTGGATCGTATTGAAAAATCTATCTTGGAAGGCTCGACTGCCAACACGGTCGCCATCCATGATCAAGTAAGAGAGTTGGGGCGTATCAGTTCTGCCGTCGAGAGTCTGGTGGAAGTTCTGCAGAAGGATTGGCAAGGTGCAATCAGTGCTCATCAGGCCGCGGGCCAAAATGTAGGAACCGACGACAAGGATGCAGAAGAGGAGGCCGCTACTACGCCATATGAACGCTTGTTCTAGGTTCCCAGTGCTGCAACGCCACAGCGAGCTAGTAGTTTTCCTTAGGATCCTACTCCCCTCTTCTATCCCTTTTGTTGTCTTTCTTAAGATTGCTTTTGTTGTCTTCCTTGCTATTTGCTGTTTGTGTTGTCGGTTGTCAGTTGTTATGTTGTGGTATAAGTGTTTTGAACAATGATCAATGAAGCTTTAATGACTATATTTGGAATCGCTCCAATGATCAATTTGTCTTTGCCTTAACGTTCTCATTATGACTTTTTTTAAGATTGATGCAATTGCATATTCACTTGGATATCATGTTCTTAACTTGTACTTAATCTTTTCGATGATGTCAAAAGGGGGAAGAAAATGATAGGAATCTTGAACTTTGGAGACTACTGAATTAATAGGAACTCTAAACTAGTTCTATTTCTAAGGGGAAATTTGAAATAAACTTGTTCACTTTCCTAGGGGGAATTCGCAACCATTGAATGTTCTATCACTAATCTATAATGTTGTAAATCCCGTTATCTCAATATGGTCTCATAAGATTCAAAGTGCTATTATGTTGTCAGGTTCCTTGTATTTGTCATCATCAAAAAGGGGGAAATTGTTAGGAAACGGAACTCTGGAACTTAGGTTCCCCTGAGAGTTCCGTTCCTCAGTTTCTCTACTTTTGAAGATGACAAATATTATGATACTAATGTTTTATCTCAAAGATGTATTTTAAGGAACCATAGGAAATTACCTAAGGCAGGAAAGCCAAACAGAACAAGGGAACCAAAGGAACAAGACAGCTGAAGGAATCCAGAGGAACCCAGGTGTGCCCAGAAATGGAGCTTGCGACATTGCGATTCCCGAGAAATCTGGGGACACACAACCTCGGACAAAAGGTGTCGAAAATGACTTGTCCGAAGCTTCCAAAAGTCTGCCAAGGTCCAAGAGCTAAAGAACAAGATGCCTAGAGAACCTCTACCTCGGACAGAGACGATGAAAGCGACAGCACATGAAGACGTCGCTGTCCAACAGACGGTTCCCAAGCGGCCAGCTTACTCAACCTCGGACGAAAGCGTTTTGACAACGACACCACAAGGCTCGTCTGAGGTAGTTGACCAACCAAGAGAGATTCTGAGCTGCCTAGGTTGTTTGCACATGCCAAGAACAACGTGGATCAAAGAGAACCACTAATCCTAGGGCAAGCTCAATCCGTGGGAACCAAGAGAGGATCGAGCTGCGAAGAATCCTCTATAAAAGGAAGACTAACCCAAGGGTTATCTTCATGCACAAAAACAAGAACTCACACTCATTAGTAAATATCTAGTGTGAACCTCAAAACAAAGATCATCAAAGCAAACCGAGATCAAGAGGAACCAGTCAAGGAAGAAGAGCTGAGTGCTAAGTTCCTGTGACTGTAAGTGATAGTTCCTAGGTGCGAAAGTCTGTTTCTTGGATTGATTAATGATTGTGTTAAGTTATCTAGGATTGTCTAACTGTGTGTAAGGAAAATGAACTGTGTGTTCGTTCCTAGGATAAGTTGTAACCAAAAGAGATAAGAAATCAAGAAGTAGACTTTGAAATCCTTTCGAAAGAAAGGTAGTGGTTTTTATCCTGGATTGCTAGTTGGCAATCAAAGGTTTCCACTATAAGGAACTTGTCATTTGTTTGATTGTTTATCTTCCGCTGCTAAAGGAACTGAGAATCGTTATTCTGAGTTCCTTAAGCTTTTATCTAACAATCACGATCCTACACCCCCGAATCGTGACATGGAATTTTCTATTGATCTTGAGCCTGGTACCGCGCCCATCTCTAAAGCACCGTACCGGCTGGCTCCTGCGGAGATGCAAGAGTTGAAGAAGCAACTCGAGGGTCTTCTTGACAAGGGTTATGTAAGGCCGAGTGCATCGCCTTGGGGTGCTCCGGTTTTGTTTGTCAAGAAGCAAGATGGATCGTTTCGACTTTGTATCGACTATCGAGAGTTGAATAAAGTCACGATCAAGAACAAATATCCTTTGCCAAGGATTGATGATCTGTTGGATCAGTTGCAGGGAGCCAAAGTCTTTTCCAAAATCGATCTGAGATCTGGTTATCATCAGCTCAGGATTCGTGAGGAAGATATTCCGAGGACTGCATTTCGGACGAGATATGGCCACTACGAGTTTGTAGTCATGCCATTTGGACTTACCAATGCTCCAGCAGTTTTCATGGATCTAATGCATCGACGTTTTCACCAGTACTTGGATAAGTTCGTAGTGGTCTTCATCGACGACATTTTAATCTATTCTCCGAGCGTGGAAGCTCATGAGGAACATCTTCGGATTATTTTGTCAGTCCTTAGACAAAATCAGCTGTATGCAAAGTTGTCTAAATGTGACTTTTGGATCAAGGAAGTGGCTTTCTTAGGCCATGTGATCAATGAGAAAGGGGTAATGGTTGATCCCTAGAAGATTGAAGCAGTAGCCAATTGGAAGCGACCTCAGAATGTGAAGGAGGTGCGCAGTTTCCTAGGACTTGCTGGATACTATAGACGGTTCGTGGAAGGATTTTCTAAGATCGCTGTACCTATGACCGGTCTGCTCCGCAAGATCCACAAGAAGTTTGTCTAGGATGACAAGTGCGATGCTAGTTTTCAAAAGCTGAAACAGTGTCTGACCTCCGCACCAGTGCTAACGCTACCGGAAGAAACTGATGGTTATGCGGTCTATAGTGATGCTTCAAAGAGTGGTTTAGGATGTGTGTTGATGCAAAGAGGCAAGGTTATCGCTTACACATCTAGACAACTAAAAACCTATGAAGAAAACTATCCGACGCATGATCTGGAGTTAGCAGTAGTAGTTTTTGCGCTGAAGATTTGGAGACACTATCTCTATGGTGTGAGATGCCAAGTCTTCACTGATCACAAGAGTCTCAAGTATATATATTCACTCAGAAGGAGTTGAATATAAGACAACGTCGTTGGTTAAAGCTACTCAAAGACTACGACATCGAACTGCTGTATCATCCAGGCAAGGCTAATGTAGTAGCCGATGCCTTGAGTCGGAAGACGCCGCACGAGACAGTAGTGGCTCTACTTACTGCTCAGACCAAGCTGAACCAAGGGTTGTGCGAGATTGAAGTCTTGTACGATCAACTTCGAGGATACCTGAGTATGCTTGAGATTCAAGCTACGCTTCTTGATCAGATCAGGGAGAAGCAGGTCGATGATGTGATCTTGGTGAAGCTAAGAAGTGAAGTAATGGACGGGAAAGCTCTCGATTTCGTGATTCAGGAAGATGGATCACTCTGGTTTCAAGACCGGATTTGTGTGCCTGACGTTGATGGTTATCGCCAGTTAGTGATGAGGGAAGCCCATTCGTCAGCTTATTCTGTACATCCAGGCTCTAGCAAGATGTACAAGGACCTCAGAAAGAAGTTCTGGTGGCCCAACATGAAGTGGGATGTAGCAGAGTTTGTGGCGAAATGCTTGACTTGTTAGAAGGTCAAGATAGAACACCGCAGACCAGGTGGTGAATTGCTACCCCTTCCAGTTCCAGAATGGAAATGGGAGGACATTGCAATGGATTTCATCACAGGGCTGCCCAAGACTCGGAGTCAAAAGGATGATATCTGGGTAACCATTAACAGGCTCACAAAGAGTGCTCACTTCGTGGCTATCAAGTCAACATGGGGAACCCAGAAGCTATCAGAAGTGTTCTTACACGAGATTATCCGTTTACATGGTACCCCAAAGACCATTGTATCGGATCGTGATGGCAGATTCATGTCGAGATTCTGGAAAGAATTACACAAGGCCATGGGAACCGAGTTGAGGTTCAGTACTGCGTTTCATCCTCAGACGAATGGACAGTCTGAGAGGACCATCCAGATCTTGGAGGATATGCTGAGAGCATGTGTACTCGATCGTTCGACTAGCTGGGAGAACAGCCTGAGTCTAATTGAGTTCACATACAATAATAGCTGGCACACTACTATCAAGATGGCTCCATTCGAGGCTTTGTATGGTCGAAGGTACAGATCTCCGATTTGTTGGGATGAGAATGCCGACAAGATTCTGCTCGGACCAGAGCTAGTCGAAAGAACTGCCTCAGATATTGCATTGATAAGACAAAGGATGTTGACAGCTCAAAGTCGACAAAAGTCTTACGTTGATCCGAAGCGTAGGAATGTTGATTTTGAGGTTGGTGACAAAGTCTTTGTCAAAGTGTCGCCATCCAAGGGAGTGTTCAGATTTGGTAAGCGTGGGAAGCTTAGCCCTCGCTATGTGGGACCATTTGATATCCTTGATAGGGTGGGATCTCTAGCGTACCGTTTGGCATTACCGCCATCAGCACATCTAGATCATAACGTGTTCCACGTATCCTTGTTGAGAAAGTACGTGTCAGATGAATCTCATGTGCTGAGTTATGAAGACATCGAGATTCAAGCAAGTGGTACCTACGAGGAAATACCTGTGCGTATTCTCGAACGTCATGAGAAGCACTTGCGCAACAAGGTAGTACCGTTGGTACGGATTTTGTGGTCCAAGTCAGGAACCGAAGATGTTACTTGGGAGACTGAGGAGGATATGCTTAGACGCTTTCCCAAGTTGTTTTCGGCCTAAGTTTCGGGATCGAAACTTCTTTTAAGGGGGAGGTGATGTAATATCCCTCATTTTGTAAGGGTATTTTGGAAAATTTCCAACTCCCGTACTACAAGTCGGATTAATTTCATAGAAGTTCGGACATTCTGTCAAATGTTTAATCTCTGTAATATTTTTCTGAGTAGTATAAAATACAGTTGTTGTATTTCTGGGGTTAAATAGTCATTCGTGTACGAATATATTTATCCCGGGGTTAAAAATATTTAACCACATGTAAACAAAGGACAAAGGTCAAAACGGACAAAGGGCAAAGAGGACAAAAGGCCCAGAAATGGCCTTGACCGCACCCACGGTCAGTCCACCACACCCCGCGGTGGAGGCCATTTCCTGAGGCGGCCACCGCACCCCACCGCACCCCGCTGCACCCGCGGTGCCGACTTCAGCGACAACTTTTTCCTGCTTCGCCGAACTGCAGCCGCTGCAACGTTTGCTTTTCTGAGCTACTTATCACTTCCTTGTCTGTAGGCCTATGATGCAGCTCCTTGCTTGTGTGCTCCTTTTTGGCCTATAAACGAGGAAGAATTTGAGGAGAAAGATGGCACAAAGCAGAGCTTTCTTCTTCCTCCTCTGAAATTTCCTTCCTCCATTGTTGCCTGAGTTTAAAGCTTCGCCGGAGTATTATCGGAACTTCCTTTGAGTGTTGAAGGTGCTCCCAAGTAGTGTTTGAAGGAACAAGGTGTTTGGAGATCAAACCCCAATCGAATCAAGGCCAAATGAATTGGATTTGGGATTTGTTATTCGAGATTTGTCCGTGTTTCAGACCCAGGAACCCGTCGTCTCTAAGCTTTGTTTAAGCTTTCGTCAGATCTAAGGCAAGTGGCAGTTCGCTCTTGCTTATCATTCCATATTTATATTGATTATCAATTGTTTAATTGTTAATTAATTTGGGATGATTTACTGTTTTCGTTAGGAGCAGTTTTGATAAATGATGTGATTAAAACATGATATTATATCAGGTTGTATATCTGCTAGAACAACGTTATTATAGATATATATGTATGATGATTGCCTTGAGGGCATTGATGTGGACTATTGTGTGCTTGAACTGTTTAGTTAGCACGAGTATTCGTAGGAACGCTACTGGGGCCCTGTGAGGTCCAGTCGTTTCTTTATAACCATGGTGGTTAGGACAACCTAACACCATCTTGCAAGTCATGACCGTCCCCTATCCGAGTATAGGGGTGGTGCACTTAGCTAGTGTCACATATTTCGGGAGTTGCTCCCAAGAGGTCTCTCGTCTCGGGACGAGGTGATCATGATAAAAGCTTATAACGTGATGCGTGTTTTTTGGAATTAAATAAGATAAGTGCCGTTGTCGCACACATTTAATATATCTCAGGCAAGTAGTGCAGCTAGGAAAGCCTCGTCTAGACTTTGGTCAGAGTAAAGTTCTCTTTCCAATCTGAATTCGCATTATGCGGTGAGGTTGGTCGTGAACCGAAACACCAAGTCATTTTAAACTCTTGTGTGAACTTATATGTTCTCCAACATTTATCATGCTTCCGATAAGACTCAATTCATTGGAGTCTTCTGTTGGGTTGATTGTTGTAAGACTCAGTCTTTCAGAATCTCCTCTTGATCATGCCTTTTCGTATATTCCAGTAGGAGTATGATGGTTGACTATCGTCATCGGTTATTATTCGAGAAGCGATGAGTCTAACCTAATACGACTACTTCAAACCACTATGCTTTTAACCCTTGCATAGTCTTTCATTAGACTAACCAACCGGTTATATTCCTTGTATGGTTGGCTGGTGTCATCCGTTCGATTCGGCACATCAGATAGATTGCAGTTCCGTGAAGGCTAGAACGACTATGAAGGCAAATGGTGTTTTTGATAAGTTTATCCAGGTTGAGATCCTTGGCGGTGATCGCTGTGATCAAGACCTTATGTCATTTACTTTTAAAAGACTTCCGCTGTATTTTTGATGTATTTGGAATTCTGTTGAAATTCCGAGACTATGGTTTAAATGAAAGTTATAATATTTGTAATATAATTGTTGGTTTATGATTTGTATCAACTGGTTAAGCCTTGGGTGACATCGGACAGAACGTCTGAGGTCACTAGCGATAATACCTTTCAAGGATACAATTGGGGGGTATTACAGTTTAAGTGTCATGTCTCGATTTGCAACCTCTTTCTTGCTCATTGGATAGCTTACTTGCCTATACTTCTCTGATTTTTGTAATTTCTTACATGATCATCTATGCTATCACTACAACACTTGGAACAACTTTCGTTTGGCCCAAAAAAGTCAATTTGATGCATTGATCCCTTATCATAGCCCAAATGATTGTTGACTCTACAGCTTACCCTAGCCATCATGCTTGATGCTCCCTATGAGCCCCTCTAATCATCTAGAACAAGGATGTTGGAATGGAACTCTTTGGAACGTCAGTTCCCATGGAGATCCCTTCCTCTGTTTCTCTTGTTTTGACGATGACAAACACTTGAACTTAAATGGCTATTCTAGTGTTTAATCTACAGCTGAAAAGATAAGGGAACCAAGTCCAAAGTGATAGAAAATCAAGATCAAGGGAACTGGATGGGAACCGCATCGCATCAGCGTATCTGAGGAAATCTCACAGAATCTCTGAGAAGATTTACTTGCCAAATCTGGACGCCTCCAAACGAAGTTCGTAGGCGTGTTTACACATAGAGTATCTTTATACGATTGTGTAAATTAGGATTCGGTTTAGAGGATATTTTGTATCTTATTATTGGTAAGATATAAAATATGTCATCTTGGATTTATGGAATAAAATCGTTCAAAGAATATCTCGTCCGAGATCTTTCCTTGATAATTTTATTGTATAAATACTCAATGATACTAGGGTTTCATTTATGCATTTTTTTACGAGCTTGAGAGTACATCTGTGAGACAAAGAAGAAGACAAAGTGTTCGATTTGAAAGTGTCGAAGTAAGTCTATTGTGTGTTAATCTGTGATTTCTAGGGAACTAGGTTTAGTCTTAGTGAGATAGACTGAAACGAGATAGTTCGGAAGTTGTAATCGCATATTAATATACAAGTAGACCGTTTGAAATCCTCGAAAGAGGGGTGGTTTTTATCCTAGATAACTAGTTGGTTATCAAATGTTTCCACCTTAAGTAATTGTTCTTGATAACTTGTTTACTCGTTATTCCGCTGCACATAGGAACTGAACACATTTGTGTCTCAGTTCCCTTGAAACTAACGCACAGATCCTACAATTGTTATCAGAGCTAGCGCTCTAGATTGTGTGTTTACTAAGCAGGTTGTCAAGATGTCTCGCAACAACGAACATGAACTCGGTGTCTCCATCAACAAGCCTTACATCCTTAAGAATGGACAAATCAACTGGTGGACGCAACAACTTATTGGCTTCATGCAAACCAACGACATGCAATGCTGGTATGTCTTGGAGAATGGGAACTATCCTAAGCCAACTGATTCAAAGGATCCCACCAAGCTTCTGCCTATCTCTGAATGGACTCAAGAGCACTTCAATCAACAAGAAAAGAATGCCAAGGCTCGTCAATACATCCTGAATGCATTGACAAAAACTGATCAAGACAAAGTCATTGGCATCAATAATGCTAAGGAGATGTTGAAAGCTCTGAGGGAATTCAACCTGGTAAGGGAAGACCTTCAAAATAGCAGGAAATTTGATCTACAAGGAGAATACCACAGATTCAAAATGCTTGAAACTGAAAATGTCTCATCTTATCACTCTCGTTTTAAAATCCTATGCAATGAACTTACAGCTTGTGGTGTTGAACCTGAAGAGTGGTCCAAATCCATGGTGATTATCAATGGACTTAACTCCAAGTTTGAAATGACTCAGAGCATTATGCTACAAACTCCTTCCATCAGAGTTCTCCCTGTTCAGGAACTCATTGGTCAACTCCAGTGACAAGAAGACAAGGCTAAGGGAAATGAGCAAGTGAAAACTGATCAGAGCATTGCCTTGATGCTGACCAAAGTCATGGAAAGGCTGAAAACTGATGAAAACTTTGATGAAGAAAATAATGATGAGATCACTGCTCTTCTGACTTGCACTGTAAGGAACTTTCAGAAAGGCAAGTTCCCTAGGAAAGACTTCAAGAGGGAACACAATGAATTCAGATGCTACCAATGCAACCAGGTTGGGCATCTTGCTAAGAATTGCCCAAACAAGAAAGTGGATGCTGAACCACAACAGAAAAAGGCGTTGGTTGCTACATCCACATGGGGAGACAATGATGAAGAATCTGAAGGGGAACCAGACGACTTATCCGCTGGACAGTGTCTGATTGCTGAAACGTCATCTATAAGGGAACTCGATACCAGTTCCCTTGATGTCTGTCTCATGGCAAATGCAGACCCAAGTGCTGACTCAGACCTTACTAAACCTGAGGTATCTTCTGTTGAACTCACTGAAACTCTCTCTAAGTATGATAAAAAGCACTTGATTAAACTGATTATCAAACTTAGCGATGAAAACAACTCTTTGTAAGAAAAGATAACTGAAAATGAAGAAGAAATTTCTTGCTTAACTGATGAGAATGTTGTTTGGTGTAAGAAATTTGATGATGCTTCTAAGTCTAGTAACACTTCGCATGTTATCTGTCCTACTTGTGATTTGCATGATAAACTGAATCTTGGTGACAGTTCCCTTGATAGTTCCTCTCCTAATCATGAATTGCTATTGTCTATCGTTGATAAACTTGACTCTCTCTCTGCTTGCATTCATGAAAAGACTATTAATCAAACTGTGTTTGTGAGACCTAGGGTTGGATTAGGCTACCATACTAATGACTCTTCAGATCCCCCTTGTCATGCTCATAGTGACCTTGATAAAGTGTCTAGTGATCTCCATGCTAGAAATGAAAGACTTGATTTAGCTCTTCAAACCTCTAACTGCAAAAATGAATATCTGCAAGAAAGAATCAAGGTTCTTGAAAGTGACTCTAAGAATAACCTTCCTTGTGCTCCTAACGATTCCAAAATACATGAGATGTATAAGGGTATTGGGCGTAATGCTCCTAGGAAGAAGGTTGATCTAAGGGAAAGAAAGAAAGCCAACTCAGTCCCTTTCGTCAAAAGGGTAAGTACCTCTGGATTCCCAAGAATCGGGTTTGCTGGTACTGTGGGAACCAAGGTCACAACATTGATGAATGCAACAAGAAGGAAATGGACGAGGAAAAAGCCTCTAAGAAGAGGAACTATATGAGGAAAAGTAATAGGAAAAGAACTGAAATTTCTGACTTGAATGATCCCTATTATTATTCTTCTCCTTCTCAGGGAACTGATCATGTTAATCCACCTAGGAACTCTCCTCCTAACAAACCCGGGAACGGTCAGCCGACCTGGGTTCGTAAGAAATGATGTTTAATTGTGCAGGCTGAAGTGAGTAAAGAAGAGAAATGGTACATAGACAGTGGAGCTTCATGCCATATGACTGGAAACAGGAAGAAACTGCACTCACTTCAGAAATACAACGAAGGAAAATTTTCCTTTGGTGACAAGAGAAAAGGAGCCATTTGTGGCGTTGGATGCGTGGACCTAATTGACAAAGTATAGGTAAGTGATGTTCATCTTGTTGACAATTTGGGTTTTGATCTAATGAGTGTGTCACAGATTTGCGATCAAGGGGAGAACCATGTCTTATTCACTCCCAAAGAATGCTTCGTGCTGAATCCAGAGACACACAAAACTCTTTTGAAAGGGAAACGCTACAACAATGTCTATATCGTAGACACAAGCTTCATTCCTGAGGAAAATCTTTGCTTGTCTTCTATAGCTGATAGAACGACAATATGGCATCAAAGACTTGGCCATGCTAGCCCTCAGCTTATTCATAAGCTACACAAGAAGGAACTGGTGAGAGGACTTCCCTCTGTTCAAATTGAAAAAGACAACATTTGCTCAGACTGTGTAAGGGGGAAACAGGTATGTAGTTCCTTTAATTCAAAATCTGAGATCAGTTCCTCTCATCCTCTTGAACTTGTTCATATGGATTTATGTGGTCCCATGCGTACTCAAAGCTTTGGAGTGAACATGTATATTCTTGTACTTGTTGATGATTTCTCTCGCTTCACCTGGACCATTTTCATAAAATCAAAAGATGAAGTATTTGACAGGTTCTCAGCTATAGTTCCTACTCTTGAGAACTCCCTTGGGCACAATCTTCATGCCATACGTTCCGATCATGGAACTGAGTTCAAAAATGCCAAGTTTCTAACCTTTTGCAGGGATAAGAGAATCTCTCACAATTTCTCAGCTCCTCACACTCCTCAACAGAATGGAGTTGTTGAAACGAAGAATAGGACCTTGGAGGACATATCTCGTAGTATGCTCCTATCTGCTGGTCTTCCTCACAGGTTTTGGGCAGAGGCAGTCAACACCGCTTGCTACATTCTGAATCATGTCATGCTTCGCCCGATGACTGAAAAGACTTCCTATGAGCTCCTGAAAGGCAGAGTTCCTAACATTTCCCATCTTCGGGTCTTTGGGTGCAAATGCTTTGTGCACAACAACGGTAAAGATCCCATTGGGAAATTTGATCCCAGAAGTGATGAAGGGATATTCCTTGGCTACGCCAGCAACAACAAGGCCTACAAAGTGTTCAACCTTCGAACTCAAAAGATTGAGGAAAGTGTTCATGTTGTGTTCAATGAATCTGCCTTTTCTAACATGCAACAGGAACCCTCTAGCAATCCAACTGATGATGATGACTCCGATGAAGCCATCCACTCATCTACTCCTGAGTTCTCTCTAAACCTGTCTAGAGACTATGTTAGGAACTCGTCTGACTCTGCAGTGCAATTCTCTCCTGCCTCTCAGCATCATGATCAACAAAATGATACTCCATCGACTGAGAGTCCCCAAGTCATCGGAACGCCTATTCAAGCTCCCAACTCTAGGGAACTCATCTCCTCCGATGCTCCTGCTCCCAGTTCCCATGCTGAAGGGAACTCTGATGATCATGCTATAGGGAATTCTAATGATCAAGCTGTAGGGAACTCTGATGTCACACATCCTCTTGTGACCAATGACTCAATACCTTCTTCCCAACTACAAGTACAAAGGATCTCATCCCATGGATCTAATCATTACTCCATATCACAAACCAGGTCCGTCCACTAGATCCTCTCTGAATAACTTTTGTGCTTTCAATTCCTTCTTATCTCTTGTAGAACCCAAGAACTACAAAGAAGCACTCACTGAACCAGACTGGATTCATGCAATGCAAGAGAAATTACATCAATTTGATCGTAACAAAGTCTGACGCTTAGTTCCTTGTCCTCCCAACAGAACCATCATAGGAACTAAGTGGATCTTTCGCAACAAGCTTGATGACTCAGGTGTCGTCACAAGGAACAAAGCTCGTCTGGTAGCTCAAGGGTATAATCAACAAGAGGGAATTGACTATGATGAGACGTTTGCTCCTGTTGCAAGAATGGAGGCTATTCGCCTAATGATTGCCTTTGCTGCTCACAAAGGATTCCAGCTCTTCCAAATGGATGTCAAAACTGCCTTCCTAAATGGAATTCTTCAAGAGGAAGTGTATGTCAAGCAACCCCCTGGATTTGAGGACAAAGATCATCCTGACTACGTCTACTTCCTAGACAAAGCTCTCTATGGGCTAAAGCAGGCTCCCCGTGCTCAATTCTTGTTATCCAATGGATACAGAAGAGGTTTGATTGATAAAACTCTCTTTTTATTGGAAGTTAAAGATGATATCCTGGTTGTTCAAGTCTATGTCGATGATATTATCTTTGGTTCCACTAACCTCTCTCTTGTAGAAAAGTTCAAGAACCTAATGAGCAGTCAATTCGAGATGAGCATGATTGGGGAACTGACCTTCTTCCTAGGTCTTCAAGGGAATCAGCTCTCTGAAGGAACTCAGATCCATCAACAGAAGTATGTGAAGGAACTACTTCAAAAATTCAAGATGGGCACTTGCAAACACTTTGCCACTCCCATTTTCCCAGCAACCAAGCTGACGCTGGAAGAGTCCGATTCCAAGGATGATCAATCATTATAAAGGCAAATGATTGGTTCCCTTCTCTACCTAACCGCTAGTAGACCAGATATTATGTACTCTCTGTGTCTTTGTGCTCGCTTTCAGGCTGACCCTCGCTCCAAGAACATGGCCGTTGTGAAAAGAATTCTCCGTTATCTAAAGGGAACTGACAATCTTTGTCTTTGGTACCCCAAACATTGTGACTTCGAGCTCCTCTCCTACACGGATGCTGACTATGCTGGATTTCTCCAGAACAGAAAAAGCACATCTGGTATGGCTCAGTTCCTTGGTCCCTGCCTGGTCTCATGGGGCTCCAAGAAGCAAACCCCCATATCTCTCTCCACCACTGAGTCCGAATACATTGTTGCTGCTGCTTGCTGTGCTCAACTCCTCTGGCTCAAACAACAACTCGCGGACTTTGGTAAATCTTATGGCCCTCTCAAAATTCTTTGTGATAATACTAGTGCCATTAGCATCTCTAAGAATCCTGTATTTCATTCCAAGTCTAAGCATATTGACATAAGGCACCACTTTTTGAGAGATAACGTGGAAAAGGGGATCATTATTATGGAACATTGTCGTATTGAGGAACAAATTGCTGATATATTCACAAAAGCCCTTAATCGAGAACCTTATGAGTACTTTAGACTCCTTCTTGGAATGATTTCCATAGCTTAGCGGTTCTGAGTTCCCTTGCCTATTTCCCTGGTATTGACTAGTTATGTGACTGTTGGATCGTTAGAGTTACGTCTGAGGGAACAAAAGCTTTGTTCCCACATAAGTTGCAGCGGATAAATATAGCAGGAAAGATAACGAACGAACTCACGATATATAGTGGAAACCCTGATTAGCAAAACTAGCTTCTCAAGGAAAAACCACTACCTTTAAGCTTTCGCTTGAGAGGATTTTGAAGCATGTACTTGTCTTATTGATTTCTTGCTTGATTACACTTGTATCCTAGACTTCGACATCTAAACACCCAGCTAGACTCGAAACCTCTTCTACAACGATGAATCAAACTCAACCCTCAAAGACTTACACACACCTCACTTCTTTTCTCTCTTCTTTTCGTTCTCTCTATTTTCCGTCGTCGTCGTTACATAGAAATGAATACACACCTCTATTAAATACAACTCGGCAAACCCTAAATGTAACAAGATAAGATTTATCCAAATAAGGCAACAGGAAGATATGATTTTGTAGAGGGAGTAATATCCCAGCCGTCTATATTAATTTGAAGGAAGGATTCTGTAAATTAATATATTTGGATAAGATAGAGTACTCTCTCTCCAATTATCTTATCTTAGAAAGGTTTTCCTAAGATAACACAATCGGGCTTCTCTCTCCATATCTTCTCAAATCGGCTTGATCCTTGGAGCCGAAGTCATTCATCCTTGACCGCGTGCATGATTCTGCGTTTGATTTGTTTCCATAAATGGCACGCTGGATTCTTCTTTCCATTCGCAGCTTCAATCTTGTTCGACGCTGTTGGTCCTTCAGAGGTAACAAAGCACATGAATAGAGCTTTGTTCCCTCTTCGATCCTTCGCTGCAATGGTTCCCTGAGACAACTGTATTTGTTCCTGAAACACTTAGTACCCAGATTAGTTAAATGTTTGTCACTATCAAAACCTAAGAAATTCAACAAATTCCTCCTTTTTGATGGTGACAAACATCCTTGACAATAAAGAATATACATACGAGATAAAGACAGTTGTATGGGGAAAGGTTCTCCACACAAGACCATAATAGTTCCCCCTCAACACAGCAACATATGAAACCATGTGCTGTTCCACCTCAACCAAAGCTACCTGTCATTTTCCCCCTTTTGGCATCATTAAAAACACAGTGAAGAGTTAGAGATGAAAGATAACAGCCAGATGAACATCATTCTCAAACGCAGTAGATTGAAACACACGAACGCAGACAGCATGTTAAGACGACAACACGATATGCAAGGATAACATTCATGATCAACATGCCAGTCAGTGCAAACACAAGAATCAGAGACAAGAAAGTACGAAAAGAGAGGAGTTGATGTGCTAGGGAACAAAAGAGGGGTTGGTTGGCCAGAGAAATACAAATTAAGTACCACTGGGGCCACCAGCTAGAGCTGAAGTATGATTAGCAATGGAGTTCATCTTTTGTTCCCACTCAAAGTTTTTTGCATCCTTATTGGCGTCAGCATCCAACATAGGCTCAGCTAATAGAGAGTCTTTGATTCCTTCTTTGTGTATATTCTGATGTCCCCCCCTTTTTTTTTTTTTTTTGGAACATCACAACCTTCAGCTTGCCTTCTTTCACCAGGGATTCATTTTGAGTCTACTACGCGCATCATTAGCTTTTAAGCACGAACCCTCCTTAGGCAATTGTAAGCCGGCATCACACACCATACCTATCGAACCCTATCCACAGACCATAGTGGCAACAATTCGTATTCTCGACTGTCCAGAAAAATAGAAGAGTGTGATACGGGGGTAATGTTACCAGAGAGGGTACAAAGAACATCACACAAAAGCATATATGAAAATTTTGCAATAATGTGTAATCATGAATGAGAGGCTCCCAGATGTGAATGATTAGAGGGGCTCATAGGAAGTATCAAACATAATGGCTAAGGTAAGCTGTAGAATCAACAATCATTTGGGCTTATAATGAGGGATCAATGCATCAAGTTGACTCTTTTGGGCCGAAGGAAATCTGATTCATGTATTAGCAAGATAGCATAGAGAGCATGCATGAAATGTTGCACATAAGTGAAATATTAGCATGAGTCTAGGCAGGTCATTCAACTAGTGATCAAGAGAATAAATGCAGACCGGGACATGATGTTTCATCCTTCACACTTTAACATGTAATATTAGCCAATCATCGAGGGAACACAACATGTAGACAGTCAGTTTAGAGAGATCATACCTAGTTCCATACAAAACTATTCGAATGGTTCCCTGTTTAGTGCCTTGGTGAAGATGTCGGCGATTTGATCCTTAGTTCCACAGAAGTCCATTGTCACCAACCCTTTCTCCACACAGTCACGTAAGAAGTGATGTCTTATCTCGATGTGCTTGGTACGTGAGTGTTGCACCGGATTCTTGGAGATATTTATGGCACTTGTATTGTCACAGAGAATGGGAATGGAGTTGGAAGAATACCGTAGTCGCTGAGTTGTTGTTTGAGCCATAGGAGTTGAGTGCAACAAGCAACAACGGCTATGTATTCAGCTTCCGCATTGGAGAGAGCCACGTAGTTCTGCTTCTTTGACCCCCACGAAACCAGACACGGCCCAAGGAACTGAGCCATTCCAGAGGTAGATTTTCTGTCCACTTTGTTCCCTGCGAAGTCAGCATCTGTGTATCCGACAAGATCAAGGTTTCCTCCCCTTGGATACCACAGACAAAGATCATCTGTTCCCTTCAAATATCTCAAGATCCTCTTCACTGCTTTGAGATGTGTCTCTTTGGGATCGGCCTGAAAACGAGCACAAAGACATACACTATACATAATATCAAGCCTACTGGCAGTGAGATATAGAAGCGAACCTATTATTCCTCGGTAGAGAGATAGATCAATTCCTTGCTCATGTTCGTCTTTTCCCATTGGATTGTTTGGAGATATGGGAGTGGTGAAGGGTTTCGCATCATTCATACCAAACTTTTTGACGCACTCTCTGAGATACTTCTGTTGGTGCACTTTGGTTCCCTCATCTCCCTGAGAGACTTACAGACCTAGGAAGAACTTGAGTTCTCCAACCATGCTCATCTCGAATTCACTGGCCATCAGCTTAGAGAATTTCTGAACCAGTTTATCATCAGTGGATCCAAAGATGATATCATCCACATAGACTTGGACCACCAGAATATGCTTCCCTTCCTTCAGAAGGAACAGAGTCTTATCGACCTTTCCTCGAACGTATCCGTGTGTCAGAAGGAACTGTGAGAGCCTTTCATACCAGGCCCTCGGGGCTTGCTTGAGACCATACAGAGCTTTGTCTAGAATGTAGACATGGTCAGGTTGAGTGGTGTCCTCAAAGCCGGGTGTTTGCTCCACGTAGACTTCCTCCTTAAGAACTCCATTCAAGAAGGCAGTCTTGACATCCATCTGTTGTAGCTTGAACCCATGGAAAGAAGAATACGCAATTAGGAGTCTTATTGCTTCTAACCTGGCAACAGGATAAAAGGTCTCATCATAGTCGATGCCTTCCTGCTGGTTGTAACCTTTCACCACCAGCCTAGCTTTGTTCCTTGTGACCTGACCTTGATCATCCAACTTGTTTCTGAACACCCACTTGGTTCCAATCACTGTTTTGTTCCTTGGACGAGGAACTAACTGCCAAACCTTGTTTCTTTCGAACTGGTGAAGTTCATCTTGCATGGCGTTTATCCAGTCAGGATCCTTCAATGCTTCTCCTACAGTTTTGGGTTCTTGCAAAGAGAGAAAAGCATTGAAAGTACATAAATTTTGTAGGGAGGAACGAGTGCTCTGAGGTGCTCCCTTTCTATAGTCAGTGACGATTAGCTTGACTGGATGAGCCCACTTTTGCTGGTACTTGGGAACCTGGAGATTGTTGATGTCGAATTCCTCTGAATCAGCGTTCCCAGCACTTGAGCCTTCACCTCCTGTGCCATTAGCATTAGGATTGACATCCCTCATTTCTTCAACAGAAGGACAGTCCTCAGAGGGCTCCGTTGTGCCATGACTTGGGCTTTGTTCCCCCTGAGGTGCCTGAGATACATCAAGGGGGTAAGCATTTTCTTCATTGCCCCCTGATTTGGCGGAATTGGGAGTTCTTGGTGTAGAGGGATCATTTTGAGTTTCTTGATCTTCAGAGGTCCCACCGCTGACATTGCTATCTACAAGCTGAAAGAAATCATCTTCGGAAAGCTCGATGTTGCCTGATAGTTCCTGCACATTGTTACCAGCCATAACAGTTTCATCAAATACAACATGAACGCTTTCCTCTACCTTTCTGGTTCTCTTGTTGAAAACTTTGTAGGCCTTGCTTTGCTGTGAATATCCTACAAAAGTTCCTTCATCACTTCTGGGATCAAACTTCCCAAGAGAATCTTTCCCATTGTTGTGGACGAAGCACTTGCAACCAAATGTACGCAAATGAGACACATTAGGTTTCCTTCCCTTCAGAAGCTCATATGCAGTTTTGTTCAGAAGAGGACGGATGGTTGCTCTGTTCAGAACGTAGCACGCAGCATTCAAGGCTTCGGCCTAGAAACTCCTTGGAAGACCACTTGAGATGAGAAGAGTACGCGTCATGTCTTCCAGAGTTCTGTTCTTTCTTTCAACAACACCGTTTTGCTGTGGGGTCCTGGGAGCAGAGAAGTTGTGGTTGATACCTCTGTTCCTACAGAGGGATAGGAACTGAGAGTTCTCGAATTCAGTTCCATGATCAGTGCGAATAGACCCCAAGGAATGTCCAGTGCTCCTTTCGGCTGCCTTAAGCCAAGACTCAAACTCCGCGAACACTTCATCCTTTGTGGAGATAAATAGAGTCCATGTGTACCTGGAATAGTCATCAACAATAACAAAGACATATGCATTTCCCCCACGGCTCTTCGTGCGCATAGGCCCATAAAGATTCATGTGGACTAATTCCAGAGGACGTGTTGTACTTACATCCCTTTTTCACTTGAAGGAAGACCTCACTTGTTTTCCTTTAATGCATGCGTCACACACGTCAATTCACATTGCTTCAACCTTGGGAAGGCCATTCACCAACTCTTGTCTATGAAGTTTGGATAAGAGTTGAAGGCTAGCATGTCCAAAGCGTTTGTGCCACAAGTCTGTCGTCTCAGGAATAGACGACAGACATAGGTCCTTGTCAGGGATGAAAGCAGGGTCGACCTTATAGACATTGTTGTCGCAGATCCATTTGAGTAAGATTTTCCCTGTACTTAGACACTCAACATGAAAATCATCAGTGGTAAAGACTACCCTATTTTTTCTGTTTTGACATAGTTGAGCCACACTAAACAGATCAAACCTGAGATTATTCACTAGATTCACATTATTCACAGTGATGTGTTTAGAGAGTCTTACCATACCGATACCACAAACCTCACCCTTACTCTTGTTTCCAAAAGTTATCGATGCCCCTGAGGCTGGCTGAAGAGAAGTGAACCATTCACTGTTCCCTGTCATGTGACTTGAACATGCAATGTCAATGTGCCAAGAGCCTTTCCTTGCTTCCTCCTCGGATTTATGAGAACCACCTTCTGATACGCTGTGACCTTTTGAGCTCATCAAGCAGATATCCTTTGAGAGAGGAGATGCTTCATCATCTGAGCTGCAGTCACCCCACTTCGCAATCCTCGTTTGTTCCTCGTTGAAGACCTGAGAAGAACCTGCCGCTTTGTTGAGGCACCTTTTTGCGAAGTGTCCGTTGTCATAGCAGTGAGAGCATACAACCTTCTTCATGTCATTGTGAACCATGACCGAACCTTTAGTGCCTTTGCTTCGAGACCATATCTTCTTCATGGCTTGAGTGATGAGAGCCACATCTACATCACCTTCTTGAGAGTCTCTATCCAAGGCATTTCCTGACGACATCTTTCCTGCAGAATCTGTAACTAAAACAAATAATCTAGAGCACCAGGCTCTGATACCAATTGTTGGATCGTTAGAGTTACGTCTGAGGGAACAAAAGCTTTGTTCCCACAGAAGTTGCAGCGGATAAATATAGCAGGAAAGATAACGAATGAACTCACGATATATAGTGGAAACCTTGATTAGCAAAACTAGCTTCTCAAGGAAAAACCACTACCTTCAAGCTTTCGCTTGAGAGGATTTTGAAGCGTGTACTTGTCTTATTGATTTCTTGCTTGATTACACTTGTATCCTGGACTTCGACATCTAAACACCCAGCTAGACTCGAAACCTCTTCTACAACGATGAATCAAACTCAACCCTCAAAGACTTACACACACCTCACTTCTTTTCTTTCTTCTTTTCGTTCTCTCTATTTTCCGTCGTCGTCGTTACATAGAAATGAATCCACATATCTATTAAATACAACTCGGCAAACCCTAAATGTAACAAGATAAGATTTATCCAAATAAGGCAACAGGAAGATATGATTTTGTAGAGGGAATAATATCCCAGCCGTCTATATTAATTTGAAGGAAGGATTCCGTAAATTAATATATTTGGATAAGATAGAGTACTCTCTCTCCAATTATCTTATCTTAGGAAGGTTTTCCTAAGATAACACAATCAGGCTTCTCTCTCCATATCTTCTCAAATCGGCTTGATCCTTGGAGCCGAAGTCATTCATCCTTGACTGCGTGCATGATTCCGCGTTTGATTTGTTTCCATAAATGGCACGCTGGATTCTTCTTTCCATTCGCAGCTTCGATCTTGTTCGACGTTGTTGGTCCTTCAGAGGTAACAAAGCACATGAACAGAGCTTTGTTCCCTCTTCGATCCTTCGCTGCAATGGTTTCCTGAGACAACTGTATTTGTTTCTGAAACACTTAGTACCCATATTAGTTGAATGTTTGTCACTATCAAAACCTAAGGAATTCAACAGTGACTTATTATTATTTTTGGTAACTAGTTGGGAACTGTGTTTACTGCTTTTCGTGTCCATCTCTGCCTTAATGTGTTTATTGTTATGATATTAGTTGGACATTCTTCTCGCCTTCACGCGTTGTGTGAATATCTTGATTGCATTTCTTTCAACAATATATAATCAATCTAATCTCTGAACCCATATTATAAGCCGAAAGGATGATTGATTATAAGTTGTCCCTAACCTGGCTTCCCTAGTAGTTCCCTATGAACCTTCTTCTGATTAGTCCACAACTGGGAACTTACTAGTTTAGCGTCAAAATTGCCTTCCTGCTATTTATATGCTTTTGGATGTGTACTTTTCATGATTTAAACACCCACTACATATATGCATCCAAAGCCTTCCCTAGCCAGGTACTTCTAAGGAACTAAGGGGAACTGAAAAGGTCGTTGCTTGTGTGCTTTCTCTGTCGCCGTCTCGGATATTGTGTCTCCTTCCTTTACTGTGTTCAGAGATAATCATGATGAAACCCTGCAAATTCTGTCCGATTGTAAACGTTGAGGATGTGATGTGATTCTGATTCGTTGCCTTTGAAAAAAAAAAAGGGAACTGAGCTCCTGGATCATTATCCTTCATATGCAAGCTTGCCACTCTCATCCCTCGCACTCTCTGCCTTACCACTCAATCATCAAAGCCCTGCTGACAACACTTGGTGTGTCCCCGGAGTCCCCCTCAAAAGACGATGCATCAGCACTAAATGGATATGGCTTACATCAACCGTCTCAGGGTTAATGAGGAAAAGGAGGTTAAGCCTAAGAGGACTCGTGCTGCCACTGACCCATCTACGCATGAGACCTCCGACCTCCAGATTGTCACTGTTGCCATCTCTGCTGAGCTCAAGGAACTCACTGCTGCTGTGAAGGAACTGACTGCTGCCTTCAACTCTCTTGCGGCTGCATTGATTGCCAAGTTTCCTCCCAGTTCCTCCTGAATTCCCTTTGTTGTCTCTGGCTTAGTCTCCCTAGGAACTCCCCTGCTCACTAGTTGCCCTGCTTTGTTGGTTTTTTTTTTATCTCTTCGTGATCTTGTTTGTTTGCTCTTCGTGTGTTTGCTAGCTGCTTTGTGCATCTTTTGATATAATTAATGAATATCTGTTTGCTCAGTTGCGACTTGCCATTTGCTTTGAACTTGTTCCTCTCTGGGTTACCATTTGAAACTAATCTATCTTTTCGATGATGTCAAAAGGGGGAATAGACTCTGGAATCTTGGAACCAATAGGACTGGTGTATTTCTAAGGGGGAACTAAGTACTGTGTTCAAAAATTAAGAGGGAACTATGAAGCATTTATCCCAGTATCTCTGCTTTCTTAATATGTCAATTAACTTGCCTATTGGTTTTGTGCTTATTACTGGTATTAGTTTGTCATCATCAAAAAGGGGGAAATTGTTGGAATGAAACTCTTTGGAACGTTAGTTCCCATGGAGTTCCCTTCCTCTGTTTCTCTTGTTTTGACGATGACAAACACTTGAACTTAACTGGCTATTCTAGTGTTTAATCTACAACTGAAAAGATAAGGGAACCAAGTCCAAAGTGAGCGAAAATCAAGATCAAGGGAACTGGATGGGAACCGCATCGCATCAGCGTATCTGAGGAAATCTCACAGAATCTATGAGAAGATTTACTTGCCAAATCTGGACGCCTCCAAACGAAGTTCTTAGGCGTGTTTACACATAGAGTATCTTTATATGATTGTGTAAATTAGGATTCGGTTTAGAGGATATTTTGTATCTTATTATTGGTAAGATATAAAATATGTCATCTTGGATTTATGGAATAAAATCGTTCAAAGAATATCTCGTCCGAGATCTTTCCTTGACAATTTTATTGTATAAATACTCGATGATACTAGGGTTTCATTTATGCATTTTTGACGAGCTTGAGAGTGCATCTGTGAGACAAAGAAGAAGACAAAGTGTTCGAGTTGAAAGTGTCGAAGTAAGTCTATTGTGTGTTAATTTGTGATTTCTAGGGAACTAGGTTTAGTCTTAGTGAGATAGACTGAAATGAGATAGTTCGGAAGTTGTAATCGCATATTAATATACAAGTAGACCGTTTGAAATCCTCGAAAGAGGGGTGGTTTTTATCCTAGATAACTAGTTGGTTATCAAAGGTTTCCACCTTAAGTAATTGTTCTTGATAACTTGTTTACTCGTTATTCCGCTTCCCATAGGAACTGAACACATTTGTGTCTCAGTTCCCTTGAAACTAACGCACAGATCCTACAAAGGAGCCTCTCTTTCATGATTAAATATTATTAAAAATTCTCGTATATTTTTTGTGTGAGTTCTTTGTACCCTCTCTGGTCACGTTACCCTTGCATCACACCCATCTACTTTTTCGGGAAGCCGAGAAGTCGGATCGTCGCCTTTGTGTATTGTGGTTGGGAATTGAAAGGATTGAGGTGCAATGATGGCCTACAACTGTATAGGAAAATATGATGTGCATTTAGGGTTGATTTGATGGACGCGTGACGTTTTAGTTTGCTCAATATCTTGTGGGCTTTTGTAAATGTAGACGCAATCTTCCACAAACTCCTTGGTTTTTTCTTGGAAAAGATGGAAGGAGAATTGTTATCTTTGGCAATCGAAAAGATTTTCTTTGGCTCTATATATTCGGCGTCTCCTAGGTTTTTTCTTCATTGCCTCTCAGTTGCTCCTTCTGTCTTCAATTCTCTTTCAACCTTCATCGTCTCTCCCAAACTCCTCAAATGGAATAAGTCATAACTTCTCAGCATCCAGATTTCCGCAACAAAATGGTGTTGTGGAAAGGAAGAACAGACATGACGCGTACTTTGCTAATTGACAGTGGTCTTCCAAAGAGTTTTTGGGCTGATGCTTTGAATGTTGCTTGTTATGTGCTGAACAGGGCAACCATTCGCTCGCTGCTGAACAAGACTCCTTATGAACTCTTAAGGGGAAGAAAGCCAAATGTCTCATATCTACAAACTTTCGGTTGCAAATGCTTCGCCCACAACAATGGGAAAGATTCTCTTGGAGAGTTTGATCCGAGAAGTGACGAAGGCACCTTTGTAGGATACTCCTTCCATAGCAAGGCCTACAAAGTTTTCAACAGGAGGACAAGAAAGGTAGAGAAAAGCATTCATGTTGTCTTTGATGAATTTGTTACGGCTGGTAACCTTGTGCAAGAACAAATGACTGGTATTCCCTCAAATACTGGTCTCTCTGAGGATGACAACTTTTATCTCGTGGAAATCAATGTCATGGAAAACATGCTCAATGATGATTTCAATGATGCCTCTCCTGGTCGTGACAGTCATGACGAATCATCAACTCCAAGGGCTCATGACTCTGTCGGTGCTATCGTGTCTGATGATGATGCTCAATTGTCTGATTCTCCTTAGGTCCCTCCCGAGGAACAAAGTCCAAGTCCTAATGTTGAAGGGACTGTTGAAGACAGTACAAAATTTCAAAAGGGAACTTGTACTTGCTCTTCTCTGCAAAATTTTTGTGCCTTTAATGTTTCTCTCTCTCTGCAAGAACCCAAAACTGTAGGTGAAGCGTTGAAGGATCCGGACTGGATAAGTGCCATGCAGGAAGAACTCCATTAGTTCGAAAGGAACAAGGTTTGGAGACTTATCCCTCGTCCATGGAACAGAATTATGATAGGAATCAAGTGGGTGTTCAGGAACAAGCTGGATGATCAGGGACAAGTCACAAGGAACAAAGAAATTTTGGTGGTGAAGGGATATAACCAGCAGGAACGGATCGATTATGACGAAACCTTTGCTCCTATTGCTCGTTTGGATGCTATCCGACTACTAATCGCATACTCAGCTTTTTATGGCTTCAAATTGCAGCAAATGTATGTGAAGACTACCTTCTTGAATGGAGTTCTCAAGGAGGAAGTCTATGTAGAGCAAACCCCTGGATTTGAAGACGCTTCTCAACCTGATCATGTCCATATACTTGACAAGGCATTGTGTGGTCTTAGGCAGGCTCACATGTCCTGGTATGTTAGGGAACTGAAGTTCTTCTTGTGTGGTAAAAAATTCTCAAGTCTCATGGCAAATGAGTTTGAGATGAGCATGGTTGGGGAACTGAAGTTCTTCTTTGGACTTCAAGTCTCTCTAGGAGAACATGGTTGTTGGATCATTAGAGTTACATCTGAGGGAACAAATGCTTTGTTCCTACAGAAGGTGCAGCGGAATATTATAGCAAGAAAGATAAAGAAAAGAACTCACGATGTATAGTGGAAATCTTAATCAGTCAAATAACTAATCAAGTAAAACCACTACCTTCAAGCTTCTTGCTTGAGAGGATTTTGAAGAGTCTACTCATCTTATTGATTTCTTGTTCGATTACACTTGTAGCCTAGACTCCAAACCCTAGACTTCCCACCTAGATTTGAATCTCTTCTACAACGGTGAATACGAACTCACTCTTCTAAGACTCACAAACACTTCACTCTCTTTTTCTTCTCAATTAAATGTTCCGAGTTCATACATAGAAATGATACTCACACTCCTATAAATACAACTCGATAACCAATCGTAACAAGATAAAGTATCTTTCTAAACTCGGCAACAAGAAGATATTGAATAAACTGAAGAATATTATCTTAACCGCTTATCTTATCTAAGGAAGGATTTCCTAAGATAACATAATCGAATTAAGATAAAATCCTTCTCTCTCCAAATATATTATCTTAGGAAAGATTTCCTAAGATAACATAATCGGATTCTTCTCTCTCCAAATCTTCCCATCGGCGTGATCCATCCAGCCGATTTCCTTTTCTGTGACTGCGTGATCTTCAAAGATGATTCACATAATCTTCACGCTGATTATCCTTCACTCCATTCGCAACTTGAGTTTTGTTCGTCATTGATGTTCCTTGAGAGGTGATAGGTGTTATTTCATACACCTTTTCTAGCATCTACTAGCATGATTTGGAGGAGTTTTGGATGTATTTTAATGCTAAGTCTGCAATCCAGATGTTATGGAGAGAAGTGAAGAAATCCAAGGATTTGCAGCTTAGATGGAGTTTGGAGATGAAGATGGAGCTGCTGGAGTATTTATGGAGAAGGCTACTAACATTTGGTAGTATTTGGAGAGCAGCAGAAGAAGAGAAGAAGACGAGAGCTGGACTCTGGAGTTCGCCGCCCCGCGTCAGCAATGTCACGGCCCGGCGATGACTCCCAGTGAAGGATGGAGCCCGCGTGAGAGGAAGCCACTGCCCAGCGGTGGAGAGTTCGACGCCCCGCGGTGGATCTTCACTGCCCCGCGGTGGCTGCCCTTAATGACCTCGCGGCCAGAGTTATTTTATTTTACTTTATTTCCTTTTATGCATCAGTCAGATTTCCTTTATTTTATTATTTTATTTCCTTGTAAGATATGGTTTGTGATCTTGGGGATTTAGGTTAACTCTATTTAACCTCTTTTCCCACAGCCTCCAAATCATCATCATCAGACGCACTATTGTTTCAGACGTAGTTTTCTAATTAGAGTTTTTCATCCCTTTGATGGAGAGCTAACTTCCCTTTGTTCTGCTAGACGATTGAAGCAGTACAGTTGATGTGTTTGTGAGATTTCTATTCCTTGTTCTTATCCTTATAAATGTTGGATTGATTTTCTTGGTTATATCGAACTTGATTTCTTGTTGTTCTTCTTAGCCTGATCACCTAGGTTGAATGCTTGTTATCAATTTCTAGGATTGCATATAGGGGTTCCGAGTGCATATCTAGTGGCAAACACAATTGTGCGTATAGGGGTTCCGAGCGTACAATTGTGTGTGAGAATTAATTGCGTGTTAAGTAGGGGAGTGAGTACTTGTACGTCTTTCTACTTGCATGTATCCTATATCCTTGTGTGCATTGCTATTGCTGTGTTGGTGCTAAAGTACGCTGACAACTGTGAGAATCAGTTGTACTTTATCATTGGCATAGTGATAAGTCTATTGACAACTGTGAGAATCAATAGTACTTACGATCAGGGTGGGAACGACTATAAGGATAAATAATTGAACTTGGATTAAATAGATTTCAGTGATCAAACTCTATCTCTGTTTGCTCTCTAGATTTCAGAGAATCAATACTACTTCCCCTCATCATACTTTCTTCCTACATAAACCAAATTTGTTTACTTTGCTTGTTTGCTCTCTTGATTACAAAACCCCCCCAGTTACTTGTTACTTGTCATTCACGTTTGCATACTACATCATACCTTCTCTGTGGGATTCGACCCTTACTTGTCTGCTATACTCTGTTTAGTAGGTTGGTTAGGATAAATTACTTTGATAAGGCTAATCAACGACATTTGCTTGTGCATCTTTAGCCTCCGTCAAATTTGGCACCATTGTCGGGGAAGGTTTTTGTTTGTTGTGTGTTTTCGTGATTGATTGTTGGTGGAGACCTATCTTATGGTCGACACCCGTAGTACTGACTCTCCCCTTCTAGCTTTGGATCCAGAGATTGAAAGATCTTTTCTTGGAAGCATGCGCAATCGAAGAGGAGAGGAAGAAGAGGTCGAAACCGCTGAGACCGAGACCGTTGAGACTGCTACTACCCCAGCTGTTGCAATCGCTGGAACTGGAACTCTGAGAGAGCTTACTGAGCCGAATATTGGGGCTCAACCCCTAGCTGTCATCATCCCTGCACTAGGAGAAGGGGTGAACTTTGAATTGAAGTCAGGAGTTGTTGCTTACCTCCCTAAATTCCACGGTCTGAGTGGAGAGGATCCGATTTCTCACCTGGGCAAGTTCCACAATGTCTGCATGACCATGAAGCCCAGGAACGTGACCGAAGATCAAATCAAGATGAGAGCTTTTGGTTTCTCTCTACTCGACTCTGCGAGCGATTGGTATTATCACCTGCCGCCAGGAACCATAGATACATGGACGAAGCTTCACAAAGCATTCCTGGACAAATATTTTCCCACGAAGAAGGCAAATGCTTTGAAAAAGGCAATTGCCAACATCGAGCAGGCTGGTGATGAAACACTTTATGATTATTTGGAGAGGTACAAGAGGCTTTGTTCCAGCTGCCCATTCCACGGATATGCAAAGCAAGATCTTGTTCTCTATTTGCACAATGGTCTGCTGGATCAAGAAAGAAGAATGGTTGATGCTGCATGCGGTGGAAGTATTCTGAACCTGACACCGGATGACGCCATGAATAGACTCCAGGAAATGAGTGAGAGCACCCGGAATTTCGGGAAGACATATCAGAGGAAGGCGGTCAATGCTGTGACCCCTGCAGGACCAAGCCCGGTGTTGACTGAGTTGGCCGAGTTGAAGGAGATAGTCATGAAGATTGCAAATCAGAGTGCTCCTCTATATGCCAGAGCATGCGGTCTTTGCTCTAATCAGGCCCACCATACCTAGGCTTGTCCTCAGCTGCAAGAGGACGGTGTTGCCGAAGTCAATGTTGTAGGAGGCTACGACACTCCTAGACAACAGTATGGTGGACAACCGAATTACAACCAGAGAGGCCGTGATCACCCAGGATTCAGATGGAGTGACCCTCAGTGGTCAGCAGCCGGCACAACAGCAATATCAGCCAGCTCAGCAACAACAGTACCAGCAACGAGCTCAATACCAACAGAGGCCTCAGGGCCAAACTTTTGGAGCCTCTACTGAGGATATGCTGAAGACTTTGACTCAGCACTTTGCTACACATGTGCATGCTACTGAGTCGAGTATCAAGAACATGGAGAGGCAGATTGGCCAGTTAGCTGATGAGGTGACCAAAATTAACCAGAGGGCCTCAAACTCCCTGCCATCCCAGACCACTGTGAATCCCAGAGAAAATGTGAGTGCTATCACGCTGAGAAGTGGTAAGAAGGTTATTTCTCCCATTGCTGAAGAGGAGAACGAAATTCCCGAGAAAAAGGAAATCACCGACACGCCCCGCGTCGATATCACCGCTACCCCAATGCCCCGCGGTGACCCTCGCCGCGACCCGGTGCCTGTTCCCAGTAATGACACCGCGACCCCACCGCCCCGCGGCGATCACTTACGCCCCGCGGTGGGCTCGCCGCGACCTGATCCTCGAAAATCTGTTCCTACTGAAGACACCTATGTTGATAACTACGTTCGGCCCATGTTTCCCCCTCTAGGTTCAGAGAAGCCCCCAGCACCTTTTCCTGAGGTGCTAAAGGCTAGGAGAGTTGTCGACGACAGAGACTTGTTCGAGACATTCCAAAACTGTGAGGTGAAGATCCCCCTGCTGAAGCTTATTAAGGCTATCCCACGATATGCCAAGTTCTTAAAGGAGCTATGCACGGTGAAGAAGACCCAAAGGCAAAAGACTCAGAAGAAGAGTCCAGTGGGTGAACAAGTGTCAGCGGTAGTTCAGAAGCGTGTACCTGCAAAGTGCAAGGATCCAGGTACGTTTACTATTCCTATCACTATAGGTGAGCATATTTTTGAGAAGGCCCTGCTTGATTTGGGTGCCTCAATTAATGTCTTACCTTATTCTTTACTTGAGAAATTGGAATTAGGACCCTTGTGTGTGTCTAATATTGTTATACAACTTGCTGATGGTTCTTGTGTACCCCCTAAGGGTGTTGTAGAAGATGTCCTTGTTAGGATAGGTCCCTTGATATTCCCTGTTGATTTCTTTGTTATGGATATGGATTATGATGAGCACATTGCCCCGGTCATGCTAGGGCGACCTTTTATGAAAACTTCCATGACTAAGATTGATGTTGATAGTGGTACCCTGACTATGGAATTTGATGGAGTAATTTTTAAACATGACATTCATAATGCCAATTCCATTAAATCACCTCCTCTATGCATTAATGACTTTGATGATTCAGTGCATGAAAATGTAAAAATTGATGCCATAGAGACCGTAGTTGAGTGTCCCACTCTTGATGGACCTATTGAGTTGCATGATTTGCATGAATTGCATATTGATAATATTTTGTTAGATGACATAGAAGACTCCTCCACTTTGGGCACTTGCCCCCCTGCACTAACCATACAAGGCTATAAGCCTTCATCTAGTGACGTGCAGCATACTCAGACTGAGCCGTATCGGCCCCCGCATCGTTCTAAGTATGGGGGCGACACTCCAAAGAGAATGAATATGGAGTGGGTGGCGAAGAACGACCATGATGTAAGGTTCAAACCTTTCCATGAGAGGTCTCCACAGGAAGAGACGAGTTGGAGGATTCCGAAAGGATCCTATTCGAGATGGTAGTTGATCTGCAGTACGTCGAGCCAATGACGATAACCAAGGCGCTGTCCGGGAGGCAACCCGTGTTAGTTTTTCTTTGATTTTTCTTTTTATTAGATTATTTTTGTAGTTTATTTTGCTTTGTTTCGTTCGCCTGTTACTCACATTTCAGGTACGAAAATAAACCGAGAAGAGATGAGGTGCCCAGCCATTCTCACCGCCCCGCGGCGCCTTCCTACCGCCTCGCGGTGGAGTTCACCGCCCCGCGGTGAAGGCCAGGTATCGATTCTCAACTTTTTTTTTATAAAAAAAGCAAGAATTATGGGCCCCGAAAAAACCTTAAACGGGTGAGTAAAAGCTTTATTCTTAAGAGGTCACTAAGGTTTTGACGGATTGGGCTTCTTTATGGGCCAAGATTTCTCTTATGGGCCATGGTACATGACCGGCCCATCATCCCTTTCTTTTCACCTTACCCTTCCTTGACCTAGCCCCACTTTTCCCCACACTTATAATTCCTAGCCCCCCTCAAACTCCTATTCTACTTTCCCATCTCGACCTTGAGCATACTCTAGCCCCAAATCCCCCATTTGGAGCCTAGCCTCACAACCAAGCCCAAACACAACCCCACCGCGCCGTTGTAGTCCCGCCTCGCTTTAGCTCCGCCTCGCGCTGCCACCGCTTTGCGTTCCTGTTGCTACCGCCCCGCGCCGACCTCGCCGCGACCCGATGCCTGTTCTCAGTTTCTCACCGCGACGCCGCCGCCCCGCGCTGAGTCTCTCCAGAACATTGTGTTTGCTTGATTGTGAGTATTCTTTGATGCCTTTTGATTTGAGCAGTCTCATTCTTCACTTATGGCTTCGAAAGGCAAGAAGAAAGCGTCGACGAGTAGGGATGAGAGTGAGCTGTACGACATTGTGAAGGAGAGGAGGGTGGTGGCTTCCAAATTTTTCCACAAGCTGACTCTGGAGCAGATGGGATTGCTCGCTTGTGTGACGCTGTGTTTGACACAGTGTGGGCTGGGGAATTTCATGAACAAGGCAACCCCCGCGTATCCTGAGCTGTGCTTCCAATTCATTGCCTCGTTCAGGTGGTTCACCCGCGAGGAGTCTGATGACAAAATTCTGCGCAAGATCACGTTCACCTACAATGGGCGTGATTATTCTTTGTCGCGGAAGGTGATCCACGAGGCCCTGGGCATTACAAAGAACCCCACCGTTGGGTGGGCGAATGGGCTTAATGAGGCCGAGATGATGGATTTCTGGCGGGCTGCCACAGGGAGGACATTCAAGAAGGGTCATGAGGTGAACTCCAAGTTGGTGAATCCGTGTCTGCGGTTGATCCACAAGGTGATGATGAGGGATTTCTTTGGCCATGCTGACGATAGGAAGGTGCCCATGAAGGACTTCCAGTGGTTTATGAGCATCCTGGGGATAGTAGAGCTTACGCCGTGTTGGGCAACTCTTTTCTTGAGTTCCCTGCGGAGGATTCGTGATGGCGAGCCGAGAGATATTTGTCGGGGTGGTCTTATTACACTCCTCTGTGCCAGTGTGATTGATTGCGATCAGATTCCTCGGCCGGTCCCCTGCGCCGTTTATGATTTAGCACACATGCGGGTGTGCTCCATGATGAAGCCACTGGGGCAGGATGGTGATTTGGTTTGGGCATCTTATGAGGGCCATATTTTGATTGTTCCGTGAGAGTTCGCTTACTCGCCTTCATACGCGGGTTGGTGGATTGATAGCGATAGCCGGATGCCAACCGATGATACCCCTACCGTTACTCCTTCGGGTCTGTATGGAGAGGGCCCTAGTGGTGGTTTTGCTGTTGATCCTGTAGAGGGGGACGACCCCGGTTCTTCACTGTTTGAGGAGTCTTCGTCTGTGTACGGACCTGTCGCACCTTGGCAGGAGATGTACTCTAGATGGGATACTTTCTCTACGCACCAGGATCAGTGGACTTCCAGAGTAGAGACCGGTCTGCAGACATGACAGACCTAGCTTCATTCAGAGATAAATGAGCGTCTGGACAATATAGACGCTCATATGAGGGACTACTTTGGGATGTACCCACCACCACCTTCCGGTCCATAGTGAGTTTATTTCTTCTTTCCCCTATCATTTGATGTTCTCTTTTCTACATTGAGGACAATGTTCGGTTTAAGTATGGGGGAGGGATATAGACTTGCTTTCTTGCTAGCTAGTGTACATAGTTTATTTCTGCATTCGTTTTCTGCATTGTTGTTTCCGTTTCTGTTTTCAGATTTAAAAAAATATATATATATATCGAAAAAGAAGTAAAAAGGAAATCAAAATCCTGGGATGGACTGAAAACCCGAAAGGGCGGTTCAGGTAAAAAGCAGGTAGTCCGGCTGATATAGACCAGGGCAAAATTAGACTGGAGTGATGTGAGTATTTGTGAGATATCTAGCAAAATGAAATGAGTGGCTAGGTGAAAACCCGAAAGGGCACCTAGGCAAGATGAGCGTAAAAGAATAAGAGTGATTCTAGGATTTCTCTTTATATCTTGGTGGAGGCGTCATAAGAATGGAGTCATAGAAGGACTGTCGGGTAGGCCACTCATGGAGCGATAAGGAGCTAGATTGGAGTTAAGTTAGATTATTTTTGCATCACTTGTTTTGGTTGTCTTGGGCATATTGTTGATATGTTGTAGTTTGCTGGTGTCACGTTTTCTTGTACTTCCTGAGACCTTGGTGTTGATTGAGAGGGTGAGCTTTTCTTTAGTTTACTCAGGACGAATAAAGGTCTAAGTATGGGGGAATTTGATAGGTGTTATTTCATACACCTTTTCTAGCATCTATTAGCATGATTTGGAGGAGTTTTGGATGTATTTTGATGCTAAGTCCGCAATCCAGATGTTATGGAGAGAAGTGAAGAAATCCAAGGATTTGCAGCTTAGATGGAGTTTGGAGATGAAGATGGAGCTGCTAGAGTATTTATGGAGAAGGCTACTAACATTTGGTAGTATTTGGAGAGCAGCAGAAGAAGAGAAGAAGACGAGAGCTGAAGTCTGGAGTTCGCCGCCCCGCGTCAGCAATGCCGCGGCCCGGCGATGACTCCCAGTGAAGGATGGAGCCCGCGTGAGAGGAAGCCACCGCCCAGCGGTAGAGAGTTCGACGCCCCGCTGTGGATCTTCACCGCCCCGCGGTGGCTGCGCTTAATGACCTCGCGGCCAGAGTTATTTTATTTTACTTTATTTCCTTTTATGCATTAGTCAGATTTCCTTTATTTTATTATTTTATTTCCTTGTAAGATATGGTTTGTGATCTTGGGGATTTAGATTAACTCTATTTAACCTCTTTTCCCACAGCCTCCAAATCATCATCATCAGACGCACTATTGTTTCAGACGTAGTTTTCTAATTAGAGTTTTTCATCCCCTTTGATGGAGAGCTAACTTCCCTTTGTTCTGCTAGACGATTGAAGCAGTACAATTGATGTGTTTGTGAGATTTCTATTCCTTGTTCTTATCCTTATAAATGTTGGATTGATTTTCTTGGTTATATCGAACTTGATTTCTTGTTGTTCTTCTTAGCCTGATCACCTAGGTTGAATGCTTGTTATCAATTGCTAGGATTGCATATAGGGGTTCCGAGTGCATATCTAGTGGCAAACACAATTGTGCGTATAGGGGTTCCGAGCGTACAATTGTGTGTGAGAATTAATTGCATGTTAAGTAGGGGAGTGAGTACTTGTACGTCTTTCTACTTGCATGTATCCTATATCCTTGTGTGCATTGCTATTGCTGTGTTGGTGCTAAAGTACGCTGACAACTGTGAGAATCAGTTGTACTTTATCATTGGCATAGTGATAAGTCTATTGACAACTGTGAGAATCAATAGTACTTACGATCAGGGTGGGAACGACTATAAGGATAAATAATTGAACTTGGAATAAATAGATTTCAGTGATCAAACTCTATCTCTGTATTGTGGATTTCAGTCTAGTGGAACTACTTCCCCTCATTATACTTTCTTCCTACATAAACCAAATTTGTTTACTTTGCTTGTTTGCTCTCTTGATTACAACCCCCCCCCCCCCCCAGTTACTTGTTACTTGTCATTCACGTTTGCATACTACATCATACCTTCTCTGTGGGATTCGACCCTTACTTGTCTGCTATACTCTGTTTAGTAGGTTGGTTAGGATAAATTACTTTGATAAGGCTAATCAACGACATTTGCTTGTGCATCTTTAGCCTCCGTCAAGAGGTAACAAATCATGTGGAGAAAGCTTTGTTCCCTCTGCGATCCTTCGATGTAATGGATCCATGTGACAATTGTATTTTTCCTGAAACACTTAGTTACCAAATTTAGTTGAATGTTTGTTACCATCAAAACCTAAGGAATTCAACAAATTTCCCCTTTTTGATGGTGACAAACTTCCTTGACAATAAAAAATACATATGAGATAAAGACAGTTGCATAAGAGAAAGTTTCAACACTTAGGCATAATAGTTCCCCCTTAGTCCAGCAACTATGAAGACATGATTTGTTCCCCCTCAACTAAAGCTACCCGTAATTTCCCCCCTTTTGGCATCATCAAAAACATAAGTAAATAGCAAAAGGAAAGTGAACACGTCAAGATAAACAAACAAACCCTTTTTGCATTAGATTGAAACACACAACCATGGACACACATGCAAAGACAACAACGAAATACACAAAGATATCACATATGATTAACATGCCAATCAAGACAAACATGTGAAACAGAGACGAAGAAAACCAAGGCGGCAAGGGGATAGATGTGCTGGGAACAAAAGAGGGGTTGGTAGGCAGAAAAAGACGAATCAGGCGCCGCTGGTGCTGGCAGAGGGATGCAAAGAATGAAGATCAATCAGGGCATGTACATCCTCCATAAGAAATCCTTGTTGTTCTGCCAGTGTAGATGCGCGTAGGACAACCTCCTTAACTCCTTTCTCAGATAAGGGTCCCCCTTTTTGTTCCCCTAGAGTTTACACCTGCAGACTATACAAAAATTGCTTCTTCTAAAAAAAATTCATTTTTTTTGGATTACAACCAATAAGATATTTTCCTAAATTAAATCGTATAGAAGATTCTGACCAAATCCATCAAAGCCCACAAAATCTCAAGCGCAACAAACATCACACAACCATCACATCAATCCTAAATGCACATAACACTTCCCAAGCAGTTGCATGCCATCATTACACATAATACCTGTTAACTCCCAGCCACAGACCATAGAGGCGACGATTCGTTTTCTCGACTTTCCAAAAAAATAGAAGAGTGTGATGCAGGGGTAACGTTACCAGAGAGGGTACAAAGAACATCACACAAGAATATACGAGTTTTTTGATATTTTTAATCATGAATGAGAGGCTCCCAGATATGGATGATTAGAAGGGCCCATAGGAAGCATCAATCATGATGGCTAGGGTAAGCTGTAGAGTCAACAATCATTTGGGCTTATAATGAGGGATCAGTGCATCAAGTCGACTCTTTTGGGCCGAAAGAAAACTGTTTCATGTATTATTATGATAGCATAGATAATCATGCATGAACGTTTGTACATAAGTGAAGTATTAGCACGGGTCTAAGCAAGTTGTTCAATTAATGATCAAGAGAATAAATGCAGATCAAGACATGATGATTAAACTTTCACAATTTACCTTGTAATTTAGCCAATCATCGAGGGAACATAAGAGATAGACAATCAGTTTAGGGAGATCATACCTAGTTCCATACGGAACTGTTCGAAGGGTTCCATATTTAGTGCCTTGGTGAAAATGTCAGCGACCTGATCCTTGGTTCCGCAGAAGTCACCAACCCTTTCTCCACACGGTCACGTAAAAAGTGATGTCTTATCTCGATATGCTAGGTACATGAGTGTTGCACAAGAAACAAGGAGATAATTAGTGCATAAGACCACAAACTTTTCCCTTACCCTTAATTCCAAAGGTTGTTGAACCTCTAGAGGCCTGTTGAAGTGAGGTGAGCCATCATGTGTTCCCTGTCAGGTACCTTTAGTAAGCATTATCGAAATACCGGGAATCTTCCTCACTTCAGCCTGTATAGAAAGAGTTAGTTTTTCCGAACCCAGACAAGTTTAGGCTGTCTGGGTGTAGGAGCAACATATTTGATTTTTGGAATTTTAGCATTCAATTTCTCCCTAGCAATGCAAGCAATTTCTTCATTGTGTTTCTTCAGGAGGCACTCTTGTTTGTAGTGTCCAGAGTGACCGCAATACCAACAGATCCTTTGACATTTTAGATCAACATACTTACTATGTCCAGGCCAAATTGGTTTGTTAGCAATCCTAGAATGAAAATCAATATTATTGGACTTACCACTTTGAGATTGTTTCAACCAAATGGAATAAGCCTTCTGTCCATGGTACCAAGCCTTGTTCCCGTCAGTCAAAATTGTACAGTGTTTGCCATTGTTCCCTTTCGAGGAACTTTCCCTCTTTTCTTGTCCTGACTGTGTTCCTTCGACTCCAGGACTTTTAGACTTGATGCCATCAACAAGAAGCTTAGGTTGATAACCAATTCCAAAGCGAGGTACTTCCTTCTTTTCTGTTTTCTTTTCATTTATGGCCGCTACAAACACAATACCTTTTGGCTTTTCCTTCTGTTCCTCACTGAGTTTAGATAGATCACTAGACAGTTTTGCATTGCCTAGTTTTAACATTAATGACTCGGGTTCAAGTGAAGACAGAGGATTCTAGAGACATGATCTTCTCAGTGAGTTTAGGACACTCATTGCAAGGACTCGGAGAAGAGGATGAAACTTTCTCAAGTTTGAACACTTTTTCTGCCCAACCTTTGTTTTCCTCGATCAAACTTGAGATCGATTCATCCTTTTCTTCAATCCGCTCACTGAAAAGACTGTTCTCATGAACGAGTTTTTTAATGAAGAAAATTAAGTGTTCTTTAGACTTACTTTTCAAGCATGTGTTCAGATTCATTTACCTCATCCTTATGCAGATCACCTTTTGATTCATCAAAGTCTTCTATGGCCATCAAGCAGACATCCCTAGAGTATGATGATTCTTCATCATCGGAGTCAGAATCACCCCATGTTGCGACCATTGCTTGCTTCCCTTCACGAGCCAGAGGAAGATCTGCCTTTTTCTTGAAGCAGTTTTTGGCAAAATGTCCTTTGTTTTGACAGTGGTAACAAACGACATCCTTCATGTCTTTGTTCCCTTCGAAGGAACTCAGTGTGCCCTTGTTTCGAGACCATATCTTCTTCATAGCTCTAGTGATGAGAGACACATCTTCATCACTGTCATCGTCTTCATCTTCAACTTGAGATAAGTCAAAGGCACGTTCAACCTTCAAGGCAATGCTTTGAGCCTTCTCAATTCCTTTCGTGTTCATCTTGTGGTTATAGACAGAGGCGTTGCTTTCAAGCTTGGCAACAACCTCTTCCATAGTGAGAGTCTTGACGTCAGTCTAGGAGTAGAGAGCGAGGGCAATTGCATCCCATTGAGAGTTGAGGCCTTGCATGAAGTGGTGAGTGAGCTTCCAGTATGGCATCTCTTCATCAAGGAACTCTAGTTGACCTACAATCCCTTGGAACCTGGAATAGAACTCTTGAATGTGCTCACCCTTTCCTTGAGAAATTTGTCATACTCCTTCATCAGGGAAAGAATTCTGTTTTTCTTGACGTCTTCATTTCCATGATAGAGACGTTTTAAAGCATCCCAGATCTCCTTGGCGGTTTTGTAGCCGATGATTTTCTTGAGATCAGTGGGAAGAAGATCCATGTGAAGGATCTTCTTGGCTGTGTTGTTCTTCTCTAGCTTTTTCCAATCGTCATCCGTGTAGTCCACTCTTGGCTTTGGCTTTGTGGCATCTTTCTCATTTGGATAAGCTATAGGGCCTACTTCGATGATTCTCCATATCTGTCCATCGAGGGAACAAATATGAGACTCGATTTGTTCCACCCACCATTCATATTCTCCAGCCTTCAGAATCAGAGGCTTCCAGAATGAATCTCCAATAGCATTGCTTGACGACATCTTTCATGCAAAGTCTTTAACGAAAACAATCTAGAGCACCAGGCTCTGATACCAATTGTTGGATCGTTAGAGTTACGTCTGAGGGAGCAAATGCTTTGTTCTCACAGAAGGTGTAGCGGAATATTATAGCAAGAAAGATAAAGAAAAGAACTCACGATGTATAGTGGAAACCTTAATCAGTCAAATACCTAATCAAGTAAAACCACTACCTTCAAGCTTCTCGCTTGAGAGGATTTTGAAGAGTCTACTCGTCTTATTGATTTCTTGTTCGATTACACTTGTAGCCTGGACTCCAAACCCTAGACTTCCCACCTAGATTTGAATCTCTTCTACAACGGTGAATACGAACTCACTCTTCTAAGACTCACAAACACTTCACTCTATTTTTCTTCTCAATTAAATGCTTCGAGTTTGTACATAGAAATGAATCTCACACTCCTATAAATACAACTCGATAACCAATCGTAACAAGATAAAGTATCTTTCTAAACTGGGCAACAAGAAGATATTGAATAAACTGAAGAATATTATCTTAACCGCTTATCTTATTTAAGGAAGGATTTCCTAAGATAACATAATCGAATTAAGATAAAATCCTTCTCTCTCCAAATATATTATCTTAGGAAAGATTTCCTAAGATAACATAACCGGATTCTTCTCTCCCCAAATCTTCCCATCGGCGTGATCCATCCAGCCGATTTCCTTTTCTGTGACCCCGTGATCTTCAAAGATGATTCACATAATCTTCACGCTGATTATCCTTCACTCCATTCACAGCTTGAGTTTTGTTCGTCATTGATGTTCCTTGAGAGGTAACAAATCATGTGGAGAAAGCTTTGTTCCCTCTGCAATCCTTCATTGCAATGGATCCCTGTGACAACTGTATTGTTCCTGAAACACTTAGTTACCAGATTAGTTGAATGTTTGTTACCATCAAAACCTAAGGAATTCAACAATGGTACAAGGGTTCATCAACAAAAGTATCTCATGGAGTGTATCAAGAAGTTTAGAATGTCCGATGCAAAGCCTTTCACCACCCATATATATCCAAATAATCCAATAGGAAATGATGAACATGAAAAAGCAGTTGACCCAACACTCTATCGAGGAATCATAGGTTCACTTCTCTATCTCACTACTAGTAGACCTGATATTATGTATAGTGTGTGTCTATGTGCTCGATTTCTGGCTGATCCCAAGGAGACACACCTCAAGGCAATGAAAAGGATAATGAGATACTTGAAGGATACAATGGATCTTTGTTTGTGGTATCCCAGGGGATGCAACTTTGATTTGGTTGGATACACAGATGCACGACTTCATAGGGAACAAAATGGATAGAAAGTCTACATCATGAATAGCTCAATTCCTTGGGCCGTGCTTGGTTTCCTGGGGCCGGAAAAGCAAAATTCAGTTGCTTTGTCTATAGCAGAAGCCGAATACATAGCCGCCACAGCTTGTTGTACTCAACTCCTATGGCTCAAGCAACAACTCAGTGACTATGTATTCTTCTTGACTTTGTTCCCATTCTATGTGACAATACTAGTGCAATAAATATTTCCAAGAATCCTATACAACACTCGCGTACAAAGGATATTGAGATAATGATGTGAATCCATCCCATCAAGTCAAGTCCTCCGAGCCAAGGCGCTCACCAAGGCTAGCCAACCATGAGCCTTCAAGCCAAGAAGAATCTTCAAGCAAAGAAGAAGTCGCACCTATGAGACTCACACGAGCCAAGGCTAGAGAATTCCAAGCCAAGCTCCACCTTGGGCTCGCCACACTTGGGCCTACATCTAGTCATCTAGGAGACTTCTTCTCCTTGATGACTATCTCGGCGCCAAGCATTCCCTAAGTCACTTTCAAGGGCCTTTTGAGGCGTTTTAGTACATGACATTTTTAAGACTTTGGATTAGTATTTCATGCATGTGTTAAGTTATATTTTTGCTGCAAACAAAACGCTTGAGGAAGGCTTGCTAGGGTTATAAGGCCGCCTCCCTCATTTGTTGTTCTTTAGCTTAATTTTGAATCAAAAACACTCTCAAGAGAGATTTCTTCCTTAAGCTCAAGCAATTCGTGCATCTTTGTGAGTCATATCAAAGCTGCTCAATCGCATCCTTGAACCCCCTTGGTGAGTCACATCCAAGCTAGGTTCAAGAACCCCTCCACGACGTGGTGAGTCATATCCACCTAGTGAAGGCTATCAATCGGCTCCTCCACCAACCACCACCGCCACTTCCACCCTTCAAACTACCCTCCATAAGCCACCCTTCCACCACCAAGCGCCTCCCCCAATGCTTCCAAGCCTCCCTCAAATCGCAACCCTAAATCACCCTCCACCGCTAGGGTTTCCACCGAAACCACCCTCACTTCCACCCCCGATATCTCGAGGCCCACGTGGGAACCACCAGGCCCCTTCTACACCACCAATCTCAACCTCATCCACCACTACTGCAGCCCAAGTCCGCCACAAAACGACTCCAACGTCGCCTTGCAGCCCGCTCCCAAAGACGCCTCCCCGGTTTGCCGAAGGGTGACGATCGGCCAAGCACTTGCACCGAAGCTCATCCAAGTCGATCCTTGTCAAGTGGTATCAGAGCCATGCAAGGTTTGGCCATCAAATCTGTCTTTTTAAAGTGCAATTTCCTCATTAGAAGTGCAAGCTTAGGTTGCTAGTTAATTGCTTCCGATTTTTGGCCTTTGTGTGTTGTGTATTGCCTCCATTGTTGACCTTGGAATCCTTTGAGTGCTCCGACTTCTGAACATCATCTAAGGTTGAAGGTGACCGTCGGAGCTCCCTCAAAACCGTAACCCCCTCCCTCATTACACACATTAAACACAAAGCCTTCAATTTCATTTACTAGCACTTACCATATTTGGAAGCAATTATTAGCCCCTCTTTTGCAGCCCTCCTTATCTACGTTTATCTTGATATTGGTGTATATTATTGCTAGCTAAGTTGCTGCATAAATCAAGCTTTGGACTTAGGTTAAGGGAATATCACTTTTGCATTTCTTGTGGCTAAGACAACACCAAAATTTTGTTAAAAGAAGATTGTTGGTATGGTTGTTCTCGAAATTTTTTGTGAGACTTTGATTGTTAATTCAGTATTGTATTAAGCTTCAGAACTTGTAGCTTGCTCAAAAAAAAAAAAAAAGAGAGAAGAAAAGTGCTCAAGAAAAACCCGGCCTAAATAGGAGAGGCCATAGAAAAAAGTGAGCCATTGAAGAGCAAATTTTCTTTCTTTTCTTTCTTTTGTTTACGTGAGGTGTTGATTTGTTTGTGGTTGCTTGGGTGTGATTGTGGTCGGTACCTTCCTTGCCTTTGCTTGTGGTTCCGACTTAGTAGTGAAAATATACACCAATTTTGCCCTACCCACAAACCTAGCTCGTAACCTCACTTGAGCTTGCTATTTCTTGTGAACACTTTGTGCTTGATAAATTCAGATTGTGTGGGCCCTTGTGTGTGCTCAAGGGACCATTTGCTTTGATTCTTTTGTGGTTGTGCTTTTAGTGCTTTTGCTAGGTTATCATGGGAGATCACCCTAAGGAACCCGGTGGGGGCAAGTCCGCCTTAACCATCAATGAGCCCCCCACCTTACAATCTGTGATGTATGCCCTAAGAGGGATAGAGAGTCTCCTTGATGGGGAAATAATGACAGCCCAATGAGAGAACCAAGCGGCCATGAGAAGGCTAGAGGCTAGAGTCGAGGCCTCCGAGCACAAGTTGGACGACATGTCAAGGATTTGTATGAGCATTCTGCCCTCACAAGTGGATGCTCAAACTTCACACAACAAGCCCGGCGACATGGCCATGCCAACCTTGCCCGGTGCCTCCGCCAATCAAGCGCCGGCCAACTCTTCTACTAGTGGTTTCCAAGGTATGACTCTCCCACTTTCCGCGCCTACCACTTCCATATTTCCAGCCATGGCCACTAATTTTTCAGGTCAAGATGTGAGAAAGCTTCATGAAGAGGTGAATGCCACCTATGAACCGCAAGGGAGCCAAGCTAGGCTCACGGTGCCTCTCACTCTTCCTTTGAGAAATGTCCAAGGCCGAATGCAAGGCCGAGGCTTGGGGCGTGCAGCTGGACAAGGCGCAAGGGATGATGATATGTTCGAACAAGGAGATAGGTACGGAAGACAACAAGGTCCCTACCTACAAGGAGGCCGAGGCTACTACCCGCCAAGGCATTTTGACTATGAGCAACCAAGGATGCCCAAGGCCAACTTGGACGTGGAGAAGTTTGGCAAGTCGGCTGACCCGGAAGAGTTCCTCAATTGGATCAACAAGACCGAGCAAGTCTTTGATTTCCAAGGTCTCAATGATGCTCAAAGAGTAGCCATTGCTAGCATCCGCTTTGAGGGCTATGCGGATCAATGGTGGGCCGAGGACAAGAAGGAGAGGGAACAAGCCGGATATGATCCTATTGACACTTGGGAAGAGCTCAAGTTGGCACTCAAACATAGGTTTGTCCCGGAGAACTTCGCAGCCCGGATTCATGAGAGGCTTCAACAACTCAAGCAAGGTACTAGAACCCCGGATGAATATTATAAAGAATTGAAAACTTTGTTGTTTAGATCCGGTATTAAATTTCCTAATGAGTATGTTGTGTCTAAGTTTGTTGAGAATTTGAACCATGATCTTAAGGCAATTGTCACATTGCAACATTTTGCAAGGGGAATCTCGGTGGAAGAGGTCCTCCATTATACTAACCATGTTTATAGGACATTGCCCCAAAAGAAGAGCTATCCACCTAGTTCAGGTTCAAGGCCATGGAGTAACTCAAGCACTAGCAACCCCACCTATCCTCCAAGGCGCCAAGAACCAAGGCAAGAAGCCGGCGCCATACAGCCAAGAAGGGAGCCACCGAGACTATCCCCAACACCGAGAAGGGACGGCGAGCCAAGGACAAGCGAGATCAAGTGTTTCAAGTGCCTAGGCCGTGGGCATATGGCCAAGGATTGCCCCTCTCGCCGCCAAGTGTTGCTCAACACCATAGGGGAATATGAGTCAGATGAGGAAGTGCTAGAGGAGCACGGCATTGTAGAGGAAGAGGAGGAAGAATTGCAAGTCAAGGCCGAGACACAAGGTGAGTGTTTTGTGGTTAAGCGGTCTCTTATAGCCAATGAGGCGCCAACCCCTCCCAACCAAAGAGAGACCATTTTCCACACAAGGTGTCTCATCCAAGGTAAGCTTTGCAACCTTATTATTGATGTAGGTTCTTGTTGCAATATAGTAGACCAAGAGGTAGTGAAAAGGTTTGCTCTCCCTACTATTCCTCATACTCAACCTTATACTCTTTGTTGGCTGAATTCTAACACCTCTTTGAAGGTTTGTGAACAAGCCAAGATAAGCTTTTCTATAGGAGGATACAAGGATGAGGTCGTGTGTGATGTATTGCCCATGACCGCATGTCATGTCCTCTTGGGAAGGCCGTGGCAATATGATAGGGGAGTGATTCATCAAGGGGTCAGCAATGAGTATTCTTTCCATCTCCAAGGTAAACGAATTACTTTGCACCCTATGGCTCCTCATGAAATTATGGTTGACCATATTGCTAGGGAGCAAAGAAAATTGCAAAGGGAGAAGGAAGAGAAGAAGCTAGTTTTGGCCAAGCCAAAGGAGGTTCTAAGTGCAATCAAGGGAAGTCAAGCTTGCTTTCTTATCATTAGTAAGGAAGTTATGATTTTCAAAGAAGAGCTAACTAGTTTGCCACCTCTTATTGTTTCTCTTTTGCAGGAATATGAGGACTTGTTCCAAGAGGAGGTGCCGCCTGGATTGCCACCAATTAGAGGCATAGAGCATCAAATAGACTTTGTCCCCGGCGCCACTCTTCCAAACAAGGCTGCATATAGAGCCAATCCAGCTGAAACCGAGGAGCTATAAAAGCAAGTGCAAGAGCTCCTTGACAAAGGTTATGTGCAGGCAAGTTTGAGTCCTTGTTCGGTTCCTGTTATTTTAGTCCCTAAAAAGGATGGTACTTGGAGGATGTGTATGGATTGTAGGGCTATCAACAACATTACCATCAAGTATAGGCATCCAATTCCTAGACTTGATGATAGGATTGATGAGCTCCATGGTTCAAGCATATTCTCCAAGATTGACCTAAAAAGTGGATATCATCAAATCCGCATGAAAGAGGGGGATGAATGGAAAACTGCATTCAAGACAACCTATGGCTTATATGAGTGGTTAGTTATGCCCTTTTGCTTAACTAATGCTCCAAGCACTTTCATGAGGCTTATGAACCATGTGCTAAGAGCCTTTCTAGGCAAATTTGTAGTGGTTTATTTTGATGATATTTTGGTGTATAGCCGTGGGATAGAACAACATGCTCATCATCTCCAACAAGTCTTAGAGGTCCTAAGAAAAGAGAAGTTGTATGTCAATTTCAAGAAATGCCATTTTTGTTCGGATCATGTGGTTTTTCTTGGTTTTGTTGTATGCAAGGAAGGACTCAAAGTAGATGAGGAGAAGGTGAAGGCAATCAAGGAGTGGCCCACACCAACCACCATGACACAAGTGAGGAGTTTTCTTGGATTGGTTGGATTCTACCGCCGGTTTGTCAAAGATTTTAGCACATTGGCCGCCCCTCTCACCGAGCTTACAAAGAAGAATGTGCCTTTCCTTTGGAGGGAGAAGCAAGAAGAAGCTTTTTGTATCCTTAAGCATAAGCTAACTCATGCTCCTTTACTTTCCTTACCTGATTTTACCAAAACTTTTGAGATTGAATGTGATGCATCAGAGGTAGGACTTGGAGGTGTGCTAATGCAAGAAGGAAGGCCAATAGCTTATTTTAGTGAGAAGCTCAATGGGGCCGAGCTGAATTATGAGACATATGACAAAGAGCTCCTAGCACTTGTGAGGGTCCTACAAACGTGGCAACACTACCTTCTTCCAAGGGAGTTTGTCATTCACACGGATCATGAGGCCCTAAAGTTTCTAAGGGGCCAAAGGAAGCTCAACAAGCGTCACGCCAAATGGGTGGAATCCATAGAAGCCTTTCCCTATGTTATCAAACACAAGAGAGGGAAAGAGAATGTAGTGGCGGATGCTTTGTCAAGGAGGTATGTTCTTCTAACTTCTCTAGATGCACGCATGCTAGGGTTTGCTTTCATGAAGGATTTGTATGCTTTGGATTTTGATTTTGGTGAATTATATAAAGCATGCATAGACTTAGGAAGCAAAGAACAATTCTATGTGCATGAGGGCTATCTTTTCAAGCGTCCTAGGTTGTGTATTCCTAGTGGGTCTAACCGTAGGTTGTTGGTCCAAGAGGCTCATGGTGGAGGTCTTATGGGACACTTTGGTGTAGCTAAGACTTCCCTCACCCTCAAGGAACACTTATATTGGCCACACATGCAAAATGATGTGGAGAAATATTGTGCATCATGTGTGACTTGTAGACAAGCTAAATCTCGGTTGAACCCACATGGCTTGTACACTCCTCTACCTATCCCTCATAGGCCTTGCGAAGACATATCCATGGATTTTGTGCTAGGTCTTCCTAAGACTAAGAGGGGAAAAGATTCCATATTTGTTGTGGTAGATAGGTTTAGCAAAATGGCACATTTCATTGCATGTCATAAAACTGATTATGCCCCTAATGTTGCTAGCTTATTCTTTGAGCATATTGTGAGATTGCATGGCATACCACACACCATTGTTTCTGACTGTGATGTGAAATTTTTGAGCTATTTTTGGAAGTCCTTGTGGGCTAAGTTGGGAACCAAGTTACTTTTCTCTACCACGTGCCATCCACAAACCGATGGGCAAACCGAGGTAGTGAATAGAACTCTTGTTGCCTTGATTAGGTCTTTGCTTAAGACTAACTTGCGTAGGTGGGAAGAATGCTTGCCCTTCATTGAGTTTGCATACAATAGGGCCGTCCACTCCGCAACCAAGAAGACGCCATTTGAGGTAGTTTATGGACGCAACCCTACTACTCTCCTAGATTTGGTGCCTTTTGCAATTTCAGGTTCACCAAGTGAAGAAGGCATGGATCAAGCACTCAAGGTCAAGAAGATCCATGAAGAGACAAGGGCCGAGCTAGAGAGGAGGACTATCCAATATGCCAAGCAAGCAAACAAGAAGAGGAAGGAGCTCATCTTGGAGCCGGGAGAGCTAGTATGGGTACACCTAAGGAAGGAGAGGTTTCCCACTCTTAGAGACTCCAAGCTTAAGCCAAGGGGAGATGGACCATTTCAAGTTCTTGAACGCATCAACAACAATGCTTACAGGGTGGATTTGCCACCTACTTATGGAGTGCATGATGTGTTCAACGTTGCCGACCTCACTCCATACTTGGTGGATGAAGATGAGCAAGAGCAAGGGCCAGATTCGAGGACGAATCCTTTTTAATGAGGGGAGGATGATGTGAATCCGTCCCATCAAGTCAAGTCCTCCGAGCCAAGGCGCTCACCAAGGCTAGCCAACCATGAGCCTTCAAGCCAAGAAGAGTCTTCAAGCAAAGAAGAAGTCGCACCTATGAGACTCACACGAGCCAAGGCTAGAGAATTGCAAGCCAAGCTCCACCTTGGGCTCGCCACACTTGGGCCTACATCTAGTCATCTAGGAGACTTCTTCTCCTTGATGACTATCTCGGCGCCAAGCATTCCCTAAGTCACTTTCAAGGGCCTTTTGAGGCGTTTTAGTACATGACATTTTTAAGACTTTGGATTAGTATTTCATGCATGTGTTAAGTTATATTTTTTCTGCAAACAAAACTCTTGAGGAAGGCTTGCTAGGGTTATAAGGCCGCCTCCCTCATTTGTTGTTCTTTAGCTTAATTTTGAATCAAAAACACTCTCAAAAGAGATTTCTTCCTTAAGCTCAAGCAATTCGTGCATCTTTGTGAGTCATATCAAAGCTGCTCAATCGCATCCTTGAACCCCCTTGGTGAGTCACATCCAAGCTAGGTTCAAGAACCCCTCCACGACGTGGTGAGTCATATCCACCTAGTGAAGGCTATCAATCGGCTCCTCCACCAACCACCACCGCCGCTTCCACCCTTCAAACTACCCTCCATAAGCCACCCTTCCACCACCAAGCGCCTCCCCCAACGCTTCCAAGCCTCCCTCAAATCGCAACCCTAAATCACCCTCCACCGCTAGGGTTTCCACCAAAACCACCCTCACTTCCACCCCCGATATCTCGAGGCCCACGTGGGCACCACCATGCCCCTTCTACACCACCAATCTCAACCTCATCCACCACTACTGCAGCCCAAGTCCGCCGCAAAACGACTCCAACGCCGCCTTGCAGCCCGCTCCCAAAGACGCCTCCCCGGTTTGCCGAAGGGTGACGACCGGCCAAGCACTTGCACCGAAGCTCATCCAAGTCGATCCTTGTCAGATAAGACATCACTTCTTGCGTGATTGTGTGGAGAAAGGATTGTTTTCCATGGACTTCTGTGGAACCAAGGATCAAATCGCTGATGTTTTCACCAAGGCACTCAATAGGGAAACCTATGAACAGTTTCGCGTGGAACTTGGTATGATCTCTCTTAACTAAATGTCTACTGATTGTGTTCCCTCAAGACTGGCTAAAATTAGTTGGTGAATTTCTTTAGTGTAAGTGTATTGTCTCGATTTGCAACCTCTTTCTTTCTCATTGTAAGGATAGCGTGCTTAGCTTACTTACCTGTACTTCTCTGATTTGAAAATTTCTTACATGATCATCTATGCTATCATTATAACACTAGGACCAACTTTCTTTTGGCCCAAAAGAGTTAATTTGATGGATTGATCCCTCATTATAAGCCCAAATGATTATTGACTCTACAGCTTACCCTATCTATCATGCTTGATGCTTCCTATGAGCCCCTCTAATCATCCACAACTAGGAGCCTCTCTTTCATGATTAAATATTATTAAAAATTCTCGTATATTTTTTGTATGATTTTCTTTGTACCCTCTCTGGTCACGTTACCCTCGCATCACACCCATCTACTTTTTTGGAATGCCGAGAAGTCGGATCATCGCCTCTGTGTATTGTGGTTGGGAAATGACAGGATTGAGGTGCAATGATGACCTGCAACTGTATGGGAAAAGATGATGTGCATTTATGGTTGATTTGATGGTTGCGTGACGTTTTGGTTTGCTCAAGATCTTGTGGGCTTTTGTAAATGTAGACGCAATTTTCCACAAGATTTATTTTTGGAAGATAAATAATCTGGCTAAGATCCTTGGAAAATATGGAAGGAGAATTGTTATCTTTGGCAACCGAAAAGATTTTCTTTGGCTCTATATATTCGGCGTCTCCAAGGTTGTTTCTTCACCGCCTCTCAATTTCTCCTTCTATCTTCAATTCCCTTTCAACCTTCCTCGTCTCTCCCAAGCTCCTAAAATGGAATAAGTCATAACTTCTCAGCACCCAGAACTCCGTATCAAAATGGTGTTGTGAAAAGGAGGAACATGACTCTGGAGGACATGATGCGCACTTTGCTAATTTCCAATGGTCTTCCAAAGATTTTTTTGGCTGAAGCTTTGAATGCTACTTGTAATGTGCTGAACATGGCTACCATTCACTCACTGCTGAACAAGACTCCTTATGAACTCTTAATGGGAAGAAAGCCAAATGTCTCACATCTGCAGACTTTCGGTTGCAAATGCTTCGTCTACAACAATAGGAAAGAATCTCTTGGAGATTTTGATTTGAGAAGTGACGAAGGCACCTTTGTAGGATACTTTCTCCACAGCAAGGCCTACAAAGTTTTCAACAGGAGGACAAGGAAGGTAGAGGAAAGCATTCATGTTGTCTTTGATGAAATTGTTACGGATGGTAACCTTGTACAGGAACAAATGACTGGTATTCCCTCAAGTACTGGTCTCTCTGAGGATGACAACTTTCATCTCGTGAAAAGCAATGTCATGAAAAACATGCTCGATGATGATTTCAAGGATGCCTCTCCTGGTCGTGATAGTCATGACGAATCATCAACTCCAAGGGCTCATGACTCTGTCGGTGCTATCGTGTCTGGTGATAATGCTCAATTGTCTAATTTTCCTCAGGTCCCTTCCGAGGAACAAAGCCCAAGTCCTAATGCTAAAGGGACTGTTGAAGACAATACAAACTTTTGAAAGGGAACTTGTACTTGCTCTTCTCTGCAATTTTTATGTGCCTTTAATGTTTTTCTCTCTCTACAAGAACCCAAAACTGTACGTGAAGCGTTGAAAGATCCGGACTGGATAAGTGCCATGCAGGAAGAACTCCATCAATTCGAAAGGAATAAGGTTTGGAGGCTTGTCCCTCGTCCATGGAACAGAATTGTGATAGGAACCATGTGGGTGTTCAGGAACAAGCTGGATGATCAGGGACAAGTCACAAGGAACAAAGCAAGGCTGGTTGTTAAGGGATATAACAAGCAAGAAGGGATCTATTAGGATGAAACCTTTTCTCATGTTGCTCTTTTGGAAGCTATCCGACTACTCATCGCATACTCAACTTTTTATGGCTTCAAATTGCAGCAAATGTATGTGAAGACTACCTTCTTGAATGGAGTTCTCAAGGAGGAAGTCTATGTAGAGCAAATCCCTGGATTTGAAGATGCTTCTCAACCTGATCATGTCTATATACTTGACAATGCGTTGTATGGTCTTAAGCAGGCTCCCAGGGCCGAGTATGATAGGCTATCACAATTCGTCTTATCATATGGATACGTTCGAGGGAAGGTTGAAAATACTTTGTTCCTGCTGAAGGAGAGAAAGCACACTCTGGTCGTGCAGGTTTATGTTGATGACATCATCTTCGGGTCTACAGATGACAAGCTGGTTCAAAAACTCTCAAGTCTTATGGCAAGTGAGTTTGAGATGAGCATGGTTGGGGAACTGAAGTTCTTCTTAGGACTTCAAGTCTCTTAGGCAGAAGATGGTACAAGGGTTCAACAACAAAAGTATCTCAGGGAGTGTATCAAGAAGTTTGGAATGTCCGATGCAATGCCCTTCACCACTCCTATATCTCCATACAATCCAATGGGAAATGATGAACATGAAAAAGCAGTTGACCCAACACTCAATCGAGGAATCATAGGTTCGCTTCTCTATCTCACTAATAGTAGACCTGATATTATGTATAGTGTGTGTCTATGTGCTTGATTTTAGGCTGATCTCAAGGCGACACACCTCAAGGCAGTGAAAAGGATACTGAGATACTTGAAGGGGACGAATGATATTTGTCTATGGTATCCCATGGGATGCAACTTTGATTTGGTTGGATACATGGATGCTGACTTCACCGAGAACAAAGTGGATAGATAGTCTACATCGGGAATAGCTCAATTCCTTGGGCCGTGCTTGGTTTCTTAGGGTCGAAAAAGCAAAATTTAGTTGTTTTGTCTATAGCAGAAGCCGAATACATAGCCGTTGCAGCTTGTTGTACTCAATTGCTATGGCTCAAGCAACAACTCAGTGACTATGTATTCTTCTTTACTTTGTTCCCATTCTATGTGACAATACTAGTGCAATAAATATCTCCAAGAGTCTTGTACAGCACTCGCGTACAAAGCATATTGAGATAAGGCATCACTTCTTACGTGATTATGTGGAGAAAAGATTGGTTTTCATGGACTTTTGTGGAACCAAGGATCGAATCGCATGTGTTTTCACCAAGGCACTCAATAGGGAACCCTATGAACAGTTTCGTGTGGAACTTGGTATGATCTCTCTTAACTAAATGTCTATTGATTGTGTTCCCTCGATGACTAGCTAAAATTACATGGTGAATTTCTTTAGTCTAAGTGGTGTGTCTCGATTTGCAACCTCTTTCTTGCTCATTGTATGGATAACGTGCTTAACTTACTTGACTGTACTTCTTTGATTTGAAAATTTCTTACATGATCATCTATGCTATCATTACAGCACCTCGAACAACTTTCTTTCGGCCCAAAAGAGTCAATTAGATGCATTGATCCCACATCATAAGACAAAATGATTGTTGACACTACAGCTTATCCTAGCCATCATGCTTGATGCTCCCTATGAGCCCCTCTAATCATCCATAACTGGGAGCCCCTCTTTCATGATTAAATATTATTATAAATTCTCATATATTTTTTTTGTGATGTTCTGTGTACCCTCTCTGGTCACGTTACCCTCGCATCACACCCATCTACTTTTTCGGAAAGCCGAGAAGTCGGATCATCGCCTCTGTGTATTGTGGTTGGGAAATGACAGGATTGAGGTGCAATGATGACCTGCAACTGTATGGGAAAAGATGATGTGCATTTATGGTTGATTTGATGGTTGCGTGACGTTTTGGTTTGCTCAAGATCTTGTGGGCTTTGGTAAATGTAGACGCAATTTTCCACAAGATTTATTTGTGGAAGATAAATAATTTGGCTGAGATCCTTGGAAAATATGGAAGGAGAATTGTTATCTTTGGCAACCAAAAATATTTTCTTTGGCTCTATATATTCGGCGTCTCCAAGGTTTTTTCTTCACCGCATCTCAATTGATCCTTCTGTCTTCAATTCTCTTTCAACCTTCCTCGTCTCTCCCAAGCTCCTCAAATGGCCTCCACCCAAAACGTCACCATTGACGGCGCCGAAAGCCCGCAAACCTTCCTTCACAATCTCTTTGCGATGGGAACCCATCCCTCCGTCATCGCCGCCCTCCCTCAAGACACCCCTTCCACCACCTCTCTCGAGGCTCCCAACCCTCCACCAACCTCTACAGCCTCAAAACTGACCTCTCCACCATCCTCACCTCCACCTGCCAACCTTGCCACGGTTCCTTACTCTGCCCCTAAATCATAGTCACCACCCCCTACCTCCCCAAACCCTAACCCTAACCCTAATCCTCCCGCCTCCACTGTTGTCTCCTCCAATGAAAAGGTGATGTGGCTAAAACCTATGTCACAACATCTTCTTCTAATAAAATAAAGCTAAATCCCCCATGTCACTTTTCCCCCCTTTCCCTATATAGATCAACGACTTCTAATTTGCAGCAGGTCCACGTGGAATGAGGTACACCCAACTCCACATCTCCAATACACCTTTTATTAAATTAATGTGGGTCGGTCCAGCATGTGAAACAACACACCTTCAGCAGCTCACGCCCCATTCGCTTGTGATCCACTGCCAACACTAAAAGACAAACAACATCCATATATATATTTTTCATTGTTGCTGTAATTCGGCATCCTCAACAATAATGTCCCATAGCGTCTACAAATTAGATCTAAAGTACCTGAAATAATAAAAAATACAAAAGTAGACACTGAATGCAAAATAATGTAAAATTAACTATAAAATATATGAAATATGCATGCAAATGAATTATTCTAATATGCAACTAGACTCCTAAAATATGTATAAAATAGGTGTTATCAAATTCCCCCAAGATTAAACCTTGCTTGTCCTCAAGCAAAAACGTAGTTCAAAATTCCACAAGAAATACAAAGGTTGTCTCGACCTAATTAATCCTCAAGCAAGTCCATGAAAACTTAAATATTTAACAATGTAATCATCAAAGGCATGCAAATAATCATTAAAGAGACAAGTTAGAACATCCATCCTAGACCTCACTTAGGAAAAAGAATATGAATCACTCTCACTCATGTGTTTAGGGTAAGTGTTTTCGCTCAAATCTCTACTTTGAAAACTCATCTATCATAAGCTTACATCAGTGTCTTAAATTTTCACCACTAGGGACCTTGTACATGACATAAATCAAGAGAACTTTTATTGGGTTGTAATGAGGCCAGGTAAAAAGAAAGGTAGGGATACAATTTGGCCATGTGTTGCTTAATCCGGGAAAGAGGAACTAACCAAGACAACACCAAACTTAGAGGATTTCTCGTACCATTCTTTTCAACAAAATGCCATTTATTCTTGACTCTTTTTTTTGACTCTTTTTTTTCATTTTTTTTTTCTACTTTTTTTCTATTTTTTTCTTTTTCTAGTTTTTTTTTTTCAAAAGCCACAACACTTCCAACCATAACACACCATATAAATAACTCCCCCAAGCTTGGCTTGTAACCATAAAAACAAACAATTAAATCATCCTAATTCTCGGATGGGTAAAAGGAAAATCATTAGGCTCGAGATGTTTTTGTGGAGCTTCCAAAGAAATAGACTAATTAGGCTCAACGGGCTTCAAGCAAGGGAATAATATATAAGGGTGGTAAAGGGAAATATAGGCTAATAAAATAATACCTCAATCATTTTTATATCATGTACAAGAGTCATAATTGTGGTCTCAAAATAAGTTCTAAACGCAAGTTCTAGAGATAAAGCAATCAAAGCGAGAATCACACACATGAAAAGAAAAAGTGGACTCAATTATGTGCAGTCCTAAGGCTCAGAAGCTCACGGGTAATATGTCTAAAATTTCAGTCTTAAATAATCTCAATAAATGACTAAATACTTACATGCATTCAGGCATCTTCGGAGCGAATCAAGGAGGAGATGGACGGCCGCTTTGGAGCAGTCGGGAAGGTTGTAAAAAAACCAGGAGCATGTCGTCTATAATTGGACCTGTCCCAAAACAAATACATCAAAAAACAAAGAGCAACAATGGCCTAATACAAAGTTCTACACGCGGTACACTGACCAGATCATCATAGTAATCTCCAATCTCATGCTAATTAGCCAATTAGGGCACAACAATTGCCAAATATAAATCGTTCTAGCCCTATTAGCATTAAGTCGTTCAAAAACAGTTAGACATAAGGCCAGGAACCACAAATTGTGCACAACTAAACACATTGAATACCATCAATATCATCAGCACAATCAGTAACACAATCAACATGGAAATTCTATCTACCAAATGAGCATCATAGAACATCAGAACTTGACCGCAAAATTTTTTCTTAGTGGACGACACCAAATTAAGCAAAGAGAAGTTTACCAATTTAACACTTAATTCGGGTCAGGGCGCCGTAGGGCTGAGCGGCGGTACAACGGTTCGTTGGAGCTGGTGTGTTGTCGTGAAATGAGAGGTGATGGAAAGATTGAGTGACGGCAAAGAATTGCAGAGGGCGAGGTAGAAGAAAGAGGGAAGAGGGGAAAGGAAAATGAGAAAGAAAGAAAGGAAAAGAGAAAAAATTGGCGTTTCCGTTTTTTTTAGCACGGTCTACCATAGACCGTGCGATTCTCTAGAAGTCTACTGGGTTTTTTTTGTTATTTTTTCTAAAAACAAATATCAAATAAAATAAATAAGAATAAAAAAAATACCTTGGGTTACCTCCCAAAAAGTGCTTGTTTTAGGTCGTCAGCCTGACCTTCACCAATGTCAAGAACACGGATCGGGCGGGTCGGTGACACCCGACTCAATCAGATCAGGCTCTTTGTAAGGCTTTAGTCGAATCTTGCACACTTTTAAATATCCCGAGTTCTTATGCCATAGCTCAACAGAATCATTTTGAAGAACTCGGTTCAAGTAGTATGGACCGGACCATCTTGTGCTCTTGCTTCCCAAAAACATGTTCGATTTATGATGATAGAGGATCACATGATCCCCTTCCTTAAACTCAATTCCATCCCGTTTAGCAGTGTACCTTTTTCTCTTTGTTCGCCCACTCCGATCCTTTTATTTCTGGATTAGCCTCCACCCTGGGGTCTTGGATTTCCAATGAAGCTTGTGGTAACAATATTATATCGGGCAATATATCTGGAAGCTTTTCTTGCACCTTGCAGCCAGTAATAGTGCTAGCGGTCGGGATAGCGTTCTGTAACAACTCAAACTCATCATTCATAGGGTCCTCCTTGGTCAGCTAGATAGGCTCTCTTCTATCCAATTGTGGTTCTTCCCACTCTTTTGCAACCCATTGTAAAATAGTGTAGGATCGAGATTGTTAGACAAATAACTAAGGAACTAAGAATAGCAATTCTCAGTTCCCTTCGCAGCGGAATTTAAACAATCAAGCACAAATGAACAAGTTCCTTATAGTGGAAACCTTTGATTGCCAACTAGCAATCTAGGATAAAAACCACTACCTTTCTTTTGAAAGGATTTCAAGGTCTACTTCTTGATTTCTTATCTCTTTTGGTTACAACTTATCCTAGGAACAAACACACAGTTTCTTTACCTTACACACAGTTAGGTAATCCTAGATAACTTAACACAATCAATAATCAATCCAAGAAATAGACCTTAGCACCTAGGAACTATCTCACTTATAGTCACAAGAACTTAGCACTCAGCTCTTCGATTCCTTGACTGGTTCCTCTTGATCTCGGTTTGCTTTGATGAGCTTGTTTGAAGATTCACACTTTGATGTTTTCTATTGTGTGTGATTCGTATTTCAGTGCTTGAAGATAACCTTTGAGTTAGTCTTCCTTTTATAGTGGATTCTTCGCAGCTTAATCTTCTCTTGGTTCCCACAGAGCGAGCTTGCCCTAGGATGTGTGGTGATCCTTGATTCTCGCTATCTTTTACATGTAACAACAACCTAGGCAGCTCAGAATCCTTCTTTAGTTGGTCAACTACTTCAGCCAAGTCGTTCTCCAACTTCCTTCTTCCGAGGTTCGACAAGCTGGGCACTTTGGAACTGTCTTCTGGACAGCGACAGGTTCCATGTCCTGTCGCTTTCACCTTTCTCTGTCCGAGGTCATGTGTTCTAGGTGTCTTGTTGTTTTTCTCTGGACAATGGCAGACTTTGGAAGCTTCGCATAAGTCGTTTTCAACTTTCTCTTGTCCGAGGTTGGTGTTCCCAGATTTCTCGGGAAGCGCAATATCACATGTTGCATTTCTGGGCACACTTGGGTTCCTTCCTTTTGCTTGCTACTTGGTTCTCTTGTCCTGTTTGGCTTCCATGCTTTCGGTAATTATCCTGTGGTTCCTTAACACACATCTTTGAGATAAAACATTAGTATCAAAATATTTGTCATCTTCAAAAGTAGAGAAACTGAGGAAAGGAACTCGCAGGGGAACTAAGGTTCCAGAGTTACAGAGTTCCATTTCCTAACAGTTTTTCCCTTTTTGATGATGACAAATAAAAGGAACCTGGCAACATAATAGGACTTTGAATTTCATGAGACCAGTTGAATTTAAGGGATTTACAACGTTGTAAAATAATGAGAGAACTTTCAATGGTTGCAAATTCCCCCTAAGCAGATGAACGAGTTTATTCGAATTCCCCCTTAGAAGTAGAATGAGTTCAGAGTTCCTATTGGCCTTGTAGTTTCCAAAGTTCAAGGTTCCTATCCTTCTTCCCCCTTTTGACATCATCGAAAAGATCAGTTGACATGTTAAGAACAAAATATCAAAGGAAATAAACAATTGCGTCAAACCCATAACAGAAACTATAATAGAAATTTGAGGCAAAGACAAATCATTCATAGAGACGTAGCCAAAAGTAGTCATTAAACTTAATAAAATCTTAACATTGTTCAGAGGAAGACAAACTACGAAGCATCACAAAACAACCTACAAAGACAACAATATAAGCAACCTTTAAAGAGGACAACAAAAGGATAGAAGAGGGTAGTAGGATCCTAGGGAAGCTACTAGCACACTGTGAGGTTACAACACTGGGAACCAGGAGAAGCGTTCCTATGGCAGAGCAGTGGCCTCCTCTTCGTCAGCCTTGTTGTCGTCAGTTCCTTCATTTTGGCCTGTGGCCTGATTTGCGCCGATTGCATCTTCCCATGTTTTCTGTAGTACCTCCACCAGACTTGAGACTGCAGTGCTCATCTTTCCCAACTCATTTAGTTGATCACGGAGAGCGACCGTGAGGACAGTCGAGCCTCCCGTGATGGCCTTTTCAATACGATCCAGAGCAGAGAGGATCGCAGAGGAGTCTTGAGAGGGGTTGAGCGGTGGTAGGGAACTTGAAGGGGCCTGGGAACTAGCCTTGGCTTTGGGCGGTTCTTCCTGAGGGTCAGAGAAAGGGACTAGGGGATCTTTTGTCTTGAGTTTCCGGACAGTGGTCATGGTGAGAAGCTTGTTGTAGACAGTTTCAGGTAAATCATCTGGGTACTGGTGAAGCAAGGAGAGAAGATTTTTGATGAGATGGGGAAAGGGCAGGGCATGAGATTCATGGGACTTCCAGAACTGCATGTGAGCCAACACTATACGAGGGAGATCAACTTGTGCACCAGATAACACTTTATCCGTGATGATAGCATCCGTGATGAGAACTGTATTCCGATGCTCTTGCCTGGGAACTAGGTTTCGGATGATCCAGAAATGCAGAAGCTTGTTGGCGATGGAGAGATCCTTAGTTTGCAGGGTTGAGGGGTAGTCGCCGTCGTAGAGTTTCCTCACTACTTCACCCTTGGGCTTGTAACCCTTTCCTTTGGGCCACGTCTTTTTCTGATGCAGTATGTCAAACCCAGATCTGGACTCGATCCCAAGAGCAGACACGATGAGTTTGGGGGACAGGGGATACATGGTTCCCTTCCACTGGAATATGGCGTCGTTGCAGGGAGAGTTATCTTTGGCGGGCACAAAGGTGAGAGACTGATAGAACAGACGGACTAATTCATCAGAGGCGGAGAAGGGCTCGACCAAGAGCTCATCCCATCCTTGGTATTGCAGCAGAGAATGAAACTCACTGAGGGCTTCGCTGAACAGTTCCTCATCTTCTTCTTCGAGAGTTTGGGTCTAGAATTCCTTGCCGATGATGAGTGGCTTAAGAATCTTCCTCTTGGAGAAGGAGGAGGAGACTTGCCCGAGCGAGGAAGAGGAGAGGGTGAGGGATTTGGTTCTTTTTGAGGGTTTCTGCTCTTTGGATGGAGGGTCATAGGGAACCAACACTAGTGGAAAAAACTCTAATAGAGGCGGGCCTTTGGACACTTATTGAGGCGAACACCGTTCGCCTCAATTGAGGGGGCCGCAACAAGTAGGGACCCTTTTTGAGGCGGGCAATATACGCCTCTAAAAGCCACTTGTTGAGGCGGGCCTCCGAAGCCGGCCTCAACAAGTCCTTCACTTCGGCGCCAAAATGAGGGACTTGTTGAGGCGGGCCTCAACAAGTCGCATTTTCCCACTTTTTCGCCCGGATCTGGGTAAGTCCGGGCTAAAAAGCATTGCGTTTTAACAAAAAAAAATGGACATTTTAGCTCGGATCTCTTCCACATCCGGGCTAAAAAGTCCAATTTTATGACAGAATCACCAAATCTATGCATCCCATGCCCTTTTAGCTGCCCAACTAACCCTCAACACTAAATTTGAGTACTTCAAAGTATTCATTACAAGTAATTAATCAGATTAAAAGCCTGCCGAATAATGATTCCAAAGAAAGAAGAATAAAGGAGAGTAGGAAAACACACAAATATAGAAACACATTGGTCTGTTCATTCTTCAGGAAATGTCGCTTACAAAGTAGTTGTACTACATAAAATCCAACACTAGCTAGCTGATAACCTCTGACTCTTCCACTATAACTAAACTAGGACAAATTAAACGACACAACATATATATATACATAAAACAAGCAAGAGTTCACAGCTTTTAGAGCATGCACATATAACCAATGGGGCTCCCAAAAAATATGCATCGATTCGAGAGGAATCCCCTTTTTAATCTTCGGTGGTTTTGAAGGAAGAATGTTTAATCTTCAATTCGGTGGTAAGTTGTCAAACCTATGACATGTTATCTCTTTGAACGCCCCCTCTATGACATGTTATATAAAACAAGAAGTAAGAATAATACCATAGAAACATAAACACATCACTGTTAAGAGTGTTAGTCCTACCCTATAATCATTGTGCAACATCTTCAAAGATGGGATGTTGCATGTTTGTTCATCCTCCACAAACATGCAAACTGAACCCAGGTTATTGACCCTACTTGAATATTCCAATTATAGTTATATAGAAGAATCATTTATGAGGTTGGAGGGACCAGTTAAAAATCTCATGCCTATGTTAAGCTCTTTTGATATAAGAAGAGAAAGTGCACCAGTTGCCAAGCTTCACTTACAATTTTAGGCATTAAGTTTTGCTCTGAGATCTGCTGCCACAGCATCAATGAACTCCTATGTGTTGAGGTATTTGTCCCTGGAAAGCCTGCAACATCAGCATAAAAGAAAGGCAGGTTAAAATCGTATTCAAACACAGAAGATTAAGCTAAACAATTCAAAATATGACAAGACAATTACTTGGATCCGTGGATAATAAGTGCAAGATCAATGGTCATTAGCAATCTGAATCTAATGCATCATCTGAACAAGGTTATCTAAGAAGAGTAGTTTTGCTTCTTGATAGAAGTTTAGGGTAGGAAAACACATTAATTACATAACAAATGTAATTTGGAAGCTTACCAATCTGCTATCATTCCATCTTGACTCGTGATAGCTCTAAGAGCAACAGCACGGCCATATGTTCTTTGATCCCCTTGAACCCCGACTGTGTTGCCATGAAGCAATATAACAAATGCTTGCCATATGGCATCATAAAGCCCAGCATCTTTGATCGACTGAATGAAGATCTCATCAGCCTGGAAAACATATGAAAAAGCTTCAGATCAAGTAGTCAAAGCACAACAGAAATTTGAAAGCACAACAGAAATTAATATCCAAGAAAATCGGGACCCCGGTTTTTTGTAATACCGGGGTCCCATTTCTTAAAAAAAAAAAAAACAGCTCAAATCATTTAAAGCTTCAACAAAATATAGGTTCTAGCAATTAATTTGTACACGTGCCAGCCAAAATCTAGAATACCGAAATGTTCAAGCACACCAACTTGAAACAACACAACCCAGAAGGGAATATGCAAGTAAATGCAATATTCACATGTTGAATGCAAGGTTAAATTCCCTTAAATTCGAAGTGAAATTTAATTCTGATATCTGCCGAGCAATGTGGACCGTGATACATCTCAAGTGTTGCTCTTTCAAATCTCAAGGGTGTCACATACTGAGACACAAGAGACTTTACCAACCTGAATGTGGGTCTTCACCATGAGTACAATAAACTATATAAGGAACTATAGCTTTTAGCACAAATGAGGACTGCAAAATATATCAACAATATGTAGTGTGAATAACAACATACAAGTACAAATTCAGCATGTATAGTGGAGTAAGGATCGTGTCTACAGACGTAAGGTGAACGAGTAAGACAACAGAGATAAGAGTAAACGGAGTGTTAATAATGGACCGGAACACACTGATGCCAATGCTACTTCTACTGAATACTGAACCATTTAGCTGAGTTCTAAATAATGTCATAAGATCAAGTTAGGGTTCGGGTTGCAGCCTTGTGGTAACAGAGGGACCAGGTTTGGAGATGGGTTTAGACTTGAGGCTAGCAGGTGAGGGCTCTGGGCTGAGGATCTCCTGGGTGGTCTTATCTGGGGAGGACTCATGGGATCCTCCTTCCGAGACAGATTTTGTAGCCGATGCCGATGCAAGAGTGATTTCCTTCACTTTCTCCTCAGCTTTTGCCTTAGTTTTCTCCTCAATATTCTTCTCATGTTGGGGATTTTGAGAGGTGGTGTCAAGAATGGGCTGGGTAGACGATGCGGCCTTCTTTTCTCTAAAGGCCTTGAGAAGGGCAGCTTCTTCTTCGTCTTGGATCAAGTTAGGGTTAGGGTTCTTGTTAGCCATTTTTGAGGAGCTAGGTTTTGTATTTTTGAGAGAGAGATAGAAAATCAGAGGAAATGGAGAAGGCAAGTCTGGTGTAATGCTTCGATCAACAGGACCCCCTTTTTTAAAACTTGTTGAGAGCTGAAGGGACCGTTGGGGAGGATCTGGCCGTTGAGGAGATAATGGAAGATCTGGAGCATTGAAGGCGGTTGCAGCTTTTCCGAACGGTCAAAAGCAATTCAAAAAATTACCCATTCAGAGAGGGAGGCTCTGTACTGACGAGACGTGACTGTTTTCTGCAGGTTTGCCATAAATATCATCTTGGGAGGTGCCGAACTAGCCGTTGGAAGAGCATCTCATCATGGTTCCTTTCTGGCGATATATTCAGTGTGCTAGAGGGATATATGGGAACTCTAATGTGGGTTTAAAACATGGAACCGAGAAGTACGTTCTCATACAAGGAATCATGTAGGCCATTTATCGCATTGCACAACAATTCCCAGAGAGGGTTTAAGAGATAGATCATAGGGAATTAAATTGAGCAATGAGGCAAGGAGGGTCATAGTACACAATCATCATTTCGGCTTGTATTGTTGGGTTAGAATATGATCAGATTGTGACTTTTGGGCCAATAAAGAAACTTGAACAATGAAAGAGTTGAAAGAGCACTGAGGACCAAAGGATACGAACTATAAAAACTTATCCAAGCCTTTTTAAGAAACCATTATGGAAAAGAGGGTTTGTAGCAAAAGATATAACACAGAGATATCAAGACTCAACAAGTGAAAGATCTTCAACTAGTTAATTAGGGGAACTGGAAAGGGGCCTTTAAACTAAGGTCATTGCTAGGTTATAGGAATCATTCCTAGTTCCAATCTAAGGTTCTCGAAGGGAACTCTATTCAAGGCTTTGGTGAATATATCTGCAACCTGATCTTCAGTTCTACAAATTTTCATAATAATGTTTCCCTTCTCAACATGATCTCTAAGAAAATGATGTCTTATGTCTATATGCTTGGTCCTAGTATGATGCACAAGATTCTTAGAAATGTTTATAGCACTGGTTTTATCACAAAGAATGGTGAGGGGACCATAAGACATACCAAAATCCGTGAGTTGTTACTTTAGCCAGAGAAGTTGGGAACATCAGGAGGCAGCAGCGATGTACTCGGATTCTGTGGTGGAGAGAGAGACTGAGACTTGTTTCTTTGAGCCCCATGACACAAGGCAAGGGCCTAGGAACTGTGCCATTCGAGAGGTGCTCTTCCTATCCACCAAGTATCCAGCATAATCAGCATCAGTGAAACCCATCAGCTCAAAGGGACATTCTTTGGGGTACCAAATGCAGAGTGAATCAGTTCCCTTGAGATATCGGAGTATTCTCTTCACAGCAGCCAAGTGGGTTTCTCTTGGACAAGATTGGAACCTGGCACACAATCCTACAGCAAAAACAATGTCTGGGCGACTAACGGTCAGATACATGAGTGAGCCTATCATACCTCTATAGAGTTTCTCTTCCACTGGAGGACTTGAGTGGTCCTTGTCCAAGTGAGCAATGGTGGAAATAGGAGTGGAGAAAGGCTTGCATGAATCCATTTTGAACTTTTTCAGTAGTTCCCTAACATACTTCTGTTGGTGAATTTGTATGTCATCTTTCTTTTGGGTGATTTGCAATCCGAGGAAGAAGGTGAGTTCCCCAATTAGGCTCATTTCAAATTCACTGCTCATCAAGTCTTTGAACTTGTCTACAAGGGACAAGTTAGTGGAACCAAAGATGATATCATCGACATAAATTTGAACCACTAAAATGTTACCTTCTTCTTCTAGGATGAAGAGAGTCTTATCAATGACTCCACGCCTGTAGCATAGGTTTCATCATAGTCGATGTGTTAGGAAACGGAACTCTGGAACTTAGGTTCCCCTGAGAGTTCCTTTCCTCAGTTTCTCTACTTTTGACGATGACAAATATTATGATACTAATGTTTTTATCTCAAAGATGTGTTTTAAGGAACCACAGGAATATACCGAAGGCAAGACATCCAAACAGGACAAGGGAACCAAAGGAACAAGACAGATGAAGGAAACTAGAGGAACCCAGGTGTGCCCAGAAACCGAGAAATCTGGGGACACACAACCTCGGACAAAAGGTGTTAAAATCAACTTGTCCGAAGCTTCCAAAAGACTGCAAATACCCAGAGCAAAACAACAACATACCCAGAAACGCTCATCCTCGGACAGAGAAGGTGAAAGCGACAAGACATAGAGACGTCGCTGTCCAGAAGATAGTTCCCAAGCGGCCAGCTTGTTCAACCTCGGACGAAAGTATTTGGACAATGACATAGCAAGGCTCGTCTGAGGTAGTTGACCAACCAAGAGAGATTTTGAGCTGCCTAGGTTGTTTGCACATGCCAAGAACAACGTGGATCAAGGAGAACCATTCATCCTAGGGCAAGCTCAATCTGTGGGAACCCAGAGAGGATCGAGCTGTGAAGAATCCTCTATAAAAGGAAGACTAACCCAAGGGTTATCTTCAAGCACTGAAACACGACTCACACTCATTAGCAAATATCTAGTGTGAACCTCCAAACAAGATCATCAAAGCAAACCGAGATCAAGAGGAACCAGTCAAGGAAGAAGAGCTGAGTGCTAAGTTCCTGTGACTGTAAGTGATAGTTCCTAGGTGCGAAAGTCTGTTTCTTGGATTGATTATTGATTGTGTTAAGTTATCTAGGATTGTCTAACCATGTGTAAGGCAAATGAACTGTGTGTTCGTTCCTAGGATAAGCTGTAACCAAAAGAGATAAGAAATCAAGAAGTAGACTTTGAAATCCTTTCGAAAGAAAGGTAGTGGTTTTTATCCTGGATTGCTAGTTGGCAATCAAAGGTTTCCACTGTAAGGAACTTGTCATTTGTTTGATTGTTTATTTCCGCTGCGAAGGGAACTTAGAATCGATATTCTGAGTTCCTTAAGTTATTATCTAACAATCACGATCCTACAATTGGTATCAGAGCAGGAAAAGCTCTAGATCTTTGTTAAGTTTGCAGATCATGTCTCAACCAAGCAAGTTTGAGCTCGGAATCTCCACCAACAAGCCACATCTCCGAAAGAAAGGAGAAGAAACATGGTGGGAAAAGTGCATGGAAAGCCACATCAAGACCAACTGTAGGATCGTGATTGTTAGATAAAAACTTAAGGAACTCAGAATATCAATTCTCAGTTCCTTTCGCAGCGGAAATAAACAATCAAATAAATGACAAGTTCCTTATAGTGGAAACCTTTGATTGCCAACTAGCAATCCAGGATAAAAACCACTACCTTTCTTCTGAAAGGATTTCAAAGTCTACTTCTTGATTTCTTATCTCTTTTGGTTACAACTTATCCTAGGAACGAACACACAGTTCCTTTGCCTTACACACAATTAGACAATCCTAGATAACTTAACACAATCAATAATCAATCCAAGAAACAGACTTTCGCACCTAGGAACTATCACTTACAGTCACAGGAACTTAGCACTCAGCTCTTCTTCCTTGACTGGTTCCTCTTGATCTCGGTTTTCTTTGATGATCTTGTTTAGAGGTTCACACTAGATATTTGCTAATGAGTGTGAGTCGTGTTTCAGTGCTTGAAGATAACCCTTGGGTTAGTCTTCCTTTTATAGAGGATTCTTCGTAGCTCGATCCTCTCTGGGTTCCCACAGATTGAGCTTGCCCTAGGATGAGTGGTTCTCCTTGATCCACGTTGTTCTTGGCATGTGCAAACAACCTAGGCAGCTCAGAATCTCTCTTGGTTGGTCAACTACCTCAGACGAGCCTTGCTATGTCGTTGTCCAAATACTTTCGTCCGAGGTTGAACAAGCTGGCCGCTTGGGAACTGTCTTCTGGACAGCGACGTCTCTATGTCCTGTCGCTTTCACCTTCTCTGTCCGAGGTTGAGCATTTTTGGGTATGTTGTTGTTTTGCTCTGGGTATTGGCAGTCTTTTGGAAGCTTTGGACAAGTTGATTTTAACACCTTTTGTCCGAGGTTGTGTGTCCCCAGATTTCTCGGTTTCTGGGCACACCTGGGTTCCTCTGGTTTCTTTCATCTGTCTTGTTCCTTTGGTTCCCTTGTCCTATTTGGCTGTCTTGCCTTCGGTATATTCCTGTGGTTCCTTAAAACACATCTTTGAGATAAAAACATTAGTATCATAATATTTGTCATCGTCAAAAGTAGAGAAACTGAGGAAAAGAACTCTCAGGGGAACCTAAGTTCCAGAGTTCCGTTTCCTAACAATTTCCCCCTTTTTGATAATGACAAATACAAGGAACCTGGCAACATAATAGGACTTTGAATTTCATGAGACCAGTTGAGATTAAGGGAGTTACAACATTACAAGTTAATGATAGAACATTCAATGGTTGCAAATTCCCCCTAAGCAAATGAACGAGTTTATTTCAAATTCCCCCTTAGAAGTAGAACTAGTTCAGGGTTCCTATTAGTTCAGTAGTCTCCAAAGTTCAAGGTTCCTATCCTTTTCTTCCCCCTTTTGACATCATCGAAAAGATTAAGTACTAGTTAAGAGCAGGATGTCCAAGAGAATATACAATTGTATCAAACCCATAGCAGAAACATAATGGAAACTTTAAGGCAAAAAACAGATTGATCATTGGAACGAAACCAAAAGATAATCATTAGAGCTTAAACTGAACATTGTTCAAAGACGGGTAAGACCAACCACAAAACAACATAAACAACAACCAACAAGGACCAACAACAGGACAACAAACGATAAAGATAACAACAAAAGCAATCTTAGGAGGGACAACAAGTGGATAGACGAGGGGAGTAGGAAACAGACTTTCGCACCTAGGAACTATCACTTACAGTCACAGGAACTTAGCACTCAGCTCTTCTTCCTTGACTGGTTCCTCTTGATCTCGGTTTGCTTTGATGATCTTGTTTGAAGCTTCACACTTTGATGTTTGCTATGAAGTGTGTTTCTATTGTGAATGCTTAAAGATAACCCTTGAGTTAGTCTTCCTTTTATAGAGGATTCTTCGCAGCTTAAACTTCTCTTGGTTCCCACAGATCGAGCTTGCCCTAGGATGTGTGGTTCTCCTTGGTCCACGTTGTCTTTGACATATGCAAACAACCTAGGCAGCTCAAAATCCTTCTAGGTTAGTCAACTACTTCAGCCAAGTCGTTCTCCAGCTTCCTTCTTCCGAGGTTCAACAATCTGGGCGCTTGGGAACTGACTTCTGGACAGCGACAGGTTCCATGTCCTGTCGCTTTCACCTTTCTCTGTCCGAGGTTCATTGTTCTAGGCATCTTGGTATCTTGCTCTTGGATGGTGGCAGGCTTTTGGAAGCTTCTCTCAAGTTGATTTCACCTCCTTTTGTCCGAGGTTTGGTGTTCCCAGATTTCTCGGGAATCGCAATGTCGCAAGCTCCATTTCTGGGCACACCTGGGTTCCTCTGGATTCCTTCAGCTGTCTTGTTCCTTTGGTTCCCTTGTTCTGTTTGGCTTTCCTGCCTTTGGTAAATTCCTGTGGTTCCTTAAAACACATCTCGCATGCTACGTTTCTGGGCACACCTGGGTTCCTCTGGTTTCCTTCATCTGTCTTGTTCCTTTGGTTCCCTTGTCCTGTTTGGCTTTCTTGCCTTCGGTATATTCATGTGGTTCCTTAAAGCACATCTTTGAGATAAAACATTAGTATCATAATATTTGTCATCTTCAAAAGTAGAGAAACTGAGGAAAGGAACTCTCAGGGGAACCAAAGTTCCAGAGTTCCGTTTTCTAACAATTTCCCCCTTTTTGATGATGACAAATATAAGGAACCTGGCAACATAATAGGAATATGAAATTCATGAGAACAGTTGAGCTATGGGATTTTCAACTTTAAAAAATATTGATAGAACATTCAATAGTTGCAAATTCCCCCTAAGCAAATGAACTAAGTTATTCAAGTTCCCCCTTAGAAGTAGAACGGGTTCAGAGTTCCTATTAAGTCCAGTAGTTCCAATAATTCAAGGTTCCTATCCATTCTTCCCCTTTTTGACATCATCTAAAAGATCAAGTTACTTATCAAGTATAGAATATCAATGTGAAATAAACAATTTGCGTTAAACACATGACAGTGACCATAATAGAAACTTAAGGCAAAGACAAATGATGCATTAGAAACATTACCATAAGAGTTCATTAATCATTAAAATCAAGTACATTGCCCAGAGATGCATAGTGGAAAGGGAAACAAAAGAGCATACCCAACTTGACATTTGACAAAATAAGGATAGAAGAGGGGAGTACGACCCTAGGGAACTACTAGCACATTGTGATGTTATAGAACTGGGAACTAGGAGATACGTTCCTATGGCAGCGTAGTGGCCTCCTCTTCAGTTTCCTTCTTTTATGCAGTTCCTTCATCTTGGCATGTTGTCATCTTATCGGCCTGATTACCTCCAATTGAGCAAGGTTAATATAAGATTGAGGTTTTTTCTTTGGCTATTTGAGGAACTTTGTGTTTTGAGAGAGACAGGTGAACATGAGATTGAGAGAAGGCATGAGAGAACAGAGTGCTCGGCTCAATCAAACAGGAAACCTTAAATAACCCTTGAACAATTTTGGAGCCGTTGAGAATCAAGCCGTTGGAGATATTTCTGGGAACTCTGAAGAGTTGAAACGGCTAATTTTCTTGAAGCTTTTGCGCCTTTGCAATGGTCACAAGTTCAAAGATTAGATGCTAAAAAAATGGCAACTGTTCAAGGTTGAGAAGACGTCTCTGACGCTGTGAGATTTGCCATAAATACTGTCTTGGGAGGAGCAATTCTCTTACTAGCCGTTTAAGGGGTAGCCCATCCTAGTTCCTTTCTGGCGATATTTTCAGTGTGCTAGAGGGATATATGGGAACTTTGATGTGGGTTTAAAAACATGGAACCGAAAAGTACGTTCCCATACAAGGAATCAAGAAAGGCCATTTATCGCATTACACACTAGTTCCCAGAGAGGGTTAAGAAGAGGATCATAGGGAAATAGATTGTGTAATGAGGCAAGGGAGGGTCATAGTATACAATCATCATTTCGGCTTGTATTGTTGGGTTAGAACGATGATCAGATTGTGACTTTTGGGCCAACAAAGAAACTTGGACAATGATTGAATTTTAATAAGAGATGAACAACCAAGGAAAAGAACTAGAAAAATTAATCAAAGCCTTTTGAGAAACCATTATGAATATGAGGGTCTAACGCAAGAGAAATGACACAAAGATTCCAACACAAAGACAAGTAAAGAGTTCTGAGCTAGTCAATCAAGGGAACTGGAGAGAAACTTTAAAGTAAAGGAGCTGCTAGTTTATAGGAATCATTCCCAGTTCTAATCTAAGGTTCTCGAAGGGAACTCTATTCAAGGCTTTGGTGAATATATCTGCAATTTGATCTTCAGTTCTACAAAATTCCATAATGATGTTTCCCTTTTCAACATGATCTCTAAGAAAATGATGTCTTATGTCTAGATGCTTGGTCCTAGTATGATGCACAGGATTCTTTGAAATGTTTATAGCACTTGTGTTATCACAAAGAATAGTGAGGGGACCATAAGACATACCAAAGTCCGCGAGTTGTTGCTTTAGCCAGAGAAGTTGGGAACAGCAGGAGGCAGCTGCAATGTACTCGGATTCTGTGGTGGAGAGAGAGACTGAGACTTGTTTCTTTGATCCCCATGACACAAGGCAAGGGCCTAGGAACTGTGCCATTCCAGAAGTGCTCTTCCTATCCACCAAGTATCCGACATAATCAGCATCAGTGAAACCCATGAGCTCAAAGGGACATTCTTTGGGGTACCAAATGCAGAGATCGTGAGTTCCCTTGAGATATCGAAGTATTCTCTTCACAACAGCCAAGTGGGTTTCTCTCGGACAAGATTGGAACCTAGCACACAAGCCAACAGCAAAGACAATGTCTGGTCGACTAGCGGTTAGGTACATGAGTGAGCCTATCATACCTCTATAGAGCTTCTCCTCCACTAGAGGACTCGAGTGGTCCTTATCCAGATGGGCAATGGTGGATATGGGAGTGGAGAGAGGCTTGCATGAATTCATTTTAAACTTCTTCAGTAGTTCCCTGACATACTTCTGTTGGTGGATTTGAACCACTAAGATGTTACCTTCTTCTTCTAGGATGAAGAGAGTCTTATCAATAACTCCACGCCTGTAGCCATTTGAGAGTAGGAACTGGGCAAGACGATCATACCAAGCTCTGGGAGCTTGCTTGAGGCCATAGAGTGCCTTGTCTAGAAAGTAAACATGATCTGGATGATCGTCGTCTTCGAAACCAGGAGGTTGCTTGACATAGACTTCTTCTTGAAGAATTCCATTGAGGAAGGCTGTCTTCACATCCATTTGGAACAACTTGAACCCTTTGTGAGATGCGAAGGCAATCAACAATCTTATTGCTTTGATCCTTGCCACTGGAGCATAGGTTTCATCATAGTCAATTCCTTCTTGTTGATTGTATCCTTGAGCCACAAGTCTTTCTTTGTTCCTTATCACAGCTCCTGTATCATCCAGCTTGTTTCTGAAGACCCATCTAGTTCCTATGATGTGTTTATCCTTGGGATGGGGAACTAGATGTCATACTTTGTTTCTTTCAAACTGATGAAGCTCTTCTTGCATAGCTTGGATCAAGTCCGCATCCTTCAGTGCCTCACCTATGTTCTTTGGTTCCACAATAGACAGAAAGACATTAAAAGCAAAGAAGGTTAGATGTTCATACCTGACTGGAGGCTTGACGACTCTTCTTTCTCTGTTGGGAGCCAGAGCATTTGATGTGGAGACATTCTGAGTTGAGCATTCAGCTTCCTGGTTGGGGTCACCTTCTCCATTGAAGAACATGTGGGAAGATGAATCATTGAGGTCTCCACAGATGTTGTCGTCATGCTCATGGTTCCCAGAAATAGATTGTTGTTCATTATCCATTGGAACTGGTGGAGAAGCCATTGGAGGGTTCCGTTCAGCAGGGCAGGAACTGGGAGGAGTGACATCTTCATCTGGATCTTCTTGGGATGACTTGGGAAACGGATCTTCAAAGGAACTGGTGGTGTTTTGCACAATCTTTTCAAGTGATTTTTCATTAAAAATAACATGAACACTTTCTTCTACCTTTTTAGTCCTTTTGTTGAAGACCTTGTATGCCTTGCTGCCTGAGGCATATCCGATGAAGATTCCTTCATCACTTCTTGGGTCGAACTTGCCAAGATTGTCCTTCCCATTGTTGTGCACAAAGCACTTGCATCCGAACACCCTTAGATGAGAAATGTTGGGAACTCTTCCTCTTAGGAGTTCATAGGGTGTCTTCTCTGTGATAGGGCAAAGCATGGCTCTATTGATGATGTAGCATGCTGTGTTGATCGCCTCAGTCCAAAAGGATTGGGAGAGTCCACTTGAGATCAACATAGTTTGAGCCATGTCTTCCAAGGTCCTATTCTTTCTCTCCACTACTCCATTCTGTTGAGGAGTGTATGGTGCAGAGAAGTTGTGATCAATGCCATGCTCACTGCAAAAGGTTAGAAATTCTCCATTTTCGAATTCGGTACCATGGTCAGACCGAATAGCATTAAGTGAACAATCAAGGCATTTTTCTAACAAGGGAACCAGGTCTTTAAAGCGATCAATGACTTCACTTTTAGATTTAATGAAAATGGTCCAAGTAAAGCGAGAGAAGTCATCGACAATAACAAAAATATACCTGTTCCCTCCTAGGCTTTGAACTCTCATGGGTCCACAAAGATCCATGTGGTGAAGTTCAAGAGGCCTTGAGGTGCTTACCACATTTTTGGATTTGAAGGAACTACGAGCCTGTTTTCCTTTTACAGTCAGAGCACAGTTCCTTAGATGTGTCACTCAGCTTTGGCAGTCCTCTGACTAGTTCCTTTGAGTGTAGCTTTTGAATCAGCTTGGTGCTGGCATGACCGAGGCGTTGATGCCACAACTCAGCTTGGTCATTCACAGTTGAGAGACAAAGTTTCTCCTGAATGTGATCGTTGAGTTTCACAGTTCCTATTCCATAAATTTTCCCTTTTTGATGTTGAGTCATGTCCTCTAAGGTTCTATTCTTCCTTTCCATGAACCTGAGTTCCCTGCTCAACTACACATGTGGATTTATTAGTAGCAAAGTGTTTGTCATCGTCAAAACTAGGAAAACTGAGAAAGAGAACCAGGTAGGGAACTAGAGTTCTCAAAAGTCCACTTCCTAACAATTTCCCCATTTTTGATGATGACAAACATGTAGAACCTGGCATATCTAAAATAGGCATGAATGATATATGAGCAAAAGCAGAACATAACTAGATATAGAAAAATCATTAGTGAATTGCATACTCCCCGTTAACATCAAACCGGGTTCCTTAATTCCCCCTTGCCCACCGAGATGATTCCAACAATAGGACTTGGGAACTATAAGCAGTTGAGGTGACAAATTTCCTTATTTACCTCAGTTCCCCTTGAATCATTGACTTCTGATACTTGTAGTTCCATTGATATCATCATTGGGAACTAACGTCAACAACATGTGATCCTCCATAATTTTCATTAGCGTTTGGAGTTCCCTTCATTGTTTTCTGCTTCTTCATACAAATCTTTCTTTAACAAAGGACATATTCCCTTGTTACTCCTTTGAAGTGAGATGAGTTAGATCAAAACTTCAATTCTGCGTCCCAATCATCAATTTGCATTCTATAGGGAACTAGGCATCTCACTTCAAACTGTAATACAATTAAGACTTACGCATCCAGACACGCTTGGCTTTTCTGGGTTTATGGTAATGAGAGTTCCTTTGCACCTGCAAGACTTTCTTCAATTTGCCTTTCCTCAAGTTGAGTAATACACATGACCACTAATCTCAACATCCAAGTTCCTTTTCCTATGACTTTCTTCAATTTGCCTTTTCTTATGAACACAATCATGAATATAATGATCATTTTTACCACAATGCCAGCAAACACGATTATACTTAACATGACCATATTTTCCTTTACCGGGACAAAAAGGTTTGTCATATTTCCTCTACTGGAAGTCAATTCTCTTACCTCTAGTTCCCTGAGCTTGATTGACGTACATTTTATGAGCGTTCTGTCCATCAAACCAGGTTTCTTTACCTTTAGGCTTCTTCTCAAGAACCTTTACCTTCTCTTCCAGGAATTGATTTTTATCACGAGAAGTTTGAAGAGCGAAATTGAGAGTTTCATTTTTCTCAACCAGTTCTCTTCTTAGCTTCTCATTTTCAGCAGAGCATGAATCCCCAGAATCTTCCTTTCTCGGATAACCAATACCATATCTTTGCTTAACAAACACAGTTTGATTGATAGTTTTTTCATTGATAGAAGTAGTCAACACATCAAGCTTATCTATGATCTCAACAAGCAAATCATTTTCTGGAGTAAGGGAACTCTGACAATTCTTAGCATGCTTAAGTTCCTTTTCAAGCACAACACAATTATCACATGAAACATGGGAAACACTAGACATGCTTGCAAAATCTTTAAGATGTGCTAGTTCATTTTCAAGAGCAGTACAATTATCACATGAAACATGGGAAACGTTAGACATGCTTGTAGAGTCTTTAAGTTGTGCTAATTCCTTTTCAAGAGCAGTACATGAATCACACTTTCTAGAGGAACTAGCAAGCAATTTTTCAGTTTCATCAAGTTTCTTGCTCCAAACAGAATTTTCAGTAAATAAGCATGAAATTTCTTCTTCACATTCATCTAGTCTTTCCTGAAGGGAATTGTTCTCTTTTCCAAGTTTCCTAATAATTTTAATCAATTGCTTCTTATCACATTCAAGAAGAGATTTAGTAAAGTCAGAAGAGAATACCTCAGAGTCATCTGATTTCGTTGAGTCCTCCTTAACTATTAAACACCTTTCTCCTTTCTTCTGAATGTGAGGTTTGTTGATGGAAATTCCCAGCTCAAACTTGCTTGGTTGAGACATGATCTGCAAACTTATCAAAGATCTAGAGTTTTTCCTGCTCTGATACCAATTGTAGGATCGTGATCGTTAGATAAAAACTTAAGGAACTCAGAATATCAATTCTCAGTTCCTTTCGCAACGGAAATAAACAATCAAACAAATGACAAGTCCTTATAGTGGAAACCTTTGATTGCCAACTAGCAATCCAGGATAAAAGCCACTACCTTTCTTTCGAAAGGATTTCAAAGTCTACTTCTTGATTTCTTATCTCTTTTGGTTACAGCTTATCCTAGGAACGAACACACGGTTCCTTTGCCTTACACACAGTTAGACAATCCTAGATAACTTAACACAATCAATAATCAATCCAAGAAACAGACTTTCGCACCTAGGAACTATCACTTACAGTCACAGGAACTTAGCACTCAGCTCTTCTTCCTTGACTGGTTCCTCTTGATCTCGGTTTGCTTTGATGATCTTGTTTGAAGCTTCACACTTTGATGTTTGCTATGAAGTGTGTTTCTATTGTGAATGCTTAAAGATAACCCTTGAGTTAGTCTTCCTTTTATAGAGGATTGTTCGCAGCTTAAACTTCTCTTGGTTCCCACAGATTGAGCTTGCCCTAGGATGTGTGGTTCTCCTTGGTCCACGTTGTCTTTGACATATGCAAACAACCTAGGCAGCTCAGAATCCTTCTAGGTTAGTCAACTACTTCAGCCAAGTCGTTCTCCAGCTTCCTTCTTCCGAGGTTCAACAATCTGGGTGCTTGGGAACTGACTTCTGGACAGCGACAGGTTCCATGTCCTGTCGCTTTCATCTTTCTCTGTCCGAGGTTCATTGTTCTAGGCATCTTGGAGTCTTGCTCTTGGATGGTGGCAGGCTTTTGGAAGCTTCTCTCAAGTCGCTTTCACCTCCTTTTGTCCGAGGTTTGGTGTTCCCAGATTTCTCGGGAATCGCAATGTCGCAAGCTCCATTTCTGGGCACACTTGGGTTCCTCTGGATTCCTTCAGCTGTCTTGTTCCTTTGGTTCCCTTGTTCTGTTTGGCTTTCCTGCCTTTGGTAAATTCCTGTGGTTCCTTAAAACACATCTCGCATGCTACGTTTCTAGGCACACCTGGGTTCCTCTGGTTTCCTTCATCTGTCTTGTTCCTTTGGTTCCCTTGTCCTATTTGGCTTTCTTGCCTTCGGTATATTCCTGTGGTTCCTTAAAGCATATCTTTGAGATAAAACATTAGTATCATAATATTTGTCATCTTCAAAAGTAGAGAAACTGAGGAAAGGAACTCTCAGGGAAACCGAAGTTCCAGAGTTCCGTTTCCTAACACCAACGACTACCAATGTTGGAGGATAGTCAAAAATAGAGATGGCTATGTCGATCTTACCATGAAGGAAGAAGATTGGAAACCAGAACACTATGTCATCATGGAGAAGAATGTCAAGGCCAGGCAGTTCATCCTCAATGGATTGGACAGAGAAGACATGGACAAGGTCATAGGCATCAAGACAGCGAAGGAGATGTGGAAAGCTCTCAAGGAGATGCATGAAGGAAGTGAGAAACTAAAGCAAAGCATAAAGTTTGCTTTGGAAGGAGAATACCACACCTTCAAAATGATGGAAACTGAGACCATCTCAGAGTACTACTCTCGCTTCAACAGATTGATTGGAAAGTTGACAGCGGCGAGAGTCAATCTGGATGAAGTTTCCAAGTCCCTAGTGGTCATCAATGGACTCAACTCCAAGTTCACCCTTCTCAAGGGAATCATGAAAAATACTCCAGGCATCCAATCCCTTCCATTGACCCAAGTCATTGGGAAACTGGAGGTTGAAGAAGGAGAGCACACCAAGGCCAATGCCGACAAGAAACTGGAGAAAGGAATTGCCCTCAAGATCTCCAAAGCCTTCTCTAGGCTCGAGATGGAGGAAGAGAACTCAGACTTAGAAGAAAAGGAGGACGAACTTACGGCCCTCTTCACAAAGAACATCAAAAAATTCTTTGTGAAGGGAAGGTTCCAAAAGGGCAGTTCCTCCCACAATGGACCCAGAAGAGATCTCAAGGAAGTCTCCTGTTACGAGTGCAAGGAAAAGAGATACTACGCTAAGAATTGTCCCAACCAGGAAGACTCAAAGGAAGAAGAAAGACCTCAGAGAAAGAAGGCTCTCGTAGCCTCATGGGGAGAAGACTCAGATGAGGAACTGGATCTCAGTGGCTTCTCTGGAGGAAGATGTCTCATGAAAAAAGGAGACTCAAGCGACTCAGAAGACCTTGAGGTAACTTCTGACAATCTCTTAAAATCCCTAGTTGGTTGTGATAAGAAATAACTTCTTAAGATCATAAAGAAACTAGGAAAGGAAACCAGTTCCCTTCAACAGAAACTAGATGATTGTGAAGATGAAATTGCTTGCTTGATTGTTGAGAATTCTGTTTGGAGTAAGAAACTTGATGAAACTGAGAAAGACCTAGCTGAAACTCACTCCAAACTCATTGATATTAGGAATGTGCATGCTAGTCACCTTAAAACTTGCAAATCTTGTGATGAAACTAGCATAGATTCTATCAAAGTTACCTTGCATGCTAACCCACCTGGAAATGACATGCTTCAATCCATAATTGATAGGTTAGACATTCTCACTAATTCCATTAATGAAAAAACGATAAATCAAACTATTTTTGTGAGACAACGCCATGGAATAGGATATGTCAATAATAAAAGGAACAATGATGCTGAAGAAGAAAAGGCTAGGCGAGAACTTGTTGAGATGAATGAGAATCTTAGTATTGCTCTTGCCACTTCTCGTGATAGGAATCAATTCCTATCAGAGAAGATCATGGTCCTTGAGAACAAGGCTGAGGTTGCCAAACGTCTCAATGAAGGCTCTCAAAGTCCTAAGAAGGAACCAAAGGGAAAAGAAAAGATGGTTCCTGAAAACCAATGGTTCACCAATTCCTTTGCTCACAAAAGATATATTGACATGGCCCATAGAAAGGTTAGAAACAATGTTGATTTTAACAAAAGGAAAACTGAAAAACCTTTTAGGCCAGGAAAAGGAAAATATGGACATGTTGTTTACAATCGTTTGTGTACCTACTGTGGTAAGAATGGTCATTACAACACTAATTGTGCTAAGAAAAGGAACTTTGAAAAGGAGAAAAGTACTCATTACCATGAAAGGAACCAGTTCCCTGGTTATTCACAGGCTCGCAATGCTAATCCCCCCAGTAAAGCCAAGCTTCGTTGGGTTCAGAAATCTTAGTTCCCTTATGTGCAGAAAGAAGAGAGGCAACCTCAACTATGGTACATCGACAGTGGGTGCTCATGCCATATGACTGGAAGAAGAAATCAAATGACCTCTCTTCAACCTCTCCAAGGAGGGAACATATCCTTTGGAGACAAAAGCAAAGGGAAAATCTGTGGAATAGGAACTGTGAAACTCAACGATCACATTCAGGTAAACAAAGTTCACCTTGTTGATAATCTTGGTTTTGACCTAATAAGTGTGTCACAACTGTGTGATCAAGGAGACAATGAAGTTAGATTCAGATCAAACGAATGTTCAGTCCTTGACTGCTCGGGACAAATCATCCTAAAAGGGAAAAGATTCAACAATGTCTACATAATTGATCCATCCTTTGTTCCCAAGGAGAAACTTTGTCTCTCAACTGTGAATGACCAAGCTGATTTGTGGCATCAACGCCTCGGTCATGCTAGCACCAAGCTGATTCAAAAGCTACACTCAAAGGAGCTAGTAAGAGGGCTGCCAAAGCTAAGTGGCACATCTAAGGAACTGTGCTCTGACTGTGTAAAAGGGAAACATGCTCGTAGTTCCTTCAAGTCCAAAAACATGGTAAGCACCTCAAGGCCTCTTGAACTCATCCACATGGATCTGTGTGGACCCATGAGAGTTCAGAGCCTAGGAGGGAACAGGTATATCTTTGTTCTTGTCGATGACTTCTCTCGCTTTACTTGGACCATCTTTATTAAATCTAAGAGTGAAGTTATTGACCGCTTTAAAGATCTGGTTCCCTTGTTAGAAAAATCTCTTGATTGTTCACTCAATGCTATTCGGTCTGACCATGGTACCGAATTCGAAAATGAAGAATTTCTAACCTTTTGCAGTGAGCATGGAATTGATCACAACTTCTCTACACCATACACTCCTCAACAAAATGGAGTAGTGGAAAGGAAGAACAGAACTTTAGAAGACATGGCTCGGACTATGCTGATCTCAAGTGGACTCTCTCAATCATTTTGGGCTGAGGCGATCAACACAGCTTGCTACATCATCAATCGAGCCATGCTTCGCCTAATCACAGAAAAGACACCCTATGAGCTCCTAAGAGGAAGAGTTCCCAACATCTCACATCTGAGAGTGTTCGGATGCAAGTGCTTTGTGCACAACAATGGGAAGGACAATCTTGGCAAATTTGACCCAAGAAGTGATGAAGGAATCTTCATTGGATACGCCTCGGGTAGTAAGGCGTACAAAGTCTTCAACAAAAGGACTAAAAAGGTAGAAGAAAGTGTTCATGTTATTTTTAATGAAAAATCACTTGGAAAGATTGTGCAGAACACCACCAATTCCTTTGAAGACCCGTAAGACTCGTTGCTCAAGGATACAATCAACAAGAAGGCATCGACTATGATGAAACCTATGCTCCAGTGGCAAGGATTGAAATGATAAGGCTGTTGATTGCTTTCGCATCACACAAAGGGTTCAAGCTGTTCCAAATGGATGTAAAGACGACCTTCCTCAATGGAATTCTTCAAGAAGAAGTCTAAGTCAAGCAACCACCTGGTTTTGAAGACGATGATTATCCAGACCATGTCTACTTTCTAGACAAAGCACTGTATGGCCTCAAGCAAGCTCCCAGAGCTTGGTATGATCGTCTTGCCCTGTTCCTACTATCAAATGGCTACAGGCGTGGGGTTATTGACAAGACTCTCTTCATCCTAGAAGAAGAAGGTAACATCTTAGTGGTTCAAATTTATGTCGATGATATCATTTTTGGTTCCACTAACCTGTCCCTTGTAGACAAGTTCAAAGACTTGATGAGCAGTGAATTTGAAATGAGTTTAATTGGGGAACTCACATTCTTCCTCGGATTACAAATCACTCAAAAGGAAGATGGTATTCAAATCCACCAACAGAAGTATGTCAGGGAACTACTGAAGAAGTTCAAAATGGATTCATGCAAGCCTCTCTCCACTCCCATATCCACCATTGCCCATCTGGATAAGGACCACTCGAGTCCTCTAGTGGAGGAGAAGCTCTATAGAGGTATGATAGGCTCACTCATGTACCTAACCGCTAGTCGACCAGACATTGTCTTTGCTGTTGGCTTGTGTGCTAGGTTCCAATCTTGTCCGAGAGAAACCCACTTGGCTGCTCTGAAGAGAATACTTCGATATCTCAAGGGAACTGACGATCTCTGCATTTGGTACCCCAAAGAATGTCCCTTTGAGCTCATGGGTGTCACTGATGCTGATTATGCTGGATATTTGGTGGATAGAAAGAGCACTTCTGGAATGGCACAGTTCCTAGGCCCTTGCCTTGTGTCATGGGGATCAAAGAAACAAGTTCTCTGGCTAAAGCAACAACTCGCGGACTTTGGTATGTCTTATGGCCCTCTCACTATTCTTTGTGCTAAAACTAGTGCCATAAACATCTCTAAAAATCATGTGCATCATACTAGGACCAAGCATATTGACATAAGACATCATTTTCTTAGAGATCATGTTGAGAAGGGAAACATCATTATGAATTTTTGTAGAACTGAAGATCAGGTTGCAGATATTTTCACCAAGGCATTGAATAGAGTTCCTTTCGAGAACCTTAGATTGGAACTAGGAATGATTCCTATTACTCAGTAGTTACCTTAGTTTAAAGAATTCCTTCCAGTTCCCCTGATTGACTAGTTTAAGATATTTAACTTGTTGAGTCTTGATATCCTTGTGTCATATCTTTTGCTACAAACCCTTCTTGTTATAATGGTTTCTTACAAAGGCTTAGATAAATTTTTTTGGTTCGTTTCCTTTTGGTCCTCATTACTTTTTTAACTCCTCATTGTTCAAATTTCTTTGATGGCCCAAAAGTCACAATCTGATCATATTTCTATCCTAACAATACAAGCCGAAATGATGATTGTGTACTAAGACCTACCCTTGCCTCATTGCTCAATTTATTTCTCTATGATCCATCTCTAAACCCTTTCTGAGAATTAATGTGCAATGCGATAATTGGTCTACCCTGTTTTCGCGTATGGGAAAGTATCTTTTTGTTCCAACGTTTGACCCACATCAAAGGTTCCCATACATCCCTCTAGCACGCTGAATATGTCGCCAGAAAGGAACCAGAATATAACGCATCTCCAACGGCTAGAATGGCACTCTCCAGAAGCTATTTATGGCAAAATCTCAGAAGATCAGTCACGTCTTATGAGTTGGCAGACCCCCTCTTCTCTGAAAGAGCAAGTTTTGAATTTAAGTTAGCCGTTCCGAAAAGCTGCAAGTGTATTCAATGCTTCAGATTTACCTTGATCTTCTCAACGGCCGGATTTGCCTCAACGATCTCTTCAGCCCTCACTGCCTTTAAAGAGTGGCCCTGTTCATCCAAGCTAATCCCACAACTCGCCATTTCTCTGATATTCTCCTTCTCTCAAACACAGAAATCCTTAACTCCTCAAAAATGGCCAACCAAAACCCTAATGTTATCCTGGATGAGGAAGAGGCTGCCATTCTCAGAGCCTTTCGAGAAAAGAAGGCAGCTTCATCTTCTAAGCCCATTTCTGCCACCTCCTCTCAAAAATCCCAACCTAAAGAGATAGCATTGGAGAACCCTATGGAGAAACCAGTGGAGCAACCCGAAGAGAAACTTGAGGAGCCACCAAAGGAATAGGCTGAGGAGAAAGCCATGGCCATCACTCTGGCCTCTGAATCGGCCACCAAATCCGCCTCCGAAGGTGGCTCTCATGACTCCTCGCCTGACAAGTCTCTCCAAGAGCTCCTCAGCCCTCAACCCTCACCAGTAAGCCTCAAATCTAAAACCACCTCTAACCCTGATCCCTCAGTCGCCACTAGAATGAAACAAAGAAAGAGGAGCTCCCAAGCTATAGTTCCCTATGAGGCCAAATCCACAAAAGAAACCAAATCCACAAAAAGACCCAAAATCACCACCCTCTCTGCCTCTTCCTCCCTGGGTCATGTCTCTTCTCTCTTCTCTAAGAGGAAGATCCTTAAGCCTCTCATAATCGGCAAGGAATTCTGGACCCAAAAGCTGGCAGAAGAAGATGAGGAAATGTTTGGAGAGGCCCTGAACGAGCTCCATTCTCTGCTACAGTTTCAAGGCTGGGACGAGATGTTGACTGAGCCCTTCTCTGCTTCTGATGAGGTCGTCCGCCTGTTTTAACAGTCCATGGAGTTTGTGCCCGCAAAGGAGAACTGTCCCTGTAACGAAGCCATTCTCATATGGAAGGGAACCAGCTATCCCCTGTCCGCCAACCTAATTGCGTCTGCTCTAGGGATTGAGTCAAGGTCTGGGTTTGGCATTCTCCCTCAGAAAAAGGGATGGCCCAAGGGTAAGGGCTACAAATCCAAGGGAGCAGTGGTCAAGAAAATCTACGACGGCGCCTCCCCTTCATCTTTGGAGACAAAGGATCTCTCCATCGCAAACAGGCTGTTACACTTCTGGATCACCCGCAATCTAGTTCCCAGACAAGAGCACATGAACGATGTTCTCATCACAGATGCCATTTATATGGACAAAGTACTCTCTGGTGTTCAATTGGATCTCCCTCGTATTGTGTTGGCTCCCATGCAGTTTTGTGCATCTCATGACTCCCATGCTTTACCCTTCCCCCATATCATCAAGAATATCCTCTCTAACCTTCACCAGTACCCAGACGATCTGTCTGAGACAGTCTACAGCAAGTGTCTTACCATGGCCACAGTTCGGAAGTTGAAGACTAAGGAACAATTGCCCAACCCCTCTGAAGCTCAAGAAATTCCGCCTAAGGAAAAGGCGAGTTCCCAGGACCCTTCTAGTTCCTGACCACAGCTCAACCCCTCTTTAGACTCCTCTGCGATCTTTGCTGCTCTAGATCGTATTGAAAAGGCAATCATGGAAGGCTTGACTGCCATACCGGTCGCCCTCCATGATCAAGTAAAAGAGTTGGGGCGCATAAGTTCTGCTGTTGTGGATCTGGTAGAAGTCCTTTAGAAGGATTGGCAAGGTGCAATCAGTGCTCATCAGGCCACGGGCCAAACGTAGGAACTGACGACAAAGCTGAAGACGAGGAGGCCGCTGCTATGCCATAGGAACGTTTGTTCTGGTTCCCAGTGCTGTACCACCACAGCGTGCTAGTAGTTTCCCTTAGGATCCTACTCCCCTCGTCTATCCACTTGTTGTCCCTCCTAAGATTGCTTTTGTTGTTATCTTTATCGTTTGTTGTCCTGTTGTTGGTCCTTGTTGGTTGTTGTTTATGTTGTTTTGTGGTTGGTCTTACCCGTCTTTGAACAATGTTCAGTTTAAGCTCTAATGATTATCTTTTGGTTTCGTTCCAATGATCAATCTGTTTTTTGCCTTAAAGTTTTCATTATGTTTCTGCTATGGGTTTGATACAATTGTATATTCTCTTGGACATCCTGCTCTTAACTAGTACTTAATCTTTTCGATGATGTCAAAAGGGGGAAGAAAAGGATAGGAACCTTGAACTTTGGAGACTACTGAACTAATAGGAACCCTGAACTAGTTCTACTTCTAAGGGGGAATTTGAAATAAACTCGTTCATTTGCTTAGGGGGAATTTGCAACCATTGAATGTTCTATCATTAACTTGTATTGTTGTAACTCCCTTAATCTCAACTGGTCTCATGAAATTCAAAGTCCTATTATGTTTCCAGGTTCCTTGTATTTGTCATCATCAAAAAGGGGGAAATTGTTAGGAAACGGAACTCTGGAACTTAGGTTCCCCTGAGAGTTCTTTTCCTCAGTTTCTCTACTTTTGACGATGACAAATATTATGATACTAATGTTTTTATCTCAAAGATGTGTTTTAAGGAACCACAGGAATATACCGAAGGCAAGACAGCCAAATAGGACAAGGGAACCAAAGGAACAAGACAGATGAAGGAAACCAGAGGAACCCAGGTGTGCCCAGAAACCGAGAAATCTGGGGACACACAACCTCGGACAAAAGGTGTTAAAATCAACTTGTCCGAAGCTTCCAAAAGACTGCCAATACCCAGAGCAAAACAACAACATACCCAAAAATGCTCAACCTCGGACAGAGAAGGTGAAAGCGACAGGACATAGAGACGTCGCTGTCCAGAAGACAGTTCCCAAGCGGCCAGCTTGTTCAACCTCGGACGAAAGTATTTGGACAACGACATAGCAAGGCTCGTCTGAGGTAGTTGACCAACCAAGAGAGATTCTGAGCTACCTAGGTTGTTTGCACATGCCAAGAACAACGTGGATCAAGGAGAACCACTCATCCTAGGGCAAGCTCAATCTGTGGGAACCCAGAGAGGATCGAGCTGCGAAGAATCCTCTATAAAAGGAAGACTAACCCAAGGGTTATCTTCAAGCACTGAAACACGACTCACACTCATTAGCAAATATCTAGTGTGAACCTCCAAACAAGATCATCAAAGCAAACCGAGATCAAGAGGAACCAGTCAAGGAAGAAGAGCTGAGTGCTAAGTTCCTGTGACTATAAGTGATAGTTCCTAGGTGCGAAAGTCTGTTTCTTGGATTGATTATTGATTGTGTTAAGTTATCTAGGATTGTCTAACTGTGTGTAAGGCAAAGGAACTGTGTGTTCGTTCCTAGGATAAGCTATAACCAAAAGAGATAAGAAATCAAGAAGTAGACTTTGAAATCCTTTCGAAAGAAAGGTAGTGGTTTTTATCCTGGATTGCTAGTTGGCAATCAAATGTTTCCACTGTAAGGAACTTGTCATTTGTTTGATTGTTTATTTCCGCTGCGAAGGGAACTTAGAATCGATATTCTGAGTTCCTTAAGTTATTATCTAACAATCACGATCCTACATGATGCCTTCTTGTTGATTGTATCCTTGAGCAACAAGCCTTGCTTTGTTCCTTATTACAGCTCCTATATCATCTAGCTTGTTTCTGAATACCCATCTAGTTCCTATGATATGTTTGTCCTTGGGGCGGGAAACTAGATGCCATACTTTGTTCCTTTCAAACTGATGAAGCTCTTCTTGCATAGCTTGGATCCAGTCTGCATCCTTCAGTGCCTCACTTATGTTCTTTGGTTCCACAATAGACAGAAAGGCATTGAAGGCAAAGAAGGTTAGATGTTCGAACCTGACTGGAGGCTTGATGGTTCTTCTTTCTCTGTTAGGAGCTAGAGCATTTGATGTGGAGACATTTTGAGTTGAGTATTCAGCTTCAGCTTCCTGGTTGGGATCACCTTCTCCATTGAAGATCATGTGAGAGGATGAATCGTTGATGTCTCCACAGATATTGTCGTCATGTTCATGGTTCCTAGAAATAGATTGTTGTTCATTATCCATGGGAACTGGTGGAGGAGCTAGTGGGGGATTCTGTGCAGCAGGGCAGGAACTGGGTGGAGTGACATCTTTATCTGGATCTTCTTGAGGTGACTTGGGGAACGGATCTTCAAAGGGAGTGGTAGTGTTCTGCACAATTCTTCCAAGTGATTTTTCATTAAAAATAACATGAACACTTTCTTCTACCTTTTTAGTCCTTTTGTTGAAGACTTTGTATGCCTTGCTGCCTGAGGCATATCCAATGAAGATTCCTTCATCACTTCTTGGGTCGAATTTGCCAAGATTGTCCTTCCCATTGTTGTGCACAAAGCACTTGCATCCGAACACCCTCAGATGTGAGATGTTGGGAACTCTTCCTCTAAGGAGTTCATAGGGTGTTTTCTCTGTGATTGGGCGAAGCATGGCTCGATTGATGATGTAGCAAGTTGTGTTGATTGCCTCAACCCAGAATGATTGAGGGAGTCCACTTGAGATGAGCATAGTTCGAGCCATGTCTTCTAAAGTTATGTTCTTCCTTTCTACTACTCCATTCTGTTGAGGAGTGTATGGTGCAGAGAAGTTGTGATCAATACCATGCTCACTGCAAAAGGTTAGAAATTCTCCATTTTCGAATTCGGTACCATGGTCAGACCGAATAGAATTGAGTGAGCAATCGAGAGATTTTTCTAACAAAGGAACCAGATCTTCAAAGTGGTCAATGACTTCACTCTTAGATTTTATGAAGATAGTCCAAGTGAAGCGAGAGAAATCATCGACAAGAACAAAGATATACCTGTTTCCTCCTAGGCTTTGAACTCTCATGGGTCCATAGAGATCCATGTGGATGAGTTCAAAGGGGCCTTGAGGAACTTACCATGTTTTTGGACTTGAAGGAACTCCTTGCTTGTTTCCCTTTAACGCAATCTGAGCATGGTTCCGAAGATATACTACTTATCTTTGGAAGGCCTCGGACTAGTTCCTTTGAGTGCAACTTGTGGATCAGTTTGGTGCTAGCATGACCAAGGCGTTGATGCCACAGTTCTATTTGATCATTCACGGTTGAAAGGCAGAGTTTCTCCTTGGGAGCATATGATGGGTCAACAACGTACACATTGTGGAATCTTTTGCCTTTTAAGATGATTTGTCCCGAGGGGTCTAGGACAGTGCATTCACTTGACTTGAATCTAACTTCATTGTCTCCTTGATCACACAGTTGTGACACACTAATTAGATCAAAGCCAAGATTATCAACAAGGTGAACTTTATTTACCTTAATGTGGTCATTTAGATTCACAGTTCCTATTCCACAAATTTTCCCTTTGCTTTTGTCTCCAAAGGAGATGTTTCCTCATTGGATGGGTTGAAGAGAGGTCATTTGATTTCTTCTTCCGGTCATATGGCATGAGCAACCACTGTCAATGTACCATAGTCGAGGTTCCTCTTCTTTCTGCACACAAGGGAACTAAGACTTTTGAACCCAGCGAAGCTTGGCTTTACTGGGGGGATTAGCATTGCGAGTGTGTGAATGACCAGGGAACTGGTTCCTTTCGTGGTAATAAGCTCTTTTCTCATTTTCAAAGTTCCTTTTCTTAGGACAGTCAGTGTTGTAATGACCATTTTTACCACAGTAATAGCATAAGCGATTGTAAACAACATGTCCATACTTTCCTTTTCCTGGCCTAAAAGGTTTTTCGGTTTTTCTTTTATTAAAATCAACATTGTTTTTAACCTTACTATGAGCCATATCAACATACCTTTTATGAGCAAAGGAATTAGTGAACCATTGGTCTTTAGGAACCATCTTTTCTTTTCCCTTAGGTTCCCTCTTAGGACTTTGAGAGCTTTCATTAAGACATTTGGCAACCTCAGCCTTGTTCTCAAGAACCATGATCTTCTCTGATAGGAATTGATTCCTATCATGAGAAGTGGCAAGAGCAGTACTGAGGTTCTCATTCATCTCAACAAGTTCTCGCCTAGCTTTTTCATCTTCAGCATCATTGTTCCCTTTGTTATTGACATATCCTATTCCATGACATTGTCTCACAAAAATAGTTTGATTTATAGTGTTTTCATTTATGGAGTCAGTGAGAATGTCTAACCTATCAATTATAGATTGAAACATGTCATTTCCAGGTAGGTTATCATGCAAGGGAACTTTGACAGAATCTATGCTAGTTTCATCACAAGATTTGCAGATTTTAAGGTGACTAGCATGCACATTTCTAATATCAATGAGTTTGGAATGGGTTTCAGCTAGATCTTTCTCAGTTTCATCAAGTTTCTTACTCCAAACAGAATTCTCAACAGTCAAGCAAGCAATTTCATCTTCACAATCATCAAGTTTTTGTTGAAGGGAACTGGTTTCCTTTCCTAGTTTCTTTATGATCTTAAGAAGTTGTTTCTTATCACAATCAACTAGAGTTTTTAGGAAATCGTCAGAAGTTACCTCAATGTCTTCTGAGTCGCTTGAATCTCCTTTTGCCATGAGACATCTTCCTCCAGAGAAACCACTCAGATCCAGTTCCTCATCTGAGCCTTCTCCCCATGAGGCTACGAGAGCCTTCTTTCTCTGAGGTCTTTCATCTTCCTTGGAATCTTCCTTGTTAGGACAGTTCTTAGCATAGTGTCCCTTTTCTTTACACTCGTAACAGGAGACTTCCTTGAGATCTCTTCTTGGTCCATTGTGGGAGGAACTATCCTTTTGGAACCTTCCCTTCACAAAGAATTTTTTGATGTTCTTTGTGAAGAGGGCTGTTAGTTCGTCCTCCTCTTCTTCTAGGTCTGAGTTCTCTTGCTCCATTTCAAGCCTTGAGAAGGCTTTGGAGATCTTGAGAGCAATTCCTTTCTCCAGTTTCTTATCGGTATTGGCTTTTGTATGCTCTCCTTCTTCAACCTCTAGTTTCCCTATGACTTGAGTCAAGGGAAGAGATTGGATGCCTGGAGTGTTCTTCATGATTCCCTTGAGAAGGGTGAATTTGGAGTTGAGTCCATTGATGACCACCAGGGACTTGGAAACTTCATCAAGGTCGACTCCCGCCGCTGTTAGCTTTCCAACCAGTCTGTTGAAGCGGGAGTAATACTCTGAGATGGTCTCAGTTTCCATCATTTTGAAGGTGTGGTATTCTCCTTCCAAAGCAAACTTTCTGCTTTGCTTTAGTTCGCCACTTCCTTCATGCATATCCTTGAGTGCCTTCCACATCTCCTTTGCCGTCTTGATGCCTATGACCTTGTCCATGTTCTCTATGTCCAGTCCATTGAGGATGAACTGCCTGGCCTTGGCATTCTTTTCCATGATGACATAGTGTTTTGGTTTCCAGTCTTCTTCTTTTATGGTAAGATCGACATAGCCATCTTCATTTTCGACTATCCTCCAGCATTGGTAGTCGTTGGTCTTGATGTGGCTTTCCATGCACTTTTCCCACCATGTTTCTTCTCCTTTCTTTCGGAGATGTGGCTTGTTGGTGGAGATTCCGAGCTCAAACTTGCTTGGTTGAGACATGATCTGCAAACTTAACAAAGATCTAGAGCTTTTCCTGCTCTGATACCAATTGTAGGATCGAGATTGTTAGACAAATAACTAAGGAACTAAGAATAGCAATTCTCAGTTCCCTTCGCAGCGGAATTTAAACAATCAAGCACAAATGAACAAGTTCCTTATAGTGGAAACCTTTGATTGCCAACTAGCAATCCAGGATAAAAACCACTACCTTTCTTTTGAAAGGATTTCAAGGTCTACTTCTTGATTTCTTATCTCTTTTGGTTACAGCTTATCGTAGGAACAAACACACAGTTTCTTTACCTTACACACAGTTAGGTAATCCTAGATAACTTAACACAATCAATAATCAATCCAAGAAACATACCTTAGCACCTAGGAACTATCTCACTTACAGTCACAGGAACTTAGCACTCAGCTCTTCGATTCCTTGACTGGTTCCTCTTGATCTCGGTTTGCTTTGATGAGCTTATTTGAAGATTCACACTGTGATGTTTGCTATTGTGTGTGATTTGTATTTCAGTGCTTGAAGATAACCTTTGAGTTAGTCTTCCTTTTATAGTGGATTCTTCGCATCTTAATCTTCTCTTGGTTCCCACAGAGCGAGCTTGCCCTAGGATGTGTGGTGATCCTTGATTCTTGCTATCTTTTACATGTAACAACAACCTAGGCAGCTCAGAATCCTTCTTTAGTTGGTCAACTGCTTCAACCAAGTCGTTCTCCAACTTCCTTCTTCCGAGGTTCGACAAGCTGGGCACTTTGGAACTGTCTTCTGGACAGCGACAGGTTCCATGTCATGTCGCTTTCACCTTTCTTTGTCCGAGGTTATGTGTTCTAGGCGTCTTGTTGTTTTGCTCTGGACAATGGCAGACTTTGCAAGCTTCGCACAAGTCATTTTCAACTTTCTCTTGTCCGAGGTTGGTGTTCCCAGATTTTTCGGGAAGCGCAACATCACATGTTGCATTTCTGGGCACACCTGGGTTCCTTCCTTTCGCTTGCTGCTTGGTTCTCTTGTCCTGTTTGGCTTCCATGCTTTCGGTAATTGTCATGTGGTTCCTTAACACACATCTTTGAGATAAAACATTAGTATCAAAATATTTGTCATCTTCAAAAGTAGAGAAACCGAGGAAAGGAACTCGCAGGGGAACTAAGGTTCCAGAGTTCCATTTCCTAACAAATAGCAGTGCACTGTTCAATATAATGCACTTTAGGTAGCTCTACATGCAACTGTGGATTAACCAACTCAACAATTTAATATTCTAGCTTTTGATTTTGAGTGGTTAATATATCTACTTGAGTCCTCAAAAAGCCCACCGTACCTAAAAGAGATGAAAATTGAGTTGTTAGAGGTTTAAGCACATTTAAAACAATTTCTTCAAGACATTGACCAATCTTTTTTACTTCCCTATCATGCCTTAGGATTAAGTCATCAAGCATACGATATTGAATGGACTTATTGGGCTCAGGCTGGAGCGGTATATGTGGTGGTGTCATCCAACTAGGAATGCAAAAGTTTGAATTTCTCTCAATTCTCTCTCCCAAAGTTAAATGACAACCTGTATGATCATGATCTACAGCTCCACAAGACTCACAGAAGAGGTTACAAGTATTTGGGTTTGGGTACCCCAGATTATAAGTTTCAAAATCATACCTCTGAGTACTTGTATTAAACCTAGATGAAGAAAATGGGTGAGAATCTACATCATACATACCTGAATCCATTTGTTTGACTCTTTTTGAATAGCCTGAAAAGAAAAAGAAAAAAAATCAAAGCAAAAATAATGACCTAGACTCACCAATAGAGCTCGCCGCAAGCCACCGCACCCAACCTCGCCACCGCTGAACCTCCGCTCGATCCACCTCTCACCGCTACGAGCCCTGCACCAGCCCAAACGAACCCACCAAGCAATTGTCTCACTGCCTCTACCACGGTCACAAGCCATACCCAGATCTCCACCATACCGCCCGCACCTTGTTGTACTACCTCGGTAGCACACCTCGACCCAACCACCACTGTCGTCGGCGCTGCTTCCTCATCGCGCGGGCACAAGCCCTGACCCAAGCCAACACCATAGTTGTCCCCGTCCGCACCCAAATCTTCCGGCAACGACGTCAAAAACATGATGTGACTAAAACCTACGTCATAATATCTTCTTCTAATAAAATAAAGGTAAATCCCCCATGTCACTTTTTCCCCATTTCCCTATATAGATCCAAGACTTCTAATTCGCAACAGGCCCACGTGGAATGAGGTTCACCCAACTCCATATCTCCAATACACCTTTTATTAAATTAATGTGGGTTGGTCCAGCATGTGAAACAAGACACCTTCAGCAGCTCATGCCCCATCCGCTTGTGATCCACTGCCAGCACCAAAGGTCAAACATCAGCCATATATATATATATATATTTCATTATTGCTGTAATTCGGCATCCTCAACAATAATGTATCGTAGCGTCTACAAATTAGATCTAAAATACCTCAAATAATAAAAAATACGAGTGTAGACTCTGAATGCAAAATAATGTAAAATTAACTATAAAATATATGAAATATGCATGCAAATGAATTATTCTAATATGCAACTAAACTCCTAAAATATGTATAAAATAGGTGTTATCAAATTCCTCCAATCTTAAACCTTGCTTGTCCTCAAGCAAGAACGTAGTTCAAAATTCCACAAGAAATACAAAGGTTGTCTCTACCTAATTAATCCTCAAGACAAGAGCTTAGGCTGTCAAGGCTATTATTGTGAGTTAGGATGATGAATCCGAGAAAGTGTCTGAGCGCAAACCCAAGCACTCCAAGGTTTCCACGACTCTAGATCGAAAGAGTCAACGTCGTCAAGTGACGAAATCCAAACATAAGGCTGAACTGGATGAGGTGAATGACATGAGTCACAAAGGTGTTGTCTAGGAACTTTTGCTTGATCACGAGTTACTGGGGAACAATGAACTAGGGGAGATCGTCTTTGTTCTACAGGCTTAGAGGTGGGATCATTTGTATGTGAATGCGGAGTAGGTTGATGATAAGCAGCTCCAGACTTTCTACTCTAATTTCTGTATCGAGATCCATCCCCATGCTATCTTAGGGAGCTATACCCTGGAGAGCACAACCCATGTGTTCTCTGGCATGGACCTCAACATTCTATTAGGGGTCCCTCACCTTGGATATGACGAGTACCCCAAAGGTTATTGGTCCAAGGATTTTTCATACCAGGAGGTGGTTCACCGCGTGTCCAAAATATCCTATCCTCCCCTGTTTGGTGCTCTTCACACTAACTCCATGTGTGTGATCAAAGAGGTTCTCTATCACTACCTCATCAACAACATTACCCCTAGGGAAAAAAAGCGTAACAAGTTGCTGATTTTGGACGTTGTGCTCCTCGCCCAACTGCTAGATAAGGAGTCTATCAATCTGCCCAAGGTGATGATGCAGCATATGGCTCATGCGAGGAACATTAATAGACACACATTACCATATCCCAGCGCAGTCAAGAAACGTATGGAGTATCACAAGGTATACAAGGAGACTGATGGTTCCTTCTTTTACCGAGGTCTAGATGCGAGTAATCTTCAAAAGATGCAGTTTATATTGCAAGAAGGAGTCGGTTGGGTTAAGGTTGAGCCCGAGGCAATGGTAAATATAGATGAAGATGAGTCTGATACTGCAGACTCTGAGGGGGAACAAAAGAATGTGCCTAGTATGGATTCTGAAGTGTTAACGGTTGTGAGGAGGTTGTCCCGCGTTATCACTTTTTTGGCGGAACCACAACGGCGTCTTATGAAGGAAGTGTGTGCCTCGCTTGCTGCTCGTCATTCCGCTCCCTCCACATGCACTAATGGTGCTTGATTCGTCTTCCTTTGGCTAACCAATCCCGCTTTTGTTCCCAGCTCATCTACTCCTTAGTTGATTTGTTTTTTCTTTGTCTTTGTTCCTTGTGTTTGCCTTGATTGGCATATTGATCATGTTTGCTTATTTTGCCTATTTTATATTTGTTTGTACAATATTCATTGCATGTTTCTTTAATATTAATGATAAAAGGGGTTGGTAGCTTATCTAGATGTGTTAGCTTTTCTTCTTAAATTTTCTTTAGTTTTTTTATGATGCCAAAAGGGGGAATATGATGGGTGGTCAAGCTAAGAGGGAACTTATCATGCTTTCATCTTTACTGTCTCATCTCGGGAACTATACTGTCTTAAATGGGAAAACTATCTTCATGCTACTGTTTTTATCTCAAGTATGTGTTATTTTTTCAAGGATGTTTGTCACCATCAAAAGGGGGAATTTGTTGAATTCCTTGGTTTTGATGGTAACAAACATTCAACTAATATTGTGACTAAGTGTTTCAGGATCAAATAAATGTCATAGGAAACGATCGACAGCGCAGTAATATAGAGGGAACAAAGGGTTTTCTAAATGATTTGTTATCTTCAAAGGAACAATAGTGCCATCACAACAACAAGTTACGAATATCATAAATAAGATGGTTGTGAAGATGATAAAGAAAATCCTTGAAGATCATGTGGTTGGAAACGGAAAGTTGGTTTGATTACGCCAACTAGAAGATTTGGAGAGAGTATATTTTATCTTATCTTGATTATGTTATTTTAGGAGATATTTCCTTAAATAATAGGATCGGTTAGGATATTATCTTTGTGAGTCAAATAATATCTTTTTGTTATTGGAAAGTGAGAGATATATATTATTTGATAGTAGGATTCTTTACATGTATAAATACAAGTGAGTCGATTATTTATGGAAAAAAACTCAAAGCATTTCAGTGAGAGAAAAAAAAAGTAAAGAAGTCCGTGAGTCTTAGAGAGTGAGCTCATGTTCATCATTGTAGGAGTGATTACAAATTATGTGGGAAATCTAGGGTTTGAAGTCTGAGCTACAAGTGTAACAGATCAAGAAATCAATAAGACAAGTAGACATCTTCAAAATCCTCTCAAGCGGGAAGCTTGAAGGTAGTGGTTTTTCCTTGACTAGTCATTTGATTAATTGGGGTTTCCACTCTAAACAGTGAGTTCTAATCTTAATCTTTTCTGCTTATATATTCTGTTGCATCTTCTATGGGAACAAAGCATTGTTCCCTCAAATGAAACACTAACGATCCAACAGGTTAGTGATTATGTGGTTGACAAGTTTATTGATAAACACAACCACGATATGATACCCAACATAGCAAAGCACTTCCTTAAGACTAGTAGGAAGATGAACATTGGCCATAAAAAATATATGATGAGTTTTGCAAAGGCAAACTTGGGTCCAATAAAGTATTACAAGTTGTTGAAACAGATGGTTGGTGGATATGTGAACACTAGGGCAATGGCAATTTATTTCAAGAATTTCAAGAGAGATTTGATTTCATGTATTACAGTTGTTGATGCACAAATGCTTATCAATAGGTTTTTGAAGTAAAAGGATCAAGCTAATGCTTTGTACTTTGAGTATGATATGAATGGTTCCTAATAGCTTACAATGTTATTATGTGTTGATCTCATTTCACATCGGAACCATATTGCTTTTGGCGATGTGGTTTCCTTTGAATCAACATATAGAACGAACATGTACTTTATTTCAGAGAACTTTGATGAATTGGTTTTTCGAAGTTGATGATATTCACAATTTTATGTTTCGATATTCATACAAATACTATATGGTATTTGCACCATTCACGAGGCTTGGTAACCATAAAAAGTGTCTTACCTTTGGTATCAATTTGGTGATGAAAGAAGATGTTGAATCTTATGAATGACTATTCAAAAACTTTAGAAAAGATACGGGGCATGCCCCAAAGATTCTGGTTACAGACCAAGATCTTGCGATGAAGATTGCAATTGAACATGTAATACCCTAAACTAGACATCAATTATGTATATGGCACATCATGGAAAAGGTTTCGAAAATAGTTGGTGCAAAAAGAATTTCATAAAGATGCTAGATAGACTGGTTTGGGATGTCACACTTTCTGTGTGTGAATTTGAGGAGGGTTGGAAATCATTTGTGATTGAAGAAGGGCTTGATAAGAAGCCTTGGTTCGAGGAAATGTAAATTGTCCGAACTTATTAGATCCAAGTGCAGTTTATGTGATAGGATCGCCTCTCCCTAAGCCTCGGTGCAAGGTAATCACCTAGGAATGATGTGAAACTCGTGCCTTGCTCTTAGGATCTTCAAGAACTTGACTGTAAGTTTCCATAATTCGGTCTTGTCTTCTACGAGGTCGTTCTCTTTTCTCCGGACTCCAAATTGGATGATTTCAAAGCTAGGAGTTAGATCCATTAGTCTAGTTTATGTCTTGGCAATTTCTATATGCACTACAATTTTTGGATTTCCGCACTACATTTTACTATGCAATAATCTGGCGCACGACAAATACAAGCGCAGAATGCGAATTCGTAGAAAATACGTGAAAATTTAAAAAATAAAATAAAAAGCTCTACGCCCAAATCCTGCGTACGCAAGATACTGGTGTAGACTTTTTTTTAAAATAAAATAAATAAGCTCTACGCTAGAAACTGGCGTTGAGCTTTTCCTTTAGGCTGATCTCAAGGAGACACACCTCAAGGCAGTGAAAAGGATACTGAGATGGAGACACACCTCAAGGCAGTGAAAAGGATACTGAGATACTTGAAGGGGACAGATGATCTTTGTCTATGGTATCCCATGGGATGCAACTTTGATTTGGTTGGATACACGGATGCTGACTTCACCGGGAACAAAGTGGATAGAAAGTCTACATCAGGAATAGCTCAATTTTTGGCCCGTGCTTGGTTTCTTGGGGTCGAAAAAGCAAAATTTAGTTGCTTTGTCTATAGCAGAAGCCAAATACATAGTCGTCGCAGCTTGTTGTACTCAATTGCTATGGCTCAAGCAACAACTCAGTGACTATGTATTATTCTTTACTTTGTGCCCATTCTATGTGACAATACTAGTGCAATAAATATTTCCAAGAATCATGTACAGCACTCGCGTACAAAGCATATTGAGATAACACATCACTTCTTACGTGATTATGTGGAGAAAAGATTGGTTTCCATGGACTTCTGTGGAACCAAGGATCAAATCTCATACGTTTTCACCAAGGCACTCAATAGGGAACCCTATGAACAGTTTCGTGTGGAACTTGGTATGATCTCTCTTAACTAAATGTCTACTGATTGTGTTCCCTCGATGACTGGCTAAAATTACATGGTGAATTTCTTTAGTCTAAGTGTTGTGTCTCGATTTGCAACCTCTTGCTTGCTCATTGTATGGATAACGTGCTTAACTTACTTGACTATACTTTTCTCATTTGAAAATTTCTTACACGATCATCTATGTTATCATTACAGCACCTCGAACGACTTTCTTTCGGCCCAAAAGAGTCAATTTAATGCATTGATCACTCATCATAAGCCCAAATGATTGTTGACTCTACAACTTATCCTAGCCATCATGCTTGATGCTCCCTATGAGCCCCTCTAATCATCCATAACTGGGAGCCCCTCTTTCATGATTAAATATTATTAAAAATTCTCATATATTTTTTGTGTGATGTTCTTTATACCCTCGCATCACACCCATCTACTTTTTCGGAAAGCCGAGAAGTCGGATCGTCGCCTCTGTGTATTGTGGCTGAGAGTTGACAGGATTGAGGTGCAATGATGGCATGCAACTATATGGGAAAAGATGATGTGCATTTAGGGTTGATTTGATGGCTGCGTGACGTTTTGGTTTGCTCGAGATCTTGTGGGCTTTGGTAAATGTAGACGCAATCTTCCACAAGATTTATTTGTGGAAGATAAATAATTTGGTTGAGATCCTTGGAAAATATGGAAGGAGAATTGTAAATTGTTATCTTTGGCAACCGAAAAGATTTTCTTTGGCTCTATATATTTGGCGTCTCTAAGGTTTTTTCTTCACCGCCCCTCAATTGATCCTTCTGTCTTCAATTCTCTTTCAACCTTCCTCGTCTCTCCCAAGATCCTCAAATGGCCTCCACCCAAAACGTCACCATTGACGGCGCCGAAAGCCCACAAACCTTCCTTCACAATCTCTTTGTGATAGGAACCCATCCCTCCGTCATCGCCGCCCTCTTTCAAGCCACCCCTTCCACCACCTCTCTCGAGGCTCCCAACCGTCCACCAACCTCTACTGCCTCAAAACTGATGATCAGCGCTACTTTGTAGGGTTTAACTAGGAGTTGTTATCGGTGTTTTGGGTACCATTTGGAGATGTTTAGAGCGTATTGTAGAGATTGGAGTTGAGGAGTAGAAGTGTCGTTATGGTGGTTTGGAGAGCTTAATTGAATACATATTGAAGACAAAGGCGAGAACCAAGTAGAAGGCGAAGGAGTGAAGAACGCGAGAATCCGCGATCGCGGGCGAGCAAGCAGACTGGTCACGATTAATTCGAGAGCAAAGGAATCAGAGGAGGAATTTTCCGCGATCGCGGAAATGCTTCTGCGGTCGCAGAAATGTGCATCAGCGAGCTGCGCGGGTTTCGTCAGAAATCCGAAGTTTACTTTTTATTTTTTTCTTTTTCACTTTATTTCTTTTAGTTCGATTTTATTATTTCCTTTTAGATTAGACTTCTTATCTTTAGTCTTGGTTTTGGGTTAGGTTATTTAACCTAATTTCCCAGCCACTTTGATGCAGTCAGTTTTCATCGTTCATTATTCAGCACTCTTTTCCCTTTGAGTTTTATTGTTTCAAGACTATGAAGAACTAAGCCCCTTTTGCTTAGTCCGATAATTGAAGCCTTCATTTGATTCATGATTGTAAGGTTATAACTCTATTTCCTATTCCTTTGGATTATATCTTTTCTCTTGAGCATATTCTTATGGATTCTTATTGATTTGACTGGATTGATCACCTAGTTGATATTAGTAATTGTCTGTTGCTAGGGTTTGGATATTTCAAGTTGAAATCCCTTATCTTGTGTAGCATCCATGATATTCTAGGACTAGTTGGACTAGTTTATTATGAAAGATGATTGATTATGTGTTAAATGCTGCGAAAGATCGGTGTTGCATGTATCCTGGTTAATTCCTATGCTCTATGCTGCTATTGTTCTAAATCGTGATAGTTTCTCGTGCGTTCGATAGTAAGGGTTGCCAGGACTAGTTGGACTGGTAACTATTTCAGAATAGAGATAGGAATAATCAAAGGAAGGAATAGAGATAAACTAGGACCAATCAATCGAATGAATGGTGGATATTTGTTTGGCTAAGTGTTTTTCACCAATTGATTACAACCCCTTTGTTTTGTTTACTTTGCTTTGTTTACTTGAAATTTAATCAACCAACCAATCTCCCCCTTTTGTTACTTTGACACACTAATTTGCATTAAGAAAGACAACTCTTCCCTGTGGGATTCGACCCTTGCTTGCCTATTCTACTAGTTTAGGTTGTTAAGGATTTTACTTTGATTGGGCACACGACTTTAGCACCTGTCAAATTGGCGCCGTTGCCGGGGAGGCAAGTTTTGATTTTTCTTTGTGTGTGTTTGTGTGCCAATTTTTGTGTGGACCTATCTTATGGTCAACACCCGTGCTACTGACTCTCCACTTTTAGCTTTGGATACAGAAATTGAGAGAACGCTCTCCTTGAACCGCATAGTGAATAGATCTTTGGTCTTTGATAACCCAATTTTTAAGATGGCTGAAGAAGCACCCACGTTGAGGCAGCTGACTGCCCCTAACCTGCAATAGCAACTGTTGGCTGTACAGTTTCCTGAGCTGGCCGATGGCATCAACTTCGAGCTCAAGTCAGGGTTGATCCACCTACTCCCTCACTTCCATGGGATGAGTGGTGAAGACCCCAATAAGCATTTGTCGGAGTTCCATGCCGTCTGCACAAGCATGAAGCCCAGAGGAGTGACTGAAGACCAGATCAAGCTGAGGGCCTTTCCTTTCTCTCTGAAGGATTCGGCCAATGACTGGTTCTACTACTTAACCCCAGGGAGCATCGACACGTGGGGCAAGATGAAGAAGGCCTTCCTGGAGAAGTACTTCCCTGCAACTAAGCTCAACAGCCTGAAGAGGAGCATCAACAACATTGAACAGCAGGCTACTGAGTCGTTGTATGAATACTACGAGAGGTTCAAGAGGTTGATCTCTAGTTTCCCCTACCACGGATACTCAGACCAGGACCTCATACTTTATTTGTACGGAGGTCTTCTTGATGACGAACGTCGGATGGTGAACGCTGCCTGTGGAGGGAACATCTTAAACAAGACTCCAGCTGAGGCGTATGAGGTTTTCTTTGAGCTATCTGAGGGCTTAAGATAGTTCAGTAAGAGCACGGGCGCCCAATCAGTGAGAGCTGCAGACTCTCAGCCAAATTCCACTCTACTCTCTGAGATGGCTGAGATGAAGGAGATGATGAGGAGGTACATGATAAAGGGTGGCCAGCAGCAAGTCAAATCATGTGGGATATGCTATGACACGACGCATCCAACCGATGCATGTCCCAGGCTACAGGAGCCCACTGCTGAGGTGAATGCTATTGGAGGATATGGCCCTCCAAGGCCAAGATATGACCCGTACTCCAACACGTACAATCCAGGGTGGAGAGATCACCCCAATCTGAGATACGGGAACCAGCAGAGTACTCCTCAGGGCCAGGAGAGTCAAGACTATCAACATAGGTCTCCACAACTCCTACAGCGCCCACAACAATATCAGCAGCCTGGAGGTCAACAACAACAACAACTTCGAGCTCCATATGACCAAAGACCCCAAGGCCAAAGCTCAAGTTCATCCCTTGCTCAGAGTGTGTCAAACCATGAAGACTTGATAAAAACACTAGCAGCGGTGGCAAAAACTACTTCCCAATCAATTGAGGCATTGACCAAGCAATAGGCGGTCCTCGCTCAGTCCGTAGACACGTTGAGAAATACTATGACCCAGCAAAATCAAGAGATGTGGTCGAGTATACAAAACTTAGAGAAGCAAGTGGGGCAGATCTCCATCGCAGTGAGCAAGTTGGAAGCCCGGGACTCGGGAAAACTACCATCTCAAACTGTAGTCAACCCGAGGGAGAACATCTACGCCATGACACTAAGGAGCGGAGCAGAGGTAAACATCGGTCGTGGCCAACAGAGAGAAATCCGCGACCGCGGAGAAAGAAGCCGCGACCGCGGATTGGCCACTGACGAGGGGCAAGAAATCGACGCCTTTCCGCGACCGCAGACAGAATTCCGCGATCGCGGAAAAATCCATTCAGAAGAGCTGTTCGAGAGCAATCCGCGACCGCGGACAGAATTCCGCGATCGCGGAAAACTCACTGGAGACATGGAAGAAGTCGAGGACAATCCGCGACCGCGGATACATATTCGTGATCGCGGCAACGCCTCTGGAGTTCCAGTTCCTCTCGAAGACGCCCACGATGGATATGTGCGACCCAACTTCCCTCCGCTCAGTTCATTGAAGCCTCCCGCTCCCTTTCCCGAAGATCTAAAGGACACTAGAAGGCCGGCGAGTGACAAGGAATTATTTGAGACCTTCAGCAACTGCGAGGTAAATATTCCTTTGCTAAAACTTGTTCAAAGTATTCCTCGTTATGCCAAATTCTTGAAAGAGCTCTGCAAGATAAAGAGGAAGAAGACTGTGAAGGAGAAGAATAAAGTCCAGGTCAGCGAGAATGTATCCGCTATGCTGCAAAAGCGGTTACCTAAGAAGGCAAGTGATCCGGGCATGTTCACTATTCCCTGCAAGATTAGGGGCACCTTGTTCGAGAAAGCTATGTTAGATTTGGGTGCCTCCATTAATGTGTTGCCTCTCTCGCTGTACGAGTCTCTGGAGGTCGGACCATTAGAGAAGACATGAATTGTGATCCAGCTGGCGGACAATTCCTATGTTTATCCCAAGGGAGTGGTGCAGGACGTGCTGGTAGAAGTTGACAAATTGATATTCCATGTGGACTTCTTTGTGATGGATACGGGGCAGGACAAGAATGCAGCCCCCGTGATGCTAGGAAGGCCGTTTATGAACACGGCGGGTACAAAGATTGATGTGAGCAGCGGTTCGCTCACAATGGAATTTGACGGGGTGAGGGTCGGATTCAGCATAGACAATACGAAGCGACACCCTCCGGATGGAAACCCCGAGTGCTGAATTGATGTGAGCAACCCAAGTTGATATGGGAGAGTACCAGGTCGAGCCACGACAATAACTAAGGCGTTGTCCGAGAGGCAACCCGAGGTATGTATTTCTTTCCTGTCTTTTCTTTCCATGTTTTTAGTTGTTTGTGTGCTATTTTTGTTTTTGCTTTTGTTTTTGTTTTTGCATTTAGACCAACATGCAGGAAGGAAACCCGAAGAAAAATTGAAGACGGTGAACTACGCACCAGCAACATTTCCGCGGGCGAGGAAAATTCTCCACGGTCGCGGAAATCCCACTGTAAGTTTCCTTTTCCTGACAAAAAATAAAAAAACCGAAGGCTAGCTATCCGAGTTCCCCATGGCGTGATGGTGTGTATCATGTTGCCAAGGAGGAGACATTCGCCCCACAATTATTTTGGCAACGATGATGGCCCGACATTCGACAGCTGAGGAGGAGGAACACCAGGGCCCACACCACGATTACATATGGGCCCCATTTTTTGTGTTCATTGAAGGTCGTGTAGCCCCGATTCTTTGATGTACCACTACACCTTACAGTGGATTCCTTTTGGTTGCACGGTAGAGTTTGAAGACCGGCGCAACACCAGAGACATATGCTTGATTGATATACCGCCAGCAACAACTTCCGTGTCCAAGCCAACTTGGCGACGGTTGTGAGTTAATTTTTTGCTCTTCCTTGTGCTTCAATTTTTTTCTTGTCTTTCATTACATTGAGGACAATGCAATGTTTAAGCACGGGGGAGTGTTCTATACTTGCTAGTCGTTTGAGGAAAGAAAAAAATTTAAAAAGTCAAAAATATTGAAAAAGACAAAAATAAAATCCTGGGATAAGTCGAAAACCCAAAAGGGCGGCTTAGGTAATAAGCAGGTGGCTTGGACCAGCATTAGGCTGGGGTAATAATTGGTCAAGAGTGATGTGAGTTTTATGTGAGCCCATCTATTGAAAAATGAAATGAGTGGCTTGGTGAAAACCCGAAAGAGCGCCTTGGAAAAATGAGTGAAAAGAAGAAGAGTGATTACTAGGAATCATCATTTTACCTGGCGTGGTGACATAAGAAGAGGTTATATAAGGAAGATTCGGGTAGGTCACTCTGGGAGGCATAAGAAGATAGATGGAGATTAGGATTAGATTTTTATTCACTCTATGGTGTTCGGGATAAGCTTGGGGGAAGTACTCTGCTTTCCTTTAAGCTTGGATGTGGTATGTTTGGTTGTGTGTTGTGTTGAGCATATTCTATTGGTGCCTTGGAGATTCATGTTAGGTGCAATTCTTGGTGGAAATGATTTTTCTATGCTTCCTGAGACCTTGGGATTTTGATTGGAGAAGTCGGTTTATATTAGCTTACTCGAGGACGAGCAAGGTTTAAGCATTGGAGAATTTGATCAGCGCTACTTTATAGGGTTTAACTAGGAGTTGTTACCGGTATTTTGGGTACCATTTGGAGATGTTTAGAGCGTATTGAGATTGGAGATGAGGAGTAGAAGTGTCGTTATGGTGGTTTGGAGAGCTTAATTGAAGACATATTGAAGATAGAGGCGAGAACAACGTAGAAGGCGAATGAGTGAAGAACGCGAGAATCCGCGATCGCGGGCGAGCAAGCATATTGGTCGCGGTTAATTCGAGAGCAAAGGAATCAGAGGAGGAATTTTCCGCGATCGCGGAAATGCTTCCGCGGTCGCGGAAATGTGCATCAACGAGCCGCGCGGGTTTCGTCAGAAATCCGAAGTTTACTTTTTATTTTATTTCTTTTTTACTTTATTTCTTTTAGTTTGATTTTATTATTTTCTTTTAGATTAGACTTGTTATCTTTAGTCTTGGTTTTGGATTACGTTATTTAACCTAATTTCCCAGCCACTTTGATGCAGTCAGTTTTCATCGTTCATTATTCAGCACTTTTTTCCCTTTGAGTTTTATTGTTTCAAGACTATGAAGAACTAAGCACATTTTGCTTAGTCCGACAATTGAAGCCTTCATTTGATTCATGATTGTGAGGTTATAACTATATTTCCTATTCCTTTGGATTATATATTTTCTCTTGATCATATTCTTATGGATGCTTATTGATTTGACTGGATTGATCACCTAGTTGATATTAGTAATTGTCTATTGCTAGGGTTTGGATATTTCGAGTTGAAATCCCTTATCCTGTGTAGTTTCCATGATATTCTAGGATAGTTTATTATGATAGATGATTGATTATGTGTTAAATGCTGCGAAAGATCGGTGTTGCATGTATCCTGGTTAATTCCTATGCTCTATGTTGTTATTGTTCTAAATCTTGATAGTTTCTCGTGCGTTCGATAGTAAGGGTTGCCAGGACTAGTTGGACTGGTAACTATTTCAGAATAGGGACAGGAATAATCAAAGGAAGGAATAGAGATAACCTAAGACCAATCAATCGAATGAATGGTGGATATTTGTTTGGCTAAGTGTTTTTTCCCAATTGATTACAACCCCTTTGTTTTGTTTACTTTGCTTTGTTTACTTGAAATTCAATCAACCAACCAATCTCCCCCTTTTGTTACTTTGACACACTAATTTGCATTAAGAAAGACAACTCCTCCCTATGGGATTCGACCATTTCTTGCCTATTCTACTAGTTTAGGTTGTTAAGGATTTTACTTTGATTGGGCACACGACTTTAGCACCTGTCAACTGACCTCTCCACCATCCTCACCTCCACCTGCCAACCTTGCCACGGTTCCTTACTCTGCCCCTAAATCACCGTCACCACCCCTTGCCTCCCTAAACCCTAACCCTAATCCTCCCACCTCCACTATTGTCTCCTCCAATGAAAAGGTGATGTGGCTAAAACCTACGTCACAATATCTTCTTCTAATAAAATAAAGCTAAATCCCCTATGTCACTTTCCCCCCCCCCCCCCTCCCTTTCCCTATATAGATCCAAGACTTCTAATTTGCAGTAGGCCCACGTGGAATGAGGTACACCCAACTCCACATCTCCAATACACCTTTTATTAAATTAATGTGGGTCGGTCCAGCATGTGAAACAAGACACCTTCAACAGCTCATGCCCCATCCGCTTGATCCACTGCCAGCACCAAAGGACAAACAACATCCATGTATATATTTTTCATTGTTGCTGTAATTCGGCATCCTCAACAATAATGTCTCGTAGCGTCTATATTTTAGATCCAAAATACCTGAAATAATAAAAAATACGAGTGTAGACTCTGAATGCAAAATAATGTAAAATTAACTATAAAATATATGAAATATGCATGCAAATGAATTATTCTAATATGCAACTAGACTCCTAAAATATGTATAAAATAGGTGTTATCAAATTCCCCCAAGATTAAACCTTGCTTGTCCTCAAGCAAAAACGTAGTTCAAAATTCCACAAGAAATACAAAGGTTGTCTCGACCTAATTAATCCTCAAGCAAGTCCATGAAAACTTAAATATTTAACAATGTGATCATCAAAGGCATGCAAATAATCATTAAAGAGGCAAGTTAGAACATCCATCCTAGACCTCACTTAGGAAAAAGAATATGAATCACTCTCACTCATGTGTTGGTAAGTGTTTTCACTCAAATCTCTACTTTGAAAACTCATCTACCATAAGCTTGTATCAATGTCTTCAATCTCCACCACTAGGGACCTTTTACATGACATAAATCAAGAGGACTTTTATTGGGTTGTAATGGGGCCAGGTAAAAAGAAAGGTAGGGATACAATTTGGCCATGTGGTGCTTAATCCGGGAAAGAGAAACTAACCAAGACAACACCAAACTTAGAGGATTTCTCGTACCATTCTTTTCAACAAAATGTCCTTTATTCTTGGCTCTTTTTTCTGTTTTTTTTTCTTTTTTTAGTTTTTTTTTCCAAAATCCACAACACTTCCAACCATAACACACCATATAAATAACTCCCCCAAGCTTGGCTTGTAACCATAAAAACAAACAATTAAATCATCCTAATTCCCGGATGGGTAAAAGGCTAATCATTAGGCTCGGGATGTTTTTGTGGAGCTTCCAAAGAAATAGACTAATTAGGCTCAACGGGCTTCAAGCAGAGGAATAATATATAAGGGTGGTAAAGGGAAATATAGGCTAATAAAATAATACCTCAATCATTTTTATATCATGCACAAGAGTCATAATCGTGGCCTCAAAATATGTTCTAAATGCAAGTTCTAGAGATAAAGCAATCAAAGCGAGAATCACACACATGAAAAGAAAAAGTGGACTCAATTATGTGCAGTGGAGATAGATAAGGCCTGTAAGCTAGTTCTCGACTCGATTATCTTGTATGAGTTGAGTGGTAGACCAATCCTGTCATAGTTCTCTTATCCATCGGTCCAATGCACTGGGCTCATTTCATGGAGGGAAAAGCCAAAATAGAGTTGCCTAAGGCTCAGAAGCTCACGAGTAATATGTCTAGAATTTCAGTCTTAAATAATCTCAATAAATCACTAAACACACACAGGCATTCAGGCATCTTCGGAGCGAATCAAGGAGGAGATGGACGGCCGCTTTGGAGCAGTCGGGAAGTTCATAAAAAACCAGGAGCATGCCGTCTATAATTGGACCTGTCCCAAAACAAACACATCAAAAAACAAAGAGCAACAATGGCCTAATAAAAAATTCTACACGCGGTACACTTACCAGATCATCATAGTAATCTCCAATCTCATGCTAATTAGCCAATTAGGGCACAACAATTGCCAAATATAAATCGTTCTAGCACCATTAACATTAAGTCGTTCAAAAACAGTTAGACACAAGGCCAGGAACCACAAATTGTGCACAACTAAACACAATGAATATCATCAATATCATCAACACAATCAGTAACATCATCAACATGGAGGTTCTATCTACCAAATGAGCATCATAGAACATCAGAACTTGACCCCAAAAATTCTGCTTAGTGGACGACACCAAATTAAGCAAAGAGAAGTTTACCAATTTAATACTTGATTCGGGTCAGGGCGTCGTAGGGCTGAGCGGCGGTGCAGCGGTTCGCTAGAGCTGGTGTGTTGTCGGGATGGTTCAGGCAGGGCGCCGTAGGTGGTGCGGGTTCTTAAAGGCGCGACCGGTGGTGAGGTGCGGTGGATACGAGTAGTGGTGTGGGTCTGGTGCAGGGCACGCAGTGGTGAACGGTTGGGAGCGGGCTCGGTTGGGTCGGAGGTGTGCTCGCCGACAGAACTGGGCTCGCGGCTTGGTGTGAGGAAGGTCGTGTTGTTCGAGGCTTTGATCCAGTGGGAAAGGGCGCGGGCGGTGAGACAGAGACGGGGTGGTGAGGCGATAGTGGTTCACGGGTCGGTAGATCTAGGCGCGGACGTGGGTTGGTGATGTGGTCGCCATGGTGAATATGGGCGCGGGAGATGGAGTGAGATGAGAGGTGATGGAAAGATTGACTGACGGCAGGGAATTGCAGAGGGCGAGGTAGAAGAAAGAGGGAAGATGGGAAAGGAAAAGGAGAAAGAAAGAAAGGAAAAGAGAAAAAATCGGCCTTTCCTTTTTTTCTTTTTTTTTGGAGCACGGTCTGGCACAGACCATGCGATTCTCTAGAAGTCTACTGGTTTTTTTTTGTTTTTTTTTCCTAAAAAAATATCAAATAAAATAAATAAGAATAAGAAAAATACATTGGGTTACCTCCCAAAAAGTGCTTATTTTAGGTCGTCAGCCTGACCTTCACCAGTGTCAACAACTCGAATCGGGCGGGTCAGTGACACCCGACTCAATCGGATCAGGCTCTTTGTAAGGCTTTAGTCGAATCTTGCGCACTTTGAAATACCATGAGTTCTTATGCCATAGCTCAACATAATCATTTTGAAGAACTCGGTTTAGGTAGTATGGACCGGACCATCTTGTGCTCTTGCTTCCCGGAAACATGTTCGATTTATGATGATAGAGGATCACATGATCCCCTTCCTTAAACTCAATCCCATCCCGTTTAGCAGTGCACCCTTTTCTCTTTGTTCGCCTACTCCGACCCTTTATTTCTGGATTACCCTCCACCCTGGGGTCTTGGATTTCCAATGCAGCTTGTGGTAACATAACTACATCGGGCAATATATCTGGAAGCTTTTCTTGCACCTTGCAGCCAGTAATAGTGCTAGCGGTCGGGGTAGCGTTCTGTAACAACTCAAACTCATCATTCATAGGGTCCTCCTTGGTCAGCTGGATAGGCTCTCTTCTATCCAATTGTGGTTCTTCCCACTCTTTTGCAACCCGTTGTAAAATAGCAGTGCACTGTTAAATATAATGCACTTCAGGTGGCTCTACATGCAATTTTGGATTAACCAACTTAGCATTTTGATCTTCCAGCTTTTGATTTTGAGTGGTTAATGTATCTACTTGAGTCCTCAAAAAGCCCATCGTACCTAAAAGAGATGAAAATTGGGTTGTTAGAGGTTTAAGCACATTTAAAACAATTTCTTCAAGACATTGACCAATCTTTTAAACTTCCCTATCATGCCTTAGGATGAAGTCATCAAGCATACGATATTGAATGGACTTATTGGGCTCAGGCTGGAGCGGTATGTGTGGTGGTGTCATCCAACTAGGAATGCAGAAGTTTGAATTTCTCTCAATTATCTCTCCCAAAGTTAAATGACAACGTGTATGATCATGATCTGTAGCTCCACAAGACTCACATAAGAGGTTAAAAGTATTTGGGTTTGGGTTATAATTTTCAAAATCATACCTCTAAGTACTTGTATTAAACCTAGACGAAGAAAAGGGGTGAGAATCTACCTCATACATACCTGAATCCATTTGTTTGACTCTTTTTGAGTAGCCTGAAAAGAAAAAGAAAAAAAATCAAAGCAAAAATAATGACCTAGACTCACCAATAGAGCCCGCCGCGAGCCACCGCACCCAACCTCGCCACCGCTGAACCTCCGCTCGATCTGCCTCTCATCGCTGCGAGCCCTGCACCAGCCCAAATGAACCCACCAAGCAATTGTCTCACTGCCTCTACCACGGCCGCAACCCATACCCAGATCTCCACCATACCGCTCGCACCTGCTCGCGCCCGCACCACGCTACACCACCTCGGTAGCACACCTCGACCCAACCACCGTTGTCGTCGGCGCTGCTTCCTCATCGCGCGGGCACAAGCCCTGACCCAAGCCAACACCATAGTTGTCCCTGTTCGCACCCAAATCTTTCGACAACGATGCCAAAAACTTGATGTGAATAAAACCTACGTCATAATATCTTCTTCTAATAAAATAAAGGTAAATCCCCCATGTCACTTTTTCCCCATCTCCCTATATAGATCCAAGACTTCTAATTTGCAGCAGGCCCACGTGGAATGAGGTACACCCAACTCCACATCTCAAATACAACTTTTATTAAATTAATGTGGGCTGGTCCAGCATGTGAAACAAGACACCTTCAGCAGCTCACGCCCCATCCGCTTGTGATCCACTACCAGCAACAAAGGTAAAACAACAGCCATATATATATATTTTTCATTGCTGCTGTAATTCGGCATCCTCAACAATAATGTATCGTAGCGTCTACAAATTATATCTAAAATACCTGAAATAATAAAAAATACGAGTGTAGACTCTGAATTCAAAATAATGTAAAATTAACTATAAAATATATGAAATATGCATGCAAATGAATTATTCTAATATGCAACTAGACTCCTAAAATATGTATAAAATAGGTGTTATCAAATTCCTCCAAGCTTAAACCTTGCTTGTCCTCAAGCAAGAACGTAGTTCAAAATTCCACAAAAAATACAAAGGTTGTCTCTACCTAATTAATCTTCAAGACAAGAGCTCAGGTTGTCAAGGCTATTATTGTGAGTTAGGATGATGAATCCAAGAAAGCGTCTGAGCGCAAACCCAAGCACACCAAGGTGTCCACGACTCTAGATCGAAAGAGTCAACGTCGTCAAGCGACGAAATCCAAACAGAAGGCTGAACTGGATGAGGTAAAGGACATGAGTCACAAAGGTGTTGTCTAGGAACTTTTGCTTGATCACGAGTTACTGGGGAACAATGAACTAGGGGAGATCGTCTTTGTTCTACAGGCTCATAGGTGGGATCATTTGTATGTGAATGCGGAGTAGGTTGATGATAAGCAGCTCCAGACCTTCTACTCCAGTTTCTGTATCGAGATCCACCCCCATGCTATCTTAGGGAGCTATACCCTGGAGGGCATAACCCATGTGTTCTCTGGCATGGACCTCAGCATTATGTTAGGGGTCCCTCACCTTGGATATGACGAGTACCCCAAAGGTCATTGGTCCAAGGATTTTTCATACCAGGAGGTGGTTCACCACGTGTCCAAAATATCCTCTCCTCCCCTATCTGGTGCTCTTCACACTAACTCCATTTGTGTGATCAAAGAGGTTCTATGTCACTACCTCATCAACAACATTACCCCAGGGAACAAAAGCGCAACAAGTTGCTGATTTTGGACGTTGTGCTCCTCGCCAAACTGCTAGATAAGGAGCCTATCAATTTGCCCAAGGTGATGATGCAGCATATGGCTCATGCGAGGAACAGTAATAGACACGCATTACCATATCCCAGCGCAGTCAAGAAACGTATGGAGTATCACAAGGTATACAAGGAGACTGATGGTTCCTTCTTTTAACGAGGTCTGGATGCGAGTAATCTTCACAAAATGCAGTTTCTATTGCAAGAAGGAGTCGGTTGGGTTAAGGTTGAGCCCGAGGCAATGGTGAATGTAGATGAAGATGAGTCTGATACTGCAGACTCTGAGGGGGAACAAAAGAATATGCCTAGTATGGATTCTAAAGTGTTAACGGTTGTGAGGAGGTTGTCCCGCGTAATCACTTTTTTGGCGGAACCACAACGGCGTCTTATGAAGGAAGTGTGTGCCTCGCTTGCTGCTCGTCCTTCTGCTCCCTCCACATGCACTAACGGTGCTTGATTCGTCTTCCTTTGGCTAACCAATCCCGCTTTTGTTCCCAGCTCATCTACTCCTTAGTTGATTTGTTTTTTCTTTGTCTTTGTTCCTTGTGTTTGCCTTGATTGCCATATTGATCATGTTTGCTTATTTTTCTTATTTTATAGTTGTTCGTACAATAGTCATTGCATGTGTCTTTAATATTAATGATAAAAGGGGTTGGTAGCTTATCTAGATGTGTTAGCTTTTCTTCTTAAATTTTCTTTAGTTTTTTTATGATGCCAAAAGGGGGAATATGATGGGTGGTCAAGCTAAGAGGAAACTTATCATGCTTTCATCATTATTGTCTCTTCTCGGGAACTATACTGTCTTAAATGGGAAAACTTTCTTCATGCTATTGTTTTTATCTCAAGTATGTGTTATTTTGTCAAGAATGTTTGTCACCATCAAAAGGGGGAATTTGTTGAATTCCTTGGTTTTGATGGTAACAAACATTCAACTAATATTGTGACTAAGTATTTCAGGATCAAATAAATGTCATTGGGAACGATCGGCAGCGCATTAATGTAGAGGGAACAAAGTGTTTTCTAAATGATTTGTTACCTTCAAAGGAACAACAGTGCCATCACAACAACAAGTTGTGAATATCATAAAGAAGATGGTTGTGAAGATGATAAAGAACATCCTTGAAGATCATGTGGTTGGAAACGGAAAGTTAGTTTGATTACGCCAACTAGAAGATTTGGAGAGAGAATATTCACTAGTACAAAAAACGCATTTTACATCGGGCGTTTTAGGCTTTATACATCGGTTATTAACCGGTGTACAGGTCTCTGGTGTATTAAGTAGAACCGATGTATAAAACTTTTATACATCGGTTCTAAACCGGTGTATAATCTTGAAAAAATCCAATGTAATTTTTTTAGCGGATTGAGTGAGGGTATATACATCAGTTGAGACCCGATGTATAATCGTTAAAAATCCAATGTAATAATGATCCATATATATTACATAGTTTACATAACCGGTGTATAAAGCTTTTATTTTATTTTTAAAAATTGCAAATAATATTTATAATGTCAAATTTCTTGTAGTTTCAAAACCAATTCCTGACGTTCTGTACAATCCAAAATAATAATTTATGCACTATCAACTACTACCAGCAATCCGAATCAAACAAACAATATAAGTATCAAACTTTTAAATGCTCAAATGGACAAGAATAATATATACATCATTCTATGAAATTAGACTTAACTAGAAAATGATATATAGTGTCTAATTGCTCATGTACCAAGGGCAAAATTTGGAAAACTATAAAGTAGTACAAATCCACAGCCCTATCACAGGTGACTATACAGTGAAATTCAAGGTAGGTGACTATGAATTCACCTTGAAGATTACAATCGTAGTCGATCCATCGACCCATCCATTTCTTTTCCGAGCCAAGTCGTATATCACTGCTTTCTTTAGCGCGCTCTTCTACGGACCGTCAAAGTAAATACACAGAAGTGTGATCAAAGACTTGGTTGTCTAAAGAGGAACCGATGAGAAGACTAAACTTAATAATTTGTTGAAAAGTCAGAAATCAATGGAAGTGCAAGCTTAACTGCCATAAAATTCAGATATAAATTGTACTACACAAACAAGGTAAGCAGCAGAACCAACTTTTCTTTTTCATATCGTGGTACACCACCTCTTGTTAGCCAAATTTTGAAAGATTCATGCTCATTTCGATACAAAATGCAATCGTTAGGACATGCATGTATCTTCTTATAATCTTTTCTCTAGGGAATGCAAATGTTTCTTCTCTGAACAAGTACTGGTTCCTATATACATACACCAACCTAGACAAGCAATAGTGAAACAAAGAGGCCTAAGTTGTTTTGAAAGTTTGTCCCCATACAAAGTACTTAGCTTCCAAATAACCTCGATCTTTAATTTTAATAAACCTTTCTCACATAATTCCATAGAAAATTACATTCTTAATGTAAAATGTAATGACACATGAATTTGTTTCCTAGTGAAATATATATACAAAGATGAACCAACCCATAGAAAAATCAGAATGATATATGCTTACCTTGAAATGGACCATAGGAGATGAAGTTATATGTGATCCATTTCAGTGTGCAACTTTGAACAATAGAACAGCTACGCTTGCCTCCTGTCAATTCAACTAATAAACTATCAACGGAAGTTTTCAAACACTTACAAGAGTGCTGTCATCTTTTGTATAGAATAGAAAAGTACAAAGTCTTCTAAGAAGGATAAGAAAAGGTCTATAAGAACAACTCGTCTTCTAGAAACAATTTTACATTTAACTTAGCCACTGGTCTATGCAATCCATGTGAAAATTGTGAGCCACTGGTCTATGCGATAGAGCATTAACTGTAGTGCAGTTCTCGTGTAACAAACACTAATTTTGTGTCTCACTGATCATGTTTCTAAAGTTCAATCATAGATGACACACTTTGATATATTTAATAATTTTATGTCTGAGTTTAATCATATAGGGGATAGTGTACAACATCTATACTACAGTTGAAAGATAGAATAATTGTTAAACAGAAAGGTCATAGTAGATTTGGCTGCAGATACCTGAGCTGCAGTTAAGTCCTGGATGATAGGCAGCAGCATCTTGGCCCATGCCTCTCATTTTTTGTCCAGCAGCCTCCAAAGCCCAATCAGGCACACGGATTAGGTCAACCAAAACATGGCGATCACAAGCAAGAAAATCTTATAGGCCTACAAGCAAAGTCATATTCCAAAAAACATTGGAGATCCTCAACTAAACCTAAAAATACATACTTCGTATTCTGAGATGGGAATGCCCTACTGAGCACTTTGTCGGAGTACTTATCTTCGAGTTAACCACTGTAGATAGCAAAACAAGATATAGAAAACAGTTGTAGAAATATATATATATATATAACAAGTAATTGCATAGTAAATTCGCACTGAATTAATTGCAACATATCTATAGGTAGTGGGCTAATTAGCAACATAATAAAATATACAGGAGGCAAGCTAAGAATGTGAACCTTTCCAATATTGTAGCAAGCAATGCCACAGAGTCTGCAATAGCTAAACATCAACCATATAAGAAAGCCCCACTTCTGACCTTGTTCAGGCAGAAGCATGAACACATTAAGCTCAAAATGGTCACATTCATGTATAGTCAGCACAAATCAAGAGCCACTTACACAGTCTCTTGCACTAGTGAACCGCAGTTTACTCACCCCCCAAAAAAAGCCATGGTTTAGTGCTTCTTTCTCTGATCGACGAGTATCAACTTTCAACCGCGCATCAATACATCTCTTATCCAAAACGAGCTGGTCACTCTCATGAAACTCCCTGATGGCAAATTCAGTACAAGAAGTGTCTAAAACCTGCTTAGGGAGCCAATTGATTCACATAAATGGTGCAGCTCAAAAGGGTCCATGTCTATCGACCTAGCAGCTTCATTGCTTGGCTCCTAACAGATTGATGACCGATGAAGAATGCTACCTACTTATCAAGTAGTCCATGATGAAGAATCTTCATTCTGATTCAAAGCAGAGTTATCAAGCAATGTCTTCATGCTAATTGGAAGCAGAAAAATATACATTTGTTATCCAGTGTACAATACAAAGAATACCCGTCTATATCCTCTTTGACATCAAGCAATAGGACAAACTAAGCACTCATACTCATCCATAAAGTTTAAGAAGGAGAATGCCAAGACTGCGATAACAGAAATATCTACAAAAGCTCTCGACAACCATAGACGATGGCTGAATTATCGACCATCTCGAATTCCTAAACCTCCTCCCAACTTCGAACCTCCTTAATCTTTTATCGAACCCAACCTAAATCTAACCTTTATCTCCAATTGCAAAGCATTCAAACCTTAAATCGAATTCATTCCTAATTTATTATAATCCGCCTTCACCAAACCCAATTTGCTCTCAACAAGCTTGACCAAATCAAAAAACCTTGAAACTTCAGTCCGGTTTCACAAATGGCACCAGGAAGATGGATAATCGAGTTCAAATAACTTGTACGAAGATGGATGATCAAGTTCAAGAGAAATCCGACCACCAGGTTGAATTGCACCAGGAAAATTCAGTGCAGTTCCGCGAATTGGAACAACAATGACGTGTACGCCTTGGCTGTTCGAGAACCACGAGATGGTCGAGACCTAGTAGCAACAATCAACGAATTTGAACAGCAGTGACCGAAGAATTTGACTGGAGATTGAGTAGTAACCGGCGGTAATCCAAGGAAAGGGGGTGTGAGAACGTGGAGTCGAGACCTAGGAACGAGAATTAAGAGTTGTGAATTAGTGAAAGAGTAAAAGTGGATTGATTAAAATAAAACAAACTTTTTTTTCTTTTTATAACTTCTTTTAGTATTAATACTATATATCTAATTCGAAAATACTAAGTATATAAGAAAGATATATAAAACAATAATGCATACAATATTTTTTCATATTTCATATTTTTATTTACTTATTTTAAAAAAGAATTCCGAAATTAAGAAAATTTAAAATTATTTAATTATAATGATAAATTAAATAATAAATAAATAATAAATAAATAATTTAATACAACTTATTATTTTAAAGTAATTTATTCATTAAATTTACAATTTTTGGTACTGTACATGAATATGTTTTAATTAACTATTTTATAATCTACATCACAAAATATACATCGTGTTTAAGATATGTTGTATAATGATAAAATACAAGATAGTGCACAATGTACATGGTATATACATCGGTTCTAATTTATGTTGTATAATTTGAAACCTAAAATTTATACATGGGTTTATAAATAACAGATGTATATAGTTTATACATCGGTTATACATTTAGCACGACAAACTTTACACACCGGACTCAAAGAAGAATCGGTGTATAAAATCATATTTGCATTCTTTCACTATACTTTCACACACATCCGATGTATATCTATTGATGTAAAACACCATTTTTGTACTAGTGATTTTATCATTTGATTAATTGGGGTTTTTCTTTGATTAGTCATTTGATTAGTCATTTGATTAATTGGGGTTTTTACTCTAAACAATGAGTTCTAATCTTAATCTTTTCTGCTTATATATTTCTTTGCACCTTCTATGGCAACAAAGCATTTGTTCCCTCAGACGAAACACTAACGATCCAAGAGGTTAGTGATTATGTGGTTGACAAGTTTATTGATAAACACAACCACGATATGATACCCAACATAGCAAAGCACTTCATTAAGACTAGTAGGAAGATGAACATTGGCCACAAAAAATATATGATGAGTTTTGCAAAGGCAAACTTGGGTCCAATAAAGTCTTACAAGTTGTTGAAAGAGATTGTTGGTGGATATGTGAATGCTAGGGCAATGGCAATTTATTTCAAGAATTTCAAGAGAGATTTGATGTCATGTATTACAATTGTTGATGCACAAATGCTTATCAATATGTTTTTAAAGTAGAAGGATCAAGCCAATGCTTTGTACTTTGAGTATGATATGAATGGTTCACAATAGCTTACAATGTTATTATGCGTTGATCTCATTTCACATAGGAACCATATTGCTTTTGGCGATGTGGTTTCCTTTGAATCAACACATAGAACGAACGTGTACTTTATTTCAGAGAACTTTGATGAATTGGTGATAAGCGGTATTTTACATAGCGCAACTAGTAGTTATTAGCATAGTTTTGTGGAGATTTTGGCTCGGTTTTGGAGCTAAGTCGATGCTTGAGGTGCGGAGCTACATTATGATTATTTGGAAGCACTTGCATGTTGAGGACGAGGCTCGAGGTTTCCTTGGCGAGAAGACGCTCGAGGAGCCGGGCTGACATGAAGAGACGACGTTGAAGCTAGGAGAAGCAGCTTGACGCGGGCCATGGCGACCCACCGCGGGCCGACGCGGGCTGGGCTGGAGCTGGCTGACGCGAGCAGGCGGCGGCGGGTGGACGCGACTGGCCGCGAGTGGCGGCGGGCGGCGGCGATCGCCGGTGGTCGCGTTTTTGCTCCAGGAAGTTCTGATCTTTGGCGAGGCAAAACGGCGAGCGGAAGCGATCGCGTCCGGTCGCGTCTCTGGCGTTTCTAAACTTTCCCGATTTCCTTTTTGGCTTGACGTTTTGTTTTCCCTTAATCAATTCAGACGTTTTGTTTGTCAGTTTAGGTTAGATTAGCACGTTTTTGGCAGACATTCATCTATCCATCACCATTCCCTCTCTCTCCTCTCATCATCTATCTTTTCCATCTCTTTTCTTTCTTTGTTTTTCTCAAGAACGTTTTTCTAGTTTTCTCCATGGTTTTGGATTTCGTGAAGAACATGAACAAGAACTAAGACCCTTGTTTTGCCTAGCGTGGAAGCACTCGATTAATTCAGTTGTAAGGTTTTATCTCTTGTTCGTCCCTTTGGATTTTTGTATTGATTTCCTTGAGCATAATTCGGATTTCTATATTGTTGGCTAGATTGACATCCTAGTTCGATTTTATAGTTTTCTAATTGCTAGAATAGGGATAGACGGTGGAATCCCTAATCACTTGTAGCAACCACAATTGTATGAAATTGGTATATTGAATTCAATTGTGAAAACGAAATTGATTTGCATGTCATACTTGCGGTGTTGAGTCTTTGCTTGCAATCCATTATTTCTTATGCCCTATGCTATTGATTGAATCAACTTAGGAGGTCTTCTAGGTTTTCAATTAGTAAGTATTAGCAAGACCGGTTGGATTGTTAATATACAAAAAATCAGAATTGGGACAAATCCATAGGATTATGATGAACATGAAATGAACCGAATTGCAACTTGGTTAATTGATGTGTGGAAACTTGCTAGGTGAAACTCTTTCTCCCATTGTTTAATCTGATTTTTGTGCTATTGCAATTGAGTAGTTTTAGTAGAAAACCAAATCCCCCCCCCCCCCCCCATTTGTTCTTTAAAGTTGATAAATTAGTAGTTACATTGAAATTGACATTTTAACTCCCTTGGGTACGATTCCCTACTTGCATGCTATACTCTAGTTGCATATTAGGATTACTTTGATAGTGTGAACGACTGAAAATACGCTATCAAATTTGGCGCCGTTGCCGGGGAGTTAATAATTGTTCTTTTCTTTGTAATTGTTTATTTATCAACTTTTGGTGTGAACCATTTGTATGGTTCACACCCGTGCTACTGATTCTTCCATTGTTGATTGTGATCCAGAAATTGAGCGGACATTTTTGAGGAACCAAAGAGCAGCCCGTCAACGTCTGAACCATATTGAGATGGCTGATAGAACTTTGAGACAACTAACCACTCCTAACTTGGAGCAACAACCTTTGGCTATCACCATTCCTGAGTTAGCCGAAGGAGTGAATTTTGAGTTGAAGGCAGGATTGATTCATGAGTTGCCTCATTTTCATGGTCTTGCTGGAGAAGACCCGAACAAGCACTTGGCGCAATTTCATGCGGTGTGTTCTAGCATGAAGCCAAGAGGTGTCACTGTCGATGCCATCATGTTGAGAGCATTTGGATTCACCTTGAAGGATGCTGCAAATGATTGGCTATATTACCTTGCTCCGGGAAGTATTACGACATGGGCTGAAATGAAGAAGGCTTTTCTCGAAAAATACTTCCCGGCCACGAAGTTGAATAGCTTGAAGAGAGCCATTGCCACCATTGAGCAGCAAGGAGGCGAGAGCTTGTACGAGTATTATGAGAGATTCAAGCGGCTATGTGCAAGTTGCCCATATCATGGGTATAGTGAGCAAGATCTCATCCTCTACTTGTTCAACGGTCTCTCGGATGAGGAGCGTAGGATGGTGAATGCCGCTTGTGGAGGTAATATTCTGAACAAAACTCCTACCCAAGCGTTTGAGATGTTTCAGGAGCTATCCGAAGGCTCAAGGCAATTTAGCAAGAGAGAGAGTCTCAAGGTTGTGAGTGCTTCTTCATCAAAGATTGAGTCTGATGTGAATGAGTTGAAGGAGATGATGAAGTGCTTTATGCTGAATGGCACTTCATCTCAAGCCCGACCTTGTGGAGTTTGCAATGAAGTGGGGCATCCAAATGATCAATGCCCTACTCTTCAAGAGTCAAGTGCTGAGGTGAATGGTGTTGGAGGATGGCAACCAAGACCCAAGTACGATCCATTCTCTAACACCTACAACCCGGGTTATAGAGATCATCCAAATTTTAGATGGAGTAACCAGCAAAATGTTCAGAATCCTCACCTCCTGCAACAACCACAACAACATCCGAGGCCACAGTACAACCCTAGACAAACCATGTCAGCTGAAGACATGATCAAGTCATTGGCTCAGTCGGTTATGCAGAAAGATGCTGAAACAAAGTCTTCCATTCAGAATCTTGAGAGACAAGTGGCACAAATTGCTCAATCTGTGAGTAATCTAGAGGCTAATGTGTCGGGAAAATTTCCGTCACAAATGGTAGTCAACCCGAGGGAGAATGTGAGTGCCATTACCTTGAGGAGTGGGAAGCTATTGAACCCTTATGCTGAACAGGGTGAATTGCAAGACGGTTCTGAGCCGTGTGAAAACAGGAAAACACGATCTCACGCGACCTACCGCGATCGCGGTTTCGACGATGAAGAATCACTGGAACAACGCCGGCGATCGCGGTCACCCGCCGTGACTCGCGGTTTCATTCCAGTGAGCAGCCAAGAGGAATACATGGAGCGCCGGCGATCGCGTGGACCCGCGTCCACTCGCGGTTCAGCGCCAGGAACCACCACTTCAGTACGGCGATCGCCGGAGCCCGCCGGAGGTCGCGGTTTGGCGGCAGAACTCCCAGCTCAGGAACGGCGATCGCGTGGACCCGCCGTGGCTCGCGGTTTGAGCCCAGATCTTGTCGACGAGTATGTTCGCCCGAGCTTTCCACCGCTTTGCTCTCAGAAGCCGGTCCCGCCTTTCCCTGAGGCGTTGAAGGACACTAGAAGACCGGAGAGTGACAATGAGATGTATGAGACCTTTAGCAAGTGTCAGGTAAACATTCCTTTGCTAAAATTGGTTAAAAGTATTCCTAGATATGCTAAGTTTTTAAAAGAAATTTGCACTATCAAAAGGAATCAAAAATTGAAAGGAAAACAAAAGGTCAAAATTAGTGAGCATGTTTCCGCGGTTTTTCAAAAGAAAATGCCTAAAAAGTGTGGTGACCCGGGTAGGTTTAGCATTCCATGTGTGATTGGTGATACTAAAATTGAAAATGCTATGCTTGATCTTGGTGCATCTATCAATGTTTTGCCTTTGTCCTTGTATGAATCCCTAGGATTAGGACCTTTGCATGAGACCGGTATTGTTATTCAACTAGCTGATAGGTCTAATGTGTATCCTAAGGGAGTGGTTGAAGATGTACTTGTTATGGTTGGTGATTTGATATTTCCCGCTGATTTTTTTGTGTTGGATATGGAGCATGACAAAGATGCGGCCCCTATGCTGTTAGGTAGGCCTTTCATGAAAACAGCACAAACTAAAATTGATGTTAATAGTGGGAAATTGACTATGGAATTTGATGGGGATGAAGTTGAATTTAACATCTATGATATGAAGCCCGTTGTTGATTCCTCTTTGAACTTTGTTGATGTAATGACTCCTAACCCTTTGGATGAGTTACAACCTATGATTGAGGATTCTAACATGACAGCTTTATTGGATGAGAAGGGAGAGTCCCCTAACTCTCTTTTGGGCATTGGCCCCATTGTGCTAACTCCGAGCAAGAAGCTTTTTTCTTCTTCTTTTGTGCAGGCCCCGGAAGTTGAGTTTCAACACCCCCCTGATCCATCGAAGTATGGGGGGAAGGCAACCAAGAAGGTAAAGATGGAGGAGCCACCGAAGGAGTCAACTACCAAGAAGCATGGTCTAAGGTTTAAACCTTTCCATGAATGGTTCAAGAAGGAGGTGCTCAATGAGAGGGTTCCTAAAGGACCCGATGATATAGATTGAGGTTGTGTGAGTAGTATGTCGAGCCACGACAATAACTAAGGCGCTTCTCGGGAGGCAACCCGAGGTTTGAGATGCTTTATTTTATTTTTTCTTTTTGTTTATTTTATTTTTTTTAATTGTCATTTTTAGTGTTTTTGTGGTTAGGGAAGGATGCCCGAGGCACAGGTTCAGCTACAATCTGTAGCCAAAACCGCTGTAAGTCTTTCTTCCTTTCTAAAAAAAAAAAAAAAAAAAAAAAAAAAAAAAAAAAAAAAAAAAAAAAAAAAAAAAAAAATCCTTGGATGTGCGGAAAACCCGCAAGGGCCGCATAGGTAATAAGAAGGTGACTCGCTCAACCCCAGGTTGAGGCAAAAATGAGTCTTGGAGTGATGCGAGATTGGTGTTCCCCAAAGAAGAGCTTGTGATTGTAGGTTGCAAACTACGATCACGGGTTTGTGCTTAGCAACCTTCCGGAAGTTGGTGATTTGCTGAATTCGCCATTCATTTTTCTTCTTCTGTGGATCTTCAATTTCGGCGTTCTTCCTTGTTACCCATTGTTTTGGATGAGCTGGACATTATTGGATCATCATTGAGCTCATCCCACTTCTACTACACCTTGTGCTTCATTGGAGGGAGACCATCCGGTCTCGTATGTGAGTCTTCTGTTTTCTTTCTCCCCGTGCTTTTACCTTGTCTTTCATTCCATTGGGGACAATGTCATGTTTAAGTATGGGGGAGAGAATGTATTCACATGTTTTATGGTGTTGTGCACTTGTTATGGCTGATGTGTATGAATTTTTGAAAAATTTGAAAAAGAAAAAGCCAAAAATATGAGAAAAAGGCAATCAAAATCCTGGGATGAGCTGAAAAGCTCAGGTAAAAAGCAGGTAGTCCGACCGACTCTAGGTTGGTGCAAAAATGGACTTGAGTGATGTGAGCAACATGTGAGATATCTAGCAAAATGAAATGAGTGGTTAGGTGAAAACCCGAAAGGGCGCCTAAGCAAAATGAGTGTGAGTGATTTAGGATTTTCTTGCTTGGCGTTGGTGTCATAAGAAGAGGTGTTATAAGGAGTTCGGGTAGGATCACTCATGGAGCGATAAGGAGATAGATTGGAGTTTATGCATTGCTCATTTTTGATTGTTTGGAGGCGAAGTGTTGAGTCTTGTAATTGCTAGTTTCATGTTCTTCCTTACTTCCTGAAACCTGTGTGCTGATTGGAGGAGTGAGTTTTCTTTTAGCTTACTCGAGGGCGAGCAAGGTTTAAGTATGGGGGATTTGATAAGCGGTATTTTACATAGCGCAACTAGTAGTTATTAGCATAGTTTTGTGGAGATTTTGGCTCGGTTTTGGAGCTAAGTCGATGCTTGAGGTGCGGAGCTACATTATGATTTTTTGGAAGCACTTGCATGTTGAGGACGAGGCTCGAGGTTTCCTTGGCGAGAAGACGCTCGAGGAGCCGGGCTGACATGAAGAGACGACGTTGAAGCTAGGAGAAGCAGCTTGACGCGGGCCATGGCGACCCACCGCGGGCCGACGCGGGCTGGGCTGGAGCTGGCTGACGCGAGCAGGCGGCGGCGGGTGGACGCGACTGGCCGCGAGTGGCGGCGGGCGGCGGCGATCGCCGGTGGTCGCGTTTTTGCTCCAGGAAGTTCTGATCTTTGGCGAGGCGAAACGGCGAGCGGAAGCGATTGCGTCCGGTCGCGTCTCTGGCGTTTCTGAACTTTCCCGATTTCCTTTTTGGCTTGACGTTTTGTTTTCCCTTAATCAATTCAGACGTTTTGTTTGTCAGTTTAGGTTAGATTAGCACGTTTTTGGCAGACATTCATCTATCCATCACCATTCCCTCTCTCTCCTCTCATCATCTATCTTTTCCATCTCTTTTCTTTCTTTGTTTTTCTCAAGAACGTTTTTCTAGTTTTCTCCATGGTTTTGGATTTCGTGAAGAACATGAACAAGAACTAAGACCCTTGTTTTGCCTAGCGTGGAAGCACTCGATTAATTCAGTTGTAAGGTTTTATCTCTTGTTCGTCCCTTTGGATTTTTGTATTGATTTCCTTGAGCATAATTCGGATTTCTATATTGTTGGCTAGATTGACATCCTAGTTCGATTTTATAGTTTTCTAATTGCTAGAATAGGGATAGACGGTGGAATCCCTAATCACTTGTAGCAACCACAATTGTATGAAATTGGTATATTGAATTCAATTGTGAAAACGAAATTGATTTGCATGTCATACTTGCGGTGTTGAGTCTTTGCTTGCAATCCATTATTTCTTATGCCCTATGCTATTGATTGAATCAACTTAGGAGGTCTTCTAGGTTTTCAATTAGTAAGTATTAGCAAGACCGGTTGGATTGTTAATATACAAAAAATCAGAATTGGGACAAATCCATAGGATTATGATGAACATGAAATGAACCGAATTGCAACTTGGTTAATTGATGTGTGGAAACTTGCTAGGTGAAACTCTTTCTCCCATTGTTTAATCTGATTTTTGTGCTATTGCAATTGAGTAGTTTTAGTAGAAAACCAAATCTCCCCCCCCCCCCCATTTGTTCTTTAAAGTTGATAAATTAGTAGTTACATTGAAATTGACATTTTAACTCCCTTGGGTACGATTCCCTACTTGCATGCTATACTCTAGTTGCATATTAGGATTACTTTGATAGTGTGAACGACTGAAAATACGCTATCAATTGGTTTTTTGAATTTGATGATATTCACAATTTTATGTTTCGATATTCATACAAATACTATATGGTATTTGCACCATTCACGAGGCTTGGTAACCATAAAAAGTGTCTTACCTTTGGTGTCAATTTGGTGATGAAAGAAGATGTTGATTCTTATGAATGACTATTCAAAAACTTCAGAAAAGATACGGGGCATGCCCCAACGATTCTGGTTACAGACCAAGATCTTGCGATGAAGATTGCAATTGAACATGTAATACCCTAAACTAGACATCGATTATGTATATAGCACATCATGGAAAAGGTTTCGAAAATAGTTGGTGCAAAAAGAATTTCATAAAGATGCTAGATAGACTGGTTTGGGATGTCACACTTTTTGTGTGTGAATTTGAGGAGGGTTGGAAATCATTTGTGATTGAAGAAGGGCTTGATAAGAAGCCTTGGTTCGAGGATATGTAAATTGTCCGAACTTATTAGATCCAAGTGTAGTTTATGTGATATGATCGCCTCTCCCTAAGCCTCCGTGCAAGGTAATCGCCTAGGAATGATGTGAAACTCGTGCCTTGCTCCTAGGATCTTCAAGAACTTGACAGTAAGTTTCCATAATTCGGTCCTGTCTTCTACGAGGTTGTTCTCTTTTCTCCGGACTCCAAATTGGATGATTCCAAAGCCAGGAGTTAGATCCATGAGTCTAGTTTATATCCTGGCAGTTTTTATATGCACTACGATTTTTGGATTTCCGCACTACATTTTACTATGCAATAATCTGGCGCACGACAAATACAAGCGCAGAACGCGAATTCGTAGAAAATACATATAAGTTTTTAAAAAAAAACTCTACGCCAAAATCCTGCGTACGCAAGATACTAGCGTAGACTTTTTAAAAAAAAAATTAAAAAAGCTCTACGCCAGAAACTTGCGTAGACATTTTTTTTAAAATAAAATAAAAAAGCTCTATGCAAGATTCTAGCATATGCCAGAATCTTGCGTACGCTTTTTAGGTTTAAAGAGCCGCGCACGGCTCTCTTCTTTTCTTTCTTCTTCCTCTCCTTCCTCGCGAAAAGACGCAGTGGCGGCGGCGAATTCCTTCCGGCGGCGAATCCCCCTTAATCTCTCTTTGATCTCTCTCAATCTCTCTCTAATCTCTCCCAATCTTTTTCTATGCATCTAAATCACCCGAAAAATGAGCTCCCCAACTATGGTTGTGGAGCAGCGATCGACGACGTTGGCAATGGTGGCGCAATGGCGGAGAATATGGTGGCTGCCGCGGCTGGTGGTGGCGGATCGGTGGTGGAGGAGGATGTTGGAGGTCGGGTTCGGGGGCGTCGGACCGGTGGTGTTCGTACTCGTGGTCGTGGCGCGTCCACTTCGGCTTCAAACGAGACGCATGTCGGGACAGGACGAGGAGGAGGTTTGCGACAGGTAAAATTAAATTTGTATAATTATTTGGGTTGAAATTATAATTTGTGTTGTACTAAGGTTAGAATAGGTTCTGAGTATGTATTTTTAATTTAATATAGAGAATAAATAGAAATGTTTAGATATGCACTTATAAATTTCGATTAGATCGATTAATGCACCAAATGTTTAGATTATGAATTTATGCAATGATAGTATATTTCTTGTAATTGAATCAAATAATATTCGAAATTGAAAATGAAATGAGAATTAAAAAATTAGGATTTATTTTAATAAATTCTAAATTAGAACTAAATGTATAAAATTAGAAATATGAAAAAATAATAAACTTATTTAAGTAAATAAATATTTAATACTTTTAATTAAAAAATTAAATAGAAATGTTGTAATCGAATCAAATAATCTTTGAAATTGAAAATGAAATGAGAATTAAAGAAATAGGATTTGTTAATTATAAATTAGAATTAAATGTATAAAAACTAGAAATATAAAAAATCATAGTTTTGCTTTAAGTAAACAAATATAATGTATAATACTTTTAGTCAGGCCCGTCTATTAGCCTGTTCTATCAGGCCCAATGGAACAAGGCTCCCAAAATTCATGGGCCTCATATTTATTTAATCATCTGTATATATAATATGTATTTTTCGTTTTTTCTTCCCATTGATAGCATTTTAAGCACGCGTTGTCACACGCATGCCAAAGTCTTTGCAAACCCTCCTCGTCTTCTCCAATTTGATGACCCTTGTTCAGATTCACAAACAAATCAAACGATTCATCATCCTCGCATCATCTTCAATGGATGTGCTTCTTGCCCTTTTTTCTACATAACCTTCGAATTTTCCCCTCATTGATTATCCGACGCAATTGCTCATCACCATCATTATGAGATCACCAATATCTATCCATCTCTCAACTCATGTCTTCCCCTGTTTGATCTCCATTTTCTTCTCAAAGTTATATTTGGGTGGAACTTTGGATTATATAGACAAAAGGTGAGTTTTTCTTTTCAACTTCTCTTTTTTTTCAAAGTTATATTTTAAACTTCTCTTATCACCTTCTATGTGTATGTTTTTGTTGGTATTTTAGATATTGGTCTCATGGCTTGCTTGACAGATTTACTGATTTTCCTAATTTAGAATTTTGGTTCCATTTGATAGTTTTACCCTTTCTGTTAGGTACACATTCACTTATTCAAATAAAAATTTGGTTTGTAGGTTCCATCAAAGAACTTTGGAGTTTATTTATAAGCGAATCAAACAAGAAATTGAATGATGTCAACAAATTAGGGGCACAAGCTAAATTAGGGGCACACTTTCTAGAATGCTTAAGAATTCTTTATTAGGGCTTTTTACACTTCTATTTCATCTTTGGATGTTGTTTTATTGGCTGATCTAGATATATGTTTCTTGTTTATAAAAAAAAAGTGTATGTAAAGTGAAATTAAATTACTGTTTTACATATACACATTAAAATTTAGTTAGTGTTGTTTAAATGCAAACATAATTTGGAATTATGGATCTTTTCATATGTTCATTCGTCTATATATTGACTTTGTGTTTACTAAGCTCAAAGCTTATATTAGAGTCATATTTCTCTTGACATAGGGCCCCCAATATTGATTGGCCTTGCTTTTAGTAAAAAATTAAAATTAAACAATTATAAGATATATAATATAAATTATTTAATTTAATCTAAAAAAGATAAACAATCGTATTTCTAAGGATTTGATATATATATATATATATATTTTATTTTTTTTTGATGAGGAAAGAATTAGACGGGTCCTAACAATGATGCAAGGTCCGGCCTAGAGCATCCAATTGGATGAGAACACGAAGTTCTGGGTTTGATTCCAAGGCAAATCTCGAAGGTGAGAAGTGATATATAATTTTTTGAATATACAAAACTCTAAACTAAAAAGTAAATCTTTTAAAATTTATTTATTTAATTAATTAATAAATCTTAATATAAGTTATTTTTTTAAAGGCGGTACAACAGTCGCTGCATTCAATGCGACAACCATACAGAGGGTCCCGTCGGCTAGGACAGCGAAGGGTCACAGGATCAGTCTGACGCGGTGACGGAGGTGCGGATGATTTGGGTCCGCGTCTAGATGCTGCTCATGAGGGCGTCACGGGAGACGATGCATCTATGTCGGATCCCAGAGGCGATAGCAGCGACACGACGATGCCCGATGCCGACGTCGACTTGGACGAGCCCGATGACGTATTCGACGAGGAGGCATTGACAGCATCCTTGGAGCGGGATTACGACGAGAGCATCGAGCCCCCTCCCGTTTCGAAGGCCGAGGATTTGGGGAGGGACAATACGCCTCCATCCCCCGTTCCTAAGGCAGCGGGACCCGTACCCAAGCCAATGGCCCCCCTCCTCTCGTGGCAGGTGCGGGTCACGAGGGGGAGAACCAATAGGAGGCGTGGATGCCAGGAGGTCCCTGGTCGCGCAGTCTCCTGATGACATACCTGACGCACGTTGTTGGCGTTATTTGGACACATACGGAGCGACTTACGCACAACCCTCCCCTGCCACCCGTGGATCCCGATCTGGTACGTATTTTATCAAATATTTAAATAATAAAAAAATCAATAAATTATTTAATATTGTAATTAGTAATATTTTTTTTTTTGGGTTTCAGTTGAGGAAGATACTGAAGCCATACACCCGCCACCCGCATTTCTCCACGATCCACCAGGTCTAGAGGCAGGATCCGGATTCGTGTTGGCCGTTGGAGCAGCGGAGCGGCATCACATCCCTAGGGTCCCTGGAGTTCCATAGGATGGACCCCATGTTAATATCGGCGTTCATGGAGCGGTGGCATCCGGAGACGAACTCTTTCCATTTTCCGTGGGAGAGATCACGATCACACTCCACGACGTCCTCCACATTTTGGAGATCCCCATCGATGGAATGACGGTGGTATCTGATATGCCCGACGCCGAGCTATTTTCCGCTGCATCAGAGATGCTTGGGATCGATGTAGCTGTCGTCTCGCAGATGGCATCAAGTAATAATTTTTATACCTATTTATTATGTATTTAATATATTTTTATTAATATGTTGTTGATAGACGATATTGGGTTTTATTTCTTTTTTCAGCTGGCGGCTTTGCGATCAACACAACGTTTAAGAATCGTTGTACCGTAATATGTGAAGCGGCCCAGAGGGGATATATCTGTAGTTTTATTAATATTAGGATTTTTAATTAATTTTTTGTACATTTTTTAATTAAATTAATGTTACTAATTTTAGGGACAAGTGTCATATTGCTTCGATGTACATGCTCATGCTGTTAGGCAATATCGTCTTCATAGACAAGTCGGGGCAGAAGGTGAAGGCGAAGTAGTTATCGCTCCTCCTCGACCACGACCGCACCGGCCGTTATGCCTGGGGTGTTGGTGTCCTGGCCAACCTGTACCGACATTTGGGTCAGGCATCGCGGGCCCAGGCACAGGGATTGGCCGGATGTCCGTTGCTTCTGAGGGTAATAATATATTTTTTCCGGTTTACGGTTTTAAGTATAAATGGTAACGATTATATGATTTTTTGTACACTGCTAGAAACACGCGAAATAGTCTTGAATTTAGGCTCGAAAGGAAAATTCGAGGCTATGTGGCCACAAATTAAATTCATGGGCAACTTTCGTGGCTATATAGCCACGAAAATAATTTTCGAGGGTATATTCGGGGTCGTTTAGGCTCGAAATATGTCGTAGGATAAATTCGTGCCTATATTTGATGCTAAAATACCGTCCAAAGTCCAGTCCAAGCTAAATTGGAGGGTACGTTTCGAGGTTAAATAGCCTTAAAATCATATTCGTGGTCAGTTTCGAGGCTAACGCATCACATGTACATTTAGGGCTACATTGAAGGCTAATTTTGAGGCTATTACCGTCGATTTTACCCTCGAATTGTTTTGATGGTTAAGTTCGAGGCTATTTCACATAATTAATAAAACATTCAATTTCCCAACTACTTCGTACCTAGTACCCAACTACCTGATTTTCAGCAGTTCGCAAATGACCACTGTTCATTTTCTTCCATAGAAATCCTCCTCCATTCTTTTTCCTTCTCATATCTTCACAATTTTGCTTAAGTGATTTCAAAAAGAATCAAATTAAAGTTAATGTAGTGCTCTTGGTTGTCAAGATCTTCATTATCGGTATGTAACAATTCTTATATTAATTTTTTATATAACATAAGTAGATTTAAGCTAGACATGTTTTCTATTTTTCATGTTTGAGATGTTTAGTTTTTGGATGAAAAGATGAACTCAAGTCTTACTTGCTTCAATATATATAGAATCCAAAATAGCCTTGAGTTCATCTTTGTGGCCATTGTAAATGTATATAAAGGGAGTATTTGTGGCTAATTTGGTGACTATGGAGTCTTAAAATTTGTTCATGAGTAGATTTATGGTTAATTTAGTCTCAAAATCTATATTCAGGGCGTATTTATGGCTAGCTAATTTGGTAACTCTTGAGGGTATTTTTAGGGTATATTCGAGGGTATTTTCATGTGTATTAGGCTTTTGGATTTAGGTCAGTTTACATAATGCTTCTAAACTTAAAGAACTATTATTTCTAACTACACATGCAATATCAAAATACCGCTAAATATTTAATAAATGCTAACAAAACTACAATACTAGCACTAAAACAAAACCATATCTTCCTATTTCTAACAAAACTATACTAACAAAACTAAACAATATCTTCCATACCCCTAAAATATACTAACAAAACAATAATATCTCTATTTAGAAACTTAAAGAACTATTATTTCATAACTACACATACAATATCTAGATCTCCTTCTCCACTTTACTAATCTCTCAATACATACCTTATGATTTATACGACAAGTAAAACTATATATACTTTTATTCCTCTATACCTAAACTAATTCATACAATATCGCATACAATATTACCATACAAACTCATACAATATCGCATACAATATGACAAAACTAAACTATAATTCCTCAAGTCTACAAACTTATGATTTATACGATAAAAACTTGAGTAAAACTATATATACTTTTATTCCTCTATACATGAACCAATTCACAATATCGCATGCAATATTACCATAACTAATTCATACATATCTATATAACGCAAATATCAAGCCTTTTACGAATTATGGAATACTAACCGCGAAATTGTTGGGGTTGAATTCTTCATCACTGCTCAAATTTTCTTCATCGCTACTCCAATAGTCATTTTTGTTATTTTCCATTGTGGTAAGATTGTATTCTTCCTCTTTTTCTTTTGGCCTTAGCTCATTTTCAATGATCATAGGAGGCTGACATGGTTCTTCCTTGAGCTCTTTAACACAAAGGGATGGCTCAACTGTGGAAAGGAGTTGTATGACCTTCTTTGGAGCTTCCAACCTTGGGGATTCTTCAAACATGGCCTCAACTTTTGGTGGAGCCTCTCTCCTTGGTTGAGACTTTGCAACTTGTAAAGGCTCGTTGAATAGACTCGGCTAGACCATTGGCATGAGCTGCTCAACTTGTTTTGCCTCAACCGGTCTTGGAATCTCATCATAGGCAACTAGGAATCTTGGCTGAACCCTCATTGATTCACAACTTGGCTCTTGGCTTCTAGGAGGATGCCTTAACAAAGTAGAAGTGTTGTTTAAGCTCCTAGGCCAACTCATAGTACAAGACCTCCTTTGATGTTGATGTTCATACACTTAAGTAACAAGTTGAAGGACAACTTCTACGGACCGTCCACTCTCTAAACGATGCTTCTTAACAAAGTAAAGAAGGTCAGTGTTCAAACGATAAATGAACTTAGAAAGAATGTACCTCTCGGAGTGGTGAAGGCCGGAGATGAAATCAAGTTGAGTGAGCTCTTTGTAAAACTCAAGAGGGGATCGATTTCCTTGCTTAATGCCCTCCAATCTAGCTTGAACACGGTTACCACAATCTTGGGGAACAAAAGTGCTTCGATGGTCTATTTTGAGGTCCTCCCAAGTGGTGATAGGTGGATACCCAAAGTGAGCACAATCTGCTTTATACTCAGCCCACCAAGAGTAAGCATAGGCTTCAAAATAGCTTGTGGCAATGGCCACTCGTTGCTCATCCGTACATCCATGATGGTTGAACAAACATTCGGTTTTCCACTCCCAGATTAAGTATTCAACAAAGTCATGAGTGCCATGAAAGGACTAGGGAGTATGCGTGTCTCTAAGATGGTGATCAATCCGTTCATCCATGAAAGAGGCTTGCTCTTCCCTCATCTACGCATGGTTAGTAATCCAAGAAAAAATATACCAAACAACAAGGAAAAAGAATAACAACCAAATCAATGGAACCTTGAGCCAAGCAAGTGCCAAATTTTGATATAAAAGTCACAAAATTCAGAATTGCAAGCTCTCGAAAACAAGGTCGTAGGGTAGTTTGAAAACACAAAACTAAAGCCAAAACAAAAATTCTTTGAACAGACAATCACACAATGAAAGTCAAACCAATCAAGACACCAAGAAGCTACAAGGCAGTTAAGATCTTAATTTTCAAAGTAGTCTAACACTTAGCCTAGCTTGGTTTCTTTTTCTCATGGGGTCCGAGTTTTTCTAAGCCTGGTCTCTTTTCCTTGCACCAGGTCCGAGTTTTTTTTGCCCCACCTCTTTTTCTCACCAAATCCGAATTCTTTTTGTAAGGAAATGGCACAACTCACAACAATATCAACTTGATTTTCGTTTCTGATTTTTTTTATAGCTACAGCGAAGAACACACTTTTAGACAACATCTCGTACTTAGATCCTAAGTGCTGTTCCCGTATCTCGTTCCCTTGATTATGGATGAATTAGCAATGCAAGAAAGCCCAAATTCAAACAAATTTAATTGCAGAAGAGTAATGATATGGAAGAAAAGAAAATCCGTCTGTCATTTAATGTGGAAACTCAAGTGAACTCGGTTGGATTTTAATGAAGTTGATTCAAGAGTGTTTTGTAAATGCAAGTAATAATCAAATTTCAGTTTCAAGTCACTCAAAGATTGTATTCAACCTTGCACTTACATGCATGAATCAGCCAAGAAAATCAGCAGAATAACGCACATAACTTCAGCAAACTCGACACAAAACGGACACGAAAACTCACATTGCTTGCACTCGAATTATGATCGACTTTTAAACCAAAGTTTGAGCGATGTACCTTGCATGGCTCTGATACCACATGATAGGATCGCGTCTCCATAAGCCTCAGTGCAAGGTAATCACCTAGGAATGATGTGCCACTCGTGCCTTGCTCCTAGGATCTTCAAGAACTCGACAGTAAGTTTCCAGATTTTGGTCCTCTCTTCTACGAGATATTTCTCTTTGATCCGGACTCTAAATTGGATGATTCTAAAGCCAGGAGTTAGATCCAGAAGTCTACTTTATTTCTTCCGAATTGGAGCGTTAACGGATCTATTAATCGAAAGTTATGACGATTTTACTGAAGGGTCGTAGAGAGTTCCGCGATGAAGATCAGCAAGAGGAGTGTTTGGATAAAGAACGTTAAAGGGAGATGAATGGTGATGAATTTGGAGATAGAAATGAAGGGATAAGTGAACTCCTTTGGGCGGATATTACGCACCACACAAAGAAGAGAAATTTGATCAACGCTTAAGGGATATTACGCACCCAAAGTTGAAGATCGTTTTTTGTTCGATATTACTCACGAAGAAGATCTCAAATTCTGAGAGTTTTTTTATGCTGAAAACAAACCTTTTTTTGAGGTTTTGATTATGATTTGAAGTGAGTCACAAAGGCCAACAAGGCCAGCTTAAATAGGAACAAAATTGCAAGAGTTACAACTCTTGAGCTAGCCTATTCAAGACAAGGAAAAAACCCTTCACTTAGCCAACTAATTACATCATTTAAATGACTTCGAATCTGAATAAACCCTTTATTGATCTTATAGAGGAAGAGGTCCCACATGTCCCCATTGAACTTGAAGCAAAATTCCCGAATGAATTTGATATGGTCCTCGTTTTACGCCAACATGTCAAATCTGTGGTGGAGGCGCCGACACCGGATTTACATGGAGAAGAACCACCGAGTCAAGTACAAATTGGCTCGACACTCTTATGCTCAAAAGACCCTCCATAAGCTTAGTCTTGTGTCTAAAAGCTTGGGCATTTGTGATCATGCCAGGAGGTGGTTCATAGCCTTTCTTTGTTTTAGAAACCCTAGCGGTGGCGCGCGCTTGTGAATGAGTGAGGCGGGGCTCGGGCGCCTTGGGAGAGCTTGGTGAAGCCATGGGCAAGTCTTCTTGATTGACCCTAGGTATAGTTACATCATTATGGATACCGTGCCTGGTGCTCTGGTTCGCACAACATCAATTTCAGAGTCACAAACGTTTTTTTTTTTTTTTGGGTTATTCAAGCATGAACTTTAACTTGGTTGAATTGTTGATGAACTTTGAGAGTGCAATGGAAACGCAAAGACATAATCAGGTGAGAAATGATATTGATTCATATACAAGGGCACATGTTTTGAAAACTCCCATGTTGATTGAGAAACACGCATCTAAATTATATACTCTAGAAGTTTTTGTTCTTGTACAAGAAGATATTTGCGTTGCCTGTTATGTTTTTTGTGTTACCACTAAGACACCTGGTATGCACTTTATCATGAATATAATATACTTTATCGTAAAATATTGGTACTTGATTATATGAACATATCGTTTGACATGTGTAGGTGAAGGTCGTGTGGCATACACAATAAAGGAGGGTTGTGATGATCTCTTCCAAGTAGATCACCCAGTAAATGACAATTTCACTACACGTAGTTGGAAAATGTTCAACATAATTGGGCTATATTGTTTCCATATTTTCACCTCTCTAAAATGTATTGGCTTGGAAAGGATACTTGAATGCCTAATACTCGACATGTGGAGAGAATGTGATGCCAAAAAGGCAAAGAGTGGGATTTATAATCATGTATGTGAAAGAAGTGTCCAAATAGAAGAGAAGCAATCTATGTTGAATGAACTATGGTCAGTTATATATTCTTGTATTGGAGTTATGGAGGATGACAAAGACAAGTTAAGTGATATGCTGAGAACATTGAAAAGTAAGAAGGCAAATTACTCTGCAACTGATATTGATGCCAACAGAGGTGAAGCAATCAAAGAATCAATGGTTGAGTCTTTTGCTGGAATTAGTACACCTAATGATGTTATCATACAACCTCTCGGTCAAGCAAAGAACAAGGGAAGCAGAAAAAGGTTGAAAGATGGAAATGAGAAGGCTATTAATGAAATGAAGAAGGGTGTGAGGACATGCAAGAGGAGCAACAAGTATGCCAGGCATGACAACATGAATTGCAAAGAAGACTTGTAGTTTATATATTCTTGTTCTGGTTTTACATATTCATGTTCTCGTTTTTTATATTCATGTTTTTTGTAGCGATATTCATACGCTTGGAATTGATAAACATTGCTTTGAGCTCAATATTCATGACTTAAAATGTGTCTTCATGCATACGTTTTGGAATATAGCATAGAAGGTTTGTAGCTTGGATATTCATATTTAGGTATCAAACATTCTTGTTTTCTTTATCGTTATTCATACGTTTTGAATTAACATTCATGGATTAGTGATCGATATTCATGAATTTATAATTGATATTGGCATACATTTTGAAAAATTCAGCCACTCTTGTATTCAATAGTAGTACGAAAAGTTGAGGAATATGTTGATACGATGACTATTGAATATTGATGAAACTACAATGAATACTATTATATTATCATATGAATTGTGTATGAAATAAGCTTAAAATTAAACAATAATGACTAAAATTTGCGTGAAATACACAAACAACACTACTATTTTCCTCACTCTGGTGTGTAAAACGGACCTATGCCTTGCCCTAACTACCTCTAGGATGAGTTTCCCTTAATTCACTTTGTTCTTTTGATATCACTTTATCATGAATGTTTATGCATCCTACTTAATCACTTTGTTCAAGCTGTTCATCTTAGATGAAATTACTACATGAAGATACTTTGTTCGCAATGAAATCATGTTCTTTCGGGATTCGGCCTTTAAACCAAATTCTTAATGCCTTACATTTTTACCTAGGTATTCTCCATATGGTGCATGGCATATACCCCACAATCAACCTTGTTATAAACATTGTCATACCACTTCATGTCTAGAATTTCGGGTTGATTGTTGGCAATTCGTGTACACCTTGCTCCTATATTCATTAATCCCATATATTCAACGAACATCTTGGTATGTACAAGGAAAAAGAAAGCGTTAGTGGGATGTTCAATTATGTATACTGAATAAGAAAAACAATATTTATTTGGAGTCAAATGTTCCTTAATTACTAGTAATGTGATAGTAAATGTTCCTTAATTACTAGTAATGTGATAGTGCTGCCGTATTTTCCATTAGGGTCCACATCACTAGATGTCGAATTATCATTAACCTCTATACTAGACCGTATGAAGTTGTAACATACCACATTAAAATGTCCATGTTATAATATTGGGAAAACAACAAGTTATTGAAACTGCACGTTATTTAATGGAATATCAAACATGAAAAATGAATATTTATATCAAACATACTGAATCACGAATTACATGCAAAATGAAATAAGGATTTTAAAATAACCACACACAAACGTAATAAAATACGACAATAATCCTTACCAGATGTGCCTCCACTAGTTATGCATGATTGACAAAAGCGACTAGTTCATCATAGTTCCTACAAAATGTATCGGTATATATGAGTATCACTAAATACTAACCTGAATAAAACTATAAAATGGATGTGAATATCACTACTATGCACCCAAAAAGACATGAATATTTATTAACTAGCTCGAACATCACTACTATGGACATGAATATCACTACAAACCTAAATGACATTACAAAATGGAATCCTAATTCAAGTTTTTTTACAAAATGGACTAATGGCATCTAGTACAAGAAAATATGTAAAAAACAAGCTCAACCATACATCACAGTGATCCATCAAAATCCTTCATCACGAATATCAATAAAAAAGCTTAAAATATCATTTAGCAAAATCTTGCATCCTAAATGCTACACATTCGTATTAGTATAGTGAAATAACACTATACACAAACATATACCACCACAAAATGGACATGAATATCATTACTATGCACCCAAAAATACATTTCATAAGCCTTCCACACTTGCTCTCTCTTGTTTTAGTGGCATTTTTTCTTACTCAATAAATTTTGAACCATTCACAAAACCTTACTTCTTCATCATGAATATCATTAAGAAATGGTCAAATATCATTTAGCAAAATCTTGCATCCTAATTGCTACACAATTGTATTAGAATAAAGCAATAACACCATACACAAACATGAATACCACCACAAAATGGACATGAATATCACTACTATGCACCCAAAAATACATTTCACAAGCCTTCGACGCTTGATCCTTCTTGTTTTACTGGCCTTTTTTTTCTTACTCAACAAATTTTGAACCATTCACAAAGCCTAAGTTCAAAGTAAAAAAACCATTAACAATGAGCATGACACACACACACAAAATTGACAAAGAAGTCAAAAGGAGAAAAAAACCCATTAATTACCTTGAAACCGACATTTATTGGTCGAGAATTAGAGGACTCCAAGCTTGCGAATGAGTTAAAATGGCAAATTTGTGATGACTAACCATTGTCAAAGTCGATAACACTAAACCCTAACATAAAAAATCTAACACCCGTAATCAATTAATCCAAATTTCAGTAAAAAGTAATTTGGGAAAAGCCAAACCTAAAATTGACTAGTGTAAAACACACGATTGATTTTTTTTGAAAGAGATGATACTTGTAATGGGGAAAATGACACAAATCCACCTAGGTTTAAGACGGATGAAAAAGACATCGGCGAAGTCGATAGTAACGACTATGCCAAGGTGTTGTTAGGGGGTAGACGAAGATATTGATGGAGCATCAAGATCGATCGACAATGGAGGTTGACGACGAATTTAGAGAGACGACTTTAGTTCAATATTTGAGATAGTAAGCGCCGTATGTAAAAGTTGGGAGGGTTTTAATAGAAGTAAAATCCCGTCAAATCGGTATTTGATATAATCTGATACATGGGTTCCATTTTTTTTTATTTTGCACCCAGTAGGATTAGATCTAGACTGTTGATGGTTTCCTCATCCAACAAGTACAATTAGTACCTCCATTTTACCAAAAGACCATGTTTCACCCAAACCTAATACTATATGACAGGAATCAACCGTACCCCAAGGGTCGAAGCGAACCAAGTCAGGTAAGTAACTCTTATGACAGGAATCAAGACTGGAAGAGCAACCCAGCTCTACCCCCGAAGGTCCATTCCGACAACTTTAACATCTCTGTGTAGGAACTCGCTAAAAGTTTCGACAGGTATGGGAAAGACATAAGATGGCCTCAGAAGAGCGACAAGCCAGATTCCAAGAAAGATATGAGCTGATGGTGCGAGTTCTATATAGATCATGGTCATTGTTGGGCCTGGGAAATTGGTAGAAGCCCAATTGTATCTAGCCCACGGACGCGACCAGCAGGAAGATCGAATCAGTTCGTTGGAGCGACGCGTGATGGGTTGAGCACACCAACGCACTTCGCTAAGATCTCGGGAAGAATCCAACTGATTTCCTATAAAATCCGATAGTGCCAGATTAGGTTCCAACGTTATTTTTTGCATTGTATAAATGTATAGAAAGGAAGAAATTATACAGAGACACATTCTGAATCAATACGAACTACTACTATCATTTCCTCTCAATCTTGCTCTCGAATTCGGTTCTCGTAATCAGAAGTATTCTAGATTCACCCAAGCGACCGACATCTAAAATCTCACTCGATAGATCATCAATTCGAGGGAGATAAGCTCTTCAATCGCTCGTTCAGTTTCAATTTCATCTATTCTATTGATTTGATTTGGATTTATTAGATATATTCGTCTAACAAATTGTCTAGTTGCCCTCTCAAAGGCGATTAGGATCGGTAAGGTCTTTTCGCCCCAAAACAATTTGGCGTCCACCGTGGGGCATCTAGCCAATCAAGGATCCAATTCAATCATGGACGCCGCCGGAAACCCCGCAATCACCATTGAAGAGCAAAATCAGGTCGACCCCATGGTCGAAGCCCTGACCGAGAACGCCAATGCTCAATGACAGAGCTAAAGTCGTGATGCCTATCAAATAAATCCCAAAATACCTACTAAGTAGTATAGTAAGCAAGACAGGGTCGACCCCACAGAGAGTCAGGTTATCAATTTGTGCAATTCGTTATCACCAACTAGGAACTAGGGGGGTTTGTTTGTGTTTATCGTAACCAAAGTAAACAAAGCAAGTAAATAAGTTCGCAGGAAACGGTTGTAAATATAATGGGGAAAAGCGTCACACTCAACAGAGATCCACACAACAATAGATAGGTCGATCACGGAATTCTATCAATCTCAAGTTCTTAAAATTCCTATAGTTGTTCTTATCCCGATCTTAGATAACTATTAGTTCTACCAGCCCTAATAGTACTTATTACTAAATCAAATCTGAAAACCTTCAAGACTCAATGAAGCAATAGCATTCAACCAAGGATTCAACAAGATACATGCAGTAGAAACAACCTGTTACTATAAGCATGCAATTAACTCTCTCTCACGATGAAGCGCTCGGATCCCCTATACACAACAATCGTACTCGCTACTAGATATGCAACCCGAACCCGGAATCACAAGTCCTAGCAATTAGGAAGATATCAATAAACCTAGGTGATCAATCTAGATAAATCAACATAAACCAATAATCAATCAAGCACAAGAGAATTAATCCAACTAGATAGGAAAACGAACAAGAGTAGAAAACTCACAACCAATCAATTGCTGGCTTCAAACTGTCAAGTGCAACAATGGAGGTTTAGTTCTCCATTAGGGTTTGTGAGAGAAAAATACGTAAAACGGTGGCAACTAGGGTTTTCCACAAAGTGTTCTAAAATAGTCTTAAATACTAGGAAACCAATATGGAATAAAATAAGGAAATAATAACATTCCGAAATATAAAGTCTCGGATAAAAGAAAAACATAAATAAATCTCGGAAATAAATCTCGTCAGCGCCTTACCACCGCGGGGTGCGGTGGACTTCCTGCCGCGGGGGGCGGTAAGCTGCCGTGGCCAGGCGTCAGCTCTTCTTGCCGCTGGGGGCGGTAATCTTCACACCGTCGGGGGCGGTGGTCTTCAGACTCGTCTTCTTCTTCTCCTAGCTTGCCTCGCACTACTTCTTAGCACATCTCTTCACTCCATTGGCGTCTTCTATTGGTGGCTTCCTCCTCAGTGTCTCCAGTGATCTCCAATATAGCTCAAACACTCCTAATAACACCAAACTTCGCCCCCAAACACCATGCACATGAATGTGCCTAAATCTACCCGAATGGCACCAATAAACCCTCTAATGACTCTTACTTAAGCCCTACAAAATAGCGCTTATCAAATTCCCCCATGCTTAGACCTTTGCTCGTCCTCGAGTAAACTAAAAGAAAGTTCACTCCTCCAATGTAGCACACAAGGTCTCATGAAGCATCTCCTCCAACTAAGAGTCACCTAACCCATGCCAAAACTCCTAGCGCCAATCTCATCTACAACACATCCTCATCATCAACAAACCTGGGGGCAAGCAGAGTACTTCCCCCAAGCTTAACCCAGACATCCAAAAGCGTGAGTGACTTCTAATCCTAGCCTCCATCTATGACTTCTTATGACTCTCAAAGTGGCCTACCCGACAATCCTTCTTTGTCTCCCTTCTTATGTCGCCCCGTCGGTAAAATGAGATCCTAGAAACACTCCTTTTCTTTTCACTCATCTTGCCAAGGCGCCCTTTCGGGTTTTCACCAAGCCACTCATTTTTTTTTCATAGATGTGCTCACATAAGCTCACGTCACTCTTGACCTCATATTACCCCAGCCTAATGTTGGTCCAAGCCACATGCTTATTGCCTAGGCCGCCCTTTCGGGTTTTCGACCTATCCCAGGATTTCTATTTTAGCATTTTTTCAAATTTTTGGCTTTTTCAATTTTTTATTTTTCTCCTCAGCGACGTAGCAAGTATAGAACTCTCCCCCATGCTTAAACATTGCGTTGTCCTCAATGTAATGAAAGACAAAAGAATAGGAGCAGAGGGAAAAGCAAAAAATAACTCACAAACGTCGCCAAGCTGCTTGGACACTTTTGTTGTTGCTGGCGGTCTTCTTCAATAAATGCCCAGGTCTCTGGTGTTGGGTGGGTGTCTTCATCAACTCAATCATCTTCTCTTACCGTGCAACCATAGGAAACCACTTTGGTGAATAGTGGTATAGCAAAGATGTCGGGGTTGCACGACCTTCTAGGAACACATGGTGGAGCCCAGATGTGATCTCGATGGGGGCTCTAGTGTTCCTCCTCCTCAGCTGTCAATTGTAGGGCCATCATCGTTGTCAAATAATGTGTGGGGCTAAGGTCTCCTCCTTGAAAACATGATGCGCACCATCTCCATGGGAATTCCGGACAGCTGGCCTTGGTAGAACTTTTTTTTTAGAACCCCCCGTTTAAGGTTTTTTCGGGGGTGACTTAGTGCAGGGAAGGAAGACTTACATTGGTGTGGAAACACCTTCTTCACTAGGCATGGGTCTCTTCCCTGCAGGTTAGTCGGAAACAAAAACAAGAACAAAAACAAAGCAAAAACACACTAAAGAAAATGCAAAAACAAAGAAAGAAAAGAAAAACATACCTCGGGTTGCCTCCCGGACAGCGCCTTAGTTATTGTCATGGCTTGACATACTACTCGAACAACCTTAATCCACAGCATCGGGTTCCTTAGGTACCCTCTCATTCAGCACCTCCTTCCTGAACCAATCATGGAAAGGTTTGAACCTTAGACCATTCCTCTTTTTAAACGGCTCTTTCACCTTGTCTTTCGTAGTCGCCTTTCCCCCATACTTAGATCGATCAGGGGGGTGTTTAACTTCAACTTCAGGGGCCTGCATCATAGAGGGAACGAGCTTCTCGCTCGGAGTTAGCACAGTGGGGCCAATGCCCAAAAGAGAAGTAGGAAACTCACCCTTCTCATCCAATAAAGTCGTGACTTCCTGCAGATTAGAAGATACAGTAATATCGATAGGCAAGTCTACTATAGGATCCTCTAGTATAGGTTGCAATTCATCCAAAGGGTTAGGACTCATTACATCAACAAAGTTCAAAGAGGTGTTAATGACGGGTTTCATATCATATATGTTATATTCAACTCCATCCCCATCAAATTCCATAGTTAATTTCCCACTTCTAACATCAATTGTGGTATTTGCAGTTTTCATGAAAGGTCTACCTAACAGCATATGTGCACCTGTACCACCATCCATATCAAGAACATAAAAATCAGTGGGAAAAATCAGCGTATCTACCATAACAAGGACATCCTCAATAACCCCTTTCGGGTAGACATTGGTTCCATCAGCTAATTGAATAACTAGTCTAGTGTCCTGTAGTGGTGGCAGACCAAGGGACTCATAGAACGACAATGGTAAGACATTAATAGCAGCACCAAGATCTAGCATAGCCTTATCAATCTTTGTCTCACCAATGATGCAAGGGATAGAGAACATACCTGGATCACTGCACTTCTTGGGCAAACGCTTTTGAAATACAGCAGATACTTGCTCGCTCACCTGGACCTGCTTCTTTTTCTTCTGCTTTTGGTTCCTCTTTATCATGCATAGCTCCTTCAAGAACTTAGCATACTTGGGAATACTCTTAACAAGCTTGAGCAAAGGAATGTTGACCTCACACTTGCTAAAAGTTTCGAAGAGGTCCTTGTCGTCAACTACCCTTCTCTCCTTGAGCGCCTCTAGAAAAGGGGCGGGTGGCTTCTCGGAACCGAGAGGAGGAAAGTAAGGACGAACGTAGGTGTCGACAAAGGGCTCGTCATTAGCTCCAGCAGGTTGTCGCGGGGGGCGGCCAGTGTTCACCGCGGGGGGCGGTAAACTACCCGAAGATTTCTGAGAATCAAGGTCACCGCTGGGGGCGGTAGCCTCATTGCCGCGGGGGGCGGTGGTCGTCAGAGCATCTTCATTTTCTTTCTTACCGCTGGGGGCGGCAAGCTGGTGCCGCGGGGTGCGGTTTTCCTCCAGAGCTTCCTCTTTTCCTGCAACGTCTTCCTCAGCGCTTGGCAGTTGTTTCCCACTTCTGAGAGTCACAGCACTAACATTTGCCCATGGGTTAACTATCGTTTGAGATGGTAGATTTCCCGACATCTTTGCATCGATCCTCGTGATGGCTTCAGCCATTTGGCTCACCTGCGTTTCCAAATTCTTTATGCTTGACGTTGTGGCTTGAACATGAGTAGTGAAATGTTTCGTCAAGACTTGGAGCATATTTGCAGTTGAAGGAGACGCATCAGGTTGTGGATCTTGCGACCTTTGTAGAAATTGAGGTCTTGGCTGCTGTTGTTGTTGAAACTGAGGCTGTTGTTGTTGATCCCTCCATCTAAAATTTGGGTGTTCTCTCCATCCCGGATTATAAGTGTTAGAGTAGGGATCATGCCGAGGTCTTGGATCTCCATAACCTCCTACAGCGTTTACTTCAGCAGGTGAATCATCTTGTAGTTGAGGACAGGCGTCAGTGGGGTGGAATTGATCGGCACAGACCCCACACGCTTTGAGTTGCTGAGGAGTTCCTTGCAGCGTAAGTCTCCTCACCATGTCCTTCAACTCAGCAATATCACTGGAATATGCAGAGCGACCAGAGTCAGTAGCATTGACTCCTCTCTTGGTAGAAGCTCTGCCGAAATTTCTTGTGCCCTCTGCCATCTCCTGAATCTTCTCCATAGCTGTTGTCGGTGTGATGTTGAGAATATTGCCACCACATGCAGCGTCGACAATCCTCCTTTCATTGTCCAGCAGACCATTGTAAAGGTGGAGCACCAGATCTTGATTGGAGTACCCGTGGAACGGACAACTTGAGCAAAGTCTCTTGAACCGCTCATAGTACTCATACAGGCTCTCGTCATCCTCTTGCTCAATGTTGCTAATAGCCTTTTTCAAACTGTTTTCCTTCATTGCAGGGAAATACTTTTCAAGAAATGCCTTATACAGCTTGTTCCACGTATCGATGCTTCCAGTAGGCAGATGGTAGTACCAATCATCAGCTGTGTCCTTGAGGGTGAACCCAAAAGCTCTCATCTTTATTTGCTCCTCAGTAACGTTCGCCGGTTTCATGCTCATGCAGACTGTGTGGAATTTACCCATGTGTTTGATTGGGTCCTCTCCAGCCAGTCCATGGAAAGATAGGAGCAAATGAATCAGCCCCGGCTTTAACTCAAAGTTTACGCCCGCTCCTATAGCAGGAATAGTCACAGCCAAAGGTTGTTGTTGCAGGTCGGGCGCAGACAACTGTCTCAACATTCTATCCGCGTCACCCATCTCAAATGCAGGGTTGTCAAAAACCAAAGTACGGTTCACTCTGCGATCCTGGGACAAAGTTCTCTCAATCTCTGCATCAAAATCCAGAAGAGGTGAATTAGTAGCACGAGTGTGGACCATAAGATAGGTCCACACCAAAGGTTAGTAACAAACAAATCACAAAAACAGAAAATTTGACTCCCCGACAACGGCGCCAAATTTGACAGAGCTAAAGTCGTGATGCCTATCAAATAAATCCCAAAATACCTACTAAGTAGTATAGTAAGCAAGACAGGGTCGATCCCACAGAGAGTCAGGTTATCAATTTGTGCAATTCGTTATCACCAACTAGGAACTAGGGGGGGTTTGTTTGTGTTTATCGTAACCAAAGTAAACAAAGCAAGTAAATAAGTTCGCAGGAAACGGTTGTAAATATAATGGGGAAAAGCGCCACACTCAACAGAGATCCACACAACAATAGATTGGTCGATCACGGAATTCTATCAATCTCAAGTTCTTAAAATTACTATAGTTGTTCTTATCCCGATCTTAGATAACTATTAGTTCTACCAGCCCTAATAGTACTTATTACTAAATCAAATCCGAAAACCTTCAAGACTCAATGAAGCAATAGCATTCAACCAAGGATTCAACAAGATACATGCAGTAGAAATAACCCGTTACTATAAGCATGCAATTAACTCTCTCTCACGATGAAGCGCTCGGATCCCCTATACGCAACAATCGTGCTCGCTACTAGATATGCAACCCGAACCCGGAATCACAAGTCCTAGCAATTAGGAAGATATCAATAAACCTAGGTGATCAATCTAGATAAATCAACATAAACCAATAATCAATCAAGCACAAGAGAATTAATCCAACTAGATAGGAAAACGAACAAGAGTAGAAAACTCACAACCAATCAATTGTTGGCTTCAAACTGTCAAGTGCAACAATGGAGGTTTAGTTCTCCATTAGGGTTTGTGAGAGAGAAATACTTAAAACGGTGGCAACTAGGGTTTTCCACAAAGTGTTCTAAAATAGTCTTAAATACTAGGAAACCAATATGGAATAAAATAAGGAAATAATAACATTCCGAAATATAAAGTCTCGGATAAAAGAAAAACAGAAATAAAACTCGGAAATAAATCTCGTCAGCGCCTTACCACCGCGGGGTGCGGTGGACTTCCTGCCGCGGGGGGCGGTAAGCTGCCGTGGCCAGGCGTCAGCTCTTCTTGCCGCTGGGGGCGGTAATCTTCACACCGCCGGGGGCGGTGGTCTTCAGACTCTTCTTCTTCTTCTCCTAGCTTGCCTCGCACCACTTCTTAGCACATCTCTTCACTCCATTGGCGTCTTCTATTGGTGGCTTCCTCCTCAGTGTCTCCAGTGATCTCCAATATAGCTCAAACACTCCTAATAACACCAAACTTCGCCCCCAAACACCATGCAAATGAATGTGCCTAAATCTACCCGAATGGCACCAATAAACCCTCTAATGACTCTTACTTAAGCCCTATAAAGTAGCGCTTATCACTCAACCAACTGGAAATCCTCAAATCCAGGAACTCGCAAAAGCCATAGAAATCCTTCAAGAGGAATTGGTCCAACAACGCACCAGGACCGAAAAGCTAAGTACTCAATCTGAATCTGAAATTACTCGACTAACCCGTGAGAACGAAATGCTGAAATCTCAGGTACAATCGGTTGCATCAAACCCTGGGGGATCCAGACGTGTAGTCAATACTGAAGGACTATCCACCAGACTCGATATGGACGGAGCAGACGTGACTCCTATCGCACCAACCCAGGCTTCTATGCCCGCTGGAATGTTTCAGACACCCCAAATCTCTGTTGGTATAACTAACAATCTCATAGCCGAACTCCCAAAAGTCCGAGCAACCGCTCCATAGGTACCGGCTCCAACCGATATCCAAGCTCTTATCCAACAAGCTATCGGGGAGCACCTCAAGGCCCTGGACGATCGTATCGCGCGAATCCCGGGGGTTCCTCAACCGATCGAGAAAGAAGCGGTCGATGGATACGAAGACTCGCCCTTCACGGAAGCGATTGCACGCGTGGAAATTCCATGTCCCCAACATGCCCAACTACGACGGGACCGGGGATCCAGATGGCCACGTTTCAATTTATAAGCAAAAATTAATGACTATTTTGATCCCTAGGGGGAACCGTGAGGCCCTCATGTGCAAAAGCTTCGGTACGACCCTCACGGGACCTGCACTAACCTGGCTTATGCATTTACCGCAGGGATCCGTCGCCTCTTTCGCTGACCTGGTCAACTCATTCAAAATCCAATTCGCCAGCAGCCGAAGGCTGGAAAAGTAATCAAGCGATTTGTATCGAATCGTGAAAAGGTATGGCGAACCCTTAAGAGATTATCTTAACAGGTACAACAAGGAAAAGGTCGCTATCCCGCATTGCGACATTCCCACGTCAATCGAGGCATTCCGCCGGGGTCTGGTCAGGGGCAGCGAGCTTTACCGCGAACTGACCAAATACCCGTGTAGAAGCTTCGAAGACGTCCGGGCTAAAACCATGGCACAGGTTAGGCTCGAAGAGGACGAAGATCCTTTCATGACAAGCAAGAGCCCCGATCGCGTCGATCGAAAAGGACCGTCGGATCATCGACGCGACCGACGACACCAACCATACCCTAAGGGGCGGAACGACTCTAGTCAAGTAAACAATTCTCATGACAGGAACCAAGACTGGCGAACCAACCCCGCTCTCCCTCCGAAACTCCATTCTTACAACTTTAACATATCCGTGTCGGAACTTGTGAAGAGTTTCGACAAATACGGAAAGGAAGTAAGATGGCCTCGGAAGAGCGACAAGCCAGACGCCAGAAAGGACATGAACCGATGGTGTGAATTCCACGGAGACCATGGACACTCAACCGACGAGTGCATAGCCCTTCGCAAAGAAGTCGCCAGACTCCTTGCACAGGGGCTATTGCGCGACGTAATATCAGACAGAGCCAAAGCGACTCTCGACCGAAAGGACCAGGTATCCTCGGATAAACCATCCTCTCCGATTCCAACTAAAATTGTTAACACTATCTCAGGAGGGTCGGACGTATGTGGAAACACGTACTCCGCTGCAAAAAGACATGCTCGAGAAAGTCACGGCGACAGACCTACTCCATCAGGGGCGAAGCGACCGCAGAGTCCAAACGATCCAGGCATTACATTCGACGACTCAGAAGCCCAAGATCTGGGCGATCATCACGATGGTTTGGTAATCTCTTTATCAATTAGCAATTGTTTGATTCGTCGTGTACTAATCGACACAGGAAGCTCCACCAACTTGTTAACACTCGACGCCCTAAAAGGCATGGGTTTAAGCGAGGACGACCTAACCCGAAATTCGACCCCTTTGGTCGGGTTCAGCGGAGAGGTTAAATACACCTCGGGCAAAGTCATGTTAACAACGTACGCGGGTGGAGTAAACCAACAGGTAAAGTTTTTAATTCTCGACTGCCCGTCCCCATACAATGCGATCCTTGGCAGACCTTGGATCCACGCCATGAAAGCTGTACCTTCCACTTATCACCAAACGATAAAATTCCCGACCAAGTGGGGGGTATAGGAAATCAAAGGCGACCAAAGGGCTGCCAAGGAATGCTACATGACCTCAATGAAAAGGGCAGTCGACAGAACTACAGCGTAGCAATTACAGCACGGCGAAGGGACCATTCGATATGTCGAGCCAGAAATAGAGTCGCTCGACGAAGTCGCATTAGATCCTTCTAAGCCGACGCAAACAGTAAGAGTCGGATCGGACCTAAACGATCCCACCAGGGCAGACTTAATTTCCTTTTTACGTACTCACGCTAATTGCTTTGCTTGGTCCCATGAAGATATGATAGGAATTTCCCTAGACATTATCACTCATAAGCTGAACGTAGATCCATCACATCCTCCCGTCAAGCAGAAAAGGAGAAAGTTCGCGCCAGAACGCAATAAAATTGTAGACGACAAGGTAAAGAATTTACTTGAAACAGGTAAGATCAGAGAAGTCAAGTACCCAGACTGGTTGGCAAACGTGGTGGTGGTACAAAAGAAGAACGGAAAATGGAGAGTATGCATCGACTTCACAGACCTAAACAAGGCCTGTCCAAAGGACTCTTTCCCTCTACCACAGATCGATGCCATGGTCGACGCGACCACAGGGCACGAAATGCTAACATTCATGGACGCGTTCAGTGGATACAACCAGATCCTCATGGATCCAAGCGACCAAGAAAAAACATCCTTCATAACAAGCCAAGGTACGTACTGTTATAAAGTGATGCCCTTCGGGCTAAAAAATGCAGGAGCCACGTACCAGAGATTGGTAAACAAGATGTTCAAAGATCAAATAGGTGACACGATGGAAGTCTATATTGACGATATGCTCGTCAAGTCCAAGAAAGTAGCCGACCACATCGAGCACCTGAAAGAAGCCTTCGAAATACTTGAGAGGTACGATATGAAATTGAATCCAACTAAATGCTCTTCCGGAGTGTCTTCAGGGAAGTTCCTGGGATACATGGTCACTCAAAGGGGGATCGAAGCCAGCCCCGATCAAATAAAAGCAATCGTCGACCTCAGATCTCCTCGGTGCGTCAAAGACGTCCAAAAACTGACAGGACGGATAGCCGCATTAAACCGATTTATATCCAAGTCGTCCGACAAGTGCAAACTCTTCTACGAGGCACTTAAGAAAAATAAGTCGTTCGACTGGACAGCCACACACGAGCAAGCTTTCCAAGACTTAAAGGCATACCTATCAAGTCCACTATTGTTATCCAAACCAAAGGACGATGAACCGTTACCGCTATACCTAGCAGTCTCCGAGTCGTCCGTCAGCACAGTCCTTACCAGGGAAGAAGACGGCAAGCAATCACCCGTCTACTACGTAAGTCGATCCTTACTTCCAGCAGAAACAAGGTACACGTTGCTTGAAAAATTAGTTTTAGCATTAGTCATGGCGTCTAATAAACTGCGACCTTACTTTGAATCGCATACTATTATTGTGAGAACTAACCATCCCATGAAAGCCATCATGAGGAAGCCAGAATTTACAGGACGAATGGCCAAATGGGCCATACACCTAAGCGGGTTTGACATTGAATACGAGCCCCGGACAGCGATCAAATCTCAGGCTTTAGCCGACTTTGGGGCTGATTTTAGTCCGACGTTAGAACAAGAAGCCGCAAAGGAAGCGGAACACCTGAAAATAGAAGACGACAGGGGCACGTGGCAACTACACACAGACGGTGCTTCGAACGTAAGAGGAATCGGCCTAGGCGTCGTGCTAAAATCACCACAGGGGGATCACATAGCCCAAGCCGTGAGATGCGAGTGGGACGCGACCAACAACGAAGCGGAATACGAAGCCCTCGTGTTCGGACTTACCCTAGCGCTCGACCTCGAAATATCAAACATAGAGGTAACATGTGATTCACTCCTAATCGTCAACCAAGTGCAGGGATCCTACGCCGCAAAAGACGACAGAATGATGGCATATCTGGACGTCGTCAAGAGGCTAGCAAAAAAATTCCAAAGCTTCACTATCCGACAAGTTCCACGCGACCTCAACACACAAGATGACGCTTTGGCAAACCTCGGATCAAACCTACACCCTCGCGACTTCCGCAGTATTCCCCTGGCACACATCACCACTCCAGCAGTGCCCAAAACTCTCAAAACGGCAAATCCAAGCGACATTCAAGCCATAGCCGACCTGATCCAAGAAGAGAACGTCCACCCATCAGAAGATTGGACTACTCCCTACATCAAATGGCTCAAAGACAGAATACTTCCTCTAGACAGAGCAGAAGCCAAAAGACTCAAGGTACAAGAGACAACCTTTGATTTAAAAGATAATGTACTATTTAAGCGATTTGTCACAGGCCTACTACTGCGCTGCCTTGAAACGTCGGAAGTCTCTCGAATTTTACAATCTTTACACGACGGTGAATGTGGAAACCACACCGGGGGACGCAGCCTGTCCGGCAAAGCCCACAGGGCAGGTTACTACTGGCCCACAATGAACAGAGACGCGGCGGAATACGTCAAGAAGTGCGACGCTTGTCAGCGACACGCACCCGTCCCCCACCAGCCATCCGAGCTACTCCATCCGACCTTGGCACCATGGCCCTTCATGCGATGGGGGATGGACATAGTCGGGAAATTACCTCCTGTGTCGGGACAACGTGTTTTCTTCTTGGCCATGACCGATTACTTCTCCAAATGGATAGAAGCCGAAGCATACCGTGAGGTAAAAGAAAAACACGTCGTCTCATTTATAAAACGTAACATCTTATATAGGTTTGGCGTCCCATCAGAAATCGTATGCGATAATGGCTCCCAATTCATCGATAAACAGACGCGATCCTTCTGCAAACAATGGAACATATCACTCATCATCAATAACCTGAAGAAATGCCTCACTGGGGCAAAAGGAAAATGGGCCGACGAGCTTCCTTTGATCTTATGGTCCGACAGGACGACGCCTAAAAATGCCACAGGACAAAGTCCCTTCTCGCTCGTATACGGGTCTGAAGCAGTCATTCCCGTCGAGATACTTATTCCGACTGCTCGATATGGATTCCAAACACCGGAACAAAACAACATCGAGTTAGCCCACAATCTCGACACTGTCGACGAAGCAAGGGAAAATGCTCGAGTCCGGATGGTCCGATACCAACAGCAAGTCGCTCGAAGCTACAACAAGAATGTCAGAATCAAAGTCTTCAAGGTAGGGGATTGGGTCCTGAGGAAAACATTTCAAAATACCAGAGACCCAGCCGACGGGAAACTTGCACCTCAATGGGAAGGGCCTTACCTTATCAAAGAAATAGTTGGGCAAGGAGCATATCAACTAGAAACCAAGGACGGAGAACCCATCCCCCGAAGCTGGAATGCGACTCATCTAAAGTTGTATCATTTCTAAACCCTTACTTACATATCTTTTTATATCTCTGTGCATTCTTTTATCTACATGATGACTACTAACTTAAGCATCGGAGGGCCGTTGGGTCTCCCCCCCAACGGTCGTTTCAAAGCTTATCTCCTTTTAAAGACATGTTTCGAAAACAGGAAAACAAGAGGCCTCAGGACGAGATCTGCAAAGGATATCCACAACAACTACACAAAAGCGCTTACACAAACACAAACACGATCGATCTACACACAGGGAGACGAACAACAAAAGGCACTTCGGCACACCGCATGCCTTATTACAAAATAAGGTATACAACGCCTTATACACATTACGCAAAATACATTTGCTTACCTCCCTAAAATACAACTGTCATGACTAACATCTAACACGACATACAGGCCTTCCCCTAAAAAGACGTGATCACGCAAACAAGTCCGCAATATGATCGATGCCTGACCAGTGACGAACCACCTGCAAAAGCAAATTCACAACAAAAACGAAGCAAGGTACGAAACATAAAAACTTCCTACGATTAATACGCGATCCGCGATGGTAGACGGGTCGCCAAAAGAACTACGTTGTCCATCCTATATCCACGACGGGGCACACACTGTCATCCACACACAGAAGTCTTAAAAAAAAAACCCGGTGTTCACATAAAAGTCACTCCTAAATGCTCTAAGATTCACCGAATTTTTTCGCAGGAACGATCTCCCTGCCAGAAATTGCTTCTTGGTCGACTTGGGGCGTGCCTTCGACGGCCTCGACACCATCTTGGTCGAACTCCTCCTTGTCATCCTCGACGCCCAAACCTACCAGTTTGAAAAGCTCGGCCCCTGGGTTGCCATCAGGATACATCATTTCCATGTCCGTCTTCGCATCATCAACCTTCCAGTCGACATGGGAGCCAGCAGCAAATTCCTCCATCATTTCGATGCGAGACTTCAAGCAATAATACGCCCCAACATCTCTAGCAGTACGGGCATCGTCCTCACGAAGTCTCCCAGCCTTAGCCTGCACCTCCGCCTTCACTCCTTCCAGACGAGCATCATAGTCTCGCTTCATTGAAGACAGTTCGCGATCCGAAGCCTTCAAGCGATCTTCGGCCATCTTCAACTGCTCCTCCAGGCGAGTCACTTTCCTGTCGTCTTGATCACTCAGTTCTTGAACGGTTGTAGACGCCACAAGTGAATACTGAAAAATTTGCAGAAAAAGCATACACGATAGCAATGTAAAAAAGAAAACAGAGAAATAAGACATGCTCGAGCAAAAGAAGAGTTTTTTCGAACCTTCCAAGCACCCACTACAGCTTCGTTTATACAATCTATAGGATAGAGGTCACCAATCTCCTTCTTGGCCCCAGCATCGCCGAAACTGAGCAGATCTTCAACCGATCTTTCCTTTAATATTCCAGCGGAGAAACTCGGAGCAGTTATTGCCTTCCTCTTGACACCCGACACCTTTGACGATGGCGAATCTAAGGAAATAACCCCAACAGGGGGCCCAACCTTGCTTGGACCTCTAGCGGAAGAAGACGCCATAGCCGCCGATCGTCTTTGATCCAAGAGGCTCTTCCCAGACAAGCGAGCGCTGGACCTTCCGCCCTTAGATGCTGATAACATAACACATCAGCATAAGCACAGGAAAACCACGAAAACCAGCCAGATGCATACCTGGAGGAACGAACATGTGCCTTTAGTTACTGAGGCAGCAGGAGTCAACATCTCTTTGATTTCTGAGAGGAGAAAGTTGGTATTTTTGAATGATCTTTCGTTTTCGGGGAGTGCCAACAGAGAAGCAATTACTTTTTCAAAACCAGTAGGATCGCCAGGTTCAGGGGCTGCAAAGAAGAACAGGTAAGAAGGAATTTAGAAGACGATCAATTAAAGCAAAGAAGCGGAAAAACACGATACCTGAGATCCTCCAGTCGGATAAAAGAAAAGTGCAATCAGAAACGCTTTCAAGGCTTTTACGCTCAACAAAAAAGATTCGAGATCTCCATCCTCGATCGTTAACATCTAGATTCAGTGCAATGGGGCTTTTTTCCTTATGGAGACGTAACTGGAACCTACAGGAACCCCGAGTACCCAAGTAATAGGATCGCCACAAGGCATCGAAATCAAAATCTATGTTATTTACTGCAGAAACGGAATCAATCGTCTGGAGCAACCGCCATGTATGAGGCATGACTTGGCAAGGAGCCAACTTTAACACGGCCAGAAAGTTTTGGACCAAACGAGAGAAGGGGAAGACATGACCGATTCTGAAAGGATACTCAAAGAAGCACACCCACCCTTCTTTGAACCAGTCTGCTCGTTCGTCCGGAGACGGAAGGCGTGCGACAATACCTACGGGGAAACCTCCAATTTCTAAAATCCTTTCAAGTTCGGACTGGACTAAAGTCCCCGGTGCAGAATCGCTAGCGCTAAGAAGGCCTAGGGAACGAAAGGGAACATCCTCCTCATCCACACTTCTGATGAGGGCTCAGGTCTTCTTCAACGTAGGAGACGCCATGGAAGAACAAAAGTCAGAAACGGTAAGAATTGAAAAAAAAAAAAGTTACCTTGACAAGACGTGGGACTTGCAGAAGATTGAAGCCTTCGAGGGTTATTAAAGGAAGTAAATCAAGTGCCTCTGCGGTTAAATCATCTCATCCACTCACCCGCTGCCACGTCGCCTCAGAAGGATCGAGATCATGGAAGATCAAATTGATCCAAAAACCGCTCTCTGGCCCAATTGGATCTTGGGGCAATTGTTGGGCCTGGGAAATTGGTAGAAGCCCAATTGTATCTAGCCCACGGACGCGACCAGCAGGAAGATCAAATCAGTTCATTGGAGCGACACGTGATGGGTTGAGCACACCAACGCACTCCGCTAAGATCTCGGGAAGAATCCAACTGATTTCCCATAAAATCCGATAGTGCCAGATTAGGTTCCAACGTTATTTTTTGCATTGTATAAATGTATAGAAAGGAAAAAATTATACAGAGACACATTCTGAATCAATACAAACTACTACTATCTATTCCTCTCAATCTTGCTCTCGAATTCGGTTCTCGTAATCAGAAGTATTCTAGATTCACCCAAGCGACCGACATCTAAAATCTCACTCGATAGATCATCAATTCGAGGGAGATAAGCTCTTCAATCGCTCGTTCAGTTTCAATTTCATCTATTCTATTGATTTGATTTGGATTTATTAGATATATTCGTCTAACAAATTGTCTAGTTGCCCTCTCAAAGGCGATTAGGATCGGTAAGGTCTTTTCGCCCCAAAACAGTCATACCACAGACGAGTGCATTGCCCTGCGCAAGGAAGTCGCATGGCTCCTCGCAGAGGGACTCTTCCACGACATCATCTCCGATAAGGCAAAAGCGACGCTAGAGCGAAGCGATCAGGTAACAGCCGATAAACCCTCATCTCTACTACACACTAAAATTATTAACACCATCTCAGGAGGGTCAGACATATGTGGAAACACGTACTCAGCCGCCAAATTATACGTCAAGGAAAGCAAAGGCAACAGACGACCACAAGCAGCAAACGCGCCTGCCATCACCTTCGACAACTCTGAAGCCGAGGAGCTCGGCGACCATCATGACGGTCTTGTAATCTCTTTATCAATTGGTAAATGTCGCATATGCCGAGTATTAATTGACATAAGTAGGTCCACGAACTTGTTGACACTAGACGCCTTAAAGGGTATGGGTCTAAGCGAGGACGATTTAACCCGAAAGTTGACTCCATTAGTCAGATTCAGTGGAGAAGTCAAACACACCCTTCACGAAATAGTATTGAGAACGTACGTTGGCGGAGTCAACCAACAGGTAAAATTCTTGATACCTAACTGCCCATCTCCCTATAACACAATCCTTGGCAGACCCTGGATCCACGCAATGAAAGTTGTACCCTCCACGTATCATCAAACTATTAAGCTTCCAATCAAGTGGGGGTACAGGAAATAAAAGGTGACCAGCGAGCTGCCAAAGAATGTTACGTTACATCAATGAAAGTGGCAGTCGAGTGACATTCGGCATCGTAATTACAAGACGACGAAGGGACCAAATTAACGATACATCGAACCAGAAATGGAACAATTAGATGAGATCACGTTGGACCCTTCAGAGCCAAAACATACAGTAAGAGTCGGATCAGATTTAGACGACTCGACCAGAGCTAGTCTAATAGCATTTTTACGATCTAACGTTGATTGCTTTGCCTGGTCACATGAGGATATGGTGGGGATCTCCCCAGACGTCATCACTCACAAACTGAATGTAGATCCAACTTATCTTCTCGTTAAACAGAAAAGAAGGAAGTTTGTTCCATAGCGGAATAAAATCTTGGACGATGAAGTCAGAAACTTACTTGAAACAAGTAAAATCATGGAAGTTAAATATCCCGAATGGCTGGCAAACGTTGTCGTAGTCCAAAAGAAAAATGGCAAGTGGATAGTCTGCATCAACTTCACAGATCTAAACAAAGTTTTTCCCAAAGAGTCATTCCCCCTTCCACACATCGACGCAATGGTCGACGCGACCGCAGGACACGAAATGCTCACATTCATGGACACATTCAGTGGATACAATCAAATCCTAATGGATCCAGACGACCAAGACAAAACAGCATTCATAACCAGTCAAGGTACATATTGCTATAAAGTCATGCCCGTTGGACTAAAGAATGCAAGGGCAACGTACCAATGACTCGTCAACAAGATGTTCAAAGATCGGATTGGGGACACCATGGAAGTATACATAGACGACATGCTGGTCAAATCAAAAGCAGCACAAGACCATATCGGGCATCTAAAAGAAGCATTCGAAGTATTAAAGATGCACAACATGAAGCCGAATCCGACCAAGTGTTCATTTGGAGTGTCCTCAGGAAAATTCATGGGATACATAGTGAACCAAAGAGGGATAGAAGCAAGCCCGGGCCAGATCAAGGCAATTGTGAACTTAAGATCCCCAAGATGCGTCAAAGATGTTCAAAAGCTAACAGGAAGGATAGTAGCATTCAACAAGTTCATATAAAAATCCTCCGACAAATGCAAGCTTTTCTATGAGGCCCTGAAGAAGAATAAATCATTCGAATGTACGGTAGCACACGAACAGGCCTTCCAAAACCTGAATACATATCTGGAAAGTCTGTTGCTACTGGCAAAACCAAAGGATGACGAGTCACTACAACTGTGCCTAGCAGTATCATAATCGGCAATAAGCGCAGTCTTGACAAGAGAAGAGAACGGGAAATAGTCTCCAGTCTACTATGTAAGTCGCTCTCTACTCTCGGATGAGACAAGATACACGTCGCTCGAGAAACTAATCTTGGCTTTGGTTTTGGTATCAAACAAGCTAAGGCCCTACTTCGAATCACACGTCATCATCGTACAAACCAACCATCCCGTGAACGCCATCAAGAGGAAACCAGAGTTCACAGGACGAATGACAAAATGGGCGATACACTTGATTGACAAAATGGGCGACATCGAATATGAGCTGAGGACAACAATCAAATCTCAAGCTTTGGCAGACTTTTTGGCCGATTTCAGTCCAATACTAGAACAAGAAGCCATGAAAGAAGGCGCACAACTAGCAACTGAATATGACAGGGACACGTGGCAACTCCATATAGAAGGAGCGTCCAACATAAGAGGAGTTGGGCTAGGAGTTATAATAAAATCACCACAAGGGGACCACATAGCCCAAGCTGTGAGGTGCGAATGGGATGCGACCAACAATGAAGCAGAGTATGAAGCACTCATATTCGGACTGACACTCGCAAAAAACCTCGCAATCCAAAACATCGAAGTGGTATGCGACTCTCTCCTAATCGTCAACCAAGTACAAGGGTCGTATTTCGCCAAAGATGACAGGATGATGGCCTACCTAGATGTCGTCAAACGATTAACAGAAAAATTCCAGAATTTCACAATCAGGCAAGTCCCACGCGACCTCAACACTCAAGCCGACGCCCTAGCAATCCTCAGGTCTGCCCTATACCCCGATGACTTCCGCAACATCCCACTGGCACACGTCACAACTCCAACAGTCCCTAAGACTCACAAAGCAACCAGCTGCGGTGATACCCGGGCAATAGACGGGTCACCAAAACAATTGTTCATCCCATCTCCACGATGCGGCACAACACAAAACATCAGAGTTAAAGCGTCAACAACACGACACACGCAAATCATTGTCATTACCATTACATGAAAACAAATTAAGATTCACCTGACCACTCGTCGGCATTCGCAAGAGCAGTCTCTTGGCCCTTTGCCGCCACATGAAGCACCTTCAATTCATCTCCAGCAGCATCTTCGGTTGCCTCAGGATCCTTCTCCTCTTTTTGCTCGTCCTCTCCTAGACCGACAAGTTTGAACAACTCATCGCCATGATTCCCATTGGGGTAGAGATAATCCATAATAGCCTTCTCATCCTCAATATTCCAGGTCGAGTGAATCCCTGCAACATACTCATTCATCATCTCGACACGAGATTTAATGCAATAATATGCTCCAACATCACTAGCGATTCGATCATCCTTTAACCGAAGTGGTTCAACACTGCTCTGTAGCTCCTCAAACCGGGCTTGGACCTCCTTCAATTTCTTCTCAACAGAAGTTAGTTTGCTCTCAGCAACCTTCACACAACCATTAGCAGCCTTAAGCTGACCCTCAGCCTGGGCAATACGCTTATCAGCTCTGTCGCTTAACGCCTGCACGGTCGAGAACACCACTATGGAATACTGAAGAGCATGTACACAAAAGATCATGTAATCATTTATCAATAAAAAGAAAAATGTCTATACATATACAAATGACTCTACACATACCTTCCAGGTCGCGGCCCCGGCCTCATCGATACAATCAATAGGATGCAAATCGCCAATCTCTTTCTTGGCCTCGGGGTCCAAGGTTTGAAGCAGGTCGCTCAAAGACAAATCTTGAAGTTCACCTACCAATGCCTCGACAACAACCGTCGCCTTCCTTTTCGCCCCAGAAGTTTTATACGATGGCAAATCCAAGACGATGGCCTTGGCCGACGCTGATTCTTTAGCCACAGAAAGCTTATGATCCAGAAGGCCCTTCCTCGAAAGGTGAGCGCTTGACCTTCTGCCTCGAGATGCTGTAAGGAAAGTGCAACATAGTAAGCAAACGACTACCCCAAAAACCAACCAAACGCATACTTGTAGGAACGAACAGGTCCCTTTGGTTATGGAAGTGGAAGGGGTCGACATGTCAATAGGGTTAGACGCCAAAAATTGATGTTCTTAAAAGACCGATCGGCCTCGGGGAGGGCAAGTAGAGCCAAAGTTTCCATGCTTATGATCCAGAAGGCTCTTCCCCGAAAGGTGAGCGCTTGACCTTCTGCCTCGAGATGTTGTAAGGAAAGTGCAACATAGTAAGCAAACGACGACCCCGAAAACCAACCAAACGCATACTTGTAGGAACGAACAAGTACCTTTGGTTATGGAAGTGGAAGGGGTCGACATGTCAATAGGGTTAGACGCCAAAAAAATGATGTTCTTAAAAGACCGATCGGCCTCGGGGAGGGCAAGAAGAGCCAAAGTTTCCGCTTCAAAGTCGGAGTCTTCAGGTTCCTCTAGGTCAGGCACTACAACAAGACACATGTGAGCAAAAGTTTAGAACAGGTCCACCAAAAAATATGAAAGGACCAACACATTACATGTCTTCCTTCAATCCGATAGCAAGAAGGAACAATCAACACCCTTTTCGAGCGACATCCGCTCCACAAAGAAAAATGGGACCTCCACCCACGGTCGTTGACATCAAGGTTCAAGGCGATAGATGACTTACCCCATCGGAGGCGTAGTTGGAACCTAAACGACCCTCGACCACTCAAGTAATACGAATGCCACAAAGCATCAAAATAAACATCGACACCAGAAACTAACAAATAAACCACTCTAAGCAAACGTCATGCATGGGGCATGACCTGACAAGGGGCGAGTGTCATGACCGCCAGAAAATTCTGAACAAGAATAGAAAAGGGAAAGGAATGGACAATCTTAAAGGGATATTTGAAAAAACAAACCCAACCTTCCTCACGCCAATCGGCTCGCTCGTCAGAGTGTGGAAGGCGCACTACTGTTCTAGCCGGGAACTGGCCGATTTCTAAAATCCTATCCAGTTCAGGTTGAGTCAAAGTACCGGGCAACAAATCTTCTGGACTAAGAAACCCTAAGGGGGTGAAGACGTTTTCCTTCTCGCTAGGACCGCAAGGCATGACCCAATTCTTCTTGGATCTCGGAAATTCCATGGAAAAAGAAGCAAGAAACGGTAAGAAATTCAAAATTTTACCTTGAAAGTTGAAAGCTTTTTGCAGAGAAAAGACGGTGAAAGAAGAAGATGAGTGATGGCCTATTTAAGAAGGTGAAACTGCCGCATCTTCAGTCAATTTGATGGTCCAATTGAAAAGGGCCACGTCGCCTGGACAGTTGTAGAAGAATTAGAAAGAAAGATTACGCAGGAGAGAGGATCTGGAAGATCAAACCGTCCCATCAACCGTCATCTCTGGCCCAGTTTGATCTTGGGGAAGTTGTTGGGCCACGTTTTCATCTGGTTCGTTAGACCGGCCCAATAAACTTACCAGGCCATCTTCTAGAAGATGCGGAGAACCAAAAGTGAACGTTGGCACAAGGAGGACGTTGGAGAAGATCTCGGTCCAGATGGTACACAGAGTGACGACTCTTGCGAATCTCGGACAGATCAGTTAAACCGACTTAAGCCTAGGATTAGTATAAGTACAAGGAAAATTATCAATGTAAAACACACATTATCAGTCTTACTAAATTCAAGCAACATTATACTATTGTTCTATTCACTACGAAGGATCATTCTCTTGCTCAACCTCTTGTTCAAATATTGAAGCGACCGACGAATAATTTTCTGTATTCGATTAGTCTCTCATTCCAGGGAGATAAGATTAATTTACGTGTGTTTAATCTCATTCGCTTGATTGTTAAGTTTGTTTGGATTATTAAGATAAATCCAGTCTTATTATTGTCTAGTTGTCTTTCTTAAAACCATTTAGGTTGGTTCGATCTTTTCGTCCCAAAACAAGTGTTATATGTTAAAATGACAGATTATTTGGTTTGGTGGCTCTCTATTTCATGTAGAGTGTGTGCAACTCGAGCCAATATTATATTCTTCTAGGTTTTACATTAACATTCGTATATACTGTTGTTAATTTTTGTAAAAACTTGAGCTATTATCGTATTTTCATGATTTTATAGTAACACTCAAACTTTATAATATCTATCCATAAATATAATAAAGGTGGAAGTGCGACTTGTCTTCCTTAATTGGAATAAGGTTGGGTTTGACTAGTTATGGATTTAGCGCATTCAACAGCATGAGTATTGACAATAGTAGATGACCTTGTAGATCGACCAATTACAATATAATACCGCAGTTGTGTATGAAGTTATTTTTTTATGTTAGGTTTAATTATTATAGGCCCTTCATCCCCAGAAAATGACATTGATGTACACATAAAACCTTTAATTAAGGATTTATGCAAATTGTGCGACTTTGGACTGGAACACATGATGCTTTAAGTAAGAAAATGTGTGGGATGACAAGAAACTATTCGTACTTCCCTCAATGTTAATGCAAAGTGTTGAAGAACATTCGAAGCAAACACCGAGCGAGCCTAATCCGACACCGTACGAGCCGCCAATATCATACGAGCCGTCCGTGGCAAACACGTTTCCAACACCGTACGCATTAGAGGGAGGGGATGCCATAAATGAAGAGGAACCGACTCTTTCTACACACGATGATCCCCCAGCTTCAGTTGCACGTCGAACACGAAGACAACCACAAAGTCAAGTTAGAGGAGGGGGAGCGGTAATTGGGCAACTTATGGAGAGCTTGATTTCAGTCCAGGCATGGCTGTTTCCCGATTTCATGATTTAATATCATTCTTGTCCAGATCTGAACCATACATGTCGAAACGTACCTGAAAAAGTTATAGATCCACTGAGACCGATCAGACCCACCGAGCTGAACAGTTATGTAGTTGAGTATGACACATATACTTGGATTTGGGACACAAGGAACTTACACTCCATTAGCCTCGACATGATAGGACCTCCTGCGATATTTGGGTTTGAGTTCAACTAAGATTACTGTTGAGGGGTAAATTTTCATGAATTTTAGGCACTCATGATTCTAAATTCATCATGGAAAAGTGATGCTAAAAAAAAACACAAGATTTACATATTAAAAGTCTTGTGCCATATTATACACATGTTCATGGACATGTAAAATATGTGGCAAGTCCACTAAGAATTAGATAAGTTCTTCGCTACATATATGCGAAAAAAAACTAGTGGTGATTAAAATAACCGCAATTACCAAAATTAATGTCATTGATTTCTCTTTATAATTGGCTACTGCAAGTTTGAATGTTTTGATAAGCTAGCCATTTTTTTTAAAGGTAGAAACGGCTACTTTGAAATGCCAAAATCAATTACGGTGTTTAATGTCCACTATTAAATAAGTTTGACCATTCATAATACCTCTTCAACAGATCAAATGACAATAGCAAGGGCTTGAGTACAATCTTTATTTCTTTTCTTAAAAATTCTAAGAGAGAGGAAATAAAAAGTTAAATTAGAAGCTTCGTATGGCATATAATTGAGGGGCGTTTTAGCTCCTACCGTTCACTATTTGTATGGTGCAACGGCTGCCATAATAACTTAATTTAATCTCAACCCATCTTAATCTATATATATTTAAAATTAATATTTTAGGTCATTCAATACTAATTTTTAAAGATGAATTAGTTTTTTTTTCTTTTCATACCTTATTTATTTAGCTCACAATTTAAACAATTTCTCAAATCCAAAAGTACTAAAATGGCAGTTTCATATATTAACAATTATATTAATAATTTATAATCTTCCATATAATATAAAAAGTTTTTAATTCATAATTATATACAATTACTACATATTAATTTATTAAAAAGTCATCATTTTTATATGGTTGTATAACTCTTATATCTTCACATTAAATTTTCAACATAGTTTAATTTATATTTCTATTAAGCATGAAAAACAACCAACATACCATCACTAAAAGACCTTCGTATCTTTTTGAGAAATTGAAAAATATTAAATAAAAAAATTAATAGATCAAATCAATATTATTGATTAGAAGTTTTTATATAACCAATTATTAATTGAATTTATAGACATAATGTCTCTTTTAAAACTATAAAATACTATATGTATGATATGATTTTATCATTTTTTAATTTCAATTAAGAATAATTAATATAGTGTAATTGCATGAAATAAGTTTACAACTCCCAAAAACCGAAAAAATTGACATAAATCCATTTTTTTGTATCCTAATTAATCTTTTATATTAAGGATATTTATTGTCACCAACCAATTGAATCATAAATACTTAAAATTAGGAGATAGGCAACCTATAAACTTAATAATTTTACCTTTATTATCGTGATTATGCCAAAATAAGTGCATGAATGGAGAAAAATTCTCCATTACATTTATCACCTAGAATTGTGTAATTTACACGATACTTTTCAAATGTCATTGGTGTTTCATGTCAATGGGCAATGCATTAATAACAATATTTTAGTTTTATCGTATTTAACTTTCACCATTCAAGTATATTTATTCATAATAATAAAGGGAAATGAAAATATTGTAACATTTGTGACTCTTCATTCACCATTAGAGGTTCATGTCTATGGGTAATTACATCAATTTATACAATAAATAAATGTATTCATAACATGTTAATTCTATACGCAATTAATCGGAAATTTAAATATATTTTATTCTCGTTAAGTAGTTGATAGCAGATGAATTGATCTTCTGGAAACCCGACCAAACATTACCAATGATGAAAGGATGTAGCTCAAGATGAAGGTGGATTATTTTCTATGTTTATGGTTATGCTATAGTAGTTGTTGCAAGTATGATTTTTTTTTCAGGAATCTTTTTATTGATATAAGCTTATGAAAATCTATTAAATAGGATTAATTTTATTCTTGAAATGTGATTTTTTTTGGCTATATATGGCATGTTTAAGTGTTTATCATTGTAGGATTACATGAAGGCCAAGCTCCACACAAAGATTGACGATTTAGGAAGAATACATTTCCACACTAAATTAATCGGCTAACTATGGATGCAAGTAAGTCACATAAGATCCCAATTGAAATCAAGTTGTGTAGATTTGTGATTTGTAAATGACCATGCTAAGAGTTCCTCAAAGTTGGGCATCCTTAAATGGTAAAACATATATTCTTGAAATAATTAAATCATTTATTTATCTATATATATATCCAATATATTATATTGTTGGTTGAAAATTTACAGTAATTTCCATTAAATATTTATTTATTTCTAAATAATTAGACTTTCTAACATTTTTATATATTTAATCATGCAGACTTTTACAGATTAATTTCTTCACAAAAATACAAGTATCATATCAAATGAAACGTACGTATGTGTAGGTATTACTTCTTTATACCAATTACATATTCAGGATTTTGTTTTCTTAAACTATTTTAATTACATTTGTATTTTATTTATATACTTATACGAACTATTTATGATATTATAGTTCTTGGGGTGTTTTCTTTTACTACGAACAAAATTGTATATGTAATCTGAGTAAGAGAGCGACAAAACCAAAACACACACATGACAATGCCAAAGTCTAGATATTTTGGAATAGGAAATAGATAGATTCTATAGAGAAATGTCGTTAGAAACAAACCATCAAATTATTGCAATTGTTTTGTTGTCAATTACCACTCAAATTACTTGACCTTTATATACAATTGATTCAAATTAAGCCATAAATTCTTTATACATTTCAATGAATAGAATATAATTAAGGTATAAATAATACCATACAAATTATTTCGGATTCCTTTTAATTCAAAATGTTAGCTTTTAAATAAAATACACACAAATTAAGAATCTATCTATAATATCATATATATTTATCTATGTAGTCTTTGGGAAAATAATATCAAATTTATTTATAATGATTCTTATTAATCTCTCTCTAACAATGTATTTATATAAATCTGTCAATATAATAATGATTCTAATTCTAATTATAATGTAACTTATTTCGAACAATTTATTTATATAAATCTTATCTATATTATTAGTGAATTTCAGTTCAACTACACGTGAAGAGTAATTTTGAGCTTAAATAATATATTAATTTTGAAATTTACACGAAATTCTACTCCTAGCTGAATGGTACATCGTCACATATTGATTCTAATAAAAAATATATTTTTTTCCATTGTAGTAACCCTTAAATTTTCCTTTAAATATTCATATTATAAAGAAAGATTAATTGAAATTATTATAAAAGCAAATTGACTATGTTGTAATTAAATCCCGCAATTCTAGCCATTAACTAGAAGAATTCAAAATATAGTACTGCTTGTCATTTCATACGGGAAAAAAATATTATCATGCAAAATAATTAATAAATAAGGCTTTAAGAGTCTAATCCACAACATACAAAACTAAGATTTAAAATAACCAATGTCAAGTTGGTAACATGCGCCTCCGTTACAAGGACTATGCATACATGTATAAGATTGTAGATAATGATTTTGATTTTCATAAAAACCATATTTATAACACATTATTATGCTAATATTAAGCATATTTATATATTTCTACTAATCTATAATCGATAAGAGATGAAAAATCTCAATTCATTATTGTATATCACTTTAGATTATCGTAACTACAAATATAGCAAATATTATTGGCAATAAGGAAATCAATACAATTTTTAATGACTGTGTCATTGACTATATATTTGATATTGATTAGTTTCGTAAAAGAAGATCGTTCATGTACTAAAACTATTAACAAATAATATTTTAAATTTTTCGCTCCATAGATACACTATATCAGTTTTTGATGTTGGGATGGGTCTACCATTTCGTGTTTCAACAGTATCCCGGTCTGGATGTAGAGCGGTTTCAACCGGTCGAACCAGACGATCAAGATCTAAAAAAAGATACAGTATATCATTACAACGGGAGAGTATTGGTCGTTCTTTTGTGTAAAAAAAGGGCCTAAAAATAGTCATTTTTATAATTACATTTTCTTTTAAAAACAAATAAATATTTTTTTAAATATTAATGAGTGACCTGTGCGTAGCACGGGCATAAACACTAGTCTATATATATATTTAAAAGTTAGCATTCTAGGTCATTGAATGCTAACTTTTAAAGATGAATTAGTTTTTATTTTCATTTCATGCCTTATTTATTTAGCACAAAATTTAAACAATTTCACAAATCCAAAAAGTACTAAAGTGACAATTTCATAAATTAACAATTATATTTAATCTATAATCGTCTATATAATATACAAAGTTTTTGATTCACAATTATATACAATTACTACATATTAATCAATTAAAAAGTCTCCATTTTCATATCGTGGCATAACTCTTATATCTTCACGTTAAATTTTCAACATAGTTCAATTTATGTTTCTATTAGGCATGAAAAACAACCATCTATATATATATTTAAAAGTTAGCATTCTAGGTCATTGAATGATAACTTTTAAAGATGAATTAGTTTTTATTTTCATTTCATGCCTTATTTATTTAGCACAAAATTTAAACAATTTCTCAAATCCAAAAAGTACTAAAGTGACAATTTCATATATTAACAATTATATTTAATCTATAATCGTCTATATAATATACAAAGTTCTTGATTCACAATTATATACAATTACTACATATTAATCAATTAAAAAGTCCTCATTTTCATATCATTGTATAACTCTTATATCTTCACGTTAAATTTTCAACATAGTTCAATTTATATTTCTATTAAGCATGAAAAACAACCATCTATATCTATATATATTTAAAAGTTAGGTCATTGAATACCAACTTTTAAAGATGAATTAGTTTTTATTTTCATTTCATGCCTTATTTATTTAGCACAAAATTTAAACATTTTCCCAAATCTAAAGAGTACTAAAGTGACAATTTCATATATTAACAATTATATCTAATCTATAATCGTCTATATAATATACAAAGTTTTTGATTCACAATTATATACAATTACTACATATTAATCAATTAAAAAGTCCTCATTTTCATATTGTTGTATAACTCTTATATCTTCACGTTAAATTTTCAACATAGTTCAATTTATATTTATATTAAGCATGAAAAACAACCATCTATATATATTTAAAAGTTAGCATTCTAGGTCATTGAATACTAACTTTTAAAGATGAATTAGTTTATATTTTCATTTCATGCCTTATTTATTTAGCACAAAGTTTAAACAGTTTCTCAATTCGAAAAAGTACTAAAGTGACAATTTCATATATTAACAATTATATCTAATCTATAATCGTCTATATAATATACAAAGTTTTTGATTCACAATTATATACAATTACTACATATTAATCAATTAAAAAGTCCTCATTTTCATATCGTTGCATAACTCTTATATCTTCACGTTAAATTTTCAACATCGTTTAATTTATATTTCTATTAGGCATTAAAAACAACCATCTATATATATTTAAAAGTTAGCATTCTAGGTCATTGAATGCTAACTTTTAAAGATGAATTAGTTTTTATTTTCATTTCATGCCTTATTTATTTAGCACAAAATTTCAACAATTTCTCAAATCCAAAAAGTACTAAAGTGACAATTTCATATATTAACAATTATATTTAATCTATAATCATCTATATAATATACAAAGTTTTTGATTCACAATTATATACAATTACTACATATTAATCAATTAAAAAGTCCTCATTTTCATATTGTTGTATAACTCTTATATCTTCACGTTAAATTTTCAACATAGTTCAATTTATATTTATATTAAGCATGAAAAACAACCATCTATATATATTTAAAAGTTAGCATTCTAGGTCATTGAATGCTAACTTTTAAAGATGAATTAGTTTATATTTTCATTTCATGCCTTATTTATTTAGCACAAAGTTTAAACAATTTCTCAATTCGAAAAAGTACTAAAGTGATAATTTCATATATTAACAATTATATCTAATCTATAATCGTCTATATAATATACAAAGTTATTGATTCACAATTATATACAATTACTACATATTAATCAATTAAAAAGTCCTCATTTTCATATCGTTGCATAACTCTTATATCTTCACGTTAAATTTTCAACATAGTTCAATTTATATTTCTATTAGGCATGAAAAACAACCATCTATATATATTTAAAAGTTAGCATTCTAGGTCATTGAATGCTAACTTTTAAAGATTAATTAGTTTTTATTTTCATTTCATGCCTTATTTATTTAGCACAAAATTTCAACAATTTCTCAAATCCAAAAAGTACTAAAGTGACAATTTCATATATTAACAATTATATTTAATCTATAATCATCTATATAATATACAAAGTTTTTGTCTCACAATTATATACAATTACTACATATTAATTAATTAAAAAGTCCTCATTTTTATATCATTGTATAACTCTTATATCTTCACGTTAAATTTTCAACATAGTTCAATTTATATTTCTATTAAGCATGAAAAACAACCATCTATATATATTTAAAAGTTAGCATTCTAGGTCATTCAATGCTAACTTTTAAAGATGAATTAGTTTATATTTTCATTTCATGCCTTATTTATTTAGCACAAAATTTAAACAATTTCTCAAATCCAAAAAGTACTAAAGTGACAATTTCATATATTAACAATTATATTTAATCTATAATCGTCTATATAATATACAAAGTTTTTGATTCACAATTATATACAATTACTACATATTAATCAATTAAAAAGTCCTCATTTTCATATCATTGTATAACTCTTATATCTTCACATTAAATTTTCAACATAGTTCAATTTATATTTCTATTAAGCATGAAAAACAACCATCTATATCTATATATATATTTAAAAGTTAGGTCATTGAATACCAACTTTTAAAGATGAATTAGTTTTTATTTTCATTTCATGCCTTATTTATTTTGCACAAAATTTAAACATTTTCCCAAATCTAAAAAGTACTAAAGTGACAATTTCATATATTAACAATTATATCTAATCTATAATCGTCTATATAATATACAAAGTTTTTGATTCACAATTATATACAATTACTACATATTAATCAATTAAAAAGTCCTCATTTTCATATTGTTGTATAACTCTTATATCTTCACGTTAAATTTTCAACATAGTTCAATTTATATTTATATTAAGCATGAAAAACAACCATCTATATATATTTAAAAGTTAGCATTCTAGGTCATTGAATGCTAACTTTTAAAGATGAATTAGTTTATATTTTCATTTCATGCCTTATTTATTTAGCACAAAGTTTAAACAATTTCTTAATTCGAAAAAGTACTAAAGTGACAATTTCATATATTAACAATTATATCTAATCTATAATCGTCTATATAATATACAAAGTTTTTGATTCACGATTATATATAATTACTACATATTAATCAATTAAAAAGTCCTTATTTTCATATCGTTGCATAACGCTTATATCTTCACGTTAAATTTTCAACATAGTTCAATTTATATTTCTATTAGGCATGAAAAACAACCATCTATATATATTTAAAAGTTAGCATTCTAGGTCATTGAATGCTAACTTTTAAAGATGAATTAGTTTTATTTTCATTTCATGCCTTATTTATTTAGCACAAAATTTCAACAATTTCTCAAATCCAAAAAGTACTAAAGTGACAATTTCATATATTAACAATTATATTTAATCTATAATCATCTATATAATATACAAAGTTTTTGATTCACAATTATATACAATTACTACATATTAATCAATTAAAAAGTCCTCATTTTCATATCGTTGTATAACTCTTATATCTTCACGTTAAATTTTCAACATAGTTGAATATATATTTCTATTAAGCATGAAAAACAACCATCTATATATATATTTAAAAGTTAGCATTCTAGGTCATTGAATGCTAACTTTTAAAGATGAATTAGTTTATATTTTTATTTCATGCCTTATTTATTTAGCACAAAGTTTAAACAATTTCTCAATTCGAAAAAGTACTAAAGTGACAATTTCATATATTAACAATTATATCTAATCTATAATCGTCTATATAATATACAAAGTTTTTTATTCACAATTATATACAATTACTACATATTAATAAATTAAAAAGTCCTCATTTTCATATCGTTGCATAACTCTTATATCTTCACGTTAAATTTTCAACATAGTTCAATTTATATTTCTATTAGGCATGAAAAACAACCATCTATATATATTTAAAAGTTAGCATTCTAGGTCATTGAATGCTAACTTTTAAAGATGAATTAGTTTTTATTTTCATTTCATGCCTTATTTATTTGGACAAAATTTCAACAATTTCTCAAATCCAAAAAGTACTAAAGTGACAATTTCATATATTAACAATTATATTTAATCTATAATCATCTATATAATATACAAAGTTTTTGTTTCACAATTATATACAATTACTACATATTAATCAATTAAAAAGTCCTCATTTTTATATCATTGTATAACTCTTATATCTTCACGTTAAATTTTCAACATAGTTCAATTTATATTTCTATTAAGCATGAAAAACAACCATCTATATATATTTAAAAGTTAGCATTCTAGGTCATTGAATCCTAACTTTTAAAGATGAATTAGTTTATATTTTCATTTCATGCCTTATTTATTTAGCACAAAATTTAAACAATTTCTCAAATCCAAAAAGTGCTAAAGTGACAATTTCATATATTAACAATTATATCTAATCTATAATGATCTATATAATATACAAAGTTTTGGATTCACAATTATATACAATTACTACATATTAATCAATTAAAAAGTCCTCATTTTCATATCGTTGTATAACTCTTATATCATCACGTTAAATTTTCAACATAGTTTAATTTATATTTCTATTAAGCATGAAAAACAACCATCTATATATATATATATTTAAAAGCTAGCATTCTAGGTCATTGAATGCTAACTTTTAAAGATGAATTAGTTTTTATTTTCATTTCATGCCTTATTTATTTAGCACAAAATTTAAACAATTTCTCAAATCCAAAAAGTACTAAAGTGACAATTTCATATATTAACAATTATATTTAATATATAATCGTCTATATAATATACAAAGTTTTTGATTCACAATTATATACAATTACTACATATTAATCAATTAAAAAGTCCTCATTTTCATATCGTTGTATAACTCTTATATCTTCACGTTAAATTTTCAACATAGTTGAATTTATATTTCTATTAAGCATGAAAAATAACCATCTATATATATATTTAAAAGTTAGCATTCTAGGTCATTGAATGCTAACTTTTAAAGATGAATTAGTTTTTATTTTCATTTCATGCCTTATTTATTTAGCACAAAATTTAAACAATTTCTCAAATCCAAAAAGTACTAAAGTAACAATTTCATATATTAACAATTATATTTAATCTATAATCGTCTATATAATATAAAAAGTTTTTGATTCACAATTATATACAATTACTACATATTAATCAATTAAAAAGTCCTCATTTTCATATCGTTATATAACTCTTATATCTTCACGTTAAATTTTCAACATAGTTCAATTTATGTTTCTATTAAGCATGAAAAACAACCATCTATATATATTTAAATGTTAGCATTCTAGGTCATTGAATGCTAACTTTTAAAGATGAATTAGTTTATATTTTCATTTCATGCCTTATTTATTTAGCACAAAGTTTAAACAATTTCTCAATTCGAAAAAGTACTAAAGTGACAATTTCATATATTAACAATTATATCTAATCTATAATCGTCTATATAATATACAAAGTTTTTTATTCACAATTATATACAATTACTACATATTAATCAATTAAAAAGTCCTCATTTTCATATCGTTGCATAACTCTTATATCTTCACGTTAAATTTTCAACATAGTTCAATTTATATTTCTATTAGGCATGAAAAACAACCATCTATATATATTTAAAAGTTAGCATTCTAGGTCATTGAATGTTAACTTTTAAAGATGAATTAGTTTTTATTTTCATTTCATGCCTTATTTATTTAGCACAAAATTTTAACAATTTCTCAAATCCAAAAAGTGCTAAAGTGACAATTTCATATATTAACAATTATATTTAATCTATAATCATCTATATAATATACAAAGTTTTTGTCTCACAATTATATACAATTACTACATATTAATTAATTAAAAAGTCCTCATTTTTATATCATTGTATAACTCTTATATCTTCACGTTAAATTTTCAACATAGTTCAATTTATATTTCTATTAAGCATGAAAAACAACCATCTATATATATTTAAAAGTTAGCATTCTAGGTCATTCAATGCTAACTTTTAAAGATGAATTAGTTTATATTTTCATTTCATGCCTTATTTATTTAGCACAAAATTTAAACAATTTCTCAAATCCAAAAAGTACTAAAGTGACAATTTCATATATTAACAATTATATTTAATCTATAATCGTCTATATAATATACAAAGTTTTTGATTCACAATTATATACAATTACTACATATTAATCAATTAAAAAGTCCTCATTTTCATATCATTGTATAACTCTTATATCTTCACATTAAATTTTCAACATAGTTCAATTTATATTTCTATTAAGCATGAAAAACAACCATCTATATCTATATATATATTTAAAAGTTAGGTCATTGAATACCAACTTTTAAAGATGAATTAGTTTTTATTTTCATTTCATGCCTTATTTATTTTGCACAAAATTTAAACATTTTCCCAAATCTAAAAAGTACTAAAGTGACAATTTCATATATTAACAATTATATCTAATCTATAATCGTCTATATAATATACAAAGTTTTTGATTCACAATTATATACAATTACTACATATTAATCAATTAAAAAGTCCTCATTTTCATATTGTTGTATAACTCTTATATCTTCACGTTAAATTTTCAACATAGTTCAATTTATATTTATATTAAGCATGAAAAACAACCATCTATATATATTTAAAAGTTAGCATTCTAGGTCATTGAATGCTAACTTTTAAAGATGAATTAGTTTATATTTTCATTTCATGCCTTATTTATTTAGCACAAAGTTTAAACAATTTCTTAATTCGAAAAAGTACTAAAGTGACAATTTCATATATTAACAATTATATCTAATCTATAATCGTCTATATAATATACAAAGTTTTTGATTCACGATTATATATAATTACTACATATTAATCAATTAAAAAGTCCTTATTTTCATATCGTTGCATAACGCTTATATCTTCACGTTAAATTTTCAACATAGTTCAATTTATATTTCTATTAGGCATGAAAAACAACCATCTATATATATTTAAAAGTTAGCATTCTAGGTCATTGAATGCTAACTTTTAAAGATGAATTAGTTTTTATTTTCATTTCATGCCTTATTTATTTAGCACAAAATTTCAACAATTTCTCAAATCCAAAAAGTACTAAAGTGACAATTTCATATATTAACAATTATATTTAATCTATAATCATCTATATAATATACAAAGTTTTTGATTCACAATTATATACAATTACTATATATTAATCAATTAAAAAGTCCTCATTTTCATATCGTTGTATAACTCTTATATCTTCACGTTAAATTTTCAACATAGTTGAATATATATTTCTATTAAGCATGAAAAACAACCATCTATATATATATTTAAAAGTTAGCATTCTAGGTCATTGAATGCTAACTTTTAAAGATGAATTAGTTTATATTTTTATTTCATGCCTTATTTATTTAGCACAAAGTTTAAACAATTTCTCAATTCGAAAAAGTACTAAAGTGACAATTTCATATATTAACAATTATATCTAATCTATAATCGTCTATATAATATACAAAGTTTTTTATTCACAATTATATACAATTACTACATATTAATAAATTAAAAAGTCCTCATTTTCATATCGTTGCATAACTCTTATATCTTCACGTTAAATTTTCAACATAGTTCAATTTATATTTCTATTAGGCATGAAAAACAACCATCTATATATATTTAAAAGTTAGCATTCTAGGTCATTGAATGCTAACTTTTAAAGATGAATTAGTTTTTATTTTCATTTCATGCCTTATTTATTTGGACAAAATTTCAACAATTTCTCAAATCCAAAAAGTACTAAAGTGACAATTTCATATATTAACAATTATATTTAATCTATAATCATCTATATAATATACAAAGTTTTTGTTTCACAATTATATACAATTACTACATATTAATCAATTAAAAAGTCCTCATTTTTATATCATTGTATAACTCTTATATCTTCACGTTAAATTTTCAACATAGTTCAATTTATATTTCTATTAAGCATGAAAAACAACCATCTATATATATTTAAAAGTTAGCATTCTAGGTCATTGAATCCTAACTTTTAAAGATGAATTAGTTTATATTTTCATTTCATGCCTTATTTATTTAGCACAAAATTTAAACAATTTCTCAAATCCAAAAAGTGCTAAAGTGACAATTTCATATATTAACAATTATATCTAATCTATAATGATCTATATAATATACAAAGTTTTGGATTCACAATTATATACAATTACTACATATTAATCAATTAAAAAGTCCTCATTTTCATATCGTTGTATAACTCTTATATCATCACGTTAAATTTTCAACATAGTTTAATTTATATTTCTATTAAGCATGAAAAACAACCATCTATATATATATATATTTAAATGCTAGCATTCTAGGTCATTGAATGCTAACTTTTAAAGATGAATTAGTTTTTATTTTCATTTCATGCCTTATTTATTTAGCACAAAATTTAAACAATTTCACAAATCCAAAAAGTACTAAAGTGACAATTTCATATATTAACAATTATATTTAATATATAATCATCTATATAATATACAAAGTTTTTGATTCACAATTATATACAATTACTACATATTAATCAATTAAAAAGTCATCATTTTCATATCGTTGTATAACTCTTATATCTTCACGTTAAATTTTCAACATAGTTGAATATATATTTCTATTAAGCATGAAAAATAACCATCTATATATATATTTAAAAGTTAGCATTCTAGGTCATTGAATGCTAACTTTTAAAGATGAATTAGTTTTTATTTTCATTTCATGCCTTATTTATTTAGCACAAAATTTAAACAATTTCTCAAATCCAAAAAGTACTAAAGTAACAATTTCATATATTAACAATTATATTTAATCTATAATCGTCTATATAATATAAAAAGTTTTTGATTCACAATTATATACAATTACTACATATTAATCAATTAAAAAGTCCTCATTTTCATATCGTTATATAACTCTTATATCTTCACGTTAAATTTTCAACATAGTTCAATTTATGTTTCTATTAAGCATGAAAAACAACCATCTATATATATTTAAATGTTAGCATTCTAGGTCATTGAATGCTAACTTTTAAAGATGAATTAGTTTATATTTTCATTTCATGCCTTATTTATTTAGCACAAAGTTTAAACAATTTCTCAATTCGAAAAAGTACTAAAGTGACAATTTCATATATTAACAATTATATCTAATCTATAATCGTCTATATAATATACAAAGTTTTTTATTCACAATTATATACAATTACTACATATTAATCAATTAAAAAGTCCTCATTTTCATATCGTTGCATAACTCTTATATCTTCACGTTAAATTTTCAACATAGTTCAATTTATATTTCTATTAGGCATGAAAAACAACCATCTATATATATATTTAAAAGTTAGCATTCTAGGTCATTGAATGTTAACTTTTAAAGATGAATTAGTTTTTATTTTCATTTCATGCGTTATTTATTTAGCACAAAATTTTAACAATTTCTCAAATCCAAAAAGTGCTAAAGTGACAATTTCATATATTAACAATTATATTTAATCTATAATCATCTATATAATATACAAAGTTTTTGTTTCACAATTATATACAATTACTACATATTAATCAATTAAAAAGTCCTCATTTTTATATCATTGTATAACTCTTATATCTTCACGTTAAATTTTCAACATAGTTCAATTTATATTTCTATTAAACATGAAAAACAACCATCTATATATATATTTAAAAGTTAGCATTCTAGGTCATTGAATGCTAACTTTTAAAGATGAATTAGTTTATATTTTCATTTCATGCCTTATTTATTTAGCACAAAATTTAAACAATTTCTCAAATCCAAAAAGTGCTAAAGTGACAATTTCATATATTAACAATTATATCTAATCTATAATCATCTATATAATATACAAAGTTTTGGATTCACAATTATATACAATTACTACATATAATCAATTAAAAAGTCCTCATTTTCATATCGTTGTATAACTCTTATATCTTCACGTTAAATTTTCAACATAGTTCAATTTATATTTCTATTAAGCATGAAAAACAACCATCTATATATATATATATATATATATATATATATATAAAAGTTAGCATTCTAGGTCATTGAATGCTAAATTTTAAAGATGAATTAGTTTATATTTTCATTTCATGCCTTATTTATTTAGCACAAAATTTAAACAATTTCTCAAATCCAAAAAGTGCTAAAGTGACAATTTCATATATTAACAATTATATCTAATCTATAATGATCTATATAATATACAAAGTTTTTGATTCACAATTATATACAATTACTACATATTAATCAATTAAAAAGTCCTCATTTTCATATCGTTGTATAACTCTTATATCATCACGTTAAATTTTCAACATAGTTCAATTTATATTTCTATTAAGCATGAAAAACAACCATCTATATATATATATATTTAAAAGTTAGCATTCTAGGTCATTGAATGCTAACTTTTAAAGATGAATTAGTTTTTATTTTCATTTCATGCCTTATTTATTTAGCACAAAATTTAAACAATTTCACAAATCCAAAAAGTACTAAAGTGACAATTTCATATATTAACAATTATATTTAATATATAATCATCTATATAATATACAAAGTTTTTGATTCACAATTATATACAATTACTACATATTAATCAATTAAAAAGTCATCATTTTCATATCGTTGTATAACTCTTATATCTTCACGTTAAATTTTCAACATAGTTGAATATATATTTCTATTAAGCATGAAAAATAACCAT